>CM029471.1:25689554-28089554 GCA_017140325.1 Eucalyptus leucophloia subsp. euroa
AGCCACCACGTCCCGTTTCAAGAATTTTAACCCGATTCCCTTTCAAAGCTCGCACATGAGGCGCTTTCAAACGGGCTTCCCCTATCTCTTAGGATCAACTAACCCATGTACAAGTGTCATTCACATGGAACATTTCCCCTCTTCAGTCTTCAAAGTTCTCATTTGAATATATTTGCTACTACCACCAAGATCTGCACCGATAGCCGCTCTGCCCAGGCTCACGCCCCAGGTTTTGCAGCAACCATCGTGCCCTCCTACTCATCAAGGCCTAGTACTTGCCTTGACACCGAGTATAGGTCGCACACTTCAGCACCATCCATTTTCAAGGCTAGTTGATTCAGTAGGTGAGTTGTTACACACTTCTTAGCAAATTTTGACTTCCATGACCTCCATCCTACTATCTTGATCGACCAACACCCTTTGTGGGTTCTAGGTTAGCGCACAGTTGGGTACCGTAACTCGACTTTCGGTTCATCCCACATCGCTAGTTTTGCTTACCAAAAATGGCCCACTTGGAGCTCTTGATTCCATGGTGTGGCTCAACAAAGCAGCCGTGCCATCCCACCTATTTAAAGTTTGAGAATAGGTCGAGGGCATCACGCCCCTGATGCCTCTAATCATTGGCTTTACCCAATAGAAATCGTTCTTGAGCTCCAACTATCTTGAGGGAAACTTCAAAGGAACCAGCTACTAGATGGTTCAATTAGTCTTTCGCCCCTATACCCAAGTCAAACAAACAATTTGCACATCAATATAGCTACGGGCCTCCACCGGAGTTTCATTTGGCTTTGCCCTGCTCAGGCATAGTTCACCATCTTTCGGGTCCCAACAAGCATGCTCTCACTCAAACCCTTCTCAAAATATCAAGGTCGGTCGGCAATGCACCCAAAAGGGATCCCAGTAATCAACTTCCTTATGCCTTACGGGTTTGCCACCCATGGACTCGCACACATGTCAAACTCCTTGGTCCGTGTTTCAAGACGGGCCAAATAAGGAGCCCACTAACCATGAGGAACTCACACCTCACTTAATATCATGCAAGCATAAACAAGATCCATTCCATAATACGAGGAACTTACGCCTCACTCAATAATATGCATTATAACAAAAATCCATTTCATAAAGTGAGAAACTCATGCACTTGAGATTCATTTATTAACAACCGAAATCCATCAACTCTTTCGGAATCCACCGAACATCCGAAATCCATCGAGCAATGTCCCCTAATCCAAGGGTGACGGCGATCCTCTAACTATGCATCTATTAGGCATCCAAACTTAATCAGGCAACATCCCCTAATCCAAGGATGATGGCGATCCTCCGACAATGAGTTCGTCAGGCAATGTCACCGAAATCCATCGATTGACGGCTAGAATTTAGTCCATCATATGACCATGCATCAAGCATTACAATCTAGTTTTTATCTTCACTTTTAGTTCAAGGGCCCAAAGGCACACCATGCATAAGTGTGTGAAATGACTTACTGAAATCGAGACGTGAAGCATGCCAAGCATGAATCAAGGATCTTGACTTGATCCAACATGTTTGAGCACCGATCTAGTACCCCAACTAGGCTCAGAAACGATATACTTCGATATCGCACCGAGACCATGATAGGACTTGCCCATCGTGACATGTTCACCGACCTAGTACAAACTTGGCTTGGGAACAATACGCCTCAATATCATACTGAGACCATGAAAGAACTGGCCGTCATGACATGTTCATTAACCTAGTACCAAAGTTGGCTTGGGAATGATAAACCTTGATATCGCACCAAGACTAAGAGAGGACCAATCCGTCATGATCCCACGTATGTCAAGGCCAACAAAACCCTTTTTCAGAGCTCGGGCCGTGAACTAGAACATGCACTTGTGAAAAATGGTTTGAAATAGTTTTGTGAGAAAGAACAAGCTTTCACAAAACGCTTTTAAAGTAGGTTTATGTCAAAGAAAAAATCAAAACATATCAAATAAACACACAAACCAAGCTTCTTACTAGCAACTCAAGCCAAAGCTCATCAAACAAGGATCGAACTCAATCAAAGAACAAGGTCTAAAACTAATCCAAGCAAATACAACTGAACTTCAAGCAACAACAAGTCAATCAACTTCGGTCAAGGACTCGTCACACACTCGGAATAGTGTAATACAACGTCCTAGCCAAATATTGGTAAATTCTACTTACCACACTTCAAGGGATGGCCTAGGTAACTGAGCAATGTGCATGCGAGCAAATGGGCAAGAGGGGCATGGTCACAAGAAAAAGAGGGAGGACAACGGTGAGGGTGAGGGTGAGGTTGAGAGAGTGAAGGAGGAAAAGGAAGTGGTGTGATGTGGGAATGAGGGAGGAATGTCCCTCCCCTATTTATAGGCAATCCTAACTTGTTCTCCAAATCTTAAAAGTCAAGACTTCCTCACTAAGTCAAGAAGCATTAAATGCAAGGTAACTTGGTCACCAAGTCTCAAGGTAGGATAGGGCTTTAGCTTGGTAGCTTGGGACACCTCAACATGGCATTTGAGGACTTGAGTCCAAGCTTGGGCATAACTCACACCTCCTGAGTGAGAAAAATAGTTTTGAACAATTTCTGAAATTAATGTCTTTAACTTATCAGACGGAATCGAAAGATTATGATATTTTAATATGTTGTAGGGAAGACCTTAAATGACATTTTTCATGAACAAAGTCAAATCAAATTTGTGCTGTGCAAAGAGTAGAAAATCATTGAACACAATCCAAATATTTGTCCGTCGAGCAGATTCAATAGTCGGAGAGAAAGACTCATTTTGAAATCCAAATCTTCACAAAACTCTTGAAATTTCTATATGTTGTAAACATAGATGTTGTCACGACCCCAACTCCATCTCCAGGGTCACGAGCGATAAGGGTTATTTTTGTGACATCCTAGGCACGTTGCCATCCCAATTCTTTTTATCTCGTTATCATGCACATGCGGAAACGTGAACAAATAACCTCCCAAACAAGCAACAGCTAGAAGACTGGGACATATATCATATAGAACACACTAATTTATAACATAACGGTACTTTTACAAGCCCTTTCTCTATGGGGCCTCCTTTCTTTTTGCATCACAATACAAGTTTTCCACATAGGCCAAGGGAAATCCTATCTCCTCTAGTGTGACTGCAGCTCCCAAAACTGATGTGAGACTTCCATATCTACAAGAGTGAAAGATGAGGGGGTGAGTTTTGGGGAAACTCGGTAAGTAAAATTCCTAATTCTCTACTAGGAAAGCATCATAAGCAGACTTAGTAATGTTTGGTTAGGATGTTGTGTTGCATCCATTCAAGCTTGTAACAAGTCCATGCTTGATATGTTGTTCTGATTGAGGTTTGATTCATGCTTGCTTGAGTTGATTTTAGATTAATGTTGGACCTTGGTTTAGCCTTTGGCTTGTGAATTTAAAGTGTCCCGGATCTTGTGCTTATTCTACTATGCCTCTATTTTACCTCGATCCTAATAGTTTTGAAAGGTATCTAAAGAAAACTTGATGTTGTTTTATAAACCATTCTAAATTACTTTTGTAAGTGTATGTTCATGACTCGAGTTCTAAATAAGGGTTTCGTCGGCTTTGGATGAATGCAAGACCACAGCGGATTGATCCCTTTCATGGTCTCGGTGCAATATTGAGGTGTATCATTCCTGAGCCAAGTTTGGTACTAAATTGGTGTAGCAAGCAAATTGAACCAAGCCACGAACCCTAATTCATGCTCAGCATGCTCAAGGACTTGAAATCGATAAGACATTTCACCTACTTGTGCATGGCATACCTTCGGGCCTTGGACTAAGATGAAGATAAGAACCAGATTATGATGCTTGATGCATGGACACATGAGGGACTAAACTTTCGCCGTCGACCGATGGATTCAATGACGTTGCTCGGTTAAGTTTGGATGCCCAACGGACTCATTGTCGAAGGATAGTTGTCAACCTTGGATTAGGGGATGTTGCCCGATGGATTTTGGATGCCCGATGGATTCCGGAAGAGTCAACGGATTTTGATTATTAATAAATGAACCCTATGTGCATGAGTTTATGACATTATGAAATGGATCCTTGGTACATGTTTGCATTTAAATATTTGAGGGTTGCTCATGATTTTACTAAAGGCATGATTTTCATCTTGCTATTGATTTGTCATCAATAAGTGTTTAGGATAAGTTATGTGCTTGTGGAAAGATGAGGCATCATCTTACCCAAATTATAGTAAATTTTACTTGCTGAGTTATACTCACCCATTGTCTCTTTTTAGACTTGTAGGATGGCCACGCCGCCCATGAGGTTCGATGTCCCCATGAAGATGACAATGTCAAAAACATTACTCTTACTTTGCTAGTATAGATAAATACTATCGGATGGTCACTACGACCGTTTGGGTGGATGAAGGGCTAAATGAACTCGTTCCCCACAAGTATTGAGCTTGGTACGAGTGTCTTGATAGGGATTCCGTTGGTCCGCTCCATGGCTTCGATGGGCCACCACGGCCTGATGGAGATGCTCCACCCAACAACACTGTAGATGACTACTAGTTAGCTGGTCCTTATAGGGGGAACCATTTTTGGTTAGAATCTCATTAGAGGAGATAGGGTTGCCCCGAAGTTGATGTACTTTTGGAAGGGACCGTATGCTTTTGTAGTGTAAAGCTTAGCTCAAGTGAAAGGGCTTGTAATATTAAAAGGAAAGACATGTAATTATTTGTAGTAATATGCCATATATATGTAGATATATGGTTGCAAGTGTGTTTTCCTACTACTTTTGATGTTGCAATACTATGGTGATTGGATGTTGATTTATTGCTTCCGCATGTGCATAACTCAAAAACTTATAAAAAGGAAGAAGTACAAGTTAGCGACACACTTAGGATGTTGTGAAAAATATAACCCATACCGCTCGTGACCCTAGAGATGAGGTTGAGGTTGTTACAAATAGGAAGACTTTGTCACACTTCAAATCCCTTCTAATTTTCCAAACAATGAATACAACAAAACTATACACACCTTCACTTTGGTGACATTAGACTTACTTTAACCTTTCATGGAATGAAGGGATTACTCGGGATTTGTGATAGCTCGATTTTCAAGTTCTGTTTTTAATTGAATAAGTTGGGCTTTTCATCGACGCGCCTATAATTTTTTTCTTTAAGTTGGCCACTCACAACATAACTAATCTATTATGTAAAGCTGTTAAGGAATCTAAATGTAATAGACTCAAGAATTCGACCATGAATTAACTGCTTGACCGTGTGAATCTATAAGGGTCATTATGGCATCGTCAAAATCGATCAAAGATCGGAGATAGGTCAATTTGACAGAGGCATGTGATAAATGTGTTGGTAATTCCACCTAATTACAAAATTCTCCTCAAACGGTACTAGACTGATTTTTCTATCATTTCTGTACCCTGTGCCCATACTTGAAACCATGAGATTTTCACAACAACCAAGAGTCACCAATGAGTTGAAGATGTACAATGTGGCTAAAAAATAATCGACTATGGGTCAATTGCACAAAAAATTCCTAAAAGCTACTCGATAGATTAGGTCAACCTAAAATCGCACCCGGTTGAAATTAATCACAAATTTAAACTCAATTTCAGAAATTGAAAATTCTATCATGTCAAACTTTATTTTAGGATGTCGACTCATTTTCCAAAGATATTTTCGCAAACCGAGAGTTTTTGCGAAAATTCAAAGTATGGCCGTTTTGGACCGTAAAAATTAGAGGACCATTTTTTAGCGCACTGTTGGCCATCAAGTTGGTTCAATTGATGAGGAAAAATCATAAGATGGACGATGGCACATTGGCTGAATTTTTTGGGCTTCAATTCGATCAAATTGGAGGAGAATTGAATGGATTTGGAGGCCAAAAGTCCAAAATTCGTAGGAACAAGGGGCATCAACATTTGGACCATTTGGGGAAGCTTCTAGGGGAAGTTTGGTGTAGCAAATTGGCTGAGGTTGAAGGCTGAACAAGGTGGGGCCTTTGCAATGATCGAATTGGGATATTTGGCTTTATATTTAGGCAATTAGGTCCCCCTCTTCAGCAGCTCACTCCTTCTTCCTCCTTGCTCCTTACTTTCTCCATTGTTGTGGATTTTTAGAGCTTAGAGAACCAAAGAAACCCCCTTGCCATCGACCACCCCCTGCGACCGTCTGAAAGCCGTTGTTGCCGCTGCGAGTCACGCACCTACCCACGCACCCATCCCCCGCTCATTCCGCTCCGGCTTGCTTCCCCATGAGCCCAACAGCTGTTCTGATGCCCTTAAGCCACCGTTGCAACTCCCCTGGCCGCCATCCAGCCATCATCCGCCTCCTCCGTCACCTATTGTAGCCTCCACCACCGTTCCCTTGCCACTTCCAACCATGTCAAGCTTCGATCCAACCTTTCTCGACCCAAGATAGCAACCGAATCTCATAGTGGGCTGTGAGCTTCTACGCCCATTTCAAGGCCCATCCAGACCTCCGTTGGTGTCGCCATAGGCTTGTTTGTCACCCGCCTTCACGTCGTCGTCACCATGAACTCATCGGATCGCAAAATCAGTAGTTTACTTGCTAAACTCTGCTTATGGAGTTAATTATACTTAAGGGGTGATTATTGTAGACTAATTAGAAATTAGGTGGTTAGTTAGTTTAGATTAGTGATTTAATTGTTTAATTATGCATGTTAGGTGGTTAGAATAGACTAATTAGGGATTAGATAGATTGTATTATTTATCTAGTTTGATTCGGAAATTTTTTAGGCCCGTTTAGGTGGTTAGATTAGCATTTCCAGCCTAAGTTGGTATTTATTGTATTTAATTTACATTATTTAATTATTTTTGTAATTTATTTAATTATTGATTATTTTCTGGAAATTATACCAAAATAACTGGTGATCGGAATTTCATACCGATTGCAATGATGTGCTTAGTTTATACGATTGAGTGTTAATTTGTACAAATTGAGTAGTGATTAGAATTTTGGTTATTTATTCCAAAATTGTGAAATTTTAATATTTGATTAGAAAATTCCATGTGTTGGGTTTTGACACCGAAAATAGTTTTAAAGACTATCAAACAATGGGATTTTAAAAATGAGAATATCAATTTTTCTTGTTCAAATTAACCGTGTACTCACACACGATTATTTTTATTTGATGTTTTTAATACGAAGAAATAGGACAAGTCATCATTTTAATTAAGACATTTAGGTGCGAAGCATAATGTCCTTGGCCGAGATTGATTGATCGTGTGTTGGCTAAGTGAACCCATCCCCGATGTGCATTGGTAGGATGTTGCCCCTATATGGGATGCCCCTGGACAGTGGAAGCAACTCGCAGTAGATTCTGGACCGATGCTCTTTTGGAAATGTTGTCCCCGATGTATATCAATGGATGTTGCCATGCTCAAAGGAGTGAGACGAAGCATGGCTATGCCAAAAGACCGATGTGCGTCGGTAGATCATGCTTGTGTGAGCAATAATCGAATTGGAACATATGATTGATTGAAATTGACGCACTGGATTATGATACAAAATCATGTGGCATGGTATAAGACATGTCATAACAATTTAGTCTTATAATCGGAACCCCTGGATTGATTATATTGATTATATCGATTGTATTGATTGTATCAATTATATTGATTATATTGATTGAATTGATGGATTGATTGATCGATTATATTCATTAGATTGATTGGATTGATTGATTGGGTATATGAATTGTACTGACATGCAGGAAGAAACTGAGGCAAGGTAAGTCCTATGTCTTGTGTGTATAGACTGCCTTTAGGCCTATTTTCTTCCTAGTCGGAGTTTGGGAGATGAACTTGCTGAGACATTGTCTCACCTCGTCATGGACTTAATCTTTTTAGGTCCTTAGATGGCAGTTCCTTTGGAACGTTTTGGTTAACTGCAGGCTATTACCGAGCAGAGTATAAACGTCCCTATCCCTAGTAGTCATTGGGTCTATGAGTTAGTTGTAACTACCGTCTAGGTCGATGAGGGCCTACCTAAGAGTACCTCATCAATTCAAGGCATGGTTCCACCATGGACTTAATGGATACAAAGTGTGTCCCCTCCAAGGTTTTGAAATCCTCGCTGTGGTAGTTGACGCCACCTTTGGCGAGAGTGCAGCTAACCCTCCTGATGGTGGTGCTGTGGAGGACCCGGTGCCCCTAGAGCTTATAGAGTTCGAAGGATCAGTGAACGTGTTCGACTAGTGATCGTAGGACAGTTTCCTTTTTTAGGGCTGATCTTTTGATAAACAGACTAGTATTGTATATAAACTTAGTTTGTTTATAAAAGTATTTGGTTTGATGTGATTGTCATGCTTTCTTATCCCATGTTGGTTGCTATCAGGGGATTTGTTTATTCGCTTCCGCATGTGCAATAAAATGAATGGATCGGTGATGCATCTTGGGGCATCGCAATTTCATCGACCACCGAGGGATGTGCACGCTCGAAGGATTGAGGCGTGACAAGATTGCTTGAATGGCTCTTTTAGACACCTATTTCTTGGACTACCAACATGCTTGCATTGGTACCGTTCAGATTGCTCTTAGTGCCAAAATAGTATTTGTCACATTGTTTCCAAACTTCAATATGGCCCTCTCAGATCCGTGACTTCTCTAACCTTTAAGGTTCAACTATAGATTCAAACTCTAAATTTTATTGCTGCTACCTTGCATTACCAAATGATTTATCAAGTCCAAAATCATGCCATTGATCTCAACTTCCTTGGTTCTAAATATAATTTGTTCAATGCGATGGACGATGATCAAACTTCTTGTATCCATGTGCCCAAATAGATTCCTCGAGATCAACTACTTAAGTTACTCCCAAGTGTCATGGGTCGGTTGTTTCCGATCGATCACATACTCGTGCGGCCTTAGGATTATTGATCCCAAGTCAACCTTTCACACACACGCACGAACACAAGGGTCGTATGAGCAAAGAGCAAGTATATTCACTTATGAATGAGCTTAATACATTAAGGGGAGGGACCCTTATTTCTACAAGTCTGGGTCGTATCTCAGCCGTTGATCTTCCCTCCGATCCAATGGTGGCATTTGAACTTCTATCATCTTTACAATTCTACACAGCAGGCCATTCGATGGCTCTAGCCCTTGGGAAAGCCCATGGGCGTGTGTCAAAAGCAAGGTAGGTCAGTAGGGTCACCTGACACGGAGTAGGTGAGTGGTCACGGGTTGCACACAAGCTGGCCAAACATTGCTCACGAGTCGATCATGAGTCGTGCATGGGCCTTTGTTTGTATTGCACATGCGCTGGCCATGCGCGGATCGTGGATCATTCATGGGATTGGTCATGAGCTGTTCTTGGACAAGCCCTTGGGTGTGACACGGCCTCATCATGAATGGTCTTGGATCATGCTTCATCCATGCGCCGTGTCACAAGCATATAGGTAACTAACTATGAAAAAAATTTCTCAAAATTTCAAGACCATTCAATCCACAGAGTTTAAGTTTACCAAGAAGAAAGATGGCACGATTGTCATCAAATTTAGTAAGGAAAATGAAGAGTCCACATCTTTTATTTTCCTACTATTTTTATGATGCAATCCTCTATAGCTCATGTTCCAACTAACAATAGACATCCATATCCAAAATCCATGATTGAATCTTTTGACCAAGAGGGACGCCCTATTCATTATTACAAAGATTCCCATACAAGACACTGTTTCTGGGATTTTGATTATCAGTGCTTCCTTTGCATAAACCCTCTAGATGACAAGGAAGATGATAGACCATCCAGAAGAAAGAAACGGTCAAAAGATGAACTTTACCAAAGGTGCCTTAATGGAGACCCCACTATCGGACCTAGTCCCCACTATTGGACCTCTTGGTGAAGATAAAGGAAAAAATCATTTCATGGTCTCATATGGACCACCTCAACCATATCCACCTCCAAAAATCCCTAAACCATATGAACCTTCTCCAGCTCCTCAGTCACCACCTAGAAAGAAACCTTCATCAGAAAAACTAGTTGTCTCATCCTTTTACATACCTATCCACAAATGGGTTAGGAAGAACCCTTTTCCTCTAGAAATACCCCAAAATACCTCAACCCTCATGTTCCTCAAAATCAAAACCACCACCCGTCCTTCCATCTATCTACAAAGTTCTAATCCTCAGACTTTCCACCTTTGGAAAGATCTAATTCCAGTGCCCCATTCGCAGCACTAAAAGAATTTACAAATGTTCATAATCGGTTTTGTCATATCCTTAAGTTCTTGAATCCTATATTGATGAACAGGGAGGCAAAAGAAAGTTACGACTACTAAAGTTGTCCTAAATTGGCCATCAAAAAATGCCTTGGACCAAAATAATATTCTCAAGATAATTGACACCAAGCTTTCAATTGTCCAAGCCCATCTTGATCATATTGACCAAAAGGTTAATCAAACGACTTTGGTCACAAATAAATTGCTTAAGACATTTTAGAAGAAACTTCACCAGATGGAATATGGGAGATATATTTCTTATAATTATTTGGAAGACCAAACGACAGTGGAAAAATTGAGGAGACAAATCAAGGTCCTATAGGATGGAAAATTAATCCCTCCTCCAGATCCATTTTTCCAGCCTTGGCAAATGATTCCAATGGAAGTGGGCCCTTCTAAGGCTATACCAATTGCTTCAATAATTGACAAAGCTCCAAAACAAGATCAAAGGGATATTGTTACACTTCGAAACTGTATCAGAGAGATAAAAAAAGCATAGAAAGATCAGTGAAGAAAAGAAGCCACCTCTTCAACCTTTTTCGGAACCTCCTTCTACTCATATGGTCTCAAATCCACTTGAGTCTTTCTTGCAAGACCAATGTGAACAAAAGATACCAACCATTGCTGCATTTGATCCTACCAAGCAAGATACCTCCGAATTAGCCTCAAAATCAAATTCTCTTTCCTCCGAAAATACTTCAACCTCTAAGTCACAAACACAAGTATCCTATATGCCCGCTATCTTTATGGTCAATCCTCCTGAAGTAGAGATGAAATCATATTCATCCGAGCTAGAAGTAGTACACCCTCATGAATCAAATCCTAAATACAAGTCTTCGACTTCAAAATACCACTTCACACTCGATGACATTCCATATTTCAAATGGCCAGATAAATTGCAAGAATTCCATGCTTGGCTCAACACCAAAGCACTTTCTATTGAACACTAGTATGACATATTGACCGAGTTCGTGAGTAGATTCACTAGAAGCTTAAGAGATTGATGGAGAACTATTTCTGACTATGATCAAATGAAATTTCTACTCCATAAAGATTTTCATCATGTGATTCAAGTTATCCATCAATTCTTTATTGGTAAACTAGAAGATCTCAATGAGCTTGGAAGAAGAGAATTTTTTGGAAGAAAGTGTTGCTCTATATGAAGAAGGCATCTCAATAGGCATTTCCAAGAAATGTTTAAACTATTCTATGCTTTGGGAGCTAATCCTACCTCAAACAAGTCTTCTTGGCTTCCATCCCAAAAAAACTTGGATAAATGGTGAAAGATCCATTCAAATAAGTAGAAGATTGTTGACAATGTTCCTCTTGGAGAACTCCAGCAAAAGATACATCTTGCTCTTGATGATCTTTATATCCAAAGAAAGGCTTTCAAAAGTTATCTTAGAAGCAACAACAAACTTGACAAGGCTTGTCAAAAGCTTGAGTTAAAATTCAAGTGTTCAAAGAAAGACTCCTTTGACGATCCTTCTTATGGAGATCGATGCAAAAAACAACGATATTTTAAAAGATTCTCCTTAGGACATGACGAAAAGGCGCAAATGGCAATTCTTGCAAAGAAGACACTCTAAACAAAGTTCTTCTGGAAGACATCTAAAATTCGACTAGTGTTACATTTGCGATAGAAAAGGCCATTTTCCCAATAATGGTACAAAGGCTAAAGGAAGAAACTCCTATTTAATCTAGAAGATAGAAAAGCAAACTAGAGTATCACTTGAGGATGATGACGTTGAATTAGTCTTCTCCCTAGAAGATGAACCAACCGAGCACATGGTGTGTGCTCTCCAAACATGGTCACAAACTAGTGACACTGAAAGCTCATCGGAAGAACTTAAAGAAGAGGTATTCTTCTTCTTTGAACCTCCTACAATCTAAGATCTTTGTGCATATACTCCTTTTATCCTCCCATATTTCCTTATGAAAATATATCCATCTAAGTATGACAAGCCTATTTCTCTTATTACCCTCATCAATATTGGAGCTAGTACTTTATACAAAGATACTCCCATAAAAATACTAGACGTCATACACCTGATATTTTAACTCTGCCTCTAGAGATACCTTTTCTAAGAGTACGGAGTAAACCCATCACCATACAATTCTTTCCCCAGTATTCTGTTATTATCAACATCCTTAGCTCTAGCTCACTAGATAAATATATCATTATTAGTTGGGATATCCTTACACAAATTCCTAAACTCAGAATTGTGCCTAATGGGTTACGTTTCAAATGACAATTTCATAAATTTGTAAACATCCAAAGATTTTTTACCATTTAGATGAGTATTCTAGATCCAATCCTACAAACCCTTCTTTAGACATGTACAAACTCTCACTCAGACTTTATCCAAATATACTCCAACCCTTCGTGGAAAAATCATGATTTCTTCATCAATCTTCCTTTCAATAAAAAAAAAAAAAAAATGAGAATGTCAATCCCACTAAAGCTAGTCACTCTAGAATGAATCCGAAACATTTACTTTTAGCTCAAAAGGAATGTTCAAATTTGCTTCATCAAGGATTAATTGAGCCACCAAACTCTTAATGGGCTTGTGAAGCATTTTATGTCAATAAGCAAGTGGAGTAGAATAGAGGAAAATGAGACTAGCTATCAATTATCAGCCTTTGAATGAATTTTTACAAGATGATAAGTTTCTACTGCCACGTTAATATTATTTATTCTCTAGCCTCACCTAAGCTAAAGTGTATTCCATGTTTGACCTTAAAGCTGGATTTTGGTAATTGGAAATTCATCTAAAGACAGATACAAAACTGGATTTTGTAATTAAATTAACATTTCCAATGGACAATGCTCCATTTTGGCCTTAAAATAGCTCCTCCGTTGTTCCAAAAGTCTATATGCAGAATTTTCCAACTAATCCTAGTCAATACTCAAATTTACATTTACAATATCCTCCTTTATAATCCAGATGAGAATTCTCATCATAAATTATTAGCCCAATTTGTAGACCCGGTGCGACAGTATGGCATCATACTATCTCAGAAGAAGATGATCATTACCTAGAAAGAAATTGAATTTCTTGTAATGCATCTCAAAGATGGAACCTATAATCTTGGTCCTCATATTGCTTAAGACTTGCAAAAATTTCTTATTGAAAATCTCTCCCACAAGTAAGTTCGGTAATTTCTTGAGATTATAAATTATCTCCGGAATCTTAAAAATCACGGAAGTCCACTACAAAAAATGCTCAAGAAAGATGCTCCTTTGTAGGAGCCACTAAAAACTGAGTCTGTACACAGAATTAAGGAAATTCTACAGCACCTTCCTCCATTGCAAATCCCTTCCACAAGGAAAAGAGTATCATAAATAGATGCCGATGATGAATATTGGGCTACTGTTCTTTTTGAAGAAATTAATGGAAAGTGACGAGTTTGTGTACATAAGAGTGGAAAATTCACTCAAGCAGAAATGCATTACCACTCTATGTTCAAAGAAATCTTGGTGGTAAAATATGTCATTAAGAAGTTTGAATTCCATCTCATAGGACATCATTTCCTCGTGGAGATGGACTTGTTCTCATTCTCTCAAATGCTAAACTTCAAGAAAAAAGAAAAGTCCTCATCCACAGCTTCTTAGGTGAGCAGAATGGTTTTCAAAGCATTCCTTCGAGACCAAGCACATTGCGAGAAAAAAGAGTATACTTGCTAATTTTCTATGTAAACCAAAAAAACTTGCAATTACCACATCCATAAATATATATGTGATAAGAAATCCAAGAGGTGGCTTCAAGGCCCAAGAAATCAAGCTCAAATGGCCTTCATATTCATACCCCACTAGAAATCCCTAGGCTTATTCAAGACAATGTTCTTAATAAAAATCTTGGAAGACTTATGTGATAATATCATTTCCATATTTTCAGTGAATATGGTGGTCTTCTCCATAAGCCAGATGGATTGCATCTAAAATATCCATTTATTCATTGTCTCACTTTCTTCCCATAAGAAGAATTCCCGGAAAAACTCAAATTGTTTTATTGTTATATATCTAATCTTTCTACCATTGCCATTAAGTTTCCAATGGCCAAGATGCCTCTTATTATTAGCAGAATTATTCAAAGAGAAGCCAAGCATAAATATCTTGGGGAATGCTTAGTTGGTTCAAACAATTGGGTGCATGAAAAAAATATTTTTCAAGCTCAACTTAGAGCACGTAGACCTGGCCCAGAACTATATACAATCGTTTTATATTTCAGGCCATGGGTATTTGTCCGACCTAGTAGAGATATGTATACAACTTTGGCAAATGTTGGAGTATCTATATATAAACCCCAACCTATTTTGAATGAGATTTTTACAATACTTTCTTGTAGAATCTCAACTTATCCTCAACGGTATCATAAATTGTAGAGGATATTATGCTAGTGTAATCAAGTTATTCCGTCAAAAGTATGGCCAATAGAGGTTGATCCTATTTCTTGGGATCATAATGATGACTATCGTGCAACGGTCCAATGATCGATGCTCACCTAAAAAGATACTACGGAATCGATATGTCAAATATTTCTAAATCACCAACAAATTCATAGGGTCCAGCTTCATCATCGTAAGATCTCCTTGATCAATGTCATAGGATCCTTTTGACCATAATGAATTATAGCTTACACTTAGTCTAGTTTTTGATAGAAAAAGTCCATCACTTCAACTTGGGTATCTACCCGAACTTGGTATTCCAGCAAGTTCTTTTGATGCTCCGACAAGTTCTTATCGGTCATCCAAAAGACAAAGATCATCTAAATTAGATATAGAAGCTGCTCCGGCTATTAAAGAAGTAGGAAAGCTCCTCAAAGTGCTTAGGCAATAGTATCTAGAAAAAGGCACTCCTAATCCTCTTAACATTCCATCCAATTCAAACTAGCCTCTAAATGATATAGGTATCAAACATCTTGAAGCTTTGGAAATCAAAAGAATGCTCAAGGAACATTGGAGGTAGAAGTATGAAGAAGACTCGAATGATTCAAATGGCAACACTGAAGAGCCTATCCATAAGCATAATAAGTGAAGGAAAAGAAGACTCCTAGAAACCTATTCAAGGCAAAACAAAAGAGGCAGAGGAATCATGTGATGGAGACAAAAAAATTTGACTAAAAAAGGTATTATAGCATACTGTTCACGTATTGTTTATGTGACATCCACAATTCGGGCCCCAATCAACCTAAGAAAATAGCCACTGAACCAGTTTTGAGCTCGGCCATGAGTTAATTGCAAACTAGTTCATCATGGATGAACGTGAAAAAAAAAAAATCACCCAATAATAGAAGCGTCCACATTAGCTTGACCCTTAGGATTACCACAATGACTTTTGGAAGTTTGCAATTTAATGGAGGAAACACCTAAGCATTGGATCAGTCAAACTTTCCTAGAAATGAGTATGAACAAGTGTGAACAAGTTTGAACAAGTGTGAAATGTATTAAATGAAGATAATGAGTGTAGAGACTTATGTGTCCCAAGTAATTAATGAAAGGGGGATGACTCATGATCTAAGGGAATCATAGCAAGTGATCTTGCAAGTCATGTAGGGCGCCACCTCTCCTCCATAGACTTGCCACCTTGAGTTTCATAGGTTTTGACTTCCCAGTTTTTTCAAAACTACTAAACATTTCCTGCTTTCTATTTTTATAGGGTTCTTTGTAGTTCGAATTTGGAGAAACTTCCTCCACTAAAGTTGTTCAAAACATCTTGGCCTATGACATACTTTAATTTCACATTTTTTTCTAAGTTGAGATGGTTGGTCCAAAAGCCTAGTCATTCCTCATCTAGATACTATCCAATGTGGTAAAAATAGTGACTAGGTTGTCTTCTCAAATTTTTATAAAATCTTCCTTTTCAAATATGGATATCCTTCCTTCATGGAAGTTTTAGAGGACATACATTCCTATAACATATTAAAATTTTAAAGTGTTTTGTTAAGATTTCGATTTGAAAATGAGTCTATCTTGGATTACTCCCCAATATATTATTCATCTTGTGCTCTCAAAGGGGCGATTTTGCTACTATTGCTGCGGTTTTGAGATTTTGTTGCTGCTAGAGTTCTAGCCATTCATTGGGGCTGAAACTCGGAGGATTGGCTCGCCTTACCTCCCTCTACAACCCTACCAAAGTGTTTGTCTCGGTAAGCCCCGCAAGTCTTGCTATGTTCGTTCTTGGTTAGGGTTTATGGGGTTTTCTACTAGGTTTCAGCTGTTACTATGGCCTTTTCACCATTAGAGGTGAGTGACCACTTAGGTAAGGCCCAAATTGGTGTAGATGGTGTAAATGGGTGTAGCCCTAGTCCCCGTCCCCAAAACCCCTAGTCCTTTGAGGTAGCTAGACAAATGGGCTTGTCTAGACCAGAAACGGTGGCTTCGAAGGAGGGCTCGCATGGATCCCGGAAGGCCCCTCGCAATTGGTCGATCCTAGGGGACATAGCCGAGCTCGATCCACCTCCATTTGAACCCAGCCCAAGAACCAACAAGCTCGAAGCTCCAAACCTCCACTTACCCAGTCTAATGCAAATGTCGCACGAGCAGCAACAAAGGGATACGACCTTATCGCACGAGCAACAACAAAGGGATACGACCTTACATACGTTCCCCCTTCTTATGTGGACAACAAGCCTGTTGTCACTCTTTTGAGGAGGTGCTGGAGGCCACAGACCCAAAATGGCACCAATGCCTCGTTGGGTACTACATTGGGAGGAAACTTCCATTTAAGATGACCGAGACAGCTCTAAAACATGCTTGGGGACCAATACTCTTTGAAGTGATGGCAAATGACCGAGGTTTCTATTTCTTCCACATCCCGGACTCGGAGTTTCGTAAGAAGATTCTTGAGGATGGTCCTCTAACAGTTGCTAGGGTCCCCCTTATCCTACAACAATGGAAGCCTTTATTAGATTTAAAGAAGGACAACCATTCCACCATTTCGGTTTGGATACGTTTAAAGAACCCCCCTTTGAATTGTGGTCCAAACCAACAATAAGTGGGATTGCCAGTACTGTTGGTAAGCCCTTTTATATCGACCAACGCACGGAACAAATGAGGATGCTTTCCTTTGCTAGAGTGTGTGTCAAGATCAATGCGAGGCAACCTTGATGTAACTTGGTCATTGTTGTTCTCAATGGAGTAACCCGAGCTGTGGAGATTGATTATGAGTGGAGACCAGTGGCTTGCCCTAAGTGTGGCACTTTTGGCCACAAGTGTGAGAATCTCAAGCCTTCATCCAACGCTGAGATAAGTCTTCAACCAACTCCAAGCGCTAAGGCTCCTTATGACATCCTAAATTTTTGATCATATTTTCAATTGAATAAATTGGGCTTTTTATCGACACGCCTATAGTTTTGTTCTTTGAGCTGATCACTCATGAGATAACTAGTCTATCTGGTGAAGCCGTTAAAGGATTATAACGCAATAAATTTGAGAATTCCACTAGAAATCGATTGATCAACCGTGCTAGTTTGCAGGGGTCACTACGACACAGTTAAAAATCGATTAGAGATCGGAAATAGGTTGACTTCGACTGAGTTATGTGATTAAGTGTTGGTGATTCCACCTAATTGTAAAATTCTCATCGATCGACACTAGACCGATTTTTCTGTCGTTTTGGTACCCTATGTCCGCATTTGAAAGCTTGAGATTTTCACAACAACCGAGAGTCGCCAATGTGTCGAAGATATACAACATGACTTGAAAATAATCGACCACAGGTCAATTGCACTAAAAATTTATGAAAGTTACTTAGTAGGCTAGGTCATGCTAAAATCACACCAGATTGAAATTAACTGTAAAATTAAACCCGATTTCAGAAATTGAAAATTCTGTCATATCACGATTCATTTTAGGAAATTCAACTCATCCTCTAAAGATTTTTCTATAAACTGAGATTTTTGATGAAAATTCAAAGTAGGCTTTTTTTGTCACTTTTTTTTAATTCAAGTTTGATAAATTGATGAGGAAAAATGTTGATTTTGATGAGGACACCTTGGCTAGATTTTTAGACATCCAATTGAACTCAATTGGAGGGGAATTGAATGAAATTGAAGAGGTAATGTCCAAAATTCGTAGGCTTGGGGGTGTGCAACATTTGAGACATCAAATGAAGCTTCTAGGGGGAATTTTATTATGCAAATTGGTCATGGATAACAACCCAAGTGGTGGGGGCATGCAATGTCAAGAGGAAGGTATCCTGTCCCATCGAACAGGAAGGGTGGGATAGGTAAGTTTACGCTGAGTCAGATGAGCATGTGTCGCTTGTATAGAAGGCGACATGGATCAGCCCTATGCCAATTTAGGCCGGGTGCTTGTTATGAATGTGGCTAGCAGGGTCACATCACTAGGAATTGTCCCAGAAAACCTATGGGATCACAACTGTTGCCACCGCCGAAAGGTCAAATTAGAGGGTACGCACTGTAGAGTACACAACAGGGTGGACAGAACAGACCTCCAGTGCAAGGAAAAGTGTACGCCATCACGAGAGGATAGATTGAGGACTTACCTAATGTGGTTACAGGTACCGTTTCCTTGAACGACCACGTTGCTTAAGTTGATAGGATTGAGTCCTGAAATGTTGGAGTCTGTGATTATTATATTTACAGCGCTAAAGGATAAGGTTTATCTATTATAGGTTGTACTAGTTGCAAGTTAGTGATTGGTGAGCGAGAGGGGAGGATAGATTTGATAGTCCTAGCCATGTATGATTTTGACATAATAATTGGCATGGACTGGCTCACCAAGCAACAAGCTAAGATGGACTGCTATCATAAAGCGATTTGGTTTAACCCGTTAGCGGGTGAAAGTTTCAAGTTTATTAGGAGTCAAGGAGGACCCTCGATTACCTTGATCTCATTGCTTGAGGCAACCCATTTGTTAGACAGGGGTTGTCTAGGTTACTTAGTGACTATCGTGAATACGATAATTGATGAGCTGAAGATCAAAGACATCGCTGTAGTGCAAGAATTTCCAAACGTGTTTCCGAAGGAATTGCCAAGCCTGCCGCCAGAGAGAGAGAGATAGAGTTTGTGATCGAGTTAGCACCTAGGACAGAGCCAATATCTAAAGCTCCTTACCAGATGGCGTTGTCTAAGTTGAAAGAACTAAAGGTTCAAATGCAAGAGTTGTTGGATAAGGCATTCATATGTCCTAGTGCATCACCTTGGGGAGCACAAGTTCTGTTCATGAAGAAGAAAGATGGTTCGTTGCGTTTGTGCATCAACTATGTCAACTCAATCAGGTGACGATCAAGAAAAAGTATCCACTCCCGAAGATCGACGACTTGTTTGATTAGCTACAAGGAGCATCGATATTTTCTAAAATCAATTTGAGGACAAGGTATCATCAACTGAGGATCAGAAAGAAGGACATACCGAAGTCAGCATTTCGTACTTGATACATCCATTATGAGTTCATTGTAATACTATTTAGTTTGACGAACACCCCAACTACTTTTATGGATCTGATGAACTGAGTGTTTAGAGAGTATTTGGATCAGTTTATGATCATGTTCATCAACAATAATCCTAGTGTACTTAAGAAGTCCTAAGGAACATGAAAGGCATTTAAGGACGGTACTTTAGACACTAAGGAATCATGAACTGTACGCTAAGTTTAGTAAGTGCAAGTTTTGGTTTACTCGTGTAGGATTCCTAGGTCACGTGATTTCAAGCGAAGGAATCTCTATGGACCTGACCAAGATTGAAGCGGCGATCAACTGGCTAAGACCGACTACAGTTGACAGAGATTAGAAGCTTTCTGGGTTTAGCAAGGTACTATTGAAGGTTTGTGGAAGAGTTTTCAGCTTTAGCCTCGCCTTTGACTCGACTGCTAAAGAAGGAAGAGAAATTTATATGGATGGACAAGTGCGAGCGTAGTTTAAAAAAGCTTAAGCAAAAGCTAACTACCGCACGCGTGTTGACGATTCCATCTAATCTTGGAGGATATGAGATCTATAATGATGCGTCATTTAGAGGACTAGGTTGCGTGTTATTGCAACATGGCAGAGTTGTTGCATACGTGTCTCATCAATTGAGACCTCATGAGCTGAATTACCCAATGTGTGACTTAGAACTCGTAGCAATCATTTTCACTTTGAAGATTTGGAGACATTATTTGTGTGAAGAAAGATTACAGATCTTCACTGACCATCAAAGTCTCAAATATCTATTCTTTCAGAATGAGTTGAATATGAGACAGCGTCACTAAATGGAACTTTTGAAGGACTATGATTATGATATCTTGTATCACCCTGGAAAGGCGAATAGGGTCGCGGACGCTTTGAGTTGAAAGTGTTCAATCGCACAGATGATGGTCAAGGAATGGATTTTACTCGAGAGAGCTTGAGATTCAGTTTTCAAACTTGAGGTAGGCCACTTTTCAAATCTTATGGCCATCCTCAGAATTGAGCTGAAAATGCAAATTAGAATCAAGACGCTTCAGCTGATAGACCTAGAAATTTAGAAGATTCTATAAGAGGATACCGAAAAGAGGAATGCTAACTTTCAGATTTCTGAAAATGGAACACTAAGGTTTCGATGATGATTGTGTGTATTTGACGATGCAAAGCTTAAAGAAGAGATATTATTAGAAGCTCATCGTAGTAGTTACCGCATTCATCCAAGTAGTACTAAAATGTATCAGAATCTGTGTCAACACGATTAGTGGTCTGGTATGAAGGTGGACATCGCCAAGCACATCACCAAATACCTAACGTGTCAACAAGTGAAGGCACAACATTGTAAACCGGGAGGATTTCTGCAACCTCTCAAAATTCCTGAGTGGAAATGGAAACATATCACAATGGATTTTGTAACGGGCTTACCGAGGAGTCAGAGGGGTAATGATTCCTTCCGGGTAGTGGTCGATAGACTGATGAAGTCGGCTTACTTCATCTTCGTACAAAAGGACCTTACGTTGGATAAATATGCAAAATTGTACGTGCGTCAGAGCTCATCTACATGGAGTGTTGATGACGATTATATCAGACCGAAACTCGAGATTTACAACTGCCTTTTGGAAAAGTTTGTAGACCGCCTTAGGAACGAAGCTGTAGTACTGTACGGCCTATCATCCTCAGACGGATGGACAATCTAAGAGGACAATTCAAACCCTCAAAGACATGATGAGAGCTTGTGTGTTGGGATTTTAAGGGAAGCTGGGAGGAATAGCTTCATCTTGTCAAGTTCACCTACAACAGCTACCAACAGAGTATTTAGATGGCACCTTTTGAAGCGTTGTATGGCAGAGCGTGCAAAACGCCAACTTGTTGGGATGAGGTTGGAGAACAAAATATCACAGGCCCAAAGTTAGTCTAGCAATTAGTGGATACAGTTGCCGTCATCAGGGACAGACTAAAAACTGCTCAGAACCACCAGAAAAGCTACACAGATAAGCATCGAAGACCTTTGGAATTCTAAGTTAGTGAGCACGTCTTTCTGAAAGTGTCACCAATGAGGGTACTTCATGCTTTGGCAAGAAAGGGAAGCTGAGTCCAAGATACATAGGACCCTTTGAGATTCTAGAAAGAATAAGGACTATAGCGTATCATCTTGCATTACCGTCAAGGTTGGTGCAAGTGCATGACGTCTTTCACGTGTCGATGTTGAGGAAGTATAAGCCTAACTCAACCCACATGCTGAATTTTAAAGAACTAGACGTAGACAACAGGATATCGTATGTGGAAAGACTGGTTCGGATTATAGATTGGAAGGAGCAGGTTCTGCACACCAAGACAATCCAGATGGTTAAAGTGGTCTGGCAACACTACGGCATAAAAGGAGCAACTTGGGAAAGTAAAGAGTCAATGAAACGACTGTACCCCCACATTTTTGTTTAAAGATTTATAATGGTTTAAATTTCCAAGACGAAATTTTTATAAGAGGGGAAGAGTTGTGACATCTTGATTTTCAGGATTCTGTTTTCAATCTAATAAGTTGGACTTTTCATCGACGTGCCCATAGTTCTATTCTCTGAGCTGATCACTCACGAGATAACTAGACTATCTAATGAAGCTGTTAAGGAATTTTAACACAATGGACTTGAGAATTCGATCAGAAATCGACTACTCACCCCTGCTAATCTTCAAGGGTCACTACGGCACCGTCAAAATCGATCAGAGACCGAAGATAGGTCAATTCGACATAGGTATTTAATTAGTGTATGGGTGATTCCACCTTATTACAAAATTTATATCGAATAGCACTAGACCGACTTTTCTATCATTTTTTACTTTGTGTTTGTATTTAAAATCTCGAGATTTTCACGACAATCGAGAGTCACCAATGTGTTGATGATGCACAATGTGGCTCAAAAATAATCGAACACGAGTCAATTGCACTAAAAATTCTTAAAAGCTACTCGATAGGCTAGGTCACACTAAAATCACGCCAGATTAAAATTAACCACGAATTTAAACCCGATTTCGAAAATTGAAAATTCTGTCATGTCACGATTCATTTTAAAAAGTTAACTCATCCTCTGAAAATTTTTCCGCAAACCAAGATTTTTAACAAAAAATTTATAGTAAGGCCGTTTTTGACCAGGAAAATTAGAGGGCCATTTTTTGTCGCATTTTTGGGATTCAAGTTCAATAAATTGATGAGAAAAAATGTTGATTTTGATGAGGACACCTTGACTGGATTTTTGGACATCAATTGAACTCAATTGGAGGGGAATTGAATGAAATTGAAGAGACAATGTCCAAAATTCGTAGGCCAAGGGGTGTGCAACATTTGAGGGATCAAATGAAGCTTCTAGGGGAAATTTTGTTCTACAAATTGGCCATGGATGACAACCCAAGTGGTGGGGGCATGCAATGATCAAGAAAGAGGATATTTGTGGTCAAGGGGGACCCCCAAAGCTTCTGCAATCTTCTTCTCCCTCAACCATTCTCCTTTATCCATTGTTGATCAAGATTTGAGCTCAAAAACCAAAGAGAAACCGGAGAGAGTCCCTCCTTGCCGTCGATGCCCCTACCGCCATCCAGCACTGTTGCTCGCCGACCTTACCGCCCATGAGCCAAGCCAAGCCAATGTCGTCTGCCTCCCTGCTAGCGTCCACTCATCCGTACGCCCCTATCTGACGTAGCCAAGCTATGTCACATTCGTCTCGAGTTGCCTGGCCACCTGTCCAAGCCATCGACCGCCTCCACCAGGTCCACTGTCGCCACCGCCGTCCCGTTTTGTCCCTTTCCCAAGCCGAGTAGCCCCTTCAACCGGTCCCTGCAACCAAGATTAGAAGCAGAAGTTCTAGCAAGAGCTGAAGCTTCGAGGCCCGTTGTAGGTCTCTTCCAAGCCTTGTTTGTTGTCGTCATGGGCTTGATTGTGCCCGCCTCCGTGTCGCCATCATAGTGGACTCACCGGATCGCAAAATCGGTGAGTTTATTTGCTAAACTTTGCTTATGGAGTTAATGACACTTTGTGGATAATTAGTTTAGGCTAATTAAGGTTTAAGTGCTTGGTTAGAATATATTAGTGATTTAATTATCCGTTTGTGCATGTTAGGTGGTTAGAATGGATAGATTAGGAACTAAAGTAGTCATACTATATATCTAGATAGATTCGGAAATTTTTTAGGCCCATTTAGGTGGTTAGATTAGTGTTTCCGACCTAAGTTGCTATTTATAGCATTTGAATTGAATCATTTAATTAATTTTGGTATTTATTTAATTATTTAATATTTTCCAAAAATTATACTAGGATAGTCGATGATCGGAATATCGTGCCAATTGCAATGGTGTGCTTGATTTATTTAATTAAGTGTTAATTTGTGCAAATTGAGTGATGATTGGAATTTTTGTTATTTATTCCAAGATTGTGAAATTTCAATATTATTAGAAAATCCCGGGTGTCGGGTTGTATCACCGAAAATGGTTTTAAAGACTATATTAAATCGTGGAATTTTAAAAGGAAGAGCATCAATTTTTCTTATTCAAATTAATCGTGTACCCACACACGATTATTTTACCGTGTATTTTTAATACGAATAAAATAGGTCAGGTTCACTATTTTAATTGAGGCATTTGAGTGCAATGCACGGTGTCCTAGGCAGAGATTGAATGGTCGTGTGTTAGTTAAAAGAACTCATCCTCGAAATGAGTCGGGTGGACGTGCCCCTATATGGGATGCCCTATTAATGGATGTTGATCACAGTAGAGGCTAGACCGATACTCCTATGTGGAATGCCATCGACGTAGTGACGTTGCTGCACTCAATGAGGGTGAGGCAATGCCTGGTTAGGCCAGAAGACCGGCGAACGTCGAGTAAGTCGTGCCCGTGTGTGACCGTGATTAAAAATTGGAATGCATACTAAGTGAAATTGAGTGTTGGAATATGGGACAAAATTGTGTGGCACAGTATGGGATGTGTCATAACAATTTGGCCCTATAATCGACCCTTGTGCTTATTAAGATGAAAGTGGTGGCGTTCCAATTGGTTGAGTGTGATTCTTGCATATGGTTGTGTATTTAAACTATGCTGACCTATAGGGAGGAGCTGAGACGAGGTAAGTCTCTATGATTGTGCGGCTATATGGTTGTATGGCTAGGTGTATTTCCTTCCTAGTTAGAGTTTAAGGGGTGAACTTGCCAAAACATTATCTCATCCCGTCGTGGGCTTTAATCTTTTCGGGTCCTTAGATGGTTGTTCCTTTGAAACGTTTTGGTCGGCCCATGAGGGTTACTGAGCGGAGTTTTGACTACCCTGACCCTAGGGGCCACTAGGTCTATGAACTTGTGGTGACCATTGTTTGGGTCGATAAGCGCCTACCTCAAAGAATACCGATTCATAGTGTGGTTTCGCCACGAATTCATTGGATACAAGCAAGGTCCCCTCCAGGGTTTTGAAATCCCCGCTGTGGCAGTAGACGCCGCTCTAGGTGAGAGTGCTGCTAACCCTCTTGATGGTGCTGTGGAGGACCCGATGCCCCCAGAGCCTGTGGAGACCAAAGGATCGGCAAATATGTCTGACTAGTAGATCTTAGGATAACTTCTTTTGAGAGCCAGCCTTTTATAGACTCTTAAATGTAGACTAGTGTTGTATATAAATCGGGGTGTTTATAAAAGTATTTTGGTTGTGAATATGTTTCCTGCTTTTCTATCACAAGTTGGTTGTTGTCAAGGATACTGTTTATTCACTTCCGCATGCACAATAAAATGAATGGGTCGGCGACACGTCCTAGGACATCGCAATTTTTATTGACTGCAGAGGGATGGGCACCCGCTCAAGGATTAAGGTGTGACATTGGTAGCCAAGGATTTCAATGCCATTAAGGACCTGTTTAACCGGCTTGGGGGCTCTGACTCTCGGATCCCCTACTTTGATGATTTCAAACAGTGCTTAGCTTAGGCAGAGCTTGAAGACTTGAGATATGTTGGCTTTTGCTTCACCTTGGCTACTTCATTTGGGCCTAATCGCAAAGCAAGGAAGATTGATAGAGTCCTTGTGAATATAAAATGGAGCCAAGATTTCTCTATCTCCGAAGCTACATTCCTTGCCCCTGGTATATCAGACCATTCCCCCATGGTTATTAAAGTCTTGAACCCTATCCTTCAACAAAAACCATTCAAGTTCATTAACTTTTGGACTAAGCACCCGTCTTTCTACTCTATTGTTTCTCAAGTTTGGGATACCCTGGGGGAGAGGGTGCCCATGTACAGGTTAGTAAACAAGCTAAAGACCCTCAAAGGTTAGCTCAAGCTTCTCAATAGGGATTGTTCTCTAATATCTCAACTAGAACAGCTGATGCTAGGAATGCTCTATGCGCTACCCAAAATAGCCTCCAGCTAGACCCATCCAACATTGCCCTTGCATCGGCATACCTTTATGGACTTGCAGAATCAGGAAGAGTCTTTTTACAGGCAAAAGTCTAGAATTAAGTGGCTAAAAGAAGAAGATAGGAACACTAAGTTCTCTCACTACTCTATCATTAAAAAACAATTGGGAAATAGGATTATCTCAGTCTTGGATTCCTCTGGTATTCTGGTCTCTACCCCAAGAGCGGTTCAACAACTGTTTGTCAACTACTTTAAGACTTGCTAGCGTCACGAGTGGTGGAGTCGATGTCGGCTTTGCAAGAGATCCAGAAGGTCACCCGGTGCCCTCTTAATGAGGAGCAAGTTTCCTCTCTTTCTCGCTCGATTTCCGACCAAGAGATCCGAGAGACCCTCTTCTCCATACCTCAAGGCAAAGCGCCTGGACCTGATGGATTTACTATTGAATTCTTCAAACAAAACTGGGAGACTGTAGGGCCCCTGGTCCTGTAAGCGGTTAGAGACTTCTTTATCTTAGGTAGGCTTCTTCATGAAATAAACAACGCTATTTTAGCTCTGGTGCCAAAAGTGCCTAATGCCTTTGTAGTATCATACTACAGGCTCATAGCTTGTCGTAATACAATTTATAAATGTATTACCAAGATCTTGGCCAATCGAATGGCTACCATCCTTCAAACCGTTGTTAGCCCTTCTCAAAATCCCTTTGTTAAAGGTCGGCAAATTGGGGACGACATCCTCCTGGCCCAGGAGCTTTTCACTAGATTCCATCTCATTCCTTATTTGCCAAAGTGTGCAATCAAGGTGGACTTCCAGAAAGCATATGGCACTATGGATTGGGATTTCCTCGAGCTAGTTCTCAAGGCATTTGGCTTTCCTGATCATTTGATTCAACTCATCATGGTATGTGTTCACACTCCAAAGTTCTTTATCTCTATAAATTGCGAACTTCGTGGTTTTTTCCTTAGTGGCGAGGCCTTCGCTAGGGAGACCCCATATCTCCTTATTTATTTACCTTGGTTATGGAGGTTTTGTCAGGGTTGTTATATCTACACACTAGGCAACTAGGGTTCAAATATTTCTGGAGGTGCAAAACAACATGTCTTTTGCATTTATTCTTTGCGGATGATGTCTTTCTCTTTTGTGAAGCTGATATGCATTTGATTTCTCTTCTAAAGGGAGGCCTAGATGTTTTCTCGGATTGGAGTGGGTTGCGGCCTAACTCTAACAAAAGTGAGGTCTTCCTTGTGGGAGGCTCGTCTTCTCTTCGGAACCAAATTCTCCTTGCCCTTGGCTTTCATGAAGGGAAATTGCTGGTACGATACTTGGGGGTGCCCATTATTTTCTCGCAAATCTGTAAGGTAGATTGTATCTCCCTAATTGATCGCATCACAGTGAAGGTGCAATCATGGGCCCATCGTTTCCTCTCATTTGTAGGCCATCTTCAACTAATCGGGTTAGTCCTTCACGCCATTCAAGCTTATTGGGCGAGTGTGTTTACTATCCCTAGCACGGTGTTGGATTGCATTGAGCAAATCCTAAGACAATTTCTCTGGAAAGGAAGATGTGTGCCTCCCGAAAGTGGAGGGAGGGCTTGGCATTTGTAGGCTTTAGGAATGCAATAAGGCTTCCATGCTTAAACATATTTGGATTTTGTTCACAAACAAGGAATCCATGTGGTGCAGGTGGATCCACTCTACCTTCTTATGAAGGAAAAACTTCTAGGTGGCTAGTACACCAACTTACTGCTCGTGGGCTTGGAGGAAGATCTTGCAACTCAAGAATGAGTTCTACCATTCCTTCCTTTAGAGGATCGGTGATGGTTTATCAGTGTCTCTTGGTTTGACCATGGCATCCTAAAGGCCCTTTGAACCTTTTATTTTCGAACACTCTCATATATAGCTCCAACTTGTCTAGACATGCGAAGGTGGCTAACCTCTTCTCCAATTCTGGTCACTCCATTAGGACCTTAATGAAGTCGTGGGACCAGCCCCTCCCTATCCTCTCTCGGGTTTCGGACAGGCTTCGATGGATGGAGAACTCCTCAGGTTTCTTCACGGTTGGCTCGACGTGGGAGGCCATTAGAAGGAAGAAGAAATGGATCCCTTGGTCTACGTTTATTTGGAATAATTTGATCTCTCCAAAATATCAAATTAACATTTGGCTTATTACTAAGAATAGTCTTCTGACTCAGGCGTTACTTTTATCGTATGATAGGATAAAGAATGTGTCTTGCACCTTTTGCAAGGAGAGGCCATATTCCATCGATCACTTTTTTTTGACTGTCACATCACTGTCGGCGTTACCTTCTTTTGGGTAGCTAGGTGCAATCTTCCCTAGCGGAATAGGTACTGGTCGTTCAATCTCCAATGGGCTATGAAGTTCCTTTCTGGCAAATACTTTTATCATTATATAGGCCAATTCTCTTTTGGTGCCCTTTGCCATATTATTGGGATGAAGAGGAATAGTATTCTGTTTAGAGGGGAAGCTCTGGCGGTCCCGGCCCTGAAAAATCACCTTATCAAAGTTGTCAGGGACAAGGGCTTAACATTTAGGAGGGTGGAGGATAGCCCAAGAAATAGAAGGTTGCAGTGAAGCTGGGGAATAGAACTCTCCATTTTCTCTCCTGGCTTCCCAATGCCTCCTCCTTAGTCCTTGGTGCTTGGATTTCGATGCTACTACATCATTTTAGTCCTCTACTCGAGACTAGGGTTATTTTTGTAGGATTCAATCGTTAGTTGGTGGTCTCCCATTGGCTGCTATCCGGGTCTCACTTTTCCCTGCTCTTCCCTATCGGCTGCTAGTTGGCTGATGCTTTTATGCTAGCGATTGCAATGTTGTTGCGATTCACCAAGTTTAGGAGTCTTCCTCTGCTTGATGTAGTTGCTCTCGATCCTTCTTGCCTTATTGTTGCCTAGGTGATGGCCTGGTTGTTATTTTGATTGTGGTTGCTGTCTAGCCTTTCTTCCTTTGTCTAGCTCTTTGTCGCCTTTCATGTGGCTATTGTTGTTTTACTTCAGTACCCTTCCACTCATTCTGATGTGTTGTCATTACGAGTGTAAATTTTTTGTGCGAACCTTTTTTGTATAATTTGGTTAAAGCCTAATATATTCTTACCTTTACCAAAAAAAAAAAAAAGAAAAAAAATGAGTCTTTCTTTACGGCCATTGGATCTGCTTGACCAATGAATTGTTAGGTTATGCTTAATGACTTACTGCTCTTTCCACAGGTTGAATTAGACTTGGTTTCCTCATGAAAAATGTTGTTTAAGATCTTTTCTACAACATATTAAAATTTCATAATTTTTCCAGCCCATTTGATAAGGTAATGACATTGATTTCGAAAGTTACTCAAAACTGTTTTCATCCCAAAATTGGAGACCCACACATCCCAACTTAGAGGGGAAGGGCACACCTAACTTGAGGAGTAAGCCAACCTATAGTCTTCTTGCCTTAAAGATAAGAAAACATTAAATGCTTTTAGACCTTAGTGTGTTAAAGGAAAGAAACTTGAAGAGCAAGTTGAATAATGTGAACACATCTAAGCTTAATGATTGCATGAAATCTAGGCAATTAATGAGAGAGGTGAGTCATTTAGCTTAGGTGTCCTCTAAAAGAATAGGTCATAATAACACCTAACCTAAAATTTGGAGAGCAAGTATTTATTTCATCATTACAAAACTTGGGTGGCCCAATAGGAGAAGGAGCAAATGTGGCCCTAGGGATTAGGCTTGCCATCTTTTTCTCATTAGCATTGCCACCTTATCAACTTGGGCTTGCCACCTAAACAAATCTTATTGGTCCATTTGGAAGGGTAATGA
Organism: Eucalyptus leucophloia subsp. euroa; assembly: GCA_017140325.1. Lineage (NCBI taxonomy): Eukaryota > Viridiplantae > Streptophyta > Magnoliopsida > Myrtales > Myrtaceae > Eucalyptus > Eucalyptus leucophloia. The sequence continues at coordinate 25,719,388 of CM029471.1, forward strand.
TGGGAGGTGTGCCTATAAATGGAGACATTCCCCCCATTACCACACCACTCACACCCCACTTCTCCCTCATTTACTCTCTCTTTTTCTCTCACGCCCTCTCACCATCACTCTTTCTCCTTCTCTCAACCTTGCTCGCCCACCACCTCACAAGACAGTCCTCACTTGGTAAAACAACATATAGTTTATCGAGGTTCATTAAAGGTAAGTAGAATCTTTAACTCTTGACTAAGGTGGTAACCTACATTGTCAAATTTAGTGGTGTGCTCACACGTGTAAGCCGTGTGTATATTGTAATGTTCTTTTGTATGGTTTGTTCATGTTTGCATGCTTGAATGTGTTCATGCCTTGGGACGAGGTCAAGGTTTGCTCAGCTTGGAATCAACATCACATCGCAATGGCCTAAGCCGCAAGGCCTTAGATCGGCATTGAAACATGCCGGTTCCAAGTCTTGTTTGGTGCAGACATTGGCCTAAGCGTGTGACTCAAGCCATGAACCAAGAATCGTACTCGACATATCATATAGTATGATGTTAAGAGCCATGGCACACTCACCTTCAAGTCATGTATGAGTGCATTAAGAGAAAAGATAAGAGCCAGCTTGTATGATGCATATATGCATGCACTTAAAGAGGAAAAAGCACCCATTACCACACAATGTTGGCGGCAATGCCCCGTTCATTGAATGGGATGCCCTAATTGAGCCTAGATGCCTAGGTTTGAGTATGGATGCCTTGAGTAAGCTAGCCTTGGGATGCTCTAGTTTAGCCCAGATTCCTAGGTTGTGTGGCACCCCGAACCACCTTAGGTCGCCACAGGCACCTAATGCTACACCTAATGGAACACTAGTTACATCTCTTTGAAAAAGCGTCATAAATCATAGACATTTTTTTTAAAAAACGGTCCCAACTCATTAGTGGAAGAAAAATATAATATCGCCATCTCCCCCTCCATCAACCATGATACAATTGCACACCACTAAACATCATAAGAAAAGATAAAGCCACGACACTTTATTTACATATTTTCCAAGATGGGTTTCTTTGGGTCGGTACATCAAAAGAAAGGCCAGGACATGTAACCACACTTGGCCATAAACCCAAAAAGAAACACTCAACCCACTACGTCTATCATGCAAGATCACCCATCAACTAGCATCGGCTATCATCTCAAAAAGTTTCAGCTCCTACTTCTCACGCACAGGCCCTCACACCCATCCCGATGCATCAGGCGGTGGCGGCGGCAACATCCCACGCATCACTCCGTCTCGACGAACATGGACGGATATGAACTCCTGAATGATAGGGCTCCCGGCCAGGCCCACGTCATACATCACTAAGGCGCGAACTCGAATAAATGTTAGTCCAAGAATGGTGGGATAGTCGATCTCCACACACTCGACCTCTACATCTGAAGGAAGGCCGTAAAATACGCCCCGCGTGACAGCAGGAAGTGGCATCCTACTAATCTAAAATGTTGGTCCCCAAAGAGGTGAGTACAACCACTCAGTAGGTAAATGACCAATAAACCACTCAATGCATCATGCCACACAATCATCACAATCATAGCATGACATGTCATTAAAGCATCCATGCACAACTTACCTTAGTATCATGCACATGTCATCATATCTCATGTACATACATCATCATATAGTCATCACCATCATATCATACACTTACCATCATCATGTCACATATATCATCATCATTACCATGCATCCATGCACTTATCATCATCATATCACATGTACCATCATCATTACCATGCATCCATGCATGTAACATCATCATCATATCACATGTATCATCATGCATAATTCAATTTCAATTTCATTTTGGACCACCACATTTCTCTTTCCCGGGACCAATGTTTGCATCCCACATGTATCCAAGATACAATCAAACATCCGGCTCCCCCACTCTCCGGGCATCTCGTACCCCAACTAGCATCACGAGGACCCTCCGGCATTCAGCCTTTTAAGGCCACCGAGCAACCGGCCGTACCCTTCTAACCAAGCATCTCTCACTCTAACTGGCATCACGAGGCATCCCTCGGCACAATACCTACCGAGCTTCCGGCTTCCCCACTCTCTAGGCATCTCGATACCTCTCGGTACTCCCGAGGACCCTCCGGTATCCGACCATTCAAGGCCACCGAGCAACCGGCTGTACCCTTCTAGCCAGGCATGCCGACACTCCCGGGGCATCGTCGGCTCACACCTCCGACGGCCTTCTCATTTATCTCAATTTTGATCTTCAATATAGTTCAATTTTAACATGGCATGTGATGTGATGGCAATCAAGATCATATTCATCCTTGAATTCATACATGCATCTCAAATCATCATCATACATGCAGCAAGACACAATCATCCATAACAATACAATTCATGGAGTCCATACAATTTAACATAGTCCATTTTTCATGCCTTTTTGAAATTTACAAAATTCCAGCTTGTACCATTTTAGAAAATGTTTAAATTAAATATCCATATGATTCTCAAAAATCATGAAATCAAGACATGTAATAGACAAGTCAATAAGATAACAATTTCATGAAAAACACATGCCCAATAGAGTTCCACACAAGAAGATATAATTCACACAAATACAGCATGCAATTTCGGATAGAAATAGAATGTGCAGTTTTTGAAATAATTCGATTACAATACCCAAACGACCTCCGAAAATTATGAAATTTTACCAGGTTATAGTTAAGACACTAAAGTAGATTTTTCATGAAGACATCTAGGCCATATTCGTTCTAGATAATTTTCTATAGTCATCCGAAGCTTCTGATTCTAGCACCAAAACGTCCAGTGTAGTTATCTCCGAAATATCGAGTTTTCACCCACTTATTCTTCTTCATTTCCTCTTAAATTTGGATATGTTTTACTTAAAGAGGTTCCCTACAACTTTCATTAAGGGATATAAGCCAAATTTCCAAAGAATAGTCACCATATGGGTCCATGAAGTCTCGGGTGTCCAGTACCGTGTTTCCAGATTTACCGTTTTCAAGAGTAAGTCGATTCACTAGGCTACACTTGATCATTTTACTTCAAATTTGAGTATGCTAGTCTTTAGGATGTTCTCTACAATTTTCATGAAGAATTAGAAGAGAGATTCTTAGTAAAAATCGACATGCAACCCACAAGACTACCAAAAGGTCAGCAAAGCAGTTCCAGATCTAGTGTCTTCGTAGAAAGAGGGTTTTTCCCCTTAAATCTCAACAATTTTGTCCCAAATTTTAGTATGTTATAGTTTATGATGTTGGATACAACTTTCATGAAGGAATCAAAGTCAAAATCCAACTCGAAACATGCATGTAAGCCTCCACAAGATTTTGGGTCGAGTGGTTTACACGAGATCAGCAAGCATTTTCAAGAACAAGTCACATTCTAGCTTTGGTTTTGCCTACCCAAACATCCGAGATCTACCACCAACAAATCACACATGCAAGACACACATGCAAGAGTAAAAATCGATCCCAACTTGCCTCTAAGACCAAGCGGATGACAGCAAACGGATGGCACACCGGCAACGGACGGACGGCGTGCGGGCGGCGACGGGCGGACTCCTTCTCCTCCTCGGTTCCTCTCTCTCGCACTCCCTCTCTCTCTCTTTGGCTTGGCCAAATTCAACCGGCCACTCTCTCTCTCTCTCTCTCCCTTTTATTTCCCCAAAACTCCATCATTGGCAATGATTATTTGCCTCCCTCAATGGCCAATGCATGTAATCCTCTTTTTGCCACTTGGCCAAGCTCATGCAAGATGGGCTTGGGCTTGGATTGGGCTTGGAAGAAGTGGGCTGGCCACTCCTCCCCCCCTTGGTCGACGGTCACACTTCATTGGCCTCAATTGGGCCAGCCATTCGGCCCACCAAGAGCTCAAGCCATTGGGCCTAAGGCCCAACCTAATTAAAATCAATTTTAATCTCCTTTTTAAATACTAATTAAATCTTATTAAACTAAAGTACTATAGGGTAAAATTAAATAACTAAACACTTAGAATTACAAACCTATGGATTCTAATTCACGATGCACATGGCTAGAGATAAGCCATCCTCTTCCAAGATCTATCCATTTAAACTCGGCCATAGATTTCAATACGAGACACTAATTAGAGCACCCCTAATGGTTAGCAAAGAATTCCAGGATGCCACAAGTTGAGCCCGAATGCCTTGGTGAACTAGTGCCAAGATGCCTCAGTTGAGTCAAAATGCCCTAGTTGAGCTAGGAAGCCCAGCAAGAAGTTAGAAGGCCGGTCGAGCCGAGAGCGCCTAATCGAGCCAAGACGACTATAAAGGAATTTACATGAGTTCTAGTCATGCATAAGTATGATAGGTCGATATGTTTCTTAATAAACCAAAGGTAAGTAAACATTGAAGTATGTTAGAATGGACATCTACATGTGGTCAAGGATAATAATAAGTTTGTTATTGATCTATTATCGACATGGTATAAAGAGTGTTATACCTGCTGGATTTGATGATGAAATGTCCTCCTAGTAAAGAACTAAGGGTTTCACTTATTGAGTCCATGACTCACCCCGTTGTTTTTCAAAATTGTAGACATGAACAAATTGAAGTCTTGCTAGAGGAGTTAAGGTTTACCCCAGCCTTTTGAGCATAGAACATGTAGTGATTGTCAATATAACGCCCCGTGACAAAAGGGCTTATAAATTTACTATTGTAATATAATAGCAATATACTTTGTGTGGCGTTTTTCTTGGCTACTTGACTGTTGTGTTGTCTAGAATATAGTTGTTGTAATGCTTTTGCATGGGCTTAATGAAAAGTTAAAAAGAAACGAGACGGTGAAGCATTTGGGACGTTGCAAAAATAACCCCTTGTCACGACCTAAATTTCGGGCGTAAACCACCTAGGATTTGGCTAATGAATTGTTAAGTTTAGACCTAACTCGGGCTCTCCCAAGCCCATACCAATTCGCAACTTAGGTTCGAATTCTTATCATGCAATTGATTTTTAATTAGGAGCCGCCACTAATCTATTTGGTGAGTCAATTAGAAACCCAAGTAAAGTAATGGGAAATTTACTTTACTCCTGCGAACTAGAGATTGTTAGTTCGGGAACTTGATTACGTTAGATTCTCTAACGCCCTTTCGGTACTTTTTTCTTTTATTTTGAAAAAATGTTTGATAAGCAGCTTGAATTAATTTTAATCTACATCCTTAACATATGAGGTGATCATGCGGGTGCGCAAACCACCAATTAAACACCCAAGTAAAGCAATAAATAAATTGCAAGATTTACCTCATAGCAACGAAAGCATCTGTAATATTAAACCATAATTCACATCATCAATCCTAGATACAATTTCTAAAGATCTAATTTATATGCAATGCAATATAACTAAATGACCTAATTCTAATAACAGGCAATTTCTACTTAAATGGACCTAGCAACAATCATTAAATGTTTTACGGGGTTCCTTAGGTCATAAAAAAAAAATCATTAAATGACATTCATTTCATGAATTTAATGCTATATGACATGCACATGACATTTTTTATTTTTTTCTAAATGAGCATGTGATATATCCTAATATGCAATAACGTGCAAAGAATGCCTTAATTCTAATTTCTTTTCTTTTTCTTTTATGAAATTAGGAATTAAAATTGCCAAATAATTAAATGTGCAATTCAAATTTAAAACTAACATCCTAAATGAATGCATTTTTTTTATTTTTTTTATTTTTTAACAAATTCGAAATAAAATCCCTATTCTAAATATGCAAGATAACAAGGGATATTATAAAACCAACCTAATCCTAATTCAAATTTTTTTTGGATTTTTCCTTTTACAAAAGTAAAATTGATTCAACCAACATGACGGCAAATCAGATAAGGTATGATTGATATCCACAAATTGGTGAACCATATCTCGTGCATGAGATGAGTTGGCCAATTTTTAAATAAATCACGAATTGAATCTCGAGCGTGAGATCGGATTGACAATTTTTCAAGCGATTGTGATTGCGAGGTGGATTTTGGGCGCGAAAATCGGACTGTCAATCCCAAATTTTAAAAGCAATTTCATGTTGGAATCTCAATCGTATGTTAGGAATAATTCTACTAAAAAAATATAAAAGACATAAAAATAATAATAAAATAAAATAAAAACTACCCAATGTATTTTTCCTTTTGTTTTTTTTTTCTTCCAAGCCTTGTGCTCGTGGCGGATCACCAAGGACGATAGGTCACCAAGTGTGGCGGGTCACCAGTGCTCGGAGCTCCAACAAGGACCGACGGCAGGCGAATCAGTGGGGAGCAGTTTGATGCGGTAGAGGAAACCCGACAGCAGGGGGCTCGATGAGGGGTAGAGCTCCGGGTAGCAAGGGTCTTGGTAGCACAGCAAGGGGCTCAAGCAAGCTGCTGCAATGGTGTGCTCGCGGAAGCGCAGGACCGGTAGTTCTGGCATCGGGTCGCAGCAGGCGGAGCGGGTTGCAGCTCTAGTGTGGCAGATCGGGCGATGGCATCGACAACACTCGTGCGTGAGCAGGGCAGCGGACGTGGGTCAGCGGCAGCTTTTGGTGAGGCGGGACTCGGCGGTGTCTTTGGTCTCGGGTTGCCGCGTAGGGACGTCGGACGGACAAGCTGGCAAAAGCGAAGCTCGCGGGCTCTAAAAGTGGAGGCGCAGGCTCGTAGGTTGTTGTGGCGTCAGGGGGACAATCGGGCTAGCGGAGGAAAACTCGGCAAGGTGACAGCAAGCAGCAGGGGTGTGGCGACCGGCTTCAGTTGCTACTAAGGCGGTGATGGGCTTCGACTCGGTTGCAACGAGCATCGGCGTCTTCACAGAAGAGGCATAACAAAACAAAGCGGCTATGCGTCGCGGGCAAATCGCGAACAAAGCAAGGAAAGCAACGTCGTCATAGATCGGACTGCGGTGGCTTCGTCAGGCTAGTGGAGCAACGCGAGGCAACAGAGGTGGGGAAATGTTGCTGCTCGGAGGCCGATGGCACAACCCGGAGACCAGCAATGCAAGGACCGACAGTGCAACAAAGAAACCCTTGGAGAAGATGAATAGTATGGGTCTTTTCAATTGTTTTTTCTTCTTCTTTCTTTCTCTTTTCCCCCTCTACTACACGTCCCCTCCTCTCTTTTCCTTTGCACACTTTTCTCCTTCCCCCAAAGAACCGAAAGACTTTTTCTTTTTTGGTTCCTCTTGACCTCGAAAAAAAACCCTAAGATAAGTTTTCCTTTTTATTTTGTGTTGTTCTCTCTAGAAGAATGAAGGAAAAGCTTCGAAAACTGAGAGAAAAGCCCTCTTGTGTGGCCGTATATTCAATATGTGTGGCCCCTCCTAAACCCTACGCATTTAACCTATTTATAGGCCACGAGTTAGGATTTTAATTTTTCCAAATCCATATCTACGAAAATTCCTTTTTTCGAATGCAATATTTTCTTTTCCAAACACAATATTTGTTTTTGATATAATTCAGGATTGCAAGAGAATTCTTCTTAAATTTGAAATCTCACACAAATAAATCTATAAAATCTCTCCGATGATACAGGTTTGGGCCGATTTGTTCTCTTTGTGGGCTTAGCCCAACTCATCAAATTAAAATTCTGAACAATCAATTCAAACACATCTATCACCGACCCAATGTGAATGCAAATTATAAAATAAATGCACCTAAAACTATATGCTATACAATTAATTAATTTTTTTCAAGGATAAAATTAACTCCTATTTTTTTAACACGATGAATGACTAAACGGATCGCCAAAATTTAGGTGTCAACACTCCTATTATCGGAGACCCTGAAGATGGAGTTTGGGGTCGAGATAGTTTAGCACTATTCATGTACTATTTGACATTGTTCGATACTGTAGCATACTATTCACAGTATTGTGGCATTGTAGTATAAGCGAAAAACTCGAGATAATGAGTGAAGAAATTAGTTTGTCAATAGAAAACTTTACTAGTGCAAATTATTGGCTTCTCTCGGCCAAACGAAGTATGGGCCTATTTGGTTCGGCTTTGAGGAAATGCCCTTAGGAGAATGCAAATAACTTTGAGGTAAAGGGATTTTCCGAAATACTAGACTGTTTGGTAAATTATAACTTAAAAGTATTTTAAAGAAATGCAAGACTGTTTGGTAAACATATATTTGAAAAGTCTTTTGGTGTGACCAAATTAAGTTTTTTAGTTTTAGTATTTTTAAAATTGCAAAAAAAGAAACAATTAATATATAATCTTTTACATTTATATGTTGAGAGTAATGTAAAAAATGCATATTAGTAAATTTATTTAAAAATTTTATTAAAAGAATTTTATTATAGATTAGATGCAAAGCTTAACTTTTGGCATAGGGTTCTTTTAGGTTTGTTTTCGATGGACAAATAAAGAGAAGGTTCCCTGAGGAGCTGAGAGGAAGTAACGCCGCCAAGGCAGCAACAGTGCTAGCCGAACTGGCTATGGCTCGAGGTAGCTAGGACAATGTCAGCGTGATTGTGGTCGAGCTAAAGAAACCAAACTCGAAGAGTCCTTAAAAAGAAGTTGCTCTTCATTTAGGCGGGTTGCAATGACCTCCCGGCACCATGTAAACTAGCAAAAATGTAAATAGGTGCTCTGCGACCGAGAATGTTTCTAGTCGGCTATCAATGTTCAACTTGTTTTTTCTCTGTACTGACTTGATGTTGATATTAAAATGCCACATCCTTCATGTTGTTTATCGTTTTTATACCTCAATCGACAAACTTCTATCCCAGGATTGACAATTACGACATCAACATTGTGTTGGAGACTACTTGCTAATCTCTACTTGTGACAGAGTGCTGAAAATTCTGAACAAAGTCAACATGGGAAGAGCTCTCTCCAAATGAGCAAAAGTAAACTTTCATACCTTAAAATTCCTCAAAAACAAAATAAATACAATTATTTTGCAGAAGTCTATATCCTAACAAACAGAAATTGTTGCAAAGCTTTTTAACAACACAATCACAAGAAGGAAAAGTAAAGTGCAAGAAACAAAAAGGGCTTCGCGAACGATAAAGAAGCCCTTTCTTTTCTCACTTCTCAGCAAACCATTCTTTGTTGTAGCACATCATACTCTCTTTTAACCGACGAAGTAGAGGGGAAAGAGGATGAGCACTCGTTTTATAATGTCTGTTCAGTCCTTTCGTCCTCCGATCCTCGCCCTTATTCAACTTGGAAGCAGGTTCCGATGTCATGAAGCGAAGACGAAAATTTTCAAAAAGAAAGAAAGCGAGAACTTTTTGAGGCCATATCCAACAGGGATGGCTGCACAATTCTTTACATCCCTGAAATCCAGAAATACTGTGCAATTACTTCTTAAGCTGGAGTATCTCCCTATGCCAGAGTGTAGCTTGAGATGGAGATGTCTGCTTGAGGCGAAGTGTGGATGTACGGGAACTCAAGGCTCTTCCCAGAAGGCAAGGATTGATCCAGGAAGGGATGTCCCCACAAAGGACCGTAGAGCTTGGAGATCAACAGGTTGACATATTTCAGCATCTTGTCCGACTTGTTGGTCACCACCGTCGAGTATCTATAGTAAGTTTTCCCGTTGGCGGTCCACGATCTCAGAGCCCGGCGTATCACGTCCGTAAAGACAAGAAAAACTCCAAAGATGAAGAAATCAAAGCAAGTGGCGTCTCGGCGCATTCGACTCGCTCATTAGAGATAAGACTTCGAAATAAGTAGCAAATCACTACCTGGTATTTTGTAAGCCTTCTCCGAATAGCTCTAGTCTGTTTAGGATGGAGATCAAGGGGCAAATACTTCTTTTTCTTATAAACCTCCCTCAAAGCAACCTTTTGTTTTTGGGAAATCACTGTCAAGACTTGTGCAACTGACAACCTCACCACCTTTCTGCAACAATTGAAGATCAGAAACCCATTTTAAAAAAAGCACTAATTTCCATATGTTCAATTGGAAAAACTATCCGGCAGGGAATTATACCAATTAAGCTACCATAACTGTACTAAGAAATCCCAGTAAGTTACTTGCAAAAAGCCAGCTCTTTGCATTTTATCCACTCAAGATTCATCAACCAATCGAGCTTTTCCGAATTTCCAATGCCTTACAGAATATAACCATCCCATGCTTCCGGCCACCCATTACCAGAAAGTACCCATCACCAAAACATTGATCATCCATCATATAAATAGCAACAAATACAGCACGCTCTGCCTAACTTCCACAAACAAGAAGTCCCATATGTGTTGAAAGCCTAATTTAACCACCATAACCAAAGCTCATGGTCATCCCAAACCCAACATTACCATCTACCAAAAACATTAAAAAAAAAAAAAAGCTCCCATGTGAACCATTGAAATCATGAAAATCAAGTAAGAACAGTGACGTACATCTTGGAGAGCATGTTTAGGGCGCCACCGATGACCCTGGCAACGTGGAGGAGGGCGAGCTTAGCCTTGAGTTCCTTTAGCTGGGTCAGAAGGTCGGTCTTCAACTTCTACCTCAGCTCATGCACCTTGATCCTTGCTACCACCGATTCAAATCGAAAGGGCAAGTTCTAGTCAGCAACACAAGACAAGATAACCCCCCATTTCGTCCCTATGGTTTCGCTATCGCAAGAGTAGGAAATAGAGCCATCGCCGATCCACGAGAGGAAGCAAACGATCAAAGAAAAACAAAACCAACCTCGGATCTCGAATTCGCTCGCTTGTGAAGAGGGTAGAAGATCCAGATCTCGGATTCGCTCGCAGGGAGAGAGAGACGAAGAAGAGAGTTGTCGCGTGATGGAGTGGTGCGAGTTGCAAGGAGAGAGAGAGAGAGACGAAGAAGAGAGCTATCGAGTTGCAGGGGGAGAGAGACAAGGAAGAGAGCGTCGCGTGAGAACATAGGGAAAGCCTTGAAAGAGTTAGGGTTTTATTTTGTATTGGATAAAATTAGACTTTTACTAAAATTTTGAGGGTAAAATAGGCAATTAGCAAAAATTCATTAATCTCTTAACTAGCATGTTGAAAATGCTGAAATGCCCAAAGTAAGTCATCACTTACTTTGGGCTTTCAACATTTCAAAGGCAAGCATTTTGCCAAGGAGCCTTCAAATGCTGAACCAAACACCCTTAAATTTTTCTCAAGGGGCTTTGGGGGCTCAAAGCTCCTTGAGAAAACTTAACCAAATGGGGCCTATGTAAAATTCCAGTGTGTTGTTTTACGCCTATAAAAGGCAGAACATGTATGCATTAAGGTGCAGAACAAACCCTCTTTAGAAATCAAATTGTGTGGTTTGCTATGAATCCCTAAAACTTCTCTCCCCTCTTCTTTATTGCCTGGTATGATTCTTTAAAAATATAAATATTCTGATCAATCCATCCTGATAGTATGCTTTGCACTTACCACAAATGTGGAATCTATATATCAGAATTCTACTACCCTAAAATTTCCTGTGATATGAGTCAAAAAAATGAAAAGGAATTTAGCGACTAACAAGCAATCCCTATTATGAGGTTAAGAAAGGGCCATGTGTGTGGGACAGCATACCTGCCAAAAATTCTGTTTTTGTTTTCCCTGGGCTGTTACAATAGGCAAATTTTCCAATGAGGTTGTTAGGAGATACATTGTTTCCATTCATGTATCTAATTAATTCACATATCTCATTAATTCACATATCTCTCGACTTCACATATCTTTGAATTTGTGTGTCCATTTAGTTAATGTATCTCTTAAATTCGTGTATCTATTCATGAACCTTCTAGATACTTGTATCTTTTTAATTCATGATTCATGTTTCTTACATGAATTCCAAAACTCTATAGGTAGATTTAAAATTCTTCATTCGAAGAAGAAGCAAAAAATACCTACATATCATCTCTCCAAGTTTCTCTAAGTGTGCCAGTTTCAAGAAGTGTTCGATAAAGTCATTAATGTATAGTGCTTATACCTATAGGTTTGAGATGTTGTATATTGGGAGGTGAAATTCATGAAATTATTTAACATCGTTAACAGGAACTAATCATCTTAGGGATATTTAATTAGCCATACCTCACCACCAATCACTATTTCTTTTTGTTATCACTTTCTTGAATTTATTATTTTCTTGGTACACCAAAAAGTGTTACATATTCATCCCCCAATACGTTTCTTCTTCTTCCTCTATTCTTTTCCATATTTTTCCAGCAGATTCGAGAGGTTAGCATTTGGTTGAGGAAAAAGCTTGACTGGGTTAGATTCGACTGAAATCCCTAGAAAAAGGAAAATTTCATGATTACTTAGTGAGAGATGGAGACTTCGAGAGGGAGATTGTTTGGCAGTTGGAGAAATTAGTGAAGTGATTTAAGAGCTTGAAGCGTCGATGCGTGAGTTGGAGGCGTCCTAAGCTAAGTTAGACGAAGAGAAGACGGCAAACGAAGAGAGAAAGACTAGGAAGAGATCAAGACAAGTCTGAGCCTTGTTTTAAATCGGTTGGAAATAGCTTCGATCTAAAGCCCATTTAAACTTGTTTATTTTAGGCCTTTCATTTCAGAAGCCCATTATAATTAGATCCATTCAAATTATTTTGAGGTAATAAATAAGTCTAAAATCCACTTTGACCAATATGCTTGTATATATCTAGATCATTGTATCAAAGTGAAAAAAAAAAAAAGACAACTTCGATCATTTGATGATTTAAAAATGATAATAACTTACAAATATGCTAGAGCTCCCCTTTTATTTGAAAGCCTTTGCACCTGTTAAAGGTTAGCTCACTACCCGTCTAGGACCCTCCGTTCTAAAATAGAAAAAGGGAATACTAGGAATGAAAATCACCGTTTATAACAATGTCAATAATCCCGTTGACTAAGGAAGATTATGACAATAACAAAAACATTACTCGCTAAGAGGGATCTACTTATTATGAAGGAATGCTTCAGTATAGAGGTAAGTCATTAAGAACTAGAAAAAAATAACAAGTTGTTTACAAATTTTTTGCACCATTGGGATATTAAATCTAAAGAGATTTTGAGGTATGCTTCTGTGCATAGAGGATGGTTAGAGTGCGTTTGATAATATTTTTCCTTTGGAGAATAATTTTTTTTAGAAATACTTTTTTTCTATTTCTATTCCCGAGAATAGTTTCTGAGTATTTGCATACGTTTGATAACTACACAAAATTTTTATTCCTGAAAGAGAAATGTGTTTGGTATAATATTATATATTTTTTTGACTTAAAACTTCTTTTAATTTATTAATAATTTTATTAAATTTTTCTTTTTTTCTTTTCTTTTTTTTCTTTTTCTTCTCATTCCTCTAGCCAATTACTAGGGCCGAGGGAGCCTCGCCAACCACCAGTGAGGTCAACGAGGCTCACGGTGGCCGGGGAAGGGCTCAACCTCACGAGATCTAGGTGAGGTCGTCTTGTCCAATCACGGCAAGGCTTGAGGGGGGGCCTCGCCGATGGCCAACGAGGCTATGGCTAGGCAAGGCTTGGTCTCACAAAATCTAACCAAAGTTGAGCCTCACATAGCCACGGCGAGGCTCAAGGGTGTGACATCCCGATTTTTCAATTTTATTTTTAATAAATTGAGATGGGCATTTCGTTGGCATGCATATAGTTCTTTTCCTTAAGTCGACTACTCATGTGAAAACTAGTCTATCAGGTGAAGCCGTTAAGAGATCCTAATGCATCAGACTTGAGAATTTGATCAAGAAACAACCTTTCGACCGAGCTAATCTGCAAGGATCATTACTAGCACAATTAAAAATCGATTAGAAACCGGAAATAGGTCAACTTGACAAAGGCATGTGATCAAGTGTGGATGATTCCACCAAATTACACAATTCTTGTCGGTCGGCACTAGACCAGCTTTTCTATCGATTTGGTAGCCTGTGTCCTTATTTGAAACCTTGAGATTACCCCGACAACCGAAAGTCGTCAATGTGTCAAAGATGTACATTGTGACTTGAATTGATTAACTAAGAGTCAAATGCATAAAAATTTCTAAAAAGCTACCCGGTAGATTAAGATGCGCTAGTATTGTATTAAAGTGAAATTAACCGTGAAATTGAGATCGAATTCAGAAATTTAAAGTCTTGGTGTGTCACAAATCATTTTAGAATCATTGACTCATCTTCGAAAGATTTTTCATGCAAATCGAGTTTTTCAACAAAATAATCAAAGTATGGTTAATTTGGTTCGGAAAATTGGTAAGCCCGCTTTTTATGGTATTTTTGAGATCAATATGGTTCTATGGCCAAGTAAATATGTGAATTGAAGTGTGGTAACAATGGATTAATTTTATGAACTTCAATTAGAATCAATTGGAAGAGAATTGAATGAAATTAAAGAAGTTAATGTACAAGATTCCATGCCTCGGCGGAAAATAAATTAGACCAATTAGGAAGATTGTGATGGAAGATTTGGGTGAGTGGAAAGTGATGTCACTTGATGTCATGGTGGGTCATTTTTGTTGGATTAAACAAAAAGAAAAAAAAAGAAAAGAATGGGTCCCATCTCTCTCTCTCTCTCTCTCTCTCTCTCTCTCTCTCTCTCTCTCTCTCCTTCTTCCGTCGGTTTCCCCCTCCATCCCTGCTATGCGAAGACCAAAAACTGGAGGAAGGAACCAAGTAGCCATGGTCGTCACACGCCACCAGCCGGAGCCTCGCCGTTCGTCCATCACCGCCGCCACTTTGCGCCGCCCGCACACCTCACCCGCTCGCCCTACCCCTAAAGACCGGCGAAGCTTGCAGCACTGTCGGAGAAGTTGCTCGCGCCCACACCTCTCGCTTGTTGCCGCCGGAGTCGCCATCCGACACTACCCCAAGTTGCCGTCATCTCTCCCCCGTCGTTCCTCCGACTAATCAAGCTCGGATCCGCCCTCCTTCGACACCAACACAGCAGCTGCAAAAATGGGGATGGTAGCCTGGTTTTGGCCCATTTTGGCTGGCTTCCCAACCACAATCGCTTGGCTCGCTTTGAGGAAAGTTGTTCCCCTCGGAGTCCTTGTCGTTTTGGTCCAATCGGTTCATTAATCAAGTGAGTTTAACTCACTAAATCTTGATTAGAGGGTTAATGATGCCCTAAGTACGCTTAATCTAAGTTAAGTAAGCTTAGATGGTTAGTTTAGTTTATTTTATTGTAATTTAGATTAAGAGATTTGTTTAATTTAAAGCATGTTTAATTAATGCTAAGAGAATTTATTTAATAATAAACTTTGATGGGACATAATAGGGTTTTATTTTTGATTTACTTAAATGTTTCGAAATTATGGAATTTTTAATAATATATTATATTACAAAATTATTAAAATATTATTATATAAAAAAACTGAAAAATTATTTATGACCTCAATTGCTCAGAATTTCGTGCTGATCGCTAATATATATTCGGATTTTGAAATTGATGGTTGGATATTATAAATCGAGTGTGGATTGTGAAAAATATTGATATTATTATTTAATTAATTTTATGAATAAATTTAATTATTTAATACATTTCGAAAATTATTTCAGGACCCTAAATTCTCAGAATTTCGCACTAATCGTTGCTATGTATTCAAATTATGAATTTGATGATTAGATGTTGCAAATTGAGTGATGATTTGTGCAATTAATTTATAATTGTGAAACTGAGTAGTAATTGTAAAAAGTATATAATTTCTTCAAAAAATCTCGGTTGTCAAGTTTGACACTGAAATTGGATTTTAAGTATTATATCAAACAGTGGGGCTTTGAAAAAGGAAGATATTGGTTTTTGGTTCGAAGTGATGTGTGCCCACGCACAATTACTTTCTCGAATGTTTTAATATGAAAGAAAGAGGCCAAGACTATTATTTTAATTAAAGCATTAAGTGAAATGCAAAGTGTCCGGGGCCAATATTGAATTGTCATGTGTTAGTTGAAAGACTCGGTCGCAGTAGTGGCTACGCCAACTGGACCTTTATTTCTTTAGAAACGTCGTCAATAGAGTGAGAGTGTGAGAGGCTAGGCCAACTAGACCCATGCTCCTTCGGGAATGTCGTTGATGTAATGATGAAGTCGCGCTTTATGGGGGGAGGCAATGCTTGGCATTAATGTCAATAGATAGCTGAATTGCGAGTAGGCTATGCCATTGTGTGGCAGTGAATAATAATTGGAATGCATGTTGAGTATTGTTGATATGTCGGATTATGGGATGGAATTATATGACATGAAATGGGACATGTCATAACAATTTAATCTTATAATCAAAACCTCCGTGGTTGTCAATTATATGAAAGCGAATGCGTTCTGGTTGTTTAAGTTCGTATTACTGTATGTGATTTGGTGATATGAACATGTGATTGAATAATATAAATTGTGCTAACCTATAGGAAGAATCTGAGGAGAAGTAAGTCCTCTATGTGGTGTAGCTTGGCCACATTTGGGTGTATTTTCTTTCTAATATGGGTTTAAGGGGTTGAACTTATTGAGACAATATCTCACCTCATTGTGGGCCAAAAATTTCAGGTTCATAGATGGTGGAACTTCCAGAGGCTAATCAATTAGAAGTGGGATGGAAAAGCGAGTCCGACTAGTGGTCATAGGACTGATTCCTTTTGTAGATTGCCCCTTTTTGGTATATGTGTAAACCCCAGTGTGCTTACTTTTGAAAATATGTTTATTTATGAATGAGTTGATTTCCTGCTTTCTTGTGAATTTTTATCAGAGCTTTTATAATACGTTTCACTTACGCAACAATAAATTAATGAAATCGGCGGCACTATCTGGGAATGTCGCATTTGCATGATCATGGCAGGATGTTGACGCGCTCGAGGTTCGGGATATGACAGGGGGGCCTTTCCAATGGCTGACAAGACTCACGGCGATTGATTAGGGGAAGAAAGAGGAAAAGAAAAAAAAAGAAGGAAGAAACGCTTTTTTTTTTTTTTCATTCTTATTTATGGAGTTGTTCTTGAAAACTTGTTTTTATTCCAAATCTATTTTCAATAATCAATTTGTTTCCAGAAATAAAAAACTTACCAAATACATTTCTAATTTATTTTTGTTCTCAAGAACAAAAGGACATAAATACATATTTTGGGAAGTATTATCAAATACAATCTTAGTATCTTGTCATTTGCAAATAGTTACAGAGTAATTACAATTATTGTAGATGATCACTAAGCACTATCCCTTCTATTATTTATTAATTACCTAGGATTAGCATTTTCATCGGACAAACTTTATCGTATATTACTAGTCACAAGTGCAAACGAATTATGTCAACAATACGTATTTTACAACCCATAAGTTATCATGTAAAATGGTAACCGCTCTTACGTTAATTTCAGAAAAGTCACGACAAATTGAAGAAAATTACGACTGAAAAGAAGGACCGGTGCTTTTTACTTTTTTTTCATTGTAGTTTCATCAACTAATGATGACGTGGCGGGAACAAAAGTGGCGGTCTTTTTTGGGTTTGGCGCCGATTGCCCAAATAAAAAGAAAAGGGAAAGGGAAAATGTAAAATGAATAAGAAAAAGAAAAAGAAAGAGGGGAGATATGATCGTCGGTCCTTCTTCCCGAATCACATACTCGTGGGGGAGATGCAATGGCGAAGAAGAGGAAGAAGAGAGCCGATGATGGAGAGGAGCCCGCCGCCGCCGCCGTCGTCTCTCCCTACTTCCAGAAGAAGCCGGCGAGCGGTCAAGCGGCGGAACCTGATCCCCAACAGGGAGGCCTTCCCATCAGGGAGAAGATCCTGGAGATGATTTCGCGCTTCACGTACACGGGTGGCCCGCTGTTGAAGAAGCAGAAGGAGGGGGTAGCGCCAATTTCGCGCTCCGATGGCGGGCCCAGGCTCTCCCCTTATTTCCAGCAGAAGAAGAGCAACAGCGAAGGCAACGACGGCGTTGTCGGCGGTGCTGGTGGTGGTACCCTTGGAGAGAGAAAGTCATCAGGTGACGAGAAACTACAGTCGCGGGCCAAGGCGAGACCGAGTGCCAGGGGGAAGGCGGGAAATGTTGTAAAGGTCTCTCCTTACTTCCAAAAGGACGAAGGCGCGTCGCAGCAGCCGCAGCCGCAGAGAGACGGGAGAGCGAGAGGGAAGAAGGCGGTTAAGATTAAGGTTTCGCCCTACTTCCAGAAGGCCGAAGGTGAGGCGCCGCAGCCGCAGCCGCAGCCGCAGCGGCGGCGCAAGGCAAGAGCGAGGAAGGTTAGGGTTTCGAAGAAGAAGAAGGTCGATGAGGAAGGGGAAGGCGCGGAAGCGAAGCAGATAGCGCCAATTTCGCGCTCCGACGGGGGGCCCAGGCTCTCCCCTTATTTCCAGCAGAAGAAGAGCAACAGCAGCGAAGGCAACGGCGGCGTTGTCGGCGGTGCTGGCGGTGGTGCCCTTGGAGAGAGAAAGTCAGGCGACGAGAAACCACAGTCACGGGCCAGGGCGAGACCGAGTGCGAGTGCGAGGGCGAAGGCGGGAAATGCTGTAAAGGTCTCTCCTTACTTCCAAAAGGTCGAAGGCGCGTCGCAGCAGCCGCAGCCGCAGAGAGACGGGAGAGCGAGAGCGAGAGCAAGAGGGAAGAAGCCGGTTAAGATTAAGGTTTCGCCCTACTTCCAGAAGGCCGAAGGTGAGGCGCCGCAGCCGCAGCCGCAGCGCAAGGCGAGAGCGAGGAAGGTTAGGGTTTCGAAGAAGAAGAAGGTCGATGAGGAAGGGGAAGGCGCGGAAGCGAAGGAGATAGTGAAGAGGAAGAAGCAGGCGTATGACAGGAGGAGGGTGTTGACTGCGGTGGAGAAGAGAGCGGAGGCCTACAGGAGGAAGGCCCCGATGACACATGGAAGCCTCCGCCCTCCGGCCACCGTCTCCTGCAAGAGAGCCACTGGCGTGATCCTTGGCGTGTTCTCCTCATCTGTATGCTTCTCAATGTCACTACTGGCAAACAGGTATCGCTGCTTCCTTCCTTCCCTTGGTTGATCCTATTCAATTGCATACATGCAATGGACTTTGGCTTAAGTAGATTATGCGCAACTAATTGGTTCTCCTTTTGCTCTGTTTATTTTAGAAACATGGTCGACATTGTAGTTCGAGTCTTGGGAGCTGCTCTTGGTTTGAGAAGCTTTTAATGTTTTTGAGTTCAGAAAGGTTGTTTGGTCTTGGCTCAACCTGCTAAGCAGGGGATGGGGTCAATGTCTCTGATAACTTGAAAAGGATGTCTCTGAGATGAGCGCACTAGGATATTTTGTCCAATGGGGGCCATAAAAAGAATGAGGAATTGCTTTTAACACAAGGGAGATTGCTCCCACGATCCAAAAGTCTGATGTTTCTCACAGATATGTTCTTGATCCTGGAGCTGATGACATTTTAGTTTTTATGTGGTTTAGGTCCAAAACTCTTTGTCAAACATTGATAACCAATTTGCACATTCATGTATTCACCTTACAATAACGTACTTGTAGATCCAGCACAAGAATAATGGCCAAAATACAGTGCGAATGCTTGTTTGAGAATGAATCTAGTTACATTGAGAGGAATTTTGGTTACTGATATTCAATTAGTTTTGTTTATATTTAAAGCTTGTATTGAGTGGGGTTACAATGTGGACCTTGTTTAATTAATTCTATTCGGGTTGGATTCAATGTTGTAGATATTTAGGGGTCAACACTGTAAAATAATGGTGTCAAATCGGCATGTAGTGAAAAATTTTATGGTTATTAGTTATTAATGAAAATGTAGAGAAGTTCTGTGGGACTATGCTAGCATTGCCCTGGATGATCAGCAAACTACAACTATTGGGTGCCCTCCAAGTGGAAAAGTTGGGAACTGGCTCTCCCATAGAGAATACTAGAATGAAGTTGAAAAGGCCAAAGTGTGGCAAGAATTTTGAGCATTTCACAGATCTTGATTCGTCCTAACCACAAACTTCAGTTTAGGGAAGCTTCGCACTTCTGTATGTACTGCTAAACCAAGAAAGAGCGACAGCCGCTTCTTCAAATCTGTCCAAAGGCAAGAAGGGACATAATTTGGATATTATATTCAGTCATACAAGTACCTACTTCAAAGCGGATCGCTGCAAATTACAATATTGTGATTTGTAAGTTAATAGGTGACCTCATAATAACATAATATATTAAATCGATAAATTCCTATGCATAACCCAGACATAGGACTAGTGAATCATGGGCTTATGGAGAAGAAATTTGCAAGAGGAAAACCCTGATAATGAGGTATGAAAAAGTGTTTTGTCTGTATTGCATATCAATTCTTCTGCTGACTTTCCTTTGTATCTGAACAGGCATGAACTTGTTCACTTGTTTAGTATGATTATGCAATGAATTGATTACTCATTAAAAAAAAAAAAGTCAGTTTCTCGTTCCGTCTAATATGGAGTTTTATGAATGGAGCTAGTGGCAGATTATTGCTACTATTATTATTGCTATTATTATTTTGGGCAGTAGGTTGGTTTCATTAATGTAGAAGAGCTAGGATGTGTTTGCATCTTGGAAAGGTTAACTTCTGCTTTATTCTTTTTCCAGCTTTCATTTGTACTGGATTCTTTTTCCAGCTTGGGCTTGTTTCAAAAAACTAGCAGAGGAGGTGGTTATTGGACATTTTTCCCATCTAGATAACTATCTCACAGCTATAAAATGGAAAACTGGAAAAAAAATTGCCACCAAATTTCACTTGCCTTGTGCACTGGTTTTATTAGTGATCTTCTGTGTAAGTTTCTGAGATACAGCATGCTAACTTTTACCCTTCTCTTCCCCTAAGGTTTTTGAACACTGTTTCAGGTCCTGAGTTCTGTGGCGTGACATAATTTTAAAAGAGATTACACCAAATGCACTGCTTTCAAATCAGTTCTTTAACAACTTTGCATGTGAGATTATAAATACATGGATTCTAATTATTGATCCCATATATCTCATAAAAGCAATGCCGTACTGTGTTTTGAGTATGTTTACCCCATGGTTTGGAAGAATGAAGCTAATTATGATTTGTTGTGATTAATACTTTATCTGCAACATTCAGTTCCATGTATATATTTGAAAATTTTAACTTCCAAAGGAAATTTGGAAATTTGTTGAAACTTGGTCTAAGTCAGCTATCTGAAAGGAGAGATTTTGACATTTTCATTTGATCTTGTCGACCATCTATTTGTGAAAGTTGAATTTAGCATGAGTGTAAACAGCAAATACAAATTCTCAAACTTACTTCAATTTGTCCTCATCATGTCCATAAGCTTGCTGTGCCTGAGAACTCCTAAGGAACACGTTTTTTTTGTCAGTCACTTCCTAGAAGTAATACTTATTTATTGGAGTGAGTGACGGATTACAAATTGAAGACAACTTTAGTACTGAGTGGCATAACTGTAGAGCAAGGTGTGTGTCAAGTTTGTGTTTTTCTTTCTTTCTTCTCTGGTTTTATCTTTTCCTCTTCCAAAAATTGAAGTTCACTGGTTTCATCTCTTCCTGAATTGCTCAGTCATTTCCCTAATATAGAACTTGCCAATATTGCTGGAATGTTTTTCAAGAAACTGATAGTTTCAGAATGTGAAATGTCAACAGGCAGTAGAAGATGTAGAGACCCTGTTAAGTGTGTTCCCTCTAAAGTTAAGACATATTCCTGAAAATGGCCCCTCTCCGTGGTCTTTCGTGGGGAACATGTTTTGTTTCTCCTTTCTTCATAGTAATATTGATCTCCATGTACTAACAACAGCATTGAAATTCTTCTAACTACAAATCGTTGGTTATTAATGGTAAACTAATATTTTAACTTAAAGTCTACATCGAGTCAATTTCCATTGAACTAGGAGTTTTAGATTACATGCTTGGATAGCCTTATGACATGATCAGCAGGCTTGGCAAAGTTGAGTCCAGGTTGAGTTCCCAATTTATGCAACTTTGTCTTTATATATAGTTTGTTTAACGGGGTTACTAATCAAGCTCAAATTTCCATAATATATTAGTTTGCATTATTTTTATTGCAAAGTTTATTCCAGTAGCAAGTCTTGTCGCAGGTTTGCAATTGGTTTCTTAAATTGAGTGTCTTGAAAAGAAATGAAGATCTTTTATATTTGTAGAGTGTATCTGGGGTTCTCTTTAGTCTGCATATTTTCTTCAGTCTCCAGGAGGCTGAATCCAGCCTTGTCAGTGTCTCTAAGTGGCGATTTGTTGTTTTCTCCCCGTCTCTCAGTATTTAGTGCTCCTTTGAGGTCCAGCAATTTTGCTGTAAAACTATCGTTTGTCAACTCATGTTATCATTTGGTGTATGTTGATTCTTGCACATGCCCCTTGTAGCTACATATTGCAACCTTGCCTAAGAAGAAAGTCTATATTTGCTGTAAAATTACTCTTTGTGAACTGTTGTCATCACTTTGGTGTGTGAGTTGATTCATCCACATGCCCTCTGAATTTTTCTAGCTACATATTGCATCCTTGGCTGGGAGGAATTGTATTTACTACATGTGTGATGTGAATGTGCCCCCAGTCTTGTGCCTTTGGAACAATTGTGATGAGTGGGTTTTTGAACAAAAAAGAACACTATAGCTACTCTTCTGGAAAATATGAAGAACTTTGCAATGTAGATTACTCAATCGTTTGAGGTATTACTTGATAGGACTAGTCAATATATTCAGGTATGTTGCCATGTTCCTTTTCAGAATTCCCTAACATTAACCACAGATTGAGGGCATTCATCAATGCTCTTTCCTCCAGGAAGGCTGGTCTTGTATTTAATCATGGGGGAAAATAGATTACTAATTTTGCTTTCCCATTTGGCCGACTGTTCAAATGTAGCCCCTGAATTAATGGCTCTCAGATAAGAGCTGAGTTTGGCATGGGAAAAAGGTTTTTCAAAAGTTATCTTGAACTAAAATTCAAATTAGCAAAGTAGTCTTTTTCTAATTAATTATCCTTCAAAGGCGTCCTTTCCACATCTGCTGCATTGCAGGGATTCATTCATTGTGAGTGGAAATGTCATGTGACAGTTATATGAGGAAAGCCAACATTTGCATGGATTTTCTAGCAAAGCTCGTCTTTCTAACCATTTACTTTTTGTATTTTCCTCTTTCTGAGTTGGGGGTGAGCAGTGGTTCTGGTTCAGTCTGAGCACTAGGTCTGGTTCAACCCAGGAGGAACTGGTCAGAACTGGCCTGGTTGGTCCAGTCCAAGGTTGGATCAGGTGAGAACCAGTCCTGTTTTCAAAAACCAGGAACTCGCCAATGATTGGATCAGTTCTTGGTGCTTGCTGGTTCAACCCAGCAACTGGACCAACCAGGACAGTTCCATGGTAGCTGGTTTGGAATCAGTCCTTTACCTTAGCTGTTGCCAGAGAAAAAACCCACATCACACTGTAGAATCCCAACCTGTCTTCGATTTTGAGAGCACACAAGCAGGACTGTGATGCCAGCAAGAGCACTTGGGTTGAAGCATCACCAACGATTTTTTAAGTTTACATAACCTGAATTTTTGGGGAATATTTTAAAACCCTAAAGGTGGCCTCACATCTTTTTCTTCTGGAAACAGGGGAGGTCAAACTTGGAAACGTCAGAGGAAAGCAATTCTTCTGGCAAATGAAATAACATTGGTCATTTTTCTGAGTAGAACATTCTTGGGTCTTGAGAATTATATTCAGTGCTGAATTATGGGCATGCAGTACTGGCTCATAACCCATAATTGTGGGATATCTACATCTATTGATTTTGGTTTAGGTCTTGCTGTTTTCTTTCTGTTCTTTCTTATGATTTATTTTGTGGCATTTTTTTTGGTTCAGTGTATGATATAAAAGATAAATGTGGACCTTTCTTGATCTTTTGCATTTACAGGATAGGTGTTCTCGAGCTTACAGATGTCTTATATTGTAGTATGGTTTAAGCTGCTGTATTGACCAACTTTTTTGATGCTTCATTAAAGTAGTAGGATAGGTAGGGATAAGCTTGGAGAGCTGGTAGTTAATTTTTATTTGTTTGTACATCTATTTTACTCATGGAATGTGAGATTAACTAATGACCAACCTTTTGCAGACGAGTCAGTACTTGGATGCTCTTTTCAAGGAATATCCTGATGCCACAAAGGCGGCGGAGGCTTCTATAGAAACTCTGGAGTCTATTATTCAGCCCCTGGGTTTGAAAAGGAAGAGGGCTAGAATGATTGTGCGAATGTCACGTGAATACCTTGATGAGAGCTGGACTTATGTGACTCAGCTACATGGTGTTGGCAAGTAAGTTGGGCAATGGTTGTGGTCTGTGTATGTTGTCATTAACGTCCATTAGATTTGAGAATATTTCAGATTTGGCGGGAATCATTTGGTGATGTGCTTTGCTTTTCATATATTTGGGCAGGTACGCAGCCGATGCATATGCTATATTCTGTACAGGAAAGTGGAAAGATGTGAATCCTCTGGATCACAAACTTAATGATTACTGGCAATATTTATGGTGGCTTGAGGATAGAAGACTATTGAAATAGGTGTTTGTAGTGTCCAATGAGCACTTCTTTTTGGTTTCGTAGAATTACCGGTTTCGCAATGGTACATAAACCTGAGAATCGGTTAATTAGTTTTTGGCCTGAGCATGCTCTCAGAGCAACTAAAGGGTTGTGGGCGCTGTATATGGTGATAGGCTCCTCGCTCACCCTCTGGTTGATGTACTTGGGGGTTCTTGTTTATGGGGCAAAGTTGCCAGAGAAGGCTTTCATTTTGTTAAATAGTCTGATCAATCAGCGAGTTATCTTCTGAAGTTTGTTACTCAGATTCTAATTTAAATATATCATTTTGTTGATGTAATCCTAAATCTAAGTAAATTTTCAATTCAGTTATTTTGATCAGTTTAAACCTAAAAATGTTAGCTCTGCCAGTTTAGTTATAGCCAAACGTCCTATGTGGCACGGTTGACATATGACATTGATAAATTTTATTAAAAATGTTGCTGTTTTGCTTAATAAATTTATCTTTAGATTTTTCCGATATTCTTTTATTGTCTTTTTACTGTTCATCTTCTTCCTCATGTATCTTGTTAATGTTCATCTACAACCGTCATCACTGTCGCCATTAAGCCCTACGTCTCCTCACTGCTCTCCAAAACGAGTTATCGGAATGACAAAAAATAGTAATTTTAAACAAATTATGAAAAATGTCACTTGATGGGGGTCTTCGATAATTGCAATTAATAATTCTCTCTTTTTAGCATTTTTAATTTACCTTTCTATTTAAGGCCGTTGTTACCACAGCATGAACACCGTGTGATGGCTCTATCATCAATAATAAAAAGAAATTTTTTATCTTTTTTCTCTTCTTCTCCTGTCAAGCCGTGCAGCTGTTGCACCAATCGCTACCACCTGCCATTGCCGAGAATCATATACTTTTTTCTTTTATTAATATCTATTTTATCGCAACAATTCAAATTCAAATTATACAAGTATTTCTGAAATTTATGGTTCTATTTTCCTTTTGAGTGAATGTCACTTTAGTGTGACACAGGAATTTTATTTCATGTATTTATCAGATATTATTAGCAATTCATTGAAGTATCTTGATAATTCTTAGCGATTTGTGGAGAAAATTAATTGACCATTGATCACTTGCGTGGTCAATAAAAAACATTAGGAAAATTGAAAAAGAAAAACACACACAAAAGAGAAAAACTATGCCGTGTAAATAGAAGTGTAAAATCGACCAAAAAATAAAGATAAAAATAGACAGCGTAAAAATAAGGAAGGAAGGAAATGATAGACTTGAAGAACTGCAAGGAAGGATTTAAGAAATGTCAACCACTCGGGAATAGAGTATGAAGAAGCTGCAAGGGAAGACTTTCTCTATGATTAGAGCCTTTTAAAGTCCTGCTCAGGACCAAAACTCATTCAATCCCTATAGTTGAACCTTAATTTTCGGATTAGGAAATGACAATGAAACGTTGGACATCATATTGTCCATACATACACAACCACCAAATCCCAATCAAACTTCAGCCGCTCATCAGCAACAGCTACGACTTTGATGACCATTTGGGTTCCTGTAGCCTATGTAACACCAACACTCTTCGAGGGTTTTCGTATCATGTTTGATATTCCGACACGCGGGATCAACGCGTGTAAAAAAATCCAACACGTGGTCAACTCTCTACAACATGCTCTAACAAGCGATTCTAACACGCATACGAGTCAATTTTAAAAAATTCCAATATTTAAGGAGTCAAAATATAAATATAAAAAAAAATAAATAAATAAATAGAGGTAAGGTTGGTGGCTAGGCGCTACTATTGCCACCATTGGAGGGGGTTAGTGACCTCACGGGCCATAGGCAACAAAAGGGGGGAAAGGGGGAGGGGGTGTCCCTCGCCGACCAAGCAAGGGCCGGGCAAGGCTTGCCCAAATCTAGGCAATGCCTCGACTAAGGCCTAGGTGACACCATGACCTCACTCGAGCCTAGCGAGGTCGCCAACCTTCACTTGGGGCCAATGAGGCCTATCTTGGGGCTATGGAGACTGCTAGCCACAAGCGAGGGCTAGCATCGCCCAAATTTAGGCGATCCTCACCAACCCAAGTCAACACATCACCCAAATTTGAGCAAGGGTCACCCTCCCTCCACCACCTAGGGCCAGCAAGGTTGCTAGGCATGCCACTAATAGTGGCTAAACACGCAACGGCAACGAGGTAGTGCCCAACGGTGTGCCTATTTTTTTTATATATTTTTTTTTTTAGAATTATTTTAGCTTTTTAAAAAAAGTCTTTTACTATAAAAGAAGTAAAAAAAATGCTACATATGATAAACAAATAATTTAAAAATACCATTTTAGCATTTTCATTTAAACAAGTTGTTTTTTTCCCTTTAAGTTTTATGTATTATTGTAATGAAATGCAATTGTATTTGTCAAATTAAAATAATGAATTATATGAACAAATGTTGAATTAATATTTTTCATGTAAATTAATTTTAGACTATTTTATTATTTATTTATTTATTTATTTATAAAAATATATTTAATATATAACGTATCGGAATTATTATTTTTAATAAATGATGTGTTAGCATATTGTGTCATATTGTGTCGGATGTCGGTGCTACATAATCTATAGCAATTGACTTTGATATTGTTAAATTAACGTCTTGAGTTTAAATTCGATTAATGATTTGTTAACCCGAATTTTTTAATAAAGATTTTCTTTCAAGGATTAGAAATCGGATGAAGAAAGAAGAAACAATTCCCAACCTGGACTTTTCTTTCAGATGTGCAAATGAGTAAAGAAGATATCATGTGCGGCTACAAAAAAAAAAAAGGGATTCACATATTTTATTATCTTTATTTAAGAGTGGAAGTTATCTTTCTTCAACACAATCGTATAAAGCAAAACAAGGATTTCTTTCAGCCTGCAAAACCTAGTTTATGTTGAAGTAAAAAGGTGATGAGCCCAGATCAAATATGTAGACCTTTGGGCACAAATATAAAACATAACAAGTACGTCTTCTTTCTTTCTGACAGAGTCACTGAAGCCCTACGAAAAAGACAAAGCCGCACATAAAGAACATTCAAAGAGCGCTGCACGATCAAGAAAGAAGAATGCAAATACATATGTACGCGAACCAAGCGTATATAGAGCGTTATATTTTGAGCTTGAATGCGTAGTGATTTTTGTGCAATGAGTTTATATCCAAGTGAGTTATTTATTTATAAACAGTTTAGGTTTGGGGTTAAATTTAAGTGTGAAAAACACTCGAGTTTGTGAGCGATTATAAATTTTAATTCTCCGATTATAGTAAATTATTTGCTACTAACTCTCCTGTAGATGTAGATATCAATACTCGGATCGAACCCTGTGAATTTCTGATATCTTTATTAATTCTCATTTATTTCTTTGATGATTTCACGTTGACGTAAATTATAAGATCCTACTGTTTCTGCGTATTATATTCCAACAGATATCTTGATGCTTATCTTTTGCAAAGTTCAACCTCTATGACATCATTAATACTTCATTTTTCTGATATTTACTTTCGCAATGTCCCTCGATTTTCATTAACCTTATTAATTGTCTTGACTTGAGGTGAGTCCTTTGGAGCAAGGAAAGGTCGTTTAACAAGATACAAAAGGAAGATTGAATTGGACGGTGTGCCCTTGGCATAGGTCAAGAATTTCCTTTCACTTTATTTCATGAGATGATCATTGCTTTCACCTTATTTTAGAGTTTTTCTAGATCCTAAAATCGAAAAGGAAGGAGACATCAATGAGCAAGATGAAGCCTTAAGTGGCGAAACACTTTCCAAGCATTCAAGGATCGAAACTGCTAATTGGAGCTTACTATTAAACTACCAATAGTTGCAAAAGTGAAAACTACATAGATGCATGTGGTGCCCGTAGTGCATTTTTTAAATAGTGATAGCATATAAGAATCCTAACTTAGTTAACTCTATGCAAACACGCATACCCTTCATCTACGTGCATCAAGATAAAACTCTACGCATAATATGAATGCAATTTTAATTCTTATGAAAGACACAATTGAAATATGGATTGCCATGTTTAATGTATGATTAAAAAAGCTAAACAAGTTGTCCGATATGTTGTAAATAAGGAGGAAAGAAATTTTGGTTAAAC
The DNA here is from genome assembly GCA_017140325.1 of Eucalyptus leucophloia subsp. euroa. Taxonomy (NCBI): domain Eukaryota; kingdom Viridiplantae; phylum Streptophyta; class Magnoliopsida; order Myrtales; family Myrtaceae; genus Eucalyptus; species Eucalyptus leucophloia. The sequence continues at coordinate 25,747,849 of CM029471.1, forward strand.
CCTCCTTAAAGTCTTCTGATTTATGAACAGATGAACAATGAGCGACTTGTAAAGTTTATTTTGAAGCTTCATTTTCACTTCATTTCGTGTGAAACATTAACGTCCGCTCAAGTAATTAAACATCATGTAAAGGATGCACCTATGATTCTGATGAATTGGATCAACTAATTTAAACCTTAACAAGGTCACCAAGACTTAGTCAAACTAAAAATAGAAAAATTACAAGAAAGGTATTTGAATATGTATGATCCATTCTCTTACGTTTGAAATTGATTAGGCCAAGGTAGTTCCACGAACATTTCAAAAAATATAATATATAAAATATAAAATAGGGAAGAAATTGATTAAAAATTACGTTCTACACAATGTTTGATCTAGTATTGACGCTTACTTGTATATGAATATATTTAATTTTCAAAGTGCGTAATCTTAGGTAGAACAAGTAAACCTAAACATGATTCTTTCGGCTCATTTGTCAATAAGAATGTCATTCTCTTTTTGTCATTTTTTTTTCCGGATCATTTTCTCTTGATTTAGAATTTATAGAATACAGACATGATAAACGACTTGGCCCCATTCATATTAGAGGCATCATGGCTGTTCAAGAGACTAATGTGTTCGTTTTAGCAAGATTGTATTCAATTAAATTAGGTTAGACTTGTAGAGGATACTTCTTGAGGTGAAATATCATATAAATGTAATATGTACATATATCTCATGTATCATTGAAATTCCCTACGGTTCACTAAGAGCGAGACAAGATTATTTACACAAGCACTTGATTTTATTAGGACCTAATATATACAATTTATTTGAAGAGAGACATTTCATCGCACAATTCTCAATTGCTAAAATCAATTGGAAAGACAGATGATCCGATCCGTTTAATTTTTATTCTATAAAGAAAAATCCATAATGTAGATCTGATAATCGGAAAGAAAGAAAAGGGACATATGCATCTAAAGTTGAGGACAATTTCCAAAACAATTGCAACTAAATCGGTGAGTCATTAAATTATCCCCAAAAAATATAATAAAAATATTTTTTGGGGGGGAGGGGTCTCTAACTTAAGAAATCAATTTCAAAAATGTCAGGTTCAAAATACTAAAATCAGCAGCCTCTTGACCTACTTGAATCTTACAACACCACTTGGGACCATCCATGTGATTAAATTTTGATACACCCAATAAATAAAAGGATACAGATATGCCTATATGAGCTGTCAATGTCAAATTATATCAAATAAATGTGAGTTGAATCACAAGAAGTGCTCGTTTGCAAAGCAAAAAATGCCAATCCTAAGGCACATTGTAGGGAATGGACGATTGGTTTTGGATTTGGCAAAGATCCGAGCATCATGGAGCGAGAAAAATACAACTAAAAGATTTTGCAAAGATAACAATCTACAATATCAATGATAATAATCTACAGAATTAATACAGATTGTGAAAGATTATTCTATCGACAGAATCAACGGAATTGACATAAATCATGGAAAATTAGCACAATCAATGGGATTGGCATAGATTGCAGAAAATTACTGTATCATGAGAGATTTGCTTTATCACCGCCAACCAAGGTAACAAGTTGCAATCACTCCTTGGCGTCACTAATTACTATTGGCAGTTCATTCAAATCTACTCAAGCATCACCGCATCACTCACGGACATGTTGAAGAAGGGAAAGCTACGGGAGTGGACGAGATCGATATCAAGAGGCATTCGATAAGCTAAAGTAGGCGATGGCTAAGAATCCAGTGATCTCTTTGAAATTTTTATCATGTTAAGATGGGTTAAAAATGACAAAGAGGCGTAAGGCTTGGGTTCTGCTCGAGAACATGGAAGTAATACATTAAAAGATGTTAGTGCCGGTAAACTGGAACCTCTATCAGAAGAAGTGGCAAGAGGAAATAGTGACTACGGGGCTTGAGTCGAGAGCACGAAAGTAGTTAGTACTTGTCATATCTCATCATTTTAGGGTGTTTGTTGCCTTATGTAGCCATTTTTCATGCTGATCGTTTGCGTACGTTGGAATCTCGCTCGAAGAGACGCAGCCAAGGACAACACCATGCTTTGCCGAGAGCCTTGTGCCTTGCTCGAGCTCGTTTCCTCTTTGTTCCCATTTCATGTTGGATTAGACCATAGTGTCGTGTGTTGTACGTGACTGGCATATGATCATACACGTGCACTGGTCCTCCAGGAGAGGTACACAGTTAAACCACTCAATTACGATGTGGATAGTTGAAAATCATCAAATGCAGCCTTAAAATACACTAATTTTCAGCACTTACTGTGGCGATAAGGATTTTTTTTTTTTTTTAACTGTTACATGGACAAAATTAATTTTATATTGATACGTTGTCATAGCTTGCATTATCAACGTTACCATACAATGCCATACATAGAGGACAGACTTTATGAGGACCCCGACCTGTCACATGATGGGGCAAGAAGCAATCTCAAAACTTGCTAAGGAAATCATAAATGTGTTGGGTGGTCTCCTGGGGCCTTTCTTGGTTGAGGAAATGGGCCACACCTTCCATGACCACCACTTCCTCCAAGAGAGGGACCATCTTCTTGAACCCACCTTTGCGTATGAAGTCCTTGACGCCTGGCATGTGGTAAACCAGGTCAAGCTCACCCACAATGAACTTTACAGGCACTTTCACCTGAGCCCCATCCCATGGTGCCATCAGCTCCCAGTTCCTGCAATAGTCAATACAAAAAAAAAATATAAATTCAGAAGAAGCAAGGAAAAAGCACACTTGAGGAATGAAATGCACAAAGATACTCCCAGGTAAAATTGTCAACATTATACAACTGGAGGGATCAGATCTGTGTGCCACTGATCAAGAGAAACTCCTTGATTCCAACTTTCCTATTAGCCTGCTATACTAATCGATCTGGTGAAAATCATGCTGAAATAGTAGCTAATAAATTGGTGAAAAGAAATGGACGCCCTTCCCTTCAGATCATGGATTGCACAGTGCAGGGAGGAGTATATCTAAGTTTTGTGTCAAAACATGAAATTTCAAAGCAATGTCATTCAAGGAGACAGTAGCTTTTGCAAGTTATGGGTCAACTCAATGATTCTCACAGCCCAATGCGATCTCCTCCCTCCTCTTGTGCCCATACATCCAAGAGATCAGATTGATCGTCCCATAGAAAGTAGTAGCTTACCGGTTTATGTTCCTGTAGTAGTTGATTCCTCCAGTGAAGCCCCTATTCTCAAACTTGTTGACATAATAGTCAATGTCCTCCTGTGTCAGCCACGAAGGCAAGACGACCGGGTCGTCCACTGGGTGCCCAAACCCTTTCCCTTTCACAAAGAAAAGCGGGCCAGGAATGCGGTATGTCAAGATCCCCTCGAGGACTCTCCTGGTTCCCATCTCTGCAAACTGGGCCTCAATCTCTCCAGGTTCCTGCATTCAACGAAATTATGACATAACAATTATGGTGGCTCTCTATGCACTCTAAAATGGACTCGATTTGATTTTACTGCTGTCACAATAGATCTCTACACAAATATCAAATAAGTTTTAAGATCGTTATGTTCACTTGATTCTAACTCAGCTCGAGAAGATCAGTACCTAAAGAAAACCCCGTCCCATGTTCCTGAAATCATACGCAGTGCAAAAACTCTATATGAAAACCCGGTTAAGTGTTTAAAGAAGTCATGTGACAACCAGGCATACCGGCGAAAGTCCAAACTTACTAACACCAGATTAAACTTCCGATAAATCTGCAAGACATGATTTGCAAGTCCAGCATCTGGAGATATGAAATTGAACTTAGCTTAGGTGAGTCCTTTAAGCCAAGCAACGCCACAACATATAGGAAAATCATGGGTATAGAAAGCAGAATCTGTTAAAGAGAGACACTTGTTAAAATTTACTCATCCTTCTAGACATGGTAAGCAACATTTTGACCTCTGCAATTCGAAATTCATTGCTGAGTACGTTCCACGAGTGCATCCAATCGGCCAGAGAAAACCCAAGAAGCAAGCAACAACAGGAAAAGCAAACAAAAAACAACACAACAAGAAAGACCCCTGAACCTGGAATCTGCAAATGTAGTAATCATCGCCATAGGCGGCCCTGTAGCCGTCGAGGGGCTTCATCCCGGGGTTCCGGGGCATCCACGGCACGCTGAGGCTGACCAGAGCCTTGACCCGGTCGGGCCGGAGCAGGCACAGGTACCACGCCATCAGGGCCCCCCAGTCGTGGGCCACCACGAACGCCTTCTCCTCCCCTACCGCGTCCAGGAGCCCCACCAGGTCGCCCACCACGTGGAGGGCCGTGTAGGCGTCCACCGCCGCCGGGGCGTCGGAGTCCCCGTAGCCGCGGAGGTCGGGGGCGACGGCGCGGAAGCCGCGCGCGGCGAGGCCGAGGATCTGGTGGCGCCACGTGTACCAGAGCTCCGGGAAGCCGTGGATAAGGAGGACGAGCGGGCCCTCGCCGCTCTCCGCCACGTGGAGGTTCACGCCGTTAACCTTCACCGTGCGGTGCTTGATGGTCTCCATCTTCTTTCTTTGGGACTCTGCCTGAGTGAAAGTTCGCTGCTGAAGAGAGCGTGTTCCTCTCTGTCCTGCGATTGACGACGATGATGATGATGATGATACGCGGAGAGAGAGAGAGACAAGGAGCTCGCGGATGGGGCAAAGTTGAGACGTCGGGAAAGGCTAAATCACAACCGGACAAAAGCAGACAATATTGACAAATCGCAAGACCATTTTGACTTAATAAATTTATTCAAATAACTCAAAATTTTAATATTATTTGCAATAACCTTTGAGTTTCGATTTATTTATTGAAATTTCTGAATTTTTATATATATTTAATTTAATTTTTAAATTATATAAAAATATTTAATATTATCAACTCAAAAAATAGTATCAGGCATTTTCATTTAATCTAACAATTAGATTATATAAAATAATAATTTATGGACAATATTAAATGTTGAATTAAAATTTAAGGATTCTCATTGAAAAAATTTCAAAAATGATATTACATATTAAATTAAATTTCAAAAATAATCTGTGTAATTATCCTTTCATTTTTCATAAAGAAAAAGTTATTTTCTTTTTATTTATGTAATTTCATCAAATGATTTGATTTTTTAAAGTTGTGAAGTTCTTAACATTGAGGAAATTATTTTTCTTTTTATTAGGTGGAAATGCTTCATCGGGGGTTGGCGAAGGGGCACTGACAAAAGGGTTTGGCTCTTGTACCGGTGTTCTAGAAGCCCATTTAGCTAATTCTATGGGCAGCGAAGGCGGTACTAGCTACCTACCCCGGTTTGTAAAATTCGAGGTGCTACCTTGAGGACTTCCAAGTTTTGCCATCTTAGGTAGACTCCAAAGAAGAGTTTTGATAAGGCTGAATTTGACCAAACCCAAATTTTAGCTCTAAAATTTCTTTTTTTTTTTCCCTTAGTTTTAGAAATTAAGCCAGGCAAATTTTTTTGGCAAAATTTACTTGCTCCGAGTCCTTTGAGATTCTTGACTTATCTTATTACCAAGATATTGATTGTCAAAAGAAATTGATGTCTAACGATGAAAGAGAACGTGTTTTGGAGGTTTCTTTTTGTAAGGGGGCAAACAAGTGGAGTATGTTTCTTAAGCTGCATGAATTCTTTTGATGGGTTTGAAGACTACAAGTGTATTTTGGGCTTGCTTTCGTAGGCTTTTTTCTCATCGGGCTAGTCAAGTCATGCATAATAAAAAATACGTCGTTCAGCCTAGGGTTTATTATGCTTAATTTGCTTGGATTACAAATTCATATCGAGGAATAATATAGTGAAAATGTTTCTAAAGAGCAATATCCCTTAAAAATTGCACCACCATTCAATTTGGGTGATTCCCTTTCAACTATTTTGTCCAAAAATAAGCTCTACAAGTGAAACACCAGTCTCTAATTGAGATTTTGGCAGAGAATCTTGGACATATGTAAAACACGTGACCATCATTCTCCCATAGCTGAAATACAGGAGTCAGCTTCCCCTCCAAAAAGACATTCATGAACAACTACGACCTATAAAACACCTAAAAATCCTCTTCTTGGTTCGCCTCCGTTCAAACCGCCATCAACTTAGGACTGTAAGGCACTCCGGTGGCGGTGATCCACGCATCATCGCCCTTGAAGAAGGCCTTCGGCGTGAAGTCGACGATGTGCTGCGCAGTTATGCTCTTGATCCCGCGCCACTTCGCTCTCCCCGCCGTCGCCGAGCCGGCCCCTCTGTTCCCGTACTCCGCATAGAAGCACGTGTTGAGCCCGAAGTTGCCCATCCATGCCATCCACCCCTGCGGCTGGATCAGATCGTCGATCTGGGACTGCATGATGATCGTCCTCGAGTAGTCCTTCCACGGGCGGCCGAGGTACGCCTTGTTGATGTTGCGCAGGGGGTAGTAGGCGGGGTCGGCCGAGATGGTGCAGTTCTGGAGGACGATGGCTGAGGCGGAGCGGCGCTCGCTGCGTCCCGACGCGGTGACAATGCACTGCTGGTTCTCAAGGGGCTTCTTCACGAACATTTGGCAGTTCTGAAAGACGGCGAGCGCATCGCCGAAGATGAAGTCGATGGTGCCGGAGATGGTGCAGTCGCGGTAGAACTGGCGGTGGGCGTGCGTGTAGAGGGTGTCCTGGAAGGCGTCCATGTGGCAGTTGTAAATTACGGACATGTCGGACTGGACGCGTAGCGCCACGGCCTGGTGCTTCTCGGCGCCTGCCGAGTTCTCGAACTTGATGTCCTTGGCTATGAAGTTGCTTCCTATGGTAGCTGAAACATAAGTTGACATGATTTATCAGACCTTGTCTTGTAGACTAAATTAATGAAGAATTTAAGTGAAAATGTCAAATGGTATTTACTGAATGTTGCGGTGTTGCAGGTTTGGACTCCATCGACGTAGTTCAAGCTCCCGGTGATCACGGTCTTGGTCGGGCCGTCGCCGATCATCATGACATTGGTCGTCTTCTTGTCTACCAGTACTTTCTCTTTGTACACTCCTTCCTTGATGTATATGACGAAGGTCTTGTTGTTCTTCTTAGGAACCTCATTCAGAGCCTCACGGATGGTCTTGTACTTGCCGCTTCCGTCCTGGGCCACAACCACGTCGGGTTTGATGTCCTTAGGTGCAGCAGCGAGGAGTTTGCGTCGCCCCTCGTTGACCCACGACGGGAACTCGGGGATGCCGTCCTGCTCCTCAGTCAGGAGGCGCCCGCTCACGTCGGGGATGTTGAGTGAGCCCAGCAGCGAGGAGATCTCAGTGACCATGGCGAGGCCGTTGCTGGTGAGCTCCCTGGAGCTCTGCAGAATTTGCTTCATCTTCTTCGCAGCTGCACCAGTCGTGTTCTCGAAGCCATCGAGGCAGCTCTCCTGGAATGTGATGGCCCCGCTGAGCCAGACGTGCAGGTCGGCCATGTACTTGTCGATATTGCTCACATCGAACGCACCCAGCCTCTCGAAGGAACTCTGGAGGTCGTCGATCGAGTACTCCAGGAGGTGCTGGCACGTCTCAAGGGCCTGCTTGGATCTCGGGTCCTTTGCGAGATCCTTCACGACGGTGGAGTTCTCGATTGCTGCCTTGACCTGCTTGATCGCTACTTGGAAGCCCGTCCGGATGAGGTCTTTGGGGTCGGTGCTGTTCCCGCCCGCTGCGGAAAGGCTCTTCACGCAGGTTTCTCGGTAGTCGGTGGGTTCGCATATGGCTTGAATTGACTTCATCGAGGTCGATGCCCCGCTGCTGGTACCAGCACCGGACTGGCTGGACCCGCTGCTTCTGCTGCCAACGCTGACGGCCACACCGATCACCACGGCCACGACAAATACTATGCCAACCCCACCGATGGCGTATGCCGTGCGCTTTCCTCTCCCTGTTGGGCTGGAGAAGAGTTCATATCTGCTCATGTTTTCTTCCCTCCCAACACTTTCGTTCCCCTAAAAGTAAACAAACTAATGGAATGATCGCAGAATCGAGGATTTTCGGAAAATAGCTATGAAACAGATGAAAGTCAATGGAGTTCTAGGGACTCTCTTCTTCATCCGTCAGGATCCTCCTATGGCTCTCTGGTTTTAATAGGTTACGGGCAGAGAGGGTGGATATCTGGAATGTGAGGAAGGGAAAGAGGAGACAGAAATGGAAAGAAGCATAGGAAATGACAGTTATTTCTGTTGGGGAACCTTAGGTGACGTTTGATTTCCGAGATAGAAGAGACGGTTGTTCTTGTTTTCCTGTTTGCTACTTTGCTAAAATGGATAGTGCTATCGGGGGTCCTCTTTGTTTGCACTAACTTTATATAGCGTTTAAGTCCTATCATTGAACTGATGGTGTCAAATTGACATGCTGTAAACGAAGGCCACTTGCCAATTATATCTCCATGTGATGGGTTCATCCATTACAATCTCATTTGCCGGAGAAAAAAAGCATTGTATGTATAGACTTACATAGATTATAGCATAACCATAGCTAAGTACGGCGCGTAGAATGTATGGACTGATGATTTTTTGAGTGACATAAGCATCGACATTGTGGACTCTTACATGAAATAGAATGGAAGATTCTCATGATTCAGAAATCGATTGTCGCAAAGCTAGATTCCCATGTTTACATCTATTTGTACTTGGTTGGAACACCACCAAGCCTATGCCATGGAGTCGAATCAGATTACTCTGTTAATAGTCTAATTAGCAAAACACAGGCCCGTGGCTTTGGGTATAACCTCAGAGAATGGGCAAGTGCAATAAATCGAACCAACGCCAGGAGATTTAAGAAAATGAGCACGCTACCGCTTGAGCAAACCCTTTGTATTTCGTTTACTCATTATCCTCTTTTGGTTTCCGTCCCGAGGCGTCTCTGGTATGATCTCTAGCATCTCATTAGCTTATAAGACTACTTATGAAGAAGCATTGATATCATTTCAAGGGGGATTGGCCATTGGTACACAGGTTAAGTGTATTCGGCACAATAATCACCATTTTGGTACAAGAAACGGTTCTTGTCTATGATTGTGTAAACCAACGATAATGGAGGTGACCGGTGTAAAAAGAGATGATCATATAGCTTCGCTTACGTTACATCTAAAAAATTTCCAGAAATGAAAGATAGCTGACCACTTCATGCTGTAAGACTCAATTGCGTTATTGAAAGGAAAACAGGAGAAGAAATTACTTATTCTGGCGTTACCAGCGTTGTCTTTTACAATATGTTCTGCCAGCCTTATAAAAGGAAATTAACCATTTTCTTCCCTGATTCTTCTCAAGCTTTTATTAACAACGTAAGATTAATTTCAACACAGACAAATCCATTCTAGCTAAAAGTTACGAATATATGATCATTTGCTTTCATTACACAAGGAGTGATTGGCATGCTTCATTTCAGAGTATTCTAACCTCATGAAGGGAAACGTGCTCTGCTTCAGCTTTTCTCCAGGATTTCCTTAGAGTTTTGCCCTCTGAAGTTCTAATTTGGCAATTGTGTCCAAATGTACTTCATCCGGACCATCCGCAATTCTTAGAGTTCTTGCCGTGGCCCAGAGATGTGATAGGACAGTGTCTGAAGATAATCCGGCTCCGCCATGCACTTGCATAGCCATGTCGAGCACCTTCAGTGCCATGTTGGGAGCTGCTACCTGTTCCATGTGGAAAACAAACAATTCAGGACCAAGTTGAACCAAATGGATGATGATTATCAACAAATCAGTTCCTTGTTCAAAGATTTCAATTACCTTGGCCATCGCAATGGTTCCGCGGGCCTTCTTGTTCCCAAGCCGATCAAGCTGGTCAGCTGCCTCTAGAATTAACAGTCTAGTTCTTTCCAGTTCTATCCGACACTTCACAATGCAAATGACATCATCAGTGTCAATCTCTAAATGCCACGAAACAAAGGAATTGTTCATTTTAACCAGGAAAAACAGTTAATTTATATGTTGATTCTAATACAACTCTAATTCTGTTTCAAAAACAATATCCTCATCTACATAATCGAATATTCTTATCCGTTGAGAGTCATCAGAAACGTTTTAACCTTTCACTAGACATTCATCTGACATGGCTTCTAAGTTCACTACCTCATCTACTTCAATCATCTAGCAATCAGAGATATATCAAGTAAAAGGACTCCACTCTAAGCATGGGCTAAGGTTCATGATTTATCTACTAATCAAATGGTTTACATTCTATTTTCAGGCCAATCTTCCACGTAATCTTCTTTCGCTTAAAAAGGAATGGACTCTTTTAAGTTTTTTTTTTTTTTTTTTTTTTTTTCTTGACTATATCCCCATAAATTACCTTAGCCATATCTGACAAGAACGATCCTTGCTCTGCGATCAACTTCCCAAATACTTTCCTTTCAAGAGCCCTTTGAGCCATCATCTGCATGCCGCGTTCAGCTGCACCAATCAATCTCATGCAGTGGTGCAATCTTCCAGGACCAAGCCTACCCTGCCAGATTTAGGGAACTATTAAAATCAGCAATTCACCATATCCAGAGATGACAGTCATTAATCTTAATATTAGTGGCACCTACCTCAGTAAACTCAAGCCAAAAAAAAAAAAGCTGGGAATTTAATCAACATATATGCACTGCATCCTCAGGAAAAATTTTGTCTATGTCATCTTAACCAAACCCCACCCCCCCCCCAAAAAAAAAAAAAAAAAAAAAAAAAAAAAAAAGCCAATAAAAACCCCAAAGAAAAAAAAAATGCCTCCTCTTCCCCAAAACAAAGCAGAAAAAACCCTTCAATCCCAAAATAAAATTCATTACAAAACGAACAATCAGACATCTTCCCAAGTAATGTATCTCTCTCCCTGGTATAGAACCAGAAAAATCAATTAGTTACGTTCTTCAATTGCCCAAAATAATTCAAGAAATAATATTTCCCAGGAACTAAGTCAGGTGACTTCAAATAATTTAAAGTGTACGTAGTCATTAGTCACCTGAGACATTAAGTTACTAGGAAATGAAAGCTATGAAAGCTTAATACCTACCTGTGCAATTTCAAAACCACGACCTTCGCCCAGAAGGATATTCTTTGCTGGTACACATACATTCTCAAATGATATTTCTGCATGTCCATGAGGTGCATCATCAAATCCAAAAACCATGAGCGGTCTTTTTACATGAAGACCTGGAGACTTCATATCCACTAAAATCATTGATTGCTGCTTGTGCTTGGCAGCAGAAAAATCAGTTTTCCCCTGACAATCAACATCACAATTTCTTTGTAAAAATCAATCTCAAATCCAACTCAGAACAGCAATTACGCGGATGAGCTCACCATTACTATAAGAATTCTGCATCTCGGATCCATGGCCCCACTTGTCCACCACTTCTTACCATTGATGATGTATGAATCTCCTAATCTTCAAAAAGAGAGCGTGCAGACAGGGACAGTCAATTTTTTTCTTATGGTTTTCTTCATTGGGGAGGGAAGTTGAGGACAATCCAACAATGACATCAAGAGTGTGGGAGACACTTAACCAATCAGGTGAGGCATACTTCAAATATATTTTGGCAGGAAAAGACAACACCAACAAAAGATGTGAAATCAAGCTCTATGTTTTTCATCACCAACAATCCTATCCGGGATATGCTCTGTCAACCTACCTTCGGATGGAGCACTCTATATTGGTTGCATCAGAAGATGCAACTTGTGGTTCTGTCATTGCAAATCCTGACCGGATTTTCCCCTCAAGCAAAGGAATAAGCCATTCATTTAGTTGATCTTTATTTCCATACCGCAGCAATACCTGATTTAAATGGAAAAGCATTGTGACTATCAGATTTATACTACACAAAGACATCACAAAACAAGAGTGGCATAAAATCTAATATCAAATATTTACACATATCAAAATATCCATGGTGCAAAATAGCTAATGGCAGGTGAAGCACACTGAGAGAACACATGAGCTAAAGATGGCAGATTCCCAAATGTGCTCCCCCCCCCAATCTTCTCTTCCTTCCTTCTAGAACCAAAAAATGTATTTAAACTTCCACATCTATGCGCACCATTGCCCGACAAATCCACATCATCCCTACTTAAGTCCCATATAGATAAGTCCATTTCAACCAGAGATTATAAAAGGATAATTTCAAACTCGATCACAAGATAAGGGCAGTGAAGGAAGAGCAGTTGGTTCATTGCCTAAATAATCAATACATATCTTACCTCCATATTTCCAGTATCCGGTGCACCGCAATTAAAAATCTGTGGGGCCCAAACAGAACGGCCCATAATCTCACAAAGGTAGCCATACTCAAGGTTAGAGAGGCCTGCTCCTAACAACTGATCATACGCCTCATTGCTGAATGCATAACTTTTCCCTTCAGAAATTAGTTCCCTTGCTCTAGCGGCACTATCGAGCTGTATATATGATAATAGGGAACAAGGGTCAGACAGCTTATATAGCTATGCTTTAAGTAGGAAGCCTTCGGGTTCGGCATTTGGGGAAGTTTTTGGGAACATGCAAAGACTTTAGGTTAAAAAGCTTTTACCAAATGCAAATAGTGTTTGATAAAGTGTAATTGAAAAGTGCCATGGCAATGAGCTTTGGTTTAAATGCTATTTGGAAAAAAATTCTGAAATTCGATTTGCGAACACTAGACATCAATGAGCCACAGTGAGGGCCACCTAAGGTCACGCAACCTAAGGCAAGGCTCACTAGCAACGTCGCATGAGGCTGCTAGTGTAAATGGTGAGGGTAAAATCAGAATTTCAAAAGTTTAGTGAGAGCAAAGTTGGGAAAAAAAAATGAATTAGCATTCTGGAAATTCTCAAAGATCAAAACTGCATGGAACTTCCAATTTGCTAAGGGCCTTGGAGGACTTTGAAAATGCAATGCATCTCCTAGAAGCTCTTCAAAAGCTGCTGAACACTTGCATTTGCCCCCAAAGCCCATTTCCAAGGCCGAACCAGACGCCTTCCTACGGGACATCACTCTCAGTAAAAGAGCAAAAGAAGTCTACTAAATACTCATACTCATACAGGTATCCACAGGTTCCACAAGCCTTCTCTTTTTGCCAGCTCTTTCAATCTCTCCTCCTCAGGATGAATAGTCCATCGTGAATTAGATTGAGCAAGTTTGTAAAATTCATTTTCCATGGGGTATATGCGATCTTCCATAAATTTGATCAGCTTGTTTCTCAAGTTCAAGACCTTTTCATTAGGGACAAACCGCCCTCCCTCTGATGAGAAGCTTCGTTCCCCGCCATAATTACCAGGTGTGAAGGAACTGAGAAATCTTGGAGCTGGAAAGTAAAAAGTAAAGGACAGAAGGATATATATGAAGGTCCAAATTTGGGTAAGGAGACAATAAGCCCAGCAAAAACCAAGAGAAACCAAAATTAGGAGACAGGTAAAAGAATATACTAAGCTAATCAAGGTCCAGTATATATAGCACGGAATCACAAAATGATGCAAGATGCTCAAATCGAATAATGAGACCAAACACTCGGTCAACCATTATGATTGAAAAGTTCAGTGGTTGGTTGTAGTAAGCTTTTAGCATCATTGGCCATGTTTCATCGATACATTCACTTAGGAGACAAACTTCTGCAACGTGAGGTTGTGACCCAAGTGGGAGCAGGCATCTTGAAGTGAGGCCATCGAAACATTTCTGCATAAATTATCCTAAGCATAACCACCCTCTTTCCAAAAGTTGCCTTTGTCAATCTGATGATAAACTAAATCACACAAAAATCTTTTTAACTTTATCACACGATAAAGACACTTGAATGTGTTTCTAACACATGCATAAACTCTACCAGTTAAATCTTAGATCACCACGTAAGTGCACTGACAGCTTTGAACAGTTGATTAAAATATCCAAACTTCTGGGGCTTCTCTCACTTTGACTCCTGTCATTTCATAATTCTTAATTTACTCCTAGATTTAATTTAACAGTTAAAGCAACCCTAGCTTAACAGAAGAATGATCTTGACCATGTGCTGCACACTTATTCCAACCACGGGTTCAGCCAAGCTTCAAAATTTATTATAAATTTCCTTCCAATACTCTACCATCTGAAGTACCTGTAATGTCCACTCATGTTAGAATAGATAATATCCGTAAAGCTCTTTAGGGGGTTCCACTACTCAAACTCTTTTATCTTGATAGTTTATTGATGTGCATTACTCATACCATTGATTACTACATCTAAGTAAAACATTTTCCCATGACCCATTTTCATTCTATCTTCCTTACAAAGGATCCAGTGAACTGAGCACACACATTAGCATCGAGGTGTTGTGTGATTGAATTGGCTAGTCTACTACACATGACCAAGGATAACACATGCCGCACACTCTTTGAACTAGGCCAACAGCCAGAATTCATGACACCCGTCATGGTAGATTTAATACCATGTGATTTATCCAACTAGTTTGATACATTCAATTTTCTTTCCCATGCACCTTACTACTTAGGTTTGAGTACTGTCTTGAGATTGAATATGCCTTATGGGACGTTAATGACATGCTAAAAGTATGAAAACTGGTGGTGTGAAATTCAACAAAATATACATACTGTTGTACTTAGCTAAAGAAATATAAGAAGGTCTATCTACCAGGTGGAGGGTGCTCAGGAAGCACAGATTTCCGTTCAATGAAGGCCCATGCAGAATCTATTAGGTCATTAGCTATTTGACCTGCATGTTGTGCACGTTCACCTCCCGAAGCATTGCCCTACATCATCATATGCAAGTCCATCATACATATAGAAAACAATGGCCATGCAGCCACAGAGTTTTTAAAAGTACCATGATCCATCTACTGTAGACTCCAGTGTATATTGATGCACCACGAAACAATGAAAAGGCCATGTAGAACTTCCAAGCAGCAGCAGGCCATGATTTGCCCTTCCATGCAAATTTCAAAAGCGTACTAGTCAGTCATCTAATTGAACACACACCAGAATGAATGCCCAAATAAGCACCAAAGTTTAATCTTTCTTATGTACTTTTTTTTATGGCATTCAATGCATAGGGCCTCAGCTCTTAGAGCACCGGGCTAATCCAATCATACCACTGGGTAGCTCAGTTAGAATTGCCCTCGCTTGGTCTCAAACATATACATAACCAAGCAAAAAGATTTCGGAATACCAAATTTTGGGTGAATCGAGGTAAGTATACTAAACCAAGGCCCAAGGCTTGTAGCATTCTAAATTAGATATACTTCACAATTGCTAATGCCAGTAATACCAACAAAAAAAGCTAAAAAACTGCCCTTGAGTGGCTAAACCAGTTTAATTGGCCAAGAATTCAGCATAAGGTATCATTATCTGCAATCAAGGGCGAAGAGTGCTGCCGCACAGTTGCCACAGTTAAATTTGTAATAGTGTACTTAAATCATCTACAGCTTGAAGAGAGTTCTCTTAAAAGAAAAGGTATTCTCAAAATGTACCAATATGTGCAAAAGAATCATCAGTCATATAAAAAGTACACTACCAATCAAAAACATAAAAAATGAAAGTATACTTACAGATGCTGAGCAGTATTCAGCCAGATATTCAGCCATGGATGGAATACCTTCTGGAATTCCAGAAAGCTCAAAACCTTGACCTGCGCGGGCTTTATCCAACCTAACCTCAATAATGTAAGGCTGCAAAAAGGTTTAAAAATCAACAGTTAACTGTGACAGCACAAATGGAGTACTTATTCCAGCTTAGTCTCATGCTTAAATATTAGAAAGGAAAACACCGAACTGGATGACAAAGATTCTTCCCAAGAAAATAAAACAAATGGAAAAAAGTTCTTTTTATGCAAGGAAATGAACTTGGAACTTGAATAAAAGTACCATGCAGCAGTATGCAACATCGCACATCTGGTTTCCAAGTGTAGACAGCTCCCAGTCAAGAATACCGATAACTCGATCCTGCACAGATAGAATCTAATGAGATTAACATCTTTGGCATCACAATTTTCGTTTCACTCAACCAACATGTCACCATCAAAACAATGAGAAAAACTCAATTCCAACATGTTATGCAAAAGAACTGCCAATAATAAAGCAAGCACATTGAGTTGTCTAAGTGCTCGTATCTTTCCTTATCATAAAAACGATCTTAAACAAATATTTTTTCCAATACCAGACCTCCAAGGGATGGAAAATAAGATTGTCGAGACGAAAGTCTCCATGAACTATGCCTGCTGTAGCACCCGAAGAATCTTCTTGAGGAATATGCTGACGAAGCCAATCGATCAGCTCAAACATTTTTGGATTTCTCTCAGGCTTACCCTCTGCAGTTGACGCGATATACTGCTTAGCCCATCTCTCTACCTAAATCATGTATCCAAACGGAAATGGCCATCAAATCGCACAATATGAGGTTCTATATAAGATTTCAACAGCTTTACAATTCCCAAGAGGACATAGGATCCCCATTGTCTCATCAATCACAATGTTTAGGAGAAAGTAAGAATTCACTTGCATACCTGTCGCTTACAATAATTATCTTTACGTCCAAACTTTTGTAGGCCAATAGCATCCACATTAGCAGAATGTAAAGATGCCAAAGCTTTCGCAGTTGCCCCATATATTACCCTTCTCCTACCTGGCGTGACACCCTGGCATAAAGTGAAAAGAAAAATTAGATACCTGCATCAGACTTATCATAAATAACAATGTGAGAGCCAGGCACTAACTAGGGGTGCAGTAAAATTTTCATGCAAGCTGAAAGATCGTACCGGCAGCCTGGGGTCTATGAATATACGTCCTTCCAGGTATTCCATGATGTAAAATGCTGTCCCAATCACGGTCGGATCAGTACATAAGCAGAATACTTTAGGAACCGGGACCTTTGTGCGCGAACCCAAAGCTAGGAGTACCTGTTGCAATTGGGAACCAGAGTACTATAATTACAATGAGTCTCATGCATGACCGCAGCTAAGTAATATCATCAGCAATCCGCTATTCCAAAGAGTCAAAAACACCGTTCACATACTTCCGGTCAGACTGTTAATCAAATTACCATTTTCCTCACAGACAGAGACTGCGAATCGCGGCCACTGCAGTAATCAGAACATCCCCCACCGATTAGTCGATCGACGGGAGAGAAATTACCGAGATAAAGCAAATTCACACAAAGTAATCGAGCGCCGTCGACCGATATACATCAAGCATTTAACCTGAAACTCTCTCTCGACGGCGTGGGCGGATTGCAGCAACACCCCCGGCGGCTTCTTCCGCATGACGTAACGCTGCAGCTCGCCCCCGCTCCCGACCTCCATGAGGAACGTCGGGTTCGACTGGCCGTGCCCGAACTGCAAAAAAAAAAAAAAAATCCCACAAGCATCATTCCCCGTTGGTCAAAGGCGCGAGCGAAGAAAATCGAAATCGAAGAGGCGGAAGTGACGACGGCGGACCGGACCTGAGAGACGGCGAAGGTGGACGGGGAAAGAGGGAACCCGGGGACGTTCGCCGATGCGTAGCGGCGGAGGGCGTCGAGGTCCAGCTGGTGAGCCGAGTCGACTCGCTGCAGAAGATCGCCGGTTCGACTCGCCATCTCTCTCTCGCTGTCGCCGTGCGATCGCTGGTTTGGGATTGAATTCGGATTTTCGAACGGCCTTCGGACCAAGTGACGAAGTTTCCGAGTCGATAACAATAGTTAAGAAATGCGAGAGAGAAGGAGAGAGAGAGAGAGAGAGAGAGAGAGGGAGGCGACAGAAGGGAAGGCGGCAATAACTACCTTATTGAAAGCATCGAAAGACGGCGATGCTTGCCGCTTGGGGAGACAAGATTGATTTGACTTTCGGCCGGAAATTCAATAATTTCGGAAAATCTCCCTATTTGGGAATATATCACAAATGCTCATGGATTTTTACTGCGTTTGGGAACCACTTCCCAAAGCCCCTTGAGAGTCTAAAGCCCCTTAAACAAAAAAGATGATGTTTGGCAAAACACTTTGAAAAGGACTTAATGGCAAAGTAAGTATTTTTAAGGCTGAAAGCCCAAGGCAGGTGAGGACCTGCCTTGGGCTTTCAGCTTTCTCGGCATGCCCACGGCACACATTTCACTTTTTTTTTCCAAAATTGTCCTTAAGAATTTTTTGTTTTTCCAGTGCGTGCCCTTGGATGAAACACTATTCATCTTCTTTGGGCCAACAACTGCTACAGGGACACCGCGACCTAAGCGATCTTCGTCGGAGAGTCGGGCGACTTCCGCGAGTCGCGGCGTTGTCGGCGACCGTCACCTGCTGCACTGCGACCTCCGCACAGAGCTCGCCGGGGCAGCGCGACCCATCTGGTCGCCGGTCTAGTGGTCACAACCAGATCTGATGCCGGAGGCTCAAGCAGCAACCAGATCTGGGCCGCACGACCTTGCCGCCCTCGGATCTAGGTCGCCGGAGGTCAAGGCAATGTCACGCGGCGTCGCGCGACCTCACCGCCCTAGATTCGAGGTCGGCGGAGGTTGAGGCGGCGTCGCGTGACGCGTGCGACCTCGCCGCCCCAGATCCGAGGTCGCTAGAGGTCGCAACGGCATCGCACGACCTCGCCGCCTAAGAACCAGGGTCGTGAAGGTCGCGATGACCGTTGCCCTTGCCGGTCTATTTTTTTTTAATTTTTCTTTTGACAAATTTTTTTTACCACAAAGCTCTTTTGTAAATATAATTTCTCAAATACCATTTTGCTCAAAGTACTTCACAAAAAGCTTTTAAAGTACAATTTACCAAACACAATTTGCATTTTAGAAAACACATTTAACTCAAAGGTCTTTGCATTTTCCTAAAGACTTTCCCCAAAAGTGATTCCCAAACGCACCCTTAATATATAATATCGTCTGAATTTTTGATTTATTCAATTTGATCCGTGAATTATTGATAAATGTCCAATCTAGTCTCTGACTATTTGAAAATTGACAAATTTCATTCCATTAGTTAAAGTTAACGAAATTTGGCATTTTAGTCTTTTTCTTTCTTTTTCTTTTTTTTCTTTTTCTTCGTCCTCACCTGCATTGGGCAAGCCCAACATTGGCAAGGGCGACCTCACCTATGTCAAGCGAAGGCCGCCCTCATTAGCCCAGGGTCACCCTTCCCTCCGCCATGGTTGACAGAGGGAAGAGAGAATAAAAAAAAATAAATGAAAAAACAATTCTCACTTAACGTTTTGAATGGAAGGATTAAATCGGATATTTATCGATAGTCTTTTGATCAAATTAAGCAAATCGAAAGTTTATAAACGAAATTACATATTATAAAAGACAATGGACCATTTATGACATTTTTTCTTTTTATTTTATCTTTAAAAATATAAATATAAATTATTATTAACAATAAAATATTTTTCATTAATTAATTAGAAATGAGCGATTATTATTGGAAGACGTGAAACAAATGAAATCTTAACTCGGGCTCGGGGTTGCCGGTGAGACAGATTTCGCTCTTGCCCTCGGGAATGGGAAGGCGGGGATTGACGGATATTTCTATGTTGTGACGTGGAGGATAGGGTACATGCTTCTGGTCTTGAGGCTCAATTGACCACGTCATCATGTGGATAGATGATAGCCTAGAGAGAGTCGTCCAATACGACACGCTTCTTAAACATTATTGTATCTGTCACCCTTACCTTTCCGATTTACTAATATACTAATGCAAACTGATTAAGGCTTTTCCTCTCAGGGGTACTCTATAAGATTCTAGAATAAATATGATTTAATTCTCTACAAAAATGGCTCAAAAACATGGTTTTAATAACCGAGTATCTTTGAATTTATATAACGGTTGGTTTGGTTCAACTTCAATTATGGATTTTAACATAATGCAAATGTTGAAAGCCAAAAACCATTTGGAGAAACATATATAACATTTTGGTAAAGACTTTGCAAAGTGATTTTAGGTTCAAGTAGTATTTGGTTAAAAAAAAAAAAAAACTTTTGCAAAAGACTATAACTGCATTTTTTATATTCTTTATTAAAAAAGACTAGAATGTGTTCTTGCAGGCCGAAAAGGGAAAAACCTGGCGGCAATATGTCAGTCCACCATGTTTAATCGAGCTAATAGTGTTGCCATTCTGAAGGAAAAGGATCCAATTTCCCAACGGTTAATGGAAAAGTTGCACAAAAGTCGCACAAACAGTGTTTTGCGAGAAGTCCATGGAGCCCCAAATGTGGCAAAGTGCTGTGAGTCCGGGCCGTTCAACACTCCAACTACTCTCCATCGAGGTGTGACCAGCTTCTGGTTCCAGTGCTAAAATCTTCCTTAAGGATCACAAAAATATCTGCCACTTAGGTTGTAATTAGTAAGTTAGACATGAAGAATGGACCGTCTTTCTGAACAGCACTAGTACCAAAACAAATAACGGGTCTACATAAACAGGTCAGTTTCCATGGATTCAGACAAGATCATCGGCTTACAATGCCTAAATTTCACAAAAGGAAGTAAGACACAGGGCAGCTGGAATTTACTAGCAGGATATACAGGAAGCTTTTGAAATATGGACAGTTTCATGTTTTAAGGGGGCCAACCTTTCTGGCTGCGAAGAATGGTGAGTTCTACCCCGGATGTCAGTGCGCATAGTCCTCATCAACTGCCAGCAGCATTGATTTCACCTGCAACAAATGTCCATGACATATATCGGTAAAGCACATTGTAGAGCATTGAATAAAGTGCTCCTTCTCTAAAAGAGGAGGAAGAGCAAGATTCATTTCACTTGTGAGAGCATGAGATGAAAAAGAACAGCGAAAAGAAACAAAACCTGCAATTGCAGATGCTTTTGCGACATTGCATTCGCGCAAATTATTTTTCCTCAGATAGGAGAATCCCAACACCTCACACAAAATCTACACCAGAGCTACCATCTATGATCTATGGACTGTCTTTTCAAATGGTTTCATAATGTTCCATTTCTTGCCTGATGAGTGATGAGCCCAGAAATGTGCAAAGGTTTTTATTGATTGAGAAAGACATCAAATGTGCTTAGCCCCCAGAAAGAGAAAGAAAAGGTATCTGCCAGACATCAACTATGGAAATCTTCTTTCCTTCTTTTCATACTTTCCAATTTCAGTATTTGAACCATTGGGGATGCAGGATGGTACTTTGACTAACTATTTGAATCCAAAAAGTAACATATCAGGATCAATATCATTATATATTGAGAACAATATGTGGCAAACTTTTCAGATCAGTCAGTGAGAGGTTTAATGTCTTCAAAGCAAAGACCGTTCTCCCATTTCAAAAAGGACTTCATTTTAGTTCCAAAAAAGGCTGAAACTATTCCGCTGAGCTCACCAGGGAGGTGAAGAAACTGGAGTTTCAGCCAAAGATTCAGTCCAACAACACTATTAACTGTTTTTACAGAATAATTCGAATCCTTTCCAAGTAATGAGAACTTTTTTAACTCTGTGCGACTGAAGTAAAGAGTGTCAGTTCACAGAGATGACTGACCAACTCTCAGAACTTGAGAATGAAAAACATCTCCAGGTAACGCCATATCTCTATCCTTTTGAGCTTGGACACATGCTTCCAGAAGCCATATACTCCGGCCAATGTCAGCAGCCTCTCGAAATACATCTTCCACATGTATCTACATGGTTTCAACTAGAAAATATGAGAAATTACAACAGGAAGATATTTTAACCTTCCGTGCATATTTCATGACAAACAAACCTTTCATGGATTTGATTCAGTGCAGAATCAGAAATTTTTTTCCAGTAGCTGGGATCCTTCTGACACTGCTGAAAAAAGTCGACCATAGCATCAGCGACTCTGTCGGGCTGATGTGGATCAATATGGAACCCTGATACACCATCTTCAATTATCTCAGCTGGGCCACCATGACATGTTGCAAATAGGTAGGCCACAGGTCATTGCTTCGACCACTCTGAGACCAAAGGCTTCCTAGAAAGCAGGCTGAAAACATGGGACAACATATCAACTCATGATCTGAAAAGAAAGCAGTTCATAACGTTATAAAAAAACCCAACTTGCACGAAAGCACCTTTAGTGTCTGCAAGACACTGATATAGCTCGCCATTACAAGCCCAATTCATTTGCACAGAAATCCACCAGAACTGGCCGTGCAAGTTGTACTTCTTCATAAGTTCATGCATGTTTTCAATTTCCTTCGATTCTTCCCTATCCTGGGATTTCTTCAAATCTATATAACCATTGACTACAACGAGATTTACTTGTTCCCTGAGCTTGGTACTCATACCATAGCATTCCACCAGTCCAGTTAAGTTCTTGACCCTGTCGAGTCTTGCCATGGAGAATATGATTGGCTTTGAGCGGTCCATCAGCATTCCTCTTCATGGAGATGCGTGGTAACAATTAGAGTAAGTGCACTTTGCCTTCGAGGGCCGTATAGAGTTTGAGGACAATCATTCAGACATAAAAATTCTTTCAAATACAGCACAAAGCTTTTGCACAAAATTCAGTTATCCATTTTTACCCAGTAGAAAGTACAGTTATCTGATTGATGCTATCAAAAGATTGAAATAAACTAAGGCACCAGAAATTCCATCATTTAATTCTTTCCTCGCACATAAAAATATACACGCCTCAAGCAAGAAACTATCCTTGCAGCCATCATGTGGTCACAATGATGGCTCTTTAGCACGTATCAATCGACTCGGGTTGATAACCCAATTACAAATCCAAAGTTACTCAGAAAATACTGACTGGTTATAGGGTCGCTGCATCCATCTCTACATCTCGTGTGCATATTCAGAGGAGCCACCTATAGGTATTTATCCCTTCACAATCAGACAACAAATAAATCCGCTCTACCTTCACACAAGATTAGATAGGCAATACGAAAGCTGGCCTATACTCACACATCAGATTCAACTGGAATGATAAAAAAACCAACCTAGGTCAAAGTGACCCGAAAATGAACAAAGTCTTGTAAGCACTAAATACTCACACATGCTTGTCGCTTTGTTTATCACTGAATAAGAGCGCTTCAATTGAACTGTGAAAAGCTGTAAGTCTCCTTTGTCTGGCTGAATAAGGAAAATATATGCTCATTTCTGCACCTGGATATACAATGTTGAATTTGGGATTGAAAACATCAATCCCATGAATGACACGGTATAATCCAGGAAGAGTGAATGCTGTGTGGCTCTCGTACCGTCCAACATTCTTTGTGCTGAGAAGATAAAAATTGTCAAACTACTGAAGGAGGCACTGAAATATCAAGTATAGAGAGAATCAAGATGGGAAAATCAATCTTTCCTAAAGCATGTAAGGCAACAAACGTTTAGGCCCTTAATAAATAGCTGCATGAATCTGCTACAATCATTTTAAATAATATAATCATGTTAGATGAACACGAACATGTCAGAGCTCACCTTCCTCCGACCTCTTGATATGTGCTGGTGATAATGAAATCTGCATTGTTCATTGCAATAAGATCGGCTGTAAATTGACTGGCAAAATGATACTTGTCCTCATAATTTCTCCAGTATATGTCAGAATCTGGATACTTGGTCTTTTCAAGAGCGTGGGCAATATTGCACTAAAAGTAGATTTAATCAAAGGAATTTCAGAAGAACTTCTTCATTCTTCCTCAAATAAGCAAGGAAAAGCAGTCAAGTAAGTGAGGAGAAGCAGACATAAAGAGTCAATTAGCACTAAGAGTTAGTATAATTTGTTCATAGACTAACTAAAAGCATGAAATCTAAAAGAAATCACACAAAGGAGCGGACCTGAGTGATTCCCAGCTTATATGATAACAGAGAAGCAACAATATTTCCATCACTGTAGTTTCCAATTATCAGATCCGGAATGCCCTGTAACTCAGCCACAATTTCATTCGATGCATCCAACACAACAGGAATATGTGGGACAGACGAATAATAAGAGCAAGTAAATAAGACTTTTCCTATCCTAGTAGCTCAGTCATTAAGAATTTTCCAGTCCTAATGGCTCAGTCATCCTCCTCTCTGTCTCTGTATCTGTCTCTGTCTCTCTCTCTCACACATGGGGATAGCTTTAGTCATTCACTGGTTCATCACCATGAACTACCCTATTGGTTGTGGCTGAACATTTATCAACCACTAAAATTCCACTGCATCGTATGATTATTTTCTAAACCTCGTTCCATTCACCAGTATTTTTTCCATAGAGGTGGATTAGCTTATGAAGGTAATTTCTCTTCCTTGTATCTGCAGAAAAGATACATTCAAATAGGGAAAGCTTCTGCCGGTGCCAACAAATATCATCTTTGTCTCATTCAATAAGACTAAGGATGCCTGACACAGTAAGTAGAGGAGGTAAAAGTTTCTAAATTTCTGATTTTTAGTGTAATTAATGAAGCAAGGCAGAAGAGACACTATAATTCAGGCTGAACTCACATCAGCAAATGTCTCCAGGAATGGCCAGACATCAAATCTTGAAATCCATTTCCGAAGGATCCCATTCTCAGATCTAAAAGGCACCCGCAAAATATGAGCGCCTTCAGTTCCACTAATTCTTTCAACTCGTTGGTTGCATGTTGTGCCTCTTGCTTCAGGAATCAGCCGGGTCACCTGATAGCAGTCGACCAAAAATTCAGGTGCAAGTCTAAGTGAAACCTCCATTCAGAAAAAAAATAAAAATAAATAAACAATCAGACAGACTTACAACAATGTTTCTTGGCATTTCATCTAACCCTTGCTTCTTAATACGAAGAAGCATCTCCTTCTCAAGTGCACGCACTTGATCAAGTATGTAAACGACCTGTGAACATATTGGAGCCATTGCAACTGGATGTATCACGATCCATCATAGTTTGGACTAACTATCGTGCTGTGATCTTGATAACCTTTATAGTCAAAAGTCTACAGCTCAACAATGAAACAACCAGGATTACATTCATTAGTTTCACAGGCATAGTACCTGTTCACCAGTACCTGGCTATCCTAAAACATTTGCCTGGCCAAAGAAACCATGAGATGACACAACCACCACATTGAACACCATCAGAATTCTTCCTAGAGATTTCTCCAAGGTAGAAGGATCAGGAGCCTGAAGAATTTCCAGGAGAAGACACATTGGAACACTCTCTCTGCAGTGTGACCCCCGACCTCTCTGGAACCCCATCATCTGCAATCTAGAGAAACATTCACAAGATCAAAAGACTAAGAGACTATTAATCACAAACTGACAGTCCAGTATTTACCATTGCAATGGTTTCCTTACTCAAACTCAAACTTGGAACATGGCGTTGTAAAAGGGAGCATATGGAGGTATTCATCTGCCCTTGCCAAAGCCAATATAAGTTCGGATAATGATTGTATTCGTTCATTTAACACAAGAGCCTGTTTTGTTTAAAGGCATGTTCCCCCATTGAGGACACAATAACAAAACTATGAAGTTAGGCATTGAAAAAAAAGTTGGGATATGTTCACAAACATATGAGGAGAAAAGCCGGAGAACTACAATTCTACCTCAGGCAGTTCTAGAATTACAGCCTCATCTACTTATATGACCATATGCAGGCTCTGAAGTGTGCTTGTTAAATATGACTTGAAAAGTAATTTCTCTCCCACAGGATAGTTACATGACCATCATACCTGTAAGTGCAAAGAAAATCGAGAAGATGCTCTAGACATTCCTCGTTATGGAACATTAATGACAAGAAATGATGGTCGAGGAACTGCACACCATTCCCAATAGAGGAAGATTGTGTCGGTCGGGGAAAAGAAGTATTAAATGGTTTGATATCAAGTTCAAGAATGTAGCTGCTACTGCACCTGCCACAAATTTTTGAAAGTTCAGATCCAGCTTTGAATTTGTTCAAGTGTTAAAAAAATTCCTGATGATGTTGTCAGTCTAATAAATGAAGACGCATGTAGGGAAGATAAGTTTACCCTCCATTGACAAGTTCTTCCTTGAACAGAAGATACTCTGCAACAGTCAGATGATCAACATTCATTTCAAATACGTTAACACACACATATTCCCACACACCAGGTCTTGAATGTATTGCCAAAGTAGCAAATGGAGGCAGAACTATAGCGTCCTGCCACATGAAGTTGTCAATCTATCAGTGGAAGTGTGATAACTCCATGTTGACCTACAGAGCTTCTCCAGCGTTTAATGTGATTCAGGTGAAAGGCGATCTGAATAGGTCCATTAGCCAGGAAAGAGGGACCATCACATTAAGCCAGTTGATCGGTTTCAGGATCCAATTAAACATTATGCATGCTAGATGCAGTAAGAAAAGGTAATTCCACAGTAGCTCTTAGTAAGCTGCAGACCCAAGTACACAAAACAGCCAATAAACTTAGCTTGAACGAGACTTTAAGCATGCCAGTGAATTCATTCTCCCAAGGACAACATAGTGAAATTTTTTAAGAAATTGAATTCCCTATTTTAAGTCCATATAGTTATGACCTCCATTGGTATCTAACACGCCAATAATCATCCTCTTGTGCATGAATTTTTGTTGCATGAACTGGGTGCACATGCATACTTCACGAACCCAAGGCAACAAGATTATCTAGAAGTTGGCTTATGCATAAAATGAAAATGAAAGAAGACCCTTTAGGTGAAACTTGGCCAGAATTCAATCAAACACTATGCTCACGCTGAGGCATAAAAGCTCAAAATTAAGTAGACGAGATAACATTAGATGTCCGTACTCTGTGAGTACTCAATGTCGAGAAAATATTAGGTACCCTCAAAGGACCACGTCATCTGTGCTCTGATCCATTCATGCGTCGACACCCGTCCGCTGGCAGGTCCACGTCGGCTCCCTCTTCTCTCTCACGTCGTTCTAATTTAAACCAACGCGGGAGCATTTAAAAAACCGGAAAGGGAATTCTCTCTCCTCTGTCTTCTCTCTCCTCTTTGCTCTCTCTTCCTCCTCCGACGCTCCTTCCGGTCTAGCGATTCCTCCGACGACCGTCGCTCCCTCCCGACGACGGCCTTTCTCTCTCCACTCGACGGCCTCATCTCAGCAGGGCTCCATTCTCTCGGCGCACTTCTTCCTAAATCGCGCTCTCTCCCGACGACCGATTTCGCTCACCTCTCTCCGTCCCCCGACTCGCGACCGAGAAGCAATCGCTCCGCCCTGCTCGAAGCAGTCGCTCGAGAAGCCCTAAATCTGCGACCGCAAGTCAGGTTCGATTTTATTTCCCGAGTTTTTATGTTCGCATCTTTGTTTTGGGGGTGAAAGCTTGGCCTAAATCTGCGATCAGAAGTTCACTGGTTTATTGCTTCTGATTCTAAGCGCAGCAACGCGAGAAGTGAAACTGTGACTGTCTGTCTCTCTATTCTTGTCCGGTTTTTCCGTTCTTGGCAAATCCGAAGATGAGCCCACTTCTGGATACATGATCTTAGGCCGACCCGTCAAGTCGAAGCCCGACGTAATCTCGCTGCTTCGCTCCACCGAGCTGTTGAATCGCTTGTGTCCGGGGGATTTCAAGATTTTCCGGGGAGGCAATCGCCTGTTCCGTCATTGCAGACTTCCAGGCGAGAAGAAATGTGCCCACAATAATCACCCCAACACCGAACCGCCTCCTTTGTCCTCTCTCGGTATGTCGTCATCCCTTCTCCGCTTTCGTTTTTTCATTCGTCGTTTGGTTTCAGGAAGTGGTGGGGATATTATAAGTAAAAGAAAGGAATCGGGCCGTGAGGTTTCGCCTGAATTGTGAGAGATTAACGCGGGAGTGGACGACCCCACGTCCCGTATAAGGCGAACGGTATGATTTTTGAATGAAAGCAGGTTCGCATGAGCTATGAGCGTTGGTGGGGAACGAGCAAGAAAGTGGGTTTTGCTGAAAATTTTGATCTTGTTGAAGTTGGATTTAAGGGTAGAGATTTTCTTGGATTTTGGGCTCTCTCCGTCTTTCTTGGTCGCGCGAGCACGATCTTATGCGTGGAAATACTTGTGTTGATCCGTTCTTTTCTTTCAGTGGGACTTTGATTGTGTATTTTCCCTTTGGAAATTGTGACTGGACTTTCGATTATATGTCCCTCCGCCAGCTGAACTGTGGACCCAATTTTGCCGCACGAAGTGGACTTTTAGATCAGGCTGCCGTAACAAAATCATACATGGGTATCTATCTGTCTCGATTATTGACAAGTTGGAAGTCACGGCATTTCTGTTTGTTGAAAGCTAGTTAATCTTAGATGCTGTTTGTCAAGAAAAATTATAGGAAGAGTAGACACTGAACCAATGTGACTCTTTTAATGAACTGAACACATGGGGTAGCTGATATTACTTGAGATCTCTTGGAATAGTTGGTGGGTGTATCTAGATTCATGAACACCCTGGAATTGAATTAAATGGTTGCATTTCTTCTATTGATAAGCATTTTCTGCTCCTTTGCTCATGCTTTTTATCTAACTTTAGTGTCCATTTTTCTTGTTTTCTCATTCTCTTTTTTGGTTTTGCCGGAAACGGAATTAGTCGAATTGCTTGTCATCAATGATTGCCGTGAACCTTTTGACCTTGTTTTTGCTCACACTCTGTCTTGAGTTAGTTTATCTTTTTAATTCTGTAAGTCTTACTGAGTTCATGGGACTTGGTGGTTCAAAGATTTTAATCTTATAATTTTGTCAATTTTGATTGTTCATATGGGTTCGTGCGTTGTGCAATATTATCTGAGAAGGCCATGCCAGAATGGTTAAATGGTTTATTTGTACGGATTTGACACCTAACTGCACCTTTATGATTCAGCACTTTTCGTTACTCCTTTCCATGTGCTGCACGAAAAGCTTTTTGACTTTGGTTCCGTTTAGCTATTTTAACTTTCTCAGTATAAGCAAAGTATCAAAACTAACGTGTTTACTTCTTAATAGTGCTTGCATTCAATTGTTACTTGGGTCACTTATGTGAGAATTTAGTGAGCATGGCAATAATTGGCTTTCATTTGATTCCACTGTGGAAGTACTCCATCTAGGATGTCATGGCATATTTGCTTCTTTTGACAAAGAGGATCACTACTCTAGAGCGTCCTTGCCAAATGAATCTTTCATATGGTGCATGATCAGAAAAATTTCGTTCATGCTGTAGTTATATTGGATTCATAGCTTTTAGGCCGATACTGAGAGTTCTTTGCCCATCATATATGCCAGGTGCATAATTTTGCAAAATGCACGATCAGTTTTAAATCATCGTTATTTTTTCTCTCTGTAGAAAGCAATCTTTTTTATGGATTGATGAAGGCATGAGTTGAAGAAATCCTTGTTGTCCCAACTGCTCAACAGTGCTTCCATGGATGGCAAAAGTTCATCTGAGTTGAGCCTTCCCTGGTTCTGGATTATTGAGTATTTGGCAAAATTCAAGCAAGTTAAGCCATCCCTCTTGCATGGTATTCACCTTCGACAGTAGCATTTTGCAAGTTTTGGTCCACTTTCTCATCATTTTTGTTGGGCATTCATATGGTTTATGCTTTTCAGGTATCATTAAAGCGGCTCCAGAGTTACCTGCTCACTTGGGAAAAAATATGGAGGAAGTTGTTTCTTTGAGATGCTTGGAGGAGTTATGTGGCCCTAGAAATGGAAGCATGAACAGTACTTGGTCCTCCATTGGGATCAAAGGCGAAAATTGATACATCAAAGAGCTGCAAAAATGTCCGACAGTAATGTTCCATAATGTGAGTTCTAATAAATGGTGCAGTGAAAATGTGTTTTATTTTCTTCATGACACCTTTCCACTGGTTCTGTTCTAATGATTGCTGAAGTTTGGTGTCTATTCCCCTGTTTATGAATTTGTTATATGTTAGGGCTCTGCGTCTGATCTTGAAGTAACTGCAAATGAGTTTTTGAAATGGGACCTTTACTCTTTTTTAACGCACAAGAGAACCTATGCCAAAAACTGCTCTAGAGGAGGTAAGCAGATCTTTCATCCAGTGCTGTCTATCTTCATGATATCCTCTTTCATTCAGGTTTAAATTGGTTTTTTTCTCGTTTTTTGGCAGCTGAAAGATACAATACTTGCAGGTACCCATCCACATGCTGATTTAAAAAAAAAAGAGGGTAGATTGGCAGATGTTTGTCATTTGAATAGGACCGTCATTCATAATGGTGGACATAGTGGGACTTACATGTGCGCCTGATGTGGGAGACACATATGCTCCTAACACAGTTGATGAACCAAACTTGGTTTCTCAATCCACCAATCATGTGGAGCCCTTGGTAGGAGATGACGGTATTAGGAAGTGTCTTCCCACGAAGAGGAACCATATTGATGTTCACGCTGAAAATGTTGAAAGGAATTGTAATGAGGATCAACATCATGATGCTCATTCAGATGCTAAAAGGGCCAAACAGCAAGATTCTGATGAAATAAATGACAAAGAAGAATCACTAGTTGTTCTAACTAGAAGATTAGGTTTCGAGAGAAATGATGGATGTTCTGATAGAGAGGTGGCTAACCTTGTCAAGGATCATATGGGGGCTGTGGATGACGACCAGTCGTTAGAGGGAGATGGGAGGCATTATGTTCAGCCAAGAACTTGTGACGTACTTTCCGATGGAATGGAGTGGGGGTTTTCCGTTGATGATCCCAAACGCGTCCATGACTCCATAGAGAAAACAAAGAACAGTGAATCAGCTCGAGCATCGGAATGGGGGCAGACTTTTACCAGTCATGCAGAAGATTACGTGGTCCACGTTGTCGGGGAGGATATGTCCAGTGATGGTGATGAATATAGAAAAGAGCAGACAGGATCCTATAACATTAATGTTTTCAAAAACACATTTTGGTGATTTATATGATTTGATTTACATGATCTGATGTTCGGGATTTGAGGATTCATGATGTTTTCTTTACAAAAAAGCAATAACTTGTTAGTACTGTCTTGTCAATAATCATTCATGTTGTCTCGTCAATAACTTTTTATACATTAGTTGCTGAATAATTTTGATGTTCACTTTCTTGCCTAAATTCTTCTCCAATTTGCTGTTCTTTGAGGAATGCAATGATACGTTATTGATTACTTACCTAGCCATGCTCGCCAATTGCTCAAGGTATGAACAAACTCTTGAATTATTTACTTTTGACATATTTTGAGTATGTCTAGAATCATGATTTAGGATGAAAATATTGCTCTAGACCATCTTCTGGGTGATAATGCTTGAGGATCGTGTATATAATCAAACCACACAAGTCATGTGCTTGAAAGCTTATCCGATTTTGTGGCGGCGAGTGCCACGAAAATGAACTGAGACATTGTATTCGTCGGTAGGCACAATTTTCCATAATTGGCCAAAAATAAGCACATACAACAATCACTCAAATTATCACTAAAACATGCAGCAAAATTGGAAGACACCATAAGATAATTTCCGATGTTCCCGTCCCGTGCATGGGGAGCTTATAAACTAGTTTCATCTTCATCATAAGCCTATAGATGACACGAGTCCATGAAAGCAACCGTTCGCAACTAAATTGGAGGATACATCCCATTCCAAAAAGATCCAGATAAGTTTTCACAAGAATTGATCCCGACACACCTTTACATTGACATGATAACTCATATAAAGAAGAGTTCTTTCTTTAGCCAAAGGGAAACTATCAAAAAGATGCTAAGTATCAACAATTTGGCATGGAGTGTCAGCAGGATTGACTCGGGGTCCATGCCAAGCATATTGAAGCTTTGGGGCTAAATCGGGGTTGATCACTATAACTCTTTTCATTGTCTCTCCAACACAAAGACACTGACCAACCTGTTATAAACAAGCAGGTAGAGCACAAAGCGGTGGAGGTGGTGGCGATAGCGGCGGCCAAGTAGGACCCTCCACTTTTTGCTCAGTGTATGAAAAGCAACACATTTAAATAAATACAATCAGTAGTCTTGCTTACTGGGGCATTCAAATGCCCTGTGCCCCGCACGCCCATATACAAAGCACGATCCTCCGAAGCTCCTGTCATGACACAATGCCATATCAGTGAGATTTACATGGCCATGTCAAGTATGTCATTGGTGATTGAAAAGAAATATATTTGCTAAACGATGGAGGATAATGTATCAAATCTCCGACACAAGTCTGCAATGCTACATCAATTCCATATGTACCAAGAGCGGACAAAATTGCTTAGGGAATACTCGCAAGATTTGCATAGGCAGAAAGATATACCTGTCCCTCGAAGATGGCCTACTGGATCGCCTACCATCTATGAGCCAATAATTATCATTGTTTCTTGAGGGGCGACTCCAGCTATTTTCAATTTTGGAACCGTGGCCACCACGTCTAAATAGACCAACATCATCTTCAGCATCACGACCACTGCCCCAACTTTGGGACAATCTCGATCCTCTCTGGTCTCTAAGACTTGGCCGACGACTCCTGTCTCTACTAGAAAATCTACCATTGAAATCACTAGGGGGCCCATCATCTTGCAGAGCAGGTAACTGTCAATATAAAAGAAAAGTGAATTAGCTCTGAAAATGCAATTAGCACCATCGTAATCTCAACCCTATGAGGTATCTTGAGCCCTCACACAACCTTGGAAATTCTTGTAATAGTGTTCCCAGGTGGTGTTGGCTGACTCAGCAACTCCTTTGCAATCTCCTCAGGAAGATCAAAAACCGCCACTTGAACCTGTCATTGGCACCATAAACTATATGAAAAAAATGTACAACCAAGAACGAAACTATAGTGGGAAAATTTATAAAGGTAGTGCTCTGGTTTGGTAGATACCCTTTCATCTGCAACCAAATATATCTTCCCCAGTTCATCTGCCACCGGAGAATAGACATCAGATAGAAATCCAGTGACAGATTGGGCAGAAAGGAAACCTCTAGAATAAGATGGATCCCGAGTCAATTGCAGCGTAACCCAACCCTACAACGCATTTGTCCAGTAGAATATTATAAGACACAGCAGCAGGCACAATTTTGCATAATCTCTAATTACCAGTTAATCAGCAGAAACATACAAAAACCATGTTCTGAAAGATCAATTGGTATCAGTGGCTATATAAATGCACTTTCTCAAAATTTGACAGCACATAGGATCAACAAATTATTTTCCCAACATAAATGGTCCATGCTCCAATAAGCAACCACTTCTTTTCCTAAATCTTGAAATGAATCTTTAAAAGTTAGGGTTATAGAAGCACAGATGACTAACAAAATTGCCACAGATGTCTCTAATTTACCTGCTCATGATTTGTAAGAGACCGAGATGTAGGAGGTTGCGAAAAACCACTCAAATGAGCCAAAGCATCAGCTAGAGCATTTACACCTTGCTCTTCAATTAGTTTTTGTGCTGTTGGAGTGAAAAACCCTACAGACTTAGGATGAACCACTTTGAGGGTCGCAACAACTTGCTCAGCGGATGACTCCAAAACTTCATGCATTGCTGGAGGGCTAATAAACTCAAATGTGCAACCTACACCTCACTCAATGGATCTGACAGTTCTCCTTTGACTACTTGTATACATCAAGATAGCCATTCCTTCTTTCCCGGCGCGTCCAGTATGAACAGACCGATGGACAAAAGTCTCTGAATCATTTGGCAGTTCATAGTGGATGACCTGGCATTAGGAGTTGCATACTCTTGTTAATCTTATACACGTAGCTTTGTGAGAGGACTAACTAATCGTGCAGGTAAACAAACATAAAAAACTAAATAACCTACGAGATCAACATTAGGGATATCCAGCCCATGAGATGCAACATCAGTAGCAACAAGAATAGTGAACTTCCCCTGCCGGAAACCATTAAGAGTTCTCTCCCTCTGATGCTGAGAGATATCCCCATGCAATGCTTCAGAGGCAATGATACTCGTTAATGCCATTGACACCTCATCTGCATCTCTTTTATTCTGTGTGAAAACAATGGTCTTCCCACCTTTCGCATACACGTAAGATAGATATACAAAAAGGTCATTTATCTAGTAAAAGCACAATCTATTAAAGCCTACCATAAAGCATGTAGGAAAGAACAAAATCAAAGCCTTCTTCCACTAAGCAGGAAGAATCTTAAGAAACAGCATGATAGAAAAATTCAGGACATATGCCTAATGGGAGACATCCATATGCAAATGTTAGCGAATCAAATAAGCATCTTGATTGGGGAAAAAGATATCAAGTATGAGGGAAGCATCTCCTACCGTGATGAGATCACTTAGAATGGTACGCTTTGAAGTTGGAGTTGCTGATATGGCATAAATTTTAATTCCCTCTGCGAGTTTTTCATCTTGTTCTCCAACCTACATCAGGAAAATAAAGAGCAGGCAAACCACATAAGCCATCACATGACATTTTGATGAGCCACACTCCTCCATTTCTACAACTGTACTATGCAAAAATTCAGGCCTATACCCAATATCGGATCATGCAAGAAGTTTGGGCAGACGGAGACAGAGAGATTGTTATTGAGAGAAGAACTTTACCAAGTCAATCGTCAAAGGATTGTTCAAGTGCTTTCTCGCCAGTTTCTTCACCCAACCAGGCCTTGTGGCAGAGAAAAGCATGCTCTGTCGCTGTGAGGGAAGCTTTTCCAAGATCACTTCCACATCTTCCTCAAAACCAACGGCAAGCATCTGATCAACTTCATCAAGTAACAAAAATTCTACTTCTCCCAATTTAAGGCTGTTACCGTTGATCAAATCAATGATTCGACCAGGAGTCCTGACAACTACATCGAACCCCTGGGAAAGGACACTTTGTTGGGTAATGTAAGAAACTCCACCATAAACACACACGGTGTTTAAGTAAGGTGTAGATTCCTTAATTTCTTTCTCTACTTGTTTTGCTAATTCCCTTGTTGGTGCTAAGGCCAAAACTCTAGGAAGTCGCCCACATCTAAGAGACATTTACAGTATAATCTGTCATTAGAAAAATGCTCAAACATTGGAGGTCACCAAGATAATTAAAATTATTACTCAAATACCTCGGACTTCTATGTTCATCACCATCAGTAAGACGCTTCAGTATGGAATCCTGAAAGCTAAAGTCTTCCCCATTCCAGTCTTCGCATGAGCAATTAAATCACACCCTTCAAGCGCAGGGGTTAACACTGCTCTAACAATCACAGAATAGTACAAGGAACATGAGTTTGCCATTGAAAACATGATGAAACTTTAGTAGAGTGAACAATGAAGGGGAAAAGTAATGAGTGATGGGTGAACTATCCTAGTGCTGGCAAAAGTAAAGAAACCAAATATCGAGTCGATTAAAAAAACGAATTCTGCTTGTGTAAAGCCCTAGTCCCAACAACATCTTAGTGTTGAACAGCTCAATTTTCAGCATAGGATAGTCATCTAATGTAAGCTACGACAGAACATCCTAGAATACCTATTATGATTGCCTACACTTAACTCCATCCGTGGTTCGCCTAGCACATTAACAAAGGTCAAGGTTTTCTACTTAATTTTCCAGCCAACTAAGTATGCTCAAACAAAGAAAAACTCAGCCAGCAATAAACAACAGCAATTCATACCAAAGCGAAAAAATTGGATAACATAGGGGAAGGAAACAAAGGATAAAGCATACTTGAATGGGAAAGAGATGGGTAATGCCACGTTTCTCAAGAAATTCCACGAGCCTCTGAGGCAAACCCAGCTTGGAGAGAGCAAGCTCGTCCTCGCTCACACTCTCAGCCTCGCCGCCCTCAGACACGAAGCCGCCTTCATCCTCACTCGCGTCAACCTCGCTCTCCGAGAACCCACCGGTCCCCAACTTCTTGAAAGCCTCCTCGCTCAGCACCGACTTCGGCGTGACAATGGCAGACGTCACGAAGCTGCTCAGGCTCCTCCTAAGGCCGCACCTTTTCCCGCACCCACTTTCTAAAAGCCCAAAGGGTCTTCGGACATGGCACTCGCTGGATGAACAGAGCAAGGAATTGAAGTGGGGCTTCTCGGAAAACGACAGAGAAACCACGGCACCAGCCGAGCGATTGCTTCTCGGTCGCGAGTCGGGGGACGGAGAGAGGCGAGCGAAATCGGCCGTCGGGAGAGAGCGCGATTTAGGAAGAAGTGCGCCGAGAGAATGGAGCCCTGCTGAGATGAGGCCGTCGAGTGGAGAGAGAAAGGCCGTCTCGGGAGGAGCGACGGTCGTCGGAGGAATCGCTAGACCGGAAGGAGCGTCGGAGGAGGAAGAGAGAGCAGAGAGAGAAGACAGAGGAGAGAGAATTCCCTTTCCGGTTTTTTAAATGCCCGCGCGTTGGTTTAAATTAGAACGACGTGAAAGAGAAGAGGGAGCCGACGTGGACCTGCCAGCGGACAGGTGTCGACGCATGAATCGATCAGAGCACGGATGACGTGGTCCTTTGAGGGTACCTAATATTTTCTCACTCAATGTCGGACAGTTAGCAAAGATCCAATGCAGCCACAGTAACAGTAACAGAAATTCACCTTCGCCGATCCTAGGACCTTTGCCAAGGGGCTATCATCGAGCTTCTCTATGCCTCGCTCTACCCTCATCATACTAGAGTACTCGTCCACGACATGATGTGGCTGTAGTATCCCCTTCCCCTGTGCGACATGCCTGCAAGTGCACACACCAAAGAAATAGGCTACGGGTTTCTCAGATTGTTCTAAGGTGATCTGACCATCGCAGAATGAGAGAGAGAGACCTGGAGAGGAGAGAGACGAGTTCATTTATATGAGCGGAGAGCGTCTCCTGGATCCCTTCCCTCATGCTCCTGGACCCTTCACTTCGTCCGACCCTAAGCGACATTTCTGTTTCCCCAGGAGTAGCAGGGAGAGAAACAGAGCAACATGAGCAGAAGACGAGGCAGTCAGAATTAAGGTATAACCGTCAAAGTCAACTTTTTTTTAGTGGGTATTATCGTCTTTTCAATATTCCAGAATTTATAGACCTTTTCGTTTTGAGTCGTTAACACAAGTATTCGACGGAATGTATATTTGGGTCACCAACTACAAGTTTAGGGCTTTTTTTTTTTTCAATGAAAATTCACCTTGAATTAATTGATCAACTTTCATCCTAGATCAAGATAAAGGTTAGCCAATTTTCACGTGGTCAAGATCCTGATTTAGAGCAAAATCTCTCTTGATTGTAGCTTTTATTTCAATTATATATTTTTGCTAAAAGAATGATTAATATTGTAAAGTCCATTTATAATATATATTTATACTTATGTATATTTATGTGATCTTTTTGTTGAGCTTGTTATATTAATGACGGGTGAAAGTTTATTTTTTGGGCCAATTGGATGAAATAAAAGATAACATAAAATTAGAGGGACATTGAATATGATATGAGTTTTTTTTTTATATAAATTATAATTGATTGTTGTAACAATGTTTATTTTTTCATTTGCAAAAAACTGAAATATATAATCTAGTATAAACCTTTTGTTAAATTATATTATATTTCATATAAATCCCCCCTTTACATAATTTTTAGTTCATATTATATATTATTGTTAAAAATAAGCACTCGTTGATGGTTAGAAAATTCCTAATTAATTTTTATGCGATATAAGAAAATGGTTAATGTCACCAAAAATTCCAAATTGGATATACATCCATAATAAATTTATCTCAAATTATTATTTTTACCACATTAAACCTCAAATTGATGCACATATAATAAATTTACTCTATATTAGTTTATATTAAATTTTACTATCAAATTGCTAAATTGGATAAAGTGAGTTGAATGATATATTAGTTTAGAGTTTTATCCTTTATTCATCATGGGAGTATTAGTTTGTAGTTTTTTTTTTTGTTTAATTTAATCAAAACTAATGAGTAAATTTATTATAAATATCAGTTTAGTGGTTTTTAATTTATAATAAATTTGGAGTTTTAATTTGAATAAAAAAATTAGATTATAGTAAATTTGTCATAAATGTATAAATATAAAATTATTCATGATATTAAAACCCTAAGAAAATGTGATATGTAACCAACAACTTCCAAGAAAATCCTTAATAATAAGAGTTATGAAAATTCGTAACACTAAAACTTATTTAACCTTGTTTTAAAAGACGACAAAGGGGTCAGAACCAATTTTTATCTCGTCGCATGACAAATTTAAAATTATTTGATTACGTATCCAGTTACCTGTTACATAAACAAATAACCTGCTCAAATAGTTTTGAGCTGCAACCAAAAAAGATAATTTACTGCAGTACACGAAGCCACGTTTTATGACAGCTTATTTTCACGCCTCCCAGAACCGAAAATTACCTCTCTTCTTTTCTTGAAACGACTCCGAAAAGTTTTCACTCGAAACTGTTCAGCTTCCCTCTGAAACTGTTCCTCTCTTCATCACTGACGTCGTTCACTGTAAACTCAAGCTCTCTCTCCCTCTCCCTCCCCCTTCGTCTCCCTTTCGTTAATGCCTGTGCCTACCGAGTGACTCGCTGACTCGAGTTTATTGTGGTTTCTCTATTTTTTTTCCTTAGGATTTGGGTCTTGGATAGCTGCGAACTGGAGTAATCCACTCGTGAATCAACTCCATATCTCATCATCGTTCATATCATGCCTCAGTTACATTATTGACGTTTGGCAAATTCGAACTGAGTCTGGGTTCGAACGTGTTGAATTTTGCTCGCAGGAGTTTCGGGTCTCTGTTTGTTCATGGCTTTGCCTTTTCTTATTGTGGCCACATAGTCTGTTCTTATCAGAAAAATCTTGAATTTATTTACCTGCAGCGCATGAAGATAATATATATGATTATGAACGTTGGAATTGAGTTGCTGATCTCTTACTTGAATTGTCAATACTTTCAGTCCAGCGATTTATATCCATGGGAAACACAAGACGTGTGATCAAACGCATTGGTTCACGCGTGGTGCAATTAAGCTGTGAGTCAGGAGCAAAGGTCGAGAAACCATGCAATGGTCACGAGCTACGCTCCAATTCAGGGACTAAAACCAAGCAGTATCGAGAAGAGACTACAAATGTGAATGCGTCAGGTAGTACCACCTACATGTATTGCTCTGCGGTTCTGCGTCATGATGTACTGATACGGTCCAAGTATTGGTCTGGTTTGATAAAGTTTGATCCTTCTTTTGATATGTAGAATTTCTTGTCTTGTAGATACCTCTAGGAAAAGGAAGCGCGGGTTTACGTGTCTGCCAGGCATATGGAATCTTCCCCCCGGGAAACGCATAGTTGTCCAGTTAGGGAAGAACATGCAGCCTATTGGAGATGAAGGAGGTTTGCTTGGGGAGTTTCTTGGGACAATTGCTAGAAATGGCGAGTTGGCACCATTGTTCACAACTTGGAAGCAAATTACTGAGGATATGAGAAACGCTATGATTCAGATTGTTGAGGTAGTTAGCTAGTGTTCGTTTGATATTCCATTCATGTTATAAATTAACGTAACATCATTGTGAGTTTTTCTTTGTTGTAGTCCAAATTTGAGTATCCTCGCATACCAGCTATGGAAAAATGGATTCTTCATTCCATAAACTCTAAATGGAGAAATTGGAAAAGTGATCTAAAAGCTGCTCACTATGATAGCTCTCAGCCATTATCATATCATTTGAAGAATCTTCCAGAAAGAGTGAGAAGAGATCAATGGAAAAACCTTGTCGCTTTTTGGAGTTCAAAGGGAGGGAAGGTACGAATATTGTTCCAGGTTGTTTTAATATGACCTGTTGACATTAAATAAAACCCAATTAGTTAATGCCAATATTTGACTAACCTTTGTTCTTTTGTTTATTGCAGAAGCTGAGTAACATTAATAAGGCTAATAGAGCAAAACAGAAGATACGGCACACCTTAGGGAAAAAAAGTTTTGCAAGGATAACAGCAGAAAAGGTACTTTTGTGTTTCCCCTTCGTGTTTCCCTAAAGGTGATATTTACATTGTGTAATCAATAGTTTCTCTTTAGAGGAGATTGTGATATATCTTTGCGCATAAGGTAAAGATGGCCAGAGATACTTGCCACTTTTTTGACAATATGCTTGTTTTTTGCAGCAGTTGTCATAACATGGGATGTGTTCTAAGATTGTCAATGTTGTTAGCACCTGCATTGATACCTTGTTCTTCCTCCAGCTTGGGGATTTGTATTGCTAGTGACAGTACAATCATCCATAACTTACTCCGGGTTTATCTAGCTCACAAAGACCACCATCACTCGTGAATAATCTATTCAGCAGCTAGAGCTGTAAAGTAAACTTGAGATACAAATTTTTATAAATTTGCAAACTTGAATGCAGTTTGGCTTAATGAGAGAGATTAGAAAACAGAAAAGTACTGCAGCCCTAGTCTACCCAAGTATTAGCTATGCCATTTCACATGCATGCACACATCCCCACAATGGTTGCAAAGCCGTTCAATATTGCTCATCTAAAGTCGACAAATGTTATGCAGTGCTTGGCAGTGTCGCTGCTACAATGCACAGAGTTCATGCAGTTATCTGAGCAGAAGCCAAACGGATCAAGAATAGAGGACAAGCTGGAATTAATAGTCAAAATTAAAACCAAAAGGCTAATTTCCTATTGTGTCTTTTCATATGGTTTCGGCAGATGAAAAGTCATATAACAATCAGCAAGGAACAATCATAGAAAGGAAGAACGTGATTAATTTTTCATTTGATATCTCTGGATTTCTTTTCCTGTTTCACTGGAAAGTGGGAAATGTTGAATGTCTTTTTGATATGGTTCATTCAATTATGCTGACTAACCAAAATCTGGCTCATGATGCATTGAATCCAATGATTTGCCTCTGTTAATAGGAAGCAGAGTTAGGAAGGGAGCTAAATCGTGTTGATTTGTTCATACTTAGTCATGAAAGGAAGAAGGGCAAGAAGCCAGTGGATAAGGGTGTTGCAGAGGCTATTGTATGTATTTCTGAGTTCAGCTGACAATTGCTCCCAATAAATACAAAATTCGGCTGTTTAAGAAGTTCTTTATGTTGCTAAACTGCAGGGAAGTATGACTGTCCTCAAGGAGGTCTATCCGGAACTTTGCAAGAGCGATACCCCCTTAAATGAAGATGCTGTTTCTCAGGTGTTAGGAAAAGAAAACCTGGACGCATCCGATGCTATGGCATAGGCCCATGCCCAAAAGATTTTAGGGCCTCCAACTCTAGTTGTCTTCTAATGGAGAACTTAAGATCAGAAAATGGGAAAGATGAAGAGATTCACAAGTTAAAGGAAGAACTGGAAGCAGCACAGGAGCAATTGAAAATGACAAATGGAGATGTACAAGAATTACAGGCCCAACTGAAAAAGATGTCTGATATAGTACAGAAATTGTCAGCATACTGTGGACTTGAAGTGGTGTCCTAAGATCTGGACAAGGTCATCAATTCATGAGACATGGTATGCAACTAATTTCATTGATTCAAAATAGTGAAAGGTGTTTTATTGACTAACTATTGAGTCACCTGGATACTGGAGATTATGGTGGTTTTAAAGGGAATATTGTTGGATAGGCTTGAAATATGAGTTTGACTTTAGGATTGCTTTGATGGAACTTGAAAGAGGGATACAAATGAAGCACGGTGTAACCATGTTTTTTCTTTTAGCTGTGACTAAATCATGTTTTGGGTTTACTTCTATTGTTGTTCTTTTCATTCTTTTGAGGTATATAAATGATTGCCCTTATTAATCACTGCTGTCTTGTTTCTTTCTTACGAGGTTTTGAGATAGGAACCATTGAGCTTTCTTGTTCCTCTCTGTATAGATCTTGGAGCGTTATAGTATCATTTATTTGAAGAGAAGTTGAAATGATGCCGGTTTTGGCACTCAAGGGTGGTTGAAAAAAAAGTCAAATGCTTGGAAATGGTTACTGTTGATGTACTGCTTATTTAAATTACCCAATGCCATTTGCTGATAACATTAGAGGACCTCTAGTTTTGGCCCTCAATGCATTTCTTCTTCTTCTTCTTCTTCTTCTTGCTCTTAAGGTTAGACTTCTATTTTTGTAGTCGAATTTCTCAATTTTTGCGGGTTACAACAATGATTGTCATTTGTGAACTCTGCCTTTGGCTTTACAGCAGTTCATTATTAATTGTAGCATTTTGCAATTTAGTAAATGGAGCTCCTCTGTTCACGTATCTGCCCTTTTTTCAAGTAATGGAAAGTGTGGCTGGTCTCGTCTTGCTCATTCTGTTTTAGGGAATAAGCTTTTTAGTGCAATTAGGTAATATCTTATATATGTTTTGATATGCTTTAAAGGTTGATTGTAAGCTCCTTTGTTCATTAATTTTATTACTTTCTGTTATCTAAACTTCTCTTAAATCTTTCTCCAATCCAAATTGTGAAGGTTGAACTGTAGGATGTTTGAGTGATCATTATGCTTGGTCCTTCTTTCACAAACCCATTTGATTGTAGGATGATACCATCATAACACGCAAGAGAGATCTCTGAACATCATTTTGTGCTCTCCATCGTCATAAATGTGTATTAGGCCCTGCAAAAAAGAAGAAAACAACTACTCGCATCCATAGTTAAAGAAAGCTCATTCAAAGAACTACCATAATTCCTGCATTTTCAAGATTGGAGGCTAGAGAAGATTTTATGACGATGATAGGACCTCTTTCGGGTGCAGTAGAACTTTACGCTTTGCTTTTTGGAGGATTGCTGAACGACCAATCTTTCTAGTAGTAGTTTTTTTCCTTGAAGACATTCAGTTTATTTGGAGCGTTAGGCAATTCTCTTAAAATAAGGAACACCTGAATGTATTTACCCACTGCAAAACTTGCACAAGTTCTTTTCATTTTGAAAATTTTAGTTTTTCTAATCTTGCAACTCTGATACCTTAATATTTAGTTAAAGACAAAACACAATATAACGAATCAAATGTAATGTTTTCATGAGATTTGAAAACTTTCCTTTTCGAATTCACAAATTTAAAGCGAAAACAGTGAGTAGAAAATAGAC
The DNA here is from genome assembly GCA_017140325.1 of Eucalyptus leucophloia subsp. euroa. NCBI lineage: Eukaryota > Viridiplantae > Streptophyta > Magnoliopsida > Myrtales > Myrtaceae > Eucalyptus > Eucalyptus leucophloia. The sequence continues at coordinate 25,790,529 of CM029471.1, forward strand.
GTTGAAAGGAGTGACTCAAAAGTCGTATGGGGTAACATTCTTAAAATTACGAGGTCTTAATAAAAATCCTTGAAAATGGGATGAAAATTTCGTTTTTACAGACTTTGGCCATTTCTACTTTTTCTCGAGTACTGTTTACTGTAAAAAATAAATGATGAAAGGAGTGACTCAAAAGTTGTATGAGGTAACACTCTTAAAGTTACGAGGTCTTAATAAAAACCCTTGAAAATGAGATGAAAATTTCGTTTTTACAGACTTTGGCCATTTCTACTTTTTCTCGAGTACTGTTCACTTTTTTCTCTCCGGCTGGGCTCCCGAGTTACTGTGCTCTCCGGTCAGTCTTCGAGCGATTTCGGGAAATCCAACCGTTCGTTGGGGCCGATTTTTGGAGGATAGCTCCGTCTCTCCTTCCTCTTCAGCTCCACCGAAGCTTTTCTTCTGGATTGGCCTGCTCGGGTTATTATGCTCGGTTCGTTTTAGGGTTTTCTGGGTTTCGTCACTTCTGGTTCGGCTACACTGTAGCTGCTTTGCTCCATGGCTACGCCCGCAACATTTGAACGCCAGTCAGGCCCTTCAAAGGTCCAACAACCTGCCACCAGTCAGGCTCCTTCGAACGCTGAGGGTGGAGGTCAGATGGGTGCTGGCAAAGCCCATCAAAGTTTGGATGGTGGACGAGGACGAAGCCGAAATGCTGCGAGCGTAGGCAACTCCGAAGCTCAGGCGGCCTCTGTCGAGGCCCATCAAGCTGCTGCTGGGCGAAGGGGTCGAAGGGGTCGAAGCCGGAGCAGGGCCTCGGCCTTTCCTCCCCAGCCCCGTGCCCAGCAACCTAGTGGGTCGAAACCCCCTCCTACTCGTTCTTGGGCCAATCTCGCCAAGGCGGCTGCAAAGGGGTATGATCTTACCTATGTCCCCCCAACTTTTATTGATGATAAGACTCTGGTAAATCTTCCCGATGATGTTTTACTAGCTACTGACTCGAAATGGCACGAGTGCATAGTTGGGTATTATGTGGTCAAGAACCTGCCCTTCAAGTTAACTGAAACAGCTTTAAAACACGTCTGGGGTCACCACCTTGCTGATGTTATGGCTAATGATCAAGGGTTTTATTTCTTCCACATACCAGACCTTGATTTTCGTAGGAAGATTCTCGATGGGGGACTATTAACTGTGGCCAGGGTCCCTTTAGTTTTACAACAATGGCATCCTTTGCTGGAGTTGAAGAAGGACAATCATTCTTCTATCCCGGTTTGGATTAGGTTGAAGAATTTGCCTTTTGTGCTATGGTCTGCTCCGGGGATAAGTGCTGTTGCTAGTGCGGTTGGTAAACCATTGTACGTTGACCTTAGAACGGAACAAATGAAGATGTTATCGTTTGCTAGGGTATGTGTAGAGATCTCTGCTAAGAGAGTTCGTTGTGACTCTGTGGACATTGTTTTATATGGTGAAACCCGGACTATTTCTGTTGAGTATGAATGGAGGCCAGTCTCATGCCTGAGTTGTGGCACTTTTGGCCACAAATGTCCATCCCAAGCAAGCCCTGCTAGTGTAGCTCGTCGCGAGGACCATGTTTCTAATACTCTAGACCCTTCATCTAGTTTGGGTAAAGATTCTGATGAAGATGCTAGTAAGGAGAGCGGCTCGAGCGAGGAGGATCAAGTCCTGGATGGTAAAGATTCTGATGAAGATGCTAGTAAGGAGAACAGCTCGAGCGAGGAGGATCAAGATTCTGATGAAGATGCTAGTGAGGAGAGCGGCTCGAGTGAGGAGAATCAAGTCCTGGATGGAACCTTTGCTACTCAGGATGCCTTCCCAATGGAGGTTAATTGTGCAGCCCAAAAGCTGGCTTCCCAACATGCTGAACCCTTGTTGGATCCTAGTCCAGATCCAGCCCCCTCTGCTCATAAGTCTTTTGCTCAGCCCAAGTCGGCTCCCAATCGGTGGCGGGGGGCCAAGTGGCGGTAACTCCTCTACCTTTGTTTTTATATTTATTTATGCATATAGGTGTATGGAATATTAGGGGACTGGGTAACCCCATTAAACAGGCGGAAGTGAGACACCTTGTCCTCACTAATAACCTTTGCTGTGTTGGATTGTTGGAAACCAAGGTCCCTGCTACTCTTTTCCTGTCCATATTTGCAGGACTTCTAAGGGATTGGAGTTGGGTTTCTAACTATGCTACTCTCCTAGAGGGAGAATTTGGGTAGGGTGGAATCCCTCCTTTGCAAATTTTGATGTGTCTTTGTCTAATGCTCAGATGATCCATGGAAGGCTCAAGTTTCTAAGCTCGGACTCGGTTTTTTGCCTCTTGGTAATATATGCGGAGCATACCTTCATTTCTCGTCATCTGCTATGGGCGGAGCTTATTCATTTGGAGTAGTTCGCTCACACCGTGGTATCAATTCAATTTTTGGCTCATTGTCAAGAACCGGCTACTCACTCAAGTGCTCTTACTATCCTATGGTAGGATTGTGGATGTATTGTGTGCTTTCTACAATATCAAACTGGATTCCATTGACCACTTGTTTTTTGGGTGTCACATTCCGGCCAGCCTTGCTATGTTTTGGGCTGCTAAATGCAACCTTCGATGGTATAATAGGTCTTGGTCGGACAATCTTTTGTGAGCTATTAATTGTCTTTATGGCGATGATTTCTACCATTGCATTACTCGTTTCTCTTTTGGTGCTTTATGCCATTTGACCTGGAAGACAAGGAATAATATTATTTTTCAAAATGAAGCCTTGTCTGTGCTGGCTTTGAAGAACCACCTCGTGAAGGTTGTCAAAGACAAGGCCTTGACGTTCAGCAATGTCGTGGATACTTTGAGAAATGAATGCCTAACCCAAAATCTTAGCGAATTAGTAATTTTGAGATACACCGGGCGGACATTCAAGTTAGGATGAATAGTTTGCGCAGCTACCAAGCCCAGGTTCCACTGCTCTCGAAGCCTACGAGAATACCGTGCCCCACAACTTGGTTTCCACGCGTGTTTCTGCTTGGCTGCATTTTAGGAAACCACAATCATTAGGAGGTTCATTAGAATTCCACCACCTAACCTTGGTTCTATACAAAGCTCGAAGCATTGTAATTCGATGGACTTGGTCATCATCCTACTGTGTGTTTTCACTTCCTTGAAGTCGAACACTTTCTGTCCAAACAAATCTTGAAAGATCATGATACCATGCACGTATTTGGAAAATAATAGGCTTTCATCGTCTTAAATACTTACAGTTATCTTTTATACGTGCCTCAGCGTTCTTCAATTTTTGGCTTTCCATCAAATGCCCGATGAACTTTGTTCTCATCTTCTTTGAATGTCAACCGCACCAGGTCGATAGACACGATGCTTTTGGTTTCTCCGATATTATTACACAAGCTAGTCCTCCTCAATCTTTATCACGGAGGTCACCTTTCTCCCCATCTTCATCCGTAACTTGGTATCAATCCATTGATAGACATGATGGTTCTTCTTTCGGTTTATCCCATATTATTACACAAACAATTCCTCGACAATCTCAACGCCGAGGTCGCGTTTCTCACCATCCACATCTAGGAATTGACATTGACTGATCGACAGACACGATTGTTCTTTCGGTTTCTCCGAGATCATTTTGCACAACAAATCCTCCTCAGTCTCATCGCAAAGATCATGTTTTTTGCCTTCTTCATCCATGACTTAATATAAGTCAATCTCGACCCGAGAGTTCATACATTGCGGTCACGCCAAACGCCGATTCTCCCTGGTGTGTGAAAACTAGAAGGTGACTATGCTGGATCGAGCAGCCCATTTCGCAGCCAAATGCTGTCGTTCTGCCTTTGCGATTCTACTTCCTGACCAGGACTACCTTTAAAAACAAGGAGAACCAGTTCAGAGAAAACAGCTCTCTCTCTCTCATCTATTCCTTGAGAAAACACGAGAATTCCCAAACATCTTCTAAAAGTACACATGCGTTCACTTAATTGACCATTATAGCTTCTTTTTTTTCTTTTTCTTTTTCTTTTTTTTATAATGAACATAGTTTAATGGGGAAAATTATCTAAAAAATCATAAACTTATTGTGTACAGCCAATCAGCACTAAACTTTTTTTTCTAAATTTTTTTCTAAATTACCGATTTTTTTTATACTAAAAAATTAAGGCTTGGATCGGGTCAAGAGAGCTAGTCCAATGTGGGTCTTACCCAAACCTTATATCGATTGTATAAATATGAGCTTTAGGTTATACTAAGCTTATTTCTCTAGAATGACCTTTGTTTTCCTTTTTGTTCCCGAAAAAAAAAAAAAAAGTCTTTTTGCTTTTTATGTTTGTTTCAAATTTATTCTCCGTCCACTAATCTATTTTGAGGAATACAAAAATTAATTGACATGCACAAGCAAATTTCTATTCTTTTTCTATTTTAGAGAACAAAAGAATAAAAAAAATAATAAATAAAAATGTTATCAAACAAGTCCTTACATGTCTAAAAATACAACCATCGGGACTTAATGCTGATAAAGTTGGCCAGACTAGTCCCATATTTTCCCACGAACTTCTTGAGGGGGATATTCTATAGAATAGGCGCAGAGTATCAAGATAAAAAGTTACCATATGAGCTCTTTCGATTTTAAGGATGGACTGAGACAAAGCCAAAAGACCAAAGACCCACAGAGTCTGCGCTCATTGCATTCATTTTGAAAGACTTCATTTGCTTAAATTTCATAGTAAAAGCAATGCCAAAGTAATCTGTTTCTCCAACAGAGAACCCAGCTAGCATGGGACCTGACTTACATCTACGCCAGTCAAAAGTGATCACATTAATCTAGATCATTTGCATGCACAAAACAAACACAGCATCTCTAAAAGAAGAGGCACAAGGGTGTCAAGTCCAGAGGATCATAGTCCACATGATTTATAGAGACTGCTAAGCCAGCTCCTATAACTCTATCCCCATCAAAAACTCTCCAAAACATTCCACTTTCTCAGCAAAAAGAACAAAAGTTGTTCCTGCCCTTGCTTGAGAAAAGCATCAACTCCCTTTTTCAAGCCAGTTTCTCACAAGCCGCACTGGCTCCATTCCTTCCTGCTCTGCTCATGATCCTCAATGCTATGGCATCGCCCCTGCCTCCAAGGTATTCGAACATCAGGGTGTCACCAATTGCAAAGTCATTCGCTCTGACCACACTTGACCACCCACTGATAGTGGTGTGGTTAACATATTGCTGCAACCGGACTGGCCACGTCCTCCTCAGTGGATCTTCTATGACCACGTTTCTCTTCGATTTTAGCCCCGCCTCTCTAACAAAAGCTGCTGGAAGATACTGAAATCCCAACATTTACAATGAGTATGAAGTAGGGGTTCCAACGAGTATATTTAAATTGAGGAAAAATGCTCTTGGAGAGATATAATAATTTTAGATTTGACTAAAGCATAAAATTTGAAAGATTTTGACAAGAAAATGTCCGGTATCCTTTCAGTGATGAATGAGATCAGGAACATAGTTCTTCAATTCTCCTAGTAATTACAAGAACCCTTTTCCTCCAGCAGAAGATTCGAGTCATGCCTCATTTGACTCGAATAAATGCAGCAAAAGAAGCAAATGGGAACCGTGCATAGGCCCTAGTCCCACTAAATCCCATGTGACAATGTAACTGAGTACATATGAACTCAGCGAACAAAATAAAGCAAGTCCAAACTTACAAGCCAACGCATTTCGTATTTCCTCATAGAGCGCACAAAATAAGGATGCCTAGCAGGCATGTAATATTTGACCCCCTTAATAGACTCTTCCTCCTCTTTTTCAACCTTATCAAATTGACCTTTTTTTCCTTCAGCATATGCACCTGCACGCCTTGAAGAATTCCGTGATTACTTCTTACAGAAAAATCAAGCAGGAATGAACAAGAAAACAAGGACTTAGAGCTCACAAGGTTGTCTTCCATAACTCCTTGTAGAAATCGTTTTCTCACAGCGATCTGTGTCATATACGACCACGTCAAATGTTTTATGACCAACCATCGAGAAAATTACCATTTCCCCTAATTCCAGGCGTAGGTCCTTCACAAACTTTGCAAGACCTTGTGAAAAGTGGTAGTCCTCATCACTTTCTTCTATACTAATGAACCATGACTGCCCGCCGCATTTTACAAGAACTTTCTTAGGTACATTTCCCTGGAAATTCTTCAGAAATGCTGGTGGGATTTCCTGTGCATAATTAAAAAAAAAATCTGTGATGTATACATCCACCTTTCTCACCAAAATAACAAGAAATGAAAGTACTGTTCCAAGAAAATAATTCAACAGATTCATAACAAGTATATATTGCTGTTTAAATCATAATTAGATTTTCAGACCATGTGAAGGAAAATTCGTTGTCGGGTGTAGGGGGAAGATGTGGGAAAATCTGCATATTACAACATACGCTACTAGGCAAGGTCCTAATGGCGAGACAAAAAGTTGAATCCTGGTTTTGTTATGTTATCCAACAATCGCTCAGTCTGATATCTTATCAAAGTAAAGAAAAGAGTTAAAGACCCTCGGCATTATGAACTTCGATCCAAGCAAATCTTGGCCTTCAATGTTCTCAAGCAGCGTCAAAGAAGAGCAAATTAGAACTGTTCAAGAGCTTCAATAATGCAGTAGACAACAGAGAATCAATCTGAATCAGATTTACAGAACAGAACAACACATGACGTTTCCCGCCTTCCCTCAACTTCCACAAAAGTGAAAAAGAAGACGTCCCACGACAATGTAAAGATGTTCGTTAGGAGAAGATTACGAGAGAGAGAGAGAGAGAGAGAGAGAGAGAGAGAGAGAGAGAGGGTTACGAGCTTGTGGGTGAAATCGCCTAGCAACTTCTTGATGAAAGAAGGGGGACGCTTGCTCCGCTCCATGGCCATCTTCATTCCGTTGAATGTGAAAGGGGTGGAGAAAACGAAAAGCTCCTTCGAATATTTTGTGTTTGCAGCAACGGTTCTCTCTCTGTGTCCATTCCCATTCCGCAGTCATAATGACGCGCTGTCAATGGATTTCTCGAAAAGGAGCGCTGGAGAAGGAAGCCGAAAGATCAGGAGAAATGCATTAATGGTACTCCACGCTCGAGAGGGAAGCCGAAAAGTCTCCTCCTACAGAGTTCTTCCTACACACTTGTCAAACACTCGGATTAAAAGCAAATTATATTTTTCAATATGTTATCTTACTCGTATTATGTCTAGCGAATATATCAAAGATCGAAATTTTTTTGTATTAAATATAATCAATAAGTATTTTGATATCACTTTTTAACAAAATCTTTGTAAAAATTATTAATATTTTCCATTCCAAACTCCAAAAAAACTATTTTAAAAACATTTAGTGTCAACATTTTACTGGTTGCTGTTGTTCTTAAACTAGTTTTAGTTCATGCGTGTTGCCCGGTAGCACATACAGAAATACGATTCAGGTATTTTTGGTTATCGTCAAGGTGCCATTTGAATTCATTTACTTTTTTGTTCTCATTTAAAATGGTAAAACCATTTAATTGGTTTCCAATTATTTAAATTTATTCACAATGAAAAATGATATTGGGTTACTCCAACCAATAAAATGTTATTTAACATGACTTTCGCTGAAAATGCATGTCCTTTATACATGGCCATCATACTTCTTGGTTATGTGAGTGCTCTGTGATACATGTCATTCGTAAGTTAAATACTTGACATCAATATCAACTTCTAAGAAGTAAGAACAAACGAAAGCACTGCGATCTTTATTTGTTGATAGCCTTCAAGAAATATACTCCAATTGTTAATTTAAGACGAGAACAGTATTACTTGTCAATTTGACTTAAGAAAATACTAATTATTCTAAGACAACCAAAAAAACACTAACAGCTCTTGTAATATGATATGAGAAGCATCACAATGAATGGTAATGTTATTCGGCTGCAATTAATTTTGCAATCGCATGCCTCACAAAAATTTCAGAGGCACCAATAGCCTTTATTAATTTTAAGTTGAACTACTAAACGATACAGGTTCTTAAATCAAATAGTCTTTTGGCTCCAAAGTTTCATTTCGTTGATATAATTATAAAGTTAAACAACATCAATTTTTCTAATTACGAGAAGCGATAACAAGCCACCAACGAAAGAACTGTTGTGAGCCCCTGTCGTTCACTACATTGATTATGTTAATTCTTCATTTGGTAAAATTTCATAAGAAAATCAATACCAAAGACCCGTTTCTCCCATAGAACCCATCAAGGATGAGACGAGATTCGACTTTCATCTCTACGCCAGTCAAAGTGATCACACCAATCTAGATCATTTGCTGCACCGAGCACAGTATCTCCAAAAGAAGAGGAACCAAGTTGTCAGTTCAAACGATCTTAGTCCACATGATCAATGGTCCAAACGATCCTAGTCACATGATCTATAGACAGTGCTAAGCCATCTCCTATGACTCTATCCCCATCAAAAACTCTCCAAAACATTCCACTTTCTCAGCGAAAAGAACAAAAGTTGTTCCTGCCCTTCCTTCAGAAAAGCATCTTCTCCCTTTTGCAAGCCAGTTTCTCATAAGCCGGTCCAGCTCCATTTGTTCCTGCTCTGCTCATTATCCTCAACGCTATGGCATCGCCCCTGCCTCCAAGGTATTCAAACATCAGGGTGTCGCCAATTGCAAAGCCGTTTGCTCTGACCACACTTGACCACCCACTGATACTGGTGTGCCAAACATATTGGCGCAACTGGACTGGCCAAATCCTCCTCAATGGATCTTCGATGACCACGCTTCTCTTTGATTTTAGCCTCGCCTCTCTAACAAAAGCTGCTGGAAGATTCTGAAATCCCAACATTTACAATTGGTTCAACGTAGGTGGCCAACTAGCATATGAGGAAAAATACTCTTGGAGAGGAATAACAGTTTTAGATTTGACTAAAGCATAAAATTTGAAATTGACAGGAAAATGTCCGGATATCCTTCCAATGATGAATAAGATCAGGAACAGAGTTCTTATATGTCTCCTAGCAATAACAAGGACCCTTTTCCTCTAGGGCAAGATGAGAGTCACACCACAGTTTTTACTCGAAACAATGCGGCAAAAGAAGCAAATGCAAACTGCATATCAGTACTAGTCCCACTAAGTCCCTTGTGACAATGCAACTGAGTACATAAGAATTGGGTGAACAAGATAAAGCAAGTCCATACTTACAAGCCAACGCATTTCGTATTTCCTCATAGAGCGCACAAAATAAGGAGGCCTAGCAGGCATGTAATATTCAACCCCCATAATTGACTCTTCCTCGTCTTTTTTGACCTCATCCAATAGACCGCCTTTTCCTTCAGCATATGCACCTGCATGCCTTGAAGAATTCCGTGACTACTTACAATAAAATAAAGCAGGAATGAACAAGAAAATAAGGACTTAGAGCTCACGAGGTTGTCTTCCATAACTCTTTGTAGAAGTGCTTTTCTCACAGCAATCAGTGTCATATACGACCACTTCAAATGTCTCATTACCAACCATTGAGAAAATTACCAGTTCCCCTAATTCCAAGTGCAGGTCCTTCACAAACTTTGCAAGACCTTGTGAAAAGTGGTAGCCCTCGTCACTTTCTTCTGTCCTAATGAACCATGACCTCCCGCCGCATTTTACAACAAGTTTCTTCGGTATATTTCCCTGGAAATTCTTCAGAAATGCTGGCGGGATGTTCTGCACATAAGTAAAAAAATCTGTGATGTATCTCTTACTTGATATCCACCTTCCTCGCCAAAATAACACAAAATGAAAATACTGTTCCAAAGTAATGCTTCAACAGATTCATAACAAGTACATATTGCTTTTTAGATCATAATCAGATTTTCAGACATTGTGAAATAAATTCTTTGGCGTGTGTTAGGGGAAAAAGCTGGGAAAATCTGTATATAACAACATACACTACTAGGCAAGGTCCTAATGATGAGACAAAAAGTTGAATCCTGATTTTGTTAGAGAGAACAATGTGGAGATGGATGTGTATAAAGGAATAATCACTTGATGTCATATATTGAGCTAGGGTTCAAAAAATCGTGCACGCATTTTAGACTAGGTGGCATAGCGAGAATGTAGGTATGTCACTATAGCGCAACATTATCCAAAGAAAGCCCATGTTTTCTTTCTGCCTGAATCCAGATGTCGAAGTGAAAGCGAAACTGACATTTTCTCCTATTTAAGAGACAACTTTCGAAAGCCCAGGATCTTACCACAAACGAATTTCGTATTTGCATTTTGTTTATGGTTGCCCACCCTACAATCGTCAGTCTAACATCTCATCAAAGTAAAGAAAAAAGACCCTCGGCATTATAAACTTCAATCCGACCAAATCTTGGCCATCAATGTTCTCAAGTAGTGTCAAACAAGCGCAAATTAAAACTGTCCAAGGGCTGCAATAACGCAATAGACAACAGAGAATCAATCGGAATAAGAGAGTTACAGAACAGAACAGCACATGATGTTTCCGGCCTTTCCTCAACTTCAACAAAAGTGAAAGAGAAGACGACCCACGACAACGTAAAAGATTTTCTCAAAGAAAAGATTACAATAAAGACTGAGACAGAGAGTTGGTGAGTGCCAAACACTACACTCTGCCAAAAATCAAATCCTCCCCCCATCATAAGACACCTCTTCAGCTGATGCATAAAAGGGAAACTGGATTTAGTTGTGCTGAAGCAACAAGGTGCAAATAACTCTGAGAGAGAGAGAGAGAGGGTTACGAGCTTGTGGGTGAAATCGCCTCGCAACTTCTTGAAGAAAGAAGGGGGACGCTTGCTCTGATCCATGGCGTCCATGGCCATCTTCATTCTGTCGAAGGGGAAGGGTGGAGATAACCAAAAGGCCTTTAGAATGTGTAGCGTTTTGCGACGACGGTTCTATCTCGGTGTCCACTCGGCGATCATAATGACTCGCTCTGTCAATTGATTTCTCGAAAAGGGACGCTTGAGAGGGAAGCCGAAAGATCAGGAGAAATGCATTGATGGAACTCCACGCTCTAGGAAGCCCAAAGGTCAGGAGAAATGCATTGATGGAACTCCACGCTCGACAGGGACGCCAAATAGTAGTTTATATCTCCTATAGGGTTCCCCCTACGTGTTTGTTAAACACTCAATTAATTAAAATTATAATTTCCAATAGATTATCTTACTCGAGGTATGTTTAATTAGTATATCAAAGATATAAAAAAAAATAATTGTATTAATATAAAATCAACATGTATTTTGAGATTACTCATTAATAAAATCAATATAAAAATTACTAATTTTGTCCATTCTAAGGATCAAAAAACTATGTTTATAACATATTGTGTCCAATATTTTACTAATTGCTATTGTTCTTAAACTAGTTTTCATTCATGTGTGTTGCACGGATTACAGATACAAATCTTGCTCTAACCTATAACTCCTACGGGAAGTACAATTTAGTTTTTTTTTTTTTTTTTTTTTATGAAAGCGTCATTTGGATTTTTTTTTTTTTTTTTACATTTTTGTTCTGATTTGAAATAATAAACCATTTAACTTGTTCCCAACTTATTCAAATTATTCATAGTGAAAAATAATATCTGGTTACTCAGAACAATAACATGTTATTTAGCATCATTTTCACTAAACAATGCATGTCCCTTATACTTGGACATTATACTTTTCATTAATGTCGGTGCTCTGTAATACATTTCATTCATAAGTTAAATACTCGACATTAAACCTAAGAACCGACGAAAGGATTGCAATCTTTATTTGTCGATAGCCTTCAAGTAATATACTCCATTTGCTAATTCAAGATGAGCGGTACTACTTATTACTTACTCGACGTGAGAAAAATCTAATAATTCAAAGATAAACACAAATTCAAAACGCTAATAGCCTCTTATGATATGATATGAGAGGCATCACTATGATGCGGCTGCCATTAATTTTGAAATTGCATGCCCCGCAAAAATTTCAAAGGCACCAATAATTTTTATTATTTTTTTGATGAGCAAGTAAAAGATGTAGGTTCTTGGATAAGATAGTCTTTTGGCTTCAAAGCTTTATTTCGTTGATATAATGTTAAAGCTAATTAAATTCAATTTATATATTTACGAAAAGCAAAAAGTTTATACTTTCAAAATTATATATGCGTTGATTTTTGCTTTTAAAATAACTATCTTTATCCATAGTCCCCAAACAGCTTTTTCATGTAAAAAATGATTGTTCTTTGGAAAACACAAATTACATAACCAAACGGCCGCTAAATTGTCATGAAGAACTTAAAGGACCTATAGATTCTTATTGGCCTTTTTATCTCTTTGGGCATTTTTTTTTCTAATTCCTTTGGATTCTTACGCATTCTTTTTTTTATGCAAATGATAGATCAGTCTGTATGGCTGCTGTATTTTTCCTCTCAATGGACGGGTTTGACCAATATTTCAGGCCTAATTCAAGGGTGGCCCGCTCACTAATCATCTCCAGTAATCGATCTCAAGAACAACAATTTGGCCAATAAATAGATAGCGTCAAAAGAGGACTAGACAAACCTTCATAAACAAGTCGAGCATTGTAAATTGCTCAAAGAATTTCCAATTGTGATAATTCAGTCTATCCAGCCAAATCTGGTTAGCCGGCACCAGCATACAATTTTTAATAATATTTTACTTTAAAATTTTTAAATTTTTCATTTTTTTTCTTTTTCTCTCTTTTTGGCTCCTCCTCTCTCCTTCTAGCTATTGGCCATAGGAGAGGATCGGTCGTTGAATTGAGCAAGGGTGAGCTCACCCTCTACCAATGACGCTAGTGGATTGATAAGCTCAACCTCATACAATGACGACAAGATCAAGCTCACTAATCCACTAGCAAGGCTTGCCCTCCCCAGTGCGAGCTTACCCTTGCCTAGTGATGGTGAGGTGAGCTCGCACTTACTTAGCCTGACAATCAGCCCTCTCTTATGATCGGCTGTCGGAAGGAGGGGAAGAAGGAAAAAAAAAAAAAAAAGAGAAAAAAAGGAAAAAAATTTAAATTTTTTTTTTTAAAAAAATGTTATAGCCAAATATCTCAATCAAAAGAAAACCTTTTCTAAGATGGACCTTGCACAAGGTTGGGGGTCTTGCACAATGCCACGAAACGGGTTGCACGTGGCTGAAAAGGAGTTGCACAAGTGAACAGGCCCAGTAGCAAGGAATTGTAGGCATCACCGGGCCCCATAATCGGGACCTTCGTAAGCTCGGGCCCGCACCAGTATTGCAATATTTCAGCCTTTTTGAGATTGATAAGAAAGCACATTTTTCCCTTCCCTCTGATTTCAAGCTCTCACACATCTTTTACAATTTCCCCGTCAAGCTAAGGATAAGAAGCCGGGAATTATCCCATTCTCTAATGATATTATTCTTATTCCAAGTCCTCTTGCATCTTCATCATGTAGATAGGTATGCTTTAGTGGCCAATGTGGAGGGCTCCTCACAAGAAAAATAATTTCTCGTATAATTATTTTTCTTTTTACAATCCGTTTCATTGTTTTGGAAAGATTATATATCATCCTAACTAGTCATTTCAGATGTCTTATCTACCTTGGGGTTTTCTTTGTCTTGACTTGAATAAAAGTGAATATATATATATATACTTTTTAGATTTCCCATCAAAATTTGAAACATTATTTAAAATTTTCCTAACTAGTTAATGAATATTGCAGTATCTTTCCTATCCAATGTCCTATTGACCCGATAATATATCCAATCTTCATCTATTACCATTGCTTTCTAGACAGTGATAAGAAGGCACATTATTGGTTCTTATGTCTAGCTCTTACGCATCTTTACAATTTCCCCTGTTGTCCTCTTCTTGTGCAAGCTAAGGATAAGAAGCTAGGAATTATCCGCCTCTGATGATATTATTCTTATTCCAATTCCTTTTGCATCTCATCATGTCAAACGTCATGTGATGACGAGATATGCTTCATGGCCAATGTGGGGCTCCTTGCAAACATAAATATCTCGTATAATTTCTTTTTCTTATTCCAATCCATGTTTCCTGTTTTTGAAGGATTATATATTGCCCTAACTAGTCATTTCAGATTCTCTTATCTAGCTTTGGGTTTTCTTTGTCTCAACTTGAATAAAAGCAAAAAAAAAAAAAAAAAAAATACTTTTTACGTTTCCCATCAAAAATATGAAAAATCATATGTATATCTACATATCAACATTTGCATATTTTGCTCGTTTAATTTAAATTTTTTAGGATTTTAAAAATTTCAAAGTGCCTGTTGATTTAACTAATATAAAGAGTGAAGGTTCATACGCATCTTCTACTGATTGGTTTTTAGAAGTATTCTTTTGGACCGGTGGAATATATTCCTTTAACTCTTTCCTACCTTTCCTACCTTTCCTTGCAAGTTACAAGATAACTTTGCTAAGAGAATCATTTGACTTGATTCTCTAATAATTTCTTGAGAATCCCAAATATCAGTCAAGATATTCACCAAAAGAAACGAGAGGTACTAGATAAGATAATTTTCATTTTCATATTATGAAGCCTGCTTAGGTGGACTTAACTTGATGGAACCCTGCAATTATCGCAAAAATATCCAAATAAAGTATCTAAGGCTGCGTGTCCACAATCTCTTAAAGTGCGACATTTCGGCCGAATAAAAAACACGCGATAGATAGAATACTAAATCGATGGTCCATCTAAAATCTATCCATACGCGTGTACGAGAGAATAGCGGTTCCCCTGAGAATCACTCCTCTTCCCTTGATGCCTATAAATATATATGGTGTGACCTAACATTCTTTACCAAGCCTCAACCTTAGATTCTAACAAGAACATCTCTTTTCACAAGCTCATCTTGAACGCCAATGGCCCGTCAGGCAAATCTCGCTGATATAGGACGCGAAGCCTTTGATCTCCTCGAGAAGACCTGGGGCCACAGAAGGAGGCCCAACCTTGCAACTCAACTCCGCAGGAGTGAAGTCCCTCCTCATCACCGTTATAACAGTAATTACCACCATCGTCACCATCCATACCCACCTGCAGAGGATGATGCCGATGCTGATGCCATGGACAGCAATAAAGCAGCCGCCTTGTTTAGGGGATGAAGATCGTCGAGTATCGTCGGGTTTGATAGATTTTTCTAGCTTTTTAGCTATTTTGTTGTAGTAATATGGTGCTCGGTGTGAAGAACACATGAAGCTGTCTCGAGTATGTTGTTTGGTAACGAATAGTCTGTCAAGTCATGTGGTTGAGTAGAGTATGTCAAGTAGTGGGGTTGTAATTAGCTATGTGTTATGCTTTTATCGATAAGAAAGCACATTTTTCCCTTCCCTCTGATTTCAAGCTCTCACACATCTTTTACAATTTCCCAGTTGGAGTATCCACTTCTTGTGCAAGCTAAGGATAAGAAGCCAGGAATTATCCCGTTCTCTGATGATATTATTCTTATTCCAAGTCCTCTTGCATCTTCATCATATAGATATGTATGCTTTAGTGGCCAATGTGGGGCTCCTCACAAGCATACATGACTTGTCTAACTCAAATTATGGCACCCCTCGAATGGCCCCAATCCGTTTAGATCGTCACAGCTCGCTTATCTCTCTTTTACAAGACCTGAGGGTCTATAAATCTTTGGGGTTTATAAACTTTTAGATCGGTCCTTGCGCAACATATAATGTATAGTGGAAGCGAAAATCTCATCTCCCTATCCCAAAATTTTTGAAATGATGCACACCCACTAGACATTTTTATAAGATAAAGCCGAGCACTTTTATTTACATAAGCTTAATAGACATCATAAGTCGGTACACCAAAATTACCTTGGTTTTCTATACCCGGCTACATGCACAAAAGATAACCCGACATTCCCTTGGCTTTTCTTTCCATTCAGCCCTATACAAAAGTCTATCAAACAGTGTCGGTAGTCCAAAAAGTTTCATTTGCTACCCATCACACATGATCACACCCAGCCCGATCCATCGGTTGCCAGTGGTGGCAACATCCCTAGCATGATCCCATCACGATGAATGTGCACCGACAGAAACTCCTTAACCACGGGGCCATCAGGTAAACCGACGTCATACATGACTAGAACCCGTACTCGGATGAAAATCAATCCTCGAATCCCTACATGAGTTTGCTCTGAACGCGTGCACTCAACGTCGACTGGGACGTCGTAAAAAGTACGAGTGACAGGCAATAAATGCATCTTTTAATCTGAAATATTAGTCCCCAAACGGAGTGAGTACAATCATTCAACAGTAAAAGATTCATCAAACTATATCAAGCATTACCATCAATATCTAAATTCATGCAAGATAGATAAAAAAAAGTAGTTAAAGAATAAGCATGTATCAAAATCATGAAATCATTTAATGCAATGACAAATGCTATCTCAATGGATCAAATACAACATGTCCAGGATGAACAAATCTCAATCATAAGGCCAAACTATAATAACATGTCCCATTCCATGCCATACACTTAGTCCCATAACTAGACCATACATGCATATAGTGTAATCATCCATTTTATCATTCAAAATGTTTCATCCCCCAGAGGACCAATGTTTGCGTCCCTCCAGCATTTAGCCACTTAGGGCCACCAGGCATCTGAAGCATATCATGCCTCCAGGCATCTCATACCCCACCTGGCATCACGAGGAAAAACCTTTCGAGGCTCACCATGAGAATGGTTACCTCGGCCCTCCAGATTTACGTACCAACTAACATACAACCGGGCATCCCGAAGCTCCCGAGGAAAGACCTCCGGCATTCAGCCACTTAGGGTCACCGAGCATCCACAAAGCATTGACTCATTCAATCCTTTGGGCATCCTGACTCCCGGGGCATTGTTAACCCGAGGCTCCAATGGCGACAATTAACATCTTAATTTAAAAAAAAAAAAAAACACATTTCAGTTGCAATAACAAGATGTCCCAAGAATCCTTCATCAAATCTCAATATTACATGATATGCCAATACCGGTATCATCATGTCACATAGCAATTCAAGATAAACTCATCTTTGGGAACAATTTGTACAATTTCGAAACAAAACAGCTTAATCATTAAAATGCACAGTTCTGGTAAAAATTTCAGAATAATTCCCAAATGAACTCAGAAAATTTGAAATTTTGATATGCTATAGATGAGACCCACAGGAAGAAATTTCATGAAGGAAACTAAGTCAAATTCGTTGTTTATAAAGAGTAATAGTTTGCTGTTTCCTTCAAAGATTCTGCAGTAACTTTCAGATTCAGTATCTACAGAAGAAAATTCTTTTCACCAACTAAATCTTGTCCGTTTGTCCTCAAATTTTGATATGTTATTTCTAAGGATGTTTTATACAACTTTTGTTAAGGGTTCAAAGTCAAATTATATCTATAAAATTACAGAAAATTCACGGAATCATCAAAGGTCGAGCTGTCCTCTACAAAACAGAACACTGGTTTCAATAGATTCGCTCCTATCTTCATGTTTTCACATTCTCATGGCTATAGCTAGATCTTAAACTCCATCTAAAGGATGTAATATTTAAATAAAATGGTTTCTTTCCTTTTTTTTTCATCATTATAAATCAAGGCAATTCAATTAGAAGGACTTTCCATATAACTTTCTCCAAAACAGAACTGGCATATACAATTTTCTTCATTTCTTATTCAATCAAGTCATTTGTTCCTCTACCAATCTATCTTACAACCCTTTAAATCTCTTCCACAGCATCTAAGGACACTTTCATCAAGATCTTACAACAAAAACCTTCCACATCTCGGTTTAAGGCATACATTCATCCCTAAAATCACTCATCTCAACATATACTACATCTTTTCCCTCAGCAACCCTTTCCTTACCTTGCTCGATCCATACAACCATCTCACACTCAATTTTTGAAACATTCAAGACCCGAATGCCACATGCAAAGACGGTAGCTTCAATCTATTACTCGTTTAGTTCAATCCAACACAAAACAGCAACATCATTTTCAATTCACCACATTTCAACATTTAATCTTCATCTCAAACATCCCAAAAACTCAACATGCAACTTCCTATTTTGCATTTTCTCACATCTACCAGCATTTCACCAGAAATTTCAGCATGCAAAGACATAGGTTGATGAACTTCCACTTGCCTCTAACTCTTCTACTTGAATGCAAGCAAAAACAGGGCTCGGGGGGCTTGGCTCGACGACGACGAAGATTGGTGGCAACAACAATTGCAATATTCAATAACTAGTTGGGAAAATTTTAAATAATGTTTCAACTCAAACACAGCGGAAGGCGATCCTCCTCTGTCTTCCTCCACTTGTCAGCTCATGCAAAATTAACAAATCAATTAACCAAAGGAAGCAAAAGCATTCAGATGCCCGAGAGTTACGAGCGCAGATGTGCGGTGTGAGCCGCAAGGGAGGAAGAGGAGGAACTCTGTCTTTCTTTCTCTCACTTGCTCGCCCGCTCAAACTCTCTTAGTTTCTCTCTCTCACTTGCTCCATCCAAATGCTTTTGCTTCCTTTGGTTAATTGATTTGTTAATTTTGCATGCAGGTGACAAGTGGCTCCAAGGAGAAGACAAGTGAAGGGTGGCGTGGCCCCCTATTCAGTCGACAGCCTTGTGGACTTCTTGGGCTTGCTTGGGCCCAAATATTGTAATTTTCCATCAAAATTTGAAAATTTTTTAAAATTTTCCCAACTAGTTATTGAATATTGCAATATCTTTTATGTCTAGTGTCCTATTAACTCGATAAGATATCCAGTCTTCATCTATTACCTTGTGGGATAAGAAATTCTTGGCCACCGCTTGTTTTTGCTTGGGCCCAAAAAGTTGAGGTCCAAAATGTCCAATTTAAATTGCCCATTGTAAAATAATAATAAGCCCATAATTTCTGCACAATCATATGGCATTTTGGTTTCCATAGAAATCAATTAATATTTCCATAATCAATTTGCTTTATGTACAAGTACATGATTGAAATTCTTGCGTGGAGAAAGAAATCGGCAAGGCTGCACGGGGTCACGACAATGTACATAGGAGGTTTAGGCCAAGAAATAAAATAATGTGGCCATTGATGCAATTGTCCATATGGCCATTCAAAGACGAATTCCCTTTTCTTCAAGAGTAAATATTTCAGGTCACTAGTATTCTTGGATGCCACTTAAACATATATAATTTCTCATCTAATTATTTTTCTTTTTACAATATGTTTCATTGTTTTGGAAAGATTATATATTGTCCAAACTAGTCATTTCAAATGTCTTATCTACCTTGAGGGTATTCTTTATCTTGACTTGAATAAAAGTGAAAAAATACTTTTTAAATTTCCCATCAAAATTTGAAACATTATTTAAAATTTTCCTAACTAGTTAATGAATATTGCAATATATTTTCTGTCCAGTGTCCTATTGACCCGATAAGATATCCAGTCTTCATCTATTACCATTGCTTTCTAGACAGTGATAAGAAGGCACATTATTGGTTCTTATGTCTAGCTCTTACGCATCTTTACAATTTCCCTGTTGTTCTCTTCTTGTGCAAGTTAAGGATAAGAAGCCGGGAATTATCCGCCTCTGATGCTATTATTCTCATTCAAATTCCTTTAGCATCTCATCGTGTCAAACGTCATATGATGACGATATATGCTTCATGGCCAATGTGGGGCTCCTTGCAAACATAAATATCTCGTATAATATATTTTTCTTATTCCAATCTATGTTTCCTGTTATTGAAGGATTATATATTGTCCTAACTAGTCATTTCAAATTCTCTTATCTAGCTTTGGGTTTTCTTTGTCTCAACTTGAATAAAAGCGAAAAAAAAATATATATTTTTTACATTTCCCATAAAAAATATGAAAAATCATATGCATATCTACATATCAACATTTGCATATTTTGCTCGTTTAATTTAAAATTTTTTGGATTTTAAAAATTTCAAAGTGCCTGTTGATTTAACTAATATAAAGAGTGAAGGTTCGTACGCATCTTCTATCGACTGATTTTTAGAAGTATTCTTTTGGACCGGTGGAATATATTGCTTTTAACTCTTTCCTACCTTTCCTTGCAAGTTACAAGATAACTTTGCTAAGAGAATCATTTGACTGGATTCTCTAATAATTTGTTGAGAATCCCAAATATCAGTCAAGATATTCATCAAAAGAAACGAGAGGTACTAGATAAGATAATTTTCATTTTTCATATTATGAAGCCTGCTTAGGTGGATTTAACTTGATGGAACCCTGCAATTGTCGCAAAAATATCCAAATAAAGTATCTAAGGCTGCGTGTCCACAATCTCTTAACGTGCGACATTTCGGCCAAAAAAAAAAAAAAAAAAAAAAACAGGCGATAGATAGAATACCAAATCGATGGTCCATCTAACATCTGTCCATACGCGTGTACGAGAGATTAGCGGTTCCCATGAGAATCACTCCTCTTCCCTTGATGCCTATAAATATATATGGTGACCTAACATTCTTTACCAAGCCTCAACCTTAGATTCTAACAAGAACATCTCTATAGGCAGCTTTTTCACAAGCTCATCTTGAACGCCAATGGCCCGTCCGAATCTCGCTGATATAGGACGCGAAGCCTTTGATCTCCTCGAGAAGACCTGGGGCCACAGAAGGAGGCCCAACCCTGCAACTCAACCTCGTGTTTACAGTGCAACTCAACCTTGCGTTTACAATAGGACCGAAGTGCCTCTGATCACCCAGAGGCTTCCTGAACATGTCGTTTCCCATCCGACGCACCAGTATCAACAGCCAGGCTATCCGTCTTTCCGCAGGAGTGAAGTCCCTCCTCATCACCATTATAACAGCACTTACCACCATCGTCACCATCCTTACCCGCCTGCAGAGGATGATGCCGATGCTGATGCCATGGACAGCAATACAGCAGCCGTCTTGTATAGGGGGACGAAGATCATCGAGTATCGTCAGGTTTGATAGATTTTTCTAGCTTTTAGCTATTTTGTTGTAGGAATATGGTGCTCGGTGTGAAGAAGAACACATGAAGCTGTCTCAAGTATGTAGTTTGGTAACGAATAGAGTCTGTCAAGTCATGTGGTTGAGTAGATTATGTCAAGTAGTGGGGTTGTAATTAGCTGTGTGTTATGCTTTTATCGAGACTCTTTCATGGGTTTTTTGCAAGATTGTGAAAGAGTTGTTCAATCAACGCATGCTATGGGTTATATATGCTCATGACCATCGCGTTTAAAGAAGATAGGGTTAATTACTTTGGCAATGCGCACTGGCTCCCCAACTTTATAAAGTTACAGACTTCTTTCCTGAAGGCTGAACTTTGACACGACTATTACAACGGCCCCATAATTTTGAAAAGTTAAAGATTACTCCCTCGAATCTCGGTTTTTGTTGCAGTCACTAGCTTTTGCCTGCATAACTTAAGTGCTTCTGGAAAATGGAGTTAATGAAGTTATCACGCACGGCTAATGAAGTTCAGTCTCTGTAACACATGAGCGTTTTAGCAGACGGCCAAATGGATGACTAGGGGGTGCAAAGAAACCGGGATCTGTTGGTAGTTTGACTTATAAAATAAATGAAGTGATTCTTGAGAGAACCAGTCCGGTTCTTGGTTCCACGGGCAGATCCATCCACCCACTCATCCGGACCAGACCGATTAATTTCTAATATTAAAAAAAAATTAAAATTACTAATTGACAAACCCTCGATTCTGCCATCAGAGACACAACAAGAGCTCTTTGCTCGTCGAGTCCGGCGAACAATCATTGCAAGAACTTTGGAGAAGATCGATTGATTGAAAGGGATATTATGGATATTGATTATTTGAATTCGAGAAGAAGAGGGGCAAACACACAAAGATTTATGCAGCGCGTATGATCAGCAAGCAAATGGAGGCCGCGTGGCTGTTTGCTGGCTCAAGGTCTTTCTCGGCATTGCGGGGGAGAGGGGTTTCCTCTCCTCTTCGCGGCTATCGAAATCGATTAGCCGTGGCTTCCTGTTTTTGGGTTTGCGAACTATCAGCAAGCTTTCATTGTTTTGAACAAGGTGGTTGATGGGGGACGGACTATTTTTAGGAAAATCAGCCACCTTCGACAAACCCCTTCAGTGCAACAAACTGGATGTCCGTTTTAGTCCAGTTTTGTTGGTCGGGAACCGCCACCCAGTCGTGGATAACCAACAAAGTTGAGAAGGGAAATCCATAAATTTTCAAGAGTTAGGCGTTATTGTGAAATGGTGCCAAAGTTGAGGGCCACAATTTGAAATTTCTATTGTTTGTATGCTATTGTGAATGAATACAAAAGCTAGGGGATTTTGAGCAATGAAGCCAAGAAAATACGTGAGGATATATACATCAATAGAGAGCTTAAGCTCCGTTCATTTCGACCAAAATAATTTTCAAGAAAATGTTTTTTTGAATTTTAAATCAATTTTCAAGAGAATAAATTAGTCGGGGAAAATATTTTCTTTCAACTAAAAAAAAGTTTTTTAGAATATGAGAAATTTTTTTCCACTTTTTAAGTAGGAGAAAACATTTTCTTCAATCACTCTTTCATCTCACACTCTCACCCAATCCTTGCTAGCCCCCTCTTTTTTCTTTTTTACTTTTTTCTATCTTAAAAAATTCTAATATTTCATTCTTTTTTTTCCTTCTTTCTTGATCGGTCATCAACCACGATGACAGCCAAAGATTGGCCACAAGCAAGCTATCTGCTAGATCGATGAGCTCAAGATGGTTAGTGGTTAGATTCCAACAAGCTCGAGCTTGCCATTGGCTAGTCACCAATTGTTGCCGTGGCTAGCAACCAACAGAAGAAGGAGGAGGAAGTGGAAAAGAAAAAAGAAAAAATAATTAAAATTTTGATTTTTTTTAAATAATAAAATTATTAAAAGAGTGCATAGAGGAAAATCAAATCAAATGTTCTATACCAAATGGTTTAAAATATTTTCTAATTTGTTTTCAAGTTTCAGATAAACATCAAAAAATGTTATCATTTTCTTAGAAAATTGCTTCCTAGAAAACATCTTCCAAAAATGTCACATTTTTGCAAAACAAACAAAACCTAAAATGCACGTTTCGTTATTGGCAAATGAGTGAGTTCAATCAAGTCCAAGTTAGGTTGTAATTGGGTTTGACTCATTTATATCTATTTATTTTTAGTTAACTCGTGTTCAACGATTTGACCCACCAAAACTCACATCGTTTGAGAGAGACAAGCGTCGATAAAATTAAGAATCCTTATTTAACTGAAATCTACTTTATTGGAAGGATAGGGTAAAACGAGAGTAACTAATTAGAATGAGATACAAATTGACTGAGAATGATAGAGTCCATACAAAATTAATTAAGACTGAGTACACTAGGCGAAGCTATATTGCTCTAAAGCTAATACTTGGCCCGTATGGCCAATAAAAGGGCAAATGACAATAGGCCGAAAGGATCGTAAAGGGAACACTTTATTATTTTGAAAACTTTTGAATGACCACTTTGTACCAATAACTTCTAAAATTCGGCTATTTGAATTTCTCCGATGAATTGAATTTTTGTAAAATTTCATGTGCCGTTACTATTGCAATAAATAACTCAACATAGCTAGCCATCGAAATAAGCCCTTTGAACACGAACCAAACGACATGGTGTAACGACTGAGTTTGCCACACCTTTTTCCCCCCAACAAAACCCTAAGAAATCCAATTCTAGCCGCAGCCAAATTCTCTTACTTGTAAGTGTAAAGAAACTTTCCCCCAAAAAACAGTAACAAATTAATTTATAATTAATTTATAAGTGACATTAATTGATAAACATTTGAGTAGTAACTCACAAAACATATTAGCATAATTTGAAATCAAAGTCAAATTTTAAAATCACAGAAGTTTCTTAATTTTTTAAGGAACCCTTGAAAGAATAGAAATGTTCATGGACTCTTGAATAGAAAAGTAAATTTTTTTTTTGTTAGTTTTTGGGAAAAAAAATTGAAAGTGGAATGCAATCAAATTTAGGGTTCATTTTTTCACCGAAAATAAATATTTTAAAAAATATTTTCCTAAAAATAATCACTTCTATCGCTTAAAATAATTAGTCAATAAAATATTTTTATTATCAACAATAATTTATGTTTAAATATTTTTCTAAATGATGGAAAATTATTTCAGTTATCATATTTATTAGAGATACAAATGATCATTTTTTAACAATTATCTTTCAAACCATTCGTTTTCCGCAAAACAAACATACAAATAAGAGAACCTAAAACAAAAATGAGATCAAAATAAGATGATATTTGCATCAACATTATGTGACGGTACAATGTAGAATTTAGTCAAATATTTTCTCAATATCAATACTTACGAAAATCATACATTTGTGCGTTGCAAGGGTGACATGCCTCGTGTCAACAAGAAGGATGCATCTGTGAGACAAAAAAGAAAAAAGAAAAGAAATACATAGTCGGTGAAGAGACAAAAAATTAATTGGTAGAACTTAGAGTACTTGTTTACATTTCCCTCTAAAATTTAAATGAAGAAAGAAAATATGAAAATATGAAATGAAAAAGTATTAGATACTCATTGTTGAACACAAATCAAATTATGATAGTCGTGGAATTTTAAAAAATAAAATAAAATGTTAGCAGTGGTGACCCTAAGGAATGTTTTAATTACTAAGAAAAAAGAAAATTATCTAAAAAATCTTAAATTATTGTATTACAGTCAATTTAGTTATAAACATTTATATTTGACTAATTTAGTTTCAACCATTTTGATGATTTGCCAATATAGTCATTTTATCTATTTTTTACCAAACATTGTCAATATGGACAATTTATGGAATTTTTAAAAATTTATGAATTTTTTCTTTTTTCCTTCTATTTTATTTTTTTATTTTTTTATTTTTTTCTTTTTTTCCTATTTTCTAAGCCAGGGTCGTTGACCATAGGTGACAATTTTCCTTACCTAGATCTTGGCAAGGGGTGGGGCAACCTTTGCTTGTGGCTAGCAATTGATGGAGGGTATTAAGGAAAGAAAAAAAGAAAAAAATGGAAAGGAAAAAAAAGGAAAATATATGGAAAATATATGGAAAAATTTAAAAATTATAAAAATTGTCCACTTTAGTATTAACCGTCTTATGCCAGCCATGTCACCTAAAGCAGCCATTATACCCGGCCAAAATTGATTAGAAAGCCTACGTTGGCAAATTATCAAAATGCTTAAAATTCGTCAAATTAAAAAGTTGAAGATTAAATTGATCCTCATATAATAGATTTAGAACTTTGTGAACAATTATTCGCTAAGAAAGTGAGACATGGAATCTAAAGCTAAATTAATGCTAAATATTCTGAGTTTTTTTTTTTTTTTTTTTTAGAAAATTAAAATATTTTGTAGTGTGACAAACTCTTAACAAATTATTTTAAACTCGCTCTTTTTTTATGACAAGAAAGCCTGCCACATAGATAAGAACTCGACTAGCAGAGAAGACGCTTGTGTAAATCTAAGTGCAGAGGGGTTTAAAGATCAAATTCTTACATGTAACCTTAAGAAACAACGTCTCCATTCCAAGATTACATCACCAAGTAAAAATATTTTGGTATGAACCGTGCGTTAAAACTAATGAAATATACCTTTTATGTGAAATCTTAAGGCATTCCGCAGAGTCTATCATTAGCCTACTTTTCAAGTTCTCATCGCTCTCCTTTGGGCAGTTACCCATGATGCTAATATTGTGCGAAACTAGATTTAGCAAAAAGAAAAATAAAAATTCTCTTCTTATATGGCAACCAAAAATAAGTTCATTTTTTGGCCACTCTTGTCATGCTCCCCTCTTTGGTCCACCAAAAAATCGATCACCTATTGTAACTCAATTTAATCATGTTCATTTTGCCATAATTCTTAAATAAAATATGGGGATACATTAAAGAAATTAATAAATATACAATTGACGGGCATGATTTACTCTCGTTTGGATCAACCATGATCACAACTCTTGAGAATCTAAAGATCCATTTGGTAATGTTTCTATTTTGGGAACAATATTTTTTTTCAGAAATAATTTTTTTCTATTTTTATTTTCCGGAACAATTTTTTAATAAAAAACACGTTTTTTAACTATACATAATTTCTATTTCCGAAATGGAAAAACAATAGAAATGCATTTGATATGATGATTCACAATCTTTTTTTTTTTGTAATATAGAATTTCTTTTAATTTGTTTTCTTATTCTTTCTTATTGTTGCTATTGCTACTACCTCGCCACCGATGACAGCCGACAAGGCCGCATACCACCATTGATCGTTGCTAGTGTCGACCTTTAGCGGTAGCAATGGTCGATCGATAGCAGCGATTGGCCGGCTGACAGGTGATGGCGACAAGCGACGATTAGCCAACGGCGACAATCAGCTAACAATGGGGGTTGACGGGCAATAGCTAGTAGTGATCAACCAAGGTAGGCAACAATGGGGTGGCGGCCGACAAAGAGGAAGAAAATAAAAAAAAAAAAAGAAAAGAAAATAACTTATTTCTAGAAATTGTTTTTAAGAATAAAAAATTACTTTTTTTATTTATTGTTTTTATTTCAAATCTATTTCCTAGCCACTTTTTTTTTTATGCCAAAGAATATAAAACTTAATTGACATTACCAAATTGATTTATGTTCTTTTTTTATTTCAAAGAACAAAAAAATAGAAATTGAAAAAAAACATAAACGTTAACAAATGGAGTCTAATTCTTTGGGATATGTAGATCCCCCCTCTTTTATCATTACCATAAAGTGCTCAACACCCCGCATAAAACTTCTTTGGCCACTCTCGTCGCTGCCAAGAAAGATATAAAGGTAAAAAAACAATAATTTATTTAATTATTTAATGCATTCTCCTTTTTACTTGCATTAGCTGGCGGCAAATAAATGGGATTGTCCATGCAACATGGGTTTGGTCTAATTCTGGCAACAGAAACTTCCTGTCAGACAGGAGTTTCAACGATTAACTGCGGCCAATTTTAGAGGCACCAAACCATCATCACTTACAACAAGCACAACGAATCCATTGCCTAAATTAGCTCAAACTGCGTGGATTTGCAGGTAGATTTAACAGCGATTGAATCAGTTGGGCAACAAAATTTCAACTATTTAGTAACAAGAAGACAAAGATCGCTTCTTCCTTCTCTTTATTGCCCCCAGATACAAAAAGGGGGCGTTCTTCCTCAAATTTAAGCACAACTCCATCAAAGGAAAAACGAAGAAGCCCCTTCCGCTAGATCTTTCTTTTCTTGTTTAATTTCTTGAGATAGTGGCGATGATGGCCATTTCAAGAGGAGCGGCTCTAATTATTTGTCTAGCCGTGGTAATTAGTTCTTGCGAAGCCCGTGGCGGAGTCAACCCATTGGTGGGTCGAGCTCGTGGAGCTATCCGCGGCGTTGTTGATTCGAAAGAGAAAATCTTTGATGTCGTGCAATTTGGAGCCAAGCCAGATGGACGACATGAAAGCGCAATGGTGAAGCTCTTCCTTATACCCCAAGGAAAGATTGTTTGATTTCCTTTTCTCTCTTTTTCTCATCAACCTTTCTAGACTCTTGTTTATTTCCTATAATATTGAACAATTCTCTGATAGGATAAGGATCCTGAGAAAAAGAAAGATTTGACGTTGGTGGAGCAGCTAGGAAAGATGGATTAGGGTTTGCATGAGTCGAGAAATTCTTCAATTCCATTTCGATGTTTCGGATAATGAAGAATACCAATTCACTTTATTCATTTACAAAAGCCATCAAAAAGCATCTGAATCTAATCAAAGTTATGCCACATCGGTCCTTTTTTATTCAAACTCTGCGTAGCAATGATGTGATATTCCTACTTGCATTATTGGATGCAGGAATCACTCCAATCCTCTTCGCCTTTCGCCCTTTTTTTCTTTCTTTTTTTGGTGACACGGAATTCAGTTCGGAAGTTGTTCGTCTTTGCCTCCAAAGGGTAGAGGCAACGGGAGCATATACTATGTTTGGATAAACTGCAATTACGAGCACTTTAAAAATAGTGAAGAGATGTTCGGAACGAGACGATTTTGTTTTGCTATTTGTGACTATGATTTATCGCGTTGATTTGGGTTGTTTTTTGGGGGGTGGGCAGCAATTCCAGAGGACGTGGAAAGCGGTGTGCCAGTGGCCAGGGAAGGCGAAGATGGTGATCCCGCCGGGGAGATTCCTAGTGGGCCCACTCACCTTCACAGGCCCATGTGTCAACAAGGAGCCCATAGTTGTCCAGATCAAGGGGACGTTGCTGTCCGCATCGCCGGACGAATTGGAGGACGCTCCCATGGACGTCGAATATTGGATCCAGTTCTACGAACTAAACGGGCTCATCGTGATCGGAGGAGGCACCCTCGATGGCCAAGGTGCTGCTTTCTGGTCGCACGATCTTGGTGGCCAAGGTCCAGGCCTCCCAATTGTAAGTTTCCCCAGATTCTATCCGAAGCAAAGCAAACGAAGAACGCGGCAGGAAGGATTAGACATTGCCCGAAATTCCTAATGGCCTTGCCCCTTTTTTCCCTCTCTCTTCTTGTAGAATTTGATGTTCCAGAAAGTCAACAACGCATTGGTTCGCAAGCTCTCTTCGGTCAACCCCAAAGGGTTTCATATCTCAGTAGTCCAGTGCAACAACATCAGGTTATACAACCTTCGCATCACGGCGCCTGCAGACAGCCCAAACACCGATGGGATCCATATCAGCAGGTCCAACCTGGTGAAGATAGCAAGGAGCGAGATTGCCACCGGTGACGATTGCATTGGCATGATTCAAGGTTCTACCGCAATTAGCATAAAGAATGTAAAATGTGGCCCAGGCCATGGTATAAGGTACGTCACCAGACTATAGTAGGTATGTTCAGTTCGAGTTCTTGAATCAGCATGAGAAAACTGCCACATGTCAAAATATAAGTAATAACACATTGATTAGGAGAAATATGTAGACCGCACAGCAGTTCCCGAATAAGATGATTGCTCGAATTAGATGATTTTTGTGTCTTTCTGAAGGGCTAACGAAAGAGTTTATGTTTGCATTTTTCCAACAGCATTGGCAGCCTTGGCAAGTACGAGAATGAGGCAGATGTTAGAGGGGTCGTCGTGAAGAATTGCACGCTTTCAAACACGGATAATGGACTCAGAATCAAGACAATGCGAGGTCCAAAGGCAATAGCAAGCCGAGCTTCAAGCATAATTTTTCAGGACATTATCATGCGCGATGTGAAGAATCCTATCATCATAGACCAAGAGTACAATGCTCATGGCAAGAATCAGGTACCATTGATTCGGATTTCTCAAAAGTCGAGCTGGTAATGATAACCTACATTGATTAATACCTGAGTTTTTGCTATCGCATGGCCAGTGCCTAAATCAATGAGTCGGTCGAAATTTTATTCCTTTAACCTCTCTCGTTTTAAGTTTGTTCCTACCCTACTTGCTTCCTCAGATATCAGAAAATCTGACATTATCGTCATATCATTGTTTTCTTCTTCTCTTGAATTGTGTAGGCCAATCCATCGCCAGTTAAGATCAGTGATGTTCACTTCATCAACGTTAGGGGGACATCGACATCACCAGTTGCGGTTCAGGTGGCATGCAGCAGAATGGTGCCCTGTCAAAACCTCCAATTCTACAACATAAACTTGGACTACGTGGGAAAACCAGGGAAAGCTTTGCCTCCCACTTGCACTTCCACATGTACTAATGCAAATGGACTGTCCTATGGAGGCATCCAAAAGCCCCCAGCTTGCCATTAGGGTTATCTTTGGATATCTCAAATTTCACTCCCATTCGTTTAATTTGTATAGATTGAGCAGGGAGACGGTGGCATTTTCTAGTGGGGTAAAGGAAACTTTTGATCTTTGGGAGGATTGGTTGTTTAGAGCATTGAACTAGTGTGTTTCACGCAAGGCCTTGAGAAAGATGTGGCGAAAAAAGAATGATTGTTGTGCTTCTGAGTAATTTAGTTCTCTCTACTGTGCGCAGAGCAACGGGTCTTTTGTTCAGATGAACGATGAACTATAGTCACGTGTGGTTAATATAATACTAAACTCATGTTTGATATGAAGAAGAGTTGACATCCCAAAGGCCGGCTCAATGTCATGGTCAAAGCCCTTGGTCGGTATGCAGTAGACGACAACAAGCTTGGCTATTGGCAGCAACAAGAATTGCCGCTGATGGAAGATTTGCTGTCCTATCAAGAGGGCCTATAATATTTTCATCGACGATGACAATGTCGTGGCCGAGAATGGCTTTTTGAAAATTGCTGCCGATGGTTTTTAGCAGCAAGTTTTTGAATAATATTTGCTGCAAAGAAAAGTTCCTGCATGAGAGACTATAATATTAGCAGACAAGAGATGCTGAGAAAAAAAATTACTTGATAACAGAAAAAATTAATTCTTCCCACAATCATTAAGTATATATATTAATGGATTTTTTTTTTGCAATTTTTGAATAATGCCTGTAAGATATTATTTTGCTTGTATAATGTTTTTGGATTTTTTGGGAACACATATTCTTGTCCAGCAATTTACAATTGAATGATAAATGTGGGAAATTTGTTGCTCTGTCCTCATTTTACACGCATTGTTATATCTACACTTATTTGTAGATAAAACCAGAAAGCATTAAGTAGCGAAGAAAAATAACCACATATAAATTGGTAAAAATGTGTGATAAATAAATAGAAAATGCTCCTTGGCTCCAGAGAGTTACTTAAGGGTACAACTGGTAATGCTTCTTGGCTAGAGAAGAGTTTTTTTTTTCAGAAATGCTTCTTTTTGATTTCTATTTCAGGAAACAATTTATGAATAAAATAAGACGTTTGGTAACTATACAAAATTTATACTCTAGAAATAAAAAAAGAATAGAAATGCGTTTGATAAAAAATAATTTTTTTTATTTATTCGTTTTTTATTTTTACTTATGGATCGCCGCCGGTCGACCACCACCCTCCGCCACACATACGATGAGCAGTCGTAGGAGGTGGCGGCTAATAGGTTGTGCGGCGGTGGTTGGCGGTGATGGTTGGCGGTCGACGGTCGTGCAGCGATGGCAACGACATGTGGCGGTGGGCGGAGGGCAATGGCGGCGGGTGGGAGGGCGGCGGTGGCAAGCAAGCAAGTGGATGGTGGTAATTAGCGGTGGGCGGTCGGCGCAACAATGGCGGGCGTCGGCCGACCGGCAACGAGCGATGGTAGCGGCAAACAATAGTTCTCCGGTCGGGCGGGCGGCGGCGGGCAAGCAAGGCTCCAATAGTCAAGCGCCTCCGGTGACAAGCGATAGTGACAAGCAATGAGCAATGGCAACGACAGCGGCGGCAAGTGGCGGTCGGCCAACAGGCGACGATTGGCCGGCAACGAGTGGCGGCGACAGTCGGCTGGTGGTGGCCGTGGCATGAGAGAAGAATAAAAGAAAAATCACTTATTTCTAGAAATTAATCCCGAGAATAATAAGCAATTTTTTTTTTGTTTCTCGTTTCTACTCCAAATTTATTCCTAGGCTAACTTTCTATTCCGAAGAATAGAAAAACAATTTGATGTTACCAAATGGATTTCTATTCTTTTTTTTTTTTTTCAGGGAACAAAAGAATAGAAATTCTTAGGAATAGAAATCTTCTCATGCAGTACCTAAATGGCTAAAAATTATGTCCAACAGGAAAATGCTACGAAATATTGTAGATGATTTTTCACAAATCCTCTTAACTCTGTCACCGATGTATAATAGTCCCCATTTTTTAGGATTTAGAGATAAACCCCTTGAAATTTAGTTTTTACCATAGCAGCTAGTTTTTCCTTCTGCATTTGACTAACTCATTTTCCTAGACCAAAATAACCTCAAAGTGTTAAAGTCATCTTCCGGATTGGATTCATGAAGCCACTACATCGAAAGCACCCACCACTAAAGAGGGGCTGAGAGAGAGGGGAAGAGAGGGAGAGAGTAACAATTAATTAGCCACAAGAGCTTTTATGTTTTAATTTAGAATAATACCATGGTCCGTGAACTTTTGATTCAATGGACAATATCATTCATAAACTTGAACTTTTAATTTGTATAATATGATTCCTCAATTTTGATTTAATATATAATATAATCCTTAAATTATATGAAAATATTTAAAATTTGAAAAATCACACATATTAAACATTAAACCAAACTTCGGGGTGCATTGTACAATTTAAAAATTTAGGCCACATTATATATTGAATCAAAGTTAAATGATCATTTATGATATTATGATTTTTAACTTTTGAGTGAGGTTATATTATTTTTTTCAATACAAAAGGATTGGGACGTGGGCCAAGGCCCACAGTAGTCTACTGCTCCATTTGACATCACAAATTTAGGTATTTTATTTATTCACAAGAATGAGGTTGGAACGATGCTTTCTACATCATCAAAATTACCTTCTCATGTACATATTACGAGATGTTTTGTCCAATGATTGATAATTCTCCTTTAAAATAAATGCATTAAAAATTCTAAAATTTATTACAAAAATATAATTACGTACTAAAACTTTCAAAAGATATAATTAAGTTTTAAGACTTATTGTGAAAGTGCAATTAGATCATAAAACTTTCAAATAACTTGATTGCATCAATTTAACAAGTTTTAAAATATAATTATACTTTTAAAAAATTTAGAACTCAATTGCACTTTCATGATAAGTTTTACAACTTAATTACATTTTTTTTTAAATTTGATGACTCAATTATATTTTTGTGATAAATTTTAGGATTTTAAGTGAATTTCTCCCTTTTCCTTTAACTGAAGTAGCTCCACGCATGGACTACACGTGCGAAATTGTTTTTAAGAAGTTTCATAAAAATATATTTTTTAAATTAGATGTTTGCCTAAAACTACCGTAGGAAAATCGCATGTTGTAGTATCCACTGTGTAATTTGGAACGTGAAAGTCGTGGAGGGGAATAGTTTTTTTTTTTTTTTTCTAATAATTTTTGAAGTATGGGCACATTTAAAAAAGGAAAAGTTTAGACAGTGAGAGCAGTGGGGGAACGTGCGATTGGTGTCACTGCTTGTAGTGAGCTATTTTGTGGAGACGCTGTTACATCCCCCACGTAATTTTTACCATAAATCCCCTTGATACTAATACCTTACGTCTTTGTTATATTGAAAGATCATTATAACTCTTTCGGCACCGACACCAAATTTGAAAGTGGACCATTTCTAAAAAGAATAAAAAATATATATGTTTTAAAAGCGTATTTGGTACCATTTGGTAATAATTTATTCTTTAATGATTCGATGGTGAAATTATTTTTTTTACTCTTTCGAAAATAATTTCGATAAAAAAGTCATTGTTTTTTATTCTAAAATTTTGATTCTTGAATAAAATTGCATTTTAAATCGTACTTTTGATTCTATTCCAAATTAATTTATTTTAATTTTTTATCAAAGTTTTTAACTTTTTTTTTCTTCATTTTTCTCCTATTCTTCTTTTTCTTCTTCAAGTGACCAATTCCCGGACAAGGGTCGAGATCTCACCGGAGATCGACCCAAACAAGGGCCGGTTGCCAAATCGCCAAAGTAAGCTTACCCTCGGCGAATGTTGGTGAGCCTCCAACGTGGCGATGGACGGTAGTGAATGGCGGCGAATAGCAACTGCGGGAAGATAGTAGATGAAGAAGAATAAAAGAGAAGAAGAAGAAGAAGAGAAAATAGAAAGAGACTTAATTTTTAAATTTATTCTCGAAACAAAAATTAATTTTTTTATTTTTTATTCTACTCCAAATCTTTTTTTAGGAACAAAAATTTTACCAAACGTGATTTTATTTTCAAACTGCTCACAAAAAAAAAAAATCAAAATCTGATATTATTTAAATGATTACCAAACAGCCCATAATTTTATCACCTTGAGATTTGCAACACCAAAAAAAATAAAAAAAAGAAATGGAAAGAAAAAAGGAATGAAAGAAGACTCTAGGAAACCAAATTGGAGGAGCACTATGAGCGCTGTCCAAAATTCCCATTTCAGCTCCAAAAACCAGACCCGCATCCATCCACCGGCGGACACGAAGAAGAGAACTAGAAAGCTGCGATCTCTCTCTCCCTCTCCTGCTCCATCATCAGGTACGCCCGCGGGTTCACCTTAATTTCCTTCGGCAGATCTCATTTCCTGCTTCCGATCACGCGAATTCTCTCGATCAGATCCCGACAGTGATTGAAAACTCCGGGAATTCGAATTCTTGCGGATCTTGTCCGATCGGCCGATTCGATCTCTCGAGCCCCTCGAAGATGAATTCCAACTACGGCAAACCCAACAACCCGCAGCGCAGCTCCGGCTCTTTGGGCAGCTTCGATTTCGACATCGGAATCGGTTCCAACAAGCCTAGGTCCTTGAACGATCAGAAGAACAAGACGACCTCCTTCTCGTACGCCGCCGCCGCGCCGTCGCCCGCGCAGCCGTCGAGGCCCGCGTGGCAGCCCAACAAGCCCTCGTGGACCCACCAGCCTGCCGCCGGCGCCGCCGGCCCCGGCCCGGCTCAGTCGGCGGGGGCAGGGTCCCTGGGCGGGCCCACGTCGATGGTCGGGGACATCTTCGGCAAGAGCTGGTCGTCGTCATCGATGTCGACGGGTTCTTTGGGGTCGGGGTTGGGGATCGGGATTGCGAAGAAGGACCCGAACTTGTTCGGGGATTTGGTTAGCTCGGCTTTAGGAGGGCAGGGTAAGGGCAGCAGTGGCAATGTCCCGTTGAAGAACGCGACGCCGGCTGCATCGGCTAGCAAGACCGCATATTCGATGGGGAATTTAGCAGATTCGCTGCCGAAATCTGGTAATTCGATGCACAATAGTGGAAGTCGGGGATCTGGGGGTTATAGTACTGGTGGCGTTGGGGGCATTAATTGGAATGGCGTTAACGCCGGCAGTAAGAGTGCGACTCTCGGAGGTCCTTCGATGCAAAATATGGCTGCTGCTGGTGGTGGTAGTGGAGGTGGAATCAATACAAATAAGGATCCATTCAGTAATTTGGTTGGTTTCGGATCAAAACAGCAGTCGGGCAGTCTCAACTCAGCGAGCAAGGCCAGTGCTAAGACTGGCACAGGTAGTCATGAGTTTGGAGATTTTCAGAATGCTCCTTCATCTGGTACGACCACATTCTCATCAAGTGGGTTTTCTGCAAATAAAACCAATTTTGCGGCATCAAATATGAGCTTTGGTTCGAAAATGGATGATTTCGGGATGCCTGCCAAGAATTTCAGTCAGCAGAATCAGACTCCTGTCCAGAGCTCAGGCGCAGACAGTTTTGATGTGTTGTTCTCTTCATCCTCTGGCTCGGCTTCTGCTGGTGTTGCCACTGGAGAACAGCAAGCTGTGGGAGTGGATGACTGGGGTTTGGATTCAGATTTTGGAGGAGGAAATGAGGGTGGTGGCACC
Organism: Eucalyptus leucophloia subsp. euroa; assembly: GCA_017140325.1. Lineage (NCBI taxonomy): Eukaryota > Viridiplantae > Streptophyta > Magnoliopsida > Myrtales > Myrtaceae > Eucalyptus > Eucalyptus leucophloia. The sequence continues at coordinate 25,825,847 of CM029471.1, forward strand.
ACCACGGAACTTGAGGGGCTTCCACCGCCTCCTTCAGGCGTATCAGCTTTAACCGCTAAGAACAAGGGCATGGATAATCAGAAGCAAGGGCAATATGCCAATGCCATTAAGTGGTTGTCGTGGGCTGTGATTCTCCTTGAAAAGGCTGGAGATAATTCTGCCACCACAGAAGTCTTGTCATGCCGAGCCTCATGTTACAAAGAAGTTGGGGAGTATAAGAAGGCTGTGGCAGACTGTACAAAGGTAAAGTGCCAATAATTGCTCACAGATTGAAATCTTCTTTATTTTGATGAAGGCAGTGCATGGCGATTCCTTGGGGTTTATTAGTTGTATCCATCAGATGTTTTTGTACCTTAGGTAAGATCACTTCATTAATATGAGAATAATTCGTGTCATTTGGGCAGTGATGAGCTACATTTCAGAATACACAAACTTACAGATGTTTTTATACTATTTCAAAGAAAGAAATATTGAACTCTGAAAACATTCTGCCCTGTCTGGGAGCTTAAGAATCAATCTTCTCACCGAGAGCTGCCTTATTTTTTAGGCATGTGAGGTTTGACTATGCTTAAGATTCCATATCTTGGAGATTAACAATGACAGTTCCATGTCACGTGTCTACCTATGCTTAACAAATTTAGGCAGTATCTTTTTATTGTCTAGATAGGCAGCTATGAAAGATTGCATATGAAGTCTTGAACCAGGATTGATGAAATATCTCTTAAGACATTCTATTAATTGTAATGGCAAGATTTTTGATATTCCTCGTGAAAAGGATGAAATCAATAGAAGGCATGACAGGTTTTTGCTGAGCAGGTGCTAGAACATGACGATGCAAATGTAGCCGTTCTTGTACAGCGAGCTCTTTTGTATGAGAGTATGGAGAAGTACAGACTTGGCGCAGAAGACCTGAGGATGGTGCTGAAGATCGATCCTAGTAACAGAGTTGCTCGAAGCACTATTCATCGCTTGAACAAAATGGCAGACTAAGCAACCTTCTGAAACTTATTCATTTTTTTCTCCTCAAGCGATGAGACTTACTTCTTCCCCTTCTCCAATTTTGTTTGGGGAATAGTAAAAATCTTATCCTTTGTCCGAGATTGAGATTTACATTGGTTGTAAAACTTTTGAGTGTATCACGTATTGTATTTGCTTCAGTTTTCATCGGATGCTACCTGCAACTAATTCTTGATTGTCACTTCATAAAGGTATGAGATTTTTTAGGTTTTCTCCACTTTGTCCCATGCAATGTGCGGCAATTCACCTTAAGCTCAATAGGCGTAGCTCTTTTTGTTTCACGGTAATACACACGTACTTTTGAATGATTTGGTTATGTGTAAGCTGATCCGTTATCAGTTGTGAGGTAAATGAGATTGAAATTCCCTCTCTTTACTCTTCATTATCTTCTTGAGAAGGTTATGCTATTGTCACTGTGAATGCCTCGAGAAAGGAAATTAAATTCGGTTGGGAAATTCAGAGGATTTAGATTGCTGCATTGTGGATTGACTGCACTTCTTCATTAGTTGTGATCTTACAATGCCTTCCTAAAACAACTGCATGACTGTTTTACTGAAGTATTATCTTCCTGTCTGCAATATTGATGCCACAACTTGAATAGCTTCCTGAGCACTGGATTTTTCAGCTGGAAATGTACTTTGAAATCTGAATCACATTTTGTCATAGCAATGGTGGTTCTTTTTCTATCTAATCATACTGTGTCAATGCTTTCTCTGCCACAGAGGAAGAGATATCATTCAATGAACTGAAAATCTATATTTGGGAGATCAACATGTGAGCCAATTACGCAGCAAATTGGGTGGCCTCTGCTGTAAGCATGGGTTTAGCGAGAATCTCTGTTACATTGTAGTTATACCAGTCCATTAGAATCAACTGGAATAATAATATCGTGCCTCGAATGTTAATGCAACTAGATGGCGAGCTCTTCTTCAGCTGAACCACAAGCGGTCATTCGAGGAGTTTGGCAAGAATTGTGTAGGCTACCAATTTTATCTGGGAATTTAAGTAAAAGCGCCTAGATCACAAGTTTACAACAGCTAATTTTTACTTTCAAGCGGGGATTTCTCTCTTTATTTTTCACTGTGAAGGGGACTAGTGCCATCTTGCATCGTTTGCGGCGGTGAATCCCAAATGGGATGCTAAGAGATCTCCCTTTGTCCTTGCTCCAAGCGGATCCGAAGAGCAACGCCAATTGAGGGATCTGAATTCACGGCGCATGGTTGGAATCGATTTGGCAAACCGCCAACCGCGCTGCACTCTGTGGGGGCCTTTCAAGTGGGGTATTCATTCCGCACCCTCATGCATTGTTATGGGAAGATGTATTCTGGGATGTACAAGGAACGAGAAAAGATTACAGTAAGCAGTAAGATAAGATCTGCAATTAGCGAGACACTCTTATATAAAAATATCCGCCGGAAATCGGACATTCTTCATTGAGAAGCCTGCACCGCAGTTGCTTGAAGGTTTTCTTCAATGGTAGGGGTATTGTCCAAGGAAGCGTCTTGGTGGGGATTAGCTTTCGGCTTTCACCCCAACAATCCCTACCAATTGTTGTCGAATTCAGATTGTTGCACGGACTGAGCCAGGATGTGTACGTCATTGTTGTAGAACTCACCAAACAAGTTCCACGTCAATTGCACAGTGAAGGCCGCATTGAGTCAGGATAATCAAACATGGTGGTGGTTGTTGTTGTTGTTCTAAATTGCAATACTTAGAATGCAATTACATAATTATTATGAAATGAAAGTAAGTGAAATTGACAAATAATTTTAGAGAGCTAGAGTGAGTGGAAGTGATACTTGAGCGAGAACAAAGAGATGTTGAAGAATGAGAGCAAGAGGGGACTAATATATAGAGGATCAAAAAAATTTCCCTTCAAGCGCAAGCTCTTGTTGGGACGTTAATGTTCACTTATCACTATCTTTTCTTATGACCCAACAGTCAGGTGTTGCCCACTAGAGGTGATCGGTTCCCAAATGGATGACTTCCACCTCAGAAGTGGGAACCGCTCATTAAGGGCTGATTCCATAAAATGAAAACCGTGAACCGCCCTTGGTTTTATGGGCACAATCGGGAATCGATCTGGTTTGGTTCGATTCGATTCTTGAGTGGGCCATGGAACCCCACTAGGAACCGGCCAAAACCCTTATCTACAAAGATGACAATCAATTTAAGGAGATAATATAAATATGAAGTGGAACCACAAACTCTTCGGAAAAGGACAGAATTTTGACATGTTATTTAGGAAGCCTTCAATTAGATTATTAATTGCAACAGTAATAGCCACGAAAATTTTCTTAACCTCCATGCTTCAATTCTGGTGTGGAAGAACAGAGCTTGGAGCAAGAAAATGGAATAAGGCATTTAGCAGTAGCTTCGATCGTTCCTTCCAAGATCCATCAGTTTCCTAGTTTCAATAATGTCGAGTAACGAATAAGAAGCGGTGAATTTATCTCACAGCACACGAAATCCATCAGAAGATGACATGTGGGGACTATCAGATAAAAATGCAGATATACCAAATTCACATTCAAAGATGAGAGAGTCTAAGCAGATTCATCAACACCTGCTACAGAAATCACCTTCATTCGCTAGTAATTGCACATCCATGCGGGGCCATGCCACGCAAAGTAAACACTCGTGGGCTACAGTTGCTATGCGTCGATCTTCTAAATGATCATTTAATTATGGTCGCACCAGTAATTTTGCATTCGACTCCAACATTCACCTATATCTCGATTCTTCCATAAGCATTCAATTATGACGATTAATTAAAGTCGGCGTCCTCTCGGATGAGGGATAGCGGTTAGTGCACCAAGTAAAGGGATCTTTCACTTGTCAAGGTGATGCTTCGGCTTCCCCAATCATCATCATTTTCATAGCAATGGGTCGTTAAAAAGGTAATAAATAATTGTCTTTATGACCACGAAAAAGCTGGATAATTGATTCTCATGTTATTAATAGTCGAAATTCCCCCTTTTTCATTCAAATTTTTTAGCGTTTTTTATATTACATTCGTATTTTTCAATTACAGAAATACCATACCCAATATTTCAGGGTCTACCAAACTATTTATTGAACTTATTTCTTTGAAATTTTTAGTCAGCACCTGAAATACGTCTTTTAATTATTTTTTTTAGAGCGTACCCTGCAGGGGGGGCAAATCAATTAGTTTAAAAGGAATTATTGAAATAATCCCCAACTCATTTTAATTTATCGAGAATTCGGAACAAAAAAAATTGTTTAAGCAAAATGTTTATCTTTTTATAACTAATCTAGGGATCATTCTGCTCACGCTCTTGAATGTATTTAGGGGGGTCGTTAGTTTAATAAGTAATAACTTTTAGATCCACCGTCGTTAGTTTAATAAGTAATAACTTTTATTTAAATAAGTTCATCCATTAATAATGGAAACATTAAATTTTATTTGAGAAGTTAACCGTAACTCAGTGCCAAGCATAAGTATGATAATGAGTTTAAAAGTATAGATGGCATACATAAATTTTCTAAAAGAAAATCTCTTTTTTTTTTTTTTGCCAAATGGTCCCACAATTTTTTTGTTAAATAGTGATCTTATGCAGCCTATCGAGTACCGTTTATTTTGGTCGAATGCTTATCGAGTATTCAAACGTGGAAAATGAAGCAATCTTTTCAATTACACTTTCACTGTGTGATAAAAATTTTAAGTCTAAATAAATCCTCCTCAAAGGTTAGCCTTTATATAAAATAGAGTCGGGTCTGTACTTTGTAGAATTCATGACCAATTGGTTTTTCTACCTCAAAACCCATATTATCTCAAACAAACGAAGTGGTAAATGAAAAATCAAAATGTCACTATAATCAACATATTAACAAAAAAAAATAGTACAAATACCTTAATTTAAAAAATTCAGCAACACGAAATTCAAATAAAAAATTCTTCTAAAACCAACCAATAAAAAGAAAAGTATGCTTAGATATAAACCGGAAGTTGAAAAGACCGAATGCTGGAGACTCTGCTATTATTATATTATTAAGTTCATAGTAAAAGAACAAGCCACCAAAATTAATTAGCTTCCTCTTTTCCCAAAAATACGCTCTCTCTCTCTCTCTCTCTCTCTCTCTCAAGAACGAAGCCAAACCCCAGCTGCTACAAGACTCAAGAGCAAAGCCAAAACCCCTCACCTCCCTCTCTGTCTCTCTGTCTCTCTCCCTCCCTCCCTCCCTCCCTCAACTCCCATGGCGCCGAAACGCAAACGCCCAACTCCTTCCCACGAATCGCCACAAACGGACGTTTCCTCTGGCGAGGAGTCGCGCACCGGCCCCGAGCCCCCGACAGCTGAAGAGCAACGGGAAGCGGACGAGGAAAGCGGAGAAGAAAGCGGATCCTCCGGAGCACCATCCGGGTCCCAGTCCCGATCGGACGATGAAGCAGCTCATGAGCAGGAACCAGCAAGGCCCTCGCAACAGAAGAAGAAGAAGAAGAAGTCCTCTTTGGACTCGGACTCGGGTTCGAGTTATGAATCCGACCCCCGAAGGACCCGCGCTGTGGAGCCCGTTGCCGCGGCCAAGGAGGGCGCATCAAAGAAGCCGGCCAAACATCAACAGTTGGAAAAGCAGCCTGCGAAGAGGGGCGGCAATGCCGAAGGAGGAGAAGAAGAATCGTCTGGACCGTCCGAATCCCATGATGAAGCAGCAAGGCGCGAATTCCTAAAGCCCTCGCGTACAAAGAAGCCCACTCCAGACTCGGAGTCTTCTGAATCGAAGTCTGAAGACGAGACCCGCGCTGTCAAGGCTGTCGCCGCCGGCAAGGAGGTCACGCCGGTAGAGGAGCCGGCCAGGTCTCAAGAGTTAAAGAAGCGGCCCACAAAGAGGAGGAGGAAGGGCAGCGATGCTAACAGTGGAGCCAGGGCTGGGGCCACGACGCAGCATACCGGGGAGGGGTCGCCGTGGTTTCGACGCATCTGGAGTGAGAATGATGAGATCAAGTTCCTCAAGGTAATGATCAAATTCCACAAGAAGAAGAAGTTAGACCCCTTGACCAACTTCAGCCTATTCAAACGTTTTCTCGACAAGAAATCAGTGAGGTTTGACTTCTCTCCCAATGAATCGCAAATCTTCAACAAGATTAGGTCAATGAAACGCAAGTTCAGTAACGGGTGTAAGGCAGGGCGTATAGGGAAGAAGCCCCATGATCAGAAGTTCTTTGAGCTTTCCAGTGTCCTCTGGGGTGGTGAGAATGGCGGCGAGAAAGTGCACTTGTCTTTAAAGAAGATTAAGGCTTTTAAAAACGCCAGCAAGATTGCTGCTCCTCCGACAAAGTGGGAGGAGGAGGAGTTTGAGGATAGCATTTGGGCCAGCGAACCTTCTCTATTGCGGCTGACCAGCATGGGGCTAGGAGAGGAAGTTGTGAAAACTGGTATAGGGATGATCGACTCATCGGAGATGGAGGAACTAAAAGAGAGGTGGCGGCAAATGCGCCTGTCCGAACTACAGGTTGCCAGTGATAGAGCGACGCTCATGAATCACCAGGCGAAGCTATTTATGGATGGCTATCGTCGAGCAAAGCAGCAGTTACAGGAAGCAGATTGTGATCCTTAGGTTTTTATAATTAGGCTTTCTTTTGTCTCGATCTTTTTACCTAACAAACCATTCGCATGTTGGTTTCTTGGCTGTTCGGTGCATGGGTTTTGATGCTCTTTGTGGGATGCTTTCATATGAATGTTAAAAATGGGAGTTCAATTTCTAAATGCGCAGAAAATCTTGGCTTTTGAGGGCGAATTAGCTCTTCCGCGGGACTGATAATATAAAAATCTAAAATATACACACAATTATCCGATTTGGTGTTTTGAAGTTCGAAGGCGACGACGTGGAAGCTGCTTTGGCAAATGCTTTGACCGCTGCAATACGTTTGGAACTTACAAAACAGCATTAAAAAAACAAGACACACTCCTCAGGAGTTGCATGTCAAATCCTCGTGTGGTTTGGTTCCTTTTTTGCAAAAAAAATAAAGCGAAGAACATATATTTTGCTGAGGAAAAAACCAAAAAAAAATTGACCCTAAAGTTAGTAAATAATAATATAACCGCAAGTATATGTTCTCATTTGATAGAAATCATGACTAGGAGCTTCTTTTTAACTCAAGATTATCTTATCCTAAACAAATCAAATGAAAAATGAAAAATCACTATGTTTTGACTTTTAAGGACCATAATTATTATACTAATTAAATATTTATATTTTAATTAAAAAAATTCAGCAACACGAATTTCGGGCTTCTTCCCAAACCAAATATCCATGAAAAGAAAGTGCGAATGAATAAATATAAACAGAGCATTCAACTGACGGCTCCAAAAAAGGCGCAAGAGCTTCAGAGATATTCGTAGAAGCAAAGGGAAAGCAGCGTTGGTTGAGTTGACGGGCGTGCTTTTTATTCTCAAATTAAAAACTTCCTCATTTAAAAAAAAAATAGATTCATTTAAAATTCTAAAACTTATCATGAATATACGATCGAGTATTAAAATTTTCAAAAAGTATAACCCAATACTAAAACTTATCACATGGTGTGATCAAATCATTTCATGAATATCGCCGGCTTAATTAACGGAAAATGCTGATATAGCATTTTAAAATTAATTTATCTCTCCTATGTGACATTTATTATTATTATTTTAATAAATTAGTTTAAAAACTAAAAAAGAAATACCAAAATTTTATTCTTTTTAAAAAAACTAAAAATAAAGAATGGGAGGGGGCATGTTCATCTCCCTGGGGGAGGGGGGGTGTGCTACCACTGCCCATCACCGGCCCCAAGCTCGGGCTAGCAACCCTTGCTAGGCCTAGGCAAGAGCACTCGGATCTAGGCGTTGCGAGCCTTCTCCTGCGGTTGGTGACCATTGCCCACCTTGGGCGAGGCCTCATTAGCACTTGCTTGGACAACAAGAGTTGTCGGCCCTAGGTAAAGGCTAGTCTCTCCCAAATCTGGGTGAGCCTTGCCGGTCCCAAGTGAGGGCCAACGAGGCCTTGCCCAGCCCTCCCTTGGGGCTAGCAAGACCTTGCCTAGGGTAGGCAATGATTGCCGACCCCAAGTGAGAGTCAGTGTTGCCCAAATCTAAGCACTTTCACCCGAGTCTCGAAAGGGTTGCCCCCCCTCGCCTAGGGTCAGGTGGGGGTGTTCGTAAAAAATTCTAAACGCAAGTGAACGTGTTGAATAAGTAATATAATGATAAGAAAAAGTATTGTCCCATTGAGATCGATGATTAATAAACTAATTAAATACTAAAATATATTAATTCTAAAATTTATCTAATAGATCAAAATATAATTTAGAATAAATTTAAAAAAAAATTGGAGACTAAGTGTAGTAAAACAATCAAATAAATATGTTAGAGCATCTGATTTCACCATAACTACTAGATATAAATTTCAGATTGTTATGAGTATAAGAACGATATCAAACATATGATAGCGTAATTTCCTAATCTATTCACTATTCTATCTCTAAATATAGCAAACATACTCAGTTTATTAATTCACTATATTTCTATGTGAATTAAAATAAACATGAGTGCATTAAAAAGTATGATATTCCTAGCTTGCAATGAGTCTTTTGGATCACCTTATCATCAAAAACTACACAAATAACGCGGTATATCTCTATCCATGTTTAATTCATGGTTATATATTATAATAAGCAATTGCATATTATCAAGTCTCAAACATGCACATCAGATCATTCAAGTGGTGGCCAGTCACTCAAAAGCATTATACACTATAATATATAACTCACATGAATGAAATCAATTATAAAATATAAAAATCATGAAATTCACATTATCATGGTTAGACTATATCGTAGCCTTAACAAAATAAAATTAGAACATAACAGATGAAGAAATAAAAATATAAATCAAATTCAATATCTTGAATCAAAGAACCTATCACCACTTTTGTCTTCTTTTCAAAATATTTGAAAAACTCTCAAAACAATTAAAAAAAAGGGAAAAAAACCACAAAAAACCCCAAACTTTGCCTCGAGTGACAGATTTATCCCGAACTTTGTTCTGTGACGTGAAAAATCCTAAAGTTTGCTAACTGTGACACATTTATCCCGAACTTTTATTTATGACACAAAAAATCCTGAACTTTCATTTGTATGACACATTTACCTTAAATCATAAGGGCGTTTTGGTCTTTTTACTTTTAAAAACCGCCGGCCATGGGGGAGCCGGCGGAGGGAAGCCGGCGTCCGGTGAGGGCCTCCCTCGCCAGATCTAGCAAGGGCACCCTCGCCCGGCGAGGGCGGCCCCGCGAGGGGCGGCCCTCGTTGGCGTCGGCAGGGCCTCCTCGCCAGATCCGGCGAGGGCATCCTCGCCCGACGCAGCGAGGGTGGCCCTTGTCGACATCGGACGAGGGCCTCTCTCGCCGATCGGGCGAAGACCTCTCGCCGGCGTCGGGCGAGGCGACCCTCGTCGGCGTCGGGCGAGGGCCTCCCTCACCCGGATCCGGCGAGGGCACCCTGCGCTCGCCGGCGAGAGCACCCCTCGCTAGATCCGGCGAGGGCACCCCTTGCCGGCGACGGCGAGGAGGCCCTCGATTGGGTCAAACGAGGGCCTCCCTCGCCCGACGCCAGCGAGGGCGGCCCTCGCCCGACGCCGGCGAGGGCGGCCCTCGCCGAACGTCGGCTTCCCTGCACCGGCCACACCATGGCCGACGGAGGGAAGAGAGAGGAAGAAAAAAATAAAAAATAGAAAAAATAAGATGAAAATACCCTTAATGGGGTAAATGTGTCACAGTTAGCAAACTTCGGGGTTTTTCACGTCACAAAACAAAGTTCGGGGTAAATCTGTCACTCAAGACAAAGTTTGGGGTTTTTTGTGACTTTTTCCTAAAAAAAAATGATTTAACAAAAGCCCAGTTGCTCCCTCTCTCTCTCAATGTTCTCCTATTCATAGGATATATCCAAAAATACTTATCTCCAAGCATTGCGCATAAAATTGGGGAGTAAATAAGAAGATATTTGATTTGATATCTATCTCTCACCGTTTGCAGATAATATTATGGAACAAAATCAGGGATTTCCTGATTTGATATCCATCTTCCATTTTTTTTTTTTTTATTTGAATTCCTGATATTTGCCATTTTTTTCTTATCTTCTCCATATCTTATTATTTTGCATAAATAAAGAAAATTCAAATAATCAGAAGGAAATCAAAATATTTTTTTCATAGATATTGCATTAATTGTTGCCTAAAATAGTTAAAATAACTCTATTTTTATAGAGTTATCCGAGGGCCAATCACCACACCTAGGGTTAGCAATCATTGCTAGGCCCTACAATGATGGGTGGTGGCGGCGACAACAGTAGCATCCCATTGCATTTTTCGTTAGTTAATTTGACAGTGTTAGCATAATGACTTGATTGTGCTAATGTGACAAGTTTTAAAATTTAATTGTATTTTTTGAAAATTTTATGACTCAATTATACTTTATTTTAAGATTTCTAGTGAACTTATCCATTTTTAAAATTGCACGTTTAATATATGGCCCTTAACTTTTTTCTTTTTGTGTTTATTACAGTGCAGCCAAAAGTTACTTGTGTATGCATATATAGATGGAAAATTCCAAATAAGATTCTGAAGTGCTCTCATTTTTTTAAATAAGGGTTTGAAGTGTTGACAAAAAAAAAATAAGGATTTGAAGTAAACTTTACATCCAATAAGGGCCTGAACTACTCTAATTTGAAAGATGTTCGGGATTAAATCAATCAAAAAGTCATTTAAAGCGTATTTATGGATAATTATCACAGTTTTAATGACCATAAAAGTGGACTATTTTGATCTCTCCTTTTCTTATAATTTTTATTTAGCAATCAAAACTGGTTTTCCAAAGTTATTTCTATATTATGCACTGCGCTCCTAAAATAAAAGTACTAAATATTGCGAAGTGGGCTCATTGTGACCGATAAGTGTTTTCCAAATTCTTCTTTGGGTTAATACCGTGAAAAACCCCAAACTGGTACACTTGTGACAAATTTACCAAAAACTATTTTTTTTTACCATGAAAAACTTCAAACTGATATACCTGTGATAAATTTATCCCGACTGACTATAAAAAACCCTAAACTGGTACATTTATGACAAATTTACCCCAAACTAATTTATTCGACTGCAAAAAACCCCAAATGGTAAATTTGTGACAATATACCATATGCTAAATTGGATTAATACCATAAAAAAAATTACAAAAATTGTAAACGGTGACAAACAAAGCGTAAAATCCTAAATTGGTATACCGGTCAACTGTCACATGTCATTTAACTTAATAATTTGAGAATAAAATTTAACGAAAACTAACATAGGGTAAATTTGTCATAAATGTACCAGTTTAGGGTAAATTTGTTAAATGTATACCAGTTTGGGATTTTTGATGGTCAAAAAAATAGTTTAGGGTAAATTTGTCATAAGTGTACTAGTTTGGGGTTTTTAGGGTATTAACCCTTCTTTTATTTAATATTAATGTTTTATTTTTAAGTGTGCCTGTCTTTTAATGCCAAAGAAATGGAGAAAAAAGCATTCATTCAGCCACCAACTATAAATGCATATTCCATAACGTGAGAACTTAGAAGCATCACTGACCCAAAAAAAAAAAGAACTTAGAAGCATTTATAGTCCAGTGTAAACTCAAATGCTCTTGGAAAAATAAAATATGCAATTAACAACGGGAGGTGGTTGCATATTTGAATCTACCACCCGGAAAAATGAATTCTTTTTCTATTCCATATTTGTTAAGTTCCCTAATTAATAGTTTCTAAAGATTATCATCAAATATTGTTAATGGATAAGCTTTTCTGGGAAAAAAAAAACAAGAAGAAGAGAAGAAAGATCAGCGAGAAGCTTGACTTTGAATTATGAGGTGTTATGAGGTGAGCCAAGCAGGCGATCTACTTCTTTAACTATCTAATTAACTTCGGACCCAAACAAAACTATCTTCAACTAACATATATTTGTTTTTTATGTCATTAATAGTTGATTCTTTTATAAATGACTTATTTATCAAGCAGCCCTCTTTCTAGTCTTTCTTTCTTTCTTTTTCTTTTCTTTTTGTTTGGTTTACATGTTCTTCTTACATACTATCCAAGATTGAAATTTGGTTGGTTTGTTTTGTGGTGAAAGGCTGATTTAAGGGAACTTATTAGTTTTTTTTCTGCCAATGATTGCCATGGAGTTCTCATTAAGAGCAATTTGAGCCGATATATAGGATGGATGGGGACACCTATTATAATTTTTTTCCGAGAAAATCCCAAATCTTAACTTAAAGTGTGGTCATTTTATCAAATAAGGACACTTAGTGGGTCTTACTTCAAATAAGTACCCGGAATACCCTAATTTCTACAATATTATCGTGTCAATCTCAAATAAGAGTCTAATGATCTTGGTTAAGTAAGGGTATTTTTATCATTTATATGTGTAGAACAATGATGTATACAAATATGTATAAGAGAACGGGTTGAGTTCATGATCAATAGTAGGGGTGTCAATTCCCGAACCAAAAACCGAACTGAACCGAAAATCGAACCGAACCAAACTGAACAATTCGGTTTTTTTCGGTTCGGTTTTCATTCGGTTCGGTTTTCATTAAAACCAAAAATTTTCGGTTCGGTTCGGTTTTTATCGGTTAACCGAACCGAACCGAACCAACAAATAAAAATGGAGAAATAAAAGTGGAGAAATCTAAGTTTAACGAAAAAAAAAAAAAAACAAAAACCGAAAACCAAAGGCTAAAACCGAAAACCGAAAACCAAAAACCGAACCGAACCCAAATTTCGGTTCGGTTTGTATTCGGTTCGGAAGATTTTTCTAACGGTTCGGTTCGGTTTGGTTTTTCAAAAAAACCGAACCGAACCGAACCGTTTACACCCCTAATCAATAGATGATTGATCTGCTTCTAATGACACCGGTCAATCGATATTAAGGTGATGGGTTTTAACGAATAAATTAAGAAAGAAAAACGAGGGACAAGAGTAAGGAAATATTAAAGGAAAAGAAAAGCAAGTTAGAGAGGAAAGTGGAGTTTTTGTCGTAACCTGTCCGAGGATTCCCCGCAGGCTGACATATGGTCGACCTAGCACACACAGGAGAATCACGGCCGTCTAGGGCGTGCATGGTAACGTTTCTAAGAATGCGTTTCGGCACACTTCGCACGGAAAGTGTGCCGGGAACAAAAAGGAACGAAACGCGTTTGGTTGCGTTTGTTTTTTTTTTTTTTTGTTTCGGAACGAAATAGGAACGAAAAAAAGAAACAAAAAAAAGTTGTTTTTGAAAAGAAACACTTCTTCGAGAACAAAAGAACAAAAATCAAAGAAACAAAAGAACAAAATCGGAACAAAGGCGACGAACTCTTCTCCTTCGTGCGTGCTCGTCGCTCCTCTCGTCGGCCGAAGCTTCGTTCTTCCTTTTCCGCGTCTCTCCCATCTCTCCGGCGGCTCCCACTCGGCTGACTCTCCGGCGACTCCTCACTCCGGCGGCTCCAGTACGTTTCCGGTCGGGCGTTGCTCCCCGTTCGGCCCTCCTCCTCGGTCGGTGTCGCTTCCCCGTTCGGCCCTCCTCCTCCGGCCGCCGCTCCCCCTTCGGCGCTCCTTCTCCGCCGCATCGCTCCCCTTCGGCGCGGCGAGTCGTCCTCGAGCGAGCGTTGCTCGCCCAGATCGCCGCGCCGAAGGGGAGCAACGCCGCTCGAGTTGCAGCTCGATCTGCGGCTCGTCGAGCTCGCCCTTCGCTCGCTCGAGCCGCTGCGAGCTCGCTCGAGCTCGAGCTCCACGGCTAGTGCGAGCTCGCTCGAGCTCGAGCTCCAAGCTGCTGTCTCGAGGCCGCTGCGAGCTCGAGCTGCGGCTCGATCGCTGCGAGCTCGCTCGAGCTCGAGCTCCAGCCGGAGTGCGGGCTCGCTCGAGCTCGAGCTCCGAACTAGCGCCTCGAGCTGCTGCGAGCTCGCTCGAGCTCGAGCTCGATCTGCTGCGAGCTCGCTCGAGCTCGAGCTCGCTTGAGTTGGAGCGGAGCACAACTGCGAGCTCGCTGCGCTCTCGAGCGAGGCGAGCTTCGATTTCTTGGAGTCGAGCTGCGGGCGCAGCAGCGGCTCGAGCTGCTCGAGCGGCGGCGGCTGCGCGCAGCGGCTCCGAGCTGCTCGAAAGCACCTCAAGCTGCTCCGGCAGCGGCTCATTTCACCGGGCTGCGGCGAAACTCACTCGTGCGGCCTACGTGGAGCAGCTCGCTCAAGGCGCTCGTGCGGCTCGCTGCGGCGGCTCGAGCTACTCGTGTAGCGCTCGAGGCGCTCGTGCGCTCGCTGCGGCGGCTCGAGCTACTCGTGCAGCGGCTCGAGCCGCTCGTGCGATTTGCAGCGGCTCGAGCTACTCCATTCTCAATCTCATGTTGAATGAGTCTAACCGTCGTTCCTCTGCGTCATCGTTTTGATGCTCTCGATGCGGTCGCTTTCGCTTTGCTCATTTTCCCGACTCGAGCTTGAGCCCATCTGAAAATTCTAACTTTCTCGCCTGCCGTTTTCGGGGTGCCCCGGAAGTGGGGCGGCATCGTGTTCATGATCAACGGCTTCCGGTACTTCAACCTGGTGCTGATCTCCAACGTGGCGGGTGCGGGGGACATCGTGAGGGTGAGCGTCAAGGGCTCGCGCACGGGATGGATGAGCATGAGCCGCAACTAGGGCGAACGCGCGGTCCAACGCCGTCCTCGTCGGCCGGTCCCTATCGTTCGGGTCACTTGGCAGCGACCGCCGCACCTCCACCTCCGGAACATCGTCCCCGCCGGCCGGCAGTTTGGCAGACCTTCACCGGCAAGAACTTCGGGTTTGACTCCGGCGTTGACCGGGGCTCATTTTATCAAGATTTTTATTTAAGGGAGACAACATTAGGGTCCGAGACTCGATGGTTTTTCGATTATTGTAAGGCGAGTGAGGTATAGAAATGTAGCTGAAGCGGCCGCACGAATGCATTGTAGCCCGCAGCCTTATGATAGTGATATAGGGTGTGATATATTTATACTTTTGATATGGGTGTGTACGTCTCGATGACCCTATTATAAATTATAATCATATGATTTGAGAAAGTTTGTGTTGTGGTGGTCTACGTTTGGTATTTGGAATGGTGTTATCTTGCTTAAGATTGAAGGTTGGACTAGCTTAAAAAATGTATTTTAGTTGACCGAAAAGTGAAGAATGTCCATCATGTGTTTGCAAAGTGCACGTGTCTATGCGAGATAATTACTAAAAAAAAACAAAATCCTAAATTCATAATGCATATGTCAAAGCAATCCTAAACTTTATTAATTTAGTCAATTTAACTATAATTTTTTTTTATGATTTATCAATGTAGTCATTTCAGTTAATTTTGGTTGAAAATCAAAGGCGTGGACAAAATAAAATTAATGAGCATTTCATAAGAATGACAATTCAATATCAATTTTAAATTTATTAAAAAAATAATAAATAAAAAAAACATAAATTTTTTTGTCGTTACCAAACGTGTTTCTGTTCTTTTTCTATTCTAGGAACAGAAATTAACTGCAGTTATCAAACATGTTTCTGTTCTTTTTTTATTCCAAGAACAGTTTTTTTTTACACTTACCAAACGCGTTCTTTTGTTTGAAACTATTCCCGGATAAACACTTTTTTTGTTTCGTTCCCGGAACAAAAAAGAAACAGAATTGTTTCCATGCGCAGCCCTAGTGGCTAGAGTAGCCTCTCTACACAGCCCAACCCCCTCCGCCGGATTAGGGATTTGCCTTTTTGTCTGCATAGAGGAGAGAGGCCACGCCAGACTCATGTCCAAATTTGGCCAAATGTAGCTAGAAGGGTTGCACACCAAATTTTGAAACTTTCGCTCTACACGGTCGACATGTCATTTATTGTCTATGTGACTACGCTATCCACACATATATTCATACAAGAAAAAGTAATCATAATAGACTCTATCTTCCCCAACCCTAATTAATTTTTTTATCGTCATTTTAATCGATGGGTTACAACAAAAAAAAAATCATTTAATCTCATATTTATATTTAGTTCATTCAGCACGCGAGTGATCTTTGCAATTCGCAACCTTGCCAATCAAAAAAATTGCTGGAATATATTATGGTCGGTTATAGAATAATAAGCAACATTTTTAAAAATTGAAAGCCATTTGAAAGTTCATTCATGATTTGATAGGTTTTCGGTGTACAACTAGAGTAGGTGTACTTTTAAGATAGACCGTGAAGCATTTTTCTATGTAATGCTACATATAAAGATGAAATTTAAAATCTTGTATGACATGGGCAATGAACATATAAACCAAAGGAAAAAATAGTCACTTCACATGATTCAATACTTGCATCATACTGAGCTTTGTAAATAAATATAACAAAAAAAAAAAGAACTACTAAAGAACAACGATGATTACTGAATAAAATGAATAAAAATAATAACAAAATATGGAGAGATCAACATAAGTCCACTCCACAATCTTTAGAACAATGACAATTATGCAGTTATACACTTTAAATAACCCCTTTGATTCGAAACATTTTAATACAAGACTCTCAGTTCTATATTTATGACAAATTGTCGTAGTTTTTCTTTATACTTAATGATATGAATCGACACTTGAGAACTGCTTTTGGGCTGACCATCTTTGAACTTCTTTAATAACATGTTATTGGTGCATCTAATTTTTATATACATGCTGAAAAAATATAAGGGTAGAGGAACAAACTAGTCAACTCATAATTTAAAAAAAAAAATAAGGATCATTCAATCCTAGGAAGGTAAACTTTTGACGCTCATTGGTCCCTTTTCGTGTCTTAACAGATGACCAAGGGAATGCAATTTGGTTTTTATGAATTCCTTTGGACTTGCTTATGCTTACGCGTGTGCGTATCTTTCATCGACATTGGTTTTAGAAATATTTCGAATTTCATACCACTGAATTCTCAATATTAAGGTTTTTGCACGAAAATTTTTATTTAAGGATTATAACCCTTAAAACGCAGTGATTTTTGCAATCTCCCTTTAGTTCGTTTAAGATAAAATATATATTTTTTTGGTACATAGATTAAGTAGATTTTGAGGTAAAAGGAGTATGCTGGTCATGGTTTTCGCCAAATATAGACCCCATCTTGTTTTATATAAAGAACGAGTTTTGAGAGTGATTTATTTTTTTTAAAAAAAAAATCATACAGTGTAGAGTGAATTAAAAAAAATAATGCAATAATTTTCATGTTTTGTTTACTTGATAAGGGGCGAAAAGACGCTTTTCGACAACAAATAATGGGTGGCAATGTTTTACGGAAAAGGAAAAGGAATTATGGAAAGAAAAATTACTGTTTTCATTAAGTTCGTAATTAATAAAGAAAAAGTGAAGGACAAGGAAAAGGAAATATGTAAACATAAAAAATTATGTTAAAAAAGCAAGACGAGGCGAAGAGGACAGAAGAGTGGTCGCGGGGGAAAAAAAGGAGCATCATTGTCGTAGCCGTTGCGGATGTTCCATTTCCCCATACCTCGTACACACCGTAATGGGTAAGCATGACCCCCTTTTCATTAAGTTCGCCAACATTCGTGTCTTCAGAGGGAAGCTCGTGCCATAGAGCCCTCCGACCCAACGCCACCAAGCCTCCGTCGTTTCCCAGCAGCTGAAAGAGAGCGTCTAGTGGTGGTCGTCCGGAGGTGGTCGTCGGATTTTGCAGAGAGGAGAGGAGAAATAGAGGAGGGAGGGGTCTCAAATGAAATTTGAAATAAAGGAGGAGAGAGAGAGCGGGGGAGAAAGACGCAAAGAGGAGAAAGAGCGCCGCGTAATTAACGAGGAGAGTATCGCACACCGACAAATTGCCTACAAAGTTATCATTTTTTCTTCTTTTAATTTCCAACTCACTCGACATGTGTCACCATTTTGATTGATTATGAGTGCCACGCTTGCAAATGACGTGATGATTAGTAACCACTGAATATTTTCTCCCAACCAACTCATATGTTCATGCAAGAAAAAGTAATCACAATAGATTACACTTTCCACAACCCTAATTGAAAAAATATCCTTTGATCATCCTTTGAATTGGTGGATTATAACCAAAAAAAAAAATGATTCAATCTTGTATTTATATTTCATTCATTTTGCAAGCAAGTGATGTTCACAATTTTCAACTCACCAATCAAAAGGTGATTGAAAAATAATATAGTCCATTGCGGAATAAAAAGCAACATTTTCAAAATTTGAAATTCATTTCCATCTTCATTTAGGTTTCTAGTGTACAGTTAGAGTAGGTGGATTTTCAAGACAGACGATGAGGCATGATTTAATAAAACAGCGATCGCGTTTTTCTTATTGTAATGTGATGCTAAATATACAGGTGAAATTCAAAATCTTGAATAACATGGGCAATGAACATGTGAACCAAAAAAAAAGTCCATTTTACAATATTCTATACTTTCGTCGTGGGGAGTTATGCAAATAAGTTAAAAAAAAAAAAAAAAAACTTCAGATGACTAACATCGGTTGCTGAATAAAATGAATAAAAAGAAAATAATAAAAGAAGGAGTTCACACTAAAATTTTTGAAACTGTGAGAACTATGTAGTCACATGCTTTAAACAACCTCTCTCATTTGAAACATTTGAGAACGAGACTCTAGGTTTCATTATAATGGCAAATTGTCGCCGTTATTCTTTATGTTTAAATATATGAATCACCTTGAGAATTACCTTTGCTCTGCCGACCATCTTTGAACTTCTTTCACGACATGTTATTAGTGCACCTAGTTTATATACACAGGCAGACCAAAAAAGAAAGGCACACTTAATGAATCACAAAAAAAAAAAAAAAAAAAAAAAAAAAAAAGCGCACCCATTCCCCTTCTCTAGAAATACATTCGGAACATATCCCAAGGAAAATATTAAGATACTTTAATAAACATTTTTACTGCATGATATCATGATTATCATCCTATGAGCTCACTACAAAATAAAAAGAAAGACTTTTTTATTGGCACATACTATACAACATTTATCATTAATCTATTCTAACCCAAATAAGAAGGAGATAGAGGTTTCAAATCTTCACATTCTTAAGAAAGTTAAGATAGGGACCATTTAATTTTAGATATAAATTTTGATTCTCATGCTCTATAAGAAAGTAGAGTAACAATTTAAAAGTGAGTGTTAAAATAAAAATAGAGTAAAATTAATTAAAAAATTCTAATCTCAGAAATTAAAATCGGCTGATCTATATTAATTATTTTGTTTGGTGGTGAAAATTTGAATTGGAGGGTCATCATTAATTTCTGCTGGCGATTGCCTTGGACTTCCTAATTGGAGCAATTTTAGAAGCGATTATATAGGTAAGTTTCTCTCTCTTTTCCCTTCTATGTTTATGCAGTACGAGATATTTTACGATTTCTTCATTTCAAAATAAAAAGAATTATGTGGATGGGCAACGCCACGTCCATTTGTCCTATCTTCGATTTTTTTCTTTCCAGAAAATGGGATCCATTTTGATTGAAATTCCCTCTTCTTTTTCCTTTTAATTTTAAGAGGACTTTTACGGGAAGATGGAGCGATGGAAACCCCTGTGCTCAGATCTGTGGTGATGGTAATACCCCCTAGTCTGGTTTAGTCTAGGCATCACCCTCGGCACCCCGCAAAAGTTGAATTCCAAAGCCTTCTTTTTTTTTTTCTTTTTTTTTTCAACCTTTGCGTTTCATCAAAATGCCTTTACATGATCCTATGCTACAATAAGCATCGTGACTTCGGCAAACAATGCTCTCAAAAAATTAAAGTCAAATACTAGTGGAGATAAATTAAACATGTCATGAGCATGTGAAGGAATTGATGAATTATGACACGTTTAATAACGATTTTGTTCATGAGAATAATTTTTAATTAAAAATGATTTTTTTTAATTCTATTGTTGATAATAAATTTTGAATAAAAGAACTCGTTTGATAATTGCCAAAATTTATATTTTAGGATAGAGATGCATTTGATAAGATTCTTAATTTTTTTTTTTGTTGCTCTTGATTTTTTAATACTTTTATTATATTTTTCTTTATATTTTCTCTTATTCTTCCTCTTTATAGCCAATCGTTAGCGACCAATTGGGCGAGATTCGACAAACTCGCAACCTTGGCTTCGACTAGATCACGCAAGATTGGCCTTGCCCTGATTCGGTGAGGTCAAGCCTTGTCGAGCCACCTCCAAGTCGACGTCACTAGTGGTAACGCTCCGGCGACTGACCAAAAGGAAGAAAAAGAAAGGGGAAGAGAAGAAGATAAAAGAGAAGACAAGTGGAGAAAAGAAAAAAAAATAGGAATTGATTTTAAGAATTATTTTCGGGAAAAAAATTAGCTTTTTTTTACTTTTTGATTTTGTTCTAAATTCATTTTTAAGAATAAAAATTTTACTAAACTGATTTTTATTTTTATTTCATAGGGGAACATAAGAACATAAATAATTATTTTCTGAAAAGTTACCGAATAGGCCTTATTATAGGAGCATGCCTATCACTATCGGCAAACAGAGAACATGTGCAGCTGCAAAAAACTACGACAAAATCTCTTGGTGCCGCGGTACGACAAAGAAAGGAGAAGCGAGGGAAAGGAAAATGTAAAAAGCAAAATTATGTAAAAAGCAAAGAGAAATTGCAGCGGGAAAGGAAAAAGAGCATCGTCACGGCAGGAGCCGTCCGCGGTGGTTCCATTTCCCGTAGAGAGGGTGATTCTCTTTTTATTTTCTTTTTTCAAATCAAGGGTGGTCTCTCTTGCACAGCTGATTTTTTCTTGCTTTCACTAGCTATCCACACGTATACGTCAATGCAAGAAAAGTAATTTATGATGCAGTGTATTTTTCCTCAACCCCATTTAGATAAAATTTCCTTCTAAATTGATGGTTTTTAACCATAAACATCTCATATTTATATTTTGTTTCTTTTGCAAGTGAGCAATCTTTACAATTCATAATTAATCAATCCAAAAAAATGATAGGAAAGATAACATGGTCCGTTACAAAATAATAAATAATATTTTCAAGAATTGCAAGCTGTTCAGATGAACATCTTTCAAGGACCAATTTTTTCTTCTTATTAATGTATATGCTAAATATAAAGACGGAATTCAAATCTTGTATAATACGCACAATGAAAATGCAAAACCAAAGAAAGCTCCACTTTACAATATTTATTTCTTTCATCGTAAGGGCTCTCTTAAAAAATAAAAAATAAAAAACGTTGGAAGACTAGCTGTGATTGCTGGATAAAATGAAGTATAACGATGGGCTATCTTCTGAACGTCCTGTCCCTTATCTTCAGAAAAAGGTTTTTAACTGATAAATTTGGATCTATTTTGATGATTTTTCCCTCTTTTTGTTCATTTTTTTTTTAAAGAGGATTTGGATTGGAAGTTGCAGAGACGGAGGCCGAGTTACCGGTTTTTGATCATCACTCTTAACGAGGAGCATACCGTAAGTCTAGTCTAGTCTAAGTCCAGCCTAGGTTTACCACCCCCTGCACTGCCAAAAGTGAAATGGCAAATGCTGCGTCTTTTTTTTTTTTTTTTTTTTTATTTTGTCCTCTGGGTTACGTCAACAAAACGCTTTTCCATGATCCTAGTAAGTCCAGGGACAGAGAAAATATTCGCTGCAGCTCTGACTCCTCTTCACCCGAGTCTATTCACCGGGCGACACGTGTCGCCCGGCAGCCACGCTTTTTTTATTTTCGGTAAAATAATCTTCTTTCTCTCTCCTCTAGCGCCTGTACGCTAGCCCTGCGCTCTCTCTCTCCTCTGCAGAGTCTGCACGCATTTATTGTATTCTCTTTCCTCTTCCCTCGTCCTTTTCTCCCGAGTAGAAGAAAAGCCATTCCAAGCGAGCGAGCTTTTAAATTTTGAATCTCTGGTTTCGCTCTCGTTTGCTACCCCGCGCTCGTTGTTGCTGCTCCGGCATTGCGTTTGTCAAGCGGCCGTTCCCCGCCGTCGCCCGGCGCTCGCTCGTCCTGTCGCTTCCTCCGTCTCTGCTTCAGCGCTCGCTCTTTGCTCCGTTGCTCGCTCCATCTCTGCTCCGGCGCCGCTTTCCTTCGCATATTAATCTGCTTGGGCGGCCGAGATTTGGGAGATCCCATTTCTGCAACCACCTGCAGAGCAGCGTCGACGCCTTCCAGGCCGGTTACGAGATTTGTGGGATGTGTACACGCAGAGCAAGAGCAGTAGATTGCCCAAGTTCTGGCGGGACGCCTTCCAGACCGGTTACGAGTTCTTGACGAGTGACGTGCCGGGCGTTCGCGACGTCGCCGTTTCGGAGATCGCGAAGATTTCCCTTCGCTCCTTCACCTTCTCCGATCCTCTCGCTGCTCATTCTCGTCCTGCGGTAACCCATCCTCGCCCTTCAAAACCCCCTTCTTCTATAATGCTTTCGTCGCTGGCTTCATTTGCTTGCAGAACTTTTAGTGCTGAGAAGTTGGGCATTTCTTGTGAAATTTTGGGAGTTTGGTCGCTGACTTGTCCTTTCAGAGATTGGATGGAAGTCACGAATTTATGAGTTCTTGGTTCTTGTCATTGAGCCCTCTAAAGGACGTCGTTAGTAGTTTAACCACGTCGAAGGAGCTTCTGAAAGTTCCTTTTCGGGTCGGTGGTCTCGAGAGGCAACATAAACCGACTATAGCCCTCGTCTCAGCCTTAGGAGTCGAGCTCAATCGTTCCATCATCCAGGTTGAGCAGTTGATCCATGAAGAGAGGTCTCATTCTCACCAGATTGATTTCCATTTCGCAGAAGAAAAGACGTCGGCTCAAATATAGCACAAGCACGAGCGCTGGAGTGAGCGAGCGCCAGAGAGGAAACCTAAAATTTTGAATTTACGGAAGGAAGCGAGAGGAGAGGCGTGAAGAAAGTAGAAGGTCTATCGTCCTTTTGGTGCAGATACAGGAGCGAAAATTTTTCTAAATGGGCCCCACGAGCACACGTGTCGCCATTCTACCGCCTTCTTGTTTGCCACACGCTGGAGCCGGTCCGGATGTACCCAATATTTTCTCCTTTTCCATGATCCCTAGTAAGTCTGGGGACTGAAGACCATATTAAAGAAACAAAGCCAGAAAGCCCCAAATCCTTACTCCGTCACTCCCTCCTTCTCTTGCATGCAACCCTTCCTCTTCCTCGTCTCTCTCGCTCACGCTCTCTCACCCCTCTCATGGCCTCGTCTGGAGAGTACGGGTCCTCGTCTGGGTCCGACTCCGACTCCAACTCCAACTCCGATCTCGAAGTAGCAACGAGATGGCCCTCTTCCGCCGCGAAAGCTGGGACCGGCACTGTGCGGCCCGTCGCCGTGCCGGCCAATTCTCAACCCTCCTCCTCTAAGAGGGCAAGGAAGGGCGGTGATGCTGGGCACGAGGCCGGGCTGTTCGAGGTTATGGTTATGGAGATTGCGGAGCGACTTAACAGGAGTGAATCGGAAGTGCGGGATAAGATAAGGGAGCTGAAGCGCAAGTTCGAGAAGGCGACTAGAACCGGGCGTATCGGGAAGACGCCTCATGATCGGAAGATCTTTGAGCGTTCCCGAGTCCTCTGGGGCAGTGGCGGCAGCGGAGTGCCCACCTCCCCAAAGAAGAAGGGCAGGCACGCTGCTGCCCCGTCGAAATTGCCAGAGGAAGAGTCTGAGGAGAGAGACTTGGCTGGCGTGTCTTCGCTGTTGGAGCTAAATGGAATGGGGCTTGACGAGGAGGTTTTGAGAGTTGGGATGAGGACGGTCGACCGCTCGATAGTGGAGGAAATCAAGGAGAGGTTGCGGGAGCTCCGAATGGCGGAGGTGCAGATGGCGGGGGAGAGAGCGATCCTGCTGAATGACCTTGCCAAATTGCTAATGGACGGGTACCGCACAGCAAGAAAATAGTCGGCGATGATCAGGCCAAACTTAGTGTTTTGGTTTTTTGGGGCAAAATCTGAGATTAGAACGGTTTTGTGGGTTCTGCTCGTCTCTAACTTTTGTGTTCCATTTGCCAATGGATACTCTTCATCTCTCAGATGAGACATTTTCATGGGTTGTTTTTTTTTTTTTTTTGGCTCCTAGTTTCGCCTGTAATGTGCTCTGAGATCGCCGTCTGGATGTCTTTCTGCCGATAGATAATCTTTGTGTTCCATTTGCCAAACTTATTTCGTCTTTTTTCCGCTCCTGGTTTCGACTGTGGACGCTCCTCTGTTTTTCTAGTCATAATATTGAGGGCTTATAAGGCGGCCACCAATCTTGCTGATTTCAAAACCAAGGCCAGTTCTCGCTACTTTGGTTCAGAAGGTGCGGAGAGGTTGAGAGTTACCGTGCTTGGGTAATATTAAGCAAAGTAGGTATTCTACCCACTCGCTGTTTAGTAATCTCAGTCATTATCAACATTTGATTCTCATAGTTGACAATATCAAGTGAACTCCAGTTTCATCTGGGGAAGACTGAATTTTTTTTCCCTGGTGAAAATAAAACCCCCAATTAAGACAGGAATATCATTAACATCAGTGCATATTTTGTAAATGAAAGCACTTTTTAAAATCTTTCCCTCTTTCTATTTTTCTTGGGTTCGGGATTTTTGAAGTGCTGCTTATAATTAGTTGGCTTCTTGAACGAAACCTCTTGGAGTGGAACATCATCTAGTCTGGGCAGAGGCATTTGCGCTTTCTTGTTGGCTTGCTTTGGATTTCCTTAAGGTGTGAAATTTAATTCCAAACTTGCACAACCACCGTGCGAATCCCCTATGTTGAGCTAATTGTAGCTCGGGGTTAGAGGCCTTCACGACGAACATAAAAAGGTTAAAGGTCTTGTTTTGCAAGCAAGTCACAAATTCTGGTAAGAATCTGTTGATAAGTTTCGAAAGAAAAAAGTTAAATGTAGATATGTTCTTTCAATTGACTCTCCCAAACAATCGTATAAAATTTACTTAGTCATGGCTTTTGATGATATAATATTTGAAACTATCAAGTTTAGAAGGGACCTCAGCCGTACAGTCTATACTGGCCATGGTGCATTCTTGAGGTTTTCCTTTTCTCTATCATAATTCTAAGCATGGTAAACGCATATACGTCCCGCTCCCAGAAGGCAAATCGCTGGTGCAGCAAGCCTTACGCTTCTAATCTTCCCATTCATTGTCAACGCACCGATTTTCCACAAATTGACTAAATGGGCATTTGTAGCGGAGGCAAATATTGCCATTGCATCTTTCTATTTTGCAGTTCTTGCCTTAGCTATAAATCATATAAATATAAGCCATAGTCATTGGAGAATGCATGGTCCTCTAGCTGCGTCATCCCCAAACTTAGGTAACTCAGGTATTTTTTTTTTTTTTTTTGGTAAAGATAACTCAGGTATTTTTAATTAGTGGGAAAAGTGTCAAAAGAAAAGTTTTAGACATATTACATTTATATCAATTTAATCATAAACCTTTTAATGGAGTCAATTTATTCATAAATTTTTGACCTAATGCTAATTAAATTTGGCTGAATTTTGCTGACGTGGATATCAGTTGGCTTATGTGGTATGCTGGCACTAACATTAACAACTTTTAATGATATTTTTATTTATTTGATATTTGATATTTTATTTATATTTAATTTCCTTTATTCCTTTTTTTCCTCTTTTTTTCCCCTCTTTTCTTTTCTTGCCTTCACTAGATCCTCATGTAGCCTTTGGCAAGCTTGCTAGAGGGGCAAGCTTGCTAGAGGCCAAGAGAGCACCTCGTGCAAGGCTAGTGAGGCTCACCCTCACTGAATCTCCAACCATGGGCAAGGCCCGACCTCTCTAAATTTGGTAAAGGTGGAGCCTCGCCAGCCATGGGTGAGGCTGAACCTTGCTAGAGGCCACAAGGTCATAGCCTTTGAGCTCGACCTCACCAATCCTATGTCTTGCAACCCCTGGCGAGCTTGCTATTGGCTAGCGAGTGCTGCTGATCCTCATCTCTAGCTGGTTGTTGGAGGAGAAACAAGATTGGGAAGGGGAAAATCAAAAGAAAGAGGAAAAAAATGAATGAAGGAAATAATAAAGTAGACAACAAAATTAGAGAAAATATTATAAAATTTTTTTAAAGTTAGAAAAATGCGGTTAAAATGCCGAAAGGACTAAATTGACACTAGGTCAAAAGGTTTATGATTAAATTGATATCAAATTAAAAAGTTTATGACAAATTGGTATCAATAAAATATTTACAACTAAATTGGCATATATAGGTTCATTACTTGTTTGACACTGTTCTCTCTAATTAGGTATTTACATACTTGTCATGATCAAGTGATTTCAATATGGCCGGAGTCTAGAGTGAGATGTGACGTTGTAGATGTTTCTCAAAAATATTCTCAGAGATTAGTTCTACGGCTTTTCCTTATGGTTTCCTCATTGTACTTAAAAATCTTGGAGAATTGACTCATTTTGCAATGGTTTATATTTATGGGGTTAATAATGACTGTGTTCACGTCTTAAATTGATGCAATGTATGATATCTCTTCCACCGAGGCAAAGAAACTATGTACACGTACAATTAAAAATGAAGAAAGAATAATTGCGACTAGGAAATGTGATTTGAATTCGAAGTACATTTCCAGCTAAAAGATTCAATGCTCAGGAGGCTATTCGTGTTATTGCATCAGTATTGTAGACATTTTGATGGAAAGGCTTACGTTGTGGCATGAACATATGAAGATAATATTTGGTAACACAGTCAAGCAGTCGATTTGAGTAGGTACTATAAGATCGTGAGGATTGAATGCCAAAGTCTGAGCTTCGTGCTTTTCAGTTACTGGACATATTTCTAAGAAGAATCGCATGCCAGTCCAATCTCCAGCAATCCGGTCTTTTCAACTTCCTATTGAGTGGGAAAAATTGAAGGAATGAAAACATGAAGAGATAAAAAGAAAAAAGCATTCCGAGAGGGTCGGTACTTTGCCGCTATGATGTCTTCTCTAAAAGATGGGATTAACCCCGCCAATTCCAAATTCCTTCTTTACTTCGAAAACAAATTGAAGAAGAAACATTGCTTGGCAAATGAGGACAACTTGGAGAAGCATTGATGAGATTACACAGGTTATTAAAGAGTGACAATCAACACCGCTCTAGTGTCCATATCTCTCCAACTTCTCGTAAAATAAAAAATTTGTTATATTGCACATGGGGTTGGGACTTGTAGGGTGTGTTTGGTAACCATTATGCTCTCAAGAACAATTTCTGATAAGAAATGATTATTTTTTATTCTATTTTCGAGAACAATTTTTAAACATTTTAAGCCATTTTGTAACTGTCTAAAATTTTTATTCCCCGAATAAAATTGTGTTTGATACTGTTCTAAAAATCTATAATCCAAATCATTTTTTTTTAATTTTTTAATAATTTGATTACTTTTTTTTTTTTCTTTTCTTTCTCTTCTTCTTCTTTAAGGGTTATTGGTTGCGCGGCCTTGGGATAACCGACGACCTACTATTTAGGGCCGATAACCTTGTCAAAGTGTCGTCGGCCCTCAACGAGACCACACCTCATCGGCCGAGCCTTGGTTGAGCGAGCCTTGGCTGGGCGAGCGAGGCTCGCAAGTGGCTAAGGGAGGCCACGCGAGGCTCACCTCTCGATGGCTGGGCGCGCCTTCAACGGTCGCGGACCTCACCACCCCGGCTTGGTGAGCTTTCGATGAGCTCGCCGAATTAGTCGCCAACGATTGGCACGGTGGATGGCGACGACGGCGATTGAAGAAGAAGAGAGAGGAAAAAAGAACAAGAAGAAAGAAGAGAAAAAAAAGGGTTGGTTTGATTATTGAATTGTTTTCGAGAACAAAAAATCAACTTTTTTTTCCTTCTTGATTCTGTTCCAAATTTTATTCAGGAACAAAAATATAGAAATTTAGTTTCGTGAATAAAAATTTTACCAAACGAATTTCTGTTCCAAATCTACTCTTGAGAATAAAAAAATAAAAATTATTACTATTTGATAAGGCTATTGTAGAGAAAAACCCTTTTCATAATTTTCCTATAAAAAAAACTCGAAACATTCCATCATCACTATCAACTCATCATAAACCCCAGGTCCCCCATCCTAATCCTCGACCGTGTACACAAAAGAGTTCAACAAAACCAAAGCCAAATCGAATTATTCTGGCAAGCAAACCTTGGGGGAGCGACTGGAGGATTACTCCAGGTAAGAATCCCCAACGACACATCTGGGATTCGAACTTCTCTCCTTTGTGAGGGGAGAGAACCCGAGCGCCTACGCTGCGAGGGCGGTGGTGAATTATTCATTTAGTCATCTGTTAAAACAGAAAAAAGAGGGACAAGAGAGCATCAAGAGTCGATCCTCATGAAATTTAAGTAAGAGTTGATATCACAAAAGATTTTAAATTGATAAATTTATTATAAATTTATTGAAAATTATATTTTGATTATCAAAATCTCAAATTAATATATTTTGATAAATTTACTCTATATGATCATAAAAAACTCTAAATTGGTACACTTTTAAAAATTTATCCAAAAATATTTTTTTTATCAATAAAAATCTCAAATTTGTACATTTATGATAAATGTACGTTCCATTAAATTGAATTAATGCTACCAAAAATACAAAATTGGTATGACTATGAAAAAAGGAGAGTAAAATGTCAAATTAATACACCAATCAATTATTACATGTCATGCAACTCATTGATTTAATTATAAAATTTAATGGAAATTAATAAGAGTAAATTTATCACAAGTGTACCAGTCTTGAGTAAATTTATGAAAAAATATATCAATTTGAGATTTTATTATAGATATATCAATTTGAATTTTTTCGTGATATTAGTCCTTTCAAAAATTCTCATTTTTTAGTTTATGAGTTGACTATTTTGTCTTTATCCTTTTTATTTGCGTTTATGGCGCTTTAGCAAAAAAGTTGCCCGTCCGCAAGGACACAAGAACCTACGTCCGCTAATACGTAATTATATATAAATGCAACTGAGAGTCTCGTTCTCAAAGTTAAGAGAACAGTGGTCTTCATCAAAGACCAAAATTAAATCAACCAGATTGGACTTATTTGGAGCAATAAATGTTCTCTGAACTTTTTCTCGCTATTAGTTTTCTTTAAGGTTTAAGGGGGTCTAAGCTTTGGCTCACTTATTTTTTGTTAAATCATTTTCAAATAGGGTTACCTTCGTTGGTGCATTGAAAGGGGAAGATTTATTATGCATTTTTTTTTAATGATTTGGTGACTTGAAAATAAATTTTTTAATGAGTTGATAGCAAAAATTGGGACAATTGGGCTGCTTTTCCGTGGTTGTTTCCAAAGGAAGTGAGAAAGGTGCTCTTGCAAATCGGTTTCCATATGCGCGTCCTAATCATCCATAAATAAAGAGTTAATACTATAAAAAAAAATGCCAATTTTTATTAATTATCACATGAATACACTGATTTTTTTTTTTTTTTACGATGCTAAGAACCCTAAACTTGCCAATTATAATATAAATACCCCCATTTTTTTTTGTTCATAGAAAATCCTTAACTTATACACAAATACACCCAAAATGGAACTGAAATATAGAATATATGCATCGCATATATATTTGCGGGTGTTTCTGTCAAATTTTTGGTGACATAAAAATGTTCGAAGTATTTGTTCAAAGTAAAATTATTTGAAATTATTTGTGGTATTTGCTAATTTTCAAGTCTCTTTTCATGGGAAGTTGAAAAGCGAGAGGCAAAGCTGAAATTTAATCAACAATAATGCCCCTAGATAAGAACATAATGCCGGAATTTAATCAATAACGTTGAGCTCATGGTTTAACATAAGTTTGCTTCCTTTCAAACTTAACATGGTATTTGGTCGTGTCGATTTTCATCACTCTTAACAATTACGCAAACTTCATTTCTTTTCATCAGTCCGGTTTGCATGTGTATGGTAAATGGAATCTACTTTTATATAAGTGATTTCTTCACAATACAACATTGATAGTCGACGACTTGCTAACTTTCACTTCTAGGTCTAACCTATGCCATAATTTAATTAACAATATAACTTAAGGGTAATTTAGTGCAAAGCTGAAATTTAATCAACAATAATGCCCCTAGATAAGAACACAATGTCGGAATTTAATCAATAACGTTGAGCTCATGGTTTAACATAAGATATTAATCAATGATGTTGAACCAGAATGTAGACACTCGTTGGAATCTAATCAAAAAGGGGAATTTAGAAGGTATAACTATGAAACTAAAATGTGATAAAGTAAAGATAAAGTAAATGCATTTGATATGTTGTTGGGGGTTTCTTTGTTAGATGACTTGCGGTATTTATAAAGCAATTTGGCAACCATCAAACAATTATCTCATCCTTGGTAATTGTCCTTAATCTCTTCACACATTCCTCTATCTTCCTACTATCTTTCGCAATCGACTTGATCATGCCATACTACTGTTGATTAGTCGATAACGGTTGCATGACTCGGTCACTGAATAATAACCGCTCATTGACTTTGCAAGGTCCTTTGCACATTTGATGATTCACACTCAAATTTCAATGCTAATATTGCTAGAATTTGGTACTCATGATATTATTCATACATCTAGACACGTGGAAATTCCTTCCCTTAATGTCGAACCATATGCTTCCATTCATGGGCTCACGACACTTGGTCAAACTTCCCCTGCGTGTCTTGACCCTTTCTTCGTCCTCATGACTAACACGTGACTTGATACTATTTTTATCTTCATGAGCGGTATGTAATGGTTCGCGCAATTTTGGGTGTCAATAGAAAGGTAGTGGGTAATTTTAAGAAGCAGTATTCTATTTGATATAAAGGAGACCACGTAGTGAGGAAAAGGACAGTTATTTAAAGGATGCACATCATGTAAGCCTTAGTTCTCAAGTCATTTTATCCAAATATACCCAGCCAAACACTTTTGCTGTAGAAACTGTTCCAACATTTGAATCACGAAAAGATCTAACCAGCAATAGTAAATGACAACTTTCCTTGTGGATTAACCAGTTCTTTAATTTGAGGTTCCCAATTAATAGCAATGCAGCGCATTAAAATTCTTGAATAGAGCAGTAAAAGGAGAAATCTGCAAATCAAAATAGTCACCTTCTTGTTGTGCGTGAGAGGTTTATTTCACCAAATTATTCAATTGATCAGCGAAAAAGTGGGAGATAAAAGTCAAATCTCAAAGGGCTTTCACAATTGTCACATGTATATATAAAAAATGAGTGAAGTGGCAGTTAAATGTAATGCGAAGGCTGTTGCCGAGCCTGGGCGTCTTGTTCTTTATTAGTTTTAGAACTTATTTTAGAATTCAAAACCTTTGCCGACGTTTTCGAAAGTATTCAAATTTAGGAGCATCAAATCGGGTACAGCTCCACAATTTTATGGATGTTTTTGTTTTGCTCCGTGTGTATATATATGAAAAATTTCTTACGGGTTTGCACAAATATATGTTTAAACTTCAATAAAATCTTGGCCCTTCTATTATATTCTCCGTGACAATATCATGCACGCATACATTTGTGACAAATTGAGTAATTCGGTCTTCTATTATGGAATGGAGGACTCTTATACCACGAGAAAGCAATCTCATGTCCATAGTTTTGAGATTGATGATGATCTTGAGGACATGGCGATTGAAACTAAGAGGTCAATATATACTTTAGCTCTTTCTACAGAAAAAAAAAAAAAAAAGAGACAAAAGATAAAAGGACATAGGTCGTGCTTGCGAATGTGAGAGATGAAGAGCGTTGTCTATTGGCAAATGGATTACATTGTAAGAATTATTGTGGCCCATATTATATGATTTATTATATAGTTTAATAATTATTGAAATGCTATAAATAATATTGGTTATGAGAAGGTACGACTCTAATAAAATGAAATGGTATATTGCTTTGATGGAAGACACCCTTTCAACGAACGTATAAATAGAGTTCGGTCCTCTCTCCACCCACATACGAACAACAAAAAATAGAAAGAACGTATTCTCTCCTCCATCAATTGAATACATTAAGGTTTAGTGGGTTAAGGGAGAGAAATCGGATTTCTTCTTTTGATTCGAGATCATTGGTTTTTCTACAACAATCATCATCAAACGTAGCGCTATGGATAAAGGTATGTCTTCATATATTTGTGAGAATCATGAAGATCAAAGATCCTTAATTTGTTATGAATTTCCGCATTAAGAATTGTATGAATTATATTCTAACATACATGAATGGCTTGCAAGGTATAAAGATTCACGACTAAAGCAGGAGACCACAAAAAACATTGAACAAACAGCAATCACAATGAAATTCTGCAAAGCCTAACAATCAAGAGCAAAAATTTCGGTCGTTGCCTATTTTTGTGCTGCTTTGGCTTTGGCCCAATAACCATCCATTAACAATTTCGCCTGTTCATATAGTTTAACTCGGCCAAATACACACATGTATAGAAAGGAAATAGTTACATTCTATTCTAATTTAATCTACATAAAAGTTGTGAATGCAATAATTGGGTTCACATATCAATATCTATAGCTTTAAGCCAAAACTACAAGGTTGTCCCCCTTAGGATTTGACAATGGAAGGGATGATAATTTTCCTAGAAAATGAATTATAAATCAGACTTAATGAAAACAAAGGGGACGGATGGGAAAAATTATGATATGCCACGGCACTTGGGTGTAAATAGAGAAACAATACAAAATATAGGTGAACCCCAAAATGGGAACTCGACATACATGATATTGGGGAGTGTTTAGCGTGACCCGATACAAGTCATGCCGTAGTGAAAGTAGGAAGTTGAGAAAATATAGTGCTTACGTTTTTCTTTTTTCCTGTCATTTATGCATTTATCCACATTGTGACATTAAAAACATTTAGTTGGAGGCATCAATCCACCAAGCAAAGTATTTTTGCATCGAGTGAAACGGAGGACTTGATTACAAATTTGATCTAAATCAGCCCAATGGTTGGCCCGGTATACGAGAGATGGGCTATAACTCACAA
Source organism: Eucalyptus leucophloia subsp. euroa (assembly GCA_017140325.1). NCBI lineage: Eukaryota > Viridiplantae > Streptophyta > Magnoliopsida > Myrtales > Myrtaceae > Eucalyptus > Eucalyptus leucophloia. The sequence goes on from CM029471.1 coordinate 25,858,820, forward strand.
CTCCAAAATTGTGGGACTTAGCTTAACTCCAACATAGTAGGATTGGACATATAATTTGTGAGATTTAGATTTCATTCATTTCGTAAAAATATATCATAAGAAGCCATTTTCTAGGAAGAAAATCATATTTTTAATGTTTGGCTAAAATTTGAAAATAAACTAGAAAATATTTTCCACTCTTCAATAAGAAAAATCTTTTGCTGCATGTACCAATTTTCAATAATTTGTTATTTTATTTTTAAATGAATTTTTCAATTTTTTTATTTATTTCCTTTCCTTTATTTCCTTTTTTTTTTTTTTGTTTCTTCCTTGGCCTTTTCTTTTCTTCTTCTTCTTCTTCATTGGCCTTGGCCAATCGTTGGCCATGGCAATGACCAACAACTTGCCATTTTTGAGTTTCGGCCTAATTGTAGGGCGACGAGCCTCGAGATTGCCAAATTCCTACATGATCGAGCCTTGTTGGCCTATGGCAAGGCTAGAGCTCACCCAAACCTCTAGCAACCTTGGATGAGGTTGGAGCTCACCAGATTTGGCGAGGCTCGAGCTTGCCGGCCTTAGGTGAGCTCAAGTCTCATTGGCTTGGGTGAGGTTGGAGCTCACGAATGGCCAGTTGCCAACCATCGCTGTAGTTGGCAACTAACCAAGGCCAAGGAAGAAGAAGAAAAAAAAGAAAGAAAAGAAGCAAAGGAAAAAAAAAAATTAAAAACTCGATTTAAAAAAAGAAGAAAAGAAAAAAGTATTTGGTAAAAGAAAGTGAGGTGGAAGAAGTTATAGTGAATGTTTTCCACTTTTTGAAAAGTGGAAAACATTTTCCCCATTTTTGAAGGTCTTTTTTCTAATAGCGGAAAACGTTTTTCTTAACTGGTTCATTTTCCATGTAACAAAGTTGGAAAATCTAAAAAATATTTTTCAAAAAATATTTTTCGTAAAATGAATGGAGTCTTAATATAAACTATGAGATAGGAAGAAGTGGTCTTTAACTCTAAGATGATGGTGGGATCCAATGTTCTTGGGCTTGGTCCTAACCCCAGGGATGTTGGAGTTGAAATGATTCGGATAAAATGGATCATGTTTCCAAGTATAGCGAAAGGTTTAGCTGAAATTTTGATATGCTGTGCGTGTGCCGTGCAATTGTGTGCATGTGCCGTGTTTGTATAGTGCATGTGCCATGCGCTTTTTAGAAGGGTTGCTGGGTAAAGTTTAACGAGAGTTTTCATCTAAATTTTCACTTTGGACTTCGATTAGAATTGGAATTTTCAAGAGTTATATTTTACGGGAAACTTAAAGGCCTAGACAAGATATTTACGAGGGCGATTCGGCTAGGGGCTCAAGTACACTTACAAACACTCATATTCAGCCAAAGCAGGGTTTCAACGTGCAGCTTCACGAAATCAACAACATCTTATGATTTATCATTGGATCATGCTAAAATTTTGTGGAAAGTATAGTAAGACGCCATTCTTAAGTTTGTCTGGTGGATATGGTGAGAAAAGTATCTAAAAGTAAGTCCCTTGAAAGCAAAATTGAACCCATCGGATTGCTCCATTTGAATGGGGGAGCCGAACATATAGTCATGCGAAAACGGTGAGTATACATTTGGTCTGGGTTAGAATATACCGAAATTTTGATGAAATCTCCGCTACACTTGGCTCTTATGCCTTGTCCCTCTTGATAAACACAATTCCATGCCATCCAAATTGAAGATAATCGATCACACTGGCTAATATTTTTCATTTTGCAATTATTTTCTTGATTAGTAAGTGGAAGCAATGTACGTGTCATGCACATGGGAAGCGAGATTGTTATATACGAGAATATATTTATAATTACAACAGAAAATGGATGCAGTTTGTGGTTTAATATGAAAATGAGATCATTTTTTTTCTTATCTAATTGTTTCGAGGAAGTGGCTGAGATTGGATAGAGTTGTTAGTTACAATATATATGGATGAAGTTGTTTCACTTCTTATAATTTGTTAGTTCTAGAATCAGATTAAACTAGATTAACGGAGCACGTGCTAAGAAGAACAGTACACCTGAAGGTGCATGAACCAAGCATGGTCCCCCGAAAGACATACGAATCCACTGTGATCTCCTTTAATCCTCTCCACTAATTCGATTCGACCACTGGAACGACCTTTTGCAATGCTAGAAAGAACATTTTTCAGCTCTAAAAGGGTCATTTTAATCGAGGTCATTTTTCCAACCAAAAAAAAAAAAAAATCAAGGTCATTTTAATCGGGAGGCTCATCGACGGCCACGCAAAAGTTCAAGTTCAATTAGCTCTTCATGCCGAAACCCTAATGTTGATCCAAGCGGTGAAATGAATGTCCTTTGGGTTAGCAAGAGTGTATGATTGTTTAATTCTTTGTAAGTACACTTTAAGGAGTAGATCAGGTCAAATGGATGGATAAAGTAAAAAATGATTTGACTCAAATTGACTACTTTCCATGCAATACGACCAATGTAATCTATTTTGCTAAAACACTTATATTTAATCAAATTTAGGAAAATTCATACCTAAACTGAGGTGAAAGCACAGAGCAAGTAAGGGCAAGAAGAGTCATAAAAGTGGGTTAGGTTTAAATAAGTTGTGAACCCCTTTAACATTTATATCATTTTGGCTTTTGTCATTTTGAACTCATTTATAATCCATTTGCCGAATATAACTAACTCAAAACAATTTGATAAAATATAGGTTAACAAATGGATTTATAACCCATTTTAATAGGTTTGCAGATCAATTACCCTAAGATGTTCACATGCTTATCAAGGAATGCCTTCGGCTTCTTATCAATATTCAAGGCCTACAACTGGCCTATTGCTTGTGGACCCAAAATAAAGTTGCAGACTAGGTTGTCAAAACCTAAATTCCAAATATCCTTCCTTCTAATTGGTTTTTAACCCACCTCAAGCCTTTTGGGATTTATTATGCTTTGAAGCCCGATTGGTGTACCTATTAACTTTTAATTATGAATGATGAATGAAGTTCTTTTTTGACCCAAAAAAAAAAAAAGCATGGTCCTCGAAATAAAATGATGCTGGAAGGAATTTTTACTCAAACATTAATTGGTTAGGTATTTGCAGATGATATCTATATGGGCTCACAATGCATTGCCATTCGAAATTAAGATATTGGAATTGGACTTCTCAATTAATTCATAATCTTTTGAACACAACTGATATCTATTTGAACCCCCTTTACTTGTAGGAGGGCATCTTAGATTTGTCAATTATGTTATGGTAGGAGTCCTACTTATGGCAATCTGGTCAAATTGGGTGAAGTTGTAAGTTTTATTACGGGTCAATTTATTAGAGAATTAGGGACTCAACTAACATATGAATGAGTGTAATCACTAGCCTTATTAAACATATTTAATAAACAAGTGATTTAATTTCCAAAATACTTACAATACATAATATGGGACAAATGATCTATAAGCTTTCTTTATTTAATTATTTAACAAACACATGAGGTTTTTTTTTTTTTTTTTTTAACAAAAGAGTTAATACCAAGAAAAATCTTAAATTGGTACATATCACCAAATGCCTTAAATTGGTACATTTGATATAAATTTACCATCCTCTACTTTCTTTTAAATTTTAATCAAATTACCAAGTTGAATGATAGGACCGGTTTGGGGTTTTACCTTACATTTATCGCATTTGTACTAGTTTGTGATTTTTAATGATATTAATATAATTTAACAGAAGCTAATTGAAGATAAATTTATCATAAATATATTAATTTATAATTTTTATTGAGCAAAAAATTAATTATAGATGAATTTATCATAAATATATCAATTTAGAATTTTTTGTGGTAAAAAAATTAATTTAAAGTAAATTTGTCAAAAATATACTAATTTGAGATTTTTCATGAATTTTTTGGTTTCACATTAGTAGCTTTTTTCTACGATGGAACCATAATACTTCCAAATCGGCCACGTTAATCCCTTCTTAAAGAACATCTTCCAGCGGCGACATACTAATCCTTTCGGAATGCTTTTTCTTTTTGATTTTTCAAATTTTACACCGCCGGTTTCGTTCCTCCATTTTCTCCCACTTCTCAAACATAGCCTTGAAGAATGAATGACTTCTTAGCGCCAACATAATACCACCTGAAGTGTTGTCTATTTTTATTATATTGAATTTTACATCACTCGCAAGATTGAAATATAATACGATTTGGAATATGAATTACACCAATCAACATGTGAAGAGAACATGAGCCCGAATTTTAGCACTGGCATAAAACAAGAAAAATCCCATTCCTAAAAGCAATTAAGTCTTCACCTTAACCAATGTTCTTAGCATGGTAATTTTGGTCACCATCATCATCTATTCCATGATCCAGCAACGAGAGAGAGAGAGAGAGAGAGAGAGAGAGAGAGAGAGAATGCAGTAAGAAAAGAAAATCAGCAATCTGTTTAATTTGGCTGAAATTGAGGCACCATTCTTATTTGCTACACAATACAAAGTGAGCCCGACATGCCTTCTGTTCCATCAACTACGTCTACGGCTTCCTTATGGTCGATACCATCACTACCTTGTTTTGAGTGCCAGACCCTCTAGGGCTATACGATCTTTCGAGCTGGTGAACATTCAATCTGCGCTCTTCCAACCAAAGTGCATCATGGTTTCCCACAATTAGGAACCACCACAACGCGATACAAGTTATATAAATTCTACTGTTCTCTCCATTGAACCCAAACAAATTCTTGTACTTTTGATTCAACACATTAAGAGTCTAGAATAGCAGGAAAACCACAACTAGGACACCCTATCCTTACTTGGCGCAAGCTTTGCAGGCAAGGCATCTAACGGAAAAACCATGTACATTGCAAGCATGCCTAATCCTCGAGCGATTCTTGTCCAGTCGAGGCATGTGCTCATCCATAGCCAAAAAAGACATTTCCAAAAGTCTAGACACAATCACAAAGCAAACGTGTGGAAACTCCAAAAGGTCCAGCATATGGCCAATCACGAAGAAAAGACCTTTCATGCTTGTTTTCATATGACATCTAAAACTGGAGGCTGAATATTGAAAAGAATAGATGCAAAAGTTTTTCTCAAAAGAGCAAATGAGCACCATGGAACTGTCCAAACAAGCTAACTAAGCATGGTACTCCCCAAATAAAGCTAATCTAGCAACAAAACACAACACAAACGAGAATCTGTCAATTGACCAACCCCATAGACTGTTGGCTTCCAACGATAGCCCTGGCACAATAAGTGCACGCACCCTACCAATCAGAAACAAGAACTGGTTCTATACCATCATCAAACATCAATGTTGCCCTCCAAACTTAGACAAAAACATACACCACAACAAGATTAACCAGATTTGAAGCCCGGATATTCTATGTTAAACCCTCCAAGATCTCATGAACATCCATTTAATTTACCAAACCAGGTATTAAACTTCTCTCGTGATTGCAAATCATGACTGTTAACTTCTTCAGCATCAACAAAAGTTAAACCTGAATATCTGCAAAACTCAGAGAGAAGAATTTGCAAAATTTTCACAAGGAACCAATATTAATGAACAGGGAGGCACAGTTTCCATGCCACGAAGTCACTTTATACCTCATAATTTCCAACCCATTATTGGGCACACACATAAACAAGCTGAACCTTCCCGTATACATCTGGTACGAATTGGGCAAATAGCTTAAAACAAGAAGCTTTCCATTCTTTTAACCTATTTCCACTGAAGTCAATTCAAGCCATCATACTCAAGCTTCCAGAAACATGGTAGTAAGCTAGGAACAATCTTCTCAACATAAGAAGACCAAACATACGCATCAACAATCATGCATCTCCCACTAAAATATGGATTTTTCCCAGACCATGAAATGCAGCCACGAGTATCTGCTCACATCATCAACGCCAGTCGGAAAAGAATTTATGGTATACCTCGAATCAGAAAGAATTGACCTTCAATTGCTGTCTAATTGGATGTACTACATATAAATTCAATTGCTGTCTACTATGTACACAATTTACACAGGAATGGTGAAGAAAACACCAGAACAATCAACTAGTCTTCCGCCAATTAGCACGAAGAACATTGTGTACTGCTGAGGTAAGTGAATATTATCATCAATTCAGCACATGGCCGTCGTCAATCTCACCGGAACCTTCTGTGGCCGCACGTTGCCAATCATCGTCTCCGCCACGATCCTCGCCACCCTCTTGAACGCGAAGTGCATGCAATTTGAGAGTGCGATCCAATAGATCACCTCATAGATGAAATCGAACGCAAAGCCGGAACCCCAGCGCGGCCACCGCCGCGACGAGTCGTCCCAGCTTTGGCCCCCGAACCCGTCGAAATTCCACCCCTGACCACCACCTCCGCCCCCGCCGCCGTTGAAACCAAACCCACCACCGAACGGGCCGTCCCCGACGCCGTCACCGTAAAGCGCGCCGTCATCTCCCTCTCCTGGGGACCGCAGCAACCTCCGCTTCGTGCGGCGGCTCCTGCGGAGGAGGGCGCGGGTGAGGGTCCTGTAAGGATCAGACTTCACGGGCGGAGGCGCGACGGCGTCGACGGGGTTCATTGAGGCGGAGACGTGGAGGGCCGAGCCGGAGGAGCGCGGGGATGGACCCGCGCCGGCGGATCGGCGGAGGAGGAGGAGCTTCGCGAACCCTAGGGATTCGGCGACGGCCGAGACGTCCATGGCGGAGGCGAATTTGCGATCGAAGTGGCGAGGAATTCGAATTTGGCGAACGCGAATCTGGCAAGTTTTCTGGGGAGTCTAATCGAAGCAGAGAGTTACGTGTCGGTTTTGCTCTCCATCGTCAAACCGGGTTTTGGGGATTTGTTGACCGACACGTAGGACTCCTGACCCACATTGACGGCGTTTTTGGAAGTTTCTCAGTTAGAATTCCTCGGGCATAGTTATCTTATCTCCTCCCCGGCTAAAATTGCCTTTAATAATTTAATTGCAATTTAAAGTGGTGCCCAAACTTATTCACTTTCCTTCTTTCTGTTTCATTTTTATTCTTATGTTAAATTTAATTACCATAATTAAGATTTCACATGTTTGGTCCTAGTTTATTTACCGTATATATCCCATATATATTAAAGATACAATATTTTCATTATGTAGAAATTATTGTTTTCAAAAAGAATTTTTTCCAATAAATCTAATTCTTTTTTAATGTTGTCTAATAAATTTTTAGATTAATTGACAAGTAGAATCTAGAAATATTTTAACATATAAAATTTTTTAATATAATCACTTGTTTATAAACTCTAACATTTGTTGTGCATATCACTTTCAAATAGTTTCTTATCAATTGTCTTTTATATTCATATGCATATAATGGGGTGTTCTATGAAACAAAAAGGAAAAAAAGAACAAATGTAAATAATTTCCAAAATAAAATCATAGTTACATTCTCCAATGTGAAACTTCAAAGGATGAACACAAATCACAACATTTATAAAATAAGAAATGTCATTTTTAAAATGTCAATGAGGTCTCATCATTTTGCATTGATCAAAAATTAACATCATCCATGAAGTGTTTTTGAAAAACTATCAAGATAAGAAAGGGTTTGATGATGATATGGACAATAAAAGTATGAATATGAGATTCTTTTGAAAATTTGCCTTTGTTAATCTCTAGATTTTACTTGACAATTAATCCATAAATTTGCTCAAAAGGGTTAGGATTCTTGGAATTTTTCTTTTTGACATAACTTTCTGTCCAAACTGACACAGAACCTAAGTTCCTTTTAATAAAACCCAAAATATAACACTTAGTATTAGATATTTCATTGCGATATCCAAAATCGGCGAAATAGTTCCTAAAGGTATAAAATTACGGACTGCTCCATCAAGAGGTTTTTAAAGAATATGATAAGAAAATTTGGTAGAATTTCTTTTTCTGTGAAAAATTAGATTTAAGAAGTATAATTGAAAAAGGAAATCATGTACGAGTCATTAATATTCAAAACATTCAAAACATACTTTTTGTATATTCATAAAAAGACAAAAAATAAAATAAAAATCGAAACATCAATAAGGAAGGTAATTAAATAGGTCGGACCGGCTCGTGATCACGTTACATCTAAAATCGAAGACCATTGACCTGTATTGCAACATGTTTGAACCACTCTTTTTGACCCTTTTTTCCTTTTTTCTTCAAAAATTGGGGAGTTTAGTCAACAAAATTAGACTCAACTCTCAAGCCATTTTAAGATTGATTCTCCTTCAAGGTTGTAAAATGAGAAAAGTCAGCTTGTATGGAGCAAAATCTAATTTTAAAAATTTATATTTTTAGATGTTAAAGAATTCACGCTTTTGACATTTATTTAATTGTGAGATAAAATCCTAAATTATTATCATTGTGAGATAAATACCTCAAATTTTTGTTTATCTTACAAAAACCCTAAATTTATCCATTGTGATACAAATATCCTCAATTTTTTTTGTCATTAAAAAATCCAAACTTATACACGTGTTACATATGTATACACGTTTAGATATATACTCACTGGTACAAGTTTTTATTTTTCATGATACTGAAAGAAAAAGATTTAGGATATTTGTGTCATAATGAGCACTTAGAGTTTCTAGTGACAAAAAAAAAAAGATTTTGGGTTTATGTATAATAATTGACATAGTATTGTTTTTATTTTTATATTTTATGGCTTAACCTTTTATCTAGTTAGAAACATTTCAAATTATAACTATTAGCACATAAAATTGAATATAATTTTTGTAATTCTTTACAATCATAATAACTTTTCTAGCTTTTGAAATTTTAGATGAAAGGTCCGAAATAAACCTATAAATGCTAGGGGTGAATGGTTATCGGTTTGGTTTGGTTCCAAAGTGGAATCAAGAATCAAACCAAGAGGATCGGATCCCAAAGAACGAGAATGGGGACTAGACTGATTGTTGCTAAGATTAGGAATTGGACCAAACCATCGATCCAGTCTGGCTTCGATTCTAGTCTAATCGAACTAGTCACTTATTTTTTTCATTCTTTTTTTTTCTCATTGCTTTTTTTTTTTCACACCACTTGAAACTGGATAGAGATATTATTCAGTTCACATTTTATTAATTTTCAAAGAAATAATAAAATAAAGTATATTTAGTTGGTTCGATTTGGGGAACAGAACCAGTTGAGGTGATTTTCGGTTGTAGGCAAAATTGGGCAAAATGAAAAGGATCTTAAGAGTAAGGGCATAAATGTAATTTCACCGGGAATGAATGGAAAAACGAAAAGCAGAGCATCAATCAAAACGACGTCGAAGAGCCATTTCCCCGGTCCTTCCGACGCACGAATTTCCCCCATCCGCCCATCATCCCAAAACACACCGCCTTTGCCCTGCCTCCGTTTCTCTCCACAGCGGCGAAGCTCCGAGAGCAGAACCCTAAATCTATCCATCTATCTCTCTACCTCTGCAAAATCCGCTTTCGATACTCCTCGTCGTCCGTCGTCCGTCGTTCGCGCGTGCTCAGCGGCAGCTTACGGGGAAAACCCTAGGCGCGCCGATCTCGGCGTCCGGGAAGAGGGAGGAGGGAGGGAGGGACAAGCAGAGGGAGGCAAGATGAGGATTATGATCAAGGGAGGTGTTTGGAAGAACACCGAGGATGAGATCCTCAAGGCCGCGGTCATGAAGTATGGCAAGAATCAGTGGGCCCGCATCTCTTCCCTCCTCGTCCGTAAGTCCGCCAAGCAGTGCAAAGCCCGGTGGTACGAGTGGCTCGATCCCTCCATCAAGAAGGTAAACGCGTGAGCCGCACTGCTTAATTTTCGTATTATTTTCTCTGTAAACAACTGTGAGGAAAGGGTTTTGAGCGCTCGATTTTTGATGGAACGGAATTATCGGCAATGAATGATTGGTCTAGTGTATGTGCTCTAGGCTTTGGCAAGTATATGGGTCTACTTTGTGGGCTGTCTGGATGAGTATGCTGAATTTTTTTTTCTCACTTTTAATTCCTTTAGACGGAATGGACACGAGAGGAGGACGAGAAGTTGCTGCATCTTGCCAAGCTCATGCCTACTCAGTGGAGGACCATTGCGCCTATTGTTGGCCGTACGCCCTCCCAGTGCCTCGAGCGGTATGAGAAGCTGCTCGATGCAGCCTGTGCTAAGGATGAAAACTACGAACCTGGAGATGACCCGAGGAAATTGCGGCCTGGGGAGATCGATCCAAACCCAGAGTCGAAGCCTGCGCGTCCGGATCCTGTTGATATGGATGAGGACGAAAAGGAAATGCTTTCGGAAGCAAGGGCTCGATTGGCCAACACTAGGGGCAAGAAGGCTAAGAGGAAAGCTAGGGAGAAGCAACTGGAAGAGGCCAGGAGGCTAGCTTCTTTGCAGAAAAGGAGAGAGCTGAAGGCTGCTGGTATCGATAATAGGCACAGGAAAAGGAAAAGAAAGGGGATAGACTACAATGCGGAAATTCCCTTCGAGAAAAGGCCTCCTCCAGGTTTTTTCGATGTTGCTGATGAAGATAGACCAGTTGAGCAGCCCAAGTTTCCGACCACGATAGAGGAACTTGAAGGAAAAAGAAGGGTGGATGTGGAAGCACAATTAAGGAAGCAAGACATGGCTAAGAATAAAATCGCGCAGCGGCAGGATGCACCTTCTGCTATACTTCAAGCCAACAGGCTAAATGACCCTGAAACTGTTAGGAAGAGGTCAAAATTGATGCTTCCAGCTCCCCAAATATCCGACCATGAACTTGAAGAGATTGCCAAGATGGGTTATGCTAGTGACCTGGTGGGTAATGAGGAACTGATGGGAGGGACCTCTGCAACTCATGCTCTCCTTGCAAATCATGCTCAAACACCACATCAGGGAATGACACCTTTACGGACACCACAAAGGACTCCTGCTGGTAAAGGTGATGCTATCATGATGGAAGCTGAAAATCTTGCACGTTTGAGAGAGTCACAAACGCCATTATTAGGTGGTGAAAATCCTGATTTGCATCCTTCGGATTTTTCGGGGGTCACGCCTAGGAAAAAGGAAATACAAACGCCAAATCCTATGATGACACCTTCAATGACTCCAGGAGGGGGCTCGACTCTAGGAGGGGGCTCAACTCCCAGACTTGGCATGACTCCATCAAGGGAGAATCTTTCTTTTGGTATGACGCCAAAAGGAACTCCCATCAGGGATGAGCTCCATATAAATGAAGAGATGGATATGAATGAGGGTGCAAAGCAGGAGCTAAGGCGACAGGCTGATCTGAGAAAGAATTTGCGCTCAGGTTTAAGCAATCTTCCTCAACCAAAGAATGAGTATCAAATAGTTATGCAACCAGTTCCAGAAGATAATGAGGAACCTGAGGCGAAGATTGAGGAAGACATGTCTGATAGGATAGCTAGAGAAAAAGCTGAGGAAGAGGCACGGCAGCTGGCACTGCTTAGGAAGAGATCAAAAGTATTGCAAAGGGAGCTCCCTCGGCCTCCTGCTGCCTCTCTGCAATTGATAAAGGATTCCTTGTTGCGGACAGAGGGAGATAAGAGTTCATTTGTCCCACCAACCCTGATTGAATTGGCTGATGAAATGATAAGGAAGGAGCTTCTCTCGTTATTGGAGCATGATAATGCAAAGTATCCTCTCCAGGATAATATGACTAAGGGTAAAAAGAAAGCTAAGAACTCTGCAAATGGTAGTACTGTTCCTGTGATTGAAGATATTGAGGAGGATGATATGAAAGAGGTATTTCTCACTTTTGAAGCCCCTCCCTCTGTGAATATACACCATGATGTTCTTTGCCATCTTTCTTTGTCTTTCATCTCCTTTAGACTGTTAACTAGACTTATTAGCATGTGCACGGGAGAAATGCCCAGTTTTCAATAAAGGTGCACATAACAAATATTAAGTCATATAATCCAGTCAAAATGGAATTGTGAAATTATCTTTTATATCGTCATAGTTATCACCTTTTTCCCTCATATATTAGCTTCTAAAGAGCATAGATTGTAATTTAAGATACTCAAAAGGCACTATGGTTATCTTATTTCCCTCTTTTTTACATGTGTATGAGATACTATAATGGTATTAATGTGAGAGACTTAATAGCTATACTTATTTCTCAATAGTGCAACAAAAGATTAAGGACCGGTACTTTTTGCTTCATTTTTTATTTCTCTGTGATTGGTTTTTCCATACGATCAATAGTTGAGATTTGAGTAATGAGAGATTTGACAGTCATGATTAAAAAACCTTAAGACTAGGAAAGGAGGGTGACTGGCCCATGACTATAAATGTGGTAAATAAAATAAAATATAAAAAAAGTTGGAGCTAGGAGATGTGCCACCAAAAGAGAGGACCACATGTTAGCTCCTCATCGACCTCTCATAAGTGCATCAAAATAGATATATTTTATTAGGTTTTGATCTGAACCATCTGCACACTACAATTATGCTTTGGTAATGGTGTTTTTGGTTAGAGACTTACAAGAGTTAACTTCTTAGTCACTATTGAATCTCCTTTCTAAATAAAAGTAACAGTTTAGTTCGCAAAACATTGAGGAAATATATGGGGTGATTGTCCTTCTAAAGATTCTGGGAGTTTAATGCAAGAAAAGATAAAAAAGAAACTTGTACATCCAACATTAATATTCATGTCCTTCTAAAGATTCTGGGAGTTTGTATTCTTTTAACTCTTGCAGTTCTTTGGCCACCCTTCATGTTAGTTTCTTTTGTCTTGGATTACAAGGTAGTTTTTCATTTTATATTAGTTGTAACTTGTCTTCTACTTTGGTCTTTAGTGACATTACTGTTAATATATGACATTGAATACTTCTGACTGGCTTGTCACCTTTTATAAATATCGCTATGTCTGTTATTGTACTCCCTCTGTTCTTTTCATTAAGTGATGGAGAACAATGGCAACAAACTTTGAAGACTTTCAAAAGGCATGCCAAATGAAGCTTTGCTGATTATTTTCTTTGATTGATTAAGACTCTTCTTAAGTGATTGGAGTCTATTAGGATGTTAATAAGTTTCCTTTTGCTAGTTGGAATTGGATTAAATGTTTTCTTTTCTTTGTTGGTAGTGGATATGTGTCTCCTAGTTTATTAGGATATTTTGGGTTTCCTATTTTGACTTGGAGTAGTACCGTAGAGAGTCTGTATATATGATTGTAATTCTTTCTTCTGAATAGAGTCTATGAAAAATTGAATTTGGCAAATCTTTGCTCTGGAACTGTGTGATACATTTCCTCTTAGTTGTGTGCTTAAGAAACCCTAGGCGTGAACCCTAGTTGTGACACTGAGGAAGCTTTGGAGCCTAAAGACGTATCCTTTGTCATGGGACTTGTCGTCCTATGCCATTAATTCTGGAGCAGCTTATGAAACTTAGGATGTAATGATGGTCTACCTTGGCTTTCAGTCCATGGGTAAGAGATGTTAAGAAGTTTCTTTGGGTTGTTGGGAGAAGGCCAAATACATTTGACTCTCTTGGACACTCCAATGTGAGACTCTGGCTCTGGCTGCAGCCTCAAAATATATTCTATACTCTTGAAAGATGAGTGCTTCTGACCAATCAAGTACCATTTATGGAAGCGGAGACAAAAAATGCGCGTGAACTTGGTTCCATTTGGTGTAGTTTGGGGGAACCAATTTGTTCTCTATAAATTTGCGCTATTATGGTTCAAGAAAGGTTTGGGTATCTCAGCATTCCCATCTATGTGCTAACATGTTTATGTGTCTCGCCTCCCTTACTAACTAGTTGTTTGGAAATTTTTAAAGTTTTTGGGAGGCAAGAAGGGTAGTTTCAAAGCTATTCATGCGTGGGATTCTATGTCCCATGTAAAGGACTTGTGACAAGTTGCTCGCAAGTTAAAAAAAAAATTAACTGCAATTGATATATAATTGGACAGAATCTTTGAAATGATGGATATATCTCCAATTTCACTATAACTTATAGTTCAGCATTGTACATATTCGACAATTTAAAACTTTTGGTCAAAAGCATTAAGGAAGTGCAAAATGAATTCTCAAACGAGAATGCTATCCTAGGACTATTTGACCAGCAGATTCAAACGATTCTCTCAATTTGTCGGTTTTCAGTTCTTCTTTATTTTAATTTTCCTTTTGATTCACTAACTTAGTTTAATATTTATCCTTTATCTCTTAGGTGTTTGTCCACTATCTATAAGTCAAATGAGAACTAAAAAAAGACGAGCTAACACATTTATAATAGAGTGCTGTTTCTCTTGGAATGATGAACGATGCCTCTTATGCAAAATGGTTTCAGAAGGGAAGCCTTTGTTATTTTATATACAACATCAACCACAAAAGACTTTGTAATTTTTGCGGCAAAGTAATGTTTGAAATTGAACATGCTAATATAATATTTCAAAAGTGAAGAGTGTATAGACAATTATTCGAAGAGGGTTTAACTCCCTGAAATGCCCTTTTACTTGTTTCTGTCCACATGAGCTAACAAGCAAGACATGGTTTGTCTCATGTCTGCAGTTAGACTTGATTATCTTCACTTTGGTTGCAATGGCCAAAATATAAAAGGTATTTGGTTACAATAGGATAGAGGGAGAACAAATGTTGTCTTGCTTGATTTAGTAAATTGAATATTCATTAATTTGACTGGGTCTTGAAAAACTAATAATGAGGGAATAGAGTTAGAATATCCAATTTGTCCTATTGTCTCTATTTCTTCTCCTGTTGCCCTCTTGCAATATGGAGGGAACTAAGTGTGCATTTTTGTTAAGGAGGAAAAAGGGGTGAACCTGTTCTGATGATTTCTAGCTATGTTTATTTGTGTCAATGTATTATACCTTTGACTTAGAAAGGGGACTGTGCATTTTGATCATAAGGTATTTGAGTTGTTTTAAATGATCTTTCTGCCAAACATTCTATTGGTATTGTCAGTTGTGATTTTTTGAGGCTTATTGGGTTAACTTTAACTATAGAGATGAGGATGAACATTCATACTGCTTCAACAGAATGTGAAGTATCTTTTTGTCTTAGTTTAAGGGTACTTGCAATATTCCATGATTGTGCAGTGATGATGCTGAATTAGGATTGTGGCTGTTTGTCTAGTCCTGCATATGCTTTGTTGTCTTCTCATGATATTTTTTTGGTCGAAAGTCTATTCATGATTTGATTTGTTATATTATTGGCAAATTGTTAACTTACTCATGTTTTCCAAGCAGGCTGATTCCATGATTAAGGAAGAGGCTCAGTACCTTTGTGTAGCCATGGGGCATGAAAGTGAAGCATTTGAAGAGTTTGTTGATGCACACAAAACTTGCTTGAATGATCTCATGTTCTTCCCTACTCGTAATGCCTATGGACTCTCAAGTGTTGCTGCAAATGCGGAAAAGCTTGCTGCCTTGCAGAACGAATATCATTTTGCTAAAGCAAGGATTGATGAAGATCATGAGAAGGCGCAGCGACTGGAGAAGAAGGTCAAAACTCTCACATTCGGCTATCAGGTATGCCTAAGATGTCTTTTAAACTTTGGTTGCTCATTGCTTTCTCTTCCTTGAATCAAACTGTCCCAGGAATTTGAATCAAACTTTGATTGCTTGTTGCTTTCTCTTAATTCATAATAATGCAAGTAACTATCATTGTTCTCTTCAATATTGTCAAGATGTATTGTGAAGAATATTCTTTCTTAGTACATTTCCCTTCCACCTTTGTAACCAATCTATCTCATTGTTGTAGTATTTACTGGTCGACTCTGGTCCTTATTTCTTTTGATTGTGTGGAGTTCATAGTTTATACTAGTATAAATAGTGAACTTATGATTTATCAATATGTTGAGGTTTACAAAAAGGAGCATATATGTTAACCTGATCCTATTGATTCATCTTGTTTTTTCTTTCATTTATAACCTGAACTGACTTGAAACCGTAAAATAAGCAACCTGAAACGAGTTCATCTGAATTGTTGTGCTTTGGTTTGTTTCTCCTGTCTTAGGAGTTTCTTCTTTCTTCCTTCCTCATTTATGCTGTAAAACTTGTATGTTCATTGTGATATTTGGAAACTGTTTATTTTGTTTCCCAACACATGATAGAGAAACTTGCTTTGTTAATACTTGAATGTTTTGTTGGTCATCTTGAGTGATTGATGGTGTGATTGAGCTGCTGTGAAATTGCCATGCATCTGTCCAATGATTCTAAAATATACCGCCATTCATGTAATGAGGTCTACTAATTGCCTGGCGAACTGTTTTCTTGATCAGATGCGGGAGAAGACTCTTCGAGACCAAATTGAGTCAACCTTCAAGCAGCTGGACACTGCAGGGACAGAACTTGAGTGTTTCCGAGCTCTGCAGAAGCAAGAGCAATTAGCAGCTTCACACAGAATAAATAGTTTGTGGGAGGAAGTTCAGAAACAAAAGGAGCTTGAGCGAACTCTACAGATGCGCTATGGTGCCCTTGTTGCCGAGCTGGAGAGAGGAAGGCATCTCTTTGATTGTTACAGAGCAGAGGTGCAAAAGCAAGAGGAAATCGTGGCAAATAATCAAGCTTTAGAAGTAGACAATGCTGCAACAGATGAAGCAGTTTCGTCAAATCAAACAGAAGATGTTGCAGCAGTTTCGTCAAATCAAACAGAAGAAATTGAGCATCCTATGGACTCCCATCAATTGTTTGATGGAAATGTAGGCCAGGAAAGTCATGCTGCAGAGAATGCTCATGCAGACGACATAAATGTTTCAACTGCAGCTTCCTCTGTAGGTGCTGTCGATATGGAAGATGAAAAACCTCATGAAGTATCGGTGGGGACAGAACTGATTTTTGAATCTACTGAGCAGGTGGTTGTGGATAGCACGAAGAGCAGGGAGAAATTGGATGTTGAGGATCGAGATCCTGCTATGGAAATGAGAAACTCTGATGGACCATCAACTGAGCAGATTGAACATGGGAGTGAGATTGAACATGGGAGTGCAACCCCTCCCCATGGTATGCTAGCGAATGAGAATTCAGTTCCTATTTGTAGTGAGTCGGAGAGGTCAGTCGAGGAATGAGGTGTCCCAAGTCAATGGAAGATGGGGAGAATCTACCCTCCGCAGAAGCAGAACTTTGTTAGAAGTGACTTCAATCTGTATTCAAACAGAGTTGTGTATTAGTTTGTGGCCAAGCTTATATATATTTGGGGGACTGAGTGGATTTGCATCCCGGGATTTAGTTCCCACTATACTCAAAAGGAGCATGGAACTGTTACTGATGAGGGGTGCAATCACTCGGATGAAGATCCATCTTTGAGGTGGTTTCCAATGTTTTTGAGATTTGTGACAGTGGCCATCAGCAAAGGCTGCGGAGGATAATCAAAATTCAATTGAAAAAGCGGTCGTTTTTTTTTTTACAAGGTTTGGCAGCTACTCCTGTCCCCTAATGTTGTCCGTGATGCCAAATGCGTTGCATTCTTGTTCATGCAATGTACCGTGGAGACGATACCGAACTTTGATATTGCTTTTTGGACCGAATAAAATCTACGGAACTCTCCTTATCTTTGTTTTCCGTTTTTTTTTTCCCAATGCTGGGCTGAGTGTTGTTTATTCTATTATTCCCATCTGTACTAGGATGCAGAAGTTGTGATGATAAACTCTGTAAGAAAAATAGCATTTTAGGTTAGTCTCAAGTCTCAAGCTGATTATTAGGTTCCCTAATATGGCGAATACAACTGGTACTATACGACAAATGAGCTGAAAAAGCTGGGAAATGATCAAGATACTAGACCGTCTCCAATCCCATCCCCTCTTCAACTGCATTTGATCTCTGAGAACCCTGTCGTTTATTTCTTGTGGACGGTGACTCTTTCTCATAGGCGGAAGAAGAGCATGACTCCTTGACTTGTGGTTTTGATGGCCTCGATGACGATCTCGTGGACGTGCCGGAGTCCTTAGGCTTCATCCTCCTCGATTTCTTGGGCAGATCAGGCGGTTGCGGCGGGACAGCATCAGCAGGGGCGGGATCCACAGACTGTTGTTCGGTAGGCCTGCTTGCGTCCGATACCTCCTGTTCTTGGTGAGAGCCCTTGGAAGATTTTCTCAGCGGCCGGTGTTTCTCCGACTTGGCCTTGGTTGGTGATTCAGCATCGCCAGATGATAATGAACGGTTATGGCGTCTGGACGACTTCGGTATTTCTGATGATTCGGGCGCCGGAGAGCCCTTGTAACTCTGTGTCTCGGCAATTCCTCCGCTTGACTCTGAAGTTGGAGAATGAACAGAGGAGTTTGGTCATTTATTAACTTGGACAAAATTAATTTACTTAACAATAATGTCAAGCGCTGTACACCTCAATTGCGCTTCCCAATCTTGGCGTCCTAATATATTGAATTCCATTATATGTAATTTCGTTAGTTCCCGTAATTTGCAAATGTTCAGTTTCATTTTCGTATATTTGGAGTCAGTGTGATTCCGAGATTCAATGTATCTTGGTTAATCCTTTCAAAAAATGCAAACGGAGATGCTAATGTGGATGACCACATAAGCCCTGATCGGATAAACCTAAAATGAGGCAAGAATTTCGTACCAACTAAGATTAGATATTTTAATTGAAAAGAAAAAAACAAATCTCGAACCCTAAGAGAGATAAGAACGAGCTGGCGAGGGGTGGCAAATCCTCCCCGGTCTCTGGCCGACCATGTTCGAGGTTGCTTTACCGGTAGACAGTGGTGGTTGGCCCTTGCAAGGGTTGAGGATTCTTTCTTAATTACAATCTTTTTTATTATTTATTTTCATAATTTTTAATATATTAGGTTTGTTTAATATATTTATAACTAAATTATAAGCGATGTAGATTGTGCCGGCACTACGTGGTGCAACTGCCACGCCATCATTTTCATTTGTACTTTAAATAGGACTAATTTGATAGAAAAACACAGTTTAAGGACCAAATTAGCAACACCAAAAAAAAAAAAAAAAAAAAAAAAATTCGCAGGGAGCGAAATTGAATAATTACTGTCCCCTTCTATGTACGAGCCCCCCAAAGATGAGCATCGTTTGCACTAAATTGGCTAATTTTTCCGGCAAAGAGTCCGACGTGATTTGAAATCAAGAGGAAAAGGAGAGTAGACAACATGGTGATCGTACCTTTGCCAACCCCGTCAGAAGAACCGTCCTTCTTGTCATCTCCGGTGGCCGAAGGGGCGGATGATGATCGGCTCGGCGAAGATGGTTTGAAATCATTCATCTGCATATTTTTTTCGTTCTACACAGGCTTAAAATCGATCCGAGGTCGACCAGAAATTGGACGAGAGACTAGCAAGAATGGTTCGACATACCCAGCTCGGTGAATTATTCTTCACGGAGGCAGCATCGCAACCGATGTGAGCAACGTGCTTTACATCGGTGGGATAACCGATCTTCATTTCCGGTTCCTTCCCATCATCGTCTGCATCTGCACGTACGAGTTCATCAGCGAGAGTTGATACGCCAATATTACATCAAAGAAACGTAGGACGTACCGAATATCTGAGAAATGTATCTGAGGCCCTTGAGTAGGCCCTTCACCTTGGTCGTCATCCTTGTCTGTCCCCCTAAATTCTCATACCAAGTCTCGTCACGGCCGGCGCGCGAATGGTAGCATGTAACAGCATTAATGCCTGAGAAGATGTCGCGAAAATCAGGCTATCGATGCTTTCGATTTCGAGATCACTAGGCACGGACTACCCTCGGGGGATTCGGATGCAAACTCTATTGAATTAGATGGGGATGGAAAGAAGAGAAAGATGGGCTGCTGACAAAGTTGAGGAATTGAGAAGAATGCCTGTGGAAATCGATTAATTTGCAGTGAGAAAGAGGGGAAAAAAAAAGAAAGAAGGATAAAAACTAGAAGGGGTTCGCAATTTTAGGAAGATGCTAAAATTAGCAAACGATTCTCTAAACTGATTCTTCACAACAACGGTCGGAGTTCAAAAGGCTTACTTCCTTTTAGTTTGTTATTGTTACTCAATAGGATTTTCACAAGGTAAATTATTCCCTGTACAATAATTCCAGACTCTCTCTCTCTTTTAGGGGATCACACGATCCTCTAATATCCGGTGGCACCGTCGGGCTTCACCGCAAGCTGCTATTTAAATGTAAACCTTGGGAGAGGCTAGCCTAGGTTCCCAACACTAGGACCTTCACTTTAGACACTTTAGCAACAATACGATGAGGGAGAGAACTTACATTAATTATGCTGTCTGTGGTTGGGTAACTGGAGAGAGAAAAAAAAAATGATAATTATGCGTGCACTGTGGAACTGGAGTTGTAGTGAAGATGGACGATAATCTTTATATACTCGCCTTGAAGGCTTAATTAGCATTTGTCTTTGTTATGTGGACAAAAAAAATGTTAAGGAATTGATCCATATGAGAAGTGATATAATTGGTATATTTCTACTACTTTATTGAGATAAAAGTAATAATAATTGCATTTTATCGAAGCTCGTGAATCCTTTTCAGGAGACTTTTGTGTTATTAGAACTTTTGACCGTCTTTTTTAAGATTTCATTAAAAATTGACTCAAAGGGTACTTGTTAAGAAGCCAATTAATGCAATTGTCTATATTATTTTCGAGGTTTTAATATATAATGCTTTGAAAATCAAAACGTTTCCCATCAAATATGCTTTAAACACTAAGTGCCCTAAGGCCACTAAGCTTAGCCTCTATGTAGGCGATATGCACGCACATTATTTATTTTCTACCACAATGTCGGATTTAATTCAATGCTTAGAACATTGTCACGAAATTGAAGAGAGACAAATCTCAAAGATCTATAGTTCTTAAATCTTGTCCAATGTAAGAGTGAAAAATCTTGCAAATTAAACATTTAAACTAAAATGGCTTTATATTACTTAAACATTATCTACCATAAAAACTCCAAATTAAAGGCTTGGTGGAATCATTACAAATCACAGTCAGAATTAAAGACTTGATAAAGTCAATAAAAAGTGAGTAAATCTTGCCAACATTCATAGTGACTTTAGCTTAATTTGAAGTGATGTAGAAGCGAAAATGAGGACTTCAAGTAATTTATAGAGAAATACGTATATAAATATATAGAAAAGGCACAGAAACGAACCTGCACTTATGAAGAAGGACAAACAAAAGAATCTTCATCACATTATAACTTGAATTACTAAACATTGTACTTGTGGCCCTACATATTAAATAATATTCATATTGATCAAATATCATGTAGGACAACAGGTATATGCTTTATTTTGCTATTGCAAATTAGCAAAAACATAGCTGAAAAAGGTAAGATGACTCGTTTTATTTTATATTTTCCTGTAACATGCGTAAATATGAATTTTTGCAAGAGGATGTAATAATCCATAAATGCAAAAAAGCAAAAAAAAAAAAAGAAAAAGCGCAACAACTCTTTTTATAAGCATCTGAATTGTAGTCCTAACATATCATAATGTCTGCACACACTATGCTTGAGCTATGAGGTATGGAACTTTCGAGTTTTATAATTTTTTTTTTTAGCAACTTTTACTATAAAATTAGAGGTCAATTGCAAATGTTGTCCTGGCACCAAAATCTTTCCTTTCTCCACGGAAATCTTCTCAGTTATCACCTTTCCGACTTCCAGAACCATGATCGAATTTGCTCCACCCTTGGAGGATTTAGGAAGTGACGTGACAGATTACTCAAGTGAAATAAGAAAACTTTAATCTAATTAAAAAGAGAACTTTTCATTTCAAAGGAAGTGGGATTTCGATGAAGATCATAGACAGTTAAAAGTTGTCAAAAATTACCAATATTTGTGAAATGTGAGTGGCGTAGCCCAATCAACATTAAAGTAATAACAATAAACATAACACGCGTCAGTATTTTGAAAATTGAAAAATAATATATTTGCAAAAAGTCTCATACTTCAAAAAGAAATGTCTATGTTTGCAAAGCACAATTAACGGCCCTTAACAAGCACCTTAGGGGCACAGTCAATATTTTCCATTTGCTTTTATGATTTACAGTGTGACTACATTTTGGTGCATCTGCATAATCATTTGTCAATTCCCTTTTCGTCCTCTGTGTTTTTGGTAATTAAGCTGCAACACACCAATGTACAGAATAAATTTTACTTCTTCATCCCTCTTTCCATTAATACTGCTACCATGGACCTGGGATTTAAAGGCCTAGAGAGCCAGAAACACAACTCGTAGCTTAGCTTGAGCGTTACTCTCAGTTTCTGCAGGCAAGAACATTGTGTACCAAGCAGATGCATCTTGCAAGGGCGATATTTCTATTCCGATGTGATTCCAACTCCAAATCCTCCACAGTGACCAGGACCAGAAATGGCGATTACATGTGCTGTATCGTTCCGCAAGAGTTAATGCTCAGGATCCACCTCGGGCAACGCCACAACATATTTGGGGAAATGACTTGAAAAACTGATACTTTGACTATGATTGCTTTGTCTGCAAGATAAAAGCAGATCCTTATATTCAACAGTGCTCTATGCATTCGGTTACACGAGTGTGAGAGAGGGATGACTACCTTATTCAGGTACTTCTTTTGAATCTTTAATGCTGCTTTGCAGGCCTTTTTGGCATCTAATTTTCCAGTTGTCTCACCCAAAATCTACACAAGATCATAACAGAAGATGAATAATAACCCATTTACAGAGAGAGAGAGAGAGAGAGAGAGAGAGAGAGAGACCTTGACAATATCCTCTAGTCCCTTGGCCTCCTTCAGAAGGGTCTTATTCTTGGTCTCTAGCACGCTTGCAACAAGAAAAACAGCAAGAGCACTCTCATGGTCTACATGTCCAGTCTTTACCTTTTCCTTCTCAAATTTACCACATTGCTTGATTAGTAGCTTCTCATCCACCTTAAGTGCTGTCTCAGCTACAGCTGTATCCTCGTACATTGAATATATATTTGGGTTGTACTCCATGGCCCATATCAGCTGAAAATCGATTTCCAATCAAATTCTCAATGCAAAGACAAAAAGCATATATACTAATACAATCTCATTAAAACCCAAACTTTCATAAACTGTTTTAATCAAGTGTAATCTATTTATTTGAAAAGCCGACGAAGTTCAAATTTCAAGTAGCCTCCTCACCTCCCAAAGGTATAAAGCATCAATAAATGAGAATTCCCTTCTAAAAAGAACCATTAGCATACGAATTGCAAATAAATACTCCCCACCATCCAGATCCTCTGCAAAAAATATAGGAACATGTTAAGTAACAATGTGGATTTTTTTAACCTTTTCCCTCACCCCGTAACCTGGAGACCAAAGAAAGGGACATCAACAAAGGTAGCCAGTATGTTGATAATAACACTCTTAGTTTTCAAATATTGTACCTTCTGAGACTTTCCTGGCTGCTCTAAAAGCTTTCAAACTCAAATCTCCAAGAATGTAAAAGTTCACAAAGGAGATCTGAAAGCGACATATGCATCTGTATATGATTTTTTAAATAAGAGACCTTAATTCAAACATTTTCAGCACTTAGAGGTTCATTTAAGAGTTTCACATCATGTCTTCAATTGAGCATGATCTTTGTAGTCATCTCTGTTCCAGTTACAGAGAGGAACTAGAGCTGCCAATAAGTGAATCAACTTGTTAACGAACGCTCCTTGTTTACGACTCAAAGCTTGACTTGCTGACTGCTTAGCTGCCTGTGTACAACAAAACTCATTTTGAGTTAAAGCATTTAATATTGACTGGCTCAAGTGCCAAATCTATTTGAGCTTAAATTTGATAACGCTCGACTCTAGCAGTTTTGAGCCTAATTGAGTTGGTATACTCTGCTGATTCCATGTATGGTAAGAAATTATTAATATTAAGTATTCAATTTTCAGTTGCTATAAAATAATTTTTCATTTCCATCTGTAGCTAATAAAGTTGATGTTGTTACAATTAAACTCTAGAATTTTAGTTTCCAGAAGAGTCAAGCTGAAACAATTTACAAGCAAATTAATGCTAAAAAGTTCATATATCTTCTTGACTAATATATAGAAAGATTGTTATGATACTAATTGCAAAGTATTGGACTTGGATCCTATATTGATGGTACGGGACCTTGATTGTGGCTTATAAGACCTTGGGTTCTCCCACTTTTGGGTGGGGTTCCCCTAAGCTTCATATCAAATAGGCCGTCTAACATCTCAAACAGTTGCAATCTAGTGACATGGGTGGCGAAAATGATATTGCAGCGTTTGCTCAGGATTAGCAAAAGGCTAGTGCAAAGGTAACCAGAAATGGGTGTCGGGACTGCAGAGTGTGGTAAATTGCTATATGATCCTAATTGCAAGGCATGGAGATCCCACAATGACAGTGTGGAATCCAGATGTGTGGTTTCTATGGCCTTGGCCCTCTCCCACCTCAATAGCTTTTAGGATCCTAAGATTCATATCAAAGACATAGGCCCGTTTCTTCTTATGATAATACATTCAGACACATCCTATTTAGCATGCATAAGGACAAGGTGTACAAATTTAGATAGAAAGAGATGCATAAAAACAAAGATGAACAAGTTTAGCATCTATGAGTTATGGAATCTTGCAGCTACATTAGTACAAGCATTGAGGTCAATACACTTCATTCTATCATTCAGTTGCTGATGCAGGATCCGGCTTTTCCTGGAACTTAATCGGTACATATATAGAAGAGCTCACATCCATTTTACTGCAATTACGTCTCTTTTAGGATGCCATCTTCTAGTAAAGCCCAAATAACAAATACTAAATGTCCACATGAAGAAATTAAAGAAAAGCTAATATACCGAGATGTTGATGCAGTTGAGGGTCTATAGTTTTGATAATTGTGGAGAGTGTACGAAGTTGAGATTGTACTCCAATTGAACTTGTAGTGCACCTAAAGTTTTCCCTCTTCCCAAGGAGAAAGAGAAGGAATTAGATGTACTCAAATTCCTAAGAAAAGATGCCACTTAATACTGAAAGAAAACGAGGCATAAACGACGAACATCATTCACACATCCACTATCCTTGAGACTCAATAGTACTTTAAGAATATAAACAAGCTAGAAACCACAGATGTATAAATCAACCTGTCAAACGTCTATGATTCTTTAAAAAAGTTGTACCAACTCTCCATTCACAGCATGCGTTTGCAGAAAAAGAGCTAGTAAATTAATAGTGAAATCTACATTTCATCATGTGTTCTCTTTCTCAATCTAGAATGAGGCATTTCCGAAAATATTTTCAGTAGATTTAATAGCAAAAGTTACTCAGCATATTAAATGCTTTGTTTGGAAAAGCGTTTGTTGTACTGGCAGGTGAGCAATTTCCATCTTTATAACTTGACAAATGATATTACATGCGCAACATACTTGGGACATCAAGACACCAAACGGAGATTGTCAAACTCACAAAGATGGAATGCTAAAAGCCAAATATTCGATCTACAACAAAGTCAGCCAGCTTAGAGCGCATTAGTTAACTGACAATAGAAATTTCAAGCTAAAAATGCATACCAGTTTTCGCATTGCTCGCTCAAAGCACCAAAAAGCATCAGCTTCGTGTTCCAAAAGTATTACCATTGGAGAACATATGTCATTCATTCCTGCTCAGAAATCATTAAAGTAAAATGACGAAGTAAATTTTACTTCATAGCATAAAAATAAAGGAGCGTGTTTACCCACCTTGAACATAACCAATATCACTGTCGACCCAAGCATAAACAGCAAGAACATTCCAAAGTTTTGCTCGATTGATTTCACTTTCATAAAATGCAAGAGCTTGATCAGTTCGAACAACATCCAGACCTATCTCCAAATTTAATAGCATATGTCAAGTGCCATGGAAAGAAGAATGCCATTGGAATAATAAACATTATGTACTCACAATACTTTCTGGGAACAGCTTAGAAAAAGACAATTAGGACCTCTAAAAGTGTGAAAAAAAATGCCAACACTTCAAGCTTTAACTAAAGCAGCCTATCTTCTATGGTAATGCAAGGTTGAGCCCACATAACTACCAACATGAGAATACTTTATGTGAACAATTCTGAAGCTATTGCATTGATGCCCACAAAACCACAGCAATTGAGTACTCTACCGGGAATTCTCTGGGGCAGCAGATTCTGCTTTTAAAAAGTTGCAGTAGATCCAATGAAGCATGTGAAAAGTTTTAAGATGTGGAAGAACGAGGAAGAATAAATATTTAAAAGCTAATTTGTAAGCAGCAGGTCAGAGGTCCATTTTTAGTCATTCCAAATATTGAATTTGAAGTTTCCTTTATATTTCAATAGATTTCAATATCTATATTGTTCGTTCTGAATCTATTAATGACTATAGCATATTGAAATATCATTTAACAAACACTTCCTATAGCCATAGTTAGAACATAGCACGAGAAAATTAAAGCCAACATTACAGCACCAAAAGCTACAGAAACAACAGGAGGCAAACAGAGTAATATACCAAGGATGGACACCATGACAGTGGAACAACCGTAGCTCCCAAGGATCCTTAGTTTCTAATCCACTAATTGACACTAATAGATGACATCATGGAAGCACATACCAATTTGGTGCAAAATGAGTTTCCAGTTTGTCACTTTCTTTTCGTTTGTATTATGAACAAGCCCTCCATGACCGGTGGAGGGATCTAGAGATGATGACGACACAGCTCCATTGCAATCCTTATCAGCATTCAATTGTTGGCCATTATCATTTTTGATAGGTGAGGTGATGACCCTCCCACTGCCAATCAGTGGAACCATTTTCTGACATTCTGCTTTCCATATCCCATACTGCTCTCTGAGATCGACATAAGGTGCATAACTCAACAAGCTAAATGAGATTAAATTATGAGTAAAGAAAGAATATAAGAACCAAGTCAAAGGGCGAATACCATCCTAGATTAGGGAAAAAATCTAAAAGAATGCACAAAAGCAAAAACTCTTCTCCATATGCCAAGAAAAAAAAAAAAAAAAAAAAAAGAAAAAAGAAAAACACGCACGTGTTAAATTAATGGACGAGATTTCACTAACCATGTGCAATTACACTGAGCCTTATATAAGTGAGCATGCGCTAGGTTATTATCCTTCATGTTAATATTAAGAATATAAGTCTAGTAGTTAAATGCATATGTTTTTCAAGCCAACTTAGGACCCACTTGTGAGAGGTTTCCTTGCCTGATTATAATGCAACGTCAGTCTAAAGTAATGACCATACAGGTATTGATTGTAAATGAAAGAGTATCAAAAGCTAATGGAAAATATTCTCCCCAGAAATAAGAGAGTTCAATACCAGATGACATTTTGTTACTAAAAACCATAACCCACAACAACTAAAACATCACAACTTCCAAAAACATTAAGCTACTTCGATCTCCCACATTATTATTGCTTCCAATCCTGACTTCCTAAATTTTACTTCTATTACCTTCCTGCATATGGAGGCCACAATGACAGACTCTTCACCAAAAACTGACAATGAGAAGTGCCATGACATATCCTTAGGTTGGTTAGCTGCTGACATGGGGAGCCAATTAATGTCCAATAAGCTAACTAATAATACAGATATTACATTGATAAGCATTGAATGCTCTGATCACCCGCTTATCCATGGACACGATTCAAATAGAACAACTTCTCTTATTAGGTTGATATGAACAAACAGAGGCTCTTTCGTGGACACTGAATTTTAACTAATTCATGACTACTGCAGCACTTTGTGCCAGTGATAGTGAAAAATATATCAAAAGAAATGGTCAGAATTGTCAGTTGAACAATATTAACTTTGAGACTACCCAAAGTATTAGTTTACATATCTTGTCAAGCCACAGTTAGGACTAGAAGCAGAACATTACCTCCTTTGTTGCCTCAACTGATTTCTCTCATCAAAGGTGCTGTTGGGATCAAAGCATCCCAATAGGAACTCCCACACAACTCCTTTAATTGATGGATGGACCCCCTAACAAGGTTACCGGATGAAAATAAATCTTTACTTGATTAGGCACAGAACAAGAACGAAGCTTGCTGACTCTAGGGCATGCACCTATATATACTTAAGTAGCCCCATGACTAGCATTACAACTATTCTTTTAAAATAATGCCAATCAAATTAAGAGAATTCCCTTAAAGGGATGGAAGGCAAAAGATAAGTAACAAAAGGTAAATTCTAGGATATACAAATATATACATATGCAAGACAGTTCATGATGACAGGCGCCGATTTGAATCTTATTCCATTTTTTCTCCACCTTTTACCGTCTTCTTGCATAATATCGGATGACAACCCCCGAAAAAAGGCTGAAGAATTGTCATTTCAGACTATTGATTAAGAACCATAATGGAGCTCATTTCCTTTGAAACCAAATCTCTGAGAAAGTGGGATATACTTAAAGCTGCACTCCAATCATTATGATGGAACATTTTTAACTTGGCTCTGAACAGATCCAGCATCAAATAATTGGTTAACAGGGTAAGAAATGTCTAAGTCCTTCACTGAAAAATCCTAGGTCCATGCTTGATGGACAAAGTTTGGCTTATCTCAATTTCCCTTTAGGTCATCCAATGGCTGCAAAGGCCATGACGGAAAGGAAGAAAGAAGACAGAGAGGAAGAATTACCCCCCGTTGGATGCGACGGAGCACTTTGGCAACATCCAATTGACCATCCTCAGAAAAAGCAGCATGCCACTTCCTCGCGCTCAGCGTCTTCCCAGGCTGCCAAAAACAAGAATTAGAATCAAGTACAGATCATAACCCCTCCTCAAAACAATTCACAATCACAGTCTTCCATATGGAAAAACCCAAATCATGAAGAGCAAATAGATAGGCAAAATCTACCTTAACCTTAAAACGGGTCTTGCGAGAATCATCACTGCACTCCGGCCTGACCGGGTAGAATGCGTTCAAATCAACCCCATCAGATTTCTTCAGAATCATCCCGCAACCAAACATTCGAACCCCTCAAATCCAACAACCTAATACCATCTGTCACCACCTGCGAATGCGCATCAACGAGAAGGGATATAACAAAGGAAAAATACAAGAAATCAGTCTGAATAAAATCTATCGAACGTTCAACGAGCGAATCTAACCTGGGGAGTAAAGAATGGAATGATGCACGATGCGTTCAGCAATTCGCGAGCATTTGGAATTTCGTGATTTGCAGGGAACTTCACGCAGACGAAGGAATGAAGCATTCCTTACGTGAATACACGATTCACGTAGCTTTCGACGGAACAGAGGTCGCTGTCTAAAATCAATTTACCATGCACATATTTATATTCGAGATTGAGTGTTCTCCGAACTCTTGAGAGACAAAGGGGGATAAAAGTCCGACAGGATAGACATAGCGTTGGATAAGATGTCACATTTTTATTTGGCAATATAACTGGAAAATGAGGTAGATATTGCAATATTTGTCTAAGGACGCGTTTGGTAACCATTCTGTTCTCGAGAGTTGATTCTGACCAGAAATGATTATTTTTGATTTTGTTCCCGATAATTGATTCTGAGTGAAAAAACGTGCTTGATAACTGTCAAAAATTTTTGATTTTGGAATAGAATTGTGTTTTATATATGCTAATTTTTAAATATATATATATTTTTACTTTTTTTTTTCCCTTTTCTCCTATTATTATTCTTCTTCTTCTTCTTCTTCATTTGGCCGGTCCCCGGACTGGCGATCGGCTAGACAAGGGCCGGCGACGCTCACTGGAGCATCGCCGGCCCTCGGCGAGGTCAGCCCTTGTCGGCCGAGCCTTGCTGCCAAGACTGGCGAGGCTCGGCCTCGTCGTGGCCGCGGGGTTAGGCGAGCTTTGCCGGTGGCCGAGTGAGCCTCACCAGGCTAGGGGAGGCCCGCTTGGCCATCGGCGAGGCTCACTTGGCCACTAGCGAGGCTCGCCCAAGCCCCGTCGGTGGCCGGGCGGCCTCGCTAGGGTTGGGTGTGGCCGGCCTGGCCACTGGCGAGGCCGAGCCTCACTGGTGGTTGGGCTTGCCTCCGGTGAGCTCATTGGACCAGCGACCGGCGGCGGACAGCAGTGGTGAGCGGCGGCGGGCGGTGGCGGGCGGTGGTGGACAACAATCGTGGGATGTCGGAAGGAAAGAATGAGACTTTTATTGTTTTGATTCTCGGACGAAGAATCATATTTTTTTTATTCTCAATTCTCTTTCCAATCTGTTCCCGGGAACAAAAATTTTACCAAACACGATTCTCATCCCAAATGGATTTTGGAAATAAAAAATCAGAATCAGACACTGTTTGGCACGTTGCCAAACAGACCCTAAACTTGGTTGGGATCACTTGGATATGAATTGAATAGGATCTAAAATCCTTTGGATATGAGCCAAGATTACCTTAGGTAAAGTTAATATTTTGTACAATAAAGGACTAATCTTATGACATAAACTTGACATTGATGGCAATAACGCACATGTTGGATTCAATTGACCTCTAGGGTTAGCCAATAACAACCCAACTTCATGATTTTTTCTAGCCAAAATGTGTCTGTTCATGTAAGGGTCATACTCTCCTTCATGCATCTCCTTTATCAATTGATTGGCTTCTTTGGCGTTTACATACTCCAGAAAAGATTGAATCAAAGGATCTTTTATAAAGAGTATCTTCGCTAATAAATAACTTCGATGCTAACTACATCAAATATTTTCTTCCTATTATAATTTGTTGATATGTTCATGATGGGGTGTGATTAAGATACCGGTTCATCTTGATGTGACGTGATTACGAATGCACTTTTTTGAATGGGTATGAGTAGTATCTTTTAAAGGAAGTATAAATATGATGACTTTAGAAGATAACCGATGAATGACCATAAAACGGTTGGCAAAAAGAACGCTCTTCCTTTCTATCTCTCTCACTTCATCAAAGATGAACAAACTAAAGGCTTCCATTTCTACTTTGAGAAGAGAATCGGCATTAATGTTATGGAATGTGAATACTTTTCTTGTGATTGTATTTGTATCGTCCGTTGTTTGCTCGTGATTTAACGTATGTTCCTAAGTAATTAATTTATTGCGCATTGAAAAGGTTAATAGTTTCTTTCACCAACTTTCTTCCTACATTGGTATTAGAGCATGAGTTATGATCTTTACCTTGTTTTTTTGTCGAATTTTGTCGCTTGCTGTTTGATATAGAGATCAAGAGGATGAATTTCATATCGTTTGGATATTCATTGCTCGGAAATTGTAACATAAATTGTCGAAAAGAATTGAAGCAAAGAATGGGTTTGAAGGTCACGGAAGACTGTATTGTATTGGCCATTTTTTTGGAATATTTTTTGGGCCAAAATCGATTTTCGAATATATAGGGTAAAAGTACTTGTTTAGATGATCAAGACGACTGGTGGCATGCCATTGGATGACGCTAGATGTGCCCACACACGTTGGGATGTTAGGATAGCCTAGTGTGTGAGTGCCATGCACATTTCGACGAATCAACGTGTGTAGACCTCATTGATGATGTCAGCCAATGGTCGGTAACTGACCCACTGACGTCATCGATGATGTCACTCATTAGTCGTCTACCAGTTAGCAACTTAACTTGACCGATGACCTGACCCGGCTGAAGACCCATCCCGAAGACTCGACTCGGTTGATCAGTCAACAGTTGGACCGGTCAAAGTGGTCGGACCAATTTGACCGTTGGCATCGCATACTTAGGCAGCACGTGTGGGCGTGTGCGGGCTCCGATGGATGCATGGTTGGTGGCATTTGGTTTACATTGTGGTGTGCTTATTTTACATGTTTGAGACTTTTAAAGGTATAAAAATGCGTATGGAACCCTAATTATACATATTGTTTTGGGTATAAGTGTATTGTTTATTCCTTTTAACTTGTATTTCACCATGGTTTTGGAAATATAGAAGTTAACATACATGTAAATGACCACATATATGTTGCATAGAGCTTATTTCCATGATATCATGTATATGGTTTAACATGCTTGTAATTTCCTAGTTTCGAGCAAACTCGAACGATGGCTGGAGATCTTTGAATTTTGCTTTCAGTTATGGTTGCTGCATGATTGTTTTGTATATTGATTCACATTATGCTATGCCTTTTAATATTAATAGAAAATGGTGGAGATTACATAAGGTCATGTAATTATTTTTTTTCTAGTGGGAGTTCGTAGGTTGGTAGAATTCGAATGAGTTCTTGTTGAGAACTTAAAATTTGCATAAATTAAACTAGTTAATGATAGTAGAACAATAATACATAAAAGCTTATTAGAAACATAATAAACTTTCGGTTCTATGTTTTTCATTGAATTATCATTAATTTAGTTTATTTTTATTACAAATTAAATATGTATGTTACTTTGCAAAATGTGTTAATATTCATTCCGCGTTTATTATGTCAATATGCCGAAATCATAATCAATTGCTACGACACATTGATTAATAAATGCGGAATCAATATTAGTACATTTTACAAAGTAACATACATATTTAATTTGCAGTAAAAATAAACTAAATTAATGATAATTCAATGAAAGACACAGAAATGAAAATTCAATATGTTCCCAATCAGCTTCTGTGTAATATTGTTCTACTATCATTAACTAGTTTAATTTGTGCAAATTTTAAGTTTCATGTGAGAACTCTTTCGAAGTCTACCAATTTATGAGTCCCACTAGAAAAAACAATTACATGATCTCATATAATCTCCACATTTTTCTATTTATTTTAAAATGCATAGCATGATGTAAACCAACATACAAAATAATCATGTAGTAACTATAATCGAAAGTGGAATTCAAAACGTAATGAAAAGATCAAGAATTTCCAATCATTGTTCAAGTTTGCTCGGAACTAGGAAATTGCAAGCATGTTAAACCATATACATGCTATCTTCGAAACAAGCTCTATACAACACATATACAGTTAATTACATGTATGCTAGCTTCTGTATTTCCAAAACCATAGTGAAATACAGGTAGAGGGAATAAATAATGTACTTATACCCCAAAAGATGTATATTTAAGGTTTCATATGCATTTTTATACATTTAAAAGCCTAATAACTACATCATAACGTAGAACACATCCATACGAGCAAAACACCACCAACCATGTGCCCATTGGAGCTTGCACGCGTCCATATGCGTCACCTAAGTACACAGCATGTGTGGCACACGCGCCAGTAAGTCAATAAGGCTCTTGGCCAATTCAACTAGTTTGATCAATCAGACCGCTTTGACAATTGATACAATTCAAAGGAGTTTCCACTGAAACTTAAAATTTGAACAAATTAAACTAGTTAATGATAGTACAATAATAGTGCATAGAAGCTGATTGGGAACATAGTAAACTTTTGTTTTTATGTCGTTTGTTGAATTATAATTAATTTATTTTTTTCTTGCAAATTAAATATGTGTGTTACTTTGGAGAACGTGTTAATATTGATTCTGCATTTATTATGTTAATGTGCAATACCAATTGATTATGGTTTCGGCATCTAAAACTATTATGGCCAATCTCAATAAGGGTGAGAAACTGAATGGTGACAGTTATGATATTTGGCATCGAAAGATTTAATATATATTTGAGGAGCAAAAGGTTTTGAAAACCCTTTGATAAGACGAGATCGTGCCTCGGGCATGAATGAACGAGCCACACGCTATATCGATCCACGACCTGAACAAGACATTGGTGTTCTCGTATCTAGCGGTGTGGATGCGACCTCGTTCGATGACTCCATGTGTTCCTCGAGTTCTCATGCTTGAGGAGCTATGGATGAGTCGGCTTGGTTTGTTTCCAATGTACGTGATGGCGTGTGAGAGACGATAAGAATGTGTGCATAGGCAAGCTTCATGCTGGTGCATCGAACTGCTTCCCTCACTTTTGATTAGTTGTTGCTCCACAAGCTAAACATTGGATGCAAGACGTGGGTTCTAGTGTTGCATACTTATTGTGACAGAAATGTGTGCCTTCGGTTGTCCCTTCCATCACGGCATTCGCTCGGATGCTCGGTTGGACCGAATAGTGGGGTTCGTGTTCCATGAATGGCGTTTCGTTCGATTGTTCGAATGGACCACGAGTGCCTACTTGTTCTCTCAGATGTGGAACTCTCATAATGGGTGTGGGATCATTGGCCCTCGTTCCCTAATTGTTAACCATTTATCGCTTCACTGGAATGACAATCTTGCCTTGTCCTTGATCACGTGAAGCCCTCGGGCATCAAGATGGATCATGCTTGGCAGACATCGTGAATGAATGCTACCGGTTGATCCTACCAATAGTCATATACTTGTCTCAAAGATTAAGCCATGCATGTAAGTATGAATTAATTCAGACTGTGAAATTGCGAATGGCTCATTAAATCAGTTATAGTTTGTTTGATGGTATTTGCTACTTAGATAACCGTAGTAATTCTAGAGCTAATATGTGCAACAAAACCCGACTTTTCAAAGGGATGCATTTATTAGATAAAAAGGTCGACGCGGGCTTTGCCCATTGCTCTGATGATTCATGATAACTTGACAGATCACACGGCCATCGTGCTAGTGACGCATCATTCAAATTTTTGCCCTATCAACTTTCGATGGTAGGATAGTGGCCTACTATGTTGGTGACGGGTGATGGAGAATTAAAATTCGATTTCGGAGAGGGAGCCTGAGAAATGGCTACCACATCCAAGGAAGGCAGCAGGCGTGCAAATTATCCAATCCTGACACGGGGAGATAGTGACAATAAATAACAATATCGGGCTCTTTGAGTTTGGTAATTGAAATGAGTACAATCTAAATCCCTTAATGAGGATCCATTGGAGGGCAAGTTTGGTGCCAGCAGCCACGGTAATTCCAGCTCCAATAGTGTATATTTAAGTTGTTGTAGTTAAAAAGCTCGTAATTAGACCTTGGGTTGGGTTGATTAGTCCGCCTCACGGTGTGCACCAATTGGCTCGTTCCTTCTACCGGCGATATGCTCTTGGCCTTAACTGGCCAGGTCGTGCCTTCGGTGTTGTTATTTTAAAGAAATTAGAGTGCTCAAAGCAAGCCTATGCTCTGTATATATTAGCATGGGATAACATCATAAGATTCTGGTCCTATTGTGTTGGCCTTCAGGATTAGAGTAATGATTAATAGAGACAGTCGGGGGCATTCATATTTCATAGTTAGAGATGAAATTCTTGGATTTATGAAATACGAACAACTATGAAAGCATATATGATTTTGCCATTTTCGGATTCTCGGGTTACTGTTCTTGTTTTCTCTCTACTAGGTGACAGTTTTACTGTGCATTCGTTTATGGTTTGCGAGCTGTTGCGGTTGCTTCGGCCACCCGTTGGGTGCGATTTTTTGAGGGAAGCCTCGCCTCTACCCTCCTCAAATCCTCACCGAAGCATTTTACTAGACATGGCCTGAATTGTGGGATCTCGTTGCTCGTCCCTAGGGTTCTGGTGCGAATTAGGGCCCGACTCTGAGCTTGAAGTGTTATGATCGTTCTAACTGGCCATTGGTTGCGATCTTTGGAGGTAAGCCTCGCCTCTTTCCTCCTAGGAATATATCCGAAGCTTTGTTCTTGCCATGGCCTGTATTGCTGGTTCCGCTGATCTGTAGTAGGGTTCTGGTGCGATATTATTGTCTTGGGTTCCTTCGTGTTCAGTTTTATGGCTTTGACAAGTAATGATCCGTTGAGCCGAGGTAAGGGCAACCCTCAGGCTTCTAATCGTCGTGGCTGAAGCTGTGTGTGGTATACCTCTCGTGGTAGAGATGGAAGACGTTCCGAGGCTGTGAACCGGGATAGATCAAAAGCGCCTCAGACCCGTTCATGGGTTAATGTTGCTAGTCTGTCTGCCAAAGGCTATGATCTAGACTTTGCCCCGCCTATATCGGTTGGGAAGAAATTGGTTGTGCATTTATCTAATAATGCAAAATATGCTGGAGATCCGAAATGGAATAGTTGTCTGGTGGGATACTATGTGGGGAAAATGTGCCTTAAGATCACTGAGATGGCCTTGAAATAGGCGTGGGGCTCGCATCTGGTGGAGTTATTGGCTAACGATGATGGGTTTTATTTCTTTATCATTCCTAATGATGAATTCATGAAGAAAATACTGGATGGAGGCCACTTAATAGTGGCTAGAGTCCCCCTGGTACTTAAGCAATGGCACCACACTATGGAGCTGAAGAAGGACCTCTAATCTTCGGTTCCAGTCTGGATTCGTCTTAAGAACATCCCGTTTGCATATTGGTCGGCTCCGGGAATCAGCGAAATCGCTAGTGTAGTAGGGAGGCCCTTATATGTGGATCCTTTGACTGAGAAAATGAAATGCCTATCGTTTGCTAGGGTATGCGTAGAAATCTCTGCAAAATTGGAGAGATGTGAGGAAGTTGAAGTATTGGTGGATGACAAAGCTTTCTCGATGTCGGTGCTCTATGAATGGAGACCCAACTCGTGTGCGAAATGCTGTGCGTTTGGACATAATTGCTTAGCAAAGGAGGACCCCAAGCAACCTCCGGTTGCTGTAAAACCTTCTGCTGTCCCTGCAGATCTTGCTATTTTGTCTACCTCAGAAGATGGCTGGAAGCAGGTCACAAATAGGAAGAAAAAACAGCACACAGGACAAAAGGAAAAGGTGGATTCTGCACCTCCAATTTCGGCTTTAAAGGCTAAAGTGATAGATGCCTCATCTATCCATAACGCAACTGAAGAACATAACAGCCTGAAACTAGGAAATGATGGAAACTCAATGGCTCTTGTAGTCTCTAATCCTAATGATGCCTCGGCAGCCCTGTCTTCTGAGGAAGACTCGAAGGATGATGCGAGTGCAGTCAGCAGTAGTAGCAGTGAAGGAGAGGATCCGATTTCTGCTGCGCCAAGCCACCTCGATGATCCTCAACCTGGCCCTAAGGCTCCTCCCATCCAGAAGTTCACTCCTAAGGCTTCTGCTATGGCTACTCCCTCAAGTGCTTCGAATAAGGGGGTCGAGCAGAAGGAGGCCTTTCAAGCGTCGGTAGTGTTGCCCTCTTTCCTTGTTTTTTGATATGATTATTGGTATTTGGAATATTAAGGGCCTCGGTGACCCCGTTAGGCAGGCCGAAATTAGGAATTTTGTCAGGTCCAATAATCTCTGCTGTGTTGGAATTGTTGAGACTAAGATTTCCCCTGCTGCTTTTAATTCGGTTACTTCTGTTTTATTGCCTGGCTGGAGTTGGGTTAATAATTATAATCATTCCCATAAAGGGAGAATCTGGGTGGGGTGGAACCCCCGTGAGGTTGATTTTTTGGTTAATGCCTCCTCGGTGAAAGCTATTCACGGTAGACTTCTGTGGCTGGCTTCGGGCAAAGCCCTGTTTTTGTCGGTCGTTTATGTTGAGCACCGTTTTGTTTCTAGACGGCCTTTATAGGAAGATCTTATACAAACTAGTGGTATTCTCTCTTCTGCGCCCTCGATTGTAGCTAGAGATTTAAATGCCATTCGAGACCCTTCGGATAGAATTGGTAGCTCTAATGCGTGGATCCCTGCTTTTGACGAATTTAGAGATTGTCTGGTCTAGGCTCGCCTGGATGATTTGTGCTTCACTGGTCATAGATACACTTGGGCTACCTCGTCGGGTCTCAATCGAAAACAGAGGAAGGTAGATAGGGTATTGGTCAATGCCCGCTGGAACTCGGAATTTTCCTTCTCGGAAGCCTCTTTTATAGCTCCTGGTATATCGGATCACACTCCTATGGTTATCAAGGTTATGCCAGTTCCTGAGTCTTCCAAGCCGTTCAAGTTCTTCAATTTTTGGATGACTCATCTGGATTTCTCTAGAATGGTTTCGGAAGTATGGGACTCTCCCTTCCATGGTTCGCATATGTTTACTCTCTGTGCAAAGCTCCGCCTCCTTAAATGCAAGCTAAAACAGCTCAATGAGGAGTCTTTTTCTGACCTCTCTATGAGAACTGTGGAGGCTAGATGGGCTCTTCAAGCTACTCAAGATGCTATGCAAGCGGATCCTCTAAGCTCTGTTCTTGCTGATACAGAAAAGCACCAGATCCAAGTCTTTACAGAACTTCGTCTCCAAGAGGAATCCTTTTATCGGCAAAAATCTAGAGTGCGATGGTTAAAAGATGGAGACCTTAATGCAAAATTTTTTCACCAAGTTGTGAACAAGTGACACCTTCGGAATAGAATTATTTCCGTGACTAGTGGAGATACCACTACCTCGGACCCTTCGGAAGTTCAGAAGATCTTTGTTGATCATTTTCAGGAATTACTTACTGCGGCTCCTACCTCGGGTTGCCCTACCAAGGAGGAGATCCAAGCGGTGCTCAAGCATTCGCTGGATGAAGAGCAGGTTCATTTCTTATCTTCTCCTATCTCAGATGATGAAATTCGGGATACTCTGTTTTCTCTTGCAACGGGAAAAGCCCTTGGGCCCGATGGTTTTAATGTTGAATTTTTCAAGCATTCTTGGGATATTGTTGGTGCTTCGGTAACCCTGGCAGTCAAGGATTTCTTTGTAACGGGTGAGCTATTGAAGCAAATCAATACCACCATTATTGCCCTAGTGCCCAAGATCCCCAATGCCTCGAAATGTTCATGACTTCAGGCCAATTGCGTGCTGCAATACTATATATAAATGTATCACTAAACTCATTGATAATCGCCTGTCCGTGTTTTGCCTTCTATCATTAGTTTGCCCCAAAATGCGTTTGTTAAGGGGAGACACATTAGTGATAACATCTTGCTTGCTCAAGAGCTGTTTAGTGGATTCCAACATGATCCATATCGAGCTAAGTGTGTCATTAAGGTTGACTTTAGGAAGGCCTATGATACGATAAATTGGGAATTCATTGAAGTCTGTTTACAAGCTTTCGGGTTTCCTCAGGTATTTATTGATCGAATTATGACTTGTATCCGATCCCCTAAATTCTCCATATGCTTAAATGGGGAGCTTCATGGATTCTTTGCTAGTGGGAGAGGTATCCGACGAGGCGATCCGATGTCTTCTTACATATTCACTCTTGTGATGGAAGTATTTACTGGATTATTGGATATGCAGACCAGCTGCCCTGAGTTTGGCTTCTTCTGGAGATGCAAATCGATCAAGCTCTCCCATTTGTTCTTTGCTGATGATGTCCTCTTATTCTCGGAAGCTACCTTGGCCTCAGTTGATCTTTTAAAAACAGGAATTGATTCTTTTTCCAACTGGAGTGGATTGGTGCCGAATATGGATAAGAGTGAAGTTTTTTTGTCCGGCGGATCATCCGGCCTTCGGAATGACGTCTTGACCAAGCTTGGATTCCAGGTGGGTTCCCTTCCCTTTCGGTATCTCGGAGTTCCTGTCATATCCGCAAGACTAGGGAAGGCGGATTGTGTTACGTTGGTTAATGCGATAACAGCTCGGGTCCAATCTTGGACCCATAGATTCATGTCGTTTGCTGGTAGACTTCAGCTCATTAAGTCCGTGCTTTACTCCATTCAAGTCTTTTGGGTGAGCGTATTTTTTCTGCCATGTGCTGTGCTTGACCGTATTGAGAAGATCCTCTGCCAATTCCTATGGAAAGGACCGATGATGGGTCCGAGGGGGCCAAAGTAGCTTGGAGCGATGTATGCCTCCCGAGAGAGGAGGGAGGACTCGGAATTCGGACTTTGAAGGAAAATAATCTGGCCCTCATGCTTAAGCATATTTGGAAGCTCTTCTTGGACAAAGAATCCCTTTGGTGTAAGTGGATTCACTCCACTTTTTTAAACCGCAAGAATTTCTGGGTTACTCCTATTCCCACTTATTGTTCTTGGGCTTGGAAAAAGCTCCTTCACCTTCGAGGTGTGTACCAATAGCATTTTAGATGGAAGATAGGCAATGGCAGATCTGTGTCATTCTGGTTTGATCCGTGGCACCTTAATGGACCGCTCAACCTTCTATTTTCCAACCAGGAGATCTACCGTTCAGGCATCTCACGCGTTGCCTCAGTAGTTGATGCTTTCTCTACGCCCCTCGGTTGGTATGTTATTAATATTATGGCTAATTGGTGAGATCCCCTACTTGAGTTCAATCGGAAAGAAGACCATTTCCAATGGATACGGCATCCCTCGGGGCGATTCTCGATAGCGTCTGCTTGGGATCTTTTTAGACCCAAAGGAAATGTGGTGCCTTGATCCTCATTCGTGTGGAGCTCCTCCATGCCGTCGAGATACCAGATGCACCTGTGGCTTATCACTCATAACAGGTTGCCAACTCAGGTTCTGCTCTTCTCCTTTACTACGATTCCAGCAGCTACTTGTCCGTTTTGCTCAAGCAGGCCTGATTCGGTAGACAACCTCTTTTTCGTGTGTCGTATCTCGGGTAATCTCGCCTCCTTCTGGGCTGCTAAGTTTAATATCTTGTGGCGAAACAAATCATGGCTTGAGAACCTTGATTGGGCCTCTAGACATTTCTCGGATAGGGGCTTTTATCACTCCCTTGCTCGGTTCAGTTTTGGAGCCCTTTGCTGTATCATATGGAAAGAGCGCAACAACATCATCTTCCGGAATTAGACTCTTTTTATCCGGCGAT
The DNA here is from genome assembly GCA_017140325.1 of Eucalyptus leucophloia subsp. euroa. NCBI lineage: Eukaryota > Viridiplantae > Streptophyta > Magnoliopsida > Myrtales > Myrtaceae > Eucalyptus > Eucalyptus leucophloia. The sequence goes on from CM029471.1 coordinate 25,899,196, forward strand.
GAAGATGCATCTCTGCAAGGCAATTAAAGACAAAGCGATGACTTTCAAGCATGTCATGGATACCCCGAAAAACAGAAGGCTGCAACAGAGCTGGGACTTGAGTCCATCTATCTTTGATTGATAGAGGGTTGTTTAGTTTTAGCTTAGTCTTGGTTGTTTAGGGCGTCCTGTGTTGGTTTCTTTGTTGTTTGTTGGATCCCAAGGCACCCCTACACTCTTTCTTGACTTCGGTCTTTTTGAGTGTCTGTTTTGTTGGTGCCTGGCATCCCCCTCCTTGTAAATTTTTGTAAAATCTATACATATCTTACCTATACAAAAAAAAAAAAAAACAACTGCGAAGCACTGATTTTGCCATTCTCGGATTCGCGAGTTACTGTACACATTTGTTCTCTACTGGGCGTCCGGTTTACTATTGCTCGGTTTCTAGTGTGCGAGCTGTTCCGATCACTTCAGCCATCCATTGGACGCGATTTTTGGAGGAAGCCTCGCCTCTACCCTCCTCAAATCCTCACCGAAGCATTTTGCCGGGCATGACCTGAATCGTGGGATCTCATTGTTCTTCGCTAGGGTTCTGGTGCGGAATCGAGGCTGACTCTGACCTTGAATCGAACTGATCGATTCAGCCAGCCATTGGTCGCGACCTTTGGAGGTAAGCCTTGCCTTTTCCCTCCTAGGAATATATCCGAAGCTCTGCCCCTGCCATGGCCTGTATTGCCGGTTCCCATTGATCTGCAATAGGGTTCTGGTGCAATATCAGTGTCTTGGGTTCCGTCGTATTCGATTTTACGGCTTCGACGAGTAATGATCCTTTGGGCCGAGGGAAAGGCAAGCCTCAGGCTTCCAATGGTCGTAGCCGAAGCCACGTGCGATATGCCTCTCGAGGCCGAGATGGAAGACGTCCCGATGCCTTGAACCGGGATAGATCAAAAGCTCCTCAAACTCGTTCATGGGTCAATGTTGCTAGTCTGTCTGCTAAAGGCTATGATTTAGACTTTGCCCCGCCTATTTCGGTTGGGAAGAAATCGGTTGTGCGTTTATCTGATAATGCAAAATATGCTGGAGATCCGAAATGGAATAGCTGTCTGGTAGGATACTATGTGGGGAAGAACGTGCCATTTAAGATCACTGAGATGGCTTTGAAACAAGCATGGGGCTCGCATCTGTCAGAAGTATTGGCCAACGATGATGGGTTCTATTTTTTTTTATCATTCCTGATGATGAATTCAGAAGGAAGATATTGGATGGAGGCCACTTAACAGTGGCCAGAGTCCCCCTGGTGCTTAAGCAATGGCACCACACCATGGAGCTGAAGAAGGACCTCCAATCATCGGTTCCAGTCTAGATTCGTCTAAAGAACATCCCTTTTGCATATTGATCGGCTTCGGGAATTAGCGAAATTGCAAGTGCAGTAGGGAGGCCCTTATATATGGATCCTTTGATTGAGAAAATGAAACGCCTATCGTTTGCTAGGGTATGTGTAGAGATTTCTGCAAAATTGGAGAGATGTGAGTAAGTTGAAGTATTGGTGGATGATAAAGCTTTCTCTGTGCCGATTCCCTATGAATGGAGACCAAATTCGTGTTCGAAATGCTGTGCGTTTGGACATAATTGCCTGGCAAAGGAGGATCCCAAGCAACCTCCGGTTGCTGTAAAACCTTTTGCTGCTATTGCAGATCCTGCTATCTCATCTGCCTCGGAAGATGGTTGGAAGCAGGTCGCGAATAGGAAGAAAAAGCAGCACTCAAGACAAAAGGAGAAGGTGGAATTTGCACCTCCAATTTCGGCTTTAAAGGCTAAATTGATAGATGCTCCGTCTATCCATCATGCAGTTAAAGAACAAAACAACCTGAAACCAGGAAATGATGGAAACTCAATGGCTCTAGTTGTCTCTAACCTTGATGATGCCTCGGTAACCTTGTCTTCTGAGGAATACTCGGAGGATGATGTGAGTGCAGTCAGCAGTAGTAGCAGTGAGGGAGAAGATCCGGTCTCTGTTGCGCCAAGCCACCACGATGATCCTCAATCTGGCCCTAAGGCTCCTCCCAACTAGAAGTTCACTCCTAAGGCTTCAGCTATGGCCACTCCCTCAAGTGCTCCTAATAAGGGGTCGAATAGAAGGAGGCCCCCCAAACATCGGTAGTGTTGCCTTATATCCTTGTTTTTTGATATGATTATTGGTATTTGGAATATTAGGGGCCTTGGTGACCCTGTTAGATAGGCTGAAATTAGGAATTTTGTCAGGTCCAATAATCTCTGCTGTGTTGGAATTGTTGAGACTAAGATTTCGTCTGCTGCTTTTAATTCGGTTACTTTTGTTTTATTACCTGGCTGGAGTTGGGCTAATAATTATAATCATTCCCATAAGGGGAGAATCTTGGTGGGGTGGAACCCCCGTGAGGTTGATTTTTTGGTTAATGCCTCCTCGGTGCAAGCTATTCATGATAGACTTCTTTGGTTGGTTTTTGGCAAGGCCCTGTTTTTGTCGGTCATCTATGCTGAGCACCGTTTTGTTTCAAGACAGCCTTTATGGGAAGATCTTATACAAACCAGTAGCATTCTTTCTTCTACGCCCTGGATTGTAGCTGGAGATTTCAATGCAATTCGAGACTCTTCGGATAGAATTGGTAGCTCTAATGCGTGGATCCCTGCTTTTGATGAATTTAGAGGTTGTCTGGTCCAGGCTGGCCTAGATGATTTGCGCTACACTGGTTATAGGTACACTTGGGCTACTTTGTCGGGCTCAATCGAAAACAGAGGAAAATAGATAGGGTGTTGGTCAATGCCCGTTGGAACTCGAAATTTTCCTTCTCGGAAGCCTCTTTTATAGCTCCAGGCATATCAGATCACACTCCAATGGTTATTAAGGTTATGCCAGTTCCCAAGTCTTCCAAGCCGTTCAAGTTCTTCAATTTCTGGATGACTCATCCGGATTTCTCTAGAATGGTTTCAGAAGCCTAGGAATCTCCCTTTCACGGTTCGCCTATGTTTACCCTTTGTGCAAAGCTCCGCCTCCTTAAATGCAAGCTAAAACAGCTCAATAAGGAGTCTTTTTCTGACTTGTCTATGAGAATTGCGGAGGCTAGACGGGCTCTTCAGGCAACTCAAGATGCTATGCAAGCTGATCCTCTGAATTCTCTTCTTGCTGAAATAGAAAAGCAGCAGATTCAAGTCTTTGCAGACTTACATCTCCAAGAGGAATCGTTTTATCGATAGAAATCTAGGGTGCGATGGTTGAAAGATGGAGACCTTAATACTAAATTTTTCACCAAGTTGTGAACAAGAGACACCTCCAGAATAGAATCATCTCGGTGACTAATGGAGATATCACTACCTCAGAACCTTTGGAAGTTTAGAAGATTTTTGTTGATCATTTTCATGAATTACTTACTGCTTCTTCTACCTCGATTTGTCCTGCCAAGGAGGAGATCCGAGCGGTGCTCAAGCATTCTCTGGATGAGGAGCAGGTTAGTTTCTTATCTTCTTCTGTCTCGGATGATGAAATTCGAGATACCATTTTTTCTCTTGCAATGGGAAAAGCCCCTGGGCCCTATGGTTTTAATGTTGAATTTTTCAAGCATTCTTGGGATATTGTTGGTGCTTCGGTAACCTTGGCAGTCAGAGATTTCTTCGTAACAAGTGAGTTGTTGAAGCAAATCAATACCACCATTATTGCCCTAGTGCCCAAGATCCCCAATGCCTCGACTATTCATGACTTCAGGCCAATTGCTTGCTACAATACTATATATAAATGTATCACTAAACAAATTGCTAATCGCCTATCCCGTGTTCTGCCCTCCATCATTAGTTTGCCCCAAAATGCGTTTGTTAAGGGTAGACACATCAGTGATAACATCTTGCTTGCCCAAGAGCTGTTTAGTGGATTCTAGCATGATCCATATCGGGCTAAGTGTGTCATTAAGGTCGACTTTAGGAAGGCGTATGATACGGTAAATTGGGAATCCATTGAAGTTTGTTTACAAGCTTTCGAGTTTACTCAAGTATTTATTGATCGTATTATGACTTGTATCCGATCCCCTAAATTCTCCATATCTTTAAATGGGGAGTTTCATGGATTCTTTGCTAGTGGGAGGGGTATCCGACAAGGTGACCCAATGTCTCCTCCATATTCACTCTTGTGATGGAAGTTTTTACTGGATTACTAGATATTCAGACTAGCTGCCCTGATTTCGACTTCTTCTGAAGATGTAAATCAACTAAACTCTCCCATCTGTTTTTTGCTGATGATGTCCTCTTATTCTCGGAAGCTAGTTTGGCTTCTGTTGATCGTTTGAAGGCAGGTATTGACTCATTCTCCAACTAGAGTGGATTGGCGCCGAATTTGAATAAGAGTGAAGTTTTTTTTTTTTATCTAGTAGATCGCCCGGCCTTTGGAATGATATCTTGAACAAGCTAGGATTCCAGGTTGGCTCCCTTCCCTTTCGGTATCTTGAGGTCCCTGTCATTTCCGCAAGACTGGGGAAGGCGGATTGTGTAACGTTGATTAATGCAATAACAGCTCGGGTCCAATTTTGGACCCAAAGATTCCTGTCGTTTGCTGGTAGACTTCAGCTTATTAAGTCCGTGCTTTACTCTATTCAAGTCTTCTGAGCGAGCGTATTTTTTCTGCCGTGTGCTGTATCTGCTCTTGGGGATGGAATCGAGGCTAGAGAAGCTCGACCGATGGCTGCCGCCTCTAAAGGGCCTCCAATCCCCTCTATCGGTATTGGCTCCTGGTTGAAGCAGCCTAGTATGGCCTTGGCATCCTCATCCGGCCTTGTAGGAATGAAGAACAAGCAGCAAGCATTACAGGAAACCGACGCTTGCCCACGTCGATCTAAAGGATGAAGCCGTTTACGATCAGCCTCCAAGCATCCTATGCATCCACCAGTTGGCCATTCGAATGCTCTAGCTCATTCCTAGGCAAATGTGGCCCGGCTCACGGTGAAAGGCTCAAACTTATCCTATATTCCTCCAATGTTTGTAGATGGGAAGGCCGTGGTTAATTTGCTAGATGAAGCTCTTGATGTTGTGAACCCGAAGTGGCATCAATGTTTAGTTGGTTACTTGGTCGGAAGGAGGAAACTTCCATTCGGCCTTTTGGAGCAAATGTTGAAGAATGCTTGGGGTTCCAAACTAGTGGAGATCCTTGCCAATGATCAAGGCTTCAGCTTTCTCAACATTCCAAACCCAATCTTTCGTAGCAAGATACTTGAGGATGGACCAATTACAATTGCTAGAGTGCCTCTCATCCTTCAGCAATAGCAGCCCCTCATGGACCTCAAGAGGGAGAACTAGTCCTTCATCCCGGTTTGGATTCGTTTGCGGAACTTACTGTTTGATTATTGGACAGTGCCGGCAATGAGTGCAATTGCTAGCGTTGTTGGGAAGCCACTATATGTGGACCAACGAACGGAGCAAATGAAAATGGTCTTGTTTGCTAGGATTTGTGTGGAGATCAAGATAAACCAGCCAAGATGTAAGACGGTTGAGGTGATCTTGAAAGGGGTCTCTCGGTCGATAACCATTGAATATGAATGGCTACCAGTTGAATGCCCGAACTATGGAACATTTAGCTATAATAGCCAAGCCCCTCCTCATGTGCATAACCCCGTTGGATGCATGACCAATCCGAGGTAGCCCACTGGACATACGACCACTTTGAGATAGCCTTTGGCCGTTGCCGCTCCTCTGGTTGAGCCTACTTCGCTAGTTGCTATTGCTAAGGATTCACAGAAGATTGCCATCCCAGCTCCGACTATTGAAGTGTCGGTTCCTGATCTGCCAAGGGCCTCCTACTATGCCTCGAGGCCTTGATCGTTCCTGCTCCGCCTCAGCCTTCAAACGATCTGCTTCCCTTGGTCCTTGTAGTGGCCCGCGGTTCTAATCCGGTGATGGCAGAATTACAAGCTGCTTTGAAACAGCCTTGGAAACAGGCTAAGGGCAAGAAAAATAAGAGCCAGGCCTCCAAGATTGGAGAATCATCCTATCCATCCAGGGCAGCTGTTGAAGAGCTGTCCCATCCACTCAAGGCACCTGCTACTGAAGCGTTGCCACCCGGTACTGCTCGGAAAGTGCATAGAGGATCAAGTGCTCCTCCAAAGGTGGTTCTTTCACTAACCGCCGAGTCTAGACTGGATCAATTCCCATCCTTGAGCCTTGATCACGACTTGGAATTGGAAGTTGCTGCTACTTATGGCTCCTCGGATAAGGACAATACCTCATCTCCTGGTACGTCTTTCCCGACCTCGCCGAGTTGCGACGAAGGTGGAGACCATCTAGGAAAGGCTGCTTGCATTAGCCTCGAATCCGGGCTCGGAGGTGAACTCTAGGGAAACGGCAAACCCTCGCCAGAAGCCTCACAAGCAGAGGTAGGTTTTGCCTCCCTTCGCCTTCGTAGAGTAGTTTAGTTTGTATATATTTCTTTATATATGTATTTCAGATTTTGGAATATTAGAGGTCTCATGGACCCTTTGAGGAGAGCCAAGGTTCGGAACCTAGCTCATTCTAATGACCTATGTATGGTCGGCTTATTGAAGACTAAAGTACCGGAGTATCTATTTCGTTCAATGTCGTCTGAGCTGTTGTCGGGATGGAATTGGATTGCCAACTATAATTCTTCTCTGGGGGGCAAGATTTGGGTTGGTTGGGACCGTTCGCTAGTTAAGTTTGAAGTAATTTCATCCAATGATCAAGTGATCCATGGTAGGGTGAAGATTCTTACTTCGGGACTTTATTGTTGCACATCGGTGATCTATGTTGGACACTCTTTTGTTGCTCGAAGGTAGTGTCTTTATGGTTCGACCACTGGCACTAGGAAGGCCTGTTTTACTTATTTGTTCCGGATTCCCTTATTGTTAGCTCGAGCTTTTCTAGGCATGCTATGGTGGCAGATTTCCTTTCCCCTTCGAGTCGTGTCTTTAGGACTCTCTTGGAGTGTTGGGACTTTTCCCTTCTAGTTCTCTCTCGAGCCCCTGACCGGTTTTCTTGGCACGAGTCCTCTTCCGGTACCTTGACGGTGGCCTCAGCCTGGGAAGCCATAAGGAGTAAGAAGAACTGAGTCCCCTGGGCTTCATTTATTTGGAATAATGCCATTACCCCTAGATTTCAATTCAACCTATGGTTGATTACTAGAAATCGCCTACCTACTCAGGTTTTTCTCCTATCTTATGGTAGAATTGATAACGTGTAATGTGCCTTTTGCAATGTCACGTTGGACTCTATCAATCATCTTTTCTTTGATTGTCATATCTCGGTGACTCTTGCATTTTTTTGGGCCGCTAGATGTAATCTTCCTTAGCGTAATAGGTCTTGGGCGGAGAATCTCCTTTGGGCTATGAAGTTCCTTTATGGTAAGGATTTTTTCCACCGCATTGCACGGTTCTCTTTTGGTGTCATGTGCCATTTAATTTGGAAGAAAATGAATAGTATTATCTTTCGAGGAGAAGCGTTGGTGGTTTCAGCATTGAAGAACCATCTTATCAAAGTTGTCAAGGACAAGGTTTTGACCATGTTCTCAAAGTAAAAGATTAATGTTGCTACTTCAGTCAAGATAAGATCCATGATTTGGTCATAAATGCTTAGTACTATTCAATCCCATAAAACCCTTTCATCCAATTATGAGAATGTCCCTTGAAGAAAAAAGATCCAAGCCATTAATGGCGAGATTTGGTCACATGATTTAATAGATATAAGTTAGGCTAGGCTAAGTAATCATTTTTAGTCTTCCTCCAAGCACACTGCTGCTACCCCTTCTATGCTTCTTTCCCATCTTGCCCCTTTTGTCCTTAGTTGTATGACATATCAATTTGGTCATTTCATGAAGATTACACACTTTCATGCACATGGGTGCATTTAATGCAAAGGTTTTGTAGGAGATAATGTGGGCTTGGAGGCCAAGGCCCTAGGCCACCCATCCCCTTGGGTGTGGGCCCTTAGGCCATCTTACATAGGCTTGGGTCCATTTGGGTTGTCCATTGTGGGCTTCGGCCCATTGGGCTGCCTAATGTGGGCTTGGGCCCACTTGGGTCTTCATCTCTGGCCTGTTCCACTTTTTTGAGTTTAACATTCTGTCGATGAGAAAAACTTGATTTCCACCTCAAAGTAGCCCTTTCGGCGTTTTCGTGGTCCAACGATCCTCATTGAAATCCCATTCGAAGATTTGCCATTGATGGAATTCTATCAACAAAATTGGGGCTAGATCGAGGATGTCTCACTCGACCATGAGGATTGATCGTGGGATGATCGTGCATCGTTAGGATTGATCAGTGGACAATTATGGATCGATTCTGCATGGTCATGTACTGGTGGCAAGTGATTTCATACAGTCATTATACTAGTCGTAAATGACCATGGACCGATTACATGCGACTGTGTCTTGGATAAGATTGATTAACTCCACACGACCACATGATAACTGAGAACCAACTATGGATCGACTATACTCAAACATGGATTGGTTTTGAACCAACCATGGATCGTTCGTAGGATCACGAATTGGCTATAGGTCTAGTCCTAAGCCTGGTCAATCGAGCCAAGAACTGGCCCTAGGCCTAGTTGACCCTGGCCATGCGCAAGTCAGAATAAACCATCAACCTAATTACACCAATCAGGCTCGGCTATATCCAATCTTGTCCAATTGTGAAATGGCCATGAATCTTGATTTGAATATGGTAGTCGGTCGTGGATGAACATGAGAAATTCCTATTGGTAGGGCAGTGCTTCCATTTGAATTCCTTCCCATGAATCCATTAATGTTATTTGAAAGCTAGTCATTTAATGAGGGGATGACTCACCCACCCAAGTGGCAATAAAAGGGCTTGATTCTTGATTGGATTGATGTTCTTTGGAAGTTAGTAATTTAAGAAAGGGGAGTAAGTCACATGGCCATATGGCCATCTTGGAAAGCAAGTAGTGCAAAGTTAAGCTTCTTGATGACCAAGACTCAAGTAATTAATGAAGAGGGTGACTCACAAGCTTATGTGTCCGTATAAACTTAAGTCATCATTACACTAAAATGAGCCTTGGAGAATAAGTGGTCTAGCATCCAAGCTTCACGATAGCACCAAATCTAAGCAATTAATAAAGGGGATGACTCATAAGTTTAGGTGTTCCTTATAATTGTGATCATCATTACCCTAAAGTGAGCCTTAAAGAGCAAAGACAAATTATTGGACCATTTGGAAAGGCCATCAAGGTTTGGCTTATAAATAGAAGCACCACCCCCTCAATTCCCTAACCCTTGGCTCATTTCTGCCATTCCTCCCTTCTCTTGCATGCCTCACTATCTCAGTTACTCTTCCTCTCTCTCAAACACTTCTGTCCTCATCGCTCCCCGTGCCACTTAGCCACCACTTGGCCATGGCCACTGCTTGAGCAAGTTGTAAGTGGAATTCTTAACCCTTGGCTAGGGCAATGTGTTATGTTGTTGGATTTAGTCGTGTGGTCGCTCATGTATAGTCTTGTGCATGATGAGGATTGATTTTATATGGTTTGCTCATGTCTTGTATTCATAAGTACAATCATAGCCTGAGTCACGGACTAGTCTTGCTTGGCTCTGGGATCGGTGTTGAGACATGATAGTTCAAGCCTTGCTTGACTTTGGATTGGCATTGAGGCATGTTGATTCGAGTCTCGCTCAGCTTTGGATCGGTGTTTAGGCATGTCGGTTCAAGCCACGAGTTCCATGCCGCGCTTGGCATATTAGTAGTTATGATGCCTTAGGTCATGGCATACACACTTGCATGAGTATGCCTTCAGGCCTTGTTTTCCTCGACTAAGATAAAAACACAATGAACTGGGTTGTGTGATACATAATGTGTGGTCACATAAAGGAAAGATAAATTCCGTCAATGTGTCTTAGCTATGTCAAGGACAAATCCTTGAGGAGGATGGTCCAGGAGCACACCCCCAAGAGGACAATATCGGGTTGGGATGAAGGATGGTCCAAGAGCATGCTTCTACCACAAACAACGTGTTATGTTACCTCATTCATGAGAATGGGATGCCCGATGGATTCCAAATGCCCAGTAGATTTTGATTGCCCGATGATTTTGGTTAAGTTAATGAATGAAATTCTATGTGCATGTTTCTATGTCTCGTTTTGATGACTTTGGTAGTGCTTACATCACAAGTAAGCCGAGTTGTTCACATGCACATAGTCAAGGTAATGCAATAGATTTACTATTGATCTACCATCAACGCCTTAATGAGGTTGAGATTCATTGGCTTGACTCAATGATGAAATGTCCTCCTGTCTTGAGGTTAGTGATTTTACTTATTAAGTCTTCAACTCACCTCATTGTTTTTCCTCATATTTGTAGGTATGGAAGTCTTATCCCTTTGGAGCCGAGGCCACGCTAGAGGATATAGGAATCCCATGGCCCACAACTGATAGAAGATTAATGTACATAAGGAAATGCCCATAAAAAAAAAAAAGGCTTGCAAATATATTCGTGTAATATAGTTGCAATATGCTTTGTGTAGTTTTTTCCTGGCCACTTGATTTGTGTTGTTTAGGAGATGGCTGCCATACATGCTTCCGGATGCTCATAAGAATAGTATAAAAGGAAATGGGTTGACGATGTGCTTGAGACGTTGCAACAATAACCCCATTAGATCGTTACATAAAATATAGCCTATTTCCTTACATCCGTCTCACTTGATTAAGTCGCTATAATTTCTAGAATGCAAAACATTCATGCATTATATGAAGTTAGCTTATACCATTAAATGAAGAAACCCCTCTCTTGATATATATGTTATTGATAAAAATATTGCTAGTTAAAGTATAATGATTTTATTTAATTAATTTGATTTAGCAGTAAAATATTACATTGAACAAATAAATTCACTTAGTTTGAATAATAAACATTTTTTAATAAATTATACCTAACTTATACCACAACTTCATAATTTTTTTTTAACTTTTAATTCTGAGGAAATTTGACAGAATAAATAACTCATGTTACTTTTACGGTCCAGAAACAAATTATTTATCTCAAACTTTCGATAAAACATTTAAATGAAAGTAGGTTAAGCTCCAACATAGTGAAACATGGATAATTTCATGTTTTGTTTAGGTTTATTTTCTACTTTCTTGAATAGATTTATTTCATACACAACTTCCAGTATCGTACACCAAAAAAACAAAAATTATCTATGTTTACGTGCTGAGGAAGCACAACGTCATAACATCTTTTCTGTGACATATTAATGTGTTAGGGCTTCACCAAAGTTATGATATTCTTCAACAAAATTATAGAATATTACCATAATATATATCTTATCATTTCTCTCGCATCAGCTAAAAAACAAAGAAAGTTTGGCGCACAGAAGTAATTAATAAAGTTATGACATATTAATAGATTGCTAACAATTCAAAGATATGTGCGCTGAAAGCACCGGCTAAATAATTAATAAGTAGTTAATGTTTGGCGCACAGAAATTTATAGGGGATGACCTTCATCGTTGCCAAGGTAAAGTTCAAAGACTCGCGTCAAATTCCGTGATTAGCAAGAAAAGCACAGGGAAATTTTGTCCATCACTCATAAAGAATTTGACTTTACATCATTTATTTACAACATTCCATATGCTGTGAATTATATGTAAGGTAAAACAAACCAAACTACCAAACCTAGCACAAGCTCTCTCTCTCTCTCTCTCTCTCTCTCTCTCTCTCTCTCTCTCTATCCTAATGTGTAACCAAACAAGCATGATTAAGATCATAACATCACAGGCGAGAAATGGGGGTACAATTTTCTTTTAATTTTTCTTTTGTAGCCTAAATCATAGGAAAACCACACTATGATCCATCTCAAATCTCACGTTCTCTCTGCCTAGGTTCGAGGAAACCCCATCGACGATGCTACTCTCTTCTAGGTTGGCGTCCCAAAGGAGACTGTACTCGTCGTCATCGACAACGTTGGAGTCGATGTCCAACATCATATTGGAGACCAGGGGCATGTTTCTTTCTTGATTGTTATTGGAGCAGTGAAGAAGATGAAGGAGAGAATTCGAGTTGTGGTTGTGGGGATGGTCATGGTAGTGGGTTGAGCTTGAGGATAGTGATGAGGTGACTGTTGAGGGATAAGAGTGATGATGATGATGATGATAAGGCATGGTTGGGATTGGGTCATTTGGAGGAGATTCGAGAGAAGGTGCAATATTGATGGTGGTGGTGGTGGTGGTGGATGGTGCCTCAAACATGTAGGGTGGGCTTAGTTTGTCACTGCTCTCTGCCTTGCTTCTGTGAAACACTCTGCACAGTACCCAATCCTCCTGTGTGCAATATATATCAAAAGACGCGTGAGGATTTTTATTTGAAATAGGGTCGACACAAGTATTAACCAGAGTTATTGAATTATTTCGCTATGTCAAAGGCATGTATATAGACAATCATAGTTTGACAAAGAATGAGAATCTTTTTTTTTTTTCAAGAGCAAAAGGTATTCGGATTTTATTCATTTCGACTAGTTCTGGATGCATGATGATCGCACTGCCCAAATGTTTAGAGAGAGAGAGAGAGAGAGAGAGAGAGAGAGAGAGAGAGAGATGGTGAGACTTACATATAAGTCGGTATCCCGAAGGGGAAGAGTGACACTATTTTCAAATAGGGTTAGCCCTAAGGTAGAATCAAGCAATGACTTCTCTGAGACAAGATCATGTGACCACTTGGGAGACAAAAAAAATGGACAAGAGGGGCAATTTCCTGCAACTTTCCTGGGAAAAACTCTCTGTCTCTGTCTCTCTCTCTCTCTCTCTCTCTCGTGTAACAACGTAAGTGGAGAATCAATAAGAGAATGTCTAAGGTTAGTCTCCTATTTAGAGAACACGATGTTTTCATTTCTCGAATTGTCAACCTCAATCTTATCTACGCCTAACCCCCCCCCCTCCGGTTCTCTCTCTCACACGCATGCCGTAACTTGAAAGCACCGGAACCACAATGAGAACAACGGAATATGGATGACCATTAGAAATTTCCAACAAACACCCTTGATTTTAGGATTCATGTACGACAAATTGAAAAAGGAATCGAATCTTATGAACGGTGCTTGTGTAAAACATTTTGTTTCGCTCAAGTAGGCATAATAATAAAAGTCCAACAATCGTAGGGAAAAAAAAAAAGAAAAGAAAGGAAAGCCTTTGCACCTTAGGAGCCATGTGTGGAGTCTCCAAGCGGAATTCATGCATAATCCACCCTGTTTTGATCCCATTCGGAGCTCGGTTCTTGTAGAACACCAACGTCTTCCTCATCCCCACGATTTCGCGTGTCACCGGATCATGCACCGTTCGATCCTTCCCTGTAGCTTTCCAGTATCCCGTTGTTGTGGCACGATTGGTTCGGAACCCGGTTGCATACTTGCGGTCCCGAAAGCTGAAGAAGTACCACTCACTGGCATTGAGCTTGGCCACATCTGTTGGTCCACATCACAAGTATACAGTAACACATCATCCCCAAAGAAATAGGTGCTCTCAAAATGAAACCGTATTTTCGTACAAATTTATGTATTCAAGAATCAAAATAGGAAAAAAGAAAGAAAAAGAAATTGCTTTTACTTGATCTTATCTACTGTCTCTCCTTTCCATCAGTTATAATCAAAGTTATTACCTCATGTAATCATATAATATAATTGGCCACGATATTAAGATTGGATTTCCATAAACTCATAGTAACCATGCTTTGATCATAGTCGATCTCAGTAAGCCCATGTCTTCTTTTTGCATATAATTATTGAGTGCAGATTAATTTAGGACCATATTAAAGACGAAAATATGCTCCATATGTGAAAGTGATAGACAATATACTCTCTTTATTTGAACTTTTAGAGCCTATAATAATGTAGCAACTGTTTTGGAAGATATTAATTAACACTACGCAGGAAATGAATCTTGGTTTGCAAGCTCAAGCGGCCTGTTGATGCTTTAGAAAGAATTACTTTTTCTCGACAACTTTTCTAAAAGTTGTTGACCTTTGGGGCTCCTTTTTCTCTGTTTGTAAACTAGAAGCTTGGGCTGAATAAAGGAGACGAAAGAAAAGAAAAAGAAAAGGAAAGAAATGAAAACCAAGCAGGTGTTTCAGACATATAGTAATATAATATCGTGTCTTACGGTGATTTCATGATAAGTTCGAAAAAATCATGAAACAACCAAATATTCTTCTACACGTTGATATATCCAGATACTTTTGAAATTTTCTGAGTGTTTCATGTCGAATAAAAGATTAGAGTTCATGATTATGGTATTAATATACAAGTATATCGATATAGATACGTTGTGTATATATGCATATCTCCCCCAGAAGCCCTCTTAAAGACAGTACCTAAAGATGCTAAAGAAAGATGACAATAAGAAAAACAATTTGCCATAGGAGTAAGATACTGAGATGTACACCATAGCAGAAAAGAGAGAATATCAAGATATATATACTGTCTAGCGTACATGTTTCTTTTCTCTGTTCTGTTTGAGTTTACATATAAAATAAGGGTGGAGTATGTGTGCGTTTCTGGCAAACAAAATAGAGATACACAGGTCAATGATTCCTTCACATCCGAGAATAAAAAGTTCATCATGAAAAAAGAAAAAACAGGCGAGTATTATAATGACCAATAATATACAGCGTCTAAATCCAATAATCCTCAGAAACCTAACAATTTCTGTCTCTGTCTCCCTCTCTCTCTGGGGTGAGGTTGTCTGTGTGTCAGCGCATTTCGAGGGCAATAAACCAAGAAACAAGGCAGACATGTGGGCAAAAGATTTCAGAGGCCGTGAAACCAAGCACATGCATGCATGTCTCGAGCTTATCCCACCGAAGGAAACAAAAAAAAAAAAAAATAGAAAGAAAAAAAGAAGAAGGAACCGATACGAAAAACCACACAAGAAGGAAGTACCAGGAAGCTGCCATGGCTCACAAGTGTGCAAGTCAATCTCGACCAAAGTGCCCTTCAAGCTCTGCTCATTAGCGATCTTCTTGTACAGATAGTGACACACCAACTCCTCATCACTTGGGTAAAACCTAAACCCAGGAGGCAGTGTTGCTCCAATGTCTCTCAACCCCATTAAACCAACTAAATCCTCGCTTTTCTTTTGTGGGTACAAATTTGGTGATTGCAGATGATGATGTGGATGATGAAGATGATGGTAATAAAAATAATAAGGAAGCTATGAGGGAGGGGAAGTTTATACTTCTTTTGGCTCTTGGGATTTGGAAATATTCTAAAGAGCACAAAGCGATGGCCTTTTTATACTGCAAGGTCGACGGTGCATGCCTTTGCCTATAAGAAATTTTCCGCATTATCCTATTGAGAGAGCATTTATTTATTTATTTTTAATTAGGGCATGAAGTCACAAGAAAAACCAAAGTTACAAGAAATCTCCCTCGAGAGAGAGAGACAGAGAGACAGAGACAGAGAGGGCACTGTTCAGTGGTGCAATTGATGCAACCTATGTACAAAAGCCAAGCCCAATTTTTATTGAGAAACCTTCCAAAATACTCCTTTTCATCTACGTAGTGAATTATCGGTTATATTATCCCAAAAATATTATGATCTCAATATTTGTCAAGCGCCTTAAAATAACATGGATTTTTCTGTGGACGATAATTCGCAGGCAGCATGCAAAATTCCAAAATATCTTGCATGATTTTGCTATTCTTTCTTTCGCCTCCTCTGATCAGCAAACAAGTTTGCAATAATGTATGTGATTAATTTCTCCATTCATACTTTAGATAAGTTCAAGTTTTCGATCAGCTTCTTCTTTTCAACGTCCATTCTTTTTGCTGTTAACTTATATTCATGCAAGAAGATCAATGTACAAAATAAAGAGCGTGGACCTGAATGGTTATTGCTATGTTTAAACACGTCCAAGACCAACCAAAAACACTAGAAGCACTCTAGCCATGATGTGCCTCTTCCTAACATATTGTCTCAAAGAATCACATGCTTAAACAAGGAAAAATCCAATAGCACCTATTGGATTATATATGTTAAAGCTTTGTGGTCCTCAGTACTATTTTTATTTTCCATTTTTATCTCTATCAAGCGAGATGTAATCAATCTTTTGGATAGCGTCCCCAGCTACGAAACATAAAAACAAGAAAAGTAATAGGAAAAAGTTAGCAAACACCTGAATCTTGTAAGGGATTGAAGTGGCTGCTTATTCTATATTGGTGGAAAATCTGCTAACCCGTTTACATTGTTGTCGGACGTATATGAAGCTTGGTGTTTTTATTAGGCCAAATCAGAATTAGAAAAATTGGTTATTAGTTTCTAAGTAAGTCCATGATAAAAGTTACATCACAAACGCGTATTTGATAATCAATTAGTCTGGCCATTCTTATGGGGGGTCCCATCTTCTCGTCGACAATACGTTTGTCCAAAGGAATATGGTCCTGAGGCACGTGAACCATTTGATCTGAGCTGCAACAGCAACGACCATTAACGGAAACAAATCATCTTATACGCTGTAAAAATAAAAGTGATTATAATACGATGGAATTAGAATAACCTCACGTCAGCTCGATTTTTCAATCACACAAGGATAATCGAATCAGTCTGATGTTAAGGCGCAACCATCCTCTTCGATCACCCATCTCCGGGTCCACCTCATGATCTACTCTCTCTCTCTCTCTCTCTCTCTCTCTCTCTCTCTCTCTCTCTCTCTAGGGTGTTCATTTTCATTGGTGGTGAGTACTGTCTAGGAGGCAATAATAATGAAAGTATGGACAAAAACATGGTTGTCACACCTATGTATCATCTCATGATAATAATTAGGACACATATACTAAGGATGATGACCCGACTGGGGTCTCTATAATCAGAACAATACATAGTCGGGGAAATAATTGGAGCTCAGTTCGGTGTGTATGAGCGTGACAGAAACGACCACGCGATATAACTTTGCTCTAAATGATTTTCAAGGAGGATCGGCATGGAGCTATATTAGCTAGGTTGGTGGCCCCTGCGGACGTCGTATCCTTTTCATATCATTTGTAGACAGGTGTGCATTATGGAACTTGGAAACATGTAGCTATCGTCGCAGTTGCTAGAATAGCATATTTTCTTCTTTTTGATTTCTGCCTTTATTTCTGGTAATGACATTGATACAAGGAAATAGTTGTGCTGTGGCTGATGATTAATTAGTATATTCTGCACGAATGGATGTTATGAATCTGATAGTGCTAAAGGGGCCGAATAAAAGTTGCGGTGGTCCTTTTGTTTTTTCTTTTCTGGGTCACACGTATAAACTAAATGATCACAATATATAAGTTGAAAATAATTACCTAATAACAGAAGCGGCATACGGTGCGTGCTTGTATGATTCAAGATTCTTTCATTTTCTTTCGTTTGGCTTGGGTTTGAGTCCTGGATAGTTCTTGATCAAGTTGACACTACACTACAAATAGATCAAAATTAAGAGAGAGAGAGAGAGAGAGAGAGAGAGAGAGAGCCATTTATTTGGTGATAATTATCGGTTATCACCATGAAAGTGTGATGATGAGAATTAAATTCCTCTGCAAGATAGCGATGGAAAAAGTAACCCATCATCCACGGGAGTTTAACGCGCCGGAAGACCAGCTATGGCATATGAGCAAGGCTACACGTAATCGGAAGGTGACGAATGTGATAATAATCTAGAAAAAAAGGATGAAATGAAATGATTACGTACAGCCCAATCCCATGAAAGCGAATTTTCTTCATAATGATTGATGGTTTTGAAAGGGTTAGGGTTGCATTTTTTTTTTTCTTTTCGATTATTTATTTGTTTGTTTATTTATTTATTTTTTGCCGTTATTAGCTGCTGTGGATGATGTTAGAGAATGAGTGACGGCTTGATATTCTTCTCTCTCTCTCTCTCTCTCTCTCTCTCTCTGTGACGTCGTTTTGTTATTTGATCACTTCCATGAGTTATGGGCTCTGATGTACTGATGGCTCTCTCATGATCTTAGTGATATGTTTAATAATAATTGAACTTAATCTTTCAAATTATAACTGCACCCAATTCTAGTTTAAATGGAATTATGAAGAACTTAATTTAATGCATGAATGCTATCAGAGCAATTGCTAAGCAATCATCCATCCATATATTGATTTTCATGTTATAGATAATGGCACTTTAAAAAGTGAAACATTGATTGAGAACTCCCATTAATTTGATCCTATTTTGAGGAGCCTCTTTATAGATATTTGACTTGATCCACCTCCTCAACTTGATTAAAAGGAGTCCCGCAACTAAATCAATTTTGACTATTGATTATTGCAATGAGATTTACACAATCTCCGCATTGTTGATGTAAAATCAATTTTCGGCAGGTAATCATCTTAGGTAAGTCAATCGGAGAAAATAAAATCGAGACCCTGCTAATCTCATAAATCGAGTAATATGTGAGTTGAAGTCTGAGTGGGTGGCACAAACATGAGATTGCACTACACTCGCTGTTGTGGAAAATAAAAACCCACGTCCCACATTAAATCAATATACATCCGTTCCCTAACAATTAAAACATACGCAAAGAGGGTTTATTCATATAGGTGTTGATGTATGTAAGCACCATTTTATGCAGGTCAAAAGTGTAGGTCATCTGATCAAGTTAGCATCACTCATTTGTGAGAAATTATACTTTAATGACTGCACAATTGGCTGGGGTTTATTATGTGGTTGTGCCTATACATACGATAGAACCCTAAATCATCTCAAATTTTCAAGTACTTCCATTTATCCAGAGTGCGCCCATTGCATCCCCCAAGAGAGCATAAGACTGTGCAATTGGACCCACTTACGTGGAGTCCGCCTAATCAAATGTTGTAAAAGGCCACTTGGTATATTAAGAGCTTGAGTGTAGCATGCCATGCGAAGACAACATACTTAAATAATTGCGGGAGAGATGTACAAAAAGATAGATGTGTCGAGGATTATATCCTAAGATCTCCCAGCAAGTTGACAAGAATGTTTTTTGAGTGTTTATGTTGTTTCTTTGTTGTGCTTTCAGTTAACTAACAAAGCTGGTTTAATTTATATCACTGTCATAAGATTTCCTCCTCCTTCCACTTCTTCTTCATAGACCCCTAACTTAATTACATCTGGAAACAAATCAATTTCAAAACATTAAGTAGATTCAAATTATGGGTAATGTCATAAATAGCATTACTCATCACCAAATACAAGGTAATTATCCCGAGAGACAAGGTGGGGGGCAGTCTCAAGCCGGGTGTCTATGTATTGACAGCCTTTCAATTCCGTTCAAATAAGCTGGTAATTGACGTTGGTTTTTTTTGGCGTTATATTCGCATGTGTTGGTTTTTAGAAACTTTCGTCATGTTTTTAGCCTGAAACCTTGTGTGGACACCTCTATTACTTTTCAACAAAAGTAGGCTATTCGCTTTTAGACTTCTTTAGGCAAATGTGACAATCCAAGCGGAGATGAGTCCCATGCCTCATTGGAAAGCAAATCTCACTTTTGAAGGAAATTTCTGTCTAATGTTTTATGCAAGATAAGATGAACGCTTGCATCATCAACATAATCCCTTTAATCAACCCATATAGTTTAACATATCTTTTATAAAGTAACGGTCTCCTACAAAGACAATATTTTAATTTTCTATAAATTAATAAAAGCAATTGGTTTGTGAAAAGTTTTAGGAGTAGAAATAAGATGATTGCAGTGCAAGTCCTAAAACTCGTAGTTTCAAGTAGTTGAATTATGAATCTTTCATGTCGTGAATTTAACTTCTAAACTTGCAATTTCAAATTACTTGACTTCTTCCAATTACTCCATCCATTTTAAATTGAGGGAGGACAAAGTGCAAGTTTGAAGACTAGATGAACAGAATAAGTTTTAAGATTCAAGTGCATGAAATTTACAAGTTTTAGTATTTACACTGTTATTGTGCCTTTAATTTTCAAGTGCTTTTTCCTTCTTCTTTTATTCCTTTCTTCTTCCCAACCAAAACCTTCTTGAAGCTCACCACAGCCATCGGCTACCGTCACCACAAACCTTAATTGGCGCGGGGCCACCGCCAACTCTCTCTTTCTCTCCCCGACCTCTTGCAGGGAAGTCATCAATAGGTTGCAATCTCTGTTTGGCTAATCTCAGGTTTCACACATCTACAAGAGAAGAGGTGGAGCAAGGTAACTATAGAGGTGTTTGTAGTCTCATCAATCGGTTCCGGCAACTTCGCCCAAGGTTCCGACGACAAGCAATGGAGGGAAGAATAGAGAGAGTGCATGATTCTTATAAAATATAAGGGCACTTGGGTGATGTGATTTCATCTAGATCCTTGATTGCTAATACGCCAACTATTTAAAGATAGTATAATTAAGATGTAACTTAGACCCTTCATAGTAAAGAATCTCTATCTTCAATGAAATTATCGCGAATGAAATAACTATTTATGTGTATAGATATAATCTCGCATTAGATAATAATTAATGATGGCTAGAGCAATTAGTTAAAAATTCTACTCTCGTCTTTGAACTTACGCACGTTTCCTGATAAAATCTTTTGACTTTTCTAAGCAAATCCTTGCACTTTGCATAATTTTTTAATCAAGTTGCTCCAGCTTCGATTCCAGTTAATTTGAGCCTATGCAACGGGTCAGACCATGTTAAGGGATGAACATGGAAAAATGATTTTCCACGGTGTGGCTTGTCTACGGAGGCCAGAATTGCGGTTATTTTGCATGATCGTTTGTCTAGGGAGGAAAAATCTTTCTCCACATTATATACTTTGACATGGTTCAGTAGAGATTTTATGCAAGTTCAAAATTTTGATTAGAAAATTGAAAGTTCAGAACTTAATCAGAAAGAAGTGCGTAAATTCAGAGATGTAAGTAAAATTTTTCCTTCTTTTAATTTACTCCTAAACAATGGCTTAAGTTTTTTTAGAGGCATAGAGAGTCATGCATCGAACAATAATTTATGGATATGGTTAGATACAAATATATCACATCTTACTCTCTCTCTCTCTCTCTCTGTCTCTCTCTCTCTCTTCAGTCGACCTTTCTAGCTCTTTTTTTTTTTCTTTTGTTTTGTGTTTCTTAATAATTGAAGGCAAGCATCCAAGGGTAACTTTTCTGTTTTGTTTTGACACTTAATTTTTTTATGTCAAAGTATCTAATTTGTAATCATTAGATCGCAATAATCTTCGTCAGTCTCTCTCCATTTTTCTTGGAATAGAACTGTGGGTAGTCGTCCATTTTGTTTTCAAATTTTTCTATATATTGAAAAGACAAAAGGGAGTCGTTTTGGCTCAGAACCTGATTATATTCATAAGTTAAATTGGTTCTTCCAAGCATTCATGGAAAAGAGTTTCGAATAATAAATAAAATTGGGAAAATTTATCTAAAACGTCATAAACTTATTGTAATTTTGCCTATTCATCCCTAAGTATTTCAATTGTGTCAATTGATTCCTAAACTTTTCATATTTTGCCAATTAAGTCCACTAGGTTTATTTTGATAAGAAATCGCTAACATGAACATTAACTATCTAATGAGACATTACTAGCACAAGACAGTAGGTGTTAATGAATAATATTTTAATATTTTTATTTTCTTTTTCCTTCTTCACTTTTTTTTTAAGGGGACAAGGCCTGACGAGCCCCCAGGCCACTTGGGACGAGCCTATGAAATCTTGTTGGTCATGGGCGAATGCTGAATCCCTCACCTAGTTGTTGGTGAGGGCTCGCTGCCCTCACACATGGTTGGCAAGGGCCAAAGCTTTTGCCTAGATCTAAGCAAGGCCGCGTGCAAGGTTAGTGAGCCTTTGCCAGCCACTAAGCTAAGATCGCAACCCTCGCCTAGCTATGAGTGAGGGCCACAAGGCTAGGCCTTGGCTAGTGTCAATGACCCCTACCAACCCTTAACAAAAAAAAAAAAAAAGTAAAGAAATAATAAAATAAAACATAATTTAAAAAATATTAAAATACTATTAAAAATTGACTTCAAATCCAGCTGTACTACATAGGACAACCAATATCAACATAATGATTTCTAACTAAAATTGGCCTAATGAACTCATTTGGCAAAATGACAAAAGGTTCGTGCCTTAATTGGCATAATTGAAATGTTCAATACTATATTGACAAAAGTGTAATAAGTTTAAGATTTTTGGGACCATTTTCTCATATAATTGAGGTATGTGGAATGAAAAACGTTTTCCTCTCTTCAATCGGAGCGATCACTCGTTCTATTTCTACAACCTCTTTGAATTTATGAACTAACCCATGAATTACAAATAAAAATTAGAGAATAGAACTTGGGGTAGCTCTTGAAATCTGTTCTAGACTGAGGGACAATCGGCATATCACACTTAGTGAAGATTATAGGTGCATGATAAATTTCGACTGCCCGTGAGGAGAAGAGTGCATAGGACGCCAATTTTGGAAACCCCTAAGAATATAACGACAATAATGCATTATCGCCTGTTCAAAATATAAGTGGCGAGAATGATGGTGAAGACACGGACGCATGTTCTTGGAATGTCTATCTTAATTACGCGTTGCACTTGATGTTATCCAGAAGACCCTTACCAACTCAGCGTGACATGGGAGGCATTAAATTTTAGACTTGCAGATTACCAATTTCACATTGTATGTATACACGCGTCTTAAAGATCTCTATCACTTCAATTTGATCGTGTTTCCGCTTTTGTCAACAAAGTTAATTCTCATAGTGGTCAAGGCTCCAGAAAGAATGTAATGATGCAGCTGGACAGTAATAACCCACAAAAAGCGAAAAAAGATTGTTAGTTTGCGTTCATATTACCTGTAAAACAAAAAAGGAAATTGGAAAAGAAAAAAAAAAGATAATCTGATCATTTGGATAATCTTTCAGCATTTCAAATAGCACAAGCATTCAGACCAAAAAACATTAAAAAAAAAAAATAGCACAAGCTTTATGCATTGAGGAAAGGAATATTACAAAATTCATGATTTTTGTACAAGGTTCACTTGAATACTAGAATTTTTGTGTTATATTCATTTGAGTATCATAATTTTTCAATTGATTACTTGAATATAATTTTTTTAAAATATTCAAAAATCCAATCTACCATGACACTTACGGTGAAAGATTAAAACTTATAGCAATCAAGTGATTGACTAAAAGTAATGACACTCTAGTCCACCATTTTTAAAAAAAAAACATGTTAGCCAAGTGATCATTTAAAAAAATTATCAAATTCAAATGAGTGTTGTATGAAAATTAAGATATTTACAATGTCATTATCTTTAATGCGTAGCATACATCCCTATCTAGAAGGAATATTTAGCATAAGTAAAGTTGAGGCGGATTTATATAAAGATATTAATCAGAACGAATAAATGACGTATCCGCAAAAGAAAAAATAATAGTTAACTTTATGTCCTTGTCAAAGTAATTAAATTTGGGAAAAAGGGTCTCCATATCAGAAGATTCGTTGAATAACTTGTGAACATGGAAATGGTGTTCTACAAGCACAAGCATCATTGGACACGGAGGTGTGGATGTTGATGGGGGAAAATCATCTTTGAATTAAAGCAAATCCCATCGGACGGCCCGAATTTTTCCCTTCAAGGCGATGCGTCAACAGTGAAAAAGCAGATAATTTTCCCGGGAAAATGTGGCCGAAGATTTGCAGCTTTTTCTCTGGCTTTTCCTATTCAATAATGGAGGAAGGAGAGAGAGAGAGAGATACAGTTTTTTCTGTTTTTTATATGTCGGCTGAAGCTGAAAGGCATCGATGTACAGTGATAGGGAAGAAAGGTTGGTGAATGATTAGTTGAATTAATAATTAAATTTGGAAAAAGAAAAAGAAAAATTTGGAATGTGGCAAATGAATGGGGAGAGACAGTACAATAATTAAGGCTGGGTTGGATGTGACACGTAGGCAATCATGTGTGACGTTGCAAGAGACTCGGGTTGTAGGGGCTTGAAAGTGACGGGTGGGAGGGGAACGTGACGAGAGGGAGAAGGAGAAGGAGGGGGAGAGAAAAGAAAGCGTGTATGGGAGGGGTGCGGCGTTGGCGGTAATGTGTTACATGCCAAACTAATTCAATAGCGCCGCAATTGCCGTTCGACCCCACCAATGCATTAGAGAGAGACTAGACAGCAGTAGAAAATTAGGAAACGTTTGGCTTCCCTACTATTGAAATTGCTCCATTTTTTTTTTTTTATATGTTGAGATTTTGTTGATAAAGATATATGGCCAGAATGATGATGTTTTTAATCAAACGCACGTAAAAACTAACCAAAAAAACTTAATATGCATTTCGAATAGCCCGTTGCTCATCCAAACTCACGTCTCTCCCCTCTCTTATTGTCCACTCAATGTCATTGCACTGCCAAATGTCTCCCTCCACTCAATTTATCTTGTACTTTCTCCTTCTCCCCCTCATCTCTCTCTTTCCTATCTTGTACTTTGCTAGTTGGCTCTATCTCATTTGATGAAATGTTGAGATTTGGGTTCAATATCGGCTTTCGAGTTGCGTCTAGTTTGCCCGCGGTGGCAGAGACGCATTTGACTTTGTTAGCAGTGGTGGAGCCAGATCTGTCCTGCCATGGCTTGAATCTGGGTGGCACGTCCCCCCCCACACACACACAGAGTTATGATTGGTTTTTAGGGCTTTTTTGGGACTTTAATAATACACTACCGATGCAAGTTTTATGCTTTGTGTTGATGATGATGTAAAACATTATATATTTGGCATTGAAATGAGCCATTAACATGCTTCCTTGGCTCCTTACTTTAATGTTTAAACTTTTGATTGAGACAAAAATTGTCGTGACCCTAACTCCATTTCCAAAATCATGAGTGATAAGGGTTATTTTCACAATGTCCCAAACTCATTATCTTCCCGATTCTTTTTATATTGTTGTCATGTATATGCGGAAACGTGAATAAATAACTCCCAAGACAAATAACAGCTGGAAGACTGGGATATATATCACACATAACACACCGATTTATATTATAATAAGACTTTTACAAGCCATTTCTCTATGGGCCATCTTTTCTTTTTGCATCACACTATAAGTTTTCCATATCTCCCTATCTTTTCACCTTGGTCATGGAAGTTTTCTCAGGGATCCTTACTTCTCATGCGGAGCAGCCGGGCTTTAAGTTCTTCTGGAGGTGCAAGGCCACTCGGTTATCTCATCTTTTCTTTGCAGATGATGTCTTCCTCTTTTGCCGTACGGATATGGTCTCCATCTTGTTGCTGAAGGATGGGCTAGATATTTTCTCGGAATGGAGTTGACTCAAGCCGAACAACAACAAAAGTGAGATATTTCTTGCAAGGGGATCGGATGACTTGAGAAGTCAGATAAAGGATACCCTCGGTTTTGTGGAAGGAAAATTACCTATACGTTATCTAGGAGCGCCTATTATATCCTCGAGACTCGACAAGGCGGATTGTGTAGCTCTGGTTGATCGCATAATGACTAGGGTGGAATCTTGGACCCATCGATTTCTCTCCTTTGCATGGAGAGTTTAACTCATAAGGTCAATGCTTCATGCAATCCAAGCCTATTGGGCTAGTGTATTCATTATCCCCATAGCAGTTCTAGATCGTATCGAGCAGATTCTTAGATAGTTCTTATGGAAGGGGCCCAGCCTTGGCAGGGGAGGAGCTAAGGTTTCCTGGGAGGATGTTTGTCTCCCAAGGGAAGAAGGGGGTCTTGGGATTCGGAGCTTGCGAGAATGCAATAAGGCGGCGATGCTCAAGCACATCTGGATCATCTTCACGAATAAGGAGTCTCTTTGGTGCAAATGGATTCACTCTACCTTTCTAGGAAAGACAAACTTTTGGGTGGCTAAGACACCGAGCTGCTACTCGTGGGCTTGGAAGAGAATCCTCCACCTGAGATTCGAATTTCGCCTCAACTTCCACTGGAAAATTGGTGATGGCTAGGGGACATCCCTTTGGTTTGACCATTGACATCAGAGAGGTCCGCTGGATCTTATTTGCTCATAGCAGACTATCCCTGATTCGGGGTTGCCTTGGTATGCAGTTGTTGCAGAGCTTTTTTCCTCATCGGGTCAGGAATTCAGGTCATTGATGGATTCTTGGAACCAGCCCCTTCCGGTTCTCACAGGGGTTTCGGATAGATCTGTTTGGAGGGATAATCCTTCCAGTGTCTTCTCGGTCGCCTCAGCTTGGCATATACTCAAAAGAAGGAAAGACAGGGTTGGATGGTCATCCTTTATTTGGAATAAGGCCATCACTCTAAGATACCAATTCAACCTCCGGTTGATCACTAAGAACCGACTTCCTACCCAAGCTTTTCTTATATCTTATGGGAGAATTGGGAGTGAAGTATGTGCCTTTTGCAAGTTGACACCGGATTCTATTGACCACCTCTTCTTTGATTGCTACATCACGACTAGTATGGCATACTTTTGGGCGGCCAAGTGCAACCTCCCATGGAGAAATGGGACTTGGACAGAAAATCTTCAGTGGACGATGAGATTCCTCTCAGGTAAGGATTTCTATCACGCCATTGGTCATTTCTTTAGAGAGCATCCGATTGGGGTTGCGGCTATCAAGAAGTATCTTATTAAAGTTGTGAGGGATAAAGCCTTAATCTTCAAAAGCGTGGAAGATTGCCTAAGAAATAGGAGGTTACAAAGAAACTGGGGCTTTGACTCGTCTGTCTTCAGCTCTCCTATGCCGACCGCCTAGGTTGCCTTACTCCACCTTTATGGGCTGTTTCTTCTTGGCCCTATGCGGCCTTTTGGTTAGTTTGTCTTTTTAGTTTGTTGCCTCGGCCTTGCGTGGTTGTTTTCTTAGGCCTCCTTTTCGGCCCTTGCTTGTCTTGATCGCTTTGCGGTGTTTTGTGTCCGGCGCCCTTTCACTCGAGAAGACGTTTGTGTTTTGTTGAGTGCAAGTTTTGTGGTACCGGATCTTGTATATGTGGTGGTTAAAGCTCAATATATTATTACCCTTTACCAAAAAAAAAATTTCTTAGTTTTCTACTAGGAAGTATCTCATCATCAAAGCTTAGCAAGTAAAGCATTTGGAAATAGTGTTGATGGCAGATCGATGTCAAACTTTTTGCTACTCTTGACTACATGCAAATGTACATTGCAACATGCTTCAATGTATACTTACCTTTGGCTTATCAATAAATATATCAGTACATCATACTTATGCATATACTGACACTCATGCAAATTCATTTAGCGTCGTCCTGGCTCAACCAGGCCCTCCTGGCTTGACTGGGGCTTCCGACTTCTTGCTGGGCTTCCTGACTCGACTAGGGCATTTCGACTTGACCGAGGCTTTTTTGGGCTAGCTTCCCGAGACTTTTGGGTTCAAGATCTAGGCATACTAACTCAATCAGGGTATCACTACTCAACCGATGCATCCCATTTACTAAACAAGGCATCACCACCAACACTATGTGGTGATGGGCACTTTTTCCTCTTTAAGTGCACGCATGAATGTATCATACAAGTTGGTTTTTATCTTCTCTTTTAGTCAACACATGCATGGCCTGAAGGCATGCTCATTCATTCGTGTGTGTCATGAGTTTCTTATACTCCACTAGCAAATATGTCGAGAACGATCTTGGTTTGTAACTTGAATCAATCACTTAGCAACGATCCCTGTACTAGACAAGCCTTGGAAATGATACACCTCAATACCAACCTAAGACCTCGAGGCTTGGGTAAACCTTGCTTTAGTGATGATTCCAAGCTTGACAGACCTTGGCTCCATCTCGATGTGAATATACATGTATCGAGAATGACCCTTAGCTCACGGTTTCATTCAATGCCAAGCACAAAATCCATGTGCCCATTTGGACTATGGAAATTGGCATGCTTTGTGCCTTACCAAGACCTCATGGATTTGGGTGATCCCCGTACCCAAAAAAACATAAGATCAACACGTCTCAATGTGATTTAGGACCTTGTGGTCTTTGGCGGTTCCCGCACCAAGCAAGACTTGAACCCAGCATCTTATTTATGCCAAAACCAAGGCTTAATAGCTTGGGCAACTTTGCCTTGCCATGAAATCAATCCAAACGAACCTTGATTTCATTCCAGACATAAATGAATCGAGGACACGGCCATGTCCCATAGCAAGCAAGATTAAACAAAAGACATTGCACACTACCCACGGCTTGACGAGTGAACACTTAACTGGTCTCAATAATGGGATCTACTTCCTTAGAAGAAAAGAAGTAATCTTATTTACCTTGACAAACCTCAAGAACTAACTTGGATAGCTTGAAGGGTTAGTGATGTAAGGCCGAGGGAAAGGAAATGGAGGAGGAATGTGGGCGTTCAAGAGGAGGAAGGAGGAGAAAGTGGATGGCAATGGTGGAAATAGGGAGGGATCCTCCTATTTATACTACTTAGCGCCATAATTACCAAGCCAAATGGTCCACTTTAATTTTTCCAAGTGTCTCGCCAAAAGTCCTTAGTTGGCAAGCCTACTTGTCCAATAATTGCACCTAAAAGGATGAGGTAGCATAGCTAAAAGATCTTGGTTGGCATTCTAGCTTATAGGCGTCATCGATAAGGGCTCGCTTTTCACCATTTCATTGGGCCACTTGTACATTTAATGAGTATTTAATGAAGTTTGAGGATAAGGCTATCAAGATTGCGAACTTGGCACCTAGTTTCTTAGGTCATTAATGAGAGGCTTGGGTTTCGCTCTTCAATTGGTCCATGTGTACGCCACCCCTTTCTTGCTCATCAAGGATATCTACAACTTCATCATTATTTTTGAAAAGTCAAAGGACACATCACCTCCCTTCATTAATGAGGGTGTTCTATAGTTTTATTTTATTTTGTCATTTTCTTCATCAATAAGGTGGTCTAGAGAATTCCGTCATCTAAATTGGTTCTGAGGTCGGAAAATGCATTATTAGGTATACCTTGAAAAAACCAAATCACATACACCCGAGAGTCAGCCATTGTACCCCACGCTCGGCCAAATTGTTTCTTTGGACGGTAGGTCAGCCTAAAGGGCAGCGCTTAGTCCTTTGGTCAGTTAAGGCCAATCCTAAGGCTATCAATGGTTTAGCACTAAGCCAAGGCACTCATGGACCTTAAAATTAGTGATGGAATAGCCGGGTCTATCCCAAGGCTCATTCCAATCAGCACACGATCCATTCATATGGTTCATGGTTGATGCATTATCAATCTACGATTGAGCATCACCAATTCAAGATTCATTTCTAATCACTAAGAATTAAATAGGGAATGATGCATTTTTGGTCGAAACATGATCGCATTTAATCAAGTTGGATCATACGTGCATCGGTGCATAACTGGGTCGGAATCATTTGCAGCCGAGCACTATGATTGGTCGGATCAACCCATAACCATCCGCCAATCCAAAATCATCCTGCCATCAATTATTGTGATCAAAAAGTCATTTTATGAGCTGTTGATCCTATCTATCGGTATGGTCGGTAGAAAATTCACGGTCGCACCTCGACCAATTCATGGCCGATCGGTTGGTTAGTCGGACCATGACCAATCCTTAATTCTTTACCGATCGAACTGATTGATCCCATGGCCAATGGCTCATGGTTGATCCATTCAGGACCTTTATGGCCGATCCTTACGGGGTTGGAATCAAGGGTGTTACAAAAATGCAACAGAAGTTCTAAAGTTTATTTGTGAGAATATAATCAAGTACTAAATTACTTTAGTCGCATTCTTTTTTTCGATGAATTTTTAGGACTTTACCGAACAATTTACAAAATTCTGGACTAGCTCGCACATTTAGTAAAGGTGTATGCTTTAATTGAATCAGCTAAAAGGTTTTAGACTCCATTGCATTCGATATATAAGATTTTTGGACTTGTGGTCCAATTTTCTCTTTTGATTGTTAATATTGATCCCGGTAAAAGTCAAGGCTTGGGGTGTCTCTTAAAAATCTCTCCATGATAAGATATAGAAATCTTGCTATTCATCCTTACAAGGGTAAAAAGATTTCAAGTTCCATTCTCCACACTACAGTCCATTTCATCATGAATTAATTAGGAAACCCCCTTGGATTTCACCATATCGAGAAAATTTTTGTCTAGACTTAGAGGTCCACATGGATTGATCGATCATTATGGTTTCTAGCAGTGGATGAAATATGTGAAGTAATACTGTAATACAAGGTAATTTAATAAGCTAATGTAATGAATCTCAATAGCTATTATACTCCTAGTGTTCTTATTTTTTTTTCTCCAATTAGTATTCTTAATTCGAGGTAATTATTCAAAAAAAATTTAACCTATTATACGGTACTCAATCCAATCCCAATATTTCAATTTGGTCAATTTAATCATAGACATTTTGACAATATGCCGATATAGTTCTTTTAGCCAAAATTGGTTGGAAATTGCTGATGTGGTTACCTGTTGTCTCACGTGGCATGACTGATACTAACATAATGATTTTAAAAACAAAATTCACTTTTAAGAACTTTTGATTTTTTTATATTATTTTTTATCTTTCTGTTTATTTGCCAAGAAATCTGGCGGGGTAGGCGGGGCCTTGGCAACACTTGACGACCCTCGCTAGCCAAATCTGGCCATTGCCAAAGAGGACTTCATAAGATGGCTAGTGGCTACGTTAGCTATTTTTGAATTTTGGTTAGAAAGACTATATTGACGAATTGTTAAAATATTTACGACCAAATTGGTTAAAGTGAAAAGTTTAGTACTAAATTAATAGTTATACGGTAAGTTTAGGACTTTATGGATGGTTTTCATTCTTAATTCATTCACCGTCGTAAAATGAAATAGTATTTATATAACTTTTTTCATGTATTTCCTTTTATCAATCTAGAAGTACAAGTATCATATATATTCTCAAGAACATTCGAAATAAATCTAGCCATCTGCTGACTTATTTAATATATTAATTAAAAAATTTCATAAAGTCCTTTTTGTCCCTTTGCAGGGCAGTGCCCCGCATGGCAACAAGCGGAGACTTCCCTGCCCTCCACGGAGGGAAGGGCCATGGCGGCACAGAAAGCTTTTGGAGCTGGAACAAGAAACGTAGTTTGTAATTTTGTCCCCTACCCATGCTCATCCCTTTTATTGCATGGATATCTATTTATTACCTGAAGGATCACGTAAAAGTTATTACTACGAGCAAAACACCCTAAACGATAAAACTTAGGCTCTTGTCACCTTAGGTTACTCAAAGGTGACAATTAGCGACAAATCATAAGTTTTTCGCCCCATGTAAGCTTTTCACCAAGAATCATACCTAAGGCTGCAAAATCATAGTTTATCGCCAACAGTTAAACGATCAAAATTTGTACTCTATCGCCATTATTCAATCAAAGGACCAACAATTTTGAACCTACAGAATAAATATGAATTTGTTGCCCCTTACGTTAGAGCTAAAGTGACCATCAAGGTTTTGTTGCCTTAGGTTGGACATAAAACTTACAAATGGTTTTGACCTTGCGTTTTCCGTTGAGGAGGGAAATTTCAAACCTTCACCACAAATATAAAATTTCTTAGCCTTACAGTACATTGAAGAGCAATAAAATCATTTCTTTTTCATGTCTTTGGGTATGACAACGGTGACGAACTTGGGATTTGGCCAACCTTAAGGCAACAAACCTAGTACTCGTTGCCATTGTTCGATCCTAAAGCGATAGACCTAAGAGTTTGCTGCCTTTTGTTAATCCTAAGGTGACAGAAAGAAAAATTCGTCACCTTTGAATATGCCTAAGGGGACAATCCTCGACAATGACTACACTTTAAGGTGACAATATTGATTCCTTCTCGTCAGCTTTGGAAATCTGGCGATGGAAATTTTGTTTGAACAGTACATAATATAGGATCGCATTTTAAATATGTAGGTCATGTAAGGGGTATGAACTGTCATTGTCATCCCGGACAAACATTTGATGCTAACACATAGATTGCAAAGAATAATTCAATATTTTATTCTTTTACTTTGTCAACAAATACTACACCTGCGGCGTCATTAGTGAAATGTAAATATTTTGTAGAGTGATTGGATATATTACAAGTGTAATTATTAGTAACGGTTAAACCAATCACTAAGATATATAAGTAAAGTTGGAATAACTATTAATTTGTATAATCAGAAATACTAGTGCATTTTTAACAATCATAGGTCAGACAGACAAATTTTGAGGTTATTTAAAAACAAAAGCAATCAAATGCATAAACTTCATTTATTCATCCAATAAAATTCAAGGTACGGACACCTGGAGTGCCAAAACTTGGCACGGAGGGACAATTAAGTGCCAAAACTTTGGAAATGTACACTTAAGTGCCATAATCGGAGTAAAGTGGATAACTTAAGTGTCACTCTGGCCAAAATTCAACCAAATTGCTGATGTGGCCATTTTCCGGCAAGTTGGGTGTGAAACGGCGTCGTTTTGCACGTTGATGTGGCGATAAAATGCAAAAACGACGTCGTTTTGGCTCTAATGTGTAAATAAGTAATATAACAATTAATTAAATTTAATTTAAAACTAAATTTATTTAAAATATTCTAAAAAATGTATAAATAATTGATATAAAATTAATTAAATTAAATTTAAACTTAAATTTATTTAATATTCTAAAAATTAAAAACTTAAATTAAAAAAAAAGGGTGCCAAAGGGGCAAGCGATGGCTAAGCCCTTGCCGCCGCCGCCAGGAAGGGCCGCAACGAGAGGGGGAAGGTTGGCCGGGGTCGTCGGCCCCCGGCCGAGCGGGAGGCGAGGGCCCGCGAGCCCTCGCCTAGATCTCGAGGCTAGGATCGAGGCCCTCACCGCGATCCGACGAGGGCTCATGGCCCTCACGCCCGGTCGACCGGGGGCCGGCAACCCCGGCCGACCCTCCCCTCTTCGTTCCCGACCGACCTTTTATATTAAGTATTTACACATTTTTATTTTTAGAATATTTTATATAAATTTAGTGTTAATTTTATTTCTCAGCCGCTCTTTTTAAATTTTAAGCTTTTAATTTTTAGAATATTAAATAAATTTAAGTTTAAATTAAATTTAATTAATTTTATATTAATTATTTACACATTTTTTAGAATATTTTAAATAAATTTAGTTTTAATTTTATTTCTTAGCTGCCCCTTTTTTTTAATATTAAGTTTTTAATTTTTAGAATATTAAATAAATTTAAGTTTTAATTTAATTTAATTGATTTTATATTAATTATTTACACATTTTTTAGCTGGTAGTTTAATCTTTATTTTGTAGACGACGTTGTTTTGAGTGAGTTTGAGCCGAGTCAGCTCTCCGGCGAGCCATATAGGCAAGCAAAAATAATAAAATATTGCCACGTAGGATTTCCGGCTAGATTCGCCGGAGGTGGCCCTTAAGTATCCCACTTTTCAAAGAAAGTGGCACTTAAGTGTACCTTTTCAAAGTTTTAGTATTTAAGTGTCCTCTCGTGCCAAGTTTTAGCACTTTGGCTGTACTGCTGCCGATAAAATTCTCTTCACTAGATTTGCAAGTCGATTATGATCTTCAAACAATTCTTTACACCGGGTCATAGGTCTACTGTCATGTTTCGGGAAAAGTACCAAAATAGTCATAAATCTTTTGTATCGGTACCAATTCAGTCCTAAACTTTTTAATTGGATCAATTTAGTCTTAAACTTTTTCATATTGGTACTAATTCAGTCCATCCGGCTAATTTAAGCTGGAAATTGCTAACGTGGCTGCCGGCGGTCTTACGTGGTGCCACGTGGACAAATTTTATAATTTTTTATAATTTTTTTCAAGATTTTTAATTTATTATTATTTTATAATTTTCTCTTTTTTTTTCTTTTTTCCTTACCCTTGGCCGGCGAGGTCGCCGGCCGGCTGACCATCGCCGGCCACAAGCTAGTCGAGGCGAGGGGCCCCGTGCCCTCGCCGGCCACTAGGGAGGGCCACCATGCCCTCGCTGGCCACAAGCGAGGGCGACGGCCCCAGCCCAGATCCAAGCAAGGGCGCGGCAGCCCTCCCTCGTGGCGGGTGAGGGTGCGGCGGTCCTCGCCCAGATCCAGGCGAGCTGCGTTTGCCCCATTTGGAGCTCCATCGCCTTCAATTGCAACATGGTCACCCAAGCCTTCGCAGCCCCTGGAGGTTGAAGGAGGTGGTCAGCGTCTTGAGCTCGGGTAGCTTCTGGAGGGATAATGACGTGGGGAAGTTCGCGATCTCACACCGGATTAAGCACGTCGATAGCGTCGCAAGCCTCGCCTAGGTAGGCGAGGGCCGCCGCACCCTTGCCTGCCACGAGCGAGGGCTGCCGTGCCCTCGCCAACCAATGGGCAAGGGTTTCAGCCCCCACCTAGATCGGGCGGGGGCCGTTGCCCTCGCTTGTGGCGCGAGGGCGCAGCGGCCCTCGCCGGTGGCCGGCGAGGGCACGGGGCCCCTCGCCCCAACCAGCTTGTGGCCGGCGATGGTTGGCCGGCCGGCAACCTCGTCGGCCAAGGGTAAGGAAAAAAAAAAGAGAAAAAGGAAAAAATAATAAAATAATAATAAAATAATTTAAAATTCTGAAAAAAATATATAAAAAATTATAAAATTTGTCCACGTGGCGCCACGTAAGACCGCCGGTGGCCACGTCAGCAATTTCCAGCTTAAATTAGCCGATAGACTTAATTGGTACTAATATGAAAATGTTTATGACTAAATTGGTCCAATTAAAAAGTTTAGGACTGGATTGATATCGATATAAAAGGTTTAGGACCATTTTGGTACTTTTCCCGTCATGTTTCCATTTCTTACATATACATCTTTCTAACAAATAATAAAATTGTTCTCGTAAATAAACTAATATTGCTTTTTAATTAACCAAAAGAAACATGGAAATGCTATTATAGGTTGCAATAGTACTTGGATGATTATTTCAAATTTGTCAATTAATACCACACGTGGTATATAGTAATAAATCAAATATATATTACGTAGTCTAATTGAAGGCAAAAAAAAAAAAAATTATAATTGAAATTATTGCATTCTAATGATCAAATTAAAAAGGTAAGATACTATCAATGTTATACTGATAATCTTCATAATAAACCGTGATTTTGTCCATATATTGTTATGCACGGTTATGGTTGTATTTTAAGTACATGCATTGATTGTTTATTGATTTTTCTGCAAAAGCTTAAAATTGATGATCATTGGCTTTGATTAATTAATAATATAGATAACTAATTATTTAGTATGAAAATCTTAAAATAAATGTTTTTGAAACAATGAAAAAAAAATGTTGGCCTGAAAAAAAAATGTTGGCCAAAAAAAAATGAGAAGAAAATTCCCGCCGTTTGGGCCCAAAAATGAAACGCGAGGGATTTTTCCCGACCATTGTATTGCAAAAAGAAAAAAAGAGCAAATACTCCAGACCTTTCCCGTTGACGTTGGCCTTTTGGGACCGGGGAATCTCCAAGCAGCAGAGCAGAAAAAAATAATGGACAAACTTGATTTTGGACAAGGAGGGATCTCCAAAAGAGAAGTACGTGTATAGACAAACAGGGAATAGTGATGAGAATTCTACTCCAATGAAAGCCAATAATGAGAAACGTGAGGGATTTCAGCAAAATAATTCCTGACCCACATCATATCACGACATCGAAGTACCCCATTACAGCTTGGCACATACGTGGAATGCCATGCCACCACCTGAAAAAGCTCGGTTTTCAATTGACATCACTGGAACCGTCGATGGGAACGTGAACCAAACAAATCACAACACACAGAATCCAGTCTTGACGCGTTATGGGGATTGTCCTTTGAGTGACAATAGGACTTTTGATAAATAATGATCACCTCCAAATCTAAAAATTGCGTCACGATTAAATGATAAATATCAATAGAAATGAAACTTATCACTAAGGCTTAACGTAGCACCACCCGCTAATTACAAGCGGTTTCAAGATTGGAGAAATTTATCATTAAGGCTTAAAGGAAACTCACCAGTTAAGGAAAAAGAAATGCCGGTTCACCATTAAATAATTTTGGATCAAGGATTGAAAAAAGAAATTCACTTGGTTGAAGAAAATTTTACCTATATTCAAACCCATTTATGTACAAATGAGATTTCGTTAAACAAAAGAAAACGACTCTTGAAATTTTATAAACTGAAATGACTTTTGGAGAATTCATGTAATCAGGACTCGAAACTAACATCATAATAAATACTCATAAAAGAAATAGATATAAATGCATTTAAGTGAGACCAAATACATGGAACTAATATTAGACAATATAAATTTGTACACTAGCCTTGGAAGCCAAATAGCCAACTTGGAAGATCAATTGACAGCGATGGAAATTGATCAAAATAGCATCTGATTGCTAGTTAGTCGATTATGAGCCTTGTAGTCGACACCAAACATGTAAATTGATATCTTGGTAGCCGATAGGTATCCTATTAGTCAATTGAATGGACAACTTTTGATAGCTTCAACTTTGAACAAATGGAACCATTGAAATGGGCTTTTGCTTGCAGAAGCACGATTGAGCTAGATCAATCAAAGAAACATGATTTGAGCTTCATAATTGTTCCCTCAAATTTGATGTTCTCGCATCAAGTCTAGACTCTACTTAACATTTCATACATATATGTGTTCAAGATAATTCTTTTTTCCTAAACTTGAAGCTCTCCAAAGAATGAATTAACCAAAAAAGCCACACTTGTTTTTTTTTATTTTAATTCTCTCTCTCTCCAGTGCGTGAAATATAACCGAGTCGAACTGTAACTTAAAAGTTCAAATTTGTTGTCCGGATTTTGCTTTCTTGTTAATCAACGGTCTGTGTTAAAATAATGCAAGGATACTTCCTCAAGCAAAGTCCAATCTCCTTCAAACCCTAGCCCTTAGAAGTAAGTACTAACTTTCGAAAGCTATTTCCCACCTAGGCAATTTCCCTTTTTCCCATTATAATTAACATGTTGTTTTCACTCCCTGCTTTTTAGGCTTTCGAGCTGTACTTGACCAAATTTCTTAGGGGTTCATTTCAAAACAATAATGCAAGTGAGGCTGCTAGCAACGTTTGCTGTCAATATTGGTGATGTGTGCGAATCCGTGATCCGCAAGTCAACATTTGTCCAGCTCCGGTACTTTAACGCAAAAGATAACTTCAGCTTGTGCCACACTGAAGGGACAATTATATCGTATTTGATCAGTTGTTTCAGACACGTTCTTCTTTTATTTTTCTTTTTGTCTTAGTTTTGACACTTCCTTCCAGAGAGGACCCGTGTCATTTGCCGCATGGTTGGAAAATGAATGTTTCTGACAACGAACATCAATCAATGGCTCATTTTGAGCTCTCTCAAACAAACCTTGAAAATCTGACAAAAAAAAAAAAAAACTAACTAAAAGGATCCTTTGATGGGGACTTATCCAAGTCAGCCTTGTTTCCTTTTATTCTACTTCTTTATGCTAGGTTTCAATTTAATTGGCTTTCTGGGGACCCAAAGTCAAAAAACTGGAAAAAAAAAAAAAAGATCTCAGATTCGTCTTCTCATCAATGGCTTTCTAGCACTCAAAGGCTACGCGAGGATGAAAGCGTTTCAGCAAGCCAAAAGGAAAGTCGATAGAATACACAAAGGGTATAGGAATTTATTAGGTTGCTCTAAATTGCCTCGCACAGTATTGTGGGTGATACACTTTGAACCCAGGAGAAAATTTACCATTACAAAGAGAAGTATAATGGTAGATCTGTAGAAGTGAAAGCGTGCCTCCAGAGGTATTTATCATCTCAAGTTGAAAGAAAATATTCTAGGAAAAAAATAAAGGGAGAAAGGGGGACGAATGCTGCTTCGGAGGCTTACAAAGAATTGTGATGGTATCCTCAAAATTCGACCCATTAGCAGAGTTAGACTTTGGGTGAATGCTTAGAGTTCACCCTCCTTTGAGAATTGGTGGACTTTGTACCGAGATATTCTATTTGCTGCTAGCAAGCTATTCTCTCTATGGTGACCAGAGTTCACCCTCTTTAGCTTCGTAATCCCTGTACTACTCGGGGTGATGACCAACCTTATACTTCCGGTAAGTACATCCATTCGCCTTCCTTAGTCTCCTTTCCCATGAAATTTTGGTTTACTGAATGGGCATATATGCAGCCATGCCTTTGCATCATGCCGATTCTTCTTTCTTTAAGTCCAATCATAGTAGGAGCAGGACTAGTACTCCTCGGAATGATGGTACTACCCCTTCTTTTGATGTCCTGTCCTCGCCCACGGATTCCAGTGATTTGGAGACGCGGAGGAGATTGTCCAATATCCTATCTTATGGATATCCCCGTATAATTTCCAATCAACTTCTGATGTGAGAATTAATTATTTGTTGTCAAGCTTAGATCCTCTAATAAACTCTATATCATGTCTTATTTTTCAGCACATATATGGGGACTCATCCCTTTCCATCAACTCCGCTCTTGAGGTTTATTAGGACAACTGCGCCAAGCTTGCTTTTGCTAAGGGACTCCAAGTTGAGTATCTAAACAAAGAGTTAGAGAAGGTTGATCTTAATGATGGGTTTTTATGTTTTGATGGGCTTATTTAAGCCCGTCCACCCATGTTGGGCCAAAACCCAGTCCATAAGTAAAGGGTCTATGGAGGAGGTTATGATATATGAGCGGTTAATATATATAAACGGTTACGTTATTTTGAAGTAGCGTTTTAGAGAAAAAGAAATTACATTCTCTCAGTCTTACACCCTCAAAAGTTTCTCCCTAAATAGAACAGTACTCTCCTTGGAAGAACAATATCGAGATTCCTCTCTCAACTGCGATATCGGTATTTTAATTTGTGAAATATAAAGTACGTTTGACTTCGTAATATACATTTTGATTAGTGATACATGTGTTTTTTGGACTTGTTTTTCCGTGTTTATTTTTGGGGTTCGATTGAGTGTCGGATTAATTTGGGAATCCGTTTCCCAACACTTCAGGAGGAACTTACAATCAAGATGGAATAGTTAGATGACAACAGGCAAGAGGCGTCAGCACTTCTTCGATGCATCAACCCAAACAGCCCATCTTCGGCTGATCTTCTGCAACAAATGGAGCTAATCGAGGCGTTTGCTAGACTACTCGCTCAAGACATTCACCGATTCGAGGATGCCATAGTAGTCCTTGCTCATGACTATGAGGGACTGAGTATAACCATTGAGCTCAAGCTTCCCGAAAGACTCGATATTATGTAGAGAACCTGGCGCTGGAGTGGTGGCTTAGAAGCTTCATTCTTGCCTTATGTCAACAATTTAATTTTTGACTGTTTCTCCTTTAGCCCTTATATTTGGGCTAGTTTTGTAAATATGTCTCCCACGGTATGAAATGTACATATCTTTTAATGTGTTGTGTTAATGTTGTAACACATAAGCATCGAATAACTTTGATTTTCAGAAAGCCTTAGAGAAGGAGCTAGACCACCTCTTCGAAAAGGCCTACAAGATGCACCCATCCGTAACTCAAAGCAAGCAGGCCAACTCCCACATGGAAGGACATATGAGGGACTTCCTAATAGCGATTAAGAGGTAGCTTGCGTTCGTTCCTATCGCCAATCCGTAACCCTCGTTGTATCTTGACCGTTTTTCACAGGACCTAGATGTGAAACCTTTTTCTTTAGGACTTGACGTATGCCCGCTGTTAGGCTGTAGATGCATTTCCCCTTTCTCCTTTTCTTTTGGTCGTAGGGACGTGGTGTTAGTAGTCTTTTGAGAATGCATATTGGTTTGGACTTATATTTCTGCTTTCCATTCCTTCATTTCCCACATTGTCAGGTAGAACAACTTAAATTATTCTCCATTAATAGAAACGGTAACTCTTCCGCCTCCAAGCTCATCAATTAGTAAGCGTTGCCGCTTAAAACATTAATAACTTGATGTAGTCCTTTCCAAGTGGGGGGCCACTTACCAAATATTTCGATTCTAGTGTGGAATGGGAGAACCATCAAATCCCTAATGGCAAAGGACGTAGCCTTCACGTGTTTGTTATAAGCTTTCGCCACCCTCTTCTTTTGCGCAATCACATAGTCTAGCGCGGCTGATCCTACCTCGTCTAGTTCATCCAATCACATGTACATCACTTCATTATACTCCTCCAGCAACATCTCGCTTTGGAGTCGAACCCTCAATGATTGCATTGCGATTTCTAGTGGCAAGATCGGCTCTTGGTCGTAGATCAACAAATACGGGCTCGTCCTTATTACCAATCTCTTCGATGTGCGGTATGCCCCCGACACAGTCGACAAAGTCATGTCCCATTTCCTTGGGTTTTCTTAGAGATGCTTCTTTGTCAAGTTAATAACAACTTTGTTTGATGCCTTAGCTTGTCCGTTGGCTTGTGCATAATATGGTGTCAAGTGTACCATTTTTATTCCCTTTTAAGTCTACAAAGTCAAGAACTTTGGTACCCATGAAGACAGTCCCTTGGTAGCCGTAATGGTTTCGGGAATGCCAAAACGATATATGATGTACTCTTTGATGAACTCCCTTACGGTCTTCTGGGTTATGTTTTTGTATGACACTGCTTCCACCCACTTATTAAAGTAATTAGCGGCCAGAAGTATGTAAGAATGTTTCTTGCTTAATGGTGGGTATATCTTCTCGATGATATCTATCCCCATCCCTGAAAGGTCATGGCTTCACTATCGGTTTCAAAAAGGTAGCTGGGACATGCTAGCTTGGGCCATGTATTTGGCAATGCCTACATCCTTTCACATAGTCTATACAATCTTAGGTCATTATGGGCCAGATATATCCATGATGTCTCAATAGTGATTTCATTTTAATGCCTGATAAGCTCCACAAATCCCTCCGTGGACTTCGATCATTGCCAACATCACCTCCCTTCTATTCAAACATGTTGACAATACTCCCTCTATGGTATGCTGATATAGCTCTTCCCATAATAGTATATATTTTAGTACTTGCTTTCTTAGCTTGTTGTCTCGAGATTGGGGATTCTTCAAATACTCTATTATCGGTATCCTCCGGTCTTGAGCATCTCCTATCACACTAGCTTCAGCAACTATAGTAGTTGAGACATAAGTGGCAATGTTTTTGTCTCAGTTATTAAAGTGTAGGCCAACCTCTTTGTGATATGGTAAACATATGCCATTTGAGCAAGCTCGTTGGCTTCCGCATTCTGATATCGCTATGTGTATCAATTCCGAGTCTGGGAATTTAGCTAACAATTCTTTTGCTTTGTGGTAATGCCTGGCGATATTTTCATTAAGACACTGGTAGTCTCCTCTCAATAGTTTTAATATTAATTGCGAATCACCCATCACTTTGACTAATTGTACACTCATGTCAGCCAACAAATAGAGGCCGACTGCACTTCATATTCAGCTTGATTGTTGAAATATTTAAAATCCAACCTAAATTGGGACTTCGTTTTATATCCCCTTAGAGACACAATCAAGAAACATACTCTTGAAGTAGCCGACGTGGAGGAATCATCAAAGTATAATAACCATGGAACCAACTATGCATAGCTTTCATTTCTGAGGTCTTCAACTTGAACAAACAGATTCTCTATGAGAAAAATAAGCTACTACTTGTCTCTTTACTGCTTTTATCGATACATACAATAAATCCAACTCGAATAATGCAAAGGACCATTTTGCCACTTGGCATTTTACTATAGGCCTTGTAAACACATA
This sequence comes from Eucalyptus leucophloia subsp. euroa, assembly GCA_017140325.1. Taxonomy (NCBI): domain Eukaryota; kingdom Viridiplantae; phylum Streptophyta; class Magnoliopsida; order Myrtales; family Myrtaceae; genus Eucalyptus; species Eucalyptus leucophloia. Next base: position 25,940,770 of record CM029471.1, read on the forward strand.
TTTAATAATATCGGTTTTACATGTTATATGAACGACACCTAGCAACTTATAATCCGCCATTTCGTACACGCAAAGTATAGTGACATATTGATCTTTTCAACAGTAGTATATCCTTTTTGAGCATCATTCAGCGTCCTACTGAGGTTTTATACTGCTTGCTCTTTGCCTTCGTCTTTCTCTTTTGCCAGCATGCTATTGATTGTCGTATTGATGGCCGACACGTAGAGTTTTAGAGGCCTCCCTACTTTTGGCAGCACCAATACTAGAGGACTAGTCAAGTATGCTTTTATCCTCTCAAAGGCACGCTAGCGTTCCTCTCACCAGACAAATTCATCCTGATTTTTTAGTTTCAACAAAAGAGAAAACACCTCTATTTTGCCAGAGATTATTTTTCCAATTATCATTTGTAATTGTTTCATGCTAGTTGGAGGAGATAATTCTAATAAAAGAGCAAATCAATCTCCATGTCTATATTATTGACCAAAAATCCTAGAAAATTCTCAACTCTTATCCTAAATGCACATTTAAGAGGATTGAATCCATCCATCAGGGACATCATTTCGTTCTCAGCTATAAAATCCACCAGTATGTCGACAACTACCATTTGGTATTCATCTTTTGGAGTCGCAGCATTCATCTTTTGGAGTCGCAGCATTCAAATTTCTAAATTCTATGCAAACTCGCAACTCCCCATTCTTCTTCTTGATTGGGACAATGTTGGAGAGCCATTCAACACACTAAGTGATCTCGATGAAACCAAGCTTTAACAACCTTTTTATTTCTTCTTTTATATTTGCATTTACTTCGAGAGCAAACCTCCTTAGAGATTGTTTATGGGGCCTCCGACCTTATTTTATTAGGAGATGATGTTCAATTATGTCTCTACTTAATCCTAGCATCTCATGGTAATCCCAAGTGAAACAGCTCATATGCCTCCGTAGGTGTCACGCCCCAACCCTCGAGCGCATAGTGTCCCTCGATCTCTTCGGTCATGAAATTGCAACATCCTAGGACGCGTCGCCGACCCATTCAATTTATCTTTTGATTATACACAAGCGGAAGTAGAACAAGCATCTCCCAACCATTAACAAACAATAGGGATAGTAAAAGGCATACATTATAACACCATTTTATATATGTGCATCTACCGTCAAACATAATATTTCCTTACAACAAAAGCTTAGCCATTTACATGTCCGCGTAGCAAATTCCTTCATACTTGTCCAAGAATCGGGATATGGTTTAACCTAGCACCTCTATTTTTTGAGGGTGACCACACCAAGTGGTATCCCCTACGCGTCTAGTACGCATCCACCTCAAATTACTTTGGCTCAAGCTCGAATAGCCATGATTAGGGCCTAAAAAATGGTAAACAACGAGGAATGAGATAAACTCGGTGAGTAGACTCCCTAAACCTCGCGTAGGAGGGTTCTTCGCCTCAAAGATGCCTTAAACATGCAACTTATCTATCGATGGCAGATCAATAGCAAAGCCTTTGCTTTGAATTATCTATTAACAAGAAGTTATGCAACTCAACATGCAACACTCTATCACGTGTCCAATTATAGTATAACAATCACTATGTGAGTGCACCATTCCATTAAGCTTATGGTGTTCACAATTTAATAATCCAAGCATGAATAACAATAATTTTGTGCACCATGTAGCATCTTAAATCTCTTGAGTCCTAATTAAAGGCGTACAAATCCACAACCTGATCCGCACCTTTCTGACTCAAACATTGACCTGCAAGACTTCCTCATGTCTCTCAACATATAATCAGGGTCGATCAAAGCATGCATGTGCCACATAAGTCACTTAAATGACATTTAACTCATGCACTTTTCTCATGTAACTCATATCCATGCTACACATGTATAGACTATAGCATCATTCTCATCATATGCATTCATCATTCTCATCATGTACAGACTATGGCATCATTCTCATCATATGCATTCAGCATTGATGGACTTTACACATGTTGACATCTCAAGAATATCATGGCATCCCATACTACCATGCTATCCTTGAGACCATGCGGTGTAATATAGTATAGTCATGCACCCATGCCATGCAATAATCCGGACCTACTCATATATCAATCTTAGATCACAAGTGTGCCGACTATAGCATCACTTCTTTAAATATGCATTCATGCACTCATGCACTTTTCACACAACCAAGTCCAGATTATTACGGTCACTTAGGACCCAAGGCCAACCCGAAGGTTTGTAGTTATCCGGCATAACCAGGCATCATCTCGCCCCATCGAGCACGGCAACATCCCATGTAAACACATCAAGACAACATTCCTATAAGGACCATTGTTTCGAAATCCATCCTTGAATGGCATCCCATTGACTTGGGGGCATCCAAACTTAATTAGGCATCGTCCCGCATAAACGCATCAGGACCGGTTCATTACCTTGCGTAAACGCATCAAGGTCTTTAGGTGATCACACGAGCATACCATCACTCAAGTCCATTGTTTTCTTTCTCATTAGCCAAGTATGAATGCTTCAATGGTGTGCTAGGCAGAGTGTGTCTCATGACCTATCGAAACTATATCAATAAAATATGTCGAGCACAAAACGAGAGTCCATGGTTTGACACGATACGTTGAGCACCGGCCTAAGTCCAATTCGAATTGGAAACAATACACCTCGAAATCACATTGAGACCAAGAAAGAACCAATACGTCGTGACATGATCACCGGCCAAGTACCAAACTTAGCTTGGGAACGATACGTCTCAATATCGCACTGAGGCCAAGAAGGACTAAACACATATCACATTAAAAGCCACAAACATAATATGCACTTATCAAAATAAAGATAAGTTATCGCATCCAACGACAACTTATAACTATAGCTTATCGCATCTAATGATAGCCTATCATGATAACTTGTTACATCTAACGATAGCCAATCGCGATGGCTTATCACATCTAACCATCACTTATCGCGATAACTTATGCATCTACTTACCACCTATCGTGATAGCTTATTACCACTACTTATCACTTTAATCCACTTATCACATAATCTAATCATCATTAACCATGAACCAATCCTAACTCTACTCCTTAGCGCAATTACCTCCCTAATCAAGGGTTAGGAAGCTACTCACTTCCAAAACTAGGCCACGGCAAGCGGCAACAAGGTTTATAGCATGGTGGCTACTCTCGATGAGGCTCCACAAGGCGCAATGGTGGTTGATCGACAGTCGGTAGCCCATGGCAAGGTTAGAACAGCCAAGGAACAGTAGCACATAGCTTGAGGGAGGTCCGGCAATGGCTTGGGACTTGCGGCTAACATGTGGGAACGACGGCACGACGAGATCTCGCGACAAGGGTAGCCCCGCAAGCTGAACTGTGGACGGTGGCTCATGGCCACCACAACCAAGGGGAAAAGAGAAATTAAATGGGTATGAGATGAGGGAGAGTGATGGAAGAAATTCATCCAAATGAGGGCTAGAGGGAGAAAGTGAGACAAATGATGGAAAAAGAGGAAAACTTGGAGAAGAAGTTGGTCATTTAATGCCCCTTGACTTATTGTCCTAACTTAGGGAGCAAGAACATATCTTGGCCCTCCATTCCAACTTGTGGAGCGAGAATAAATCATATCCTTCCATCTTGCCACAAAAGTCAAAGCCTTCTAGAAGCTAGGTAACTATTCTCACACAATATTCACGTAGGTTACTATTCACACACATGAGCCAAGTCCAAGATGGCCCAATTGTCTTAATGGGCTTGTTCTTAGGCTTGACAAACTTGGGCTTGGGCTTAATTAATCCAATTTGGGCCTAAACAAGCTTAATGGGCCTTGAAGGGCGAAACTATAATTTCCATCTATTTGGGCCCTTATGAGCACCAAGCTCATCATTACCCATCCAAACGATCCAATCATATTTCTGAAGGTGGCATGGCTATCACCTTGAGGTAGCAAGCATATGTTGCAAGGTGGCACACCTATTTGGAAAGGTGGCGCACCTAGTTTCATGATGTGGAGATCTAATGACTTAGTGTCATCATTTAAGGCCTTGTTTGTCTCCATTTCATTGGGCCACATGAGCATTTATCTCATTATTAAGGGGACAACTCATTATGGATATATGGTACTCTAAAGGATAAGGTGGCATCAAGGTTATAGGATAGCCATAATTAACTCCCATGTGTCCTATTTTTATTGGGACATTTGGCTTGGATACTTTGTTTAATTCCCCAGGTGGATCTTTGATAATCATGACTATATCTAGAAAAATCTAGGTGGAATGATGAGTCACCCTCCTTCATGAAGAAGCTAGGGTGTTATAGAGAGTTCTATTTTGTCCATTTCTTGGCAACATGGCAATCATGGAGAAATAGGCCATTGAAAATGCAATTGGGATCGAGCAAGGGCTTTTTATGTACATCCCCTAAAGACCATTTCAATACACTCGAGGTTCATGGCTAAACCTCCCCCGATGTAGTTGTCATAGGCCAAGTTGCCTTTCTTGGCTAAATTGGTGGCCTAAGGCATGAGCTCGACAATTGGCCCTTAGATCAACTCCGGTCGGTCGGATTGAATCCTGGATTACCTGTAGGCTTCATCTAGGCCAATTCCCTATTGCCATGTGACTGTTCGAGATCAGTCATATTTATGCGCGACACACAGTCGTTTCGAGTCAAATTACAGTCATCCACGACCAGTGCATGACCAAGTGAAATCACCCACGACCAGCACATGACTGTTTGGACCGATCCATGATCATTGACCGATCCGTGGTGGTCATGACCATTTCTCAATCAACCTTGACGGTCGGGTAGTCATCCATCAACTGAACCACTCGAGTCCATGATTGTGGTCATAGGATTGGCCCATGACCACTCCTTTGATTGATCCATAATCAGCATATGGCCAAATCTTAGAACGACCCATGGCTTATCCTTGCCATTGGCACATCGGACTCACAGCCATTTCTCATAGGTCAAAACAGGGATGTCACATAATAACTTTAGGACCTTTTGCCCTTAGGATCACATCCAAGCCCTAATTCTCATTGCCAACCATTTGCACTCCATCACATTTGTTGTATCATTTTCTAGCCATTGTATTTGAATGCGAAGGGAATGTTGTGACCTTCTCATATAGATTAATGGATTGTTAGGTCTACATCTAACTTGGACTCTCCCAAACTCATATCTCTGCACAACTTAGGTTTAATTTCTATTGGAGGCATCAATACAAACCAAAGGGGTGTGAATAAGTTGTTTTGGAAATATTGACAATCTTTAACAGAAAATAGCTGACATGAAGTAATAATTTGATCGAGGTGATGTTTCAAAGGTCATGAGCATATGTTGTGTTCTTGTGGAAGTAATAAGAGAGAAAAATGGTAGCACACAAACATGTATAGTGGTTCAATTTTATTCCCAAGCTTACATCTACTCTTCAAACTAACAGCCTTAAGTTCGGTTGAATTGCACTAGTAATCTACTCAAAAAGTTATAATTGGCAAGTGCTGATCTTTTTACATGATGATTCACATTATCAAGACTCAACTACCGCTCTTACTCTAGTACACTTAATCTTTAGTGCAATCACTAAGACAACAAGAATACCATACTCAAAGTCAAAAGAGAGTGCTTCACTTGGAACTCAATGTATAGCAGATTTTCAAACTTTTGCACATGTCTTATTCTTTAATATTTAGCTTCTGAGATCAATATAAAGATAATGGTTTTGTCTATGCTGAAGATATTAGGTCACTAGTGATGTTACAGCATCAATCAATTGATGACGTTTGTTAACCATCAATTATAGTCATTGTAAGGTCGATATGCACAGTAGAAGAACCAAAAGTCAAAAAGAGAATCAGAAAACTGGTTGTCGAATAGACCTATTCGAGCCACAGTGTAGGAAAGTAGCAGTAGCTATTTTGGGTGTTCTGCAAATTTGCAGCAAAAGAATTGTATGGGTAGTTCCATCCTTGGACAGTAGCACCAACGAATATCTAACATCTCCAATAAGGCGGCTATGCTTAAACACATATGAAATTTGTTCTCAGACAAGAAGTCACTGTGGTGTAAGTGGATCCATTCAACGTTCTTGAAGAACAAAAACTTTTGGGTTGTAAAGTAGCTGACCTGCTACTCTTGGGCTTGGAAAAAGATTTTACAACTCCGGGCAGAAGTTAGATTGAGCTTTTCCTGGAAGATAGGAAATGGTTCATTTGTGTCACTATGGTTTGACAACTAACACCCGTGGGGCCTTTAAACTTGTTTTTCTTGGATGTGCTCATCTACAGTTCTGGGCTATCCAGGCAGGCTACGATGGTTGACATTTTTTCTTATAATGGCCAAACACTCAAGGAGGAGATTGAAGCTTGGGGGTTGCCTCTTCCCTCCCTCTCCCGGTGCCAAGGCTGTTTTTGGTGGAGAGGGGAGTCGTTGGGCCTTTTCTCGGTTGCCTCAGCGTGGGAGGCTATCCATAGGAAGAAAGGCCGTGTCAGGTGGCATTACTTTGTTTGGAACAAGGACATTTTGTCTTTGTATCAATTTATTCTTTGGCTCATAACCAGGTGTAGGCTCCAACCCAATCTCTCCTTCTATCTTGTGGAAGAATTGAGGCTACTTCTTGTCATTTTTGTAATGATATGCTGGACTCCGTTGACCATCTCTTTTTCGGTTGTTGTATTACATCTACTCTTGCCTTCTTTTGGGCGACTAGATGTAACTTGCCTTGGCACAACGGATCTTGGGAGGACAACTTGAGTTGGGTCATTTCTTTACTCTCGGGGAAGGAGTCTTACAAGTGTATGGCCCGGTTTTCCTTCGGTGTGATCTGCCACATCATCTGGAAGAATAGGAACAACATACTCTTTAGGGGAGACCTGATTTATGTTTTGGCCATGAAGAAGCATCTTCTTAAAGTTGTGAAAGACAAAGCCTTGTCCTTCAGGATTGTGGAGGATTCATTTAGAAATAGGAGGCTACAACGCTCTTGGGATCTTGATCCCATTATCTTCTCTTAGGGGGACCCCAATTTGGCTGGTTAATTCTCGGGTGCGATGCTATGGGTGCTGCTTTGTCCCGGATGGATACTGGGTCCCTTCGCTTTCCTGCCTTGCTAGGTTGTTTTGGTTGCTTTTGGTGTGCTTTCTGCCATTGTTGTTGTCTTGCCGGCTGTTTTGGTGCCGTGCCTCCTTTTGTTTATGATGGCTTTGGTTTAGTCATGTCTACGTCTTTTACATTCGGGCACTCTTCCACTCGGGTTGATTTCTCTTCTTGAGTGCAAGTCTTTTTGGTGCCTGAATCTTCTATACATTTGACTATCCTCTTTATATTAATTACCCTTTCTACCAAAAAAAAAAAAAAAAAAAAAGACTTGTTTTGACTAGTAGAATCAATTTTTTTATATAAAGAATTTCTTTTGGACCTTGTAGCTCATTGGTGAAACATGGGTCAAATGATTAATTATATATACATCTATAACTGCCACGAGGCAGGCATTGTGCTCATTATATTGCTCGAAGAATAATATTCTAAGAATTCCAGTCACTAGTGCATTCTATAAAACACCTTGTATGCGCTTTTGTCTCTTTGATTGTGGGATATGTCTATTCTCCGTATGCATGCGTGAGTGGAATGGATAGTGCCGTGGTGGAGTTGGCTGGAATCGTGCCTAGTTCGTGGTCGCGAACCGGTGCATTGTGCGAGCGTTGACCCCCATTCGTTCTCTGGACGGACACACATGACAAAAATTATGTGCTAGATCCATGGCATTTAGCTTTAAGCATGACAAAATGGTAAGAAATTTGCTATATCATACTATGAGTGACCAGCTATCTATCAATCCATGCCAAGACGAAGAATGCCAAGCAAGTCACTTCCCTTTATCAAGGTCCCTCGTCGAGAAGGTTGAGACTCTAGGCAAGGATTGCAGAGTACAACAATGTAACTAGGCCTATCAAATAGGTATGTATGGTCAAAATTGGTTAGGGTAAAAAATAGTTCGACTTAAATTGACTCATTTTTATACATTACAATTTGATCAACTCATAATTGATCCAACTCGGACCCGACTCTACTTAGGCTCCATTTTTAGCAATTTTTCCCCTTAAATGGTTATTTTTGAAGAGTGGATGACTTTATGGACTAGCTCGCCAAGTGAGTGAGGGAGCTTGGAGGTTAGGTTCTAGACAGGGGCGTGAAGGTAGCAATGAGGCCAGGCATGGTATTTGATAAGACCTTTTAAGTTGTAAGGCCCTTGCTGCTGCTGCTATACCTCATATCTCTATTACATTGATCAATCCAACTCTAAGACATTGCTATTTTAGATCTTGTGTTATCAAATCCTTATTATACTCTTTGAATGAATTTTCAGTATGTCATGCAAAATTTGGAATCTCTATGTAGTACACTTTAATTGATGATATTTTCCATCTTCAAATAAGCTTTCAATAACTACATAAACGCTATCAAATTAGGAAATTAATTTACTTGTGTTGATTGCTTGCGATAACCGCAAAAAGGTTTCATAAAGGCCATGTTGGGTCACTTCAGATCGCCACGCTCAAGCGAGAAACTGAGTTAGAAAAGAAAAAAGAGACTAGAATCTCAAAGTTGTCTTTCAGTACTTATCTTGTCTTTCATCGAACACTTCATGTGCACTCTCGCTCTCCACACATGCATTACAATTTACACCCACTAAACTCTCCACTCTCGCCCCCCTCAATTGTCCTTTGTATTTGCCACAACATAGGACAAATTTCCTCACTGATTCGGCCGTAACATGGTCCTCGATGAGATTGTCAACATAAACACATTCCATAACAAATAGTGTCAATCTTGTTGCGCATATTAAAAGAATAAGAAATCAAGATAAAATAGGAGGTTTAGTGCTCACCAAGGACAGAGACGGGGGAGTCATGGTAGATAGAATCAAAGGGGGCAAGGGAGGACTTAAAAGAGAGAGGAGCGAAGATCGTAAGACCTGTTTACTTAACTGTAATAACTATTAAAACCTATCTTTCTTTCTTGGGCTTTTCTTTTGGAACCCATCATGACCCATATTTAAAATTTAAGGTGACCCCTAAATTACTCATATTAATTTATTTGAATTGAGATATGGATTTATGATCTATTTTGACAGCCTAAATGTAATGCCATCACTAAATTTCGCACCAACACTTAAAATTATGGAACTCTTTTTCTTCCCATGAACGAAAGCTATCTACCAGGAGTGTGACTACGTACAATTCTTACTAGAAAAACCTATCAATGTTACGCAAGACCTGACAACGCAAGCAAAACAAAATACGGTTCCTCTTATTCAGTACATATTTGGAAAATTTTCAGTTCAATTAACCATTTATTCTTCATTACAATGGTACAAGGCTCTTATAATAAGCGAGATTAATTAATTAATTCTTTTACAAAGTTTTACCACGATAAAATTTCCTGCACGACCTATAGAATTGGTTGTACAACAGAATCTCACAATTAAAAATAAAGACTGAGATTAACATATCACACGGGTGTACACAACATCAACACGCCCACACCAAGACTTGCAACGTCTAAATCGCAATTTGTCTGTCCCACATTATGATTGATTTCGACCCAATTTAATCCTTTTCAACCCCCGAAAGAACCTCAGCATCAGTGCCCTTGGAGGGGATCGATGAATCATACTACTGATGTAGAGATCAGTGTTCCCAACTAATTAAAATCGATTTCTCTATAACAAAGAAGCGCCTGACGTCGTGTCACCAAATCATATGAGCATATTGCTTGGGTGCTCTCTTGGATATCTAGCTCAAACGTTCTCTGCCCTATTTATACAATACTGGATAATATTCCTAAAGAGACAATCAGGAATAGATCAATATATTCGGTTTAAGTATATTGGATCGTGATCATCTGGCATAGAATGAAGCCGTTTAAATGATTCCCCTAAAGCATGGCGTCATCTGTACATGTCTCAAGTTAGAATATCTGAAACTGAACATGCTACAGTACAGTAGTTCCTTCAAAGAAAGGGAGCTTGCGACTTCACAATAACCTCTTTTCGAATTTGGAATGACCAAAGGTGACCAGTAAAATCAATGCGGACTTACTGGGAAGGATCATCAAAAGATATATATTACAATGAACATCCTCAGCTGTGGAGCCTACCAACCGATAGAAATTCGAACTTTTTAGGCTTATTTAACCATATCTTTTCTGGTTTCTAATGAAAGAACAGCAAACCTACCAAGTTAACATACGCATGAAGTTTCTCCACATAATACGCATGCATAGGAGTAAATATATTGTGTGCACATCATACAAAATCGCTTAACAAGTGGACCATAAAAATGGCACCAGAAGAACCTGTTGCAAAAACAGAGACTGTACACACACAAAAGAATATTGGTGAGGTGAAAAGAGATGCAGATTCAGTATGCCAAGCAATTTGTCACATCACAAATCACGAGATACAGCCGAATGGGGCACTAACAGGCATGCCCAATCTGTCATCTGGTTATACCAGCAAAATGGAACAGCCCACAATACTAGTCACTTGCTTCATCTTTGCAAATTGACAACAAAAATTGTAATTAAAAGAAGGAAAGCCGAGTTATGGTTCAGAAGTGAACTTTTTTTACATTAAGAACACAGTCAAGACAGATATCATCAAGTCCACAAGGCACGATCTTACGGGGACATCCCAACTTCAACTAAAGACAGGTGACTCAAATGACGGTTACCTACATACTATGAGAACAGGAGAACAGGACATGCATCATTGGAAGAGAGATTCTGGGATTCCAGATTGGTAGGATATTAGTCTCAGCAAGCTGGGGGTTGCTCACACTTTATACCCCCACCAATAGAGAAATATTTGGGTGATCCTGGAGCACATTTCTATCCACAAGCACTTTTTAATATATTGAGAAAATGAATAATAATGATAAGAAGAAGAAAGTTCATATAGCTTGGTCCATGGTGATTGCGTTGGTGGATGAGGATCGATCCAATATCAATTAAAAATCTCTAGACAATGAGGAAGAGATGATTGATATTTCTTCTGAGCAAGGAGCAACCAACAATTCAAGCTCTTGGCCTGCCAAACTTTTCCATCAAGAACTTACTGTTCTCCCCTCCCTGATGGTTTTGACTACCTTCTGGACATTTTATGCCACTAGGAGAGCAGAAATAAGTTCTCCAAACAACCAACCAACTACATAAGCTGGTCCCCACCCTTGACCTCGTCAATCACCATCTGCAGTTATCCTCACCTAGTGGCTATGTCCAGGGAAGGCAGAGAGAGAACCCAAAGTGGCAACTCTTAACCTAAAAGCATTTTAAGATCTTCTCAAAAGCATGCAACTATCTAATGACCTGCTTAATCTTGCTACAACATAAGCATCTAACTTGCCCTCCCATTGGAAGCATCAGAAATCACAAAAGAGGAAAAACAGATGACAAAACTAGCGGGCCAAAGTTATTTTAAATTGAACTGCATAGATCTTTGTTGGGTAATCACACAATATGATGCTCTCTTCTCTGTCGAAAAGCATTATATTCAACAGAACCATAATACCATGGGGATGATTTTGACACAAATGCTATGATGCATGTTGGAAATAAAAGACTAAGTTTATGATGTCTGCTAACATCAAATAAACTGTATGCTCAATCCATCAAAAACGAAATCTGTTGAGGAGATCAGAGAAACTTCTCAAATTGAAGTCTGAGTAGCAATCCTCAGAACAAAGAGAGGCATCTTTAATATCACAGTAAGAAGATATCAATTTCCTGCAACAACTGGGACCCTCAGTACATTGACAAAGGGTAGGGTTTATGAATGATGAATAAGGCGGTGCTGGTCCAGGACTGTAATGTACATGAAACTGACTATATTGACAGGATGCTAAGAAGTATTTGCCATCATATGTTGAGTAGGCATCACTCATGATCTTGATCAGTGTAGCTTCTCACATGACAGATTTGCAAGAGCCTTGTGATAGGAGTGAATTATGGAAGGTGACATTTTATGACTTATTTGAGCCATTCTATCAGCTCAATCTGCATACTTTAAAAAAACCTAGGTACATCTTGTTTTGTCGGGGTAGAGATTAGATTTTTCCCTCTTTGCATTTTTTTTAGTGTTTGAGAGGATGCAAGTTATGCTATATCCAAAATTCAAAGTGACCACTTATCCGTAGATTCAAAGTGCAATTTAACAAGAATATAACACAACACAGGTATACATAGAGGCACATCAAGCAAAGAGAACGGGCATATTAACTTCTTCTTTTTTAACCAAAAAGAAGTATATAACTTATTTACTTGCAACAACACGCCAACAGTTCCATAAAATTCCTCAATTGCTACAATAAAATTTCAATACACTAATGCTACAGCTGTGGGGGAAAAAAGAAAATGTTGCACAACAGTTACAAGAGGATACACCTACATTGTCACAGCCATTTTGCTGGGACATGCAACTCCCTGAATCTTTGGTCTATTGCCAGATCAGTGGACCTCAAGACCTCCTTTAATCCAGTCATAAGCAGAAAGAACAATTATAAGAGCAACTTTTATTTAGTCATATAAGATCAACTACAAGAGTTTGAGAAACCAAACGTCTTTCCAAATCCTACAACCACCAAGCGTGAAGTGTGAAGGTTTGCCAGATGGTACAAAAGCAGATAGCATGCTGCTACAGATCCCATTCCTTTGAAATCCGGACAACTAAGCCACTTGGTGTCTTAACCGTTTTCAGGTGACCTGAACCAATCAGATCGCGAAGATGAAATCTCATATCAAGGGGAGACGCTCGGAGTCTCTTTTTCTCCAAAGGTGCCAACATCATTTCTTTGTACCTCCTACGGCTTAACAGAGAAAGGAGTTCCTTCCTCCCCTAGTTCAGGAAAGAAAAAGAAACGAAAAATAATTAGTAAGAGTTTATCTAGGTCACAATCTCTTAGATGGATTTCTTAGGAAAGGTAGCACCTCGTGACCAGTAGTTGAGAAGCTCTTTTCACATGTCTGAACATTAAAATTCTATTGAAATTAGAGATTTTAATAACCCATTTTATCCAACATTTCTAGGCTAGAGAAAATCCAACAAGAATCACAATGGTTACACTGACATTAACACTCTAATGGATACCTTAGCCAGAAGGCTTTCACCTACTTCGACTTGGCTGTGACAAATGCTTAAGTGCTCTAAAAGATCAAATTTAATCCCTATCATCTTTTGTAAAAGTCAATTTGAGATTGAGGAATCTGGGTCACTAATTACCTAGAGGATGGTCATAATGTTCATCTAACTGATGGGAATTACTCAAAAAGAAAGCATAAAAGAGAGAAAGCAGTCAACATACTCAAAAGTATTTCGGCATTATTTGACCATGGAGAAACCATGTATTAAATACACTTCGGGTTCGCGTTGGAATACTTGGAAGAATTCAGATTAAGATTTGGTCGTTATTTGTGCAGTTAATTGTATAGTACCCTGACCCAAAGGAAAAAAAAAATCATCACCTATTCTATCAAATAGGAAAAAGAGTAATGCTAGATGTCTTTAGATTAGTTTACTGATATGGTGTATGGCATCACTTAATATACCATAAAAAACTGACATGGTCGTGCTTGTTTTGTGTCCCAACATGTAACACCTATTCTATTTAATAGGAAAAAAAAAGTAATGCCAGATGTCCTTAGATTAGTTTACTAATACGGTGTATGACATCACTTAATATACCATAGAAAACTGACATGGTCATGCTTGTTTTGCATGTCAACGTGTAAAATGGAATGGATCATGCACGTGGAATATAATGTCTGCACTCTACTTTGTTTCACAAAGAAATCTTCAACTATAAGCACTTCTCTTTTTACTGTGAACAAGAGTATATAATATGCTTAAGTTACTTTTCCACCCTCATTCTATTATCACATACCACGGAATCTAAATACACGTGGTCATAAGTTATGTGTGATCATGATCAGTGTTGCAACATGTTGGCACCAGAATGCTGTCAACTGCACCTATGTCCGCCGATTGGAACCAGCTGTGAAGTGAAACTAGCAAAGGAGTTGAGAAGATGTGATGTTATGGTGAAGATTTTTAGTAAAGAGCAGGGGTTGGGCCAAAAGAAGGTAAATTGCAGGGAGAAGACATGGGAAGTATCTGAAGAAAAGATCTCCACAGCTTGAATTTTGTGTAGTCTTATAGAACTCAACAAAGCAGAACAGCATAAGAAAATCCACGTAACAACCTGAACTTAGTGGGAATTTACTTGATGAAACAGTAGATTATTTGTGTTCAGAGGGGCTAGCAATGGAGGTTCTTAGAGTGCAAGGATGGAGCTTGCTGTACTTATACAAGATTGATTATTAACTATTTCATGAAAATAAAAGCACAATCCTTTTGATTTTCGACATTTAATTATCAATTCATGTAATCAATATAGTTTGGTTATGGGTGCCTTTAATCATTTTTAGCCTTTCCCTTTCCCATTAGGCTATTAATTAAACTTTAAAGATGCCAACAATGAAGGAATGACATGTTTCCCCTGTGTACCTGGGAGAGCCCTTTAAGTATTGAACCCACATTTGGAATTGCAAACCAGTACATGCTTGGATCAATAAGTTGGCGAATCTGAAAAGTGACCAATAACATCAGAAGGAAACATACTCAAGAAAGTCGGACATTGTTTGAGATTACAAAAATAAATCTAGATGGTGGGATCGCTTTATCTTTTCAAATTTTGCTGAATTTGGCAGTGTTACATGCATGATGCATTCACTATGGAGATATGTACAGAAACAGTAGACATTTGTGCTCGACAAAGTCATCTACAAGGGACCTCATATTTCTAAATCTAAGGAAGTGTAATATTCAACCAAATTTATCCCAAAAATGAAATCAATTTTTCTTGATGGTGTCTTTCCAAAGACTACCCAATCTTATGCATTCTGGTTTGGAATGCCATGATGCAAACAAAGAAACAAGAAGAACAAGGAACTGTGCTTTCTTCCTTTATTTTTTTTCTTTTTGTGTGGAATGTGTCAAGAGAATTACTTGATTACAATAATTTGTGAATAAGACATACATAGAGAATAGTCAGACATTGTTCATTCAGCATAAGCTACCCTCAGCTGCTGAAATAGTTTACCATAGAACCAAGGACCTTCCAAAAAAATTGAAAAGGGATAAAACCCAGAGAAACAATTGAGAAGGATACACAGCATTTCTAGCTAGATCGGTTCTGTTTACTGATCACTTCACTTATTTTGACGTTGATATAACATAAACCAACAAAAGAGTTTGCAATTGTAAAGAGATGATCCCCATCTGAAAAATGCAACTATTAGCATATTGCTGACGGGAAACCATCAAAAGTTCAGACCTTATTTTTTATGACAAAAGTAAGAACTTTAAAAGCATTTATCAGACAAAGGAGACTTTATGACAATGAAATAATCACCACATATCTACTTACAATAACTCCTCCATTAATGAGAACAGAGATGTGATTGTCTTTCACCTTCCCTCCAAGCGACAGAAGCGAACACTGCCACAAGTGATTTTAGAATTATGATCATGCGTGTAGGCATAAACCAAAATTTGACAAAAATTGGGGTTACAACAGCTTGGTCAGGGCTATCTTAATCTTAGTTTCAATAGTCTAAGCCATCCAATTATCTTTTCACAATGAAACAATGCTAATGCACATATAAAGTTGGACTCACATGTTTTACCAAGCACCAAAATTCAATAAAATTCAAGCAAATAAGAACCACAGCAACTCCACACCAGGCAGCTAACTGGGGCAAAATTTCAGTCTGCTGTCATGCATCATACCTAGCTAGTCATATTCCTTCACTTATAGATAATGGAGGGGGAAATTTTCCTATCATTAAAGAATCAAATTTAATGTGCTAAAAAGCATGATATGTATTTATAAGCACCACTTTAAAATAGGTTTCACATGTTCATGGAACTTCTTTGCATTGGAATTGCAGCTGTGGAGAACCAGGTACGATGTTGACAAGTTTCCAGCTGTGTTTGGACTTTGGAAGCCATTAAATACAAGGGTGTCATGGTCTGGGCTGGTGGCCCAGTTCCAAGGACTGGGCGATACCTATGATCATCAGCCATGAGCAATAAACCAGGTGACTCAATTGTGTAATGCCTCAAAGCTGAGGCGCACGCACACTTTGCAGGATCATTTGTAGTGAGCAAAAATGAAAACAAGTTCATCTCAATTATATTAGTCAACAGTACTAAATATCGGGTAGGAGAGTTTGAGTAGTTGAACCCCCTTAAGAACTTCAGACATTATCTATTCTCACAAGGGTAAATGTTACAAGTGATAGAGATCGCATCATCTAGAAATTATGAGAGATAAGAAAAATATACAAAGTCTAAAACAACCCTACCCTATGTTGAAGCGTGTATGAACCAAGGATTCACAAAGGACTTGTGACAAAGAAGCACCCTATTAGTTCAGTAGAGATACAAGTTCTGGTGAGTTCACACCTAATAAAGTGCTCTGTTACAAAATAAAACATAGAACTTGTCACATCAATAAAAATTATCATACAGCACGGCATGGACTAAGTATTTAATGCATTAGAATAATTTATGGAACTAATGGGACCAGTCTTTAAATTCATCAAAAAAATGAGATAAGGTCTCTAAAATGACGCCTAAGATGGAAACTGGGTGAAGTTTCAACTTGACACCTGGTGCAGAAATCAGAGCCAGAGATTGCATCTACCACCTGTTTTCAAAAAACTTTTCATTCCATTTTGACAATCAAAAACACTAAAAAGATAGGTGGACCTGATGGAACCAGTCCTCGGATCCATTATGGAAATTTGACAAGTTCTCTAACATTAGGATCAACAATGGAAGCTGGGTGTTTTGGCAGGATCTGTAACATCAAGATCAACACTGAAACAACCACTAACATTCGGTTTCACCAATCTCTTATTCACATTTTCGAGAAAACTAAAGGTGACAGACATATCTCTTAATTTTCCTGAAGATCTATACATGAAAGTAATTACATAAAGGAGGAGGAAAAATGATGAGCAGAGAAGAAGAGAAGCTAAACAATGATATGCAGGAGACAACTCAAACAAGCTAAAGCTAAAATTGCCAGTTCCCCTTCCAAACTTCTTGTTCAGGCTCATCATAGGTACAGCTGGCCTATGTCCAATTCAACAACTCCCAAGATTAAAAGATCTAAAACCAGAAATGAAATGACTGAAAATTGATTGACTCACAAGGTCTAGGTGTGAAATGTTTGGTTCCAGCCTTGTGTCAATTACATGTATCTTGAACCACTCAAAAACTTCAAGATCATGTCCATTCTTTTCCTCCATTCTTTTCACAACCCTTTCTATCTATAGAAAGCCAAAGATAAAAAGCAGAACCAAAGAGAATATATTAATATGTAGCTTACACATGACTAAATTCGAAGTACAGCATGCTCAAATTCCACCTGCATAATATAACACTCGAACAATCCAAATCCACCAGCTAGGTGCTTTCAACAACATAAATGACAGAGAGTGTCCCTTTGAGTTATACGAGTAAAAGCGGAATCCTGTGCAACTCACCTGATTTAAGTAATCATCTAAGAACATTATGGCATGATCATCTTGTCCAGTATTCAGTTTGAATATGCGCAAAACCTTTGTTCTTCTCAGAGACTACAAGAAGTAATTTTATCAAATATCAATTCAATAAAACTTTGGAAGGCAGACGGTGAAGGGACATAATGAATGCAAAGTACAATTTGGTCAAGGTATTGACTACACACGTCACAAGAAAATTGAGTGCATTGAAAATTAAAAGTTTCTTCTATAGTTTAGCTGGAAAATGTCTTAAGGAAACTTGTCAACAAGATCCACCCAGATGTGGTCTTAAAAAAAGGCGACTATTTTATAAATGGCAGTTTCTAACCACAATTCCACAATGTAAAGCACCTAATTGGTTCTTTGCGACTTTTTTTCCCACCACATATATATGCCTTAGCATAATCTTCATCTGTTAGCCACCAAAGACATGCTTATTAAATGATGAGATCAATAGACATTACCTCATTCTGGATAACAATGTGAGTATAGAAATGTGTCTGAGGCAGGAATAATAGAGAGTCCAAATATAATAACTCCATGTTCCACAAATACAGATTACAACACCTTCAAATGTGTCTGGGTCAAAATCTTAATTACTGAATATCGCTATGTTTATAATCAAGATAGGAGGGAAGGTCAATCCCAGAGAGCCTCTGTTTCTGTCCTACATAATCGCACAATGATCTTATTTGTGATCATCAAATTAGCATGACGTATTGCCCTATTCGACATTTTCAGTTTCAATTCAACCCTCTCTGACCTCAAATTACTAACATCCGTGAAGAGAACTCATCATGCAGAAGCTTCCCAGTGTAAAAGAATCTAATAACTCAAAGTTATTACGAGAAGGCAAGATGCGAAGAATCGAAGAATTACAGATGAATGTACAAAAAGAACTTATTTGTGGGACCCTTCACTGATCCCAGATAGAGAGAGGGGGAGGAAGTGAGAGATGCAAGTGTACCTCTAACTCTCTATCCACCTGAGTTCTGTCCACGACGCTGCTATACAACTGCGACCGCAGAACAAAAGGCCGAATCGAGACCTGAAAAACGCAAGAAACTGCTAAAGCACACATAATTGTCATTGTCATTACTTGCGCACGTAACACGATCAGGACGAATCCGCAACCTTGTCGATGCGAGGGAACTGAGCTCGCATCATGCGGAGGGCCACTAGCGTGTCGCTGAAAGTGAGACTCTGCTCTGCCAATCAAATATCAAATTCACTACTAAGAATCATCAATCAAAAAGTGGAAACGAAGAACAGCGCAGAATGATCGGAGATTGTAGCTCACCTAGAGATTCAGATGCTGCGGCAGTTTCAGCGTCATCAGCCGCCGCCGCCGCCGCCGCATCCTCTTCGTCCCGTCGCCGTTTCGTTCCCTTCGATTGCGACGAAGAGGAGGAGGGATCTTGCATGGACATGCGGTTTTGGTGTTCGGTTTCCGGACCTTTGCTCGCTATTCAGTTTCGAGCTGAGAATTCACCGGAGTCTTCGCGGATCGGCGTTCGCGCTAAATTGTGCAGGAAACAGAAGAAAAGTGAAGGCCTGTTCTATCGTGAAATCACACCACCTCCTCCGCCTCTTCCTTTTTTTTTTTTCTTTTTTAATCGAGGACTCTATCACGGCCCGAACGACACCGAAGGGCCGGGCTCCTAAACTTCGAGGAAATTAACCCCATGTTCCACCGCGAGGGCCCATGTGGGGGTTTCGAAATACATTATTCTTGCTTTTGCAAGAAAACTATGTATTTTGCTCCCTTCAGCCTATGCCCCTCAAACAGGTCCATCGAATTGAAAATAATCTGACACTATTAATCTATTTATGTATAATATGAATTTAAAAATCCATACTTATATTCCAATTTTTAGCAATTTTTCCTTAAATATGAATGATAACATAATGAATAAAAAAAACTCAATGAAAAACAAATTAAACGTGAAAACAATAGCAATAAAAAAATAAAGAATTTTTATTTTCATGATAGTAGGCTCTCATACTTTTAATTTTAAAATAAAAAAATTCTGCAAATAATCAGGATTTAATTTTAAATGAAAATAAAAATGCCATTTATTTTTTTAACATCCAAATATTAATAAATACTAACTCAATATTCACAAATTACTTTATTTTCAATATTATCCTAATGGGCCTCCTTGATCTGGACTTTGCACCAACAACCCAAATCCGAAAAGAAACATCTATTAGTTGGGATATTACATCAAAGCCTTTTCTCTATTCTCGTTGTGGTCACAAACGGGTTCTCCAAAAACCCATCAAGACATAATCTAATTTTACTTTAAGTTTTCCTTTTTGCTAAAGCTCTTAAATGAGTTAATCGAATAAAGTTGAGCCGTGTCATATCAAAAATAATCCAAATCAAATTAATGCAAAGATTCCATTATCACTTGAATAATAGGAGCGTCAAACAAGAGGGAGGGAGAAGTTGAACTCACAATTCCATAGCTACACATTTTTTGTTGAAAGTGTTGCTTCTTATAAGCTGTTATGTTGGAGGGCACAATGAGCCAATAAATTTAAATAACCAATTACAGCTTGTTTTCTCAGTTTTGGAAATCAATCTAATATACCTATCTTAGTACCTCTAGGATTATTTTTGAAAAACATGACCCTTCTAAGATTATCTCTTATTTCCTATTTGATACGATATCATCACGTACAAATCTTTTGTGAGTACGACATTGTTATCAATCGAGGGAACCGAGTCAACCTATAGTTGAGGATAGTGTCGTAAGGCGTGTCAATCTAATTATGGACTTTTAATCCACCTTCACTCAATATAGTTAAAATCGAATGTGGTGTCTACCTTCATTACCGTGAGGCTCTTAATTCCCTATCTATTTTTATCTTCCCGACAAAGAGGGAATAGGAGGATAGTGTGAGGTCTTTCACTCCAAGGTGATTCTCTCGCTTGTTTCCTCCGTGAGTCTTTTAAGGACCTGCTTAGATCCAATTTGTCATGCATAGTGTATAAGCTTTTTTTCTCTTCGCTAGAGCAAAAGTCCTTTGAAAGGAGGGAAACATCGCCTTGTTCATTACTATTAGTGAGGACTATTACTAAAGGGATAATGAGCCCAAAACTGAAGAGCAGGCCAGGCCCATTTTCGATAAATTAAATGAAAAAAAAAGAACAGTCAAACGCATCGGTACCCACTTAACATGTCGTATCTCTGCTTCGTTTTCTCTTCGTTTGGAGAGGGGGAGGCATGAACAAGGAGGCGGAGATGGAAACGGGGAAGATAGTGATCGAGAAAGTGAGGGGCAAGTCGACGGTCACCAGTTCATTCTCCAAATACCCCCTCAAGTTCATCATCCCTCGCAAGGTCTCTGTCTTTTCTTCCTGCTGGTCTTGTTCATGCCTTTTTCCATTTCTTTCTTTTCTCCTCTCCTCTCTACAGCCAAAATTTAAGACTAAATCGCTTGTTTTCTTCAGGTGGGTCCTTCGCGGGTCGATGCCGTTTGGATCTATGCTCTCACCTATGGCGGCGGCATCGTCTCCGTGCGTTTTCACTTCTCACCCTTTTCCTTCCTACTACATTCAAAGCCATTCCCATCTTTTATAGTGGCCATTCAAGAATTTCAATTCTTTACTAGAAATGTGTGAGAGCATAGTGATTAGTGTGAGGTTCGAGTTAGTCGTGTCGTGTCGTGTTTGGCATCTGTTCAACGGGTTCATGTTGCGGTCTCGTGATGATTATTTGATGGAGGGCTAAGGGTTGGGGAACACCGTAAGTTTGATTGGAATTGATCTGTTGTTGATTTAGGGAGATGCTATTTCTTTTAAGCTTGAGATTGGAGATGGTTGCACAGCTGTCTTAACAACTCAATCTTCCACCAAGGTTGGTTCTTTCATCTTCTCTTTTTTTTGGTAATAATATGTTAGTGGAATCTTGAAGCTATACAGCTTTAGGATGTAGTAGTGCAGTCTCTGTGGATTTCGGTGATGCCAATTTTCTTCCAATGCTTGAGAGTTAAAGTTGTTGCAGGTTTATAAGTCTCTGGGATCAAAATGCTCTGAACAGTACCTTGAGGTAATTATGATTTCGCACTCATTGATGTGGCATACTCCTATTTCTAGGCTTTCTTGTTATTACTATCTTGGTTTCCCAGTTGTCACATGGCAGTGCGATTTTATCCTCCTTTGTCAGCTGAAGTGACAGTGAATTTGTTAAATTAAGGGTAACTTTCAAATGGTGTTACATTCCTATGTGACAGCAGCTATATTCTGCAATGCAGTAGGCAGACATCGGGAGTGACTCCACGTTGGTCCTTATTCCAGATCCAGTGACTTGTTTTTCCACCGCAAGGTACTTCCAAAAGCAGGTTTTTAGGGTGCGTTCAGATTCAAATTTGGTCCTAGTTGACTGGATTACAAGCGGACGGCATGAAAGTGGAGAAAAATGGGATTTTGCGCTTTATAAGAGCACCAACAACATTTTCTTAGAGGGTGATCAGCCTTTATTTCTCGATACGGTAATGGCTTCGTTTCTTCCATAGTTCAAAATCTGTTTCAAAATTTTGTATCAAGAGTACTTTCTATTTCTAATACTTTTGACCCTATCCTGTCAGTATGCAAAAAGAAAAAGGAGGATAGAAACATGTGAATTCCAATGAATGATGTTATGATAATTGCAATTGGTGTTATGGATAGGTTGTGAAAGAAGCAATATGAATTTACAGCCTCCCTTTACGGCTTATGCATATGAAGATTGCTCTTCTGTGACTTCATCTGAATAATCAAATATTACAGGTATTGCTAGAGCATGGAAGTATTGTTCCTCTTGCAGAGCGTATGCAGGATTATCAAGTCATTGCAATGGTTGTACTTTTAGGGTACGTATAGCGGGCTTTGAAGTCCCCATTACACAGTCTTTCAAGTTGTACTGCTGATATCATGTTTATTGACTGCACGAGATACCTATTTGTATTTATACCATTGAACCCTTTGCTCCTTTGCAGGCCTTTGTTGAGGCATATTCAAGGCCAAATTCAAGAAGATGTAAAGAGGATGATGGCTGAGCAACTACAAGGTTCTCCTGCTCGTTGGGATCGCCAGAGGACATCCAATATGCATGAATTTGCCAATAAACCATCCTTAATAGTGTCTTGCAGTGCCTTTGGCCATAAGGTACCATTTTTCTTTAATTGACGAACGGAAAATCAGGGTGCTTCATGTGAATAGGTTTTAGGAACTATACACTGCTAATTTATTTGTTAGGTTGTTTTGGACCCAAGTTTTTCAACACCATTCCTGAGACGAACCTCCTGAGACGAACCTAACGACCATTGAAAAAAGTAATGTAGTTCTACACTGAAATAAGTTGACATTCTTGCTGTTTTCCTGAAATTGGTTTTGAGAAAAATAAAAGCTTGGCATTAGATATGCGATCATTGAACCCTTCAGTGGGCGTCTGAGTTTGAACTTCCAGAAAAGATAATAGATGTCACTTTTGGGAGCTGCATTCTGCAATGCTGTCTCAGTTGGTTTGATTGACATATAATATTTGTTTTAGTTGCTCGTTGTGCTTTTCAGTATCCTGTCTGAGATCTTTAAGCTCCAGCTTGTTCACTTTTCAGTTCTTACTTCCGCAATTAGGTCATTATTCCAAAAGAACTAATAAGCTTTTTGTACAAGTTATTCTTTGCCATCTTTATCTTTTATTGCCAACTTATACTGTTTTTTTGTTGCCTTTACTGGTCCTTAACAAGTAAAACTGGATTAATGTTGTCATGGCTCGATCATTTCCTAGTTAGTCATTTTGATATCATATGGTAGAAGCAAGTCTGAACCAAATTTGTAGACACAGGTACCACTAGCGTAGGTGTTTTTCAAGGTGCCTCTGATAATGAAATGTTTAAAGCCCGATGGTTCGGTTTGTACAGGGAGGAGGTATCATTGTTCGAGTAGCTTCCATGACAACCGAATCAGTTTATCAATTCCTGAAGTATCAACTAGCTGGCTTGGAGGCATTGCTGGGGGTTTCGCCTTATTCTTGAAGAATGGCGGGTAACAGGAGCCTCACCCAGCCTTTTTTGGTCCACACGGTAAGTTGTCAGAAAGGTTGACCGACGTTCTTGACTTAGGTATGTGTTAAAAAGGTTGTTGTCTTGCTGATAGAGGCTGTGACTGTTGTCGTACTTGTATATCGTCCCAGCTCCATTCAAATTGTGTTTCGAGAGTTCAAAATTTGCTAATTTTTCTGAGTTCAAGTCTTTGATACATTTACATCATCATCAATCGTCATTGCTGAACATGGAGAACACTCGGCAATTGCCACCAGTCCCGAACAAGAAGCATGTCCAGCGCCAGTACCATTTACATAGGTTCGTCTAGACACCATTGGATAGGTGAAACTCATGTTTTTCACATTGATTGAACTCTAAGTTTGCGATTCAGCTTGCGAGTTAAGTTGGGAGGGCTGTGGCAACCCTCGCGCTAGATCTCAATGAGGGCTTGTAGGCCCTTGCCACCAGTTGGCCGAGGTCACCGATCCCTAGCTAGGGCCTAGTGACCCCGATCAACCTTCCCCCACTGTCGTCAGCCCTTCTGGTGACAGTGGGTAGGCGGTGGCAAACCCTACAATCTTTGTCTTCTTCCTCTCTTTCTAAAATTTAAATATTTAAATATTTAATTAATATAGAAATAAATTTAGTTTTAATTTAATTTAATTAATATTAATATTAATTATCTAGCCACGTCAGTAAAACAGTCATTTTTGTATTTATCTAGCCAAGTCAGTGTGTAAAACATCGTTGTTTTACATTTATCTCACTAGAAAATCGTCACGTTAGCATTTTGCTCGAATTTTCTTGCCCTTGGGACTAAATTAATCCACTTTATTTCGATTTTGGCACTTTCATAATTTTTAGCACTTAAGTATCTCATAATATCAAGTTTTGATATTATAGATGTTCTTTTGCCTTGTTTTGTCTAAATAGTCAAGTGCCCACTATTCGGAGTGTCTGTTGTATCTTGAGAATAGCTGTGTTTTCCCTCTTTGTTCACTGAAAGTTGGAGAGTATTGTGGAGGATGGTACTTGCACGTTGCATGCCTCCAACGCGTTAGGTTTCAACGCACAATCATTACAAAATAGAGAGTAAAAAAGAAAAAAATCAAAACACAATGTTTTTTATCAATGAAGAGTATGAATCATACCCTCAACAAGATGATCGTGAATTTTGCATTTCCATTTTGTGATTCTTGGATTTTTACAACACAAAATGCTTTTAATAGGTAAAAAAATAAGGTTAGTGCCGTATTGAGGAGAAAAGGTTTGTGAAGAATGGGGGGTTTTGTGGGGAAAAAAAAAATCAGATTGGTGAGAAAAGGATGGGGAGACTTACCAATTAAAAGATAATAATATTTTTAGGTTATTCACCCGGGATAATTATCATCTCCATCACTAATCTTAAATAGTGATATCCTAAGTTGTATTATGTTCTTGACAAGTGTTTTTGCTTTGTTAAAAATTATTAATCATAAAGATCAAACATCACTTGTATATGGATTTTATAATTTTATAGCCTCCCTCATTCTATTAGTTGAACTTTCTGGGTTGAAAATTATAACAATATTATAACAATATAAATATGCTTGTGATAACTCACTTGAGCACATTCTATTATGATACGTTTGGTTTGGCTTTTAATTTTCAAACGCAAATATCTTTAGGATAAAGGGATTTTAGTTATTTGTCAAATTACACATATAATTGTGCGAAAATTCATTTTGACAAAATTTATTTCAAATGAGCTTTTGCTTTTAATTTTCTTTTTTAAAAAATATGAAAATCAAATTCGGCGGCGGCGGCGATGCCGGACGGCCAGATATGGCCGTCCGATCGCCCGAGGTCGCGACCTCAGCGCCTAGAGGCGCAGAGGCCGAGATCTAGCCGTCCGGCGGCCGGATCCGGCCTCCGGACCGCCAGATCTAGCGGCCGAGGTCGCGCGGACCTGTGGCGCGCTCGGCGCGACCTCGGGCGACGTCGTCGCCGCTGGAGGCGCGACCTCAAGCGCCCGAGGTCGTAGAGGCGGATCCCGCCGCGGACGGCCAGATCGGGCCTCCGGACCGCTAGATCGGCGGCTCGAGATCCGCGCCACCTCAGCGACCTCAGCAACACCGCCTGAGGTCCGCCTCGCCTGGGTCGCGCGCCGCTGGTCGCGCATCACGGCACCCCCAGACGGTGGTCGCCGGCGACGCGCGACCCTCAGGCGGCAACGGCGGTGGCTGCCGGAGAAGCTCGGTGGCCGAAAAGAAGAAGAAGAAGACGACGAAGAAAAATGATGAACAGTAAGCGTGGCATTTCCCAAATGCCGAATGCCCAATGCTGCCCCTCCCCAGCATTGGGCATTGAGCATTCCAAATGCTCATACTTGGGCAAAGGGGCTTTCAAAATATTTGCCAAACACTAAAATTTTCCCCCAATGGGCTTTGGGGGTCAAAGGGGTTTTGGGAATGCCCAACCAAACACCTCCATAATCGTGAACCAAACCATTAAAAAAAAAAAAAAAGATCGCCCTAATCCTATTATCCCGCCCGGCCCCACCTTGCTCGGCCAAAGGACTACTTTCCCGATGACGTGGTAAACAAAATTCATGGCCTGCACCACGTTGGTAAAAACATTCATACGTGAAAAAGAGGGCATTCCAATTTGTTTTTTCTTTTCACAGGCAAAAAAGAACAGGAGCCGATCTTATTTACCAACGAGTGCTTGCTTTGAAGGGTTGACAATGGCCCGGGATGAGAGCAGGAGCTGTGCATCTCACATTGGAGGGGTGTCATGACCCCAACTCCATCTCTAGGGTCACGAGAGACGGGGGGGTTATTTTGCGACATCTTAAGTGTATTGCCATCCTATTCTTTTTATCTTTTCATTAAGCATATGTGAAAGTGTTACAAACAACACGAAGACAACAATAAACAGCTAGGAAAATAAACCACTTACAAATATACAATTATATCAGTTACATCTACAGGCCCTATTATCATGGGCCATTATGTTTACAACTATCACATCTTCAAAACATCGGAGTAAACCTAAGTTTATCTAGCAAGATTGCAAGTCCCAAAATTGACGTGAGACTTACATGCCTACAAGATTGAAAGGATGAAGGGTGAGTTTTGAAGAAACTCGATAAGTAAAACCCTTAGTTCTCTACTAGAAAGACATCTCATCATCAAAATCTAGAGATGCAACACTTACAATGCAAAATTGATAGCATATTATTAGCAAAATTATTTCCACACCTCAACCACATGCAGATATCTATCGCAACATGCTTCAATGCATGCTTACCTTCAGCTTGTTAATGAACATATCAACATATCATACTTATGCATATACCGTCACTCATACAAATTCATTTATCTTAGTCCTGGCTTAATCAAGCCCTTTCGGCTTAACTGAGGCATCTAGTTCCAAGCTAAGCATCCTAGCTCAACTAAGACATCCCGGGGCTAGCTTATTTGAGGCATTTGAGCTCAAACCCAAGCATCTTAGCCCAAATTCTGCCATAATGCTATGGATTCAATAGTGTCTCTTGACTTGGATACATAGCAATCAACTACTTCATCGTCGAATCATGTATCTCTTCTTATATGTTCATTGAAATCTAGCCCAAAGGCTCTTGAAATCCTTGGCCATCTTTTGCTTTCATGATTACCATGGGCTGGGCTAATGAAAATCACAACCCACATGTGATAGTAAGGATGACTTCAAATATTTTTATTCCTTGTAGAGACAAGGATATTTTTGGATGTCAACAGTGAGATAAAACTTTTGAATTGAGCTACTTGATATACTAGATGATTAACTTGTTATGCTATAATTGATCATTTGGACGTGATTGATTGCCATAGGCACACTTTAACAAGCCTATTTTTTAACATGTCGTGTTTTGGGCAAGGGAGTTCTTTTCTATGAACAATATTTATATGTGGCGTGTCTAAGTTTATATTATATATATATATATATATATTTTATTTAAAGTGAGTGTTGCAAAATTATTGGACACAACCACGCTGAAGTTTTTAAGCAGAAAAAACTGGCTAAAATAGGCTCGGATCACCAATTAATCTTCAATGGCAAATTGTGATAGATAAACCACCATCAGTCCTTGTGAATAGCAGTACCATTGGCTTAGCAACACTCATGACATAAATATCTATGTATTTATAATTAGATTTAAATTAAGAATATAAGTGAGAAAAAAAGAACAAATTTCACTATTACTCCATGAATCCTTTCAAATAACATCGAATCTCTCCATACTCAAGGTATTCAGAAACACTTAAAATGTAATTAAAATTAATTGGACCAATCCCTCTAGTCTCTTCCAATTCAAGCCAATCCTTTCTTCATCTCTTTCTCTGGAAACATCATTGCGGTTTTGGAACCTTTCCCCATCCCTCCCGACTAATATCCTTAAAGTACATGATCAAGTATATGATTTCAATGATTAATATAATTGAAAGACCGATTCAAACTTTGCTGGCCCACAATCTACAGATAAGCCAAGGAAATCATTCCACGTCCATAAATCTACCATGAGAGTATTAAACAAATCAATCATGCCCATGCCCGAAAAGAAAAGGAAGTCATTAAATAAATGAAGGGAAGAATTTTGAGCGAGAACATGGTGGAGAACCTATAAATGCGACGTGCATGCAAGTTAGAGAGAGAAGGAGAGAGATTCTCGCGGGAACGGAAGGGAAAGGAAAGAAGACAAAAGCGAAGAGGCGTCATCGGAGTCATCGGAGAGCTTCTCTCTCTCTCTCTCTCTGTTTCTCTCTCTCTTCTCCCAATCCACCGAATTCGTCGTTGTCCGCGTTTCCACGCTTCCCTGTCTCTGTCTGGTTAAAATTAATCCCCAGATATTCTTGGGTCCGATCCGTCTCGCCCTTGACTCCTGTAAGTCGATATCCCTTTTGGCTCCTTCGATTTAATCTCTTGTCCGTTCGTCGGTGGGTCATCGACCCTGTTCGTTTTGCTCCGTATTCAATCATGGGTTTGATCCTCCGTGTCTGATTTTTCATCGTCGAATGACGACGATGCCGATGACGACGACGACGACGACTAAATTGGCCCCCCCTTATTGATTGGCAGATGTTTCTGTGTCGTATGAGTTTCTGCTTTGTTTGTGCTGGATGCGTATGGAATTATTAAAATTCTGGCCGTGTTTCTCTTTACAAGGTGTGCAGGTGTACAAATGAAAGCGGTTTTGACTGAATCAATTCAGATATTGTGGCAGGCAGGCCGGCTTATGTAATTTGGCATATTATATTTTAGTCTCCAGGGACATCATATAATATGCATTTGTTCATCTGGGGTATCGTGACGGATGGTTGGTAGATTGCGTGACCATAAAAACTGATTCTCTTTTGGCGGGGCGGATTGAAGTTGAGGGAATGGATTCAGCCAGGAGTTGGCTCCAGAAATTCCAGCCGAGGGATAAGTTGAGACCAAATACGAAGAAGAAGGAGCCGGGAGGGTCCGGGAGAGAGGATTCGAGCATGCACTCAGCTTCGGGAGATGAAGCGCCCTCTAATGTCACCAAGCAGAGGGTTGCAGCTGCCAAGCAGTACATCGAGAACCATTACAAGGAGCAAATGAAGAATCTGCAGGAGAGGAAGGAAAGGTATGGACCAAAATCTCGAATAGAAATAGAAAATAAGTTCTTTGCTTAGAGATTGAAAAGAATTTGGAATTGTTAGAACAGATGAATGGATGTGGTGGTCCTTTATTGATAGATCGTAACAATATCCATCTTGGGAAAGGTCCATTCCTGCTTTATCCGCTATCTTGTTATGTTACTCATATGTATATGGGGCTTCTTTACAAGGGTTTTTGAAGTACAAATGTTGATTTTCAATTTCTCCACATCGTAAGGAATTACTATGTTTTTTCCTCGAAGTATGAGGGTGACGCGTCTTGATTCTATCTGATAGCTAATAGACTTAGGGTTAGTCCATCTCTGAAAAGCTCGAGGGGACCATGTTACAAAAGAAAAATTTGTGGGGGTTGAAGTTATGCTTGACCTGAACTATGGAGCTTGTCTGGACGTTGTTCTCTTTTCATTGTAGATTTCTTGAATTGGCAATACTGATGTTTCTCAAGTCTTTGGAGTAGCGTCATTGACTTTAGCAACTACTTAATTCATTACGAAGAATAGATTTTTCTAAATATATTCTAGTTTTTCTTGCTGTGTCTAAAATCATTATATGAATAGTATCTCTTGAGGAGTTTACCAATCAAGTCACTGAGAGGGTTCTGATACTTGGGAGCAATCTGATTCTTTCTTTACTCTCGATTCTCCCTCAAGTTGCTTATTAGTAATCTTCACTTTTTCCTCTAGACGAATTTTTTTGGAAAAGAAGTTGGCTGATGCTGATGTCTCTCAAGAAGATCAATACAACCTCCTCAAATACTTGGAGAAGAAAGAAACAGAGTACATGCGTATTCAAAGACATAAAATGGGTGTTGATGATTTCATATTGTTGACAATGATTGGAAAAGGTGCATTTGGAGAGGTAATTGTTCTATTCTTCTGTTCTGATTTATGGATTGCAATGACTCCTTCAACTGTTTCCTTTCTCAATGTCGTTAGCAACTTTTGCCCCATCTATTTATTTTCAATCGAACGTGCTAATTTCATTGACTACTAACCAGAGATCATTTACGGTGCTTTGTAGCTTCACTTATCCCTAAAACAAGCACAGTTATTTACCATTGAATGAATGTTCTTGCGATAGTTCTTTTGATTTCACTTTTTACTTACAAATGTGTATTGAAGGTGCAACTTAGGAAACAAATTGAATAGAATATGTTCTCTGGAGGACAAATGGAGTAGTAGCATTAAGTTCATCGATTTTATTTCTCCATAATCAAGAAGGGAACATTATTGCTAGAAACTTATTAGGATGTGTTTGGTAGTCTGAAATTTTTACTAGAAAGAATAGGATAAAATAAGAAGTACCTCAAGTTTCTTGACAAGAGGCAAGAATGAAATATGAGAAATGATGAACGCCAAGACAGCACAGAACGAATGATGAACCTAGCAGAAAGAAACAAATGATTGGTGGATTTCCTTGATAAATTTACCCAAGCTGCTTGGACAATATAGATGGAAACTCCACTCTGAGATGCTCAATGGTGAGATTCTGATACCAGCAGCACTAAAACAAAGATAGAGCAAATTGGAGAGCCAAATGGCATTACCAAGGATATAAGTAGATGATCATATAAGGAGTGTCCCAAAAGGTAAGTTATTAGATTTGGCACAGAAAGCTTATAGGACATAGCATTGTAGAGAAATAAGAAAAAGGAGCAAATAGAATTTGCTCCCAATCATAAAGAATTCCCGACAAAAGTGGGATTTAAATGAGCAGCTTTAAACTTGCACAGAAACAATCTGATTTGAAAGTAATCTGATCACTTGAATGTATGTCCAAACTCTTGTTAGTCTGAAGTTATGAATTGTAATCATGCTTTAGTTATACATTTTTGGCAATTTATATTCAATGGTATATTATGGAATTAACAGGCAATAACAAAAAGTTAATTACTCAACTGACTGTGGATAATAAATTAGTTAATTCATTAACAAAGAAAAGATTGTAATTCAATGTTCATCAGGCATTGCTGTCACTCTTAATGTTGTAGATTTGGTTCTTTCTAGTGTTGTGGTGTCCAATAGCACCAGATGCTAGCAGTTGTTTGGCTGGAAGTTTTAATACGTTGAATTGATTATAAAAGTAGAATATTCCATCATTATGATGAGTTGATTTTATTAGAATATTTTGTATCATTAAGAATTTATAATAATGAAGAAAAGGTGCAACTGCAAAAGCTGCATTGACCAGCTGCTTGAAAATCAGCTTTTAACCCCTCCATCTTTCATTTGCTTCTGGTTACTGTAGATTTTTGAAAGCAAAAACTGATAAAAGCACTGCTAAATAGTTATAAAATCAACTTTGATATAATAGGTTATGATAGTTTATCACTCTATGTGAATCCCATAATCATCAACATTAGGGTAAATTTTACTGGTAAATTATGCTGAACTTTATTGACTTTACTATTCATATTAGAAAGAGGTCAATATATTTAATATACAGCTATTACATGTTATGTTTTTTTTACTGTTTCCCTTCGCCTTGTATGTCATTCTTAGTGCTTCGGAGAGATGATAGAAAACAGTATTTTCTGCTTTGGATTTCAGGTTAGAGTTTGCAGGGAGAAGACAACAGGTCAAGTATACGCAATGAAGAAGCTCAAGAAATCAGAGATGCTTCGTAGAGGCCAAGTAATGTTGGAACTTATGTCCTACTCTTGGTTTAGCTTGGACTTTCATTCTTATTGTTGTTGAATTCTGTTATTCTAGGTTGAGCATGTGAAAGCCGAAAGAAATCTGCTTGCAGAGGTTGACAGCAATTGCATCGTCAAACTATATTGCTCCTTCCAAGATGACGAGTTTCTTTATCTTATAATGGAATATTTACCGGGTGGGGATATGATGACTTTACTTATGCGAAAGGATACCTTGACTGAAGATGAAGCCAAGTTTTATGTTGGGGAAACAGTTTTAGCTATCGAATCAATTCATAAGCACAACTATATACACAGGTCGGTGTGAGACATCTTATTTTGCATTTTTGCTGATGTTATATGTGAAAGATAATATCCTTTTATATGGCACAAACATGTGGATTTACCCCCTTCATGTTCTATGTTCCAGAGACATAAAGCCTGATAATTTACTACTAGATAAATTTGGGCACCTAAGGCTGTCAGATTTTGGATTATGCAAACCATTAGACTGCAGTACTCTGGAAGAAAAGGATTTCTCAGTAGGAAACAACATTAATGGATCGTCAAAACCTGCAGCTCCAAGACGTACACAACAAGAGCAATTACAACACTGGCAGAAGAACAGGAGAATGCTTGTAAGATCCCATAATTGCTCAATATAATATGATGCAGCTCTGTTCTTTGAACGACAGTAGTATGATTCCAGCAAAAGAAGAATTCTGAGCACTAATCTTGATGCTTTGCCTTTGGCCTTTTTCAATAGTAGCTCTGATTCACAGTCTTGGTATGAAGTTGTGTAATTTGGCTTATAAGGTTAAATTGTCTAATAATGTAGGCTTATTCGACTGTGGGTACACCTGACTATATCGCTCCAGAGGTTTTGTTGAAGAAAGGTTATGGGTTGGAATGCGATTGGTGAGTATTCCGATTTGTGTAATAGAAGTTATTATATGAGATAAATGAAGTTTCTTGCTTGTCATGTCATCTTTTCCATGGAGATCCCATTGAGTTTCTGCAGCATGCTTTTGATAATCTAAAAGCACATTTGGCATTTGGAGAACTTTATATTCACTCTTGGTTTTTATTTTGCTGGATCTTTTAAAGAGTTACCTATCTTTGTTCACTATTAATTTGAAGGTGGTCTCTTGGTGCTATCATGTATGAAATGCTTGTGGGGTATCCGCCATTTTACTCTGATGACCCAATGTCTACTTGTAGGAAGGTAAGCCTCGGAGCCATTCAAGTTTTCGAAGAAAAAAATGCCATGTACTTTGTCCTAGTTTTGTTTCTTTCCTTTTTATGTGTCTATCACAAGTTTTGTTAAAAAATGTTACTGTGATTTCACTTATTTTGTTGAAAAATCATCTATATATACGTGTTTGTAAGTATTTAATGAATCTTTTAGTCTTTTGTTTTTCTGCACAATGAAGTTGCTACTTTTAATCCTTTTGATATCAGCCTGTATTGCTCTGAATATCCAGTTGCTTGTCTAGTTGGCTACATATCCTTGTGCTTCAAATTTAAATTATCACTGGCCACTGAAATGCTTTTGCTGCAATGTCTATGATCACTGGCCACCGATACGCTTTTGCTGTAATGTCCATGCCCTTAGTGGTAGATTGTGGTTGAATATCTCTATTTCGTTTCTTGGTCATCACAAATTCACTCTTTTGTAATTTATGTGCAGCCTGTGAGATCAACAATTAATAATATGGTCTTGTATGAATTTACTTTGCACAAGATATAAGGTTATTCCTTTTTTGGACCCTTGCAAATAAGTATTTAAGAATTGAATAAGTTCAAGTCAAGCTTTCTTAAACTACTTTGGGCTTGGGAAGATTTTCCGGTATGTGTACTGGAGGTTGAAAGAAAAAGGATGGAATTGGACTACAACAGAGTAGTAAATGAAGAAGAACTAGGAGTAAATCAATTTAAGATCACGCACTGGCGGTTTCTTGCAAATGATCAAACAGTAGGAAGGATTGTTTCATGCAACTTTCAATTCTTCCATTGCTTTACTCTTATCTATGAGGAATTGGTACCGAGAAAGGCCTACCATCAACAATTTTGGAATTGTTTTTTTGTGAAATTGTGGGGGCACATTTTTAACCTGTGGTGGTAGACCTATTGCATTTGACTAAGTTGTATTGATAATATTATCAGTTGGCAATTTGAGTATTTTTTTCATGTGAATTGTTTCACTGGTTTTGATTTTAGCATCTTGAACATCCAAGTTCTTAACAAAAGGTAAAAATATAACATGCAAATTGAACATGGCAATCGATCCGACTATATACAGTTGACACATGAAAATTATGGAAAAAGGAATATAAGGGAAAGGTAGTGGGGAGCTGTTTCTCTTGCCATTTGTTCAGTTAGTCTATTTAGGTTAACTATTTAGGTTACACTTCTGATACTAATGCTTTGTCGTCTGTGTGTGTTTATTTTTTTATTGTTACTTTGTTTGGGTCTGGTTGCCTGCATCTGGCTTTTGTTTGCTTGCCAAAGTTTCATTTTTGTGTGTTCTATTCAAGCAGATTGTGAGCTGGAGAACTAATCTGAAGTTTCCTGAAGAAGCAAAGCTTTCGTCAGAAGCAAAAGACTTGATCAGCAAACTTTTGTGTAATGTAAATCAGAGATTGGGTTCAAAAGGAGCACATGAAATAAAGGTGTTGTACGGTGTGTTCTATTCTAAGTTCTCTCACCCTTACCATGGAATGAATTATATAAGTAAGTAAGAGATTCATCTAGCTGGTTCTCCATTTCCAGGCTCATCCATGGTTTGCGGGTACTGAATGGGATAAACTTTATCAAATGGAAGCTGCATTTATTCCCGAGGTTAAAAATGAGTTGGATACTCAAAATTTTGAAAAATTTGAAGAGGTAAACTTGTACTTCATCTTCCCTTGATTTCCATACTTATAGTCATGTTTCCCATATTACCTACTCCATTGGCTTCTCATATTGCTTATGAGATCTTCTGCCTTTTTCTTTTGGGCAGCAGTCTGATACTCATGACCACTCATCGAGCAAAGCAGGTCCATGGAGAAAGGTGAGTCGAACTCTATAGCAATTTCAAGATTGGTGTTCAATCAACACACATCGTCTCATCACACTTGTCTATTAATATTATATGTTCTGATTTACCATTATTGCCTTAAGTTTCTCACTCATACTATGATGATTGACAATTTTTTGAAATAAAATACTGATACAAACAATGTCTGAATTTTATTGGACTTCCAACTTGAACATAGTTTAATGTTTCTGTCCTTCAAGATATGTATAGACGAGCTGTTAGTGTGACCTCAAAAAATTAGTTTTCAAGTTATGTCATCCTATTTATATTAGATTTGCATGAAAGTAAGGACATACAATTGAATAATTTGCCAATATTGGTTTGAGCTTAATCTTGAGTTCTGTTTAAGAATGTTTCGCAGCATGGTTGAAAATTAAGACCTGTCATAGTTCAACTCCCCATGTCTAAAACTATACGAATGCCCTTATTCTAGTCTTAGAGTGAAGCAAGTCATGTCTCTGCTTGTTCTCTCTCAATGTTTAGTTTGGTAGAAGTTTGCTTCAATACAGGCACATGCATCTATATGCATCTTATATGCATATCTCTCTCAACCCCCCTTCTCCCCCGCTCTCTCTTCCTCCCCTTCCGCGCCCGTGCCCCCCCCCCCCCCAAAAGAGCATGTCTGCGCCTATATGGGTCTCAGAGACAGCTTAAATAGCTGTGGATCTCCAGTGCTATTCCTACATCATGCAAAATCAATCACTATGGTTAGGACAAATCTTTGCGATGCTGAGCAGATACTTAGGCAGTTGAGCATTAAGGTGTAGCATATCATTCCTTTAGAAATTTTGTGTTTGCCATTGACACACTCAAAAAGTAATGCAGTTGCCCTTATTTAGCAATTACTTACCGTCCATGCTCTCAGAATGATATATTAATTTCCTGGTTAACCTTTTGTTGTTCTTGTACTTTATTGTGGTTTGTTACTGTAGATCTAGAAATAAGAGACACATATCCCCTGCTACTAGGGGCTAGAGCAAGCATATCACAATCTAGTAGCTGCTGGTCTGTTATCTGTTGATCACAATTACTCCACTCTGTGTTCATTATTGAGATTTCATGCTGATCGCCTCTCACTTTGTTGTTGGCCTTCCAGTTTGAGAACTGCCAATGACAAACAAGCAAAGTCTATATTAAACTTACCTTATTTCCAATAATTTTTCTTGTGTTTTGCAGATGCTTTCTTCTAAAGACATAAATTTTGTTGGATACACATACAAGAACTTTGAAATTGTCAATGAATACCCAGTCCCTGGGATGGGTACTCTCTCTCTCTCTCTCTCTCTCTCTCTCTCTCTCTCTGCTACATGAACTGCATTTGATTATATAAGAACAGTATTATATGTCAGATTGAAATTTTGATAAGATTGTGGTTAGCAAAAGTTTCAAGGGTTAGTTTCACTTTGTTTTTGAAGGACAATGAAATTTCTGTATCATGTCACTCATTTTTGTAATTTCTATACCATGAGTGGTTTGAAATTTCATTCACATATTCGATGGAAGTTTTTTAAATTCTGGTTATTTAATTGGAAAGGGTCTCACGATAAGTGGATTGTTGATGTACCATAGTTGGGTGCATCAAAACAAGCCAGTCCCTGGGATGAAATAGTCTTGTCTTCTTCTCTCTCTTTGCCCGTTTACTTCCCCTTGGCATATTTTGCTCTAGTGAACTAAGAGAAAGATAAGGTAATTTATTTTGATTTTCATCTCAGCTGAGTTAAAGAAGAAAAACAGTAAATCAACAAGGCCATCCGTGAAGGCACTTTTTGGTAAGTCATCCTCACCTGCGGTAATTGTACAGTAGTAAGTAAAAAACGCACTCCTTTTCTGCTTCCTCTTTTGTAAATTATTTAAAGTGCAACTGGAGACTTCTTGATTGACTCATTTTCCCTCTCGGTCTTGAAACTTTGGCAGAAGAAGAAGAGTCGAAGTCTTCAGGTACCAGCATTGACGATCAATCTGGTCGAGGAAGCGATTACAGATGAATACATGGGACTTGTGATATCTCATAGGTGTGAAACCAAGCGTGCTCGCAGAGTCAGATCAAATCTCAAGCTATTTTAGCTAGGAAAGAAATTAAATTACTAAACAATGATCACATTCATAGTGGATATAATACTTGCTCTGATTCCAATCCCTCTCACTCCTAGGGGAATCGAATGGATTTTCTTTTTCCTAATGTAGGTGAAGGATCTCATTTCGGGGTTTGATTTGGTCCAAGATGTTCACGGAGGACACTCCAAAGCCAAGTCTCAGAAGAAGAACTAACAGGGCACCTGAAATTTTCCCTCAACACGTCCAATTGCAGTTTTTTATTTTGTTGTAACATTTCAGTGTAACAATAGTGTAAGTTGCATTGTAAGTACGGGAGATACAAACATTGGAAAGATCTAAACTTGGATTTGGGATGTGCATAAGTCTATTTTCACGTATTGTTCATAGTTGGAAGCTTGAAAATAAAACCCTTGTCAGCCGGGTGTTTCGATCTCCATCTTTATCTTACCTCTTTTCTTCCACGTCTGTTTCTGCGTGTATTGCTTATTTTTCGAATTCAAGTGATGAGGCGTGCCCGTAAAGACTAGTTTGGCAGAGTGAAGGTAAGATGGAAAAGGGGTGTTAGGTGCTTCCAGTCAAACCATCCACCGTTAGATAATGTCGGCCTTAATAGGGTGTATATGATCTAACAACACATGACTTGGGTCATATGAACATTACGCATCCGATCAAAATTTAAGTACCAGGACAGAGTTTGCTCGAGTTATCTTATAAATTGACACCTTTCGGAGGGGAGCAAATTCTTTACGATCTTGACGTGAGCCAACTCTTAACGCATTTGTATCGACGGTGCACGTGAGCCTTTAATAATACATGAATGGCCGTCCATTCTGAACCATCAATCGAAAGCCTCTTCCATCGAGGCATTGATAGCATATCTATTGTACTGTTCTTTCCATTACTCGTCAGACAAGGTACATCACAAAGCAATAGAAAAACAAAATATAAAGACCGATTCAAAATCTTTATCGTAACAGGAGCTATTATCATTCCATCGTATTTTTTTTTTTTTGGTTAAAAAAATTTTCATTCATTACCAATATGATACATGTAAAAATATATCGAAAATCTCAAAGGTCATCATAATAAGGCAAGCCTGTAATGCTTTAAAACAAACCAAGAATCAGAAATCAAAGTATAAATAATCACACGTAGATTTGTGACCACATCCAAGCAAAATGATTGACAGTCAATCACTGAGTCACATATTATCATTAATGATAAGCACACGGTGAAACTCCATATGTAGTTATGGAGGCATTTTAGAAGTGCGTGTCTAGGTTCAACATTCTTAACACTTTTACCATAAAAAGACAACATAGACATATTGAACAACCTAATGTCTAAATTGAAAAGTGCAAGATTATGATAATTTGAGAATTTTGCTTGGATATGACCAAATGACGGAAGGAGTTTGAAAAGTCGTCCCTTAAAGAAACTAGAATAAAAATTCACTTGTGCGCATACTAGATATATGCAATGTAATCTCTACTATGTATAAGTCAATTCAATGGGGGTTTAATCTTCAAGCAATTATCCGAAAAAAAAAATCATTAAACATTCGTGACCTTCATTAAGATATGTATCATAGTGAGAAGGACAAAATCATAATTTGAATAGAAACACAATTTGTTAGCTAATCCATACATAAGTTATTTCTCAAAATTAGACTCAGGTATCTCTCCTTGACCACTTCTATCCCCGACTCTCTCATAATCAAATATTATTCATAGAATTTATGAATTTTTAATGAATCTATAGCGTAAGGAGTTGAGAGATATAAACACCAAAAATAAAATTTTAATTTAGTTCTTATGGGAATAGAATCATGTTCTAATTAGAATCATGGTCTATAACTATACGTTAATTGTAGTGTAGAGAGAGAGAGATAGAGAGAGACAGAGACAGAGTGTAGGGGATCAAGTGCAGTGATTTAATTCTTGTGATCGTCGTTGTGGTAGGGAGGAGAGTAGATTTATGGGATATTGCCTAAAGGGTGAGTCTCTGACTCATGATTTAGATGCAGACTTTTCCAAACTTATATCTTGCATGTTATCGAGATTTTCAAATTAACAATGTGATTTTTTTTAAAAATGAGTCATTACTAGCTTATTAGAGTCGGCTAGAAATCAAGAGAAGTATGGGAGCGTATTTCACTTCCTACACAATTAAAGAATTTAAGGTCGATGACTTGATTACACTATTTAACTAATTAGTATCCTTTCAATACCTAATCTTATTCATTTTTAAAATATTTTTTTAGGTAGTTTGAATTATTTCTAAACCTATTCTTTAACACGTGAGGCGATCATGTAGGTGCGTAAGCAATCAAGAAAAGCATTAAGAAAATTGCATGGGATAGCAAAGACCTAACACTAAGGGTGTGTTTGTTTCACCGAAAATATTTTACCGGAAAGTGTTTTCCGGATTTTCGGCCGTTTGGATCTCTAAAACATATTTGGTCAACGGAAATGACTTTCTGGTCAACACAAATCTCATGTGTTATTTTAGGAAAATGAATTCCTCCGCGTGAGGAGATGAAAACACTTTCCCTTTTCAATTTTTCTCTGTCCTTTAACTTTTCCTTTCCAAATTTTTCTGAGGTACGCCGCTCTCTCCCTTCGCTCTTTCCCTCTTTCTTCTTCGGCTCTTCTTCAATGACACGCATCTCCTTC
Source organism: Eucalyptus leucophloia subsp. euroa (assembly GCA_017140325.1). NCBI lineage: Eukaryota > Viridiplantae > Streptophyta > Magnoliopsida > Myrtales > Myrtaceae > Eucalyptus > Eucalyptus leucophloia. The sequence continues at coordinate 25,980,548 of CM029471.1, forward strand.
GCCATTGGAGGTCCAGATCTTCTTCAACAACGCTCAACACGATTCCAGATTCTTTCGCTTTTTCGACGTCGTAGTGGAGGGAGAGGTGCTTGGAGACGAAGGCCGCCCGGGGCTCCGCGACCTCGCCCTTCCGGTCGTTGCGAAGGGAGCTTGAGCTTGGCGAGGCCGTCGAGGAGCTTGCACAAGACCTTTTGGAGGAAGACGGAGCTGTCGCTGTCGTACTCGGAGGTGACCCGAAGGGCCGGCCGCTTTGGGAACGAGAAGAGGATCCGCGGCTGCCGCGGCGGCGGCGGTGGCGGCCGGCTCCGGCCGGGGGTGGAGGCGGCGGCGAGTATGGCGGGAGGAGGAGGCTAGGGATCGGAGGAGGGGGCGGCGAGGAGGTCGGGTCGGCCATCGTGTCGTCGGGCTAGAGAGAGAGAGAGAGAGAGAGAGGGAGTTCGGTGTGGGTACAGCCCATTTTTTTAATTTTTTATTTGGGTTTTTTTTTTTTTTTTTTTTTTTGGTAATTTTGAGCGGAAAATGGATTTGAGTTTGGATGGTTGTGCGCGAGCCGGGGTTCAAATTTGGGGGATCATTTTGCTGGAAAAGGACTGTATCTTCTAAGATTTTTTTTTTCTTTTTAGATGTATTTCTTTTATTTATTTTCCCAAATTTCTTGCCTCTTATTTAATGAGAAGCACAACCTTTTGAAACATTCAAATCTATAATAAGAAAAGGAAAGAAAGAGATTTTAGCTTGCTATTGCCGATTATATGGACAAATGGTGACGTTTTCCTCCTTTCTCTCTTTTTCTTTATTTTCGCTTCATTTACTTCCTACTTAATATCACGAAAAAATACAAATTAATATAATGTTATATAAAAGATCTCAAATCAATATAATTATTATAAATTAATTTTTTAAATTAATTTTTTTTTTCACAAAGAACCTCTAAACTAGTATATTTATAATGAATTTATCTTTCATTAATTTTTGTCAAATTAATTAATATTACGCATGGGAGGTGCATCCATCTAAAGAGAGCCAAATGCATTGAAGCGATTAATGATATCGTTTTGACTTGCTCTTGTAACGGAAATCATGTCCATTTTTAGGAAAAAAAATACGTGTATGAATTCAAGTTTCCTTTTCATTTTGTAGGTTCAAATTCTAGATTTACTAAATTGATCGAGAAAAATCCGTTTATAAAGTAACATGGACTCAACAAATTAATTTGGAAATAAGAGACACACTATTATCAATTGTTAGATCATTTTTCAAATACGATCCAAACACCAGAAAATACTTTCAGTCACGTATCACCAAACAAAGGAAAACTAATCATTTTCCTGGAAAATGGTTTCCCGGAAAACATTTTCTAAAAACATTACGTTTTCCGTGAAACAAACACACCCTAAGAAAAAAAAATATGGTAATCCTTACTAGGTAAAGGGAAGCCAAAATCAATGTAAGCGCACAATTAAGGGAATTTTTTTTAAGGACAATTGAAACCTTAAGGGCTTGTTTAATTTTTTTGCGCAATTTTAAGTCAAGAGACTTCCATTAAAAAAAAAAGGAAATTTACCTAGAAAGACTATTTTTAAACTTTTTCAAGGAATTCTAATTTTTTAGAAAATTTTAAGGATTTTTTTCAGAAATTTTCAATTTTAATTATTTTAATTATTTTATAATTTTTTTTATATTTTCGAATTTTTAATAAAAATAATTTTATTCTGAAAATAGGGACTCGATTGGGCCCGGTTAGACAACAGACTGCTGTCTGATACTTCGTGGATTCGGGTGATTCATACGAACCAGGCTTTTAAAAGCTCCGTTTCAAAATGATCTAAGCCCACCTTCAGAAATAATTATCCAAAGCCCAAGCTCGACTAAATATCAAAACCCATGCCAAGCTTCAACTTGAGTTGAGTCCAATGCCAACTAATCCTATTGCTAGAGTTCAGCCCAAAATCTCTACTCCCCTTCTTCATTCATTCTGTCCTCCACTCTCCTCTCCACTGTTACCCGCCCTCTCACATTCAGGTCCTCATCTTCTAACGAGGCAAACCAACAAACGAGGAGTTTAAGAAGCCTTGGACAAAGCTTACAAATAAGAAGCTAGAACAAGAACAAAACACTTCACAATGAATATAAAAATATCCTTCGCCCAACTTCCATCATTAGCTACCATATCCAGGCATCATTGCCGTCCACCACCCATTCGAGATTTGGCAAAATATGGTCACAATGTGATGAACGATTATATCTCTATGAAGCTCTAAAGATGGGATTAGTCTTCCGTGCACAAATTAATTAGAGTTGATGTCATTTTCCTAATGAGGCAATAATAGGCCGAAATCAATTGTTGTGCCTAAAATGTTCCTCATATCTCGCTCGAATGACTAAATGTCCAAATTAAGCTGGGCATAGTACTAAGGCATGGTATGATCCAATATGAAGATGCTATTCATTGTACTGTTCTTTAGAACAAATATAGAAGGAAAGTTTTGGCCTTGATGTTCTTTGGACTCACCAAGCATTGCATGGGCTATTCTATGGCCAAAGAATTGTCAGTATGTGACAAGTGGTATTAAAGTAGGATTCCTCCGATAGGTGGGGGAAAACTTGTGGTCTAGCTGATCTTATGAGCGTAGAGAGTAATCACTAAGGCTATGAGGGCTTAGACACCGTGTAGCTCTCATCTAGCTTCTAGGATGACAATGTGGCTATGGGAAGGAACTGAATTGCTTAATGAATATGGATAACAATCCTGGATCAATTGGTGAACCTTAATAGGAGGTTTGCTCTCATGTTTCCAACAATGAGAAAACCCTCCATTGGTCTATTGAGATCAAGAGAAGTTTAGTAGGCGAAATAAGGTAATGTTAAGGGAGCATAGTTGGCTACAAATACTACAGTTATTAGAGTACAAGTGATTAGAGAAAGCTACCAATGGAGTGTGGTGGCCTGTTCTCTTGGGCCAGTGTTGCCATTTGATGAATGACCCAAAGTGACACATCAATGGTTAAAGGCTATTCGATAAATGACCTAGAGTGATTACTTAATAGTTGAAGAACGTAGGGGAGGACAATACAACTCATGACAAGGGCATTGCGAAATTGAGTGGTGGAGAATGTCATAGACTAGAGTGATGCAAGAATTACTTGTACTTAAAAATCCTTGTGAGTAGAACTTGGGATTGTTGGGTTAAGAGTGAGAGATATAAAAGGAATGATACAACTGATTTGTGAGAGTAGCATTAAAATGATTGGTATTAGGGGTTCTAAAAGTAAACATTTAAACCTTTACAAAGTTTTAAAGGTAAAATTAACCTTCCATGCATAAATTGATCAAAAGCCTATACTGCTCTCTTGATAAGGTTATAGCAGGCTGAAACCGCTCTCTCGATAAGGCTATAGCAGGTTGAAACCAATTGTTAAAGTGTTCTACGTCTCTCGCTCAAAATAAGCTATTCGTGGTACAATCCAATATGAAGATGTTATTTGTTGTATTACTTTTAGGAAAAACTATAAGAAAAAGGTTAGTCTAGTGCTCTCAACTCACTAAGCACCATACAAGCTATTTCGCAGGCAAGAAACTATCGACCTGTCACACAAGCGTTGACCTTTTATCCAAGACCTAGGGAGAGGCAATAGTAATTAATGGAATGCAAATAAGCGACCAAATATTCCCTAACGAGGGCATTGCAAGAGAATGTCATCGTCTGACATTTTTTCATTCCATGAAGGCATGGAAGTGAACTCCACCACATCAAAAAAAGCATGACCAATGCAAGTTCGATGATACAACTGGATCATGAGGGTGATATTAAAAACTATGTGCTAAAAATCTATTGATGAAATGAATATCATGTATAATCCGAAGGTGGACTTGGCTACCATGCACATATTGATTGGGAATTGATGTCACTCTTCTAGTAATGGTCATGATAGATTGAAGCCAATCATTGTGTTGAACAGAGATGTATGCCTTGCTTGAGACACTAGATGTCCCAGATAAAGGAAGACATAGTATGGTCTCACAACGAGACATTCCACAATACAAGCACTGTGACGATTCTTAGAAAGGCAGGCTTGCCTGTGATCAAGACCAAGCAGCCGGGACCCAGACACCCTATTAGAACCACCCCGTAGGCTGGCAGTCCTTTACAGAGAGTTTCCCACAAACCAAAGGCAACCTACGATACCGGAGACGCAGTGTTACTGATTGAAACTGACTCAACCAAGATTTCCTGCCGCACGCGACCCTCCACTCCGGCCACAGGTCTTGCCACTGGAAAAATTCTATTAAAAATTGATAAAATTTCCTTATTTTAAACTACAATCTGTAATGATCAGCAAAATCTTCCGCAAATTAAACATGAGTAAGTTTTTCTCAATTTGGATGAGAACCACGTCTTTCTTGCAAAGCAGCTACATTGAACATCCTCATGAAAGTCGCAAAACCTTTTTGAAATGTTCTGTGCAGGAACAACTGGTTTTTCAATGTAATTGATAGTCACCAGCAATGACATTAAAGGAACAAGCGATGCACCTTAATTTTATAAACAACTTCACCGACAGCAGCACATATCTGAAAGGAGAGCAACATTTACAAATGCAACTTCAGTAGATGTTCATACATTATCCACCAATTTTGCAGATTTAGCAGAAAAAAGGTCCACCAAATGATTTTCTTTTCAGTATAAAATAGGAAGAGCAGCGACTAATGCAAAACAGCTAACCTCTTGACAAGCAAAAAATTCCAACAAGACAAAGGAACAGCAAACCTCTATTCACGCCACTCTCATAAATTCTAGGTGAGGGCTTCAGCAAGACAGTTATATATTAGAGCCAAAAACATCTTATGTCCTTCCAGTATTTGATTCTCCCATGTTAACCCCTGCCCCTCCAACCTGAGCGGAACTCTGGGACTCAATCGTCATTTGCTGCTGGACAGCTTGTGGCTGGCTCTGCGACCAGCTCACTCCATTTCCAGGACCTCTCCTTTCAACCTGCATTGTTTCACGGCGCCTATCATACCGTGGGCGAGGCCGCCTCGTTGGCTGCCTCTCATTGTACCAATATTGTGGCCGGTGAATGACTTTACCATCGACAAACAAATCACCTGAAAAAAAGGTGCTCTGAGAATTCAGAAAACAACATTGTTTACAATTAGCAAGGGAGACACAACTAAACAGAAGCAACGCCCTCATAACTGGCAATAATATGGTGAAATGCTTATAATACCAACCTCCATAATCTTTGTTTGGCACATCAAGATACGAATCTGGCAAAACCCAGAGAACACCAGGTAATCCTATTCAACCAAGACGAAGCACTAATCAGACTTGAGCCAACACCATCCGACACCAAGGCAACACCGATCCTCACTCATCGAATTGATTGGAATCTCCAACAAGAACATCACTCAAAAATAAAAATTAAACCTTTGAACAGACTGAAGCTCAAGGAATTCCAAGCAAATTGAAGACACCTGAATCCAAAACCCATTTGAATATCCTTAAATCCTAAACCCAGATAAAAAAATGAATCACCTTTAACTTTATAGGAGAGCTCCTCGGAGATCAGGCACCCGAATCCAGTATAAGTGGTGGTGCAAACCGAGTAAATCTTCTTCTTCGCCTCCTCCTCACTGAAACCTCGAACGCATGCAAATTACCACCAAAAAAAAAAAACAGATACAAATAAACCGACGACACTCAGCTTGAACTAGCATCGAGATTGGTTCTTCAACTCTGTACTGTACCTTCCGACGACGGAGGCTAGGGTTTTGACGTAAGCGTTGATCATCTCTTCCTCGGAGGGCTTGGGGTCGGTGGGGAACTCCATGACGATGAGCCAGTGCTCGTAGTCGCAGCCGTCGAGGAGGATGGTCTCCTTGGGAGGCCGGTTGCTCCAGTTCGGCGACGGGTCGTTCAGGGGCGAGTAGCCCGACCCGGAGGTCTTGGGGCGGGTCAGGACGTTGAGCGGGTCGGCTCCGCGTCCGGGCAAGGGCGAGGCGCCGGCGGCGTTGAGGAGAGGAATGGAGAGGCGGCGGGAGCGAGAGGATGAAGATGGAGATGGGGAAGAGAGAGCTCGAGCGCGGAGCGAAGCTAGGGTTCGACGAGCTGCGGTGGACGCCATTGCGGATCCAAAATCTGAACTCCTGCCGTGCGAAACTCAAATAAAATGGATGTTAGAGAGGATGGGGCTTAAGACAGGTACATCCTAGCGGTCAATGACATTTTCATTAGAAATCACAGAGTCTCGATTATTCTAGAGGAAAGATTGTGCGAGTGTAAAACTGTGATAATCGTATCGAAGAAAATAGCTCCCTTGGTTATTCCTCCCTAGATTTCTTGGTTGCTTTATTTGATCCATTTAAAGATAGGGTTTTTCTTTTTTCTTTTTTACCTTGGAACCACCATACAATTCACAGCTGGTGGCATAAATCAAAAGGAGCACTAGCGTGAGGGTTCGTCTCCCATGATACTCCACTTTCGAACTCCTCCCCTCCCAGATGAGGGGGTAGGGCACGAACCAACATGTCCATTGTGGAGTAGATTCCATTTAAATATGGGTTTTTTTTTTTGTTGGTAAAGTCATTTAAATATAGGGTTAGTATATTGAAAAGCCCTAAATTAGTGCACATATGATAAATTTATATCCAACTAAATTTTTTGTCATCAAAAATCTAAAATTGATACGTATTTGATCAATTTACTCCAAACTAGTATAGTTGTAACAAATTTATCTTCTGTTATTTTTTGTTAAATTTTTCTGTTAAATTATTAAATTGAATGACATATGACAGTTGATTGATGTACCGGTTTAATTCTCCGTTTATTATAATTATACAATTTTTGTGATTTTTCGTGGTACTAATACAATTCAACAAATGGTAATATATCAATTTGGGTTTTTTGCGATTAAATAAAATTGTTTAAGAGCGTCAAATGCTCACTGTGATGACCCTACCGGAATAGCAAGCGTCATGGCTTCCCTTATCTTCACATACTCTACAGTTGCGAGCCTTTCATTTTCCTCTTGAACAGCGAGTTGGTAGATATGACCAAGGGACGGGACGAGATCTATCTCTAAAATCTAGGATTGGAATGACGAAAAACTTTTGTTCAAGATCAAAATAAACCAAGTAACTTTCTCTCTTTCTCTAATTCATTGTGCGAGTGTGGTTTTGGGCCCCTCGAGCTCCTCCTCAATCGCCTCGAGCTCATTTCACAGAGCCGAGGGCCAATTGAAGCAAATGGTAACCGAGAGTCCCCTTGCTTCAACTTGGTCATGGCTTGAGTGAGCAAAGAAGAGTTTTGCCTAATCTAATTTTCCATACATTTCGCGTATATCCTCCCACATCTTTTTTGGGTCTTCAATTGGGGGTAGGCTGGCGGCAACATCGAGGCTATGCAGTTCCCAATCCAAGTGCAAATGAGTTGGTTGCACTTATGCCAAACTCATCACATTCAGTCATCATCCGGAAAGGGGACAGTACCATCAATAAATCCCTCCTTCTCTTTGGTCACAAGAGCTCGTTTGAAATCCCGAGCCCATGCATTGTAGTTGTTGAGACCAGTAAGCTGCAAGGTGATAAGGCAGAGTCCCGGTCCATCAGCCGGCGAAGTATAGAGTGGATCTCCGAGTTCTAGACAGTAGCCGTTGGCCGGAATCGACCATAGGTAAAGACCAAGTTGCAGTCCCGGGTAGGGATTCCCCCTTGACCCACCGGACTTGTTTCAGGTTGGTGCCCCGAGGGGAGCCATCCCAATCCATTGGGTTGCAGTCCGACGCTGGAATTTTCTCCTGATGGACCGTGCTGTGCCCATTTCTGATTATGTCCAATGGTCCATGGGCTTTGGACAGGAATCCGTTGCACTGGTGGTCACTGAGTTGAGCCGGATTGTTGGACGGAAGTTGGAACCAGCGGGCGCTGATTGGAAGTGTGTTCATCTTACGGTGAGTCAGTCTGCTCTGGGGTTTGATTTTGCGGCAAATTGTTAGATGAGTCCTCCATTGTAGGCAGGGTCTTCTCTCGATCTTTGCTGATGCTTGAGTTTTGGATATGTTATCAGAAATTGAATTCCTACTTAGCGTGTCAACTTGTTTTGCAAGATGATATTTGCAACAACAAATTGAAAAAGCTACTGAAGGCAATTCACAAGAATTTGCGGAAGCTAGGTCAGAACCTACGCTTTGATACCATGATAGAAGCTGAAGATGAGGATGTATTTTAAAGGGAAAATTGTAATTTTATCTCATTGTATCATTCTTGTACATGTATACATATGTATAGTACAAAAAAGAGAATCGAGGAAAGAATATACACGATTATAATTTCCTACTTTATCTCCGAATATCTCTGACTGAATCAATTAGAATCGAAGTCTAAAATAAAATCACAACCTTCTTCAACAATAATCATAACACTCGTAATAATTCTAAAATGTTAAGTTACGTAAAATTCGAGCAAAACCGTATATGTTTTTATAAATCTCAAACACATCCTAAGACACTAAACTGAGAATCCTTTTGTTAAGTAGGTTTGCTCCTGAGAATCCTTAGACTTTTGAGCGGGCAAGTGGACTCAAAAGCCAGGTAATAAGCGAGCAGAGTGGAGCGATTTCCCGTGGGGAGTTTCTGTTTCTCATTGATCGGCCACCGAAGTCCCAAATTTAGAAGAACCCACGTCGACAAAAATTCAAAAGCCTTTTCTTTTTTGTCGAACAAATTCAAAAGTCCTTGAACAAGTGAATTGCTGGTGTATATACATGCGGTGTGACAGCCCTAATCTAGGGCATTGACAGTGGAAAGAATGCCCGCATGTCCGGAGCACACAAGCTACTGATCGCTTGCCACATCTCATTAGGATGCGAGCCAATGATGGGTAATCACTTGTTAGGAGAACATGGACAAACACCAAGCCAACTAGAAAGGATTAGGACAAAAGGTAGAATATCTCTTAACAGACCTTAAGAGAACATGGACAAACACCGAGCCAACTAAAAAGGATTAGGACAAAAGTTAGAATATCTCTAACGAACCTTGCTTCGAACCCACCAAGCCAAAAACTCTAGACATCCCAATTGAATAAAAATAACCTCAAATCCTATCACCGGTCATAAGTTATTTTTCACATAGAGCAATGCTCCGGAGCAAACCTGCAGTAACTCCCTAAACAAAGGACATTTGTTAGCAGATCTGACAGATCATCAGAATGATAATATACTTACTATGACCAAATGCGCCTCTACACAGTTTAAGTCCTATTAGGGTTGGGTGGCCGGTTGGGAACAATATTAAAGCCAATCCGCTTCCATCCCTAGTAAGGAAAAGAGATATCCGCTACCTCTATTTTGATATTTTCTCGTTCAAAGCAATTGCACAGCCCCAAGGGGACTAGGAACATCTACGGGAACTTATGCTTTGCACCCTAAAGAAGCTTTAATGTAAGCATGAAGACATCTGATACGCATAAAGCATAAAGCAATGGAACTTGCGCAGGGATTTCCCAAAATAAGTTGATCATTCTGTCATACAGGGAAATTCCTAATTCTAAGATTGATATGACAGAAATGATGATCACAAAAATGAAAAAAGAAGGGTATTTACAGTGCACAATTTGGAGAAAATACGAATGATCCTCTACTAGTCAATTCAACAGTTTTTTGTTTCTCGATCTTCAGCTCATGGATTTTTCAGTGCCGCCAACCGCTTTTCAAGCTCATCAATGCCCGAACTGCAGCATGATAAGAATGAAATCAACCAACAATTTAAAGAATTTTTCAGTAAGGCTTTAAGGATGACTAAGCAATCAATTGTAATGCTGGCACTTGGTGCAAGCCAGGTCAACCAAAACAATCATCTGCAAATGCATGATCTCATTACTCTCACCTTGCAAGAACAAATACAAGGTAAAGCAGGCAACAGTAGAAACTCGGGATACAAAAATTATTTCCACCAAAGATAGAAATAAGACCATATTTCTCAGCAAACAAAAGATGATCAATTATTTAAAAAGCAAAAAATATAATCTGACTACAATATTAAGTTAATTGATCCACAATTTAATATCTTTCTGGGGAAACAATCAGCTTCACTTGTTTTTTGGTCTTAATTAACACCCATTGTGCTTCAACCGTCATTTAACCCCAGCAACCAAAACAAATAAGCAAGAATGAAAGAATATGTCTAAGACATTCATTCAAAAAACACCATTATTATATTAACCTCCAGTTCTATAGAATGTGAATCTTCCATAACAGGTCAATTTCAAGTTTCCCAAGAAAATCATAGATATATGACTAGACATGTATCATAACGAACGGAAACCAGAGCATATCTTACTTTACTAGGAAAAAAATGTCATAAATTGTTTGACTTCATGTAATTCACCCTCTACTTCATTTGTTGAAAATCGCGCATGACGACGCACGCACGCACGCACGCTTTTTTCTATCCAGTTTCCAGAAGAATATCTATCTAGGAAAGAAAGCTGGTCACCGAACTAGTCTTATAAATTTAATTGCATGAAAATAGCAGCCCAGAAATTCTCAAACACCAAGCATGCCCCTAAAGTAGATTTCAAAACATTATATCTTAATATGAATATATTAATTGTATGAGCTGTGGTAGGATCAAGGCAGTCTCATTTAGTGATTCAATACAATTGTACCAAAATTTAGAACAACCAATCTCTTCCTCAGGGGCCAATGATCCCTATAGCAATGAAAGATTGGATGGTAGCAAAGTCTACACCTTGTCTCCATTGGATGTGAAAATTAAATCAAGACATTTTTATCCATCCAAAGCTGTGGGCCTAAACTCCCAATATAATCAAGTAGACGACGTCTTGGAAGCATGGATCGACTAAACTCAATTTCATAATACCCAAGATGCAACAGGAACAAAAACTCAGTGACATACCTGCCAACATCCTCACTTTGCTTTGTTGCAATTCTTCCTTTTGGAGCAGTTGACAACTGCGAAAAGTTCCAATGCAATGGAAGTCAGCCAAATATATTACGACTACTAAATTTCAAGTGACAATACAAGTTCAACAAAAAAACTAACCTGCGAGGCAACATCAACACCAATCTCGTCCAACACCTGGAAACAGTTTGCGAATTAGAGCACAATGACGATTATCTCAAGAAAAGTTTTCATTATATATATATATCTAATGAAAGGTGAACAAAGAATTGCCGTCACAGGATATTTATAGGCTGAACGAAGATCTTATGCTCCTCGAAAACTCAACTGACCGATGAAATATGTAGACAGGAAGGATTCTCAAATTGGATATACAAAATCTCTACCAAAGTTCTTTCCTATTTTTACATCACTAGGAGCAATCGCATTACGATGGCTGAATCAATTCACTCTTCAAGGACTTCCAAGATAAACATTCCACATAAGCCATACTATCAGAAAAACAATCCTAGTCTCAGTTCACCTAAACAAAGGCAATTAAAAATCTACCTGGTTTGTCAAGTCTTCAGTTTCATCTTCAGCCTCATCATCGTCCAATGCATCATCAATAGCATCTGACATCATTTCAGTCTGCAGAACAACATATAGAATGCTGAGATCTGAATTTCAAGACTACAAGGCCAAAAAGTAAATTTTCACATGAGACTTAGAGCAAAATGCAATATCTTACAGTCATATCCATTTGAGCTGACTGCTTCTGAAATTCCTGAATAACCTTTGCTTGCTTTGCTGGGGCCATTTGCTTAAAAGAAACCATGCTAATTAGTCAAGAAGAAAGGGAAGGAAAAGAGTCTCGATACTTGTAGAGACTCTTGAATTTACCAAAAATCAAAAAATAATCCCAAAAGGAAAGTTCATGCCATATGCGCAAAGCTCATTAGCAACCCTCACCTTATTTATAGCTGACATTGCGTTGCTAGCACCTTTCATGCCAACAGCAATTGAAGACTGAGCATGCATTGCCTGCAGACCAGACAAACATTCTTGAGAGCATGCTCCAATAAGTAAGAGAGAGAGAGAGAGAGAGAGGGTGAAGGGTTGGCCAGTTGACCTGTGTGTGAGTTGCAATGCCTCTCATTTGAGCTCGACTACCTTGCAAGTTTGCTATTTGTTGTCTTAGCCTAACCAGCTGGCGTGCTAGAATTTTGGTAGCTGCCTACAGTTTAAATATCAAAAGTGTACAGAACATTGTGAGTATGAATTCAAACAACTTAATTTGTAACGTCATGATGATTCGAGCTACACTAGTGAATTCAGTGTATTAGATACCTCATTTCCCGTTTTAGCAGTTCTCTTTATCTCAGCAACTAGTTTTTTCTCCTGAAAAAAGTATAATGTCAAGATCCTATATCACATAATATATATGTGTGTATATAAATATATATATTGAAGGAACTATTTGGAAGCTCACAACATACTTCTAGCTGAAGTGCTCCAATCTCCTTCTCTATGCCTGGACAAATTCAAAAGTACGGTAACAAAATTTACATTTTATTAAGATACTGAATACTCCAATACAATTGTAAAATCTACAAAAAATTTCAGGCTTTTAAAAGATCTGAAAGAAGGATGTTTTTAGCATTATGAACCACAAGAGAGTGGCAAAATTTTTCCACCTTCCAACAGGTGAACTATTTTTTTACTACAAACCAAGCATGAAACCACTAATGAAGATGACTAAAAATTGTTGAAGCAGCTGCAGGGCCTTATCATATCAAGATTCATACCCAGCAGCACAAACCTGATTCTCACAAGAATATCACCAATTATTAAGGTCATCCAGTTCATTCACAGAGGGGATAATGCATAATAACAAGAGATAACCAACTGTGCTAAAGAATTTGAGCAGAAAGAGCCCTGACAACAGTCCACAAGCAAAGTTAAACTAAAATAGCCAAAGGTTTCCTTCCAAAGATACAAAGTCTGCAAGAGTATAATGATGATCATGGACTTGAAATCAGAATGGTTCTACATATAAATCCATCAATCATCTCAGTGTGAATCAATCTTATGTCTGTATCTCTATAAAGACAAGAACAGATTCATACCTCCCACAGCAAAAGTATATCAATATATATAGTTATCACAGAAGGCATGATGCTGTTTACCTAATCCATTAGCTTGATCCAGGAAGTTTCTCAATCAACAACCTTTTTAAGTGAAGTGGGTAGATTAAGCATTTGAAAAGCTATAACTTTTAAAGCATAAATTGTATTCAAAGTTCAGAAAGAAAATTAAGCCTATGATGCAGGAACAACCCTCATGTTTGATGGACATGCCACTTTACACGAAAAAAATGCAGTCATAACTGGCTAAAAGTTAGCTAATCTGCTAATTTTAAAAGCAGGTAACTTATCCCAAAAGAAATAGGACTTAGGAGCTCCAAAAAGATCCATCCAGGGTGAGTGGCATTTATGACGGAAAGTAGTTGGTAAAAAAGTTCATTCCTTGTATTGAAGGGAGAAAATGTCAAGGATTTCACAATACCTAACTATATGGACAAAAATTACAGCTTTCAAGTCCAACTGGGCTTTACCAACAAAACATGATGTGAGTAACCAACAACAACAAGACATTATCCAAGTGGCTTCTAAAAGATCCTAAAATCCATTGGAGGATCAACAATTTCAGATATCAGGATCGGGAAATTGGGTTTAATGATCTGCTTGAACTTGCAAAGTAATCCAGACACATCTTCGAAAGTACTCAGGCAGACATCAAATACTTCAAATTGCATGCCAAAGAAGAAAGGCAAGTCACTTTAAAATCCTAGGAAACAGAATTCTTTTGACCAATTCTTCATAGAAAGTTGAAAGTACAACAAGTATAGACCTAACTTCATCATCCAAGGAAGTTAAATACTCTGAGCATCTCTCCCAAATAAGAAGAGATAACAAAATTTAAGCTGGTTTAGGTTTCATTCTTCTATTACTTTTACAAGTCGATATGAATCTAGAGTGGCAGTTTATTCCAGTTTATGGGTTATAATAGCTGTCCAGGAGTGTCTCCATGACTTGTTTGCAAAATGTTTTTTATCTAGTTCAACAAAACAAATACATGGTCTGACGTTATTTTCACATTCTTTTTCATGTACCGCGGGAAAAACCCTTTGAAAAGATCAAACCAAGGTTTGTCCAAGAAAGCACGCATGCTTACTTTCAGTAACAACTATCAGACTCGAAAAACAACCAGACAACTTTTCACTTTTCACAAAATTCCCAGTAGAATTTTGGATATATCCCAACATGATATGTAAAGTTGCTTCAAGTGAAGGTCACGTAAGTACAATAACTTAGAAGTTACCCGCTGCACCAATCAAAATCTGTTGTCAACCCCAAGATCGTAAAGCAATACAAATCCATAACACCCATCAATTATCAGAAATCAAAGCTTAAAACCCAAGAATAGGAAAACAAACATCACCACTAGCAACACTAACTCCAAAGACGACAATAGACAGGTACTAAGCAGAAACTACCGAAAGAAAAAGCGCAGTCATCCAGTAAGAAGAGTAAATTCAGAAATCAGATCGTGGAAAAGAGAGAATTGGACATTGAGAGAACAGCAATCGTACCTCTGGTGGCCTGATTCATCTCTCTCTTGCTCTCTCGAAGAGCCTCTGCAAAATCGAAAAACAACAACCGCAGCACACAAAAAATCAATCGACAAGACGATTCCCCTTCCTCAGCTGAAAATTCACAAGAAAACGAATCGCGGAATCAAAGGGGTTCGGGGAAGAGACCTTTGGGGTTGGGTTTTCGGTTGAAGAGGGTCTTCATGGCGAGCTATGGTGGGTCGGAAATCGATCGATCGATGGATCAAAGCGAATGTATGTGTAAAATCTGAATCCGCGGCGAGGGAGCGGACGATGGGCCCCTGCCTGCTCTTCTTATTCGAGCAGTGACTGCGTCCGCAAAAGAGGACTCCCGCTTCCGCGCAAGCCGTGTGAAGAAGAGCGAAGCAGCGTCCCGGAAAATGTTTCCAAAGCGACATATACACGCCTCGGTTGTGAAAATGAATATATATATGACCGGGGAACAACCAGACCCCTTTATGGGTCACACCGCCTTTCGATATCCGGTGGCACCATCGGACGTCATCATAAGCCACTATTTAAATGTAAAACTTTAGAGACTTGCCTAATAATCCACTGTTGAGACTCTCACTTAAATCACAGAATGCAATGAGAGGATTCGAACCCTCAACTTCGATGATGAGAAAAAGCATGTACATCATTTATGCTGCCCATGGGGGGTGAAAATGAATATTTCATATTTGTTTATTCAAGAATGTGTAAAATTTAGAGGATATTCCATATAAGCGTATAAAATATCCACATTTTTTTTTCAAATAAAGACCCAAAATAAATCTTATTTCAAACAAACTTTTAAAGTAGTTATGGCAATTTCAAAATAGTCTAAACTCTCCTACTGGCTAAATATTCCGACTAGTCCAAAGCATTTTCATTTTAATCTAAATTTTGGTTAAATTATATTAAAAATTAAGAAAATTAAAATTTTTAATATATATATGCAAGCACCTAACCGTGCCACCTGTGGCTACCACTCAAATTGCCAGGGGGCATTCGCCATTGATCAAAGATGGGGCGGTGGCCACAAGTGGAAGGGCCTATGTTTTTTCTTCTTCTTCTTCTTTTTAAGTTCTACTCTTTTTTTTTTCTTTTTGAGTTTGTCTTTTTTATAAAAATAAAAACGTCAAAAAAAAAGAGGAAAGAAATAAAGAAATTGAAGAATGAAAATGTCTTTGATTAGCCAATGAGATTAGGCCATCATTTGATATGATCATTTGAGATCATTATTTAAAATAAGTCTACCTCGTGCTCTTATTCTAAAAAATAATAACATTCAAGCCCTTATTTAAACTTTTTCCCTCAAATTACTATGAAAAATTGGTATAAGTCCCTAAAGTATTATAAACTTTTACTTGGATCCAATTTTAGCCCCAAAGTTTTTTTGTCTCATAAAAACACAGCAATTTTTTGTTTTATTCAAATCCAACTTTTCATCCAACGACACCATTAAACATTCAAAGTGTCGTTTCACAGGTACATTATTTTCATGTTGCCTGCTGACCTGAAACTAAGATGTCTGGAGTGATGTTTCGACCAAAACGCGAAGCCAACTGACTCCAGCAACGTCGCTTGAAATTGGGTGAGGAATTAGGACACCCAAACTACAAGAGCCTTGAGATGGGAATTTAGGGTTTTGGAAAGGAAAAATCGTTTTAATTATAATGCAAAACGTCCTTTCGGGGGGAAGTTGGAACAGGGCCGATGAAGCATTAAGCCATTTCACGAGCGGGGATGGCAATGTTTCCCGCAAGCATTAGTCACGAACAACCCTCTGCACCTCGCGAACCTTGAGAAATACCGCAAGGAGGTTTGGCGTTGCTCAACATGGAAGGTAAAATGATTTATCATCAATTGATGTTGTGAAATGTTGAATGTTGCTGACCATTGTGGTTTGGTGAAATATTTCTTGCATTGAATTGCTGACTGTCGTGGTATGTGGGAAGAGATTGAACAATGTGCTGACTCCGGAGATCGGTCGAAAATCTATTGTTTTTATTTTGACAGAACGATGATTGTGAGTTTTTCTAAATGGATTGATCTTGAGTTGACAATGCAAGAGAAAGAAGTGATTTGCCAACTGATGAATGGCAATGAGACTTTGCGAATTGTGGAGAATTAACCGTAAAGAAGCGAGTAAAAGATGAGCACTCTCCAAATTGAGATGGTAGGAAAGAATGGGGTTAAGATATCTCTGCTCAACCAATTGAAGAATGGCTTACACAACCAACTCGCAAGAATGCAAGTGAAGAACACGTATATCATAATTATGCTAGTATTGATAGGAGCTTTGATTATGTTAATAAAGTGTAAGTTTGATAGGAGAGGGTATCATTGCTTGTGGTAGATTGTGCTAGATATGTGGATGCATTTTTTTTGCCAAAAATTTTATGATAATAAAAAAAATTTCTTTGAAAATTATTGTTAGAAAAAATGGTTAGTTTTCATTTGTCCTGTGATTTATGGAAAATGATTTCCTTTTTACTAAAAGGGGATATCACTTTTCTCTAAGTTTGTTGTTTTCAATCTATGAAAAACGTTTCTTGTAGATTGATTAGTTTTCCATCATTTTGCTTTGTACAAGCGGAACTTTAGCTCCTATTTTGTTGGTAATGTATGGGACAAATTGGAATATGAGGTCTACTTTTCATTTTTTTTTTCCTTTTTTGAGTGGGTGTTGTCGTAAGAGCTTATTGGAATAATCAAAATGAGTAAATGGGGATTTACTACCATTTATCTTTGTGAGAATGCTTCCAGTCTGGCATGTCAATGAAAGAATGGCGTTTGTCATATTCAATGCCAATTTTGTCCCCAATTTTTTTCTAAAAAAAATTATCAATTTTCACCATAATCCCAAATCTACCTCCTATCCAAAAAATTCCATTGATTTCTTCAAAATTATTGATATCAAGAAGTTGTTATGGTTCTATACGAAGATAAGGGTGTTAGGTGAAGATGCAATTCTTACAATGAACCTTTAACTAGGCTTAATGTCAATAATTTTGAAGAAATCAATGGCCATCTTTAGACACAAGGGTAGATTTGGAGCTATGTTAAAGTTTGTAAATTTTTTTAGGAAAAAAAAATTCAGAGCAAAATTCTGATTAAAAGGTATGCACATGATGATATGAACTAATTGGCTAGGCAATGCATGCCGCAAGGTAATCCTTTTATAATGGTTGACACAATTTTGCCAAAGGCCAGTGAGCCCCTAAAGACTTTTGGCAAAAAGTAAAGATGTAGGAACAAACCAAAATGAAAGGGGCTTGGTAAAAAAAATGAAAGCCCATTTAGCAAATGCAATACATCTTTAGAGGCCTTTTTCTTGAGGCAAGGGCAGAGTAGCTTTGACTTATTAACATTTTCATAATGCCGAAGCTTGGGTTATTTCAATTTTGTTCTCACTAATATATTTGTATTCCTTTTGTACCCTTCCATGAAATCATTATTCATCTCTATTAAGGCAAGAGTCGCCGACGTTCATCATTGCACGAGGCTCATCGATTGTAGAGATTGCGCGAAGGTCACAGAGGTCCAGGCTCAATTCATTGTGCAATAAAGATTGCACCTTTGTTCCAAATCTACATAAGATTGCCATCAATTGCAGCTCTATTCCAAATTTGCGTGGTCTCAACTATACAATGCCTGAGTCGCCTCTTTTCAGATTTGCCTCGTTGATGTTCTCAGATGTGACTTGCCTCGAATTACGTGACTCAATGACGGCCATGGTTGGTGGTTCCAGCTTCACCTAAGTTGGATCACTATTGTAATTTTTGTGTTTTATTTTTTTTTAACCGACTACTATTTTTATTTCGTCAAAACCTTTTTACTTAAAGATTTTTTAGCATTTATACTAAGTATGTTCCCAAAACCTATCCCAAATGCAACCTAAATGTAACAAAAATGTGGTGGGACAATAATCTAAGTTTTTTCATTCTTATAATTAAGGGTGAGCGGTTCCAAGTTCCTTACAGGTTCCGCCGGGAACCTACCCTCGGGTACAAGTTCTTAATTTTTTGAAACATGAAACATATCCGTTGGAACCAAGAACCTGAAACCTACCCTGTCCCAGGTTCCAGGGTCAATTCCAGATTCCAACAGGTTTTTTTTTTTTTTTTCGTTTTAGTTTAAAAAACGGAAAAGAACGCAACAATAACAAATAAACTTGTCATTCATCAAAGATAATACAAAACGATATATGCTAGTCAACTTGGGAAGAATGTAATAATATAGTTTTTCTCGGAAATAGAGAGTTCATGAAGGCCTTACATAGCTAACATTACCAACAATTAAGCAGAAGGATCAAGGATCAAAGCTGGATTTAGGAAAAAACTCATACCTTCAAAGGAAAATGAAAATGCTTGTGAACTTGGAGGAAAAGAGAGATATATGCTTGAAAATTTCAAATTCCAATACAACACGATCTCTTCAATATTTCGAGACATGAATTTTTAAATTGGCACACCACGAACAAACAAGCGCAAAACTTCTTTTTTTTTCACACACTTACAAATTCATATCTATACCTTCAAAAACTTTGCAGGCATCAATTGCCTAATGTTATCCGGCAAGTCTCACTAGTAAATTTTACTAATTACTTGAATCATCAGCTTGGGCAACCTTCACTTCGTCACCAAATTGATGAGCTTTCCAACTGCTGCACTTGTACAAGTGAGACTTGGGACTGTCAAGAACTTCCAAGCATCAATTGGATGATACAACATTGACTGATAGGAACTTCCTATTGCTTGTATAGTAGTAACTTCTAAGCATCAATTGGATGATACAACAAGTGAAATCTCACTTGTACAGGTAATAGCGCAAAATTATGCACCTCTACAGTCTCACTTTGCCCCGCCCTTCCAATTGAGTCAAAGAATGCCAGCAAAAAATTTAAAAAGCAATCCTCTTGAAAAAAACAGCTTTTTCAGCAAGCACGTGAAAATTACATGCACAGCAGTGCTACTCCAAGTCTAGTGTTTATGTCCAGTATAATGCTTGGATTTCCATCCCCCTCCACTCTCTCTCACCCACCTCGTCTTCTACGTCTCCATCACATGCTAGAAGCTCACCCTTGGCCTTGCCGCTACAAGCAGAGGATGCTAATTATGCTTGTATTCGTGGTTATTAGCACAAAATTGATTGATACAACATTCCAACTAAAGATTTGGTTTTGCTTGTCAGCACAAAGCTTGCCATTAGTGGGAACCTGATCCACACCAGATAAGATTATTATTCAGCAACAAATGAGTTAAAGTGCATCAGCCTGCCGAACTAGAGAATCAACTTTAAGATAGATTTTACTAATCAACACCAATTATTTCAGCCACCAACATAAGAGAGATAAAGCAAGAAAAAATTAGAACACTCCAATCACCCCTTATAAGCAATTCAAGAAAACCAGGAGGTTCAATCGCGAACAAACGATGGAGAGAGGGGGCGGTAGAGATTACCAGCATGAAAGGCGACTGAGAGAAGCTCCTCGAGTCCCTGAAACCTGAATTCTGCACTTCGCAAGAAACAAAACCAGAAAGAGAAAGAGAAATAAAAAATTTCACACACAAAAGACACAAAACCCACGCCACAGAGAGAGAGAGAGAGAGAGAGAGAGAGAGAGAGAGAGAGAGAGAGAGCACGCGCACTGCGACAGAGCCGAATCGAATGCTACGGAGGACGCCCCGAGGGCGGCAAGCGGTGGGTGAGCGGCAAGCGGCGGGGCGTCGTCGTCGAGGGCATCGTCGGGGGGTGAGCGATGTACAGCGGGGGGTGCGGGGGCGAGTGGTGTCCAGTAGCGGGCGAGCGGGGGGCGAGCGGCATCGACTTCAAGGGCGGCAAGCGGCGGGGCGTCGTCGTCAACAGTGTCGTCCGGGGGCGAGCGGCGTCCAGCGTTGGGGCGAGCAGCGTCGTCGAGGGAGGGCGTCATTGAGGGATTCAAGGTGGGGGTATGGAGGAGTCGGGGGACAAGGGTTTGGGCGGAGGTTTCACCAGCGATTTAGGGTTTGGGCGGAATTTCAAAAATTGGGACGCCGCCAAACCAAAATATTTAGGGTTTTTAGGTTTGGGAATCGAAAGCTAAAGTTCCGGTTCCGGTTCCTATAAGAACCGAAACCAGAACCGAGAATCGCCGGTTCCCAAAAAAAGGGAACCGGAAACTGGAACCGGCCTCTCTGGAACCAAGAACCGAACTGAAATCTGTGGTCAATTCTCCGGTTCTCGGTTCTACCGAGAACCGCGCTCACTTCTACCTATAATAAATAGAAGCTTAAGAATCATAATAAATCATAAGAGAACGTATAAATTATAGTTAATCTAAATTGCCTTATTTTTGAATGATAAATTAGACTCTCTTTTTTTTTTTTTAATTAATGGATGATAACATTATCTGGAAATGATAACAATAATCTAGTTATTTGGTGAGCAACGTGTACCCAAATATTCACTTCTTCGACTCCTTAGACTTGTTAATGTGGTAGATAATAAGAGGCTGAATCTTAATATTAGAATGTTGGACGAGAGAATAGTTACACATGGTTTTTTTTTTTTTTTTGGGGGGTGAAAAAGAGGATATTATATCCACGAACTAAACTAGGAATTATTCGGACATTTGCCAATATCACAAAGTTTATAAATCCTCATAGCCTTTTCTATTTTGCATCTTTTTCCCCCTTAAGAAGGACGGGCAGCATTTCAAGAATGTTTCGTGCGACAAGCTAATTTTACCTCTCCAATATGTTGAGGTTTGAGAGGGCAATTGTGAATATATGTGATCATCGGCGGCCCGCTCAAATCTAGTTCATGATCAACTCAAATGTCAAAGATGTTTGGACAATCAATCAAATATTATTACAACCATTTAATGCACAGTCTTCCGCATTTATATTGTTAGAGATATTTTTTTTCCTAATTGATTATAATTGATTTCATATTGATTATAATTGATCTCATTTTGATATTGTAATAATTTATTACTTTAGATAATTGTCTAAAACAGCCTATAAATAGGCTATTGTATTATAAGTATTACACACATTGAAATATATAGAAACTCATTTTTCCGGTTTATTCTATCATATACAAAAGCATTTGCCAAAAACCCTCCAAAATGCACCTAAATAAAACAAAAAATATGGTGTGATGACAATTATCTGAGTTTTCTATTATGATAATAGATAGAAGCCTTTGAATCATAATTAATAAAATGCATGAGTCATATTTAATCTAAATCATTCTTATTTTCATATGATAAATAGACATTTTGTTTTATTAATGAATGATAACATGAGTCACATGACTAATTATTTGGTGTACAAAGTGTACACAAATATTCACTTCTTCTAATGTTCATAGGGTAGATAAGAAGAGACTAAATCTTAAAAATAAAAATGTCTGATGAGAGAATTCCTATAAATAGTTTTTAGGAGGGTTCAAAAGGAAGGATAATAAGTTGACTTTTAATTTTTAAACCAATTTGTGTATTTGTCCCAAAAAAAAAAAAAAACCAATTTGTGACCACAAACTAAACTTAGAATTATTCAGGCATTGGCGAATTTCACAGGGTTTGTAAATCATTTAGCCTTTCCATTTTTGATATATTTTTTCTTTGAGACAAATGGGTAGCATTTCAAGATGGCTTTTATGTGACAAGCTAATTTCACCTCTCCAATATGTCTTGGTTCGAAGGCCAATCGTGCATATGGGTGATCATTAGCCTTAAGGCCTGTTGGGCCGACCACCCAAATTTAATTTACAATCAGCTAAATTGGAGGGCTGATTCTTTTTCATGAGTTTGCAATAATTGATCAGAATGTGATCAATTTCACATCCACGATTTACTATTTCCTTTAATCATGGATGGATCCAAATAAAGATTTTAAGCCTCAACAGTAAATATGTCGTCCCAGCCCGACCGATAGTATATCGAAGTTTGATGACCATCCATGGAGTAAATGTAATATATTTGCTGTTCTTCTGGGAGAGGAAATAATATAGAAAACCAAAAGAAAATGTGTGTGATAGAGAGAGAATGGAGGCACACGCTTCCCAATGACTTGTCCGAGCCCAGGGGAATGTTACAGAGATGGATCGGGCTCATGTGAATTGGATCCGAAATGAAAAGAAGAAAAAAGAAAGGGAAAAATCACTTGAAAAACAATGGAGATGCGGGGTATCGATCCCCGTACCTCTCGCATGCTAAGCGAGCGCTCTACCATCTGAGCTACATCCCCTCCACGGATTCATTGTTTAATAATTATTTATATAATATAATACGAACATGCTGCACAGAAATTTGTTCCTCCCTAAACCTATTAAAAAATAACGGTGGTGCTCGAATTGTTTGTTCAAATTAATCTAGGTTAAACTATATAGTATTTCGTGTCAAAATAATAGCACTCAGAATGCTCATTTAATGAAATGAAGAAATTGCTCTTTAAGAAAAATAGCAATTTTTAAAGAAAACGAGCTTGCTCTTTAAGAAGCAAAATATATAAGAGTTAATGTGGGTTACATTAATTGATAGTGTAATTTATCGTTTTACCGGATTTATCTAATATAAGATAAAAGATTTCTTAATTAATCTAATATAAGATTAGTTAATGAGATTTCACAGCAAGAGTAGCCTGGCGAGTTGAATGGTGGACAGTGGCTTGCGGACACCACAACCAAGAGGGAAAAGAGAGAGAAAGTGAGAGAAATGATGGAAATAGAGGTAAACTTGGAAGATAAGTTGGACATTCAATACCCCTTGACTTATTGTCTTAACTTGGGAAGCAAAAATACATCTTAGCCCTCCATTCCAACTTGGGAAGTAAGAATAAATCATATCCCTCCATCTTACCACAAAAGTCAAAGCCTTCTAGAAGTTAGGTTACTATTCAAGCACATGGGCTAGGTCCAAAATGGCCCAATTATCTTAATGGGCTTGTCCCTGGGCTTGACAAACTTGGGCTTATGCTTAATCAATCCAATTTGAGCCTAAACAAGCTTAATGGACCTTAAAGGGTGAAATTGTAATTTCAATCTATTTGGGCCCTTGTGGCCGAAATTTAAATGAAATGTGGCCCATTGGACCTCTCCAAATTTGTGGGACCCCTTTGGGCTTTCAATTTTTCGCCCAATATCACTTATCCAGCAATTCAAGGTTTACCAATAAATAAGGAATTTGATTAAGTAATGTCCAATGGTTGTCTCTTAATCCTCTATAAAACCAACGTGCAACCTTTAAGAGTTTCATGAGTTTGACCCATGATTGACTCGATATCAATCCACGTTTAAGCCATTTTCAATTCATAGATGATTTTTGGTTGTCGTGTAATCGTGAGGAGTCAATTGCTCGTTTTGAAGTATAAGATCATTTGGAATCAATTTAGGGTCATTCGTAATTAATATAATAATCACGCGGAATCACCTACAATGCAATTATATACTATTATCGAATAACGTATGACCGTTCTTAGATCAGTTTGAAACAGCTTAAAATTGTCCATCATCAATCCTTATGGTCAAATTGTCAATCCATTATTGAATTCTCTAGTTGTGCACATCAAAATTTTAAATTGTCTTTCCCAAAAGGTTTAACACTCTTGAATGATTCACAAACCAATTCAAAGTGTAATTCTATTAATTGTACATTGATAGAAGTCCCTTACCATATCCTGAATAAGGTTGAATTTTGAAGATGTTACACCAATGACTGAGGAGACGCAGGGGCAATCTTCTGAAAAGGCTCATGTGTGGGATAATGCTGAATAGCTGAACTTAAAAGAGGATATCGAGGGCTTAAAGCAATAGCTGGGAGACTGCCGATTCACTGCAAACCACGGGAGATCGTTTTCGGTGTTACCTCAAAACAGTTCTCTTCTCAAACAATATTAATTACAAACCAATTGTGATGCTCTATTTCCTCTTCTTATTAAACATAGCAAGAGACATCAGATGGTCGTGACCTCGATCATTTGGCGTGGTCACTCATTTGGGGTGGCCGCCTGACGGACTTGGTACGTAGTTGGTGGAACAACAGGTGGCCCACATGGAGGTAGAGGGTAGACTCTATAGAGAGAGGATAGAGAGTGAAAGGGAAGGAGTCAGATTCAAATAGGGTTTTTGGGTTGTGTCTTTAATGCTACGGTTGCATGAGGGTGACGACAAAAGGTGCAATACCCAATCAAAAGTCGGCTTGAAGAAATTTTCAGAAAAATAACCGCATTGGAAACAAATGTTAATTTTCAGGACTATACTTCTCATACTCTACCCTAATATTGATTCTCCCAAAAACGGAAAATCTAAATAAATATTTGTCTCAATTGGAAATTGGATCGAGATGGGGACAAGATGTCCCGATAACTTTGTCCCGTACCTCATCGCAGCTGGGGTTCAATGGGCTCATCTTAGGCTGCCAAAAGGTCCAATCCACTGAGATCTTGAGTCTCAATTCATATGACAACGAAGATAAGTCAATCAAGATAAATTACTCTTAATGTCCAATGGTCTCTCAGTTCCTATGACCCCTCGAGTGGACATACCCTTTAAAAGGATAAGGCAAGTTTATGTCCGGTCCAAGAGTTAGTGTCACCTCAAGATCATACTTCTATGAGTTGATCTGAATAGACACAATGCACACATGCATAAGTAATAAAAAAGAATACGATTTCACTTTTCACAACAAGGATTTCGCTTTTCACAAGGCGTTTCCACCCTTTTGAAGCCAAACGCATACTAATTGGAGGAAAGAATAGCAGCAACCATTTTCCAAGCAGTTGCATGTATTGTATTCATTCAAAGGGCGCGTTAGTCATGAGCCTACAAGCCCCCCATGTTCCGAATCACACAACAAGAAAAAATCGAAATGCAAGAAAATGGTATCACAAGGCCTCAACTGAATCTATCAAATTATGTGAACTCCTAGATTGCAAGACGGGAGAGATATTGTAGTGAAGGAAAGGCGAAATGACTATGACCAGTAAACAAAGGTCAATATACTCATTGGATTCAAGAGAGAAGTGATGTACATAAACATACATAAATAAACTCTGGATGAGAACTTACAATAATCATTAATGTCACTCCAAAGGAAGGCCTACAAACCTACAAATCTTGAAAATCCAATGAAGCTTGTTTCCTGCACAAATTGATGCCTTTTGCTAACACAATCTTTCCTATAATTTTACCCAGAAAAACCAGGTATAACTATAGCCACCTTTTAAGATGTAAAGCACAAGATCAAAAAAATACTGGAAACGTTCAACCAGTCGAAAGTCACAATGTTTACATAAAAACTGTTTGAGTACGTCAGGAATATGCAAGAACAGTAAGAAAAAGTAATAAGGCTAACCTTATTCCCAAAGCATTGGAACATGAAGGTCATTAACACTTAATTAGCAAGGATGGAGTCAAGAGAAGGTTTTTTATCCATCAAAGAGTCTTGTATTATAATCCTTCCGAATGCACCATATGAGGCAAAGAGGAGTAACAGTCCAAGCTAATTTGGGGAGAGAAGAACATAATCTGCATCATTGAAGCAAACTTAAAACAGGCTTCAGCAGAATTTATATATACCAGAAGAATTGAGAATGAGATGCTAGAATGTTGAGCAAAACCAAAATGAAGAAGCAAGTGCTCTGTGGATTAGCCGGATATTTTATGATGTAGGACCGCTGAGTCGCCTGATAAAGAATAATGAGGCTTCACACCCAAAGCTTCCTAAGCATCACATGAAAAGAAAAATTGCATCACATGATCCCAAAGCAAATACTTGCAAAATTTGGCATTTTTTCAACTTTTTGGAGAGAGAATGATGACAATATTTATTGACTCTTCTAAATAGTACTCCCTGTTACAATAGGAAATCTCTAAATAAGAAACGTAGTTGAAATAGGAAACACGATCTCCTACTTCTCAAACTTCAAAAAGTTTAGCAAAATACTAATAATTCTCAAACCCAAGTCCATAAGTTTACTAATTAAACTTGAAAAAGAATTTTAATCCTTCTAGGGCTCTTATTTGAGTTGCAAAGTCTATCATAAACAAAACAATATTGGTAGAAACAGCAATATTTGAAAAAAAAAAAAAAAATCATCTTCAAAGATTTTGTTGGCTGCATCACTATGCACATGCAGACCAGCCAACCCAAAGTTGATTTGAGATGAGAGTAAAGACTAACAGAAGCTGCTAAGCAAATGGAAAAAAATTAAAATAAAATAAAATAAAATATTATAATAATAATAATAATAATAATAATAATAATAATAATAATAATAATAATAATAATAATTTGCAAAACCATTACTTCAGTCAGTATTTGTACATGTAGGACTGATTCTTGAACATTCAATATCACAGCTACTCATGTACATCATAGGGTAACACAAAGCATGAGAGAAAAATAAAATTCAATGAAGATTTCAATTCATGCATTCTCTAAAGCATCCTATGAAGAACTGACTACAAGAGAAGAAAATTCTTCACAAAAGAAAATAACTCTGGGTCATGTTGCCAAAATAGGAGAAATTATTGGGCCAAAGAAACATATCAGTTATTCATTAGTGTGATGAAGCAGTGACAGAGAGAAGGATTATTGGAAAAACAGCCACACAATCTGAAAGTGGCCCATCAGTAACCAAACTAAAGTAGGATAGCCTAAATAGTTAATGCAATAATTTCTTGATATAGTTGAAGCAAAAAACTTATTAACTACTGCAATTCATGCTGCCAAAGAAAAGGCAATTTGGACATATTAATTGTATAAGCGATTGATGTGCAATAATGGATAGCCAGAAATAGCATAGTCCAGAATCAAAGTTAAACAACTACTGACCAAATTCAAGAAACTTTAATGATTGACATAACTTCGAACACTATATCCTGTAATCCCAGGGTACCAACTTTTTATCACATGGGATAACCACACTTTTGACTAAACTAATTCCATCAATGAATGAAGCCTCCCTGTCCTGTTCATCAGGTAAGACTCCTATCATCACAGGGTATCTAAGATTACATTTGTTAAGAGATGTTCTGTTTAAGCATGAAACCTGTCAGGTCCAAATTAAATGTTAAACTACTCAACCAAACCTTTTCCATTTGTAAGGTACCATCTCTCATGCCATACTCTTTGTGATTCTTGGACAGATCTGATCAATTCTATCTATCATCAAATTTTTAATTCTCCACTTTATTAAGCACTCCTCAATAATACACCATTTCATCTTCCTTCATCAGTTTCATAATAATTTCTTCCTCATTTTACTTCCATAACATCTCATACCTTTTTATATGCTTCTCCAAAGATTCATGAGCGAATCTTCACATGCAAATCATCCAATATCACAGCAATTAAATTGGTAGGTGTAGTAGGAGTTTCTTGGCATGAACTTCCTCAACCTTTATCATATCTAGAATTCCTGTGTCGAAAACCACAACCCAAGTATGATATCAACCATATAATTTGATGAACAGAGTGCAATAAGATGGTGGAAGTTACCAGAAATTTAGAATACACAATTAAAGGTACTTGCCAACAATAAGACAAAGCTGGGAGTATGCTATTGCCAAAAGGTGCCTACTACAGATGTAGTATATAACTAAAGCATGAGTATTCAAGACAAAAGAAGAAAAAAAGTAAGGCATAAGCATTCTACCAGGATTATAGAGTGATGATATAAAAACTCTAGAAAAAAAAATCTCGAGCATTCTATACTTACAGATTCGCACTTAGTTGCAGACTATAAACAAGACTAGCAGAAACATTTCTTGCAAGACTTCTTTTGGCATGATCTATACCCAACACTGGTATAACAAAAGAGTTTACTTTTTCCTTTTTTGTGAAGCTGATTTGGTCTCGACTTCTCTCGTGAAGGAAGGTCTTGATACCTTCTCGGCATGGAGTGGTCTAAAGCCAAACACCAACAAAAGTAAGATATTTCTAGCTGGAGGTTCGGCCGAGATACGGAGTCAAATCCTTCATACCCTTGGTTTCCAAGAAGGGAAGCTACCGGTGCATTAGCTGGGAATTCCCATTATTTCCTCACGGCTTGGCAAGGCAGACTGTGTCTCCCTAGTGGACCGTATAACAACTAAGGTGCAATCCTGGACTTAGCACTTTCTCTCTTTTGCTAGCCGTCTTTAGTTAATCAGGTCAGTCCTTCATGCGATCCAAGCTTATTGGGCGAGTGTCTTTACTATCCCTGTTGCAATGTTTGACTATATTGAGCAGATCCTGAAACAATTTCTCTAGAAGGACCCAAGTCTAGGGAGGGGTGGAGCAAAGGTTTCCTAGGATGACGTGAGCCTTCCTAAAGATGAAGAAGGGCTTGTTATTCGCAGATTGAGGGATTATAATAAAGTAGCAATGCTGAAGCACATTTGGATCCTGTTCACGGATAAGAAATCCTTATGGTGCAAGTGGATCCACTCAACTTTCCAGAAGAGGAAGAGTTCTGGGTGGTAAGGAAACCAACATTCAGCTCTTGGGCTTGGAAGAGGATCCTCTATCTCAAGACCGAATTCTGTCTTTCCTTCTTCTAGAGGTTAAGGGATAGCCTTTCTATCTCCTTCTGGTTTAACCACTGGCACCCGAGAGGCCCCCTTAATATTGTATTCTTGAACTCTCAGATCTATAGCTCTGGTTTATCCAAGCAAGCAACTGTGGTTGACCTTTTTTCTCCATCTGGCTAGACCATCAGGTCAATGTTGGAATCATGGGAACACCCCCTCCCTATCCTTTCTCAGGTCTTGAATCACTTTATTTGGCTAGGAAACTCTTCTGGTTTATTCTCGATCGCCTCAGCGTGGCAAGCCATTAGAAGTAAGAAGAATTGGGTTTCTTGGGCTACTTTGATCTAGAACAATATGAGAGATCTCTCCGAGATATCAATTCAATCTTTGACTTATAACCAAGAACCTGCTTCTCACCCAAGCTTTGCTTCTATCGATCGGTAGGATTGAGCATGCAGTGTGTGCCTTTTGTAAATTGATGCCGGATTCGATCGATCATCTATTTTTTGGTTTTTGCATCATAACCAGCTTTGCCTTCTATTGGGCAATTATATGCAACCTCCCTTGCCGCAACAGACCTTGGTCGGAGAACGTTCAGTGGCAATCAGGTTTCTCTCTAGTAAAGATTTCTATCATTCCATTGCCCGTTTCTCTTTTGGTGCTCTTTGTCATATTATATGGAAAAATAGGAACGATATTCTATTTAGAGACCATATTTTAGAGGTTCCGGCCGTGAAAAACCACCTCATTAAAGTGGTGAGGGACAAGGCCTTAACTTTAAAAAATGTGGAGGAGAATCTGAGAAATAGGAGACTTCAACGAAGCTGGGTATTGATCCTTACATTTTCTCTTCTACACCACCAGAGCTTTAACGTTCTTAGTGTGGGTGCTGTTGGTTCCTGCTGGACGGCTTGAGGCTGTTCGGATGGGTGGGTTCGGCTCCCTGTTTGTTTTGTGGGTGCTGGTCCTTTGGGGTCCTCGCTGCTGTGGCTGTGATGCGATTGGCGGAGCTGCTGACTTTGGAGGCTGCTGGCGTGGATCGCTTGGCTGTTGGCGCAGGTTGCTCATCTTTGGGGGTTTTCCTGGGTGGGTTGCCATTGTTTCACTGGCTGGATGCCTTCTTTTGGTTGGCTGGTCCTCTTGGACTAGTTCTGCTTTGTTGGTTGTGTTGGTTTAGCCGTGTGGCTTCTTGTGCCGTTGTTTGGCTGTTGTTTTATCTCAACACCCTTCCACTCATTATGACTCTGTCTCATTTTGAGTGTACCGTGATCCTTTTGTATAGGTTGGTTAAAGCTCAATATATTTATTATTCTCACCCAAAAACAAAGAAAAAACAAAAGAGTTTACTATAACACAACATTTAGATGCAAACCATGTATACTTCTGGAAGAGCACAGCTGAATGACCAAAGATGTGTTAGTCATTGTCATCATCACTTAGCACAATGACATTGAGCGGTGAACAAGATCTAGCATCCTTTGCCATTAGTTTCCCAGGTGCCAGTTTGCCAAAAGAAGGTGCTTTCTTCACAGTTGAAGTAGGACTGTCGACAATGCTTTGTTTGTTTGATGCCATATCATTATTTGATTCTGCAGCTTTCACCCCAGAATGGGATACAAAATTAGTTATCTCATCTTCAGAGTCTGAGGAGACTGATACACTTGCACTTTCAGATAGAACACCAATGATATGTCTGTGTGAATGCGATGAGCTTTCTGCTTTCCCAAAATCATTGTTTACTTCACCCCTCAATCCATCTGAAGACATTTTTTTAATCAAATGTTCTTTCAGTTCAGCCTTGATGTGAGCTCTAGAGGTGATGCTTGCACTTGTGCTAACCTTTTGTCCCGAATCAGTTGGTTCAGCATCTGAGGTGGACTTGCTTACAAGAACAGAACTCATCGGTAGATCTTCTGTGGAAGTCTTAAAAGCAAGCCCAAGAAATTTGGCCCATTTGTACACGGCGCTGAGCTTCCCTTCCAAAGCTTCAATAAGGAGGTTCAGCTCACCAACTTCATAGCGGAACAGGAAAACTTTATTGGTCCAAGCACAAGAGCAAATTTGTGTAGCATGATCTAGACATGAATATTTGTCCCTCGAACATTTGCAGGACACTGCAGAAAGATGCAAATCAAAATGACATATGCCGCATTCTCTCTTACTTGAAGCATCAAAGTTCTGGTCCATTTTCTTTGACTGTGAAGAGTTGCAAAGATATTTTCTCCTTAGACTCTCCCATTTTACTCGTGACTGGGAAAAGAAAAGAAAAAGGCTGATAAGCAAAATTAAAAGCACATTGACTTTGTTAAAAAATAAATCAAGTGCACCACAGAAGTTAAGACAAAAGGAGTTGGTTCTTAACCACACAAACAAATGCCCACACAAGCTTTAAAAAATAATCTTACTTACATACCTTGAGTGCTTTGACCAGGATCCCATCTTTTCCACATGCATGTTTCCACCTTAAGTTATCTGCAGTCTCCTTTTTCAACAGTAAAAGTTCCCATTGCGCCCTTACAGCTTCCCTAGCTCCTCCAAGCAACAGCTTATCATGGGAAATCATTGTCTTTCTCCTTTTCTCACGATAAAGTTCAACAATATTCTGTCCATGAGATAACCAATCAAGAGGAGCAACATTAATGGATTCCACACAGTTAAATCCACAGCTAAATCCTGATTTATACGCCCCTGGAAAAATAACAACCAACTCTCCTGGATTCTGAGCACAACGGTAGACAGGTACACCCTGGCTTTTCAGGGTTGATGGGGATAAATGAGAAGACTGCATCCAATATTACAAATTTACACATCAATCAAACACTTAGGTTGTAGGATTGTAACTATACACATCTCTCCAATGTATAACCAACTTTATGAAGAATGAAAGAAATGTTAAAAGAAGTAGCAAATAATTCACTCAACTTCCCACGAGCATAGCTAGGACAAAAACTTTAACACAAAAATGTTCTGACAGTCACATCACTCTTCTTGTGACGTTCTTCACAATTCCATAACAATATCAGAACAAGCAGCACATGAATTTTTTAATTGGTAAGTCTTGTTTCGATGCTAAAAGGTTTTCTAAGTAGATGAAAGCATGTCACAGCGTTGAGAGAATACACAGAGCGCACAAGAAGTGTAGGTGGACGAACTAAAAAATAGATCAAAGAATAATATTAAGGCTCGTTTGACGGAAAATATGACATTTCTGGAAAATGTTTTCTAAAAAGCCATTTTCTAGAAAGATATAATTATTTTCTAATGTTTGGCCGAAACGTGAAAAGAAGCAGAAAATATTTTCAACTGTTTGGTAAGGAAAATTTTTTCTTTCATACACTCCTTTTCAATAATTGTTATTATTTTATTTTTTTCAAATATAATTTTTAATTATTTTTTATATTATAAAAAAATCATTTTTAAATTATATTTTTTCCTTCTCTTTGTTTTTTTGTCTTCTTCTTCTCCGCCGGTTGCTAGCCACAGCGATGCCCAGCAATCAACCGAAGGCAAGCTCAAGCTCACCTAACGCTGGCAAGCAAGCTCGAGCTCACCACTCAATTGGATCGTTGATTTGGCAAGCAGCGGCCTCAACTCGCTAGATCAGCAAGCAGCGAGCCAGATCGACAAGTAACGAGCCTGGAGCCCTAGGTCACCGTCAATCGGGCAAGCGGCGAGCTCAAGCCCTAGCTTGCAACTTGCCTAGCTCGCTGCCAATCAGGCGAGTAGCGAGCCTCAAGCTCGCTTGAGGCTGACAAGCTTGAGGCTTGCCTGTGGCCGGTCATCAAGACTGGCGACCAGAACTTTAAAAAAAAAAGGCTTAAAAATTTGAATTCTTTGAAAAAAGAAAATAAAAAGATAAAGAAAGATAAAAAGATAAGAGAAAGTGAGTGAAGAAGTTGTTTTCCTCTTTCTCAAAAGTGAAAAACATTTTCCCCTATCTTAGAAGACTTTTTTCTCATAATGAAAAATGTTTTCACCAACTAATTCATTTTCCGTGAAACAAACATCGGAAAATTCGAGAAACATTTTCCTAAAAGTTATTTTTTGTGAAACAAAGGGAGAGTAAGATTCAAAATCAAGAGAACTTAAAACTCTTGAAGAGTAGATGAGATCTTCAACCTGATTCTGACGAACTGGTAAACATATAGGAGCCAAGCATTCTTACTACAGTTGCTGATTCAGAGACAAAAGTTCAGTTTGGCTGATGGTAGAAATAGAAGCACAGTATCTACAATATAAATACCCAGTAACTCCCATAAAGGTCGTTCCATCTTAGGTCATTTTGCATTGTCACCATGGAATTCAATTGTATGGCAGAGATCACCACTACACATTCGAAAATCATTCAATTCTCACCAATCTGTTGCATATGGTGGTGATCACTTCTCTCACTTCTCTCTCTCTCTCTCTCTCTCTCTCTCTCTCTCTCTCTCCATTATCACCATGGAATTCAAATTGTATGGCAAAGATCGCCACTGAACATTCAAAAATCATTCAATTGTCACAATCTGTTGTGTATTGTAGTGATCACTACTCTCTCTCTCTCTCTCTCTTGCCAATTGAAAACGACAACAGCACCACATGTCATCTATAAAGAAAATATCTTGTAGGTGGACATGTCAGCATTTGGCTGGAACCCAAAGGGCATCAATTGATTGCCATTTCGATATTCCAATACATTGGGTAACAGATATTAGTGACCCAAGTGATATTCATTACCAAACATATGAAATAACCACCAATTTCTAATACCGAATAGGTACTTATCACATTCAACTCATGCTGGCAGCGACACCACATGTCATCTATAAAGAAAATATCTTGTAGGTGGACATGTCAGCATTTGGCCGGAAACCCAAAGGGCATTGATCGATAATCATTTCGACATTTTGATATATTGGGCGACAGTATTAGTGACCCAAGTGATCATTACCAAACATGAAATAACCACCAATTTCTGATACTTTACATAGTAGGTACTTACCACGTTTAACCCATGCTGTACGGATAGCAACTCCATGGAATACTTCTTAACAATAGCCTCAAACTTAGCACGATATCTGCCTGGGATGCAGTACCGAATTGTTGGAGCACCAATATGTGTATAGCATACTGAATATAAGCAGTGTTCTTCACATTTCTGCTTCCAACATTGGCGGCAAAGTCAGGCCATAAACAATATATAAAAGACATGGATAAATTAGCATGAAAGAGGAGTCAACAATAATAATAGCCAAGAAATGAACATGCAAAACCGAGCAAATATCAAGGAGCACACCGAGAAAACAATATCTAGGACTAGGAAAACCCATATAAGTTTAGAAACTATAATATAACTACAGCAGGATTGCATAAGCGAGAATGAACAAAAACGAATTAACATGCACTAAGAAGCTTTAAAATCTTACCCAGAGACTTGTTGCAAAGCACATACCCACATGTAGCTTAGGTGCCAAAATACTACATGTACTGAAGCTCTCAAAAGAAAGAAGAGAACCAGAAAGCCTTGGTAAATCATTCAGGTTCCACCCAGAATTAAAGGTAGAAGAGAATCCACTGCCAAAAGTTCTAGAATCCAAATCATCGCTGCATAACACCTACAAGAGCATAGGAGACCTGTTAGTAGCAAGTGAAACAAAGAAGTCAATATAATTGCTATCTTTCCTTTACCTCAATTTTATTGGTAGGATTCTCACAGATCTGTCTATATTCACACTCAATATTCTGCACATCATCATCTGACTTCATATCATGATCCTTTTTCAGGAAATAGTTTTCCTGAAAATCATCGGCATATTTCTTGAAAGTTTCAAGAGTATATTCTGGACCACATTCCCATTGAATGCCTTCAGTACAAAGGCACCCATCTTCACAAGGGTGCCTTGTGAAGATATTTTGGTTTTTACAGTCAGCATTTCCATTACATTTAACTGTTTCCCTTGGCAAATGGGTATTTAGCAGCAAATCTAGTCGTTGTACTTGAGTCCTGAATCTAGCACTTCCCCATATGTTTTTCTCAGTTAATTGGCACGGAGGCTTCCAAGAAGGCGGAGGAACAACACGACAGATCCCATATGCTTCTGCTCTCTGGTGTAAGCTTGTCAGGTACCCAAGGGGGTCGCCGAATTCCTGGTAATCAAATTCCAAAAAATCTAAAATGGCCCAAATTTTGACAGTGGATTAGATAATTGTTTACACAGACATTTTCTGGAATCAGCCTAGAGTTTATTAGAAGGATTACCTCTTCAGTCGGTTGGAAAACAGGAGCCTCCTCAAAGATACAAGTTATTGCATTTTCAGAATCCCCTCCAGCTTGTACCTGTTCTAGAACAGCAAGATAGGAAACTAAACTAGTTTCAGACTCTCCAAGTCAAATAGTGCAAAATAAGCAAACATGCAGAAAAATAACATGAAGACAGATATCCATTATTGTTCTCAGGTAGAAAAACCAAGCGAATTAGAGGGAATATTTCTATTCGTGCGATTGAATTCAAATGTGCATTGACTCCCAAAAAGATTCACAAGCTAGCATCATATCAACTTCTCTGAAGTCTGGCCTGTTAAAAAGTTGATGTTAAAATTTGAACTGACACTTTAATTGAAAATCAGTCTGGGAGAAAAGAAACAGGTTCAACATTCAGCTGTCTTAACTTCGAGTGATGGTCAGTGAACATCCAGAATCTGAAACCCGTAACAGATTACGGATTTCTAATAATGAACAAAGAGCTGGACCAGAGCAAAGTCCTCAAGACAGGAGCAACAGTTTCCTCATTTGAACCACACAAGTCGTGAACCTCTGGAATTCACATTGGCAAAATTACATGACAATTCATAGTCCATGAGGGCTTGCAGTTGCTTATTCAGGTAAAATAGCAACAAGACAGCTTTACAGCAATCTTGCTTCACAGAAATATATGTGAAAAACTTCTTTCCGCACCAAGCACTTCCACTTTGTCGAGGCCCAGCATAATTACTCAATGGTGACTGGTATGATGCCTCAACCGAAAGAAAGGCCTTGTTGGTTCACTTTGAAAATGAAATCCAATTCCTGATGAACCATACTTCTGTTTGGCAACATTCTTATACTAGGAACCAGATTACTAAAGTAATTAACCTCCCCCGGAATCATCTACCTTACTTGTTCTCCCTCACCAAACGAGCTCTTTCCAAGTCTCCATCATTGCTCCTGCCCTCATACCCTCTCTCTCTCTCTCTCTCTCTCTCTCTCTAACATGCTTATTTAACTTGAGCATTGCACTCCACATGCTCGATAACATGATTTAGGGGTCTATGAAAGTAAACAAACAACACACTACAACGCGAAAACGAAAAGTTACCACAACCGCCTCGTGCTTCGCTGAGTCGGAATCTTGTGCACCGCTTTCATGGTGAAGCACCCAAGGTCTGCGATTGATGGAGGCGTCTGCGACGGCAGGCTCAGCATCCGCCTCTTCGGCCCTCTTGAGACGGAAGGACGTGAGAGACGCGAAACCCGGCGGAACCGACAGGTCTTCAGGTTTCGGACGTTTCGCTCCCATCTGCCAATTGCCATTGAAGTGGATCTCAATTTCAGATCCACACGAACCAGCACAAATTCATTCACGAACTAGCCAAAATCCCTACTCAAAAAACTTGAAAATTGGAGACATTCGCCTACGACGCGAACGATGAGAAGCTCGAATTGTAAATAACAAGAGTGAAAGAGGCAACGCAGCTCGGGATTACGAGCTTGCAAATGAAGAAGTGTGAACATACCGCCAGTCCGTGGATTCACGAAAAAATAAATTATTTAAAAAATAATTATTTATATCTTTTGAAATAATTAATTAATAAAAAAATTCATTAGTAGTTTGATGTTATAATACATGTTCTATTCTCTAATGTGTGTACATACATGTACATTATTTATAAACTCAATGAAGAATCCCAAATTATGTTTATTTATTGTGTCGAGTGAAGGAAGGCAATTTAGGTTTAAACATAATCACCATTAATGAATATCCATCAATTATTAGTCAATATCAAGTCGTATGGATGTATCATACCATTTATTAATGGTCAGGATCAAATCATATGGACATACCGAATCAATAATTAACTTTAAATGCACGAGATTGCCATTGATTGTGGATTAACAAATGCACGAAATCATGTATGCTTCTAGACAATAGCTTATCATGCAATAGAGCTCAAACAAATAATAGATTGCGTAACTTATCCTGAAAATGTTTAGATCAATGACAATTTCTAGAATAGAAGCTTCATCATAGCAAGTGCAGTCACCCTCCTCAACATGAGTCGTAAATTAATAACTACCATCGATGCATGAAAGTGGGACAATATCAACGCAAATTTCTAGCAGAAGAAATTGGAGGCGATCCTCGTTGCAGGATGAAGGGAGACAAACTTCGATTGAAGAACCTGGAAGAGGGGCTGCCGGTTGAGGAAGGAGGAAGACGAAGCCAAATGGGGGAAAAAGGCAAAAAGAAAAACAAAAAAAGAAAGAAGGAAAAAAGAAATAAAGACACGTCCAACACGTAAAGTATCATCCTTTGCCTGACATGTTTGGACGGCCGGCCGGAGCCCTAGCTCGCATTTTTTCCAATCCATGAAATTTATGAAAATTCTAATCAATTTGACTAAGCCTCTGGATCATAATTTTTCTTAAAATTTAAGGATATGAAACACTTTGGTTGAGCTAGACAATCCTTTCAAAACTTAACGATCAAGATCATAACCCGTCATAGAGACTTAAAGAATAAACAAAGGAAGAGTGCCAATCAACATGGTCAACATTGTCTAAAATTGGAAAAGCGACATCTACTGTTATAAGGATGACATGATATCTACACATGCTATATTTCTATTTATATCCAAGTGCCAGAAAAAATATTTTTCTATTTTTTTCATTTTTTAAATATTTAGTTAATAAAAAATGTTTTCATTTTTTACAACAATTTATATATAAACATTTTCTTGAACAATTAAATATTTTTTGTTTAGTCATTTTTGGAAAAAAAAAAACACAAGTAACCAGTTTTGGAAATTATTTTTCAAATTATTTATCTTCCACAAAACAAACAAAACATAAACTTCCCAAATTTTGGATAGAATATGCTTAATCCTAAACTAGTTTAATTACATTTTTCCTCAACATGTACCACGCCTGTTACTTTTAAGGAGTAAATCTATATTATCATCACAATGGAAAAAGGATATGGAGAAAATAAAGCAACCGAAATTTAAATATTAGGCAAAATAAATATCAATAACAGTTGGACAAAATTGAACAAATATTGCAATTTTTGTGGAAAGGCCCGGGCCTTGGTGCGGGTGGTGCGAAGGTTGCCTGAAACAATGTTTGCCTTTCGAAATCTGAAGGAGGCCTAGGAATTAGGAAACTTCGGGAAAGCAACACTGCAATAATGCTTAAGCACATATGGCTAGTATTTACAAACAACAAATCTCTCTGGTGCAGGTGGATGTTCCTAAAGAATGTCAACTTTTGGTTGGCATCCAAACCCACTTTTTGTTCTTGGTCTTGGGAAAAAATCCTTGATCTTAGATGTGACTTCTATAGGTCTTTTTGCTGGCATGTGGGAGATGGTACCTTGGTTTCCTTCTGGTTTGATAATTGGCATCCCAAAGGGCCGCTTAACTTGTTGTTCTCCAATACTGAGATCTACCATTCACAGCTTCCTAAAGGAGCATCCATGGCTAACTTTTTAGCATTCTCAAAGCATACTTTTGGGTGTTGAATGTTATTGCCGCTTGGGATGACCCCCTCCCGGAGCTCAATTATGAACCCGATTGTTTCCTTCGGTTGGGTAACCCGTTTGGCACCTTCTCTGCTGCTTCGGCGTGGGAGGCTATTCGTCCAAGAGGCTAGAAATTGTAATGGGCTCCTTTCATTTGGAACAAAGCATTGATTCCCCAATATCAATTCCTACTTTGGTTGATCACTAGAAATAGGCTACCGACAAAGGTTTTGCTTCTCACCTATGGCCGTATCCCAACAGTGAATTGTGCCTTTTGTTCTTGTCGTCCGAACTCGGTCGACCATCTATTTTTTGGGTGTTCCATTCTTGCTGCTCTAGCCACCTTTTGGGCTTCTAGATTCAATTTTGCTTGGATGAACAAATCTAGAGTGGATAACCTACCCGGGCGATCAAGTATTTGTCTAAAAATTCTTTCCGTTCCACCCTTGGTCGGTTTGCTTTTGTAGTCGTATGCTACATCATTTGGAAGGAGCGAAATAATATTCTCTTCAGGGGGAGGCCACCATCCCTCCCAGCTATGAAGTTGCAATTGGAGAAGGTTGTCAGAGACAAAGCATTGTCTTTTAACCATGTCCCTTCCAACACCACGAATTGTAGATTATTGCATTGCTAGTCTATAAACCCTTCCATTTTGGCAAACTGATCTATCTATTGACCAATAGACCTTTTGGAGCAGGGGTTTTATCACACCCTCTTCGATTTGGCGGTTCTATTAGTCCTTGCAGCCGAGCCCGAAAGATGCTGTTTCGGATTTAAGAGCCTCTTCGGCATGGTTTTTATACTCACCTGCCAATCCTACCATCGGGTTCCTTGCTTTACTTGTGTTGTTGTTGGGGTCTTTGTTCTTTTGCTCCTTGTTTAGGCCGTTTGGTTTGCTTTTGCCGTTGTTTTGGCTTTCCTCTGCTCCTATGTAGGTAGTCTTGTTTTACCTTGGCACCCTTCTACTCACTTTGACCTAGGGGTGATCGGTTCCCGGTTCGGTCCGGTTCCACCTTGAAACCGGGAACCGGACCGGGAGCACCGGTTCCCAAAATTGCGAACCGTGGACCGGACCATTTGGTCCTAGGACCGGGAACCGGACCGACCATCGGTTCCGGTCCGGTCCGGTCCGGTCCAAAAAAATCGACTCTACTTTTTTGCACTAAAGAACTAAAGAGTGACCGCGCTCTTGACCGATCAATCCAATTCGATTCCCGGGCAATTCAACAAAACTAACCACACGTGTTTCACGTGCAAAATATTCAAACTTCATTCGTGTGATTCACGGGATCTCTTGAAGTCTTAATCTCACATCGAAACTAACAAGGAGATTTTTTCTATAAATAAAAGAGTAACAAAAAGGGTTTTAATGGTCTCTTGGCCACATAAGAGGTTGCTACCTCAAATTGCAACTTTGGTTGCAATAAGTTATCATGTTTATATGTTTTATTAATTCTATGTATATAAATTATATATAAAAAAAATTTGGTTCGGTCCGGTCGGTCCGGTTCGGTCCGGTTCCCACCTTGAAACCGGGAACCGGACCAACCGGCCACCGGTTCCAAGATTAGGAACCGGGGACCGGACCGCCGACCATGGGAACCGCCCAAAACCGACCGGTTCGGTCCGGTCCGGTCGGTTCCCGGTTCGGGCGGTTCCCGTTGCACACCCCTACTTTGATCATTCTTGTCTTTGTGAGTGTAAGTTCTTGGTACTGAGTTCTTGTTGTATAGCTTCTTGCTTCTCTTTGGCTTAAGTTAATATATTTATTACCATTTATCAAAAAAAAAAAATAACAATTGAGAAAGGTCTCAATAACCAAAAGGTTAAACAACGAAAATTGAATAACATCGTGTGTTTTTAACTAGCTAATTAATGCAAAAAAAGAAGATAATTAATGAAATTATTTAAGATAGATCACCTTAGATATTGGTCAGTCATCTCTTTTTATGATTTGAGGACAACATTTTTCTTCATATCTTTTTATATTAATCAATCATTTTTTTTCATATTAGTTAGTATAAATAGAATAAAGAAATTTTGCATCCTTCACTTTTGTTAAAGGCTATTTGGGAATCGTGGTGAACATGTCAGATGAATAACCCAAGTATACCAAGAGAAAGGACACAAGAGGATTTCATGGATAGGGCAAAGAGATTTTAGGATGGTTTAAGACTGAACATCCAAAGCTAGTTGGTGCCCTTGAACCTAAAGGATAAGCAAGCCTAAGATAGTGCACTAATAGGATGGGTGGTCTCTTGGGAAAGTGCCTACCTATGCGCCAAAGGACTACTAGGATAAGCAAGCCTATGCAACTTAAATCTCATGAGTCATAATCAAAGGCATACAAATCCACAACCTTATCTATGCCTTTTTGACTTGAATATCGACTTGCGAGACTTCTTCATGTCTCTCAATTCATAAATAGGGTCGATCAAAGCATGCATGTGCCACATAGGTCATTGAAATAACATTTAATTCATGCATTTTTCTCATGTAACTCATATATATCTATGCTACACATGTGCAGACTATGGCATGATTCTCATCATATGCATTAAGCATGCATGCACTTTACACACGTTGATGTCTCAAGATCATCATGGCATCCCATACTACCATGTTATCCTCGAGACCATGCTGCCCAATATAATATAGTCAAGCGCCCATGCCACGCAATAATCCGGACCTAATCACATACAAATCTCATGCACTTTCCACACAAGTATGTCCAAATTATTACGACCGCTCAAGGTTCAAGGTCAACTCGAAGGTTCACAGTCATCCGGCGTAACCGAGCATCATCTCGCCCCATTGAGTGCAGCAACATCCCGTGTATTCATACGCCTTAGGACTGCATTCCATTAAGGAGTTTCATTCCGAAATCCATCCGCGAACGGTGTCCCGTTGACTTGGGGGCATTCAAACTTATTTAGGCATCATCCCGCATAATCATACGTATTAGGACGGGACCATCACCCCCATAATCATACGCATAAGGGCATTTATGTGATTACACAAGCATACCATCACTCAAACCCATTGTTTTCTTTCTCATTAGCCAAGTATGAATGCCCTAATGGCATGCGAGGCAAAGCGTGTCTCATGATCTATCGAAGCTATATCAATAAAATATGCCGAGCACGAAACAAGAGTCCGTGGTTTGACACGATACGTTGAGCACTTGCCTAAGTCCAATTCAAATTGGAAACGATATGCCTTGAAATCACATCAAGACCAAGAAAGAACCAAGCCATCGTGACATGATCACTGGCCTAGTACCAAACTTAGCTTGGGAACAATACATCTCAAAATCGCACCGAGGCCAAGAAGGACCGACCCATTGTGACATGATCATCATGGCATGCTTCCAGTATCACCAAACTCGGTTTAGGAACAATGCGCCTTAGTATCACCAATCCAAGAGAGAGACTTGACCGGCATGCTTCCACACACGTCCAAGAACCACTGTATATCCCGTCTCGGAGGCTCGAGTGTTCTCCCGCATTGATTGACCATGGATAATGAACATATGTGTAAAGAGTACTTCTAATGAACACATATAAAACATTGCCATTAATAACAAAGAATATCACATAGAACAAGAACATCCAATAACATCACAAGTCGCTTCCAATGACAATATCATATCGAACAACCTTAGCATATTACCTTTCAAAATAGTCTCTCATTACTTATAATTATAGAATGCTACGAATGCTTGCCCTTTTCAACTTTTGAATTGCATAGGCATGTAACATCTTTAAAAACTAGCATTCAACTAGCATAGACACTTTATAATTCACAACATAAAGATCACTTATCATAATCAAGATAGGTTATCGCATCCAACGATAACTTATAACTATCTTATCACATTTAATGATAACCTATCATGATAACTTATCACATCAAACTATCACTTATCGCATCCACTTATCACCTATCGCGATAGCTTATAAACCACTACTTGTCACTTTAACCTACTTATCACATAATCTAACACCATTAATCATAAATCAATCCTAACTCTACTCCTAAGAGCAATTACCGCTCTAATCAAGGGTTAGGAGGCTACTTGCTTCCAAAACTAGGCCACGGCAAGTGGTGGCGACCAGGCCACAACATGGTGGCGGCTCACAATGAAGCTCCACAACATGCGGTGGTGGTTGATTGGCGGTTAGTAGCCCATGGAAAGGCTAGAACAGCCAAGGAACAGTTGCACACGGCTTGAGGGAGGTTTGGCAATGGCTTGGGACTTGTGGCCAACACGCGGGAAGGATGGCACCACGAGATCTAGCGGCAAGGGTAGCCCAATGAGCTTAACAGTGGACGGTGGCTCACAGCCATCAACACCAAGGGGGAAAAAGAGAGAGAAATGGGTATGAGTTGAGGGAGAGTGATGGAGGAAAAGTCATCCAAAGGGAGGGTAGAGAGAGAAAGTGAGAGAAATGATGGAAAAAGAGGAAAACTTGGGGAAGAAGTTGGCATTTTATGCTCCTTGACTTATCGTCCTAACTTGGGAAGCAAGAACACATCTTGGCCCTCCATTCCAACTTAGGGAGAAAGAATAAATCATATCCCTCTATTTTGCCATAAAAAGCCAAAGCCTTTAGATGCTAAGTTACTGTTCACGTGCACTGTTTGTGACATCCACAAACCGATCCCGATTTTCAAAATGGAATTACATGGGCATCCAATTTTCAAATGGGATTACAATAAGGATTGGTAGACCCCAAAAACGCTAAAAATGCCACATTGAGAAGAAAACTCAATTTTTCATCGGCGGGATGCAAAACTTTGGAAAAGTGGAAACGGGCCGTGGTGAGGGCCTAAGCCCATGTTGGCAACCCAATGGGCCTAAGCCCACGATTAGGCAGCCCATGGGCCAAATCACATCATGGATGTCCCAAATGGGCCTAAGCTTAAGTGTGTGGCCCAAGGTCCATACGCCCAAGAGGTGGGTTGCCATAGTGGGGCCGTGGGTCCTCCAAGTCCATCAAGCCTTCAATGTAAGATCTTGACTTTTAATGCACCCCATGTGCATGAACAATACCCAATCTTGGCGAAATGACCAAATTGCCCTTTCATTCAACTAAGAACAAAAGGGCAAGATGGGAAAGGAGCTAGGAAGGAGCAGCCATGTGCTGAAGATGGGGAGGTGATGTCATTCCATGGCCTAATCTAAGCCTACCTAGCCTATCTTCTAGCCTAGCCATGAGTGGTTCATTAAATTGCATTAATGAGACTTGGGCAAAAAATAAAGTAAGAAGTGATCCAAGCCCTTGAACTTGGATGGGACATGGTAAGATCTAATCTTGGCCATCCAATAGCCCAAGTGTGGGTTGCTTTTCCTCTCTCCCCAAATACATCCATACCTCTCCCTCACTCTCATTTTCACACTTTGGCTCTCAAGTTCATCTTTCTCTCCCTCCTTGCCATAGCTGAACCACCCCTTGTCCATTTGCATCTCATTTTGAAGCCATCTTCTTCATTGTTCCTCATATTTCCCTCACCAGCAATCGAACACCACCCACCTCTGCCGGTTGCCGCCGTGCAACCGCCTGAGATGTTGTTCAACACACTCACGGGAGCTTTGGAGGCGTGATCAGCAACCCCAACCATTGTCCGATCTTGTTGCTCCTTCCCCGACGCTTTTTAACGCTAGGACTTGGG
Source organism: Eucalyptus leucophloia subsp. euroa (assembly GCA_017140325.1). Lineage (NCBI taxonomy): Eukaryota > Viridiplantae > Streptophyta > Magnoliopsida > Myrtales > Myrtaceae > Eucalyptus > Eucalyptus leucophloia. Next base: position 26,025,043 of record CM029471.1, read on the forward strand.
CATGAGTGGCTTTCTAGCCCTTGAATAGGGTTGTTGTTGCATTTTGGAGTTAGTTTAGAGCTAAATTAAGGCTAAATGATGTTTTTTAATGTGATAAATAGGTTTTGTATGATAGGTTATCATAGGGTCCCAATAGGTTATCTTGATAGCTTATCATATGTTTGTTAATAGCTTATCATATTTTTGTTGATAGCTTATCATTTTTTCTTCGATAGCTTATCATGTTTTTGTCAATAGGTTATCATGTTTTCATTGATAGCTTATCATATTTTAAGTCGATAGGTTATCATGGTTTATCAATAAATAGTTATGTGATAGGCCATTAAAGTATGATATGTGAAGTGTGATGTGTTATGTTAACAAGCGATGAATTATTGGATAGTTTAGGATGACATGTGATAAGTGAATTTCATGAATTATATTGAATTGCAATGACTAATCCTACTTTGATGAGTGACTTATATGCCTTGGACTTGTAAAATTGGATGGTACTTTTATATGATATAATATGAAGCACGTGGGTGACATGATGGCATATGGCATAGGTTGTTGCATATTGCTGGGGCATCACATCAGTTAGTGAGAAAGATAAGAAATGAATCGTGTGATGGTATGCCCGTATGATTACCGAAAGACCTTGATGTGTTTACGCGGGGTAGTAAACCCATCCTAATGTGTTTACTCAAGACAATGCCTGATTAAGTTCAAATGCTCCCAAATCAACGGGAAGCCATTCGCGAATGGATTTCGGAATGAAGCTCCTTACAAGAGTATTGTCTTGATGTATTTATGCAGGATGATGCCATGCTCAATGGGTCGAGACGATGCCCAATTATGCTAGATGACTAAGAACCTTGGGGTTGGCCTTGGGTCCTGAGTGACCATAATAATCTGGACAAGATTGTGTGAAAAGCGCATGAGATGTATTTGTGATGATGTCTAGATTATTGCATGACATGGTGCATGACTATACTATGTGGCTCATTTGTATGATTGGATCGGGAGCATGGAAAGTATTATGGGAATTATTTGTGTATTGTCGATGATGGCCTTGAATGAGCAAATATGTTTTCTTGTAAATAGTCAGGGCAAAACAAAAGAAACTTTGCTATTGATATGTTATTGATATAGGAATTCGATGTTTAGGGCGTCTCTAAGATGAACGGCTTCTCTATGTGAGGTTTAAGAAGTTCACTCATTGAGTTTAATTCACTATTATTTGTTGAATGTTTATAGGCCCTAAGAATGATTGAGCCTTTCCACCAAATTTGATTCGAACTCCCCATAGAACATAGCACCTCTAGTACTACGAGAGCGGTCCAAAAAGTATTACTAACCCAATTACCACCTAACTATCTACGGGCTCCAAAATCCACACCCATCATGCCTAAGCTAGAAATAGGTAAATAGGATAGGGATTATGTCATCTTCTCTCTCCTCCTCACCCTTGAATGCCCAACATCTTCTTTATGCACATAATTTTTGTTTTATTAGGCTAGAATGGCAAAATGGTAATTTCACTATCCTTGGGTACTATTCATGCACTATTCAGGCACATGAATTATTAATGAAGATTTGAAATGACCTTGGGCTTGGGTGACCCATGGGCTCCTTTGGGTTGCTCATCTTGGGCATGAGGCCCTTGGGCCGCCCACTTGAGCTTAGGCCCATTTGGGCCGTCCATGGTGGGCTTGGGCCCATTATGCTACCCAATGTGGGCTAGGGCCTGCTTAGGTTGTCACTCGTGGCCCATTTCCACTTTTCCAAACTTTTACATCTTGCTAATGAAAATTCGAGTTTTTACCCAAAGTGGCATTTTCGGCGTTTTCATGGTCTACCAATCCTCATTGTAATCCTATTCTAAAAATTATGATCAAATTAAGGATGTCATAGTTTTGGCAGAAGAACATCTCAAGTGCCAAAACTTGGCACGGGAGGACACTTAAGTGCCAAAACTTTAAAAATATACACTTAAATGCCACTTTTTTGAAAAGTGGGACACTTAAGTGCCGCATCCGGTGAACATTGCCGGAAATCCTAGGTGGCAATATTTTATTATTTTTGCTTGCCTATGTGACTTCCGGAAAGTTGAGTTGGCTCTCACTCACTAGAAATGACATTGTCTGCAAAATAAAAGCCCTAAATCTGCAAAAACAACATCGTCTCCCCAAATGCCCCAAATCTAAAACCCTAAATTGGCCAGAACCCCTATTGAAGTGCTCAAATCCAAGTCTCGAACCCTAATTTTCATTTGTCCAAAATTCCATTGTCAAATCTTGGAAATGGAGCGCAGGACTCACAGCAATGCCTCAAATTCCTCTCACCGAAGCGAAGGAGAAGGCCAAAGTTTCTATTTTTATGGGTTACCAAGTCCAAGAAGAACATCATGGACTCAAATCAATCCTGAGAGAAGATTTGATGGATGCGCCCGATATAAAGAAGCCTTGAAGTGCAAATATTTCAAATGGGTCGATGCGAAGTTCTTTGACCGAGCTGCAGATGTGATAGTGGATCTATTTCATAAAAGACATCAATCTCCATCTATGTTCGTGGACGACTAAGACAATCTTGACTTAATGCAAGGTCAAGCGTCTTCAGCTAAATTTTTCAAGAATGAAGTCTCAATGCAAGCTCAAGCGTCTTCAGCTGAACCTTTCAAGAATGAAGTTTCAAGGATAAAAATTGAACGGAAATGTTACCAAGCGTTTATTATGGTGTTGTTTTATTGTCTATTATCCTTTATGATGAAATGTAAAGTATTTGAAGATGAGAAAAAGTTTCTCCTGCTATCATAGTTAAAAATGGTGTTGTTTTGGATTAAATGTAGACTTTTTTTCTTTTTGAAAGATAAGAAGAAGTTTGTGTTGTTCCATAAGATCGTTATGGCTTTGTTGTTGTTTGTGTTGTCATATGTATTGTGAGTTACTTCTTATGTTTGTGGGGAGGTTAAGAAAATGAAATGAGTAAATTAGATGCTGCTTGTATTATATTTTTGCTTGTTCTTGAATATAAATCAATAATGATTGATGTGTTATGGTGGCTTTTTTACTTGAACCAAATATAAACATAAACTAGCAGCAAATATTGGAATTGAATGGTGTTGTCATAAGTTAAATTACTATCACATTCTCTATTTTGCTACAAATTAGCATATACACAAAACAAATATGAGTGATTACCCGAGTGTCATAAGTTGTATCAAGTAATCACTTAAGTACTAGTCGTGATGAAAAAAATATCATTTTAGTGTTATGTTATTATTAAAGTAATCACTTAAATGTCACTTGTAATTAAAAGTGAACACTTAAGTGTCAAGTTTTTTAAAATGTGATCAGTTAAGTGCCAATTTTTTGTGGGTTTTTTCTAAAAATTGCGCTCGCCATCACCACTGGCTGCGCCACCAACCATCACCACTAGCCACAGTAGGCGCTCTAGCCACTACCGTGCTAGTGGTGTTGCTACACAAGGTATTAGTGCAAGCTGAGCCTTGCACTAGCTTGCACTAGTACACATGGTGTAACTTGTGCAAACTGCACACTTGCACTAAGTATAGCATAAGCTCATAACCCTCACCACAAACCCAGAATCACTGGGCATTACCACCAGCCATATCAGCACCCCAGCCATCATATTAGCACCTGAACAACAAACTCACTACCATCAAGCATCACCATCCACCACCACCAGTCACACCAGCACTCTAGCTACCACCACAAACCCAACACCAACAATAGCGAGTAAAAGCATAAATTGACAACCAACAAGATCATTCCATTAATATTGAAATTAAGTCTTACAAAATCAATAACAAACTAAAAAAAAAAAAAAGATAACCATCCATAGAGAGTTATTATAACTGTTTTGACCCTAAGCTCCGCAAATCCTATTATGTTCCATCTTATCAATCAATATGCACGACATCCCATGTTTGTGTTCCTTTCGATGGGTCTTTCACTTGATTTATAATTCTTACACTATTTGTAACTGGACGTACAACTTCTTCTTAAACCTTCTTAGTATCCACTGACTAAGATGGAGCTGCAAATGTCCTAGGCTGAATTGATTCAACAAGAGTTGCAACTGTCCCAAACTGAATTAAATCAGATGGACCTGCAACTGGGTTCTTGCTCTTCTTTCTTGTTGGCGCCGTTGATGTTTTCTTTTTGGTTGGTGCAGCTGTTGATTCTTGAGTTGGGCCTGAGATAAGAACCTCTTAACTTCTCCCAGGCTACAAAAAGACAATAAATTGTCAGCAAAAGTTTGTGACATAAATTAAATTAAATCCAACCAATAAAACTTATATTCAGAATGACTGTTCCAATACGCTCATCTGTATAAAGGCCATAGTCATATTGTCTTAACATATTCCCAAGTACCCCTCTTGTTTGAATAGAGGCGTCACTTTCAGGAACTTGTGATTTATTAACTCTTTTTCTTGCTTGTGATTTCTTGGGCCCTTCAACTACAGTCGGGGCTTCTTCGACCAATTCTTTAGCTGTGCATTTTCTAGATGGCTTTTGTGTAGCTGCCCCTTCACCTGGCCTTCTTCTAGTTATCCTTTTGTGTAGTCTTTCAACTTCAGTGACACCTTCTATTAGGCCTTCTGTGGTATTGATGATACTTGTGGTGCCCTTTGTAGTGATTCTTCTAGAGGCTCCTATAGTGACCCTTGAGATGGCTTTTGTAATGGCCCTTCAGTTGGCAATTGAGCTCCAACTTACTTTCTTTGAACTTGAGAGAAAGCCAAAAGACATCATAAATATAATATCGGCTCATATAATAATGTAAAGAAAAAGAAAAACTGAATACAAATTATTGAATTTACTGGGTATTTCTTTCTCTGTTGAAGAATAGTCGACTGAACTGGCCGTGATGCTGCTTGGGCCAATCCTTCAACTAGCCGTCTTCTACTTTGCCTTCTTTGAACAGGCTGTTCACTTTCATGACTTACTGGAGTTCTTTTTGTGACCTAACAAAGACATTACATACAAGGCCAAATAGGATATTATGTACATATTTATGATAAATCACAAAGCAACATAAACATAAAATAAATTTCATGACTTTCCAGGTCCTAGTTGTCGACCGAAGAACAAGTCGACTCACTTGGGCCTTCTGTTTGTCTTTCTCCAACTGTTTCTTCACTAAGCCCTTCAACTTGCCTCAACTGTTCTTGTTACTTCCTCAATTGACAACCTTTAATATTGTGGCCTGCTACGCGACAATAAGAGCACGTCATCTTTGCACAATGCCTGCTCATCCTTTGTTAACCCAAGACCTCTCTCTCCGCCATTCTTCGTCTTCATTTTGGCATTCCAATTTTTTTCTTCAGCTGCAAAGGTTGAGGTGCTTCATGATCCGTGGGCTCTCAAAACTTGCTACTTCTAATTGGCCGCATCATGAACTGATACGAAACAAGGTATTTTGATTTATTGTACTAATTATCGATGTAATCATTTTTATTGTCACCCTTCAACTGGATGGCATATATAGCATGTGTATAAGGAATTTCACTTAGTTGCCATACTCTTCATGAATACTTCCTGCTTTTTAGCTTAATAACATACTTATTAGCACCCTTCATTATCTCATATTCATCATCTCCATTCCAAATGAGATGACAATGCCTACTTGTAACTAAGTTCTCATCTAATTTCTTGGCAATCCTAAGATCATATTGTCTAGTCCACTTTGCAGCCTCATCTCTTTGTTTCTGTAGTTAAGTCATTATCGCAACTCATATATCTTCAAGCATTGAGATGATTGATTTGCATTTGCCATATATTATCTTCGAATTAAATACTTCATAAATGTTGTTGTCGACGTTATCACACTTAAACTCCTCACTGAAGAATGCCCTACACCAATGCTTCGGTTCTAGTTGAAATAGTGTAGCACAACCTTCCTTTGTCAACTGAAGTAGTCCTTCTTTGGCTATCCTAAGGTCAGTCATGTTTGTATTTTTTACCAATTGCCAAAATTACAACTGCAGCTTATCTAGGTTTTTGCCCAATTTCTATATATATGCCGCGCACACATTCGATGTTCAACATAGGGCAACAACTCGGCTACTGTCGGAACTAATCCCTGCAATAATTCAAAGTAAGAAAGTAAGCAAATTACATGTTAATATTACAAAGCAAACTATTGATTAAATTTTTCAAAAAGCAAGCATTACATTTTGTTGGTCGCTCATGAATGCCCACCATTCCCCGTTTGTTATCTCTAAGTCAGCCATCCCTGTTCTCAATCTTTACAATAGCCCAAGCTAATGGGAACATTTGGTTATTCGCATCTCTTCCAATCGCCGCCAATAATTCTCCCTTGCACAAGCCCTTCAAGCAACAACCGTCCTATCTTATAATCCATCTACAACCAGCTAAAATTCCCCATCTGCATGCATAAAAGCGCACACAGAATTTATCAAATTTGGTCCCACTATCAAGAAGCGGTCTCTCCATCACCTCTACATATACTCTATTTGAAGGGTTTTGCAACCTACACTCCTAAGTATAATCCCACACCTGCCCATATTCCTTACCATACTGACCAATAAGTTTTTTTATCACATTTTGTTTTGCTCTTTTGTACTGATTGCTAGATACATTGATACATACACGCTCCTTCACTAGCATCCTAAAGTTAGTAATTTTCATATCAGGCATCAGCTTGATCAGATCGAAGAAGTGCTTGGACAACCATGCACTCGTTACCCTTTTGTTTTGAAAATTAATGGAACAAGTGTGTTTCTCTTAGTAGGCGCTAATCTGAAAAGACCCACTCCTCTTAACAAATGCACCATAAATCTTCCATGAACAATTTTGCTATGAACACCTAACTTTTATAAAGTTCTTAATGTTTCTAATGAAATCAATATTTCTTTGTGCATCAATGAAGTTCTTCAGTATAGCTTCCCTAAATTGTATCGCATCTTGGAATTTCATATCTACTAACAAAATAGGAGAGTTAACAGATGGATCATACGAAAGAAATTTACTTTTCCTTCTACGCACAGCTCTTTGATCTTCTTCAAGTTCGTCTTAGGAAGTAGAAGTGTCGATGCTTTCTTCATAATTTGTCTCCTGGTCAGCAACACCAACATTTGTAGCTCCTCATCATCGTCGTCACTTAAGATTAAGAAATTTTTAGCAGCCAACCCTTCATCCTCATCATACCATCACTGGATTCAGCTACTTCCCAATCTAATTCAGTGATGGTAACATCACCTATGTCACAATCACTTTGGTGATCAGCATCTGCGCCCCTCTCCTCCCCAACATGTCCATCATGCTCTCCTTCATCCTTAACCTCAATACTAGCTTGGATACCATCTCCTCCTTCTCCTACTGGGATGCTATCTCTATCATCATCTTCGTCCTCACTATCACTATTGTATTCAATAAATACTTTCGCCTCTTCGCCATGAAGATAATGATATAGGATATCCCTAAAACCATAATCATCTTCTAAAACTCTCAAACAATCTCTCAAACTTTCCCAAGAACACAATATAGCAACTTTTGTACTCTACAAGGCAAATATATCACTATATCCTTAACAAATCCAATATAAGATGCCTTTTTTTTATATCTACAAAGATAGTACCATTATTTCCCCCTCATACTCCCACTTGTCCTCCCAATCACAAAATCCCCACCGTAGCAAATAATGACAGCAACATAGTCCTTATCATGAGCCATCTTTGCAACAAAAGAGAAAAAATATACAATTAACTTTTGGGACCAGATTCACAAAGGACAACAGACAATTGTATATGGAGGTCCCTACACTCTTTATTAAGGAAAAGAAGAAAGAGGGAAGATGCACTGGTCAGATGACAGCTTTATTGAAAAGAGGCCTCAGGACAAATAGAGATGGGGATCCAATAGCTACTTTGATTATGTTGTGTTTCTTTAAAATATGGAGAAATCCCCCAGATAAGCATGGGTCTACATGACACCAATTTCAACACTACATTTTTTAAAAAAATGCCCAGAAGTCGCCACAACAACAAGAGATTCGATTTGGAACTATTATGGGACTGCATGTTTTCGTTTCTTTTTTCTATTTAAGAACATAATTTTTTTTTTTGTTCTCGAGAACAAAAAAAGAATATAAACGCGTTTGTTTGCGTTTTTATTCAAAATCTGATTTTTTGTTCCCGGAACACAAAAAGAATATAAATGAGAAACAAAAAAAAATTGTTTATTGTTCCGAAATACTTTTGAAGAAATTCTTCTCTCTATTCTCTTTTCTTCTTCTTTTTTCTTTGGTCGGTCACCGGCCTCAGCCATGGCCGACGACGCCGTCGAGGGTCAGCGACCTCACCGGAGCTCGCCCAACCATGGCGAGGCTCTACTTCGCCAAGGGCCGGCGACGCTCGGCCTCACTGGATTTGGGCAAGGCCAAGCTCGCCTAGCACAAAAAAAGAATATAAATTTACCAAAAGTATTTCTATTCATTTTTTATTCCGGAATAAATTTACCAAACATATCTTTTTGGTAAAAAATTGTTTTGAACGAAACACTTTTTTTTTTTATTTTCGTTCCCTAGAACAATTTTTAAACGAACGTTATCAAAGCCCTATACACCAAGCCCTATATTTCGACCCTAACAATCCAATCAATCACACATTTAATTCGAACCCCCACAATAGGGTTCTAGCACCACATGTGAGCCTTAAATCTCATATCAATACCATCAAAGCCTAAGATTTAGCACCATAGCCGAGCCTTAAATCTTACATCAATAAATTTCAGAGTTAGAGTCCTAATAAACGAGTCGGAGCCCTAATTTTGTATTCACCATAGGGGAGAGGAAGAAGAGAAAAAACCTAAACAAATTGATGATGGCAAGCGATGACGGCAAGCAATGGCGGCAAGGGACGATGGTGAGCAACGGCGGCAACTGACGACGATGAGCGATGACCTACGAATGGCAACTTGTGAACGGCGATGGAGAGGACATCAGATTTGGTGTGAACGTGATGTACGAACGGTTAAAATCCAAATAAGCTAAACAACGTCGTTTAACACTAAGGAAAAACGATGTCATTTAGTTTGACCAAGGTAGAGTGGATGGGGCAATGTCGTTTTCCTCCTCCACGTGTGCTTTTTTTTTTTTAATAATTGCCACGTCAGTTAAGCATATCGCCGAAAAATGCCACATCTGTATTTTGGCTGGATTTTGCCGGATTGGTACTTAAGTGATCCATTTTACTCCGATTTTGGCACTTAAGTGTACATTTTCAAAGTTTTGGCACTTAAGTGCCCATCCGTGCCAAGTTTTGACACTCTAGGTGTTCTAAATTCCACAATTTTGTTTGCTATTGTTTATCGCTATTTTGCTACCATTTGTTACTATTGTTACGCCATCATCTTTGTTATTTTCTAGTCATTGCTGCCACTATTTTGCTATCATTCGAGGAAAGGGGATTTGGGTCGGTTAGTACCAATCTTCCTTCGTTTGTTATACAAAGTACATAGTTTGTTATAGCTCCCATTATGGTTTTGCCAATAGTAAATCAAAGCTCCTTGACAGACATATGGAGGGCCCTCCTCATCTCCATTAGGATTTGTATATTTTTTTTCTTTTTCTTTTTCAAGATTCAATGGAATTCTATTCGAGTATGGGTAGATGGTGATAGGTAGATTGCGGCATGAAAATGTAGAGAGAGAATCAATAGACAAAAATATCCTTAATGAGGGATGTTTCTTTTCAAATTTGAGCTACTGTAATTATCTCAATGTAGTCAATAGATTTTATCTTTCTCAATCTTATCAAGCATATTAGTTTTTTTCACTCAGATCTGCCCAAAGGACAGCCCTCTTCTTTCTAGTACCGCAAGTTTTCCTCACATTAAAGCTTCCATCCCATATTGTTCTAATCTTGATGTAGGAGTAACCTTAACTGATAGTTCCTTTCAATTCTAGGTCAAGTGGCATTTTCCCTCGGAATGCTCATCAACATGCTCTTACTCCAAGCTTGTTGTTACATGCTATGGTTTGGATGAATCAAAGAAGAGCATGCATACTTGTCATAGTAATAGAATCTAAGCATCTATGGTCCCTCAAATAGATGATCTTTCATGCCAATAAGTTGCTTCGCTCTATGATTTGTCCACTTTGGATGGTTTATGCTATTTCCTTGGCTATGGAAAAAAGGCGCTTTTTAGTACCCCATTTGTTTCCTTGGTTAAAAAAACTTGCAATTTTTTTTCTTCAACTTTATTGTTGAAGATTGTACAATCTAAGTTCGGTTTATTAATATGTTATGGGCTCATTGATTTTTTTGCTGATAACTTATTTATATGGATGTATTTATTATTTTATATGTTTAAATTTGCTCCTTCTTTTTTTTATCATCACATTTACTTGTAGTATATATTAAACATATAGTTCTCGTAATTTTTTTTTCTATAAAATGTCTTCAAGTTCAAACATGGCTAGTAACACTTCGAGTACTCAACCACCTACTTATAAAAACGAAGTTGTAAAACAACCATTATGGAGGTATTTACTAAATTGGTTAATCATAGCAATGTAGGAAGAAACTTGTCTTAGAGATCCAATTTTTATTAATAAGATTTCAGAAGTTCATATATGAGAGTGAGGGGCCATTTGTTGATGATAAATGGAAAATGAATAAAAAAAATGCACAAAAGTAGGAAAAAATGATCTTTTGGAGATGAAAAGATTAGAGGAAGAGGTCAATACTGAATTAATGAGTATTGCACCTAGATATGTACCTTTGCCCCTTTTAGTTTTTTGCTTAGTGGCAGTGGTGATGGAATGAATTCAACATTTAACTCCAAAAAAAGGAAAATTTGAAGTGAGAATGGAAAATCACTTGAGGATTCATTCAATAAGACTCAAAGAGAATATCTAGATTGTGAGATTGCTAGGATGTTCTATTCGGCAAGCTTGCCGTTTAACTTAGCAATGAATCCTAACTTTCAATCCGCTTTCACTTATGCCATTAATCATAATATTACTGAGTATATACCACCGAAATATAATTTGTTGAAAATTACTATGTTGCAAAAAGAGAAGGCAAATGTTAATAGGTTGTGTGTATTTATTAAAAACATATAAAATGAGAAGAGTGTAAATATTGTGAATGATGAATGAAGCAACTCACAAAGGAGACCGCTTATTAATTTTATGGCGATGTTAGATGGAGAACCAATATTTATAAAATTGGTTGATTGTCTAGGAGAAATAAATGATATGCATTTCATTTTTTATTTGTTAGAAGAAGTTATCAATGAAATTGGACATGAAAATATGATATAAGTAATTACGGATAATACTTCAAACTATAAGAGCGTGGAAAAACTTAGAGCAAAAATTTCTATTCATTATGTGGACACCTTATGTGGTGCACACTCTTAATCTAGTTTTAAAGAATATTTGTGTTGCAAAACATATAAAGACCAACTAAGTAGTTTATGAGAAATGTAATTGGATTTCATATATTATAAAAAAAGTTATGCATATCAAACATTTCATCATGAATCATTCCATGATATTAGTAATATACAATGAATTTATTAGCTTGAATTTGCTTTACATAGCGGATACGCATTTTACTTCAATGATTATGATGCTTAGGAAATTCAAGTTAATAAAAAATTGATCTTCAAAATATGGTAATTTGTGTCAAATGAAATATATATCGAGATAATAATCAAGGAAAAGCTAAGTTAGTTAAGTAGAATGTGTTGGATGATTTTTTTATGAAATTCGATTAATTATATACATTTATTCACGGCTCTTATTTATGACATGTTTAGAATTTGTGACACTGACAAATCTTGTCTTCACTTAGTTTAAGATATGTGGGGTTTAATAATTGAAAAAGTGAAAAAAGCTATATATGCATATGAAGTGAAAAAGCTAGATGAGAAGTCAACATTTTATGAGGCGGTTCATAAAATTATTATAAATCATTGGACAAGGAATAACACACTACTTTATGGCTTGGCACATGCTTTAAATCTCAGGTAAATTCTAAAATTGTATAAGAATATTACTTTAATAATTATTCTTTCTTTGACATAATAATATAATACTCATCTTACTTATTATTGCTTTCCATTTTTATTTTATTTAATTAAATAAATGTACTATAATGATTAATGGCTCAATGAAATCCTACTTGAGTTTCTCCATATAAAAATAAGGAGATCAACCAAGACAAATTAAAATGCTTTAGGAAATATTTTATTGACTTGGATGAGCACAATAAGGTAAATTTGAAGTATGTAGATTTTGCAAGTACAAATGAGGATTTTAAAAAATTTGATTCCATTCAAAATTAATATTCTATGGATCATAAGGCTTGGTGGGTTAATCATAGTGTATATGCACCGATGCTTTAAAGTGTAACCTTAAAACTTCTTGTACAACCTTATTTTTCATCATGTGATAAGAAGAATGGAAGTACTTACTCAATTATACACTTAGTGAGAAGAAATAAGATGACTCCAAAGCGTCAAAAGATTTAGTTTTCATTCACAACAACATTTTTCTTCTATTAAGAAAAAAAAACCCACAACATGCATAAGGAGATATTAAGATGTGGGCTATTGGTGAAGATGCATTTGACATGTTTAAAGATATCCTAGTACTTAAAGTTGCAAGTCTTTCAATTGATAAGCCGGAATTGGAGTTTGTTGTTTTTTTAGAAAAAAGTAGATAATGTGGATGAATGATTTATTGTTATATGATAGTGAAATATTGATTTGTTTTCTTATTGTTGAATATTAAATTTAATAATAGAATGTGGATTACTTATTTTTTTCTCCAAGTTTTATAGATTATTATAATGGAATGTAGTTGAATTTGTCAAATTAAAACAATGAACGATATTAATAAATATAGGATTAATATTTTTAGTATAAATTAATTATTGGCTCTTTTTATTATTATTTAGTTATTTGTGCATTTATACATAAAAATATAAATTTAATATAAAATGTGATGGAACGTATCAAAATTTTCTATTTTTTTAGAAATGATGTGTCGGTGTGTCGTGTTAGCACGTTGTGTCATATTGTATCACATATTTATGTCGATGCTACATGCATGCATGATCGAGCAAAATCACCAGCGATCGGATATGACCGTTTGGATCGATTCATGATTATCGATTGATCTGTGGAGAGAGTGACCATTTGTGGATCAACCTTGACAATCGGGCAGTTGTTGGTCAACCGAACGGCTTGGGCCCATCAACATAATCATTGGATTGGTGCACAACCATTCCCTTGATTAATCCATGACCAGATACATTTGGGAATGATTCACAACCTATCATTGCCATTAACACATCAGATTCACAGTCATTTTCATAGGTCAAAAATCGAAATTTTATTATTATGATCAAGAACTATGTTGGGAATTTTGGATACATATCTTTATAATCTTGAAAACCAAAATGAAGAAACATCAATTTCCCATTTCCCATTTCAATAGTAATTGACTTCTACGGAATTCCATAAGGTAGGAATATGCCAAATTCATTCCCCGAAAACTTAAAAAATACGGAGCCCTGTTGCCCCTACTCCTTTTTGTTGCGAGTCCGAGGTTTCCTACCAACCGGACAAAATAAATTGAAATTTGACCTCCGTTGGCCTAGGTTGCCGTCCTTTATGACAAGTACAGCTCTTGCTTTGACTTGTTTTTTTTTTTTTTTTTTGGTACTCTTGCTTTGACCTGTTTGTCTCAAAAGAAGGGAGAAAAATAGCGAAAAGTCCCATGTGTCAACGCCGAGGCTTCATTTTATGGACGGGACCTTTATATGTTTTTTTTTTTTTTTTGCTTTGTTTCAACTGTCATATGATGGTTGTGTCAGCTCTTGTGCACTAATCTATCTTTCTGAGCAATTTTGGAGATATGCTCTCTAGTATTGTTTAATGTCCATTTATGATTATATTCCTAAAATGTTCTCAACAAAATCCGAATCCAAAATCATAAGGAGCAGAATTAATTCCCTTGTAAATATTGATAGTAAATCTTTTCTCAAATATTCCAGGCATAAAGTTATTACGTTGGAGTTCATTCAGCCATTAAACGATTAATCTAAGTGGGCGAAATTTTGAGGTTCAACGTTCTTCTACTGAAAGTAATATTATTGTCAAGCTTTATATCAAATGGATTTACCCTTTACTTGTTGTGTGCAAACAGAATTTATGTAAGAAATAATCTAAATAGGAATGTTCGAATATCCTATTATCTAAAAAAAGAAATTAAGTCCCAAATATGGTAGAGCGGAAAATGAGCCGGAATATACTATGGAGATTCCCAAGTTTGTTAAAACCTCGTTTCGCATATATATGCACCGCATCTCATCCCAAAACGAAGCACCCAAGGCGATCGACCAAAAAACCTCGACGTTTAATCTCCCTCTCGCTCTCTCTCGCTCTCTCTCCCTCCCTCCGTCGTTTTCTATCATTTCCCCAGACAGAAAGCAAGGTTAGCCTATCTCTCTCTCTCGATCGAATACGACTCATTATCTTATAAGCACGTGTATCTTCTTCGTGCGTTTCCGTACGCCGGTCTTTGTCTCGTTTATTCTTGCATGTAATTTCTTTTTGTTTAATTTGGTTGGTTTGTCTCGTATCGCCAGAAAAAGCTCGATGACATTGCCGTTGCGTATCGTCGTCGTTTCCCCTACGACTCTGGAAACATGAGTTTCTTGATATTTCAGTCATCTGGGCATTCTTTCTTCGCCATTAGAGATCATTTCTGCGATTGTACTTGTCTTCGGTGAAAGAATATTAAAAAAAAAAAGAGAGAGAGAAAAAAGATACGGAAAGGAGATCAAGAACTCGTCGTTTATTGCCTTGATGGAAAGGGCAGATTTGGATTCGCGTATAAAAAAAGAAGTAAATGGCATTTAAGGAAAAGATATGGAAAAGGAGATCTTTCAATTTATGGACGATGCGTTGTATTTCCAACGCATCACGACAACAAATTGTGCTTGCAAAATTGGGTGTCAAAATGGCATAAGATAATGACTCCTTGGCCTGGTGCACCGTGCCGTTCGAGAGGGCTATTTATTCGTCTATGGCGTTTCTGTTCCGATTGCATTGACCCTAGCAAAAAGTAATGTGGTCCAAGGCTTGTCTTTACTTCTTTCTTCTTTTCAAATTTATTTTTCTTTTTACTGGGTATCCTGGAGCTCGTTCCCATGTATGAACATGTGTACGAGTCAATTTGTCTGTCGAATTTCAATTTCTCATTATGCTGCCCGTGGAAACGTTTCATGTGGCAGCCGCGGAGCAGTCGAACCTGCCCCAGTTGCTTGAGTTGACTGTTCGAGTTTTATACTCGAACGAGAATTTGCTCTCTTTTTTCCTGCCTAATCTTGTGCAATTATTGACGGTCTTGGCTTGTGACTAAACATGATTAATCTGTGGTCGGTTAGTGCAAGTGCTCATAGTTGTTTCTTGTCGATCCTGAAATTATTCACAGAGGAAGAGAGCGGAGAGAGTCGAAGGCCATGGCGGGGGAACAGTTGCAAGTCCTCAACGCCCTCGATGTCGCAAAGACCCAATGGTACCACTTCACCGCGATCATCATCGCCGGGATGGGTTTCTTCACCGATGCCTACGATCTATTCTGCATCTCCCTTGTCACCAAGTTGCTCGGCCGCCTCTACTACCATGTTGATGGCGCGGCAAAGCCTGGCACTCTGCCTCCTAATGTTTCGGCAGCCGTCAATGGTGTGGCGCTCTGTGGGACCCTTGCCGGCCAGCTCTTCTTCGGGTGGCTCGGTGACAAGTTGGGCCGAAAGAAGGTCTATGGCCTGACCCTGTTGCTCATGGTCATATGCTCCGTCGGCTCGGGCCTCTCATTTGGGCACAGTGCCAAGTCGGTGATGGCCACCTTGTGCTTCTTCCGCTTCTGGCTTGGCTTCGGAATCGGTGGTGATTACCCGCTGTCAGCCACAATCATGTCTGAGTATGCAAATAAGAAGACCCGAGGTGCTTTCATCGCTGCCGTTTTTGCCATGCAGGGCTTCGGGATCCTCGCTGGTGGTGTCTTCGCGATCATTGCGTCGACGGCCTTCAAGGCCAAGTATGACGCCCCGGCTTATGAGGTGGACCCGCTCGGCTCAACTGTTCCACAGGCTGACTATCTCTGGAGGATCGTCGTGATGGTGGGAGCGATCCCAGCGGTGCTCACCTATTACTGGAGGATGAAGATGCCGGAGACCGCCCGCTACACTGCCCTCGTGGCTAAGAATGCCAAGCAGGCCGCAACGGACATGTCCAAGGTCTTGCAAGTTGACATCGAGGCCGAGCAGAGCAAGATCGAGAAGCTGACCCAGGGTGAGGCCGGTGGATTTGGCTTGTTCACCAAGCAGTTCCTCCAACGCCATGGCCTCCACCTGCTTGGGACGACCTCCACCTGGTTCCTGCTCGACATTGCATTCTACAGCCAGAACCTGTTCCAGAAGGATATCTTCAGCGCGATTGGGTGGATCCCTGGGGCGAAGACCATGAACGCAATTGAGGAGGTGTTTTGGATTTCGCGGGCGCAGACACTTATTGCCCTGTGCAGCACCGTCCCTGGATACTGGTTCACCGTGGCCTTCATTGACAGGATGGGGCGTTTCGCCATCCAGCTGATGGGCTTCGCTTTCATGACGATATTCATGTTCGCACTCGCTATCCCATACGACCACTGGACGCACAAGGAAAACCGCATCGGGTTTGTAGTGATGTACTCACTCACTTTCTTCTTCGCCAACTTTGGGCCCAACGCCACCACTTTCGTGGTCCCGGCAGAGATCTTCCCTGCCAGGCTGCGGTCGACCTGCCACGGGATATCTGCGGCCGCAGGGAAGCTTGGGGCGATCGTGGGTGCATTCGGATTCCTGTACCTGGCGCAGAACCAGGACAAGACCAAGGTGGATGCAGGCTACCCGGCAGGCATCGGGGTCCGGAACTCGCTCATCTTGTTGGGAGTGGTCAACTTCCTGGGTCTCCTGTTTACGTTCTTGGTGCCTGAGTCCAAGGGCAAGTCATTGGAAGAGATGTCTGGAGAGAATGAGGAAGCGGCAGAGGAGGAGGCGAGGTCCTAGATCTACAGATCAATACCTGGAATGGGAGATTTGGAGTTCGGACACAGTCAAGTTTATGTCGGAAATAATCCTGCAAATCTTCAGGTCTGTTATATAGTTTCTAATGTCTTGAACATGTGATCTCCTTTAGCAGCTGAGGTTTTTTTTTTTTTTTTTCCTCATCCTTAAGTTTGGCCTTTTCATTTGGGGGAGTTGCATTTTGGAGTGGTTGAGCTTTGTATTACATATTTGTAAGTCAAGAAAATGCATGTTCTGATGCCAGTTACATGATCTTGTGTTACCAATCCATGGCTCAGTTGTGGCTCCTCGTTGATCATTATTATTTTGCATTCAAGTTTCAATCTCCTATGATCTTTCATATTTGTGGAAAGAGTTGGTGGGTTTTACTGGCTTCATAGAACTATGCAATGAGATGGACTTCTATAAAACTTGTCTTAGACTTCCGAGCAAAACTTGAATTAGGAATGTTTTGTCAGTACCTTCTTCGGTGCTGTGAATTCTGATTAGTTTTGATAAGATGTGCAAGAATTTGATCTATGTTTATTTTTGTGGGATCTATATTGGAAATGTCAAAAGTGCATTCGAATGGGTCTTCACTTCCCAGAGTTTTGGCCAAAACTGTTAGAGGTGACTTCGCATATGTATTGTTATAATACGAGATGTATGAACCTCACGGTACTTTACAAATCTAATGCAATCTTATTATCAATTGAAAAAATGTAGTTACAGCAAGTGAAAAATAATCATTAAGTTTCAATAGTGCCCATGTTGAAAATCAAAGTTGAACTAAAATACTACCTTTACAACCAATTAGCGTAATTTAGTTATGAACCATAATTCACTAGTTTTTGCCTCCCTACATTCAACGACTTTGTTCATCACATTCAGAGCACTCTCTTATTAACCTAACAGGTCAAATGAAAATCCTGTTCCAGTCAATCCAATTTCAAACATAGCAGTTAGCACCGGCAATGCTTCCCACTCTCTATGATCGTCAAGTTGGTCGATGTCAATTTGCTCATTTTCTAGAAGTTTATTGTCCGATAATTACTTTTGTGAGTTATACGGTCTTGGGAGATTGATGCATCTTTCTCCTCTTAACTTTCATGACAAAAAAACCATTCTCGGAAAATTATTTTTCGACTTTTCAGTATTTGAATGAAAAAAAATTAATCGATCTATGAAGATATTGTCCATGAACCGAAAACAATCAATTTAGATGGGAATAAATTTTTTTTCTAACAAAAAGGGAAACACTTTTCCTAAAATATAAAATAAATGAAAACTAACTGTTTTTCTTTAAAAAAAATGTTGATAAAAAATATTTTTCATTATTTCGAAATTTTCAATGAAATAAACATATCATTTTTTTTTCTTTGTTAGAAACAAACATACCATTTTACAAGCCATACCTACACAATTTTCCACAAACTTTAAGCTATGTCATCATTTATTTTATTGTAGCTTGTAATGCTGGACAAAGAGGACAGGGTGTTGCGAGAAGCTGTGAATTCACGAAAAGCAAGATGGAAGTTGGGATTATTACTCGATTACTTGCTCCACTCCGCTCGTTCTCTTTTGGAAGGACGTGAATGACCGAAAAAAGGCCCCTCTATTTGCCTGCCATCAAATAAGAGCTTGTCTGCTACGGTCCCAAAAAAAAAAAAAATGTAAGAGCTTGTCTCATTCTTTTCATACTTCTATAGAGTGAATTTCAAAAATCAACAGCGGATTCACATTCAAGGCTAGCGGCGGATCAAGCAATGGGCAATCGTATCGGGTGATTTGAGCATCGACTGCACCTTCCTTTCAAGACTACTCCTGTTAAAAATGAAGCACGTTTAACATCCTCCTAATTATATGGAGGAGGCTGATTAGGGCCTTTTTGTTAAAAATAATTTATGTTCTCTGGAATAAAAATTTCCATTTTTTTGTTCTCGGGAACAAAAAAAAAATAGAAACATGTTGGGTAAAACTTTTATTTCCGAGAAAAAAAATCTATTTTTTTTTCATGGGAGTAGATTTAGAACAAAAACAAGAAGTAGAAAAAAGTAACTTCTTGTTTTCAAGAATAATTTCTAGAATAAATTTCTCTCTCTTATTTTTTCTTCTCTTTTCTTCTTCTTCTTCCTTTTGTTGGTCACCAGCATTGGCCATGGCCAGTGTCGGCGACCGACCAAACGAGGGTTGGTAACCTTGCCGAAGCGTCGCTAGCCCCAGGAGACGTCAAGCCACAATGAGGCTTGTCAGCCAAAGCCTCACCATGGCCACGCGAGGCTTGGCCTCGCGTGGCCATGATGAGGCTCGGCCTCCCTAGTTGGCGCAAGGCCAGGCCTTACTAGGCCAAGGTGATCCCGAGGCTTGCCAAGGCCAGGCTGGCCTCCAGCAAGCACGCTAGACATCACCCAGCCGACCAAAGAGAAAAAGAAAAAAGAAAAAAGAAAAAATAAGAAAAGAATTTAAAAAATTAAAAAAAATCTAAGAATTTTATCAAACGTATTTCTATCTCGAGAATAAAAATTTTGGTAAATTACCAAATGCGTTTTTTTACTCAGAAATTGTTCCCAATAACATAAATAGAAAAAAATCATTTCTCATCAAAAATTGTTCTCCGAAACAGAATAATTACTAAATGTACCCTTAGATTCCTTTGCGCCAGCCATTTTGAAAGTCACAAAGTAAATCACCCTTGTGACTTTCTTTGACATTTTTAGTTTATCCGTACATATGTGCTCATTGTAGACTACTATTGTCTTTAGAAAAAAAAAAAAAAAAAAGGAAAAAGAAGACTACTATTGTCTTCGAAGTTATATAACATCAAAGTGGAGGTTAATGCGGAAAATTGATAGAAGCTACAAGTCAACCATACTTCAGATTCTAAGTTCTACTGTGAGCGTATGTGTGATACGGTAAGTATCGAATGAATGAACTTCTAACGTGATCCATAAACCATCTCTCTTTCATCTGACTTTCTTGCCTGCTGAACCAAAACTTCTGGAGCCGCTACACTAGCCTTTTTGCTGAGAATCGTCTCATCAGTCCGATCAGCATTCCTTTCTCTCAGAACACTCTGGTACTTGGAGCCAGCGTTTGCATAGCCCCAGGTAACTTCAAAGATATGTCACGAGGGTTATTTGTGCTGCCTAGCAATCCATTAATTCCCTCGAGGTCCACATTGGGGCGACAAAGTATCAGCAGAATCTGTTTGTGAAAATTCTCCATCTTCATATTGGCAATTTGATCCGCTAACCGGTGCTAAACATCTTTGCATGATGTACTTTAATTGCTACGTTGGCGGATCTCCTATCCCCTGCAGGCCTTGTTTTCAAAACCCTGTTGCAGTGTTGGGATATTTCTATGCTGGTTCTTTCCTCTAACCCGGATTGTTTCTCTTGGTGTGGAAATTCTTCTGGCATTTTTTCGTTGGGCTTATCTTGGGAGACCAATAGAAGTAAGAAGAACAGAGTATCATGGGCTTCTTTTGTTTGGGATAATGCTCTAGCCTCCAGATTTCAATTTCATCTTTGGCTTATTGCGAAGAATCGCTTGCCTACTCAGGTGTCTCTTCTCTTGTATGGAAGAATTGATCATGCCTTATGTGCGTTTTGTAATGTTACGCCAGATTCCATAGACCAACTGTTTTTTGATTGCCATGTTTCAGCTATGATTGCTTATTTTTGGGCCTCAAGATGTAACCTTCCTTGGCGTAATAGGCCTTGGGCAGACAATCTCGCTTGGGCGATGAAGTTTTTATTAGGTAAGGACTTCTACCATAGCATCGCTCGGTTTTCTTTTGGAGTGATTTGCCACCTTATTTGGAAGAAAAGGAATAGCTTAATATTCCGTGGCGAAACGTTGGAGATTTTAGTCATGAAAAACCATATCATTAAGGTAGTTAGAGATAAGGCACTCACTTTTACCAATGTGCCTGACAATGCAAGGAATAGGAGACTTCAGAGATCTTGGGGTCTCGACCCCTCCATCTTCTCCAATGCCTTGTCGGCCTAATGCAGCCTATACTAGTGTTTCTTCGCCTGGCGTTTTCCTGCATCAACCTTCTCTCGGCTTCCAATCTGTACATCCGCTTTGATTGTTGGCGTTCATAGTTGGGTCGTCGTCGGTTGTTGTATTGGTGTTTCTATGTGGTCAACTGTTTTTGGCCTTCCGTTTTTTGTTCTTATTGCTGTAAGTTATTTTGCGCCGGCACCCTTCCACTCATTAATTTTTGTTATTTGAGTGCAAGTTTTCGGCGCCAGTTTTTTTATAGTTGGTTCAAGCTATTATATTCTTACCTTTTACCCCAAAAAAGAAACATCTTTGCATGATGTACTTAGCAATGACTGTCCCCCTACAGCGTCTCCTGGCGCGAGGAATACAAGGATTTTTTTTTATCTTGAGAACATTGGTGCTACTTCTTCCACCATTTTAGTGTAATTGGCGTCACAACTGTTGGAAGAAGAAGAAGAGCGCGAAAGACTCCAGTGACGGGAAACGTTGAAATCAAGTTCGTCCCCTGGCAAATGCAAAGAATCGAATGAACTGCTTCTTTAATTTGGCATCTTCTTCAAGGTTCTAAGCAATAATAATGCATTTGTTAGATTGACTGAGTGTAGAACTGTATTGTAATCTTCTAATGGATTTTAAAAATTTCGAATGTGATAAATGTGTTCACACCAAAAATAATATGGTCATCAATAAACACATGCCTAGCTTGCGAACAAAAATAAACATGCAAATAGCACATGAATATGGACAAATCACGTGCATGGCATATGAGTGCCAATGCACATATGCCAACTTATTGACAAATATATAGATTGCCATGTGTTAATCAACATTGGTATTCATCAATCCTACACATCTAATTATCAAAATACAATGACCATGATAGCAGCCAAGATGAGTATCAACGATGAATGATTATTGGAGGCACATTGAAATGCCATTTTGAAACTTAAAATCGGCAAGATAGTTAAGGTCAAGGGAACACAATTTTGGAGAAAATAGTTATTGCTCAAAAGCAGGATCATGGGACAACCATCGGCACACCATGGAAGATCATGGAGTAGTTCGCATATGGCAAGGGCAATCATCGAGACCATGGGTTCAAGAGTTGTGGAGTTATAGGAACATGGAGGCAATCACGGAAGTTACTTGAGGAAATGCAATCGCCAAAAACCATAAAAAATAGTTACTTTAAAATTATAATATATACCACCAATCATCCACTAGAGGGTGCAAATCAAACAAAATATTATCTTTTACCTTTCTTTTGAAACTAAGGGAAGAATTATAGAGGATGGTGACAAAATTTCCATCTTCAATACATGAAATGAATGTTTTAGAATTCAAATGCATTATTAAAACCAGTTTTAGAACCACCATCGTCCCCCCTAGTTTAAAATCCAAATCCATGAACACATTCCACATTTAAAAAAAAAATAAAACATATCATTTAGATCATTTGATTAGTTTGGCAATCTTATTTTCATTATTTACCTCAAGACAGTTAAGTTTTTTACCTCAAAAAATTGATATTCAGGTACAAGTTGACCTAATACTTGTGGTTTTGAAACCACAACCATACACAAACGACAACCGTTGTTTCGTGAGTTTGCCTCAGTTTCGGTATGTCTATTCTGTCTACTTTATTTCTCTTCATCACGTCTTTCATTACCCGCTTGAAAAATTTGGCAGTAATAACCAGTTCACAGACAAATTTCTTTTATCTTTGTCCATTTTAAGGAAAGACGATACGTTTTAGGCAACATCAACTAAAATAAAAGTTGCAATCAATGTCTAAAGACAGCCATGATAACGAAGAGAGGGAGGAGAGTGTGCTCGCCGACGAAAGACGCCAGTGATTATGAGTTCGGCGACTTCAGATGGACAACAATCAACAATAGCAACTTCAAACTGACGTGTCCCGACATAATAAGGATTATGCTCCTGTGTGATTTTTGTCATCATAAGAGAGAGAGAGAGAGAGATATCCAAAAAAATGTATCACAAACCTCATGATGAGTCATAGAGGGAGATCCAAAAATTTTTATCACAAACCTCATGATGATACTTCTTCACAGTCGAAAAAGCACAGCTGGGAGAGATGGGGGTTCACCTAGGTTTTTTGACAAACGAAGATTAAGACAACATTCCATTACCCATTTGAAGATGATTGCTCTGATGCGGTTAATGAAGAAACCAGATCATGTCGCACACATCACATATATGGTAGATTATAATTTTAGATTTTTTATTTCGCTCACAGCTCTTGCCTTATGGCGTTAACGAAACTAGGTTATGAGGCTATTTTTGATTATTACCCAAGATGCCTGGGGCTGGTTTATGCCCGATGAGGTTTTTTTTTTTTTTGGAACAAAGAAAACTCAAACCCTATCGAATTGTCTTTTCATTATTTGCTTTACTTATATGCTTAGTCGTTTTTTTTTTTTTTTTTTTTAATTTCAGCATACATGCATTTAGACTGGGACATACTTAATAATTCAAAGTTACAAAAACATTACGAACTGGAAAAAAAAAATGATAAGGAGATGTGTAAGTCAAGGCTCTCCATAGTTTTTTTTATTTATTGGTCAAAGGCTCTCCGTAAGTCGCGAGAGTTGTATGTTGAAAAAATCCTGTTTTACTCCTTAGATTTGTTTTAAAAAAATAGATGCATCACTCATTAACTTGACCCAAAGCCGCCTCAGGTCCTTTATGGCTCGACTCGTCTTTCTTTTTCGTCTTTTCTTTATCTTTATTGTTGATTGTTAAATTCATTATTTGAGCACTTATGCATGGGAATGTAGATTTATATATTTAGGAGTAAATATAGAAATAAAATTGCATGAAACAACGTTCTACTAAAAGAGAAAATATACCAATAATGGGTTTTAAGTAAAACTAGCTTAATCGAGTCTCTCCATTCAAAATTTCTAGTTCGTAGAAGTAAAGCAGGCTTGCATGCCCTTTGTTCATCTGCTAACCTAGCTTAGAATAAAGTTAGTAGCTATTCTAAATTAAATTCGATAAATAATAAGTAAGGAACCCAAGATGCAAACATTAACATGCCTTGGGCTTTTAGTCTTTGGAAGGCCTGCATTCTTTCAAGGTGAATTTAAAAAATGTTCCCAAATATCTAAATATTAGAGTAACCCAAAGCTACTTGCAATGCTGGTCCCAAATGCAGCCTAAAAAGAGGGTTATCCGCGTCCGCCTAACTTTTCGTCAAAACCTTAGGCTGGATGACTGGAGCCAGGTCGAGCCGGTCGGATTGTTTACTTTTCCCGTTAGGTTTTTTTATGGGGTCGGGTCGTTTTTCCACCAACCGCTATATATTTCATTGCCGAGAAATTTCTCGACATTCGTTCTTTCAAAACCTGATCGGCTCCTTGGTTCTTCCAATTTCATTCACCGCACTGCCCGCAAATTGGGGAGGTTAATCCCGAGCCCAACAACTTGGGGAAAACTCATGAAGTTGCTGGTACATAATCTTGCCCCCCCTCTCTCTCTCTTTCCGTTTCTATCTACGCTGCTGAACCATTGTTCATCCGTTGCAAATTCTTGAAATCAATTCAATCAGGACAAGATAATGCAGAAGAAGACGGCGGGGGAGGCCCAGCCTCAGCCCCAGCTTCAGCTCAGATGGCACGAAGCAGGCCCCGTCCACTGGACCGAGACCTCCGATTCCGTCTCTCGCCGCTTCCAATTCGAGCCCGATGGTCAACTCTCCGTAAGTCTCTCTCTCCTTCGGCGCTAATTTCTTCTTGAATGTGGTGCCTGTTCTTCCGGTCGACTGATTCGGAGCGTGAAACATGTGGGGATGGATGTCAGATGAAATTGCTCGATGACTCGAGACCCGTTGCTCATAGGGTGGTCGATTCCTTTCTGAACAAGTTCTTTCCTTCAGGATACCCCTACAGGTATTAAAAAAAAAAAAGGTTCTGATTTTGTTTCTGTTCACTGTTTAAGAGGAAGATTGCCTTGGGCTAATTGTAAAAATGTCTTTCTCGATTCTGATTTTATACAGTGTGAACGAAGGTTATTTGAGGTACACACAATTCAGGGCTCTGCAACACCTCTCGAGTGCTGCTCTCTCTGTGTTATCAACTCAGGTCTATCTGCGATGCCTGAACAGACCATCCTAGTTTGATGGCATGTCAATTTTGGTGATTTTGTGCATATTTGCGGGAGAATGGATACTTACATTGGACCGACCTATGTTGCGGGAGGCCATTTTCTATGTGCTAACTCCTCTGCAGTCCCTTCTCTTTGCTGCAGGATTGAGGCCTACCCCGGCTCAGGCGACTGTCGTGAGTTGGGTAAGTTATAATCATATGGTGGTGCCAGTTTTGGCCTGTTGGGGTGTTTGAAGATATTTTTGGTATATGTTTTCTCGACACAGATTCTAAAGGATGGGATGCAGCATGTGGGAAAGCTTATATGCAGCAATTTGGGTGCTAGAATGGATTCAGAGCCTAAGCGTTGGAGGATTTTAGGTTTGTATTTTAGCAGGATATATCAGTCTCCTGTGTCACTATTGTGCCATTAGTGCCTTCTATATTTTAAACAAGGTGATAACATCTTCAACTTAATCGATTTTCTCATTTGTAAAATTGTCTCTGCAGCTGATGTGCTGTATGATTTTGGTACTGGCATGGAAGTTCTTTCTCCCCTATGTCCTAATCTTTTCCTTGAGATGGCCGGACTCGGTAACTTCGCGAAGGTACATGTACTTGTGTTTAACAGATAGTTAGACTTCTCTATATGTTCTGATATCATTTATTAACGAGCATCTGTAGACAAGAATTGAATGATCTCTATCATGGCAAGTCAAGCAATGTCTGAATATTAGTTTCTCCAGTTGTTTTCGTGCATCTAGTTCTTCTTTCAGAAATTCAGGTTCTGCTTCATGACTCAATAGGGAATGGCAGTTGTGGCGGCAAGAGCGACAAGATTACCAATTTATTCTTCGTTTGCTAAAGAAGGCAATCTTAGTGACCTTTTCGCTAAAGGGGAGGCTATCTCAACTCTTTCTAACGTTGTTGGCTTAGGTGTAGGCATTAAGCTAGCATCAACAATATGTTCGTCAATGCAAGGAAAGGTATAGTGCCTACAAGAGCTTGATTTTTCACTGTGGCATTTATATTTGGTATTAACTTTATTAGTGCCTATTTATTTGAAATGGCAACCACAAATATTTTTTTCTTTCATTGTTTATATTGTTGCATCGGTCCTCTGAGCAAATTGGATGCAATCTGAGGCTTTTGTTGGCAGCATGTAATGAGTGGGTGCAATTGCCCCCCCCCCTTAATTAAGTTGCAATAAAAGAAAAGAAAAAATAAGATTCAAGCTATAAGCCCACTCAACTTTTAGTTACTTCAACAGAAACAGAAGTAATTGAAAATTTAGGTTTTGGTACCTGAACCTCTTAATCAACTCATGTTGATTCTCGTTTTTGTAAAATTATCGAATCTGTTGGATGTGCCAAATAATTGGATTATCATGCCCTTTCTAGTTTATCAATAACTACTTTGATAGATAAGTCAAATTGTGTCGGTTCGCTTGCAATGTATGTATGGTTATGTAACAATGTTGTAATTCAGTTCAATTTGCATGTGAAAGTTGTGAAACATGGACCAAAATCTTTATTTTTTAAAAAAAATCAGACCCATAGTTTGTAATTGACAGCATAGTTACTCTTGCATTAAAAGTACTTCTGTCTTTTTATTGCCCCCACTGACAAATGGACATAGCTCAGCCATTTATTAATAGCTGCTTTTTGCATATTCAAATATCTGTCCAGTTATTAAAAAAAAGCAGCCTTTTACTTTTTTTTCAAAAAACACAATGTTTGCCAAATCCCTGGGACAGCTTGCCCTTTTTCATCAATAAGGGAAAAAAGTTTAATTCCAAATGGCACCAATGGGTGCCCTGTATACAGTGTTATTTGCCAGGTATTGGTTCAGTAAGTCTAGTATGCTATTTACATCAAGACTGGAATTGATGAAACCAAAAGTTAAGAGTAAATAACAGCAACTTCTTGACAGAACTAAAGTGAACTTTAGGATGAATGACGAATGTTCTATCTTTGATTTCATCCAAAAGGGTTCTTTTGGATCAGATTTAATAGGACTTGTTGGAGAGTTGGGAGATTTGATTTGTAATTCCCAAGATGTATGGTTAGGTCATGTATACAGACGGTAAGTTGAACTATAGGTCATGTATACAGACGGTAAGTTGAACTAAGGGGTTATTGAACTAGTGAAATTCTGTCAAAATATATTTTAAATTAGTGCTCCAGTATCTGTTCATGTGTTCTACTGATAAATTGTCTGTAGTTCATCTGATATCAGTCAGGTTTAGGCATTGCTGGTATTTGGTACATTTCCTAAATGAACTTGATAAAAAGTTTTGAAGGGTCTCTTGAAATTTGAGGTCTACTTGACAGTTGTAAGTGTCTGATGCCTGTATCTTAATTGAATACCTCAATTATGGGTCCTGGAGCTATCTCTACTGCTTCTACTCCTTTGAGTAAAGTTTGATACTCAAATGAAAACGGTTTAATGTGCATTAAGGAACTTGCTTCACTTTCTTTCTGTTTTTCGCACAGACAATCATTCACGCATGTAGATCCAAAACGAATGACAGAAAAGGTCAAGCGTACTTATGTATCTTCATCTCCAAAAGAGCTCTATTTGCTTCAGTTAATGGAAGACTATCAGGTTTAGCTTCTCATGTAGATTAAATTCCCAAGTCCCAGGCAATTCCAGAAATCACTTAAGTTTCTGCATCTAGCTTACCAGTTTTAAGACAAATGAATGCATCTAGTTTACCAGTCGTTAACTTCTTCTTTTTTTCATATCAGTGAAATCATTTCGAAATTCTTGCAGATGCTTGCAGGACCTCTCCTCTCTACCATTCACATATATAGTGTCATTGAAGAGATGCGAGCTACCCCAGTGAACACATTAAATCCACAGAGAACTGCTATGATTGTAGCCGACTTTCTTAAGGTTTGATCCTAAGCTATGTGGTCTGGACTGGCTAATTCATTAGATTGTTATGAATTAACATCACTCAATTTCCAAAGTTACAGACTATCCATTTAATTCTTTTCCCCTGAATTCTATTTCTTGAATTGATACAGACGGGAAAAGTATTGAGCCCAGCTGATTTACGGTATCGGGAAGATCTCCTTTTTCCTGGGCGACTCATAGAAGAAGCAGGGAACGTGAAAGTTGGAAGAGCCTTACATGATGTTTTTAGGCCTTCGAAGATTAACGAATGGAAGGAAAAACTTCCAGAGGAGAAGTTTCTTTTAAGTCGTGGCAGTAAATGGATCGACATGGTCCTTGAGCACAATGCAACTGGTGAAGATGCGTTGAGGGGTTGGTTGGTTGCCGCATATGTTGGATGTATGGAGAAGTCTTCTCATGAGATGAGCACGCAAGTCTTGCGAGATGCTTACGTGAAGATGAGTGATGTCTTTTCCCCGTTTTTAGCTGAAGTACAAGCCAAAGGATGGCATACTGATCGATTTCTTGATGGAACAGGAAGTCGATTTGCATGGTAGTGTTACTGTTATTTTGATGGTATACATATTCTTTTGCATAATTGCCGCGCCCTCTTTACTGTGCAGCTTTTTCCTTTTTTCTTGGGTTTTCCCCCATTAAACGAGTTACAGCTGCTTTGCTCGTTCGTGCTATTGACCAAATTAGCCAAGAGAAATATGGAGTAAAATAAGAAATGGTTGTGCAGTCAATTGTGTTTATCAGATAAAGAAGGCCGAAACCATGGAAAATTTGTCTTGAATCATATAAAGGAGAGAGAAACAGGTGAAAACAAAGAGTCCTTTGACTTCAAATTCTGTAGGTCTCGTGGGCATTGTAGGAATACATCAGCGACAAATTAGCCAAAGGAGAAAGGCAGAAAAATAGAACCACGCCAACGGTTCTAGCTGTCTCATCTTTTGTTAAATTGAAAAGAAATAAAGTTTCGTTCCTTAATAATTGCACTATCGTCATCCCGAGGATACTAGTAAGCGTGCTTTCCATTCGAGGACGAATGTTAGGCTCCACCTTGTCAACCAAAGCTCAGCTCCAAGAGGTTAATCCGTAACACAAAATCTGGGTGAAGGAGTCAGGGATTAGTGCTCAAATTGGTCCTTTGATGCTTGAGTAAGTTAATTATTGAAAGAGAGGAAGAGTATAAAGAATTCAGATTACGATTTTAGAAAGTCCAACTCCATACCTGAAGACCCCTTTACCTCTTACGGGCATTCCTCTTATTCAGATTAGCAGCAAAGATATTTACCAATTCAGTCCCTATTGGATGCTACGAAGCTCTATATTTTGAGTAATGGAATTGCAGAAGCCTGAAAAAGATAATCACCCGCTTATTATAGACTAAGCTTAAAGTGTTCACATAAGCAGCAAAATGACCGGAGGCAAGCTTTCAATGTACAGTGCAACGTATGTAGACCATATTTCTTTGGGATATTAGAGAAGAAAGACATTGGATACTACACCACGACATTAAAAAAAAGAATGCTAGCTCAAAATCACATGCAAAAACAAATATATCAAGGAGATGTGCCATCAACTAAAACCAGTTGCTTGCGAGAAGCAGCCCTCTTTGCCTCGTTGTCAATCGATTATTATGGCTGCTTTCAAAATTCATCCTCCTCATACTCTCAACACATGTATTTCCTGAAAAAAGAAAAAAAAAAAGGTATGGTGTGATATTGGATTTTGTTATGGTATTCGATATGATTTTGAGTAATAGATTATAGTTGTGCTGTGATATCAATGTTCCTTTGGTGCGTGTACACCTGTCCCATTATACATTTCTGGTCTTATGCAGAAGATTATATTTGCTTAACAGCAAGGTACATTAATATGTTATATATGATTCCTATATGTCGATTATACTGATATTATCCATGTTTATTTACTGAATTAAATGGATATATATATATATATATATATATATATATATATATATATCTACCGTGTTAAATTACTCATTAATTTTTATGAAATAAGCTATTTCTGCATACATCTGCATTTCTAATCACTAGTAGAGGCAGGGGATTACTTACTGCCTAATTAGCTCATTCCTGTATAATATAATGTTTTTCCAAATATAGCTAAATTGTTGAGGATAGCGTCACAGGTTGGTTGTTTACGATCGATCACACACCTGTGTAGCCTTAGGATTTTCAGCTCCAAACACACACATGCACAAACGCAAGGGTCGTATGAACAAGGAATGAGTGTATTTACTTGTGAACGAGCTGATACAATGAGAGGAAAAGACCCATATTTATACAAATTTGAGTCTCATTTCGTCTGTTGATCCTCCCTTTGATTCACCAGCTGTGTTTGAACATGTATCATTTGTATATTGAGGTATATAGTTTAGTTGCTTTGCGTGTGTTTGGGATTATAAAAATGCATCAGCGGCGCTGCTGCGCATTCGTTTTGAGTCAGCGATATGACTAGTCCGTAAAGGAAGGGAAAAGCCCTATTAAATTTACTTCAGTTGTGGGGATTAGAAAATTCCAGTTGGGCATGTCGAGAAACAGGTGAAGGACTTGAGTGAAGAAAAAGTTTTAATTAAACCGAGGTGAAAAGAGCAACCGGTGAAGATTATCATAAAGAAGAATATTTTCATGGCTTCGATCTGAATAAGTTGAGAGTAGAGACTAACATTTGAGAACGGGAGACTTGGCGAAGTTGGGGAGCTCTTGTTAACTAAATCAATTAATTTATATAAGCTGGTCCTAAAGTTTTCCGTCGCCTGGTTCCATGGTCTAGTGGTCAGGACATTGGACTCTGAATCCAGTAACCCGAGTTCAAATCTCGGTGGAACCTTTTTCAAGCTCTACGCACTGATATATTCTCTTTTTTTTTTTTCTTTTTCCGGGAGTAAAGCTAGCATAAAAACAAAATAATATTTATGTATTTTGTTTCTCAGGAGACGTCTGGACCTCTTATTAATTATTTTGTTTCTTCTCTTTAAAAGTAAGGTACATAATCGATGACAAAAGTTTTACTTGTGCTCACGCACTTCCGCTTAAATCTTCATAGCATATAAGTAAGAACACGTAAATTCGTATACATTTTTCTTATTTTGGCAGAACAGAAAATTTAAATTTAGAAGATGTGTTTTTACTGTTCTTTTTTTTTTTTTTTTAAATTGCTCTTTTGAGGAGTGTTGGTATGAAGTTACACCCAAGTAAAGAAGATCAAAGGAAACGATTATGTAGACTCTGAAGAAAGCTAACGCAAAAGACATGACCTAATAACAAGTCCAAATCACCGCCTTCGAGAAATTAGCATCTAGGCCGCTGTACATCATTATTATTCATTCACTTCGAAAGATTTATGTGCAAATTTTCAACACCTAAGAAGAAGATCATAAGGTGCATATTCAATTTTACCACTGTGAGATAAACTGATTCTGATAGAATCATTTTCCGTAATAATTCGAATGCAAATTGAATCTATCAAATAAATTCGTGGAAAAGACCTTAGTTGAATATGTAATAGCCACCTTTCACAGGCTTAAATCACGGCGGGCACGCTTGCGGATTCATGCTTTACAAGTCCACTGGCACATCGATGGGTTTCCTCTAAACCGTCCAATCACATCTATACTAGTATATAAAACAAAGAAGAGCTTCAACTTTTAACCGACTATTCTCCTTTTGTAATTTCCATAACAAGTCAATTAGTTATTTTATAGATAATTTATCAATGGGTAAATATGTAAATCAATGATCCTAAACAGGCACGCCTATGGCATATTTACTACAAATTAATTTTGTAATCACCAAAAATCCAAAACTAGCACATTTTTGGTAAATTTATCCCAAATTGGTACATTTGTGATAAGTTTACCCTATTTAGTTTTCGTGTAAACTAAGTTGAATGACACGTGGCAATTGACTAGCAAAATTAGTTTTGGAGAAGTTACAAATTTTTTGTGGTTTTTTGTGGTATTAATTCAAATAACATATGATATATTTGTCACGAATATATCAATTTAGGATTTTTCGTAGTCAAATAGATTAGCTTCGGGTAAATTTTATGGGTGTCAATGGGTTAGATCAGGTTAGATTTTGATGTTACCCGACCCAACCCGAATCATAAGGGTCACATACTATGACACAACCCAAACCAACCCAAAACACATTAGACCCACATCAAAAATTCGATTCAGGTCAGGTTGGGTAGGGTCGGGTTTCTGGGTTTTCTCTTTTTCTTTTTTTTTTTCAACACAATTTTTCTCCTTTTGCCCTTGGTAATATCGGCTCATAAAATCTTCAGAAGACCAAGCAACGAAATCAACTTGAAAGAAAAACAAAAAGTTGAAACAACAATGTGCAAAGAGCACAAAATTCATGAACTTGAATATCAAATATCAACTTGAAGACATGAAAACGCACGTCCAATAGAATCAACATTATATGATTTGGATCCAATTGCCATTATGGTATCATGATCTTAAAAAAGTACTACATTCACCACGTAAATAAAAAGAAACGTTTAATAAGAAAAACTTATAAACTCTTTTGCTTGGATTAGTTCTTTCAACAACAATGTCCTGTCCAAAGCTACAATTGCATCCACGCCGAAGCTCAATCCTGCAGCATATAAAAGCATGAGAAGACTAGAAAATACAACAATAAGCAGACACGCCCGAAAGAAAAAGGGTGCGCGAAACAGAATCAAAACTACTCTCGGTTTGTTCTGCCAAGCTTCCTAGTTTTGGCATCCACATTCCTAGGCATGTGTTTATGGATAATTAAAGACCCTTAACTAATTCAATAAGCATTGCCTATCAAATATGAACTTGCCTTTAAATCTAAACAAACTTGCTTCATATATTTGTTCCCTCATTGTCACCAAATGCTTATCTACTCTAAAAAATGTTTGTATAGATTTTAAAAAGAAGCAAAAGAGAAAATAAGTAAAGCATGTACAGCTCTAGTGAGAATTTCCAATTGAGTGGCATGTTCTCCTCCCGTGTCTTTTGTGTTCTAATAAAAAAGAAAAAGAAAAAGCAAAGCATATAGAGCCATTTGCTTAAGCAATGTACAACTGTAGGGTAGAGTAAATAAAAAAAATGATAAGCAAGAGCGTAGAGCGTGAGCTTGAGATCGACGGGCTCGAGGTTCACCTAGTAACGGCTGACAATAGCCAAGAAAGAAGAGGACGGAAAACAAAGAAAAGAAAAAGGAAAAAAAAAAAGAGAGAAAGAAATAAAAGAAAAAGAAAAAAAGAAAATAAATAACTAAGAAAAAGAAAATTAAAAATAATTCGAATTAAAAAAGAAAAATGAAATTAAAAAAATAATTCGAATAAAGAAAGATGTTTATAGGTTTTGTTTTCTTTTTTAGTGAAGGTTAAGATGTTTCTTTTATTTTGATTTTTATCTTTCAATTGTCACGTATAATAACACGAGGACGTCACTGTGGCACTTAAGAGTAATCTAGTGGTCAAATTAACATTTTTGCTGATTTTTTAACGAAAAAATTAAATCAATTAAAAAAGTATATAACACAAAAAAAAAAAAACATGAGGTAAAACCGCCTCTTTCGAACAAAAAAAAAAACAAAAAAGAAGAAGAAGAAGATAAATTCGCCTCTTTGGCCAATTCTGATACCGGAGGGGCAGAAAGGTATTTAAACACCTCAGATGCGTATCTCATCAATTAAAAATAATTCGAATTAAAAAAGAAAAATGAAATTAAAAAAGTAATTCGAATAAAGAAAGATGTTTTTAGGTTTTGTTTTCTTTTTTAGTGAAGATTAAGATGTTTCTTTTATTTTGATTTTTGGCTTTCAATTGTCACGTATAGTAATACGCGGACGTCACTGTGGCACTTAAGAGTAATCTAGTGGTCAAATTAACATTTTTGCTGATTTTTTAACTAAAAAATTAAATCAATTAAAAAAGCATATAATACAAAAATCTAATTGGAAAATAAAAATGTTATGATCCCTTTTCCATGACATGAGATAAAACCGCCTCTTTCGAACAAAAAAAAAAAAAAAACAAAAAAGAAGAAGAAGAAGATAAATTCGCCTCTTTGGCCAATTTTGATACCGGAGGGGCAGAAAGGTATTTAAACACCTCGGATGCATATCTCATCAATTAAAAATAATTCGAATAAAGAAAAATGTTTTTAGGTTTTGTTTTCTTTTTTAGTGAAGGTTAAGATGTTTCTTTTATTTTGATTTTTAGCTTTCAATTGTCACGTATAGTAACACACGGACGTCACTATGGCACTTAAGAGTAATCTAGTGGTCAAATGAACATTTCTGCTGATTTTTTAACGAAAAAAATTAAATCAATTAAAAAAGTATATAACGCAAAAAAAAAAAATGAGGTAAAACCGCCTCTTTCGAACAAAAAAAAAACAAAAAATAAAAAGAAGAAGATAAATTCGCCTCTTTGGCCAATTCTGATACCGAAGGGGCAGAAAGGTATTTAAACATCTCGGACGCGTATCTCATCAATTAAAAATAATTCGAATTAAAAAATAAAAATGAAATTAAAAAAATAATTCGAATAAAGAAAGATGTTTTTAGGTTTTGTTTTCTTTTTTAGTGAAGGTTAAGATGTTTCTTTTATTTTGATTTTTAGCTTTCAATTGTCACGTATAGTAACACGCGGACGTCACTGTGGCACTTAAGAGTAATCTAGTGGTCAAATTAACATTTTTGCTGATTTTTTAACGAAAAAATTAAATCAATTAAAAAAGTATATAACACAAAAAAAAAAAACATGAGGTAAAACCGCCTCTTTCAAACACAAGAAAAAAAAACAAAGAAGAAGAAGAAGAAGAAGATAAATTCGCCTCTTTGGCCAATTCTGATACCGGAGGGGCAGAAAGGTATTTAAACACCTCGGATGCGTATCTCATCAATTAAAAATAATTCGAATTAAAAAAGAAAAATGAAATTAAAAAAATGATTCGAATAAAGAAAGATGTTTTTAGGTTTTGTTTTCTTTTTTAGTGAAGGTTAGGATGTTTCTTTTATTTTGATTTTTAGCTTTCAATTGTCACGTATAGTAATACGCGGACGTCACTGTGGCACTTAAGAGTAATCTAGTGGTCTAATTAACATTTCTGCTGATTTTTTAACTAAAAAATTAAATCAATTAAAAAAGCATATAACACAAAAATCTAATTGGAAAATAAAAATGTTACGATCCCTTTTCCATGACATGAGATAAAACCGCCTCTTTCGAACAAAAAAAAAAAAAAAAAGAAGAAGAAGATAAATTCGCCTCTTTGGCCAATTTCGATACCGGAGGGGGCAGAAAGGTATTTAAACACCTCGGACGCGTATCTCATCAATTAAAAATAATTCGAATTAAAAAAGAAAAATGAAATTTAAAAAATAATTCGAATAAAGAAAGATGTTTTTAGGTTTTGTTTTCTTTTTTAGTGAAGGTTAAGATGTTTCTTTTATTTTGACTTTTAGCTTTCAATTGTCACGTATAGTAACACGCGGACGTCATTGTGGCACTTAAGAGTAATCTAGTGGTCAAATTAACATTTCTGCTGATTTTTTAACAAAAAATTAAATCAATTAAAAAGTATATAACAGAAAAAAAAAAACATGAGGTAAAACCGCCTCTTTCGAACAAAAAAAAAACCAAAGAAGAAGAAGAAGAAGATAAATTCGCCTCTTTGGCCAATTCTGATACCGGATGGGCAGAAAGGTATTTAAACACCTCGGACGCGTATCTCATCAATTAAAAATAATTCGAATTAAAAAATAAAATTGAAATTAAAAAAATAATTCAAATAAAGAAAGATGTTTTTAGGTTTTGTTTTCTTTTTTAGTGAAGGTTAAGATGTTTCTTTTATTTTGATTTTTAGCTTTCAATTGTCACGTATAGTAACACGCGGACTTCACTGTGGCACTTAAGAGTAATCTAGTGGTAAAGTTAACATTTCTACTGATTTTTTAACGAAAAAATTAAATCAATTAAAAAATTATACAACACAAAAAAAAAAAACATGAGGTAAAACCGCCTCTTTCGAACTAAAAAAAAAACAAAAAAGAAGAAGAAGAAGATAAATTCGCCTCTTTGGCCAATTTTGATACCGGATGGGCAGAAAGGTATTTAAACACCTCGGACGCGTATCTCATCAATTAAAAATAATTCGAATTAAAAAAGAAAATTGAAATTAAAAAAATAATTCGAATAAAGAAAGATGTTTTTAGGTTTTGTTTTCTTTTTTAGTGAAGGTTAAGATGTTTCTTTTATTTTGATTTTTAGCTTTCAATTGTCACGTATAGTAACACGCGGACTTCACTGTGGCACTTAAGAGTAATCTAGTGGTAAAGTTAACATTTCTGCTGATTTTTTAACGAAAAAATTAAATCAATTAAAAAATTATATAACACAAAAAAAAAACATGAGGTAAAACCACCTCTTTCAAAAAAAAAAAAAAACAAAAAAGAAGAAGAAAAAGATAAATTCGCCTCTTTGGCCAATTTTGATACCGGAGGGGCAGAAAGGTATTTAAACACCTCGGACGCGTATCTCATCAATTAAAAATAATTCGAATTAAAAAAGAAAAATGAAATTAAAAAATAATTCGAATAAAGAAAGATGTTTTTAGGTTTTGTTTTCTTTTTTAGTGAAGGTTAAGATGTTTCTTTTATTTTGATTTTTAGCTTTCAATTGTCACGTATAGTAACACTCGGACTTCACTGTGGCACTTAAGAGTAATCTAGTGGTAAAATTAACATTTCTGCTGATTTTTTAACGAAAAAATTAAATCAATTAAAAAATTATATAACACAAAAAAAAATGAGGTAAAACCACCTCTTTCGAACAAAAAAAAAAAAAAACAAAGAAGAAGAAGAAGAAGAAGATAAATTCGCCTCTTTGGCCAATTCTGATACCGGAGGGGCAGAAAGGTACTTAAACACCTCAGACGCGTATATCATCAATTAAAAATAATTCGAATTAAAAAAGAAAAATGAAATTAAAAAAATAATTCGAATAAAGAAAGATGTTTTTAGGTTTTGTTTTCTTTTTTAGTGAAGATTAAGATGTTTCTTTTATTTTGATTTTTAGCTTTCAATTGTCACGTATTACTATACGCGGACGTCACTGTGGCACTTAAGAGTAATCTAGTGGTCAAATTAACATTTCTGTGGATTTTTTAACTAAAAAATTAAATCAATTAAAAAAGCATATAACACAAAAATTTAATTGGAAAATAAAAATGTTACGATCCCTTTTCCATGACATGAGATAAAACCGCCTCTTTCGAAAAAAAAACAAAAAAAAAAAAGAAGAAGATAAAACCGCCTCTTTGGTAATTTTGATAGCTGAGGGGCAGAAAAGTATTTAACCACCTCGGACGCGTATCTCATCAATCAAAAAGAAAAACAAGAGAGAGACGATCTGCTTTCTCTCTCTCTCTCTCTCTCTCTCGATCGCTCCATCTCCGAACTTGGATTTTCTCTGAATCCCTTCCTACCCAGCTAAGAGCTCGACCGACTGCGGCTTTCCTCGGCGGTGTTGCGCTGAGTTCGCACCGGACAAATCATGGCGACGGCTTCTGGTGCCTACCGAAACCCTAAATTATTCCTATCGTCATGGCTGATTTCGTTCTTTTCTTGTTTCGGGGTTGCCCCATTTCGTTGTTTCGATTTCGCTTCGCTCTTCTGCGCCGTGATCATCGTCTTGTTTTGGAGCTTTTCCGGCGTTATTTTGTGCGGTGTTGGTCGATTTCGCCTTGTTTTGGTTTGCGTGTCGCTGAAATTCAATGGCGGCTTTGCGTGTCGCTGAAATTCAATGGCGGTTTTCCTTTGATTGCAGCAGGGTTGCGTTTTCGTTCCCGTTTAAATTGGAGAATACGTGTATCGATTGTACGAGCTAAGCTTCGAAACTGTTTGCCCTTCAGGCTTTTGATGGGATGATGTTTTTCTGACACTCGTGTGCCTTTTAAATAGAATAAGTTCTGTAGATTGTGATGAAGAGAACGGATTCTGATCGTAGAAGACATTAAATTGTATGTTGCTATGATTTTGAAAGGCAGCTTATGTTATGGTGTCTGCAGTGGCTTTTAAATCTAGGGAGGACCACAGGAAACAGATTGAATTGGAAGAAGCACGAAAAGCCGGACTTGCTCCAGCTGAGGTTGATGAAGATGGCAAGGAAATTAATCCTCATATTCCGCAGTACATGTCATCTGCGCCATGGTATCTCAATGCCGAGAGACCTGTAAGTTGAATTTTTGTTTCCTCTTGCTTCCTATAGATGTTCTTATGACTCTGTGTATGATAGAAAAGGCTGAATGGACTTATGTTTCTTATGTTGTCAGAGCTTGAAACATCAAAGGAAATGGAAATCAGATCCAAATTACACAAAATCTTGGTACGACAGAGGCGCGAAAATTTTTCAGGCTGACAAGTACCGGAAAGGTGCATGCCAGAAGTAAGGAAGACTCTCTCTTTCTCTCTCTCTCTCTCTCTCTCTCTCTCTCTCTCTCTGGGTGCACACCCCCTAGCCAGTCTAGGGGATTCCTTTTGTTTAAGTCCATATGTCCCAGGAGTCACAAACCATGAACTGTTTCTTCGACTTAATTATAATAATGTTTGAGGAGGTTCATGGGCTGACATTTTCAGTTCTTTATTCGCACTTTGTCTCCTCTTTGGATCTACAAAAAGCAAGCTTGTAGTTTTTTTCCTGTGTTTTTATGGCTTAACAAAGTGCAAATATAGGTTCTTCAAAAACTTATTTTAATTCTCAATTTCCTTCTGTTGTTGGTTTTCAATGGGGAAGAGAATCATGAGGTTTTTTGGTCCCTCATGGTGTTTAGTTTAATATGATCGTGGCCTTTACCTTTTTTATATTGTCAACTGTGATTTGCTTGTCTTGTACCCTTATTAGCTGGAAAACGGTGGCTAAATGCAATTGTTCGTTGACTCCTGCAGCTGTGGTGCCATGACTCATGATTCGAAGGCATGCATGGAAAGACCCCGGAAAGTGGGAGCCAAGTATACAAACACACACATTGCACCTGATGAAAAGATAGAGACCTTTGAGCTTGACTATGATGGTAAGAGAGACCGGTGGAATGGCTATGACGCGTCAAGCTATGCTCTTGTGATTGAGAGATATGAAGCTAGGGATAACGCTCGAAGAAAATATCTTAAGGAACAACAGCTAAAGAAATTAGAGGAGAAGAACAATAACCAAAATGGTGAGGATGGTGAGGATGGTGAGGAAGATGATGATGAGGAAGATGATGATGATGACTTAAGAGTGGATGAGGCAAAGGTCGATGAAAGCAAGCAGATGGACTTTGCAAAGGTTGAGAAGCGTGTTCGCACAACAGGTGGTGGAAGTACTGGAACTGTTAGGTAGGTGGATCGGTTGCTTAGATATTAGCAGTCTTTCTTTCGATGTTTTAGGAACATTAGTAAACAACTAAAACTTCTTAAACTATCAGTATTTATGTGACTATTAGAAGATTTACAAAGTGTAGATGAATGAGTCCCCCCCCCCCCCTCCCCCACATTCTTCTTCATATTCTGGACAGTACTAAGTTGATTTATTTGTTAGGAACCTTCGTATTCGGGAGGATACGGCAAAGTACCTTCTGAATCTAGATGTCAATTCAGCTCACTATGATCCTAAAACTCGGTCCATGCGTGAGGATCCCCTCCCAGATGCTGATCCAAATGAGAAGTTTTATGGGGTAAGTTCTTTGAAGTTTTTTGGCAGTAACTCTAGCTCATTTCCTTATTTTCTGAGGCATAAATATTTTACTAATCAATCAATTCTTACTTTCAGGGTGATAACCAATACAGGAATAGCGGTCAAGCTCTTGAATTTAAGCAGCTTAATATACATGCTTGGGAAGCATTTGAGAAAGGGCAAGACATCCACATGCAATCAGCGCCATCTCAAGCTGAGTTGCTTTACAAGAATTATAAAGTTATTAAGGAAAAATTGAAGTATCAAACAAAGGATACCATCCTGGAGAGGTATGGCAATGCAGCTGCAGAGGAAGAGCTCCCAAGAGAGCTGCTCTTGGGACAGAGTGAGAGAGAAGTGGAATATGATCGTGCTGGTAGGATCATTAAGGGGCAGGTGGGGTTTCTAGTTAAGGTTTTCTTATTTGTCAAATTCAATCATGAAAGATGCTGAATTGGCTATGTCATTTTCATTCTCCTTGACAATATTGGGGTTGCTTTTCCTGAATCATAAGGATATAACCGATATATGCGACAGTATTGAGGTACTTAATCAGCTTCTTTTGCTATTTCAGGAGTTAGCACTGCCCAGAAGCAAGTATGAGGAGGATGTTTTTATTAATAACCACACTTGTGTTTGGGGTTCATGGTGGAAGGATCATCAATGGGGCTACAAGTGCTGTAAACAGACTATCAGAAATAGCTACTGTACGGGCGCTGCCGGAATTGAAGCCGCTGAGGCAGTGAATGAACTAATGAAATCAAATATTGCTCGGAAAGAGGCCACAGAAGGTCAGTCCACTTTTTCACCCGAATTTTTCTGCCTTTAGAGGATCATTTGCTGGAAAAAACTTTTTGTCCTCCGTTTTACATGTCTCAGTCAGCTTTGTTGATTGTTTTGATCAAAAAATTATCAGATGCTTCTTGGTCACTTGATTTGTTTTGATCATGGCCATTGTAATATCCTTTTTTAAAGTGGAATTTTGATTCTATAACCACTTTGCTGATTTTTGCTCTGGCACCGCTTAAATGTGGAAACAGATGCAGCTGCCCCAGTGGAGGAGAAGAGGCTGGCTACCTGGGGAACTGATGTCCCTGATGATTTGGAGTTGGACCAGAAACTTCTTGCTGAAGCACTTAAGAAGGTAACTGGACCATTTTCCGTTCTCTGTCTGTTCTTTATTTTCTCCTTTCTGACCTATTCCCACTGATAATTAAAGAAAGAATTGGGAATTCATATAGATCATCAATAAATACAATGTTGGAGTCTGGCTACCATTGAAAGTCGACAATGAAATTGAGGGAAGCTAGTCATTGTTGCTCAGAATAAATTTAGTTTTTAGTTTAGTAGTGTATAACTTACTGCAGAGGGGGAGGCTCAGTATAATAATAGGGGAAAGGTGACAGAACGTTAGGAGTTTGATTTATGGTAAACACATCTAATTTGGGAAGCAGTGGGAAGGCGATGGTTCAGTCATGGACAGTCCTTGTTTAATTCTGCTAATTCTTGTTTGATTCACTTTTACAGGAGGATATAAGAAAGCGAGAAGAGAAAGATGAAAGGAAGCGCAAGTACAATGTTAGATGGGAGGATGAGGTATTCCTCTCTCTCTATTTTGGAGTACCACAGAAGAACTGGAATTCCACTCTAATTTTTTGTGGTTTATGTGTTGATACAATCACTTATTACTTGCAGGTTACTGCTGAGGAGATGGAGGCATATCGGATGAAGAAGGTACACCATGATGATCCAATGAAAGCCTTTTTAAGCTAGGTAGGTAGATAGCATGTAAGAGTCAGCTGGTCTACTTGGAACACATACACTATCGATGTTAACACATACACTATCGATGTTATGTGATCATTTGTGGTGCCTCAAAATAACCATATGCTAGTGTGTTCCCCTAGTATTCTGTATTGAATCCAGCCTCATGGCATCTGTTGGGAGTTCTGTTTTGTGGCAATTGTTTCTGCTGCAGGATGAATACAAAGCTGAATATTAGGGAATTCTTATGCTTTTTGGTTGTTTAGTTTATTTATTGATATAATGAAGGTGATGTATTTAATAAATTCTTGTTTAGTTGCACTTCCTTTGTTTTCCTGAGTTTGGATGGTGCCTCATTTCACCTCCTTTGATTTGTTTGCGCGACCTGTGGTGATATTTTGCCGAACCTGACAAGGGATATGTCCAGTTCATAGCGTTAAGAGAGACCCATTTTTCCTGAATACTTACTACTCTCTCCGCCTCTATATCGACGTCCATTCCTTCATTGGTCACATTTCCTGTTATTCAGGAGTCCCACGTGACTCCGAACAGAATAGTGGTCATATTTGGAGTAAAAGGAAAGAGGCAATGCCTTTCTAAGTCCGTGCCCCGTTTCATTTGGATGTTGTCTCCCATTATTGAGCCTGATGGATATGGCACGGGCTAGGGATGTCAACAGTCCGGTTCAAGCTGAGTTTTCATGCGACCGGAGCCAAACTAAAGGGGCTCTGTATGCTTATTTTGACCCAAACGCGACCTGAATAGCATCCGTCTCGAACTGAAAACACAGGTCGGGGTGACCCGAATCGATTCGGGCTTTCAAGTTTTTTTTAGCCCAACAGGAAGAAACAAGAACAAGAAGACCCCGCGACGGTGAATCTCCATCGCCTTCGAATGACAAATCACTGGTGCTCTCCAGCATAAACCCTTGCTTCCCCATTCTTCCTCGAGATCTCATCCATGGCGGACGCCAGCAACACCCCCCACAACCATCGCCAGGTCCAATGCCTGGAAAGACAACCAGCCCCTTCTCGTCAGCTGCTATGAAGTTGGCAAGCTCCTCGACCGTGGTACCTTTGCCAAGGCCCACCACGCCCGCAACGTCAAGTCCAGCGAGGGCGTTGCCATCAAGATCTTTAACAAGGAGAAGATATTGAAGGGCGGCCTCATCGCCTACATGAAGCACGAGATCTCAATCCTCCGCTGCAGACGGCACCACAACATCCTCCAGCACCCAACATCATCTAGCTCTTCGACCTGAAAGCGCAACT
Source organism: Eucalyptus leucophloia subsp. euroa (assembly GCA_017140325.1). Lineage (NCBI taxonomy): Eukaryota > Viridiplantae > Streptophyta > Magnoliopsida > Myrtales > Myrtaceae > Eucalyptus > Eucalyptus leucophloia. The sequence continues at coordinate 26,067,920 of CM029471.1, forward strand.
CCATTCTAATCGTCACGGCCCTCGTCTTCTAACGTTTGTGGAAGGAGTCGAATTGTTCGGGAAGAAAGAAGAGTATCACAAATTAATATTTCAGTTTCAACTCAAACTTGATAAAGTAATTGTGTTTCAACTCGCCTCAGCTTATCACCAGAACCGAACCGAAACTATTACAATACACATTTTTTAATCTTTCCCTCGAATCATAATGATGTGATCAGAAAAAAAAAAAAATTGAATCATAATGAGACCCAAACCGAAAATACCCGAAAATTTTGGGTTGGGCCAGGCCGGGCCTTTTTGACCTCTAAAACAGACAGCTTGTGTACTTCACTTTCCTCGCAAGCTGTTGTTTTGATCAGAAGTTTCTGAGCAGTCTGTGGATATTGTTCCTGGACATCACTCGAATTGAGGAACGGATGCCTACTATTTTCACGAGCTAATTCATGCCAAATTCAGGCCATGCTTGATTTTGTGGTGCATTGGAAATCCAGGCTCTATTATGCAAACTATGTACACAACGGAAGGCTGAGCTCGACGACAGTAATCACAAATCCAAAAGGGGAGGGAAAAAAATAGAAGAAAAAGGAGAAAATATATGAAGTTATCAACTACAAACTCCGTGCCACCCTCTCCTGGCGCTCCATTTCAGCTCGGAACCTGGATATGAACTCCTCGGCTCTCTCATCAATCCTGTGAGTCAGCGGAGACGCCAGCCCTACCGACTCCCAAATGTCGTCCGCTTCACACGTCTTTGCACCACTTTCGCTGCGATCCTCGCCATTCTTTCCTGCCTCTGGAGCAGAGCAATCGATCGTAGCGATGCTGTTGGGACTTGGCATATACTTCACAGGAAAAGTGTCTAGGCAACGGTGCTCTAAGATCCCTTCCAGAGGATCCTTGAGTAGCTTATCGACAAACATGTGCGCTTGCTGCTTCTTGAACACACGATGCCGAACGTTGAAAATGCCCGGTGCGTGGACGCGCCGAGGTCTCTGCCTATGCCGTCGACGGGGTTGCTTCACGACAATGACAGGCTCATTGGCTCCTGAAGAAGCAGCGGTGAGAACTTCAGATTTAGGCAATTTGTAGACGGGCCTTGGCCTGTGGAGCTTGGGGAGCTTCCGCTGGAGCTTGGAGGTGAGAATCTTCCACGCCTTCTTGGGAGGCGGAAAACTCAGACTCAGGCAAGACATGAGCAAGGAGAGAGCCAAGAAAAGAGCGGATGCTACGGTTTTGGGACTGGGAGTGCATAGAAATTGGCTCTTTATAACGAGAAATTGGGTATGACGTAAGAGGTTTTTTTTTTTTTTATGTTTTTCTTGGGTTAGGCGGGGGACTGCAGGTTTTATGCGGATGGCTTAGGTTTTACGCTGCGTGATTCCGTAGATCCGCTTGATTCTCACGCTAGATTTCTGACCCCACTTTGGTCATGCCTTCATATCCCGAACGTAAAGTGCTGTTGGTCCTTCCTCCTAGATTACAAGACGCTTCGAATTTGTAATTCTGTCTCCAGTTATAGCTTTTGGATCACTGAAATCGCAGAACTTCGTTTTAATTGCCGAACCACTAAACTCACTCTTCTTTTTGCAATTGATGCATTTTGATCGAATTTCGACAAGTTTTCTAGCAAATTGCCCTGGACATTTATATAGTATTCTGGATGCCACTTGGATGCCACATGTTTGGCTGAAGAATCAGCCGAAACCCGATTAATATGCTACAATTACCAAAAAGAAAATTGAAGAAAATCTAGTGCGCTTGGCAGTTTAAAAACGTCACTGAATTTCACTGACCACTAATGAAATTTACGCACACATTTTGTTGGTTAAGGCACATCTGAGTACGATTATTAGGTGGTCCTGATTTAGGTAAACCCACTTCATAAGGGTGATTCGGTCATATGAAGTGAGATCCATATGATCTAATTATTCATGTGCAGTATGCCCAATCCGTAAAATGAAGCTCGCTTACCCATATTGTTGTTTGTGCATATGCAAAGATCAAGATGGAGAATTTAGAATCAGCCGATGAAATTTCCTTGGAATATCCTTATCTAAATGTATATGGTGCCTGTGAGTACTTTATATTCCGGTCCATCCTCCCTATTATGACTGGCAACCTGCATCTGCTATCATGATTCTGACCTTGATATGGTGGAACTGAATGCTGCAATGATGGAGTAAAATGGACTGAGGACTCTCGTTTGCAAGAAAAGAATTGGGAAAATGTAATTGGCATGGTGATTTTTTCATATGTTAGGAAATTGCAATGGGAATGAATGAAACGGAGATCTCAATATATCTATTAAAGGATATTTATGCATCAATAGCGATTTGAATAATAATCCTTTAATATTACATCATCCTATCTCCATTATTAAAATGGGGTATTATGCTAATGAATCTTGATCGACTGTTGAAGTGGTTACTATTATATACCCTCTAATTTTAATCGTAAATGTATATTGGGATTTTTTATATTATTCTTTCTTATCACATATATTATTCACAAAACCAAACGGTGTAATAACTATTACGATGCCACTATGTTATAGTTTAATAATTACTTTTACATTGTAGTTGTATTTCATTATTGCAACCAAACGGATTATAAGGAGTACGAAAGAGAAGGAGAAAGAGACAGAGAAAGAAAGAGGAGAGTTTGGATATTTTTGGGTTGTATATTTGGGGCAACACCATGCTTTCCTTCATCCAAGTCTTGTAATTAATGGATTATAAATATGGATATCACCTACATCATATTTTTTAGTAAGTGGTATGTGAATTATCGAGATATCTAGTAAGTTGTAACCCACTAATCGGAGGTATCGTTGAAAGAAATTCCCTTCGATAAGAACAAGTTGCGCCCAAATTAAAAAGCTAAATTAAGTGAAGCCACTAGATAGATGTAGTACATGGGGACACTACTGAGTCCCCGGGGATCTTCTACCACCATTCTTGCCCTCCTATGATGTTTCAACCAATCGAAACGTCAATTTATATAGATGTGATCCGTTTGGAAAAAACTAGCAACCGAGTACATTAATCAATAAATGGTCGAAATACTGAAACATCAATGGAATCAAATCCTAGGTGACGCATATGAATGTCATTAATTAGGCCTAAAGTCTCTTGCATGACAGTTGACAAATCGAAGAGTGACCAAGACAAATGTCAGGACCAAAGCCTCTCTCTATCTCTCTCTCTCTCCCCAGCAACACTCGCACTCCTCTCGCAAAGGCCAGGCCGCCGCCGCCGCTACCACACGTAACCAAGAACGCCATGCATGTCCAACACATAAACACACACTCCCCACGCTCTCCAACCCCATTGCAATGTGGCTTCGCTCCCTCGGCATCACGACAATCCTCCATGCGAATACATGCAGAACCGGTTCGCCACACAGCCACTTCACTCCTTATATAATCACCGCTCTCGCCCCCAACCATCTCTCATCTCACTACTACTATTTCCCTCTTGGGCTTCTTCTTCTTCTTCACTCTCTCTTGCTCATCGACGTCCATGGCTAATTCAAGACTAGCTTTCCTGGCCGCGACCCTCTGCTTGCTCGTGCACGTGGCCTTCGGGAAGGGCTACGCCACAACCGGGCTCAGCGAGGCCCAGCAATGCAGGCTTCAGAGGATCAGAGCCACCCAGCCAGACGAGCGCATCGAGTCTGAGGGCGGCGTCACCGAGCTCTGGTCTGAGGACGACGAGCAGTTCCAGTGCGCTGGTGTTGCCGCCATCCGCACTGTCCTGCGCCCCAACGCGCTCTTTTTGCCCGAGTTCATCAACGCCCCTCGCTTGGTCTTCATTGAACAAGGTCATCAATTTAGTGACGTATTTACATTCCCACTTATGACCACCGCAAAGAAGGAAACACCATCTTATGCAATACCAGTGCTTAATCATAAAATTGGAACCTTTTACTAATAATTAATGTTTTCCATTTGTCTTTCATGATCTGGAATTGCATGTCCTTATTCCTTGATATAATTATATGTCATGAAATTTGACGTCGAAATTGTATCACAGGTAGGGGATTGCTGGGGATAACCTACCCAGGATGTGCCGAGACATACCACTCCGATCAATCCTCTGGCAGCAGCGGCGAAAGAGGGAGGAGATGGCAAGGAGAGGGCCAGCAAGGGGAGGGGGGAAGCAGGGACCAACACCAGAAGGTTCACCGGATCCGCCGGGGCGACATCATTGCCATCCCTGAAGGTGCGCTTCATTGGTGCCACAACGACGGGAACGAAGAACTCATTGCCGTCTCCGTTGTCGACCTCAACAATCAGGGTAACCAGCTCGATCAAAGACTGAGGGTAATGACTAATGAACATTCCCAAATTTTATGTCCATTTGAATTGCATGCACAGGTATTCGAATCTAATTTTTGGAAATGCATGTACGTAATGTGAAATTAACACGAAATGACCGCCACTACTATCTATTATCTTACGTGGGACAGGACTTACCTGACATCAGTTGGGCGGAAGAGTTTTTATATCCACTTTATTGAAAAAGAAATGGAAATAAGGCAGTATTTCTACTTCGACCTATCACAAACTTACCTTGTTCAATTAGCATGTGGCTGACCTTTGGAAACTGAACAGGCGTTCTTCCTCGCTGGAGGCGAAGGCGGGCAGGGCCGCCAGCAGGGCCAGCAGAGCCGCCGCCGCCAGAGCAGGCGGTACAACTCCCAGAACATCTTTCGAGCCTTCGACACCGAAATCCTCGCCGAGTCCTTCAACGTTCCGACCGAGATAGCTCAGAAGTTGCAACAGCAGAGCAACAGGGGAACTATGATCAACGTCCGTGAGAGGATGAGAGTGATAGCCCCAGAGGAGGATGAGGAGTACGATGAGGAGTACGAGGAGGAGCAGGAGGAGAGGATGCGAAGACGAAGGGGGCCGTTGACTTCGCAAAACGGGTTCGAAGAGACGTTCTGCACCATGAAGATCAAGCAGAACATTGACATCCGAAGGGAAGCCGACGTTTTCTCGAGGCAGGCCGGGCGGGTCAACATCGTCAACATGCACAAGCTCCCAATCCTGCGTTATATGGACATGAGCGCTGAGCGAGGCCGTCTTCTTCCGGTAATGAGACCCATGTGGATTATGCGACTCATACTACTAGATTCTCTTTATTGTCCTAAATCAAGCACGTTGCCTAGTGATAATTAGAGGCCAATTAACTCCCGTCTTTTGTGCTGCAGAATGCGCTGTACACGCCACACTGGTCGATGACCGACCACAGGATCGTGTACGTGACTCGTGGCGACGCGCACGTGCAGATCGTCGGGCAGAACGGGCAGAACGTGTTCGACGAGCAGGCGAGCGAGGGCAGCATGTTCGTGATCCCGCAGTTCTTCACCTCGACATTGAGGGCAGGCAACAGCGGGTTCGAGTGGATCTCCTTCAAGACCTCGAGCCAGCCCATGAAGAGCCCGCTGGCGGGTTACACCTCGGTGTTCAGGGCCCTCCCGATCCAGGTCATCACCAACTCCTTCCAGATGTCGCCAAGGGACGCTCAGGAGCTCAAGTACAACCGCGAGCACCAGACGTTCCTCTTGTCGCCGAGCCGCGGGAGTCAGTCCATGTCTTAGTTTTAGTACGGTGTACATTTCGTTGCCTAAGCAGCACGAAGGTTATGGTTAAATTATGGTATGGTAGGGTAGTAAAAAGGGTCACTGTGATGCAAAAAATCCTTCTTCTAGAGTAAGAGAAGGTTAAATTGTAGGCGGGATTGAGAAGAGAGCTAAGATCATGTTTATGAGAAACTTTTGGGTTAATCAAATAAAAATAAAGTGGCCTTTTTCTATATGTAGATGTGCTTGATCTGATGATAAAAGGGGCTTGTTTCTTATTAAATGTGCTCTTTTAGTGACGAGCTGTTCTGAGTTGAGCTAGCACACAGTAGATGGGAAATTTGTAGTTTCGAAAATCTGTTTTTGAATTCACAAAATTATATATTTAAGGACGGAACTAAGAGTAAGAGGGGTCGGGTGCCAATCGTGCCCGCGGCCGAAGGGGTCATGTCCAAACAAATTATGTTAAAACGAAAATTTCCAGGGCACTTCAATTTAGCCCATTTTGGTCTCGTTTTGAGTTTGCGCAGTCAGTTGGGTCAGGACTGGAATTTGCTTAGTTAGTCGGGTCAGGACTGGAATTCACATGTTCTTTTTTTTTTTTTTTATAATCACCTGTTCAAATATCACAAATTTAATAGGTCTGTGACACTTACAGGGTATCGGGTCAGGACTGGAATTCACCTGTTCTTTTTTTTTTTTTTTTTTTTTTTTTTATAATCACCTGTTCAAATATCACAAATTTAATAGGTCTATGACACTTACAGGGTATCTCATGCAGGACGTTTGCACCTATGCTTCTTGGTTACTAAGAAAGTGATAATTACTTTTGAAGAACAATAATTAAAAAAGGGAGGTGCCTCTTGGTCATTAAAAAAATGATAATTAGTTTTAAAGAACAAAAATTAAAAAGAAACTTAAAAGTCATAACAAGCACACGCTTAACCCTTATCGGGAAAAACTATTTCGAAACAATCAAATGTCAAGAACCACCACTAACTGATACTTTACTCATAGGTTATATTTGGGTAGTTAAGATAAAATCCATGTCCTACCATATGTTTGGTTGTTATTTAGGATAGGATGAAATTGGACATAAATGGAATTTAACTAGAATATAAAAAATAAATAATAAAAATCTTGATAAGATTTTTATGTCCAATGATATGAATTTTTTTTTTCCCAAAATAGTTATGCCATGGGGACTTGGATGATTTTGCTTTTATCTCACCTAGTAGTTTCTACAAAATGTTTTGTGTTTTTCCTCATTAGATATGGATCACGATAAAAACGAGAGATGGTATTTTTTTCATGAGCAGCATATAATGGCATATTTGTGATTTACACTAATACACAACAACTACCAAATAATAAACAAGATAGAATATGAAAATATTAGGTTTTATCACCACAATTTATTAAACAGTTGATGAATATAATAAAATCCATAATCTCATTCCGTATTATATCTAATTTAATCATAATTAGAAATCCAAACAACCACACTCCTAGAATTAAAAACATCATAAGACTGGAGTATGAATCCAGTTGACTTAAGACCATCAATAAGGAGTAAATTTCCATCATAATCCAACTTCTATAGACGTAATGACTCGACGCAATTTCATTTACTGTTTGGTTTAATTGGCTTTTTAGTTTCTAATATACAGGCTATTAGGGCGAAGCACAACCACGAGTGTTAACCTAATTATAAACACTTTTAGGTCGATAAATATGTCAATAAATATTTTTAATAATCCTAATATCACTATTTATGAGACCTCTTTGTTTGTTCAACTTAAATTTTTATGAAATGCTTTTTAAGTACCTTCTTTTGATTTTGATTTGTTCATTCTCATTAGTATGAATTTGGTGTAATTACTTGAATTATTTGCAATAGTATGGAATGATATATATAGCCCACTCATTAATTATTAATCACTTTTATAATTATTTGCATAAGTTGAGGCAAAACGTGATATACTTCCAAGCAAAATTACAGTTTTGGCTTTCTAGATCGAATTTTTGACCTCTATTACATTCCATGCCACAACCTGAATTTTGTATATTTTTACGCGTCGATGTATGTGGAATATTGCACTAATATATGAAAAGAAGATAATTTTGTTTTGGATGCTAAAAAAATTAGATATTTCCCTTTTTACCCCCCTAGAGTCACTACTATTTTTGTGATGTGCTTAATTTTCTTTCAAATGAACTTTTAAACCTATTTCAACCAAAAAAAAGAAAAATTAAACCTGCGAAACTTCATGCTTTATTTGATAAATCATGAAAACATGTATGAAATGTCAATTGTAGCCCTCGATTTGATGAATCCACGAAGATTTAGATTCCAAGAATAATTTCAATCCAAATTTCAAATCTTCATACCCATGGAGTAGAGTACAACACTTTTAAAGTGTGAACTCATTTTTCATTGTTTTGGTATCGTTTAAATGACAAAATTACCCTTAATGCATAGAAAATGGTTTAATTTAAAGAGATAACTCCACAATTGATCCTCCAACTTATTCATATTATGTGATGGGGCTCTCAAAGTTATAATTTGTCCAGTCAAGTCCTTTGACATATATGATTAGTCAATCAAATCCTTTCATCGTTAACATATTGAATCATGCTTATGTGCCTTTTAATACGTCGATTTTTAATATGAAAAAATCGTTCAACTAACTTCCTTGTATCTTTCAAGTATCCACCCTTTCTCCAAAAGCTAGCATAGATAGTATTTGATGTCAGAACTCCAAGTGCAAAAGGGAGTTTTCCTCCTTAGTCCGTTCCTCTAAAATTTCCTCCAATTGGTTTATTTCTACTTTAATTCTTGTTAAGCCAATTAGTATCAACAAATTTAAGATCAAAGAAATCACGAACCTTCTTTCCAACCTAATTCAGATCCTTGGCCCGATCTCGGCCAGTGCAGTTCCAGCAATATGTGGACATGCCTCTCCGTGGATCATTCCATATTTCAACTTTGACATACATGCAAAAACCAAAGCAAAAATTCAGAGTCAGAATTAAGTGCTAGCTAACATGGTACGAGAGAGAAAATTTTTAAGAGAAATATTTCTTGGGGCGGAGAGATGATTTTCATTGAAAGACTTTGTTTCGCAGAAAATACTCTTATATCTTTTACATAAATTGGATGATGAAAATTATTTTCATCTCTGATAAAAATATTTAGATATAAATTATCGTCAATAATGAAAATTATCGTCAATAATGAAAATATACTTTTTTAACTAATTATTTCAAGTTGTAGAATCAATCATTTTCAACACTAAAAGCACTTGTTAATCATTTTCTTGTTCGAAGGCAGTAAACCTAAGTGATGGGCTTTCACTAATACTCCTTACAATTTTTGCTCTACCAATAATTACGCAGTCCAATTTGTACATCTTTCGGTTTTTAAGGGAACTTACAGATAATTCACTTAATTTGTAGGAAAATATACATTCTGTTTACACACCAGTTGCAGCGGACCAATTGCTCCCTAAATTGTACTGAGAAGAGCATGCAAGGTACTGTTTATACACCATTTGCGGCCCAAATTCCGACTGAAGAGACCATGCAGGGTGACAATTAAACTTAACTTTCAATGAAGAAAACCAAACATGAGCGCACAGGGAAAGAAACATCGAGAACCGCACGAGGCAATTCGAGTTTGCAGATAGCATAAAATTGGATGCGAGGTACTGTGAGACGCTTAAAGCAGGATCAACAACCTACTCACGGCTCAATGCTTGTGGCATGCCGAGTGCCCAGAGGCCGGAGCCGTATAATAATACGCTGCAACTTAAATCAAACAGCAAGAGCCAAACGTCTTGGAACTGAATTTGCTTAAATGAGGATTTATAGAGTAGAACAGCACGCTGCTACAGATACATTATCAGAAGTGACAATGCAGGTACCACAGTTAGAATCAATGGAAACAGTACCATACCACTTTCCGATCATTCTCATGATCGTTTCCAGATTTATTTTACATGAGATGAAACATCAAAAAATACACTTTCTTTTCTTTAACGGTAATCCCTCAAAACTGGCAGCAGCCCGTCGATATCAAAACCCCCCAAATGAAAAAAGGGAATATCCTAACTGGATGAGCTTCTAGCCCAATCTCAGCAATAAATCGAACTCATTACCATACGAATAAGCAACTGATCATCTACTCTGACGCAGGAATCATGCCTGTCTTAATCAATGATTAAATAAGTATAGAACCATCATATTAGAGCTTGGACGCCGATTTGTTGCATTTCTCTTAACCTCCAGATGGGAAAGATAGCACCTTCCCCAAGCTCTTCTGGATCCACTTGTTGCATAGCCCAAGCATAGTAGACGGTGTGTATCGTATCCTGTTTACACAAACCAATATCAGATTACATTCTGAGACATGCAATTACTCTTCATAACATTTCAGATCATCACGGTGTACTTTCTCACTGAACAGGCACATAACGTCAATAGGGCTACATACCCTCGATAAACACAACAAGAGTTTGACAAAGCGATTTATGCCTAAACCATGCATGTCAATATTTGCAACACTTTTGGCAGAAAGAATACGCCTTTTATGTCATTGTTAAAAAGTGTGGCTCCATAGTTCATTGAATTGTGCTGCAAAATTATCTTCATGTCAGAACTTGATTCGAATTGATTCAGTCGGACTGACATGTCATCATCAGGAACAGGGAGGAGAATTTCAAAAAGAAGAAAACGGTGAATCAATGATTCTGCAGTTAGGACGGGCCAATCCAAGAACTAGATAACCTGGTTGTCTAATACGACTAATGGTTGCCTTTCCAATTCCATCCTATAGCAAGATCGTGGATCATGGGATATTGAGACAATCTGGTTTATTGAGACATTTTACGTGTTCAAAAATTCAGCCTATAACAGTAACAAAAGCATCACTAGATTTCAGTGAGGATTTGAGTCAAGACTGACCCCAAATAGGCCACTTTACATGAAACATAATATCCCTTTCAATATTTTTTCTGATCACCTAATAGCTTAATCTCTTTGAACTCTCATACAGGTCGTATTTCTCCCCTTCAAAGAGAGATTAGTGAATCAAAGCACACACAAAGGATTTGATCTTCATAGTATGAAGATTGACAATCAATAAAGATCAAGTTTCCTTGGATGTTTGAAAGTGGAAATAGACTCTGGAAACATTAAAACCACCATAATCTCTTATCTTTATGCAAAACCTGACATAAATTTGGGCAAACTACATTCAGCCATTTATTTCATACATTCTTTAGGCACAAGTCCTTATACTAAAAGCAAGTGTTCTCCCTCTTCTCCTTCTCCATTTGATAATTCACTTCTTACATCTTGGACTATGGAATCAAAACCTTTTGTCAGAACTCATGAAATAAGTAAAAACTATGCTGCTCCATAATTCCCTTTCATGAAAGTTGAAACCAACACACAATGGAAACCATTGTCCAAATGAGGGCACATGCAACTGCGAAAACAGCATGCACCGACTGAATGATTTAGCTTTCCTTTTATTATTCAACACAAAAAAATGGTTTTTCCTTAATCACTTGGCCTCATCCAATCAAAAGTTTGGCTTACCTTGCCACCTTCAATTATGGCACCATTTTTGTCACGTACGGAATATATTTGCTGAGTTTGAAACTGCCATTAGGGGGAAATCAGTCAGATTTTGCTTGTAAATAAGAAGCTCCTACAGATAAATAACAAGTGTGCAACATCTGACTGATGGATAAAGCAACCACACCTCCTCAGTTGCAGAAGATAGACTATGGATATGATGCAAAATGGATGAGAGTTCGAACCTTCAATAGACCGAGATTTTTATATTACCCAGATTCAATGCAACATCTGAATTAGCTCACTCGCTGCTACCAATACGCTTGAACATGGGATGCCCTTTGACCTACAAAGAAAACATTAGATTTAAGAACCATGATTACTCCATGTAATATTCTTTAAATCTGCAAACAGCCTTCATGCATAACAACTAGTAAAATAACCACATTTGCCTTCACATTTGAATTAGCATTTCAGAATTACAATGGATTCACAGATATTTTTTCCTCACATTTGCAGAAACCTGGAGATAACGCAATATTATAGAAAACCAAAAACCCCAAAGAATATTAATGAATTCCACATAGCAGACATAACAGAAGAGAAACAAGAATCGCTGCACAGAAACACAATATTACCTACCAGGTACCCAAGTGTATAACTTTTGTGAATACTAAATTTCTCACCAAGAAAACATGATCAAGTTCACAGTTATTAAATCCATCAACTTTAATGAACAAGAAAATACTATACTAGATTTTGAGAGTCTGTTGCTTCAATAACCTTTCCAGGACCAGGGCATATTCCAAGGTAATCAATTCAGACCATCTTCTGGCCCAAAAGCAAAGGAAAGGAAAGAAATATTCAGACCTTCTTTGCTGTAGCTTCAGCCTCTGTCCAAACACCATCAACATGCTTGTACAACTGCCCAGTTGTCTGTTTCCTTCTGCAAAAGCCAGTTTACATCCTTAGCTCTTTATCCAGATGTTCAACCGAACAAGAAGTATGTCTCAGATAGTCAGATGGTTAGTTAAGGAGACTACAATCTCGCTAATGAAAGGTTTTCAGCCAACAGATTTGCAAATTACCTAACTTTAAGCTCCTCCTTCACCCCTTTAAGCTCTTCTGCTTTTTCTTTTAGCTGCTTCACTGACTTTTGAAACTCTGGATTGCTATGACCAAACCAAAGGATTGAAGAAGATCGTTAACATGAATAAGCCTCTCAAGGGAACCGAACACACTAATAAATTATAAAGGCAAGCAATATCATTTGTCTGAAAGTCCAAGTACCGAAAACAATGAAGCAGACAACATCAAAAGTATCTCTAGTTCTTGCTCCTTTATTTTAACTGATATGCCCAAACATATGCACAACATAATGAAGCTTCACCATTTCTGTATTTGCAATCTATATGACACTCAAATGGTATATCTGCATCTCGATATCCCAAATGTAGAATCTCACAGCAAATTAAAGGAAATCGCTCCATGGTGGCAAATCAATATATCATGAGCTCATCCAAAAGAAAAAAGGTCAAACCTTTACGCATGTTTTGAGCTATAAAACCATAGAAAGGACACTTTACAGATTAATTCCATATGATTGTAAGCGATGTTAAATCTCCAATTACAAGCTACCAGAAGCAAATGAGACTAAAATATGAACCAACACTACGATAACACAAAAGGGCATAAAAACGGGGCAAGAGTCTTAACAGTAGAAAGAGCATTGAACTCGAAAAGCACAGCCGAGCAGTCCCTGATCAGACCGCTCCTGGTGTTCGAACTAGTCATTAATGGTCGGCTTCATTGGTATCCTTTCGGTATGCGTTGCGAACACTTTCATTTTTAGCGTCTCTACTACCAAAAAAAGAATAAGAAAAGACAGAAAAAGAGGAGTGAAGGTACTAAAAATCGGCATACCCGCTAGCTTCGCCTTTAACTTTCTTAGAGAACTCATTAAACACACTATATCGATGATTACACGAGTGCCCACCTGCGGTAATCAACCTCAGCCTCGAACTCGAAGCCTATACGACAATTCAATTAACAAACCCACATCAAAAGAATTACATAATACAGAGAAAAGGGAATAAAAGCCCAGAAATTCACCTGGCTATTGCAAGAAATATAGAGAGAAAAATCGAGAAAGAGCTCAAGAAGGAAAAAAAACCTGAACCTGAGAACTAAGGTGGAGATGAAGAGGGTGTCCCGAGAGCACCAAGTCTCAGACCAGCTTCTTGGCCGCCATTAGAATGAAGAGACTTTGGTCGAGAATTGTGAGCTATACTCTCCTCTCTTGTGATGTGATTTTGCTTTGCTTCGAAAGAAGGAATCGGAGAAGCCTTTTGCGGATTTTTTTAGCACCAGTGCCCAAGAACGGTTTGATAGGAAGCTATATTTCGCTGCCCCAAATTTCTAGCTCCTCCAAAATTTTAAAGTAAATTCGATTGGCACAGGTACTTGGGTAGCCGAGAGAGAGGGCCCCGTCGTTGGCGGCAGCGGCGGCGGCCGGAGTGGCGGGGTGGAGCTCGACCGTGGCCCGAGGCGATGGGGCGGCATCCAACAAGGAAGGCGGGTGGTCGGTCGGAGCAGTTTTTTGTGATTTATTGGAGTTGTTAGGGTTTGGACATTTGGGCACAGGGAGCCGAGGTCGGTGGTATGAGCCGAGGATGTGCTTGGGGTTTCGGAAGAGGAGGGCAAAATTTTGTCTTCTCGCCGATGAGGTCTCTTGCTAGGATGTCTTATATTGAAACACAGAGCGATGAAAATGGTGGGAGGGTGATAAGTGAGCAAATTAATTCGTATCTTTATGTCCTTTTCATCACACGAACATTCGATTGTTCATATGTTTCTGAATCCTTCACTGAACAACTTAAGCATTATGAAGGCTATAACAATATTTAATATTCATTCTTTCTCGTTAAAGATAAAATTTCTAATAGCAATTAGTATTGTGCACACCATTTTGCTTGTCATTTATTATTCTTTTAAGCTATATTTCTATTTTGATCTTTAAATTTGTGCTTATTTTTCAATTATATTCTTGAACTTTTAATCTAACTAACCAAGTCATTGAAATCACATATCTCCGGCTCTAAATCTGAGTTGGATAAAGCCTACATGTTTATTGGAGTAATGTGAAGATCTGAAGTTTTATATTTGTGCCAAGAGATCTTGTTACGCAAGTCTAGTGATTTTCATCTTTTAACACTTTTAGTCCCACGTATTAATTGGTAGTCCACTACGATAAAAAGCTTTCCATGTTGGACTCTTGCCAGCATCGGTTTATGCGTCCCCTCTTATTAATTGGAAGTAGAATTAATAGAAAAATTCTGCAAGTTGACAAACTTGATTACGTAAATATAAAATTTTTAAATATCAATAAGAAAAAAAAAAAGAGCTGTTTGGGGGTTCGAAACTTCTTTTACCTTCTTTTTGTAATTAATTTCCACCGTACCCTTATGTAGACAAGGATCTTTATTCAACTAATAAAGCCATGCAATCAAAGGAAACCAGAGATAAAATGATGAGAGGGCAGACAAACAATAAACAGACAATTAAGCCGCTTCAGAGAGAGACAATCTAAGGGAAAATTCCATGTAAGTACTCAAAGTAAAATGATTTTCTCAAAAAAATGATAAAAAATAGACTTTGTCCCAAATAAGATTAATATCATAAAAAACCCAAAATTGATATATTTTTGATAAATTTACCATAAATTAACTAAAAACATTAAATTGATACACATGTGACAAATTTACACTTCATTAATTTTTATTAGCTTTTATTATCTAAAACTGAGTTAGATGACACATAGCAATTAACAAATATATTAATTTGAGGTTTTATTATCATAAATGTATTGATTTAGGATTTATCTTAATATTAATTCAATCTATTAGAAAGTAACAAAGAGTAAATTATACACACTATTCATCTCCCTCTCTACAAGGGGCGATTTTGCATTGTTCATCACGACTACACTTCGTCTTGCTCCAAGTGCTACGGCCATCCGTTTGCTCCAATTTTTGAAGGGTCTCTTCTTCTGGCCACCCTCCATCTTCTAACCGAACGGCTTCTCCTAATTTGTCCCCCACGCGGAGCTCGAAATTGCCCTACTCGCAGCCTATTTCGCTACTCCTCTGGTTCTTCGCGAGCTGCTCTATTCTACTTGAGTTGGTTTGGAGGTTGGGCGAAGGGCCGTGGTGGCTTGTAAGCTACCCTTCTTGCGACCCAAGCAAATTCACTATGTTCTCTTGCTTTGTCGCCCAAGCAAAGCTTGAAGTTGCCTTACTCGTGGCCCGAGCCGATTTGTTGCTACTCTGGTTTTTTACAAGTTGCCCTATTCTGCTTGAGTTGGTTCAGAGCTGGTTCATAAGCTCCTCTCCTTGTCCTTCATTAGCCCTAGTATGGACTCCTCTATGGCTGTACTATAGTGGCTGTACTATAGTGGCTGTTGTTGGGCTGTTGGAGGGTTTTGTTGCACTGATGGCATCTTCTTCGGCTGAGGTTCATATAGGTGCTAGTAGTGGTAAGGGGCCTAGCTCCCCCCCCCCCCTCGTATTGAAGCCTCCCGACCTACTGGAAAGCCAATCCACCCCCCTTGTCCTGTAGGGAGGCCTACTCCGATTGGGGATGGTGTTGAGCGTGGCCCGCACTCCAGGCTATCTCATGTAGGACGGTCCAAGGGCCATAGCTGTGCACGGCCACTACTAAAAGGCCACCGAGCAACCCGGCTAGCTCTTTGAGGCCTCCTCAAGCCCAGTCTTGGGCCAATGTAGCGCAGCTAGCAACTAAAGGTTACGAGTTGACCTATATTCCTCCTTCCGTTGTGGAGGATAGATCGGTTGTTAATCTGTCCAGTGAGGTGCTGCAAGCTATGGACCTAAAGTGGAATGAGTACTTGGTTGGTTACTTTGTAGGGAAAAGACTCCAATTTCAACTCACCGAGTAAGTTTTGAAGAATACTTGGGCTTTAAGCTAGTTGATGTGCTGGCCGATGACCAAGGTTTCTTCTTTTTTCATGTCCCGGACCCCTTGTTCCGTAGAAAGATATTAGAAGAGGGACCTATCACTGTGACTAGGGCGCTCCTCATCTTGCAGCAGTGGAAGCCACTTCTGGAATTGAAAAAGGACAAGCGAGCTTCCGTTCTGATTTGGATAAGACTCAAGAATCTTCCTTTCGACCTATGGTCTGCCTCGGCGATTAGTGCCATAGCTAGTTCCATTGGCAAGCCTCTTTATGTGGACCAGCGTACAGAAGGTATGAGGACGATCTCCTTTGCAAGAGTTTGTGTTGAGATCCATGCAAATCGGCCAAGGGTTTCCGTGGTTGAAGTAAATGTGGATGGAGTCTCGAGAGCAATTGCTATGGAATATGAATGGAGGCATATATAATACATGGATGTGGTGTTTACCTAAGATGCATCATCATTGATCCCCATGGCCTCTAAATATCGTTCCATATACCATAAGAAGTTATCCATGTCCTTGGCTACTTGCGAGCCCTTAAACTCTCTTAGCTTGGGTGCATTGGCATGTGGGTTTGTTTGCCTAGTGACCATCTCATTCACGCGTGCCGCTTCAACCTCCATGAGCTTCCCCTAAAGCTCGGCGATCCCTGCACACATGGCCGCCATCTCGGTAGCCTAGGTCTCATCCCACTATTGCAACTTGCGGGTCAAGGAACCCAACACCTCAACATAGAGCTCATGCTAGTTTTGAGTTCTTGCACATTAGCCAAAAACTCCTCCCTTCTAGTGTTTGCTCCCTCGATGGTCTGGTTTAGGTCATCCATCCCTTGAACATCCGTGACAGTCTCCTCTAAGGACGTCATCAAAACAACACAATTCTTTTTTTACTCGGTGACCTTCTTGATAGGTCTTCCATGATCCTCATGATCCTCACCTTGAGCGATCATAACATTGAAACGAGGATCAGTCATTACGCTAACAAAGGCTTTGATACCACTTGTCACGAGTCGATCAAATCCAATGTTCCCTACCCACGCGGCCTTAGGATTTCTCTCAAGTTAGCCTTACACACACACGACTCACAAGGATTTCTATCTAGAGTGAAACTCGAATTATATTATAAGTGAGGGGAAGGGTCCCTATTTATATAAGTCCAAATCTAATCTCGATCGTTGATCCCTTCCTTGATCCAATAGTGGGATTTGAATCCCATAATCATTATATAGTCTATACATTGGGATACTCAAGAGGCACTAAGCTTGGGGAAGTCGGAGCGTCATGTGTCAAAGGGAAACAAAGGGTCACCCGCTCATGTCTGGTATGGAAGCCCAAGAGTCGCGGGCTTGTTCTTGCATGGATCATGGGCCTATTCTCGTATTGATCGTGAATTGATCGTGGGCTTACTCTTGTATGGATCACAGCTCATCAAGACATCTTGGATCATGCTTGTCTATCGGGCCGCATCACTTGCATACTTCTGTGGAAAGAGTTTGTTTATGGGTGCATCCGCCATGTGGACATCTTGGATCATGCTTGTCTATCGGGCCTTGTCTATCGGGCCATGTCACCTGCATACTTCCGTGGAAAGAGTTTGTTTAGTTTGTTTATGGGTGCAACGGATACGCTAAGTCAATTCACGGTTGCCTTGAGGTTACGTTTGCGCTACTACAAATCGAATCTTATTCAATGCATTTAGGCAAAGTCATTTGCGTTCGGCCTTGGTGATTATATGCCATTTGTTGGGGCTACAAGCTGAGAGACCTGTATTCTTTATCTCCTTTTCAACATCAAAACAAACTATTTGGCCGCCGCCGCCTCCGAGCTTCCGCCACCAGCACCAGGTCAAGCCCTCTCTCACGGATTTGTGCATACAGATAGGTAGTCCAAACAGATATAAAAGAGACCACCAGTAAACCTCTTATGACAGTTCTAGGAGCCTGTTATCAATTCTGTCAAGAAACCGCGCATATACTATGTTTCCTCCTATACTCGATTATCTAGGATCTACTCTTTTTCTTTTGCCATTGTAACATTTAGTTCCAATTTCTCATAGCCTCATGTATTTCGCGATAAAATACATACCCATTGAAGAGGCGAACTCTACTGTGCAAAGCCAAGCATATGCACAAGACTTTAGATATTTATTCCTCGTGCAAACAACTTACACGTACAGATACCACATACTCATTATTACGATCCTCTTCTTACTCTTCTAAGTAGATAATAACATAATTAAGAGTGGTCACTCCAAAGGCTTTCGCTGCCTACAAAAAGCATTACATGCACTAATTCATCCTCTACTTTGGCGCTTAAGCCTCAGCCCTCCTCTCAGAGAAAGAACCGCCGCTCTCGTTGGAGGAAAACACGGTGGTCTCCCTCCGGCTGTACTTGAGCCTCTTAGCGTCCTCCCTCGACACCTGGTATGCGTTGGCGATGACCTCGTCCGGCAACGCCCGCATCACCGAGGTCCGGCCTGCGAGCGGGTTGACCATCGCATTGTCGTTGGTCTTGAAGGATACCCACTCGAACTCCTCGTTCTCAGCCCTCTTCACCACTGCAAAGTTCTGCGGCACCACTACGACCTGCCCCTCGCGGAGCTCCTGATCAAACACTGTCTGGCCGTCGTCGCTCACCACCTGGATGCGCGCGCTGCCGCTGATTGCATAGACCACGCTGTGGCAGTTGAGGTTGTAGTGTGGCACCATAATTGCATTCTGCACACCACGGCTACCGTTAAAAGTAAACCCAATAAAGATCCCTGCTGTATCACTTAATATTAATTTGAAATAGTTTGATAATCGATTTTGCAGTCCGACATTAGCTCCCTGAAGATCTATTATTCTATCTTGATATTCCTATTCATGCAATAGCTTTCAAGAAAGCAAGTTAAACCGTAGTGTCGACTCGAATTACCGTGATCTAGAAAGTGACGCAAGTGATGGAATCTTACTAAAATTGAAGAAGAGACACCTCACCCTGTGTAGATGGCCCATTTCAGCGCTGAGTTGGAGCCAGTACAGGATGGGCAGCTTGTGGCTGTTGAGTGTGCTAATGTGGCCGGCTTGTTGCGTGTAGACGTCCGAACGCGACGGGTCGCCAATGTTCTCTCGGAGCCTCATAGTGCAGAGCGTCTCCTCCAATCCGTTCACGTCATACCTGCCACCACCGTACCTCTCCCTCTCGCGCTCCTCCTCCCATCCACGGCCTCCGTGTTCCCTTGGGGGCCTCACAACCTGAAGGCCGCCCTCGACCCTCACGATGTTGTTCCTGTTGTCATTCTCGTTCTGCAGCCTCCTTGCTGTTTCCAGATCCACGTTAAACGCCTCAGCCAGGAAGCGCGCGTCAAATCCGCAGAAGACGTTGTTGCATTGACCCCTTTGCTGGCCCTCCTCACCACGCTGTCGCTGTCGTGGGCGCCGTCCCCACGATTGCTGGCCCCCTTGCTCATGCTCGTCTTGCGGGTTGCCAGCGAGGAAGAATCTCTAAAAGCAGGAGAGAGTAGAGAACTTATTCACTCTCAAACTAATCCTAATCATGCATGCAGAAGCTAATCGACTCGATTTTACAAATTGACTCACTCTTGGGTTGATATCAAGCTGGTTCTCATTATTGGTAACATCGAGGAGGGTGACGGCGATGATGGGCCGATTGCCATCATTGTAGACCCATTGGGCCACTCCGGTGGGCAAAGCAATGACGTCGCCTTGTCGGAAGCGGCTGATCTTCTGGTGCTGATCTTGGAACCGCTGGCCTTCTCCTCCTCCCATCTGTCCTCCTTGTCCAAACTGCGGCCCGAACTGTGATTGCTGAGATGATTGGAATGTCTCGGGGCAACCAGGGATTACGCTCCCCAGAATACCATTACCTGCACTCGACAATCAAGCAAACAATAACTGCTTTTTCCTGGACATGTTTCTCCACTTCTTTCAGGGATGCTTGGAAGTGCAGAGAGGATGACATGCAAAGAATGATTATGACTAACTGGGGCATGTGGTAATTAAGTACTTTAACAGTTCATGTATTTTACCTTCAACAATGTACGTGAGTTGAGGTGAATTGGTGAAGGAAGGCAAGAGGAGGCCGTTTGGCTCGATGATGTGCCGGACCATAGCGATCCCGGCGCACTGGAACATCTCGTGGTTTGGGTCCCATGACTCAACACCGCCAGCCTCGCACTGAATGCGGTTCGTGGGCTCGAGGGCGTCGAGGCGGTCGATCCGGCACTCCCCTTGCTCCCGGAGTGAGTGCTTCTGGCTGGCCCCGTACCGCTGGCGGCCGAGGCAGCCGTGGAAGGCCAGGAGAAAGCAAAATGCGAAGGAGAGGAGCAAAGGCCTGGCCATGGTTATAGAGAAAGAGAGTGGATTGCGATGGGTTGGGGGGTCGTTCTGGAGTGAAGCGGTGAGTGGGGGGCGTCGGGGTTTATAAAGGGGAGGGTGGGGACTGAGGGGACGACATAGGGAGGTGGTTGTGCAAGAATTGTTTTGCCATTCTTCACTTTGCATGGCATGCACCGTTAACACCTCAAGGGGTGTGTCGAGGCAGCTGGCTCCACGGCTCACAAGGAAACTTACAAAAGCTTGGGAAGGAGTGCCTTCTTTGTCTTGGCTTTGGCATGAGAGGGGGTTCGTTTCTGTGAGGTTGAGGTTGAGGGTGCTTCAAGATACAATGGTTTTTTTCCCTCCATGTTAGAAACCAAGGTTGCAATGTTCCTCCACTAATTAGAATCGCTTTTGTTTCATTAAAGGTGTTACAGTCACTTGCGTCAAGAGTGATCATCAGAGACATTTTCATTTTATTAACGATACTATTTTTATAATGGTGAAATATCCGAAACTCTTTTAAGTACCCGGCTCATCCTCATTGAGCTTGGTAGTCCCTCCATCCCCTACACATATTAGGTAATTAACGAAAATACGCATCCGTGCTCTTATGGTTAGCTGCAAGAGATTGCCTAAAAATGCTGATTCGGGCTTCAAACTTGAGCGCTAATACAAACATGCTTACCACTTTAGTCTTCAGCGACCACGAGGTCAACCACATGTATTTCCGATTGAATGAACTGTTGTAGACCCATGTGGATGTATTCTCTATGTTTCTTTAAGCTAGCCAGTTATTAAAGAGCGGACTATTGAGTATCATCTCATTATTCAAAATACCCACACAAAAAAACCCACGCCTTGGAAATTCCTAATTTAAGAATTCATAATGGTTTAGTATGATTTATCTATTTAACAAAGTTGCATCGTAAGTGAAATCAATTTTCTACACCACTTTTAATATTATATCATCAAACCCATTATTCAGATATTTGGTACCATCGAATGAAATGGAATATAGAAATTAAATTAAACGGAAAAAAAAAAAAAAGAGTGAAAATGGAATAACGCTTTCATATTCTTTGTTTGGTAACCTGGGTAAATAGAATAAGACGAGGTTTCTTCTGTTTGGTTGTAACAAAGCAACGTGGAAATGGAATGAAAGTTACGAAATCTTCGATTTACGTACTTCTGCATTTTTTCAATAATTGTATTTAACAAAATTATATAATCATTTGAAAAACCTTATTCTCCAATCATAGAAAATATATTAAAAATCCTAATAACTATAACTAGCATTAATTAATTTTATGAAAAGTTTACATTTCGTAAATTATCATTAACTACTGTGATAAATTATAATTCCTAAAGCATTAGTTGGTATTTTTTATAATAAATGAATTTTCTAGCATCTGATCTCGTACCATTGAAGAAATTAGATGAAGGATAGAGCCATCACTAGTATAGTCTAGCACGGAAATGGATGGAAAAATAATGACATATAGCCAATTTGAGGATCCCAAATACTCAATTCGAGTTAAAATCATCATAATTCATACGTAATATATAATTTTAAATAAATATTCAGTTTCATATTAGTATCTAACTAATTATAATAATTTTAAAATATGGTACAAGACAATCCACTGACTAATAATTAACAAATAACGTTATTAGATACTAATCAATCAGTTATATTCTTACAGATTCATGATGAACCCCAAATGGTTCTAGCCTAGGAACGGACTTCGTAGTATAATGCCAATTCCAAGAAGTTGGTGGAATCAGCACTCCTCTAGGATCACCATTCCATGTTTTACACGTTGATCCAATCCAAAACTCATTCATGACCAAACATGCCATAAGAAAACTCCTGGAAAATTTGTCCCCAGCTAGATCAAAAAGCACCGTCATGATGCAGCGAGCCATAAGCAGGCACACGTCAGTGCCTCTTTCTTACAAAACGATCTCTGCAGTTAATGAGCCTTTTCCCGCCAGTTCGGGATGGCTAAGAATGATCATTATGACATTCTTGAAAAGGAATCCACATTTGTTGAACAATCACTTCCATTGAATAACAAAACAAGTTCATATGCCAACCTTCCAAAGAGCAAATGAACCAAAAGTGTTTCGAAAAGGAAGCACTGTTCTTTTTCTTTAGCCACAACAAACATAAGCATGGTGACATTATTATCACGGAAGGTAAAGAGACATGGAGAGGCTGAACAAGACAGTATCTACAATGCAGCAGTTAAGCCCACCAGCGACCTACCCACAAAATCCGTACAACCATCCAACGAAGTCAGGAACGCCCTCTATGTTTTGAGAGAGAGAGAGAGAGAGAGAGAGAGAGAGAGAGAGAGAGAGAGAGACCTAATTATCGAATTCAAGTAAAAACTAAACAAGCAATAATACCGAGAAAGCTGTCAGGAAAGCAATAAAAGAAAACTAGAGTTGTTAAAGGGCAATTCAGGGAGAAATGAGAATTTGCAGCAACCTAGGCATAGCTACAATATACAGCTTCTGAAGAGGATATCTACATCGACAGTGAAAACCTTCAATGATCGGTCAAATCTTTCAGGACTCCCGGTATTTGGTCAAGTCAAATGTCAGAGTTCTTGAGCAGCTGTGAAGAGTACAGAGAACACAGACGTTAATCCTAATCATACTTAAACTGTAAAGGGACAAAAGGAAGACTCAAGTTACAGATGGGAAGAGAGCACCTCCTTTCAGAGTCCCTATATACACCAACAAGAGCTTCAGCCTTATCATAAAAGCTGTCTTTCAGAGATATCACTATGCTCTGGAAACCACAACCTGCATCTGCATCTTGATTAAGCCTGGACCCTTCGCATGACTTCGAGCGGATATATCCAGCCACCTTCGCGACATTCAAATTGTCCAAAGCAGCATCAACTTCATCCAATATGAAAAATGGCGAAGGCCGATAACTGAACCAACCCATAGATGCAAAAAACTAGACTACATTAGTAGTGGTCAGGATGACAAGCAAACTGCTACAAAATAGCTACAGTGTGATCATCCATATTCTTGCCAATAGGCAAAAGCTAAGAACTACAAGTGCAAGAAAATATGAACTGTCACCAGAAAGCAGGAGAAGCCATCTTTTTCTAATGGCTCTTCCAGCAGCAGTCCATTATAAAATACCGACAGAAAGAAGTTGTTACCAAACTCATAAAAAAGCATTTATACAAAAGGGAAATGAAGGAAAAGGACAAAGTGAAAACCTCAAAAGCTAAAAAATCCAGTCTCAAAGTCATTGAATTTCCAATTAAATAGAGTGGCAAAGAAGAACCATTTGACACAATATGCTCACCTGTGGATGGAAAATAGTAATGCAAGCGCAGCGACCGTCTTCTCACCACCAGACAGCTGTTCCATGTCCCGGAAGCGCTTCGTTGGAGGCATAGCTGTGTACTTGATGCCATGAAGGAATGGATCATCCTCATTCTCTAAATTCAAATACGCAGTTCCACCGAGAGGATGTGTTGTGCTCTTTGTTAATTGCTTGTAGATCTTATCAATGATGCTTGAGATATGGTTGAATGCTTCCATAAACAATTCATTCCTATTTTCCCCATAAAAAAGGGTTAACACAAATGACAACACAAGTACCAGCAGAATAGTATGTACATCCACACTCATTGTAGTATGTATATCGATGCTCTAATGCATCTGTAGGGTGCATTGCATCTTTCAACAATGGGTTAGAGCAATCAAAATAGCATAGAAACTGAAACTGTCCATTTAGCATTCACTAAATTTAATTACATGGTAACCAGAGCCTGACAAATGAAAAAGTAGCACAGCACAGTCCATGGCAAACCATTCTTCACAATCATATCGATCACTCACTTTCTTGAGACTAACCGAACCATGGCACTCAGAGAGTAGGAGACTATTTACAAATCATTTACCAGAAAACCCTCCATCTAATTGGATACATCTCCCAACTGTGGAGTGTAAATTTTCTTGCTCAGAACCAGCATCATGCACCTGCAGAAGGTAAATTCTAAAGCAGGGTGCAGAATGCAAGGACAAATATCACTGAGGTCATTAATGCCTAGAGTTACTCTCATTCCTTCACCGCCCCTACTAATACTGTTTGCAAAAATCTTCAATGTCACCAGTATTTTGCTGAAAGGAATGATGTGTCTTGTGCATGCACCTTGTTAAATATGAAATTGCCTGAGCTCAGCTGGGTATAAAAATTGGTAAACTAGAAATCATAATAGACCACAGGTATTCTTCTTCACGCTGTAAATAAAGGACATGGCATGAAGGACCAAGGACAACAGACTCAGTGACAGCACCTCCGTATTCACACATGATGGATACAGTAACGAAAATACTAATGTGCATAAGATTATAACTACTTTTAATGGATTATTCTGTTTTCCAGGTGATCAGGTTGTATGGTCCAAAGTAGTTCCCTGAATGGGAACAGATTACACACCACAAGTCTGATTTTATTCTGCAAAAGATCAATTAGCGCTCACGCAAGTCATTTTCATAATTGGTTTTCACAATCCTGATGGCCATAACCTTTCTTTATCCCCCTCCCCAAACGCCCCTCCCCCCCACTCCAACCAAAAAAAAAAAACAAAGAAAAACCTTTCCCAAAAAAAGCCCCCAGGAAGGAAAAGGGAATATGTAATTCATATATTGTTTGCATCAAAGCAGCTTACCTCTTTTGCTTTACTGCATTAAACTTGTCAGCAACCTCCTTTTCTTCTTTCCTAGCTGCTTCAAACTCCTCAGTAGCAACTCTTTCCTTTTCTTTTAGAGCTTCATATTGATCAAGAGCCCTCAAATTTGGGGCAGTCCTCTCAATTTCTGATACCAAACCATCAATTTTCTGCTTGAACTCTATCTCATGCTTTTCTCGATCAGAAGATCGCTTATCCTGCAGTAGGGATCTATTTAGTTGGCTAAAATCAAAGACAGGACCTTCTGTCAAGGATTCAGTCTCCATTGGATCAGCGATAGTCGGAAGGCTTATATGTTCCAGTTCACAATTCTCCAAAATTTCCTGTTTCCGAGATATCAGCTGCTCAATTTGGGACTCCTACATGAACAAGATAGCAATTGTGATTATATAAAATGCCCTTTTGGTTTCAATTTCAAAATCATGCACCTTAAACAAACCCAAATCCAGGAATGACCTTAGAATTTATCTGACGATTAAGTTTGGACAAGTTGGTGGTAGCATTAGAAGCACGCTTCTTCCACTCTTGCATATCCTTCTCACACTCATCAGATTTCAATTTCCACTCTGCAAGAGGTCAAACCAGTCAATGACATTTCTGATGATATATCCAATTAGAAATGTCCACAGAAAAAGATAAATGCATCGATAGTTGGGTAAACCTTATAAGTATAAAATTTGCTTTTTTAAGTGATAAGCAGACAAAATCAAATAAAAAGAGTCACCCTTACTTCATCGTTAGTGAAAGTAGTGCAGGTGGTAATTATCACTATCGGCATAGTCCATTTTCAATGTAATCACAATATTCTGACTTATTCATCAAGATACCAATACAATAATTGCAAAGATAGGCACATGATCTAGAACATTTTCAAACCACAACAGAAAGAGAGAAACGCCCATTGCATCTTCAGTGGAGGGATAAATTGGATTCAGGAGAAGGATCTCATCTACTCCAGCAGTACTCTATATAGTCAGAAACAAAGCCATACCCTGAACTTCTTCCTTCAAACGGTTGATCTCACTGGTAGTTTTCTCTGCTGCTACCTTCGCTTCAGACTCCTTCTTTTGAACATTCTTCAAATTATTTTCCAAAGAATTGAGTGAAGATTCCAGTTCTTTAATACGTAAATCCATGTCCCGCTTTTTCTCATACTCCAACCTTGTCAATGATAGTGATACATGATATGGAAACTTTGACTTCAGCACATAGTAGTTCTCACCAAGCAAATGCCCATATAAATAATGCAGATATAACATGTGCTCATCCTTTTCATACCAGTAATGGCATTCATGTACAATTCAACTCAATGCAGTTTTTAAAAAGACAAATGTCAACATTCATAAATTAGCTATTTCAAATGTTAAAAGGAATCACAAGCAAATATACCCATAAGTAACTAAACCTACAAACCAACAATGATCAGCTGTTTCGAATATTCACAATCTAAGAAGCAATGCAAACAAGTTTCATATGAGAACTCTTCTTTGCGAATTACTCCAATTCAGAAGTTTTTTTCTATTACTCCTAATTTAATACAGTCAATAAGCTAAAGTCCTTGACAAAACTATCCTATAGTCTTTCTGCACTTCAGCACAAAATAATTGGAGTAAGAGAAACATACTGGTATTTCAACTTTGCCAGCTGGTCGCTTACACTAACCCTTTCTTCAGCCATTTCTTGGGCAGCTTTTAGCTGGTTTTCTTCATACTCACGGATGTTGTTCACCCCAACATACTCACTGAAATCTTTGTAAATTCTATCAACAATCTCATTTATCCTCTTCTCAAGCTTCCTTATCTCGGCACTCCTTTTATCAATTGAATCTTTCAACTGAGAAATCACGTAATAAATTTCCACTTAAATACATGCAGATAAATTAAAATTCTGTTACTTGAGAAGGTAAAACATAATTTTTCGGCTTAATAACTGGAGTAACCAGTCACCTTCTTGAGTTCAGGACTTATACAATCGATTTCTCTCCGTATGTTTTGCTTTTCTTGTTTCAAATTGGCAAGCTTGTCCTTGATACTTTGCTGCATTAAGCCACTAAAATTGTCAATTACCAACACAAGCATTACAAGTACAAGATCCACAATTTACATTGGTAGAAGCTAATCAACTAGGACAATATATATATATATATACATATGCAACTTCATGCAAAAAGCACCTTTTTAGCAAGTTATCGTTGCCAGAAAGAACTAACCAGAAATCTGGAAACTTCAAAATTAAAAAAATATCAGCAAAAGAATCTCGGTACTGAATAGGGAGGTCTTACACAACGACAGTGCAGGTCAGGACAAAGATAATTTCAAAGCCAACAGGTGGCCATAGCTTCAATATGAGTTACCAGTCTACCCTAAGAAGTATACTAGCATTGACATGCATAGGTGCAAGCACAACTGAAGCATACAGACATTTGAGATATTGTCCTGCTGACGTTTTCGTTGATTATAATTCTTTGCATCATAATTACCCAGCCGGGTCTTGGTACAGAAACTTTTAAATTGTGGTAGGCGGTCACATTGCGATAATCATAGAATGAGGATTCAGCAGCCTCTGGATAGTGGATAGCGGTCACAGCAGGCATGAATTTTCTTTTACAATAGTTACACAACAAAAGTCACAATCATATTTAGTAACTTAAATGCAATTTTAGCAGTGATTTCAGAAGATATTAGAGTATCATTTCAAGCATCAAGAGCGCAAAAACATTTTTTCCAGTAATACTTGATTAGAAGGCTTTAAGCAAACTGAAACTTTTTATCATAAAACATATGTTTCCATATGTATAAAAATTGGGCTAAAGCATTTGAGCCACTACACTTATGACAATAAAAGTTTTGATCTCTCTCCCATACAGAGAAGAAACAGAAAAGAAACAAAGGTGATTTCAGCTGTGTCCAAACATGCTCAGACATCGGTTGGCATGACAAGCCTTTCCAGACAACAACCGAGTTTCACATGGGCCCCTTTTTGTAGCAGATGCCATGTATCAAAATGCTTATTAGTTCTTGAAAGGGGGAAGTGTTGGATGGACAGGGACAATATCGTCTATGACAAGCATTGTCAGTGCAATAGCACCAATGGTGGCGGCCATGGGTGTGAATTTCTCAACCCAATGGAGGAAGAGGTGGTGGTGCCACCACTATTTACTGCCACTAAAAACCAGCAGCATCCTTTTTATAAGCAATGAGAGGAGCTGAGTAGGCCTAGGTAGATGTGAAATGGCGAGTTCAAGAAGTTGTGACAGAGTAGGGCCAGGTATCAAGAGGGAAACAAGAGGCAGTAGAAAACGTGGGTAGAGAGAAAAGAAGTAATTTCCAACGAACAAAGCTATGAAAGGTTTACCACTAAAAACGGTACAATGGCATGAAAAACATTCATGTGGGGAAACTTCTAATGCAGAAAGCTTAATTTGTCATTATCATTATCCCTCCTTTGTCACTAACTCATAGACTTGATAAGCTTTACCTTTTCAATATCAGCATACTGCATCTTCTTCTCAAGTCCACTAATTTTCCCAGATAATTCAGACTCTTTCAAGCGCATCTCTCTTAATGAACCGAGTTCTTCAAGCTCTGACTCATATTGTTCCTTCAATTTTTTAAGTCCTACAAAAAAAGTGCATCAAAGAATTCACAGAAGAGCCAGGTCAAAATTAGTAAACCAAAGATAATTCCTAATCATCCTGTTCATATGCCAAAGAACTTTAAAACAATGTTTACAGATATAACCTTCAATCTCCGCATCATCCCATTTTTTAGATCTCGCTTCCATCCCACCACTGGTACCACCCGTCATTGTACCAGACTTTGTGAGGAGGATACCATCAGTAGTGACAACTAAGAAATAACCACATGATGTATTTAGCATAAGAAAGTTTGAGTTCACAAACTATCGGTAGGAAATAACAGAAATATGCACCTTTGAACCTCTCTCCACTCCAGCTTAAAACTTTCGCTTCGTCAAGATTGTCGCAAACTAGAGTATTACCAACAGCATAGAGAACTGCCTTCTCCAATGCAGGATCAAATGTGCCTTTTGTTAAGTACCCAAAAGTATACACAGAAGCCACTCAACATACAAATTGCTTGGGATGTCTAGCATAAAGGCAAAGCGGTAAATCCTCTAAACTGTGAGTGCATGATTTCATCAGTTCATTCAACCAAAAAAAAAAAAAAACAAAATTTCATCAGTTTGCACATGTACGTGCGCGCATGGATGAGAGAGAGAGAGAGAAAGAGAGAGAGAGTTCCGGAATAAGCATGAACGGCAACAATAGTACACAGACAATATGCTTTCATGAAAAAGCTAAAATGTTAAAAGAGTATTTAATTGATATGCAATACCCTTATCAACTTTATGATAAACAAGATGGCCACCTCCTTGCCGAAAATCTACCCAACATAAAAGGAGGGAAAAAGCTGACAAGCAACAGACATACACCGAGAGCATTCACACATGTAATAAACACTCAAACATGTATGGCGACAACCAGCAACACCAACTAGATAAATGATACACTTCACATAGAAAGCTAAAAGTACAGACCACACTGCCATGCAAGCTATTCATCAAGCCTGAAGTACAAAACATAACAATTTCCAACATCAACTAAGATGTTAAGCAGAAGTTTCTGTCTTGGCTTTGCATTAAATTCAGTTGACTGAGATGCAAAATGCATCAAACTGATCAATTATGTAGTTAAGTGCTGCTAGTTTCCTGCATTGCATCATGTCGACCAGGTGAAGTTGACATAAGCATTATAAAGTAAAACTACACCTGTTAAACTTTAGGATTGAAACTTGAAAAAGCAATAAGCATAATTTATGTTAAGGGACAATGCTATCAAGGGAAAGTGAAATTTTTTTTCCATGGTCCAAAGGAGGAAACCACAAATTATCAAAATTAGTAATCGTCATTAAGCTACTTGTTTCTGACCCCCAAAAAAAAAAGCTACTAATCATAATATATAACAAAAAGCATCAAATGATAACAGCACAAATGAAATGTGGAACTACGACATTCCACTGTTTTCCCATGCAGCATAAGAAAGAATCACACATTTAACATGCAATTTTAAATATCTATTTTGAGCGAAGATACTTTACATGTAAGGTAAATTGGTTTGCTATTTCTGATAAAGGATATTGAATCACATCAAAAACAAGCTTTGAAGTCCCACCCAAGGTGCGTAGCCTCTCAATAATTGGCTTTACCCTAACCGCTTGAAGTGGTATAAATGTCTGAGGAGGAAGTCTTTGTTCTTTCAAATACTGTACACAAGAAAACAGAAGCTCATCAATGACACATGAAGAAATTTCTAGATACCATATACATTTTTCAGATATACAACCTAACCCATGCTAGAGTGCATGGGCACTGGTCTCATGTGATTGTAATACACAGAAGCAAGAGCAATGAAAAGGTAAACCAAAAAGGACAAAATAGCCAGCAGCAATTTTCTCCATCAATCCAATTCATAACCAGCTAAATACTCTAACCACCATGAACAGATAAGGGTTTAGTTTAATATCATTTAAAATTCTGCTTTTCTATCTCTCCACCCAAATCAATACCCTTCATCTACATTCTACAGATTCGCAATATGCACAAAAGCAAAAAGGAAGCAGATACAAGTTTTTGTTTCCTTCAAAAAAATAGCTTAAAGTTTTGTTTGATAAAAAAAATAAAGAACCGTCGGTGAAGCATCTCATTTTCGCCTGTCCTACAGTGCTGCATCAGTGGAAATACACCATGCTATAAAATGGGCTGAACTCTGAGTCACTGCAGTTGTTACTTTTATTTCTCAGGCCCTTGGCGCAGCGGCAACTAGCAAGCCCCACTTTCACATAGGGAAGGTGTGATTAGTGATGATAGGTGACAAGATTGCTTTACTGAAACATGTGACTTGGTAACTGATGCAACCATAATGGAGCTTTTAGAAAATTAATTTCATGTTGAGATATCCATTCTTAGATGCAATATCCCTTTAATAATAACAAACAATAACTTGACAATCCATTCTTTTCTTACTGTATATAGCTTTTCACAGTGGTTGGGGATGGTCGAGGTTACATTGGGTTTTGATAAGGAGACTGCCTTTCCACACGCTATGCACAAAATAGTGTACCACGTGAAGACTAGGCATTCATCTCCTCCAATGCTGGGGAGCATGAAATGCAGCCTCTACAATCCTCAGACGACAATGGCTCATGAGAGGTTTCTCAATTTCTTCCTCAGAAGCATATCCAATTCTCATCACCATAACAACCAAACAAATTTGCCATCCAAGCCAAAGAAAGAAAAGGAACAAAAACAAAATCAAAAGCAAAAGGAAAAGGAAAGTGGAAAAGTTCTTGCCAAATCTCAAACACATTATAATTCACTGTCTCTCAAAAATTACGCCTTTGTATGATCAGTGTTCTTTTAACATCATAAATGTTACAAAAATAATAGTTCAAAGTCATCTATTAAAAACTGCTTTCAACTAGCAAACTCATCAACATACAAGAAGACAAGTAGGTGCATAATGCACTAATGTTATGCCAAGATGCTGTTGTGACCATTAGCCTATCCTCTTAATTATAGAAAAGGTCGGCTGTTATATCACATTAAGAGCACATTTGGTAACGGTTCTGTTTCCGGGAGCTGATTATAACTAGAAATGATTATTTTTTATTCTGTTCCCGAGAATTAATTCTAAGTAAAAAAACGCGTTTGATAACTGTCCAAAATTTTTTATTCGGAATAAAATTGCGTTCGATATCGTGCTAATTGATTATGTTCCAAATTAATTTATTTCAATTTTTAAATATTTTTTTTTACTTTTTTCCTTTTTTTTTTCTTTTTTCCTTTCTTTTTTTTCTTTTCTTTTTTTCTTTTCCTTTTTTCCCTTTTCTCCTATTCTTCTTCTTCTTCATTTGGCCGGTCATTGGACTGGCGACCAGCAGCCTCGCCGACAGCTGGGCAAGGCTCAACCACCCCCACCGAGGCTAGGTGAGCCTTGCCGGTGGCCAAGCGAACCTCGCTGGGCTGGGTGAGGCCCGCCTAGCCACCGGCGAGGCTCGGCCTCGCCCGATTTGGTGAGGCTGAGCCTCGCCCGATCTAGCGAGCCCGAGCCTCGACGAGGCTGGCGGAGCCTCGCCCAGCTACCGGCGAGGCTCGCCCAAGCCTCACCGGTGGCCAAGCCGGCCTCGCCGGGGCCGGGCTTGCCTCCAGCGAGCTCACAAGACCTCACCCTGGCCTGGTGAGCCTCCGGCGAGCTCGCTGGACCAACGGACAGCGACTGGCGGCAGATGGTGACCGGCGACCGGCGGCGGACAGCGGCAAGCGGCGGGTGGTGGTGGACGACAATCGCAGGATGTCGGAAGAAAAGAAGGAGACTTTTACTGTTTTAATTCTCTTTTTGATTCTCGGACGGAGAATCATATTTTTTTTATTCTCAACTCTCTTCCCAATCTGTTCCCGAGAACAAAAATTTTACCAAACGCAATTCTCATCCCAAACTGATTCTGAGAACAAAAAATTAGAATCAAGCACTGTTTGGCACGTTGCCAAACAGGCTCTAAGGATCTGAATAAATAAGCAGAATTCTACCAGTTTTACATATGTATCATATTTAATATCATTATACACATATATCACTCTCCTTTGACAGGTCGATCTACATTTAAATGCTTCCTAAGTATGCTGAACCAAAATGCTTCAATCATGTTGCAGAATAACTGCACAAAAAAGCAGGTTCCTGCAACATTTCTGTATCTTTTGACTAACCAAAACAGCTTTCCACAATAACAACATGAGAAAGTCTTATTACCTGCAGTCCTGTCGCATTTCATTCATTATGACTTATTTCAATACAGCATAACTAGTATGTGGTTCAGCAACTGAAATCAGTTAATTCCCACATCCCATCTTCTGACTTTGTTACGATTGTTTATTTTCCCCCTTAGATATTGTAATCAATGATCCACACTCGGATGTAATGCACAAAATCATCTTTTTCCAAAACAATTGAGACAACTTAGTCAGGTAAAGTGACTCAGAATTTATAGGAATTCAAAGAGCGCAAAACATATCTCCTCTCATTAAGCAAAAGTGGAAGTACCTTGATGCATTCCTTTCCTGTTTGCTCATCTTCAACAACAACTGCATCCATGAATTTACCCATAGCAACAGTAACAGCAAGGTTGTACTTTTTTTGTGTTGGCTTGCAAAGATCAGTGACTCGACCATGAACCCCAGGAAAGAGGCGTCTTAGGGCGTCAACTGCTTGAGATAATCTAGTGTCCCTCTCGTTTTCATGTCTATCAGCCCTTGATTCACTCAATTTGTCCTCCACTTCGCTAAGTCTTGATTTCAGATTTTCATACTTACTCCTGCACATACCATGCAACAAGTTTAAATCAAACAATGCAATAGGTACATATAAAACTACTTCCATTCCAGCAATTCTAACCTAACAACCTAGTTGAGCCTATGAGGCACAGAACACACAAATACAAACTCATGAAGATCCTTGAAATGAAGGAATATATTAAGAATTACCTGGACTTTCGGGATTTATCTTGCAGAGAACGTAATTCCTTATTCAATTCAGAAAAATCAACCTTGTGCTTTGCAGATGAATCCAGAATTCTTTTTAGTCTACTTCGCATTTGTTCTTCCTGTGACTCAAGTTCACTCTCTCGATTCTGCAACTGCTGAAGATTTTCTTCTAAATTCTTTTGAGCTTCCATATCAGCATGTTGTTGCCTATCCAAAACTTCTTTCTCATCTCTGAGCTTCGCTGTTCTCGCCCCAGCATCCGCTTTACTGAAACATTATTTTCTTGTTATTGGAGACCCCCACTTTATTGAATCGATCAAATGCTAAAGGGTTCAGGCCATAAACTTAAATTCGAGCCTATTTTCAGGTGATGAGATAATATAAAAATGATGACCAACAACAGTTATTCTGTAGACAATGTTTTCCTGAAAGAAACCAACAACCAATCCAAACAAAAGTAAACAGTCAGAGGCAAATAATAAACCATAAATGGAGTGCCTGTTCAAACCATTGTGACCCAAAAAAGTATAGGGTCACATAGTAAGCAACATCAACTTAACCGGATTACCCTTTTCTACAGGGACAAATAGTCCATGGTTACTATACTAAACCAGCTACTTTCCATGCAAAAAAGAGACTTTTGTCCACACACTTAACCACAAAACGAATGACAAGATGAAGTTGACCTTTCTTCTATCTTCCCAAGTAAAGAACAGTAGTTTATAAGAAAGACTTGATTGAGAGCATCCCATCCTTTTTGGGTCAACTCCAATATGTTCTTTGTACTAATTCAGAGTTGCCTTCTTCAAGGTTTAAAAACCTGACATATTTTCAATCTACCAGCCTAATGCCAGGTATCCACCATAGTTTCTTCCATCTATAGTGGTAAGAGCTTAGAGTTGCCTCAAATTTTCTTGCCAATACGTATACACTTCAGAAAAAAAAAAATCTAAAAGGAGTTATATCGCGACCCAGGTGTCAACAAGTTATCAACAACAATGCCAGAGATAAATAGAAGTCCTCAAGGAAAATAGAAATATTTAGAAAGACTACAAGCAAAAATCCTTTTAATCCTGCAGATCCCTCAATGGAGGCTCACAATGAAAGACCAAAAACATACTTCGTTAAAAAAACTCCCTTTAAGTTTATTATCCTTGTTGTGAATTATATACTTTTTGCAGAGAGCCCACCTCAGAAAGCTGTTTTATTACATAAAAAAGTTATCTCAATATCACTATTTTCAACATATTCAACCAGACTCGGAGGTGATATAGTATACTATTAACGCCACTGTAGCAGGATTTATCACAAGAAATATTTCTTTAGAAGTAATGTGCAGTCTAAATTACAAATGGACTATCAACTTTTGCAGGAAACTATTCATCAAGGGAACTGCTCTCCAATGAAGACAGTAAATCATCTACTTTTGAACTTCTCATAAACGACTCCTTTCTGGTCTTTGGCGAAGTCAGTCATAAGTTTAAGTGGGTGAAGATTTCGACTCTGTTGAGAAAGAAATAAAGTGTGGGAGGGTATTGCTATATGTTGATGAAGAATATAGTTTGTTTTATTATCCCTCTGGTTTTTTATTGAATGACTTGGAGCGAGAGAAATAGGAGCATCTTTGAGGGAAAGAAATGTTGTGTGTATAATTAGGGATTCTTGCTTTTTTACCTCTAACTTTTGATTTAGTCGTCACACTTCTTTAGACCTATACTAAGCTAGACCTGCAAGAATAACTCTCTTTTTTTAGATAGGTGAAGCTGGAATCCCCCTAGTATGAATAATTCTTTATTGTTCAGCATCTCATGGTTCATAAAAAATTGTGATTACCTATTAAAGAATTCAGCATCGCATTTTAAGCAAGAGTAACTTACATTCTACAATATTGCTCAAGTTCATCTTGATTAAATTGAAGATTCTGCCCACCATCTAGACCTTTCTCACGCAGTTCATCAAGTTTTGCAGTAAGATCCTGTATGCCCTTCTGCAGCTCCTTAATTTCATTGGCATGTTTGTTTTTTTCTTTCCTTTTCCTATCAAGATCTTTCCGGGTACTCTCAATTTTTGACCTGATACGAGACATCTCCTCCTTCAGTTTCAAAAGCTCGGGTTGCTGTCATCAAGTAAGGGACAGAGAAGTATTTAGCCACACTGCACAAAAACTAATAGGATATAACAAAAGGAAAATATCTTAAAACTGTGGATAGCAAAAAGTAATGGACAGAGAAGTAGAAGAGACAATTTAATCAGTTATAATGATTGAGGAGAATGTCACAAAAGGAAGGGAAAAGAAAACTGTGCCAAAGATTGAAAAGAAGATGAATCGGATGAATAACGTTAATGATGACAAATTGTCCTCACATGATAAAAGAAATAAAAACAGCACTTTTCTTATGAATCAAACACAAGTATACCAGTCTCACAAGTTCACACACTTTAAATGCAGTGAATATAGTAAGTAGAATACAGCTTGTGACTCCCTCCCTCACACATTAGATGGAGGAAGGACAAGCACAGGGGAGGGGGAAAGGGTGCAGGACCCTGGAATTACTTCTTTGTTTAATGACATGCATAAACCAAACGGTGAGCAAAGGGAACATCACACTAGTGTATATAGCATTACTGGAAGAAATGCAACATGTGAAGTACATAGCAACTAACATAACGATTTAATTCAAGTGGTAATGGGGAGGTACCTACTAAATATTAGTTATCGCAGAATATTTCAGCAAAACATTCAAAAGCAGAGCATTAACTACTTATCAAAGAGATTCCAATTCCAGTACTCATTCTTGAAGGAAAGAGACAACTGCAATTAGCAGGAGCTTGTGCCCATGACACATGGCACTGCAGAATAACTGTGACTAACAGGAGCATCACTGCTTCTTAAGACTAAATCTGGAAAGTTCAAGAGGAGAGAACACTGTGTTACCATCAACTGGTTCTTTTAAAGGAAAAAGCATTGAACAGGGAATCTGAGAGAGAAACAATTGACAGGTGGAAAAGCAGCCAGAAGTTCTGGGGGTAACCTGCAGTACCAATTAACCAGTTACTGGCCCCTCCATTCTCCCCAAACGCAACCCCACCCCCACTCCCCCAACCTCAACAATAAAAAAAATTCCCCTTTGCCCCTTCCCAAAATCAGCCTATCCAGTGTCCCATTCCATGAGAGAATAGAGTCCCCAGAAGATAGTGAAGCAAACAAATCAAATCATTATGGGGGAAAAAAAAGCCAAAACAATTACTATAGCAGAAAGCCCCTCAGTCATACCAAAAGCCAGTGCCTGAAGAATTCTACTTGCCCTGCCAACTCTGTGTCCAGTTTTTAATTTTCAACTGTCAGTGGAAAGGAATATGCTGCCCCAAAAATAAAAAATAAATAAATAAAACAAGTCACTGATTCCCCACATGCAAAGCTTGAGAAAAATTATTGCTCTTGGTTTTCTCCTTTCTTTAACATTACAAGACAGCCTATGCAAAATTAAGTTCATGTATCCTCCAGCTATAATGAAGGATAGACTAACTTTTCAGTAGGCAAACCCACTTAGAGAACCTTCTCGTTTACATCAAACCATCTTCAGTTAGATCACAATTTCCAGCCCAAATTACACCTCATTGTTATCTTGTGCAATGGAACTTTCAGATGGGATCCAATGAACAATCACAGAATTATGGACCATATAAAATGTATAGAAACTCACGCTTTTGTCGAGCTTACTACTTCTCTCAGCAATTTTTCTTTCACATTGTGCAATCTCTTTCAGATATTTGGCTTGCTCTTTCTTTTTTTTACTTGCCTCGTGCTCAAAATTTTCTAGTTCGTGAATAACACCTTCACGACTTTTTATTTCAGCTTCGAGGTCCTCATTTGTCCTAGTAACATCCTTCTCAATGTGATACAATTGCCACAAATAGTACTCCTCCTTCAACTTTTTCTGCAATTACAAATGAGACAAGATTAGATCAAGAACCAAACCCACTGACAAGCGCGCGCAGAAGCACTTAAACATCAAATTGAACTAGTTATTTCCTTTATTTTGACCTAGTTGTGGGAACAATAGTGCCCAGCAGGACCTAAACACACCAGACAATGTAAAGATTATATGAAAGCCAAAAGCAGAAATTCAGGGGTTCACATGTCAGATTTCTCAGCATCACACAAGAAATGAAGTAAATATTTTGGCTGCAACTTGATAAACGCTGATAGGAAGAACCCCATAAAGCATACCAATCTATCCTGCAAACGGATATGCTTTTCAGCCTCTTCTTTCTGTTCCTTCTTCTGCTTTCTTTCCAGCACTACAGTTCGTTTTTTCTGATATGCAAGAGCAGATTTTTCCTCTGCCATAGCTTTTGCAGCTTCAAGCTGCTCATAGTCTCTCTTGAGTTCTTCAGATCCAGATATCTGTTCCAACAGTCCAGTGAGCTCCTTTGGATTTTTGGATGCAATGGATTCAACATCACCCTACAAAAGGAGAGCCAGTAGAAAATTGAGTCAATCTCTCATCAAAGTCAAAATTGCTTGAATCCACCAACAAGTCCATTTACAATGATAATTCTAGCTAAGGTTTGGCCTAGTACAAAACTTAAGTATGTCTCAGTGATGCAAGTCTTCTCATTTTATTTTTGGCTTTTGATAAATTGCCGTGTTATTGTCCTTACAAGGTAACAACACAGATTTTATAGTCATCCTGCTTCTTTTAAAATGCATTAATATATTCTTATTTTGCAATAACTTTCCTTATTTCCATGACGTCCATTGAACCGTAGGAAAACCTTTCTAAGAACTCCAATCCAGTTAACTAATTTCTGAGCGACCCCCCAACTTGAAAAAAAAAAATGATGCAACCCACCCATTGACGACAAAAGATATGTAAAAAACAGCATCACCATTCTCCCATACAAGATCAACGACACAGCAATAGAACGCTTAATTACATTCGAAGGAAGGGATCATTATGAAGAAAAAAGGAAATCACCTGAAACACCAAAAAGTTCCTCGCACTGACGAGAATCCCGAGCGACTTTAACCTAGCCTTGTACTCGTCCCACGTTACCACCTTCCCGTCGATCCGGTACTCACTGCCTCCAGCGCTGGTGATGGTCCGCGTGAACTGGAGCTCCGACCCGTTCCCCATCTGATAAACCAGCCTGACGAAGGCCCTCCGCCCCTTCTGCTCCTTCTCCCTGTCATCGAACGCGTAGATGAGGTCCTTCAACTGAGCTCCTCGGAGCTGGCCCGTGCGGACTCCCAGGACGAAGCTGATGGCGTCCATGAGGTTGGACTTACCGGCGCCATTGGGGCCGATGATGGCGGTGAAGTCGTAGAAGGGGCCGATCACCTGGTGGCCCTTGTAGGACTTGAAGTTCTCGAGCTCCAGGCGGTGGATTTTGCCGGGGAGATGAGGGAGGGCATGGCTAGGGTTTTCGATCGAAGGCCGAAGTGGGGAAATTGGAGGGGTTGTGATGTGAGTTTGAGCGGAGGAATTAGGGTTTCGGATGTGGAAATTGGAGGAAATCGCGAGATTGGATTAGAATTAGACGTCAATTCGAATGGAGAAGGAGGAGGAGGAGGAGGAGGAGGAATGGCGGGAGTGAGGTATTTCGCATTGTCTGCGCGATTCAGCTACAACTATGAGAGAGAGGCTCGCGTGAGAAATTCTTTCTAGTGTTCGAATAATTATTTGCTTTTCTCCTTTCTTTTTTCGGTCGGAAGAATAATTATTTGCCTCCTTTTAGAGCTGATTCCTAAGGAAAACAAAGAGAACTTTCTCTAGATCTATGTAAATATCTACGTCTTTATATATAATATTAGAAGCTAATACCACGAAAAAAATATATAAATACTTTGTTTCACCAAACATATAACCTTATCTACTACGACACAAATATCCCAACTTTTTTAACGTCACAAAAATTCCTAAACTTATGTAAATCATCTATGTTAGTTCCATCTAAGTTTATTTTTCACGCTAATATAAGTTCAAGATTATTTTATTATACAAAAAAGTTAGGTATTTATGTCGCTATAGGCAAGTTTATGATTTTTATTGATATTAAAAAGTTAGGGGTATTTATATCACTATAGACATAATTTAATCATCCTAAATTGTGCCAAAAAATTCCACAAGAAGACCATACATGCATGTAACTTATACTATGATCATAAATAATTTATATAGTCTAAAAACTTATCACAAAGATACAATTGAGTCATCAAACTTACAAAAATGATAATTAAGATCATACAAATTATCAATTAGTGCAATCGAGTCCTTATGTTAAGTTTGCCTAATTTGAAATTCTAACGTGACTTTTGGATAAGTTATGCATCTGTTGAAAAGTGAGGCATTCTTCTACTCGGAAATTAGTGGGTTTATATATTGAGTTTATCATTCGCCAGGCATTCTTCTACTTGGAAATTAGTGGGTTTATATATTGAGTTTATCATTAGCCCCGTTGTTTTTTCTCAAATTTGTAAGTATGAAAGTTTCCCCGTTCAGACCACCCATGATGGCGGCGTAATTGATTGAGCACTTGTTCCTTTCGCGAGAGATCCAGTGTTCGACTCCCTGCGTCGTCTGCCTTGTTGGAAAGGAACCCATGATTTACCCGGCAGGCAAGGATGGTAGTGACTCTACCTACTCCAAGGTTTACCTTGCTGGGCTGCTGGCTTACGAGGTTTCCCTGGGTTACCAAAAAGAAAAAGTTTCCCCGTTCATAGTTGCATTTGAAATTCCCTCGCCTATGTCTTTTTGAATGATGTAAAATAGAAGGAAATAGGCTTGTAATGAAGGGCTTATAAATATACCAATGTAATATAGTAGCAGTATCCTTTGTATAGTGTTTTCCTAACTGCTTGATTGTTGTGTTGTGGTTTGGTGTCGATGTTGTAATGCTTTCGCATGCTCATAATAATAAGATCAAAAAAGAAACGAGTTGGCGACACACCTAGGATGTCGCGAAAATATCCCTTGTCACTCTAGAACCTGGAGATGGAGTCGGGGTTGTAACTGTTGGGAAAATATGGCTTCCAATTAGGTAGAACAATAAAGTCGGATCTTTAAAGTACTTAAGTCAGATTTTGAGGCGTGATATCACTTTTTTTAAGAATTTATTTGTCCCACAATGTTGCTAATGATCACCGGCAAATTTCCTCTAGGATACAACAAAGTCTCAAATAATAATACTATATAGCAATTCTAGTATTTATCTATGGTCTCTCATAGGAAACAATTGAAACAATGGCGGTAGTTTCTTAAAAATGAAAGAAGATGTGTGTTTGATCTCAAAACAAATGTACTTACCTTTATCTTTCAAATAAATGCAACTCTTCAAAAGGTTGCAAAAAAGAGTAAATGCAACCTTTCGAGAAAAGTTGTAAAATGAACAAGTACGTCTCAAATGTTACGTTGAAAAAACATAAAAAAATTATCGTCGGTTAGTGCCAAATCTCGTCCACGTGCACACTCACATCTTTTCGATGTGAGATAAGGCACCTCTTCATTTGTTTTATAAACAAACTACCAGTAGTGACAATTGCCATCACCCTTGGATTAGGAAACATTGCCTAATTAAGTTCGGATGCCCGACAAATTCATTGTCGCCGTTACCTTTAGATCAAGAGACATTGCCTGATTAAGTTCAAATGCCTAACAAATTTGTTGTCGGGGGATTGCCATCACCTTTGAATTAGGAGACTTGCCCCATTAAGTTCGGATGCTCGACAAATTCGTTATCAAAATATCATCGTCACCTTTGGATTAAGGGACATTACCCGATTAAGTTCAAAAGAACTTATGGATTTCGGTTGATTAATAAATGAATCCCTTGTACTCAACCTTATAATATTCATATGCATGTGTTATTTACTCTTGCCTCGTCTTTGAAAGTCACTTGCATATTTTATATGCTATTATTCAGGTCTTGGCCATTATTTGATCTTGGCCATGCTTGTTTTATAAATAGTTGAAAATTCTCACATGTTTTAGCTAAAGCAAAAGCAAGTGTTTTACTATTAATCTGTTATTGACATATTGATGTGGTTGTATTAATGTGCTTGTTCAACGATGAGGCATCCTCCTATCTGAGGATTAGTAAGTTTACTTATTGAGTCAATGACTCACTCC
This sequence comes from Eucalyptus leucophloia subsp. euroa, assembly GCA_017140325.1. NCBI lineage: Eukaryota > Viridiplantae > Streptophyta > Magnoliopsida > Myrtales > Myrtaceae > Eucalyptus > Eucalyptus leucophloia. Next base: position 26,109,802 of record CM029471.1, read on the forward strand.
GTTGTTTTTCAAAATTGTAGGCATGGAGATCTCACACAAACTCTAGCATTGTAGTCTCACTAAACAAGCTAAGATTTACCTTGACCCTTTTTAAGTGTAGAACATGTAGTGATTGTAAATATAATAGCCCATGATAAATGACTTGTAAATATAACTAATATAATATAAGCAATTGCGTGTTTGTAAGTGGTTATTATCCTAATTGTTTGTTCTTGCATGGGTGCTTGCCGTGTAACCATTTTCGCATGCTCTTAATGAAAAGATAAAAAGAATGGGGATGGCGACGCGACTAGGACGTCGCAAACATAACCCCCGATGGGCCGCGACCTTGGGACGGGGTTAGGTCATGACAAGACTCAAGGAAATTAATGACAAGTGATCTTGCAAGGTTTAGAGTGCCAAATCACCCTTCTAAGCATTCCACCTCTTTTGATCTAAGGTCTTCATTAAAGTGGTAATTCATGGCCTAAGCAGCCCAATAAAAGGAAGGGCAAGTGTCTTGCATTGAAAAACCAATAAGGCGCCAACTCAATTGTAGGCATGCCATCTCTTTCAAATAGGACCATTTATCAAGGTGGTGACTCATGACCATGTGGACCAATAAGAGACACAATTGGGACCTTAATCACCTTTCTAGAACTCTAGGCATCGCATGACTAGAGCGCCACCTCTCCTCTTGTACTCATACCACACAAGATCATCTTATTGGACCATGTGGAAAGGCCATCATGGAGGTTCAACCTATAAATAGAGGTACTGTGATAACCCTTACTCCATCTCCAGAGTCTTGAATGGCAAGGATTATTTTCACAACATCTCAGGCTCGTCATCGTCCCGATTCTTTTTATCTTAGTATCATGCACATGTGAAAACGTGAATAAACAACTCATCGGACAAACAATAACTGGAAGATTAAGACATATATCATCCAAAACACACTTATTTATGTTATAATAGTACTTTTACAAGCCATTTCTCTATGGGTCATCTTTTCTTTTTTACATCATACTAAAGTTTCCACATAAGCCAAGGTAATATCCTATCTCCTCAAGATGGGGGAATCCAAGTTTTGGAAGGGTAATATCCTATCTCCTCAAGATGGGGGAATCCAAGTTTTGGAAGGCATCATCGCTAGAGGAGTTAAGGTTACCTCGACTTTGGTGGTTAGATAAATAAATAGATCTACAAAAGGAAAAGTAGACTCGTAGTCAAGGGGGCTTGTAAAATAGTACTAATATAGTATGATGTAAATAGTGTATTCGCAAAGTGTTTTCCTAATTATGTTTGTCATTAGATGGGTGTTGATTGTTTTACGCTTTCACTTGTGTTTAACAAAAGATAAAAGTAACAAGACGGCAATGCGCCTGGGATGTCGCAACCAGCTTGGAATGTCGCAACCATAACCCCGTTAGTTGCATCCTTATGGCTAGGGAGTCCGAGGGCATGACATCTCTAACGTCCATGGTACTTGCGAACTCCATATTCTACAAGCCAACAAATCTTGAAAGATAATAGCTCTAAACCTGTTTGTAAAAAGAAATAGAAATGATTATTGTAGCGCATGAATGATTTTTGTAAAAATTGACTATACATGTACATGCACAATTTGAACAAGGGGGCAATGACAACATTGTATCATCCAAATTTTGTTAAGGGACATATCTATATATATTGTCAAAGATAAGGGATATGGTTGTTTAGGTGCAATGGTTGTTAGGTTGTGTATGGGAGTGATATTTCCAAAGATCTTTGGGCGTTCAAGGCCCCTTGGGGCAAATTTGTAGTGTTTGGCAAAAAAATTTTGAAGGTCCATTGTATAAATGCTAGCCTTTTGAAGGCTAAAAGCCCAAGGCATTCGCTGCCTTGGCTTCTAGCATTCAAGGCAAGCTATAGTGCGCCTCAAAAAAAAGAAAAATCATTATTCATTTGTTACCCTCAAAATTTTCCTAAAATTCCCTTTTTATATGAACACCCTAATCTTCTACTCTTCTTTTCCAAGCAAATACGCCACACCGTTCCCCTTCCCTTCCCCTCTACTCTTCTCGACTCTTCTTGAGTTTTCGCTCTTATCGCTCCAAAGCTTACCTCTCCAGTCACCGAAGCTCACCTTTCCACTCGCATGCTGAAGCTCGCCTTCCAATCGTTGAAGCTTGCCTCTTCGATTAGTTGCCGAAGCTCGCCTGTTTGGTTGCCGAAGCTTGCCTCTACGGTGGATACTATCTCCACCTAGGCCCTCGTAATCACCATTGCGTTGCCTGCCATCGCCCAGGCCCAATCTCATGCCCCAACTCCCGTGCCTACTAGAGATGGTGAGCACCCCCCCTCTCTCTCTCTCTCTGTCTCTTGCATTGGGTGAGACTTAGATCTGAAGTTGAGATGTGCAGCATTGTTGATTCTTTCTTTTTCATGCTATGGTTTTTGAGATGAATGGATCATGTTTAGTTTATCTAACAAGATGGCCATTCTCTGATGGAGCAATTTGGAGAATGTTTCCCAATTCTTCCCTACATCTAAAAGTTATCATAGATTTTCATTGTAAATGGCTTCTTCCTTTCCAAAATCCAATTTTGGGAAAATGGTTTTATTCTAAATTAAATCATTTTTTGACTTAGAAATTTCACTTGAAACGATACATTGATTAATTCGTGCACTATGACATGATGAAGAGAAGATCTTAACACTTTCTGGTGTCATTCTTGATTCTTAAGTTTCAAAACATGAAATTTGAAAATGGTGCAAGTCAAAGAAGATTTTCAAATTTAAATTTCATGGATAATTTTCTTTTATTCATGAATATTGTCTTATCTCCAGGTCAAAACTATATTTGTGCCAACTGGTTCACCTTTTACATCAGAGGTGTGTGCGCTTCCCTTATTGCAATTCTTCTTTTAGAGGTACTTTCTGCATTGATTAGTAATATAAACAATAAGTTGCTTTCATTTTTTGAATCTAAAGTGAAAGATAATATAAACAATAAGTTTCTAAAACTATGGGAATCGAGTATCCTCTAGTGCTTGATAACTCTATAAAAATAGAGTTATTTTACCTATTTTATACAGTAATTAATGCATTATCTGTGAGAAAATATTTAGATTTCCTTCTAATTATTTGAATTTTCCTTGTTTATGTAGAATAATGAGATATGGAGAGGATAAGGAAAAAAATGTCAATTATCAGGAATTCAAATAAAAGCAGCAGTGGAAGATAGATATCAAATCAGGAAATTCTTGATTTTGTTCCCTAATATTATCTGCAAGCGTTGGAAGATAGATATCTTGGATATATCCTATAAATAGAGACAGAGAGAGCAGCTAGGGTTTTTTAGAGAGGAGGGTTAGATCGTTTTCCATTGTTCTGAGAGTTTTTCAAGTATTTTGAAGAGAAGACAAAAGTGGTGACAGAATTCTTGTTCTTTGATTCAAGATGCTGGGTTTGATTTATATTTATATTTTTTCTTCTACTATGTTCTAATTTTCTTTTGTTAGGGCTACGATGTAGCCTAACCATGATGATGTGAATTTCATGATTTTTATATTTTACAATTGATTTCATTCATGTGAGTTATATATTATTGCGTTTAATGCTTTTGAGTAACTGGCCACCACTCAAATGATTTGATGTGCATGTTTGAGACTGAGAGGTGATAATATGCAATTGATCATTATAATATATAACCATGAATTAAATGTGGATAGAAATATACCACGTTATTTTATTTTTATTTTTTTGGTAACCCAGGGAATCTCCGCACGCCGCTTCGCGGTGAAGAGTAAACCCTGGGGGGCTGCGTAAGCGGGAGGACCCCATCACCCCCGACAACTCACTTAAGACGTGCTAGCACTTAAGCAACGACGACGCCGTGGATCGAACTCGGGACCTCTCGTGAAAAGTTCCCTTGCTCAACCACCTACGCCACCACACGGGTGGGTGAAATATATCACGTTATTTGTGTAGCTTTCGGTGATAAGGTAATCCAAAAGACTCATTGTAAACCGGAAATATTCATAGTTTTTAATGCACTCATGTTTATTTTAATTCACATAGAGATATAGTTGATTAATAAGCTGAGTAGGTTTGCTATACCTAGAGATAGGATAGTAAATAGATTAGGAAATTCCGCTATCACATGTTTGATATCGTTCTTGTATTCATAACAATATGAAATTCATATATAGTGGTTATTGTGAAATCAGATGCTCTAACATATTTATCTTATTGATTTTACTGCATTTAGTCTTCAAGTTTTGTTTTTAATTTATTCTAAATTATATTTTGATTTGTTAGATAAATTTTAGAATTAATCTATTTTAGTATTTAATTAGTTTATTAATCATCAATCTCTGTGGGACGATACTTTTTCTCATCATTATATTACTTGTTCGATACGTGCACTTGCGTTTAGAATTTTACGAACAGTGCCTTACTGGTGTTAAGAATTTTTGCCTTTTGCAGTAGAAGGTGTTGGTAGTGGTACCGAATTATGAATTATTTCTCAAAAGTCGTTACTATGTGATTGTTTTTCTTTTTTTTTTTTTATTGTATGATTTAAGGTTGGGTAGTGGAAGATTCTTTTTCTTTTTGGTTTTAAGTGTAGTGGGAGATTGTTCATGTGATATTTTGGCTTCACATTGACTTTTGTGACTTGTACTAGCTCTAACTTCCTACTTGTCTTTGTATGGATCTAAATAAATGTTTGTGAAGATAATCCTTGGAAAAATAGTATCTTTATCAGTAGTCATGCCGTTGATCACTAATGGGACCCTAGTCAAGTTTTTTAACAGCTTGACCATATTCTTTTGGAGATTTGGAGGATGCAGTCTAAGGATGCCTTACCATAGGTATTCTTAATGTTTGTAGTTATCTATTTTATAAATGTTTTTGTTATGTAATTATTAATTGATCATTTTCATTGATTTTAAACTTGCAAGGTATTGAATGTGAATCTTCTCTGGTGATGCACAATTGAAGCAAACAGACTAATATTAAGGACTTAACATTAGAATTTTATCTAATGCGGCGAATAGTTAATGAGCTTTGTTGATATTAACTAGACTTTTTATCTGCCCATGCAACTATTAATTATATTATGTTTGGGCAGTGTTTGTTAGAAAATGTATTGACTTATACCAAGAACTTGTGAAAACTCAAATAACTATATTGAGTGCAGCAACTGAATTGCTACTATGACTCAGATAACTCTATGTGAAGTTGACATATGATTATGAATGGAAGTGGAAGGTAAATTTCTTAGGTTCATTCCCTTAGTTCAGTCGAGTAAGTTCATTATCTTAGTTTTTGAAGATTGAGTAGTTTCTACAAAAACAAACTTTAGTGAAACTGGTGCGTGTTTGTGATTCAAGAACTTCTCTAATTTTCTTTGCTTGTCCCTAAGTGCTTCCAAATACATAATTATTCCTTTTTATGGTCATAACTTATTTTACACTAATATTACTTTTTTGAATATATATATATATAAAGATGGGTGGGGCATTTCTTAGTGGGCTGAGAAATGATTTGCTTTAACGATGTAATAATGGCCAAGAAATGATGCCGAGCAAGCTCTCAGTGGTGCGTTGCTCTCATATGAACTTTAAAGATGTTTAGCAAATGACAAAGTTATGAATCAATTAAACAATGATTGTAAATCTCATGCCAATATTGTGACAATTATAGTCATGTGATTGATTTGTTTGATTTGCCTCTCCACTTCTCTCTTGGCTTAGAATCCAGGCACTAAACTCTCTATTCGCTCACAACCGAAGTGCTCACCTCTTTCTTTCGCTCAAAAGGTGTCGGTTGTCCCACCTCAAACCCAAATTCTTTTGCTTTTATTCCTTATGTTTCTGTTCTTTTTCCCCACTTACATATCCGACTTGGTGTGTTCTTTCATGGGTTCATATGAATTGCATTTTAATTTATTTGCAGTGCCCCTTGCTTTGTGTTCATAGTTAACATCATTTGTTTTCATTTTTCAAATATATTTGTGTTCATTTTATTGGAAGATGGCCAATTCATCGAAGGAAAATGTATATTGGAGCCTTAAAGATGTAAAAACTTTTTGTCAATCGTGCATAAACAAATTGAAAAAGACAATTATCCTACGAGCAACAAAAGGGATGGATGGACATTTATAATTAATAAGTTTGAGGAGTTGAGGGAAAAAAGTATGATAAAAATCAAATGAAGAGTAAGTGGGATAATTTAAAGGAAGAATGGAAAAAATGGAAGCAATTAGCTCAAAAGGAAATAGGACTAGAATGGAATCCAAGAAAGAAAACCATTGACACGAGTGATGAATGGTGGGAAAGAAAAATTTATGTGTTTATCTAATCTTTTGTTACTTTTTTTTTTGTAAGTTCATCTTTTATGATACAACTGTTAAAAATATTTTATTATAACAGGCCAATCATGAGCTTAAAGTCTTTCGAACGAAAGGCATACATATCTGGATATTTAAGTTTTGTTGAATTAAATATTCCATGGTACAATTGCTACTAGAAGTGTTATGTTGAATCATATACAAAGCTTATACAATAATAAGAATGTTGAGACTGCACAAGTTGATATTAGTGATTTGTACAGGATCTACTAATGATACTTTAGAGCGTGATGTAGGTGAAACGAATGTCCAAGCAAGTCAAAGTAAAAGCCATAAAAGAGCGGTAGAAAGTTTAACAAAGCAAGCTCGAGGAAAGAGAGGAAAAAAATTAACCGGACCTAATAAGTTAGCATCGCAAATTAACAGACTTTGTTCGGCTATTGAAAGTAGGAACAATGCAATATTAGTTGCAAGAGAGTTTGATCTTTATAAAGAAATTGTGCAAATATTAAAAGCCATACTTGAGATTAAGCAAGATAGAAAGTTGTTTTCCTTTAAACTTTCACATTTTGCTGAAAATAAAGACAATGGACAAATTTTTATGAACTTAGATGAAGATGATAAAGTCGAGTTTTTTACCCAAAAAAAAAAAGGTCAAGTGGCTGAAGTATAAGTTGGAAGAGCATAATAGTCATTATTAGGATGCTAGTTACTTCTTTAAGCTCTTTCATATATTGCTATGTTGTAATGTGATACTTATTTTCAATTGTTGATTTGCACTACTTGTGAACTCTTCTTCTAATTATGTGCTAATGTGAGATATGTGTTCTTAGTTTGCGTTCTTTTGATTTGGTGGAGTTTGCATATATATTATGGATGATAATTATTCAATTGATAGATGATTATTCATCATTTTTCTTATTGTTTTGTTACTTTAAACATATATGGATAATTCTTTTGAAAAAGAAATTCATGAAAAAGAGGACGAGGAATATTAGCAACTTGTGAAAATTATTCAAGCCGCAATCACTTATCAAGTAATATACAGTCACAAAAAATTTTGTAGGACATCATTATATACATGAAAAACATGGTTAAGAGAGTTGATAGGCGAAGATGCTAATTCGATAATGTGTTATCAAATGTTTTAAATGGATAAAATTATGTTTAATAATTTAATGCATGATTTAGTAATACGCTATAGTCTTAAAACAACTAGGAGTATTAATATTACAGAAATCCTTTAAATATTTCTTCATATTTTAGGATGTGGTATAAGTAATAGGTTAACATAAGAGCCCTTTCAATGCTCTAAAGAAACTATAAGCAGGATATTTTAGCTTAGTATTAAACAAAATATGTGAAATAGGAAAATATTTAATCTAACGAATTGATTGGCAATTTAGTGATGTTCTAAAGAAGATAGAAAATAATCGAAGATTTTATCCATATTTTAAGGTATGTTTTGATTATTCAATATAAAGAAAGAACTAAATGCAAATTTTGATAGTGCAATAATATTTGCATTTTTGTTTTGAGATTGTATTAGAGCTATCGATAGCACTCATATTCCAATGGCGATACCTACAAAAGAACATATTTGTTTTATTGGTTGAAAAGATATACCAACTCCAAAAACATGGAATTTATTTATGTTTAGGCTGGTTGGGAGGGACAAGCTCATGTTACTCGTATTTTCTATGAAGTTTTAGGAAGACATGATATGCAATTTTTTCATCCTCCTCTAAGTTTGTTAATTAATGGTTTTTGTACATTAATATGTATTAATATGGTTTATGTTGATTAAATTTATATTATATGTGTGCAGATAAATATTATTTAGTAGATATTGAATATCCAAATTCGATAGGTTATTTGAGATCATACAAAAATGTTAGATATCATATGTTAGAATTTCAACAAAATTTTGCCCCTACAGGCTATCAAGAGGTATTCAATCGTGCTTATTCCTCGTTGCGATGGGAATTGAGTGAGCTTTTGGTGTGTTAAAAAGAAGTGAAAGATTATAAAGTATATGCAATCACCCGTTGTGGCGGCGTAATGGTTGAACTTTAGTTCATTTCGGGAGAGGGTTGGAGTTCGAATCTCTACGTTGTCTGCCTTGTTGGAAATGAACCCACGATTTGCTCGGGACAGAAAGTGTGATGGTGACTCTTTTGCCCTTCAGGGTTTACTTCGCCGTGAAACGACACACGGAGGTTCTCTGGGTACAAAAAAAAAAAAAAAGATTATAAAGTATATGTCTAAGTTTTTCATTTGAAAAGTAAGTAAAAATTGTTATAACAACAATGATTTTACATAATTATATACAACGAAACACCATTAATGATAGACATTTTGCAGGAGCATACTTGGATTCCAATTATGGATATTCAATTGACATTGATAATACAAATGAGGGGGCCGGTACTTCAAATGATAATTTATTTTCTGACATGGCGCATTTAAGTGATCAAATAATAATGGATTTAGTAAATACTTAAAGATGCTTGTAAATTTCAATAAAAACCTATTTCTTTTTTCGATACATATGTAATCATGTTTACTATAATGAAATTACTCTTTTTTTTAATTAAGAAAAAAATCCATTTTGATGTATTTTTTAACTTATGAATTTATTAATATATATCTTTTACATTACATCTCAGTGTGAAAATATAAAGTCATTATTTTTATTTTCAATTTCAAAAAAAAATAAAAATAAAAAACTTAAATTGGTCGCGCTAAAAGACTTTCCAAATATGTGTTTACCAAATGGCATTTTCCCATAGTTGCTTCTCAAGACACTTTTCAATTATAGTTTATCAAATAATTTTTATATTTCATCAAAACCCTTTAAACCAAAAAGCTTTTGCATTTCCTTAAATGTTTTTCCCAAAAGCTTTCTCAAACTTTCTCTCAAGATTCCACGTGTAATTTCTTTCAAATTAATTGAAGATGTAGTTGTGTTGCAATATGGTTTAATGAAATAAGTGTTCTTCATTAATTTTTGGGTTAATACCCTGAAAAATCTCAAACTGGTAAGCTTATAACAAATTTATTCCAAATTATTTTTTTGATAATGAAAAACTCCAAACTAGTATATTTGTGACAAATTTATCTCGACTGACCATAAAAAACCATAAATTTGATATATTTATGATAAATTTACCTAAAAATAATTTATTCAACCGCAAAAAACCCCAAACTGGTAAATTTGTGACAACTATACCCTTCGCTAAATTGGATTAATACCATAAAAAAATCACAAAAGTTGTAAACTGTGATAAACAGAGCGTAAAATTATACCAGTCAACTATCACGTGTCATTTAACTTAATAATTTGATAATAAAATTTAATGAAAACTAAAATAGGGTAAATTTGTCATAAGTATATCAATTTGGGGTAAATTTATCAAAAATATACCAGTTTTGGGTTTTTAGTGATTAAAAAAATAGTTTGGGGTAAATTTGTTACAATGGTACGAATTTGAAGTTTTTCAGGATATTAATCCTAAATCAATTAATTTCTATATTATTTGTAATATTTTAAAACAAAATTAGTTTGTTTACTCTTTTTTTTTTCTGGACAAAAATGCTTTTTAGCACGGCCCTGGCCTGATGCTTCTTTCTCCTTCTGGGGGTCATATAAAATGAGCGAAAAACCTCCCACATCGGAGCGACCACATTACATGCTTCATATTGCTCTGCACAGTCGGAAAAAGGCTCTGCCTTGCGAAATGCACAACCCCAGCTAAACCTCCCCGATACTTCCTGCGCAGCGAACGCCATGTCATCCTCTGTGCACCTCGGTCGGAACGTTTCAGGTGATTTCTCTCTTCCTTCTTCTGCGACAGCTCTAACTTCGTTTGGGTTTCGAAGAAATTGTTGGAGAAATCGAGAGGATGTTAATATTTGTTGTCTTCTTGTAACGTTTCGGCTATTTTTTTCCTTTATCTTTTCGTTTTGTTTGTTTTGCGGCTATGTTTTACTTGATAGGTATTCTCATGCCTGGACATTGAATCTGTGTATGCGCGTGTCTGAAGTACTTGTCTGTGCTTGTTGTGAGAGGTAATTGTTCCCCTATCGTGCTTTTCGCGTATTCTGGACTTGTTTTGTGAGGATTGGTGACGTTTCTGTCTCTTAAACGAAGGGGGGTCGGAATCATATTGGTGCGATTTTCCAATACCAAAGTCTTGTGCTATCTCCTGAAAGATTGAGATGGGTTGAACTTGAGATTGCAAAGCTTTTTTTTCCCCTCTTGCTTTTTTCTTTATTTTATTTTTTCTTCCTTTTTCTTATAGTCTCATAAATCGGATCCCTCAGCATCCATGTCTCTAGCGACAGCAAACTATAGGAGACAAAAAAGTTCTTGGCTTTCAGGACTTTTGCAGTCGCGCACAATCTGTTTGTTGAAATTACTCTGCGACTTTACAATCTTAGACTGACTGGTTGAAATTGCAATCATGCATCTGTACATCATTTGTTTATGTTGATGCAGTGTTAGTTTCTATCATGTTGGAACACTTGCGGTTAATTTAGTTCTTTGTGGCTAGAACTGTTCACATAATCTTGGGCACATTTGAATCTGCATAGAGGTGTGCACTCCTGGGTGCACTTGTCATTCTAAGAAATGAGTGTGTTAATGTAACATGAAGCGTGCATAGTAGAATTTGGAGGAGGCAATTAGTGACCTAAGGAAGGCTTGTTCCTGAGCTGCTGCTGTGTGGTTTCAGTGCAAAAAATTCAAGCTTACAGAAACAAAATCTTGATAGTGGGATCACAAATAAGTTATAGCTGGATAATCAGTGAGCAATTATCATACTAGAAAATTACTTTGTTATGCTTTTTGAGTTTTCTAATTCCATTTTTATCCAATGACATAAACATAAACATACCAATGACAGCTTACTATGTATCTCCATTTATTAGAACATGTTCGATAGACTCTGGGAATTCTGTTGTTGAAAGCCATTCAGTTCAATTTATAGGGGTAGCTAAACTGAAAGTCTGCATCTGTAAGAAAAATTCAGATGGTATCTTTAATCAGCATTAGAACTAATGGTTAGACGACAAAACCGTATAGTTTTTTACATGTGAGATAGTAATTTCGTTTGTCTTTTCTTTTATATCCACGAGGTAGCTCTTGAATCGCTGGTATAGAAGTCACTAAAACCCCGGTATGCATCGACATACTTCATTTCAATGATTTAAAGAAGAGTTCAAGAAATTACTCTACTCAATACAAGTGGTTTTAGCATGGTGAGTCGGGGGTTGGCGGTGGGGACGGGGCCGGGGGCGGGTAGAGGAGAGGGGTTGAGAAAGGAGATAATGAGCAAGAAGATGTAGAAGGAGGTCTGGCACAGGAGAGGGGACAAATAAATTGTCATATATATGTACAAAAGAAACTGACGGATGAAGAAAAAGAACCTCTAGGAGGGTTGAGAGAATGTCTGATTTCATGCTTCACAAGGACAAATTCTTATTCTAGGTATTTCTACCAAGTCTTGGTCAGATACAATTACAATTGCCTGGGAAACTTTTGCCGATAGCTGGCTTGAAACAAGAAATGCAACCTTAATGACAGATGTCACCAATTGATATTTGAGAAATTAGGGGGTAAGCTTTGTTGGAACTTGGAACCGCTTCCTTTATGAGCTAGCACGGGAGACACAGCGTCGGTAGTACCTATGTCCAGTGTTATTAAGAGTCTAAGGCCATAGGACGATGAGTGGGACACACCTCAGCCATCTCCTGAACTATGATTTACTCGAAATAACTATTCTTTTGATTGAAATGAGTGATCTTTGTGGAAGGACAGGCTTAGAACCTTTTATCATCGATTAAAAAAAAAAAAAAGCATAACTTGCATATGTTTGTGCTTTCAGTCAATTACTTGGAATCCTCTCTTTAGATTCAACCTGAATTATTCTTAATCTATATTTTAAATTCACTATTGGTGCATGAATCTTGTCCTTATATGCTTGAACTGAGAACCCGAGTTTTTCTTCTGTTCCTTTTGGTCTTTAATTATTATTATTATTATCTTCTTCTTCTTCTTCTCTTTTCTTTCTTTTTTGGAGTGGGGTTGTGGGTGGGGGTGGGGGAGTTACAGGACACATGATAGCCCAAATGTGACGTGAATGGTATTCTGTTGATGGATATGAATGTTTGTATGTTACATATTATCATCATCCATCACCCATGTCCATTTTATACTTTTTGGCAGGTTATGTATCCTCTGATGGAAAACGTCTTCCTTGTTCTGGATTTTCCGGAAGAGGAGTCAGCGTATCACCATGTTCTTCTTTTGCTGTCTCTAGAGGCCATTTTCAAATCAAATTGACATCTTTAAAGTGCGGTTCTAATAGAGCATCTTTACTATGCAAAGCAAGTAATAGTGGTCAGAAGAGAAACCCCGACTTCTCAAGGCACAACAGGCATGGTTTCTCTCGTGGACGGAATAGGCAAACGGAAGAAAGGGATAGCTTTGACAACCTTGATGACTCTGAGATGTTGTCTTCAAAGAATGGTCCACTGCTTTCCCTTTCTAGTTCTCCCAGATCTCAGGCCACTGCAGTGCCAGGGCCAAGAGAGAAGGAGATTGTTGAACTTTTCAGGAAGATTCAGGCTCAGCTTCGAGAGAGAGCTGCCCTGAAAGAGGAAAAGAAAAATGAAGCCACAAAAGGGCAAGGTAAAGAGAGTGAAACTGTGGATTCCCTCCTTAAGTTATTACGAAAGCATTCAGTAGAACAGTCTAAAAGAAAAGGCTTTAGTAATGGTAGCAGAGACCTTACTTTGGAGCAGCCAGAACAAAACGTTTCATCCAATGAAGAGAAAGGCTCGAGCTTCTTTGATTCAAATAGCATTCTAGGAGACGAATCTCGAGATTCTAATGCTTCTTTAAGCAGGCCAGCTTCAAAGTTTCAGCGCCAGTCTCCGATTCCGCGAGTCAGGTACCAGTCTATTAACTTTGGCGATGACAGCGATGACTCTACATCAGTTGCCAACTTAAGTGGAGGAAAGAACAAGGACTATGTAGAGATACATCCTGAGCCTTTATATGAGCCAGCAGTGAATCATGAGCCTGAGCTTGAACTTGAGCCAGAAGCAGAAACTGTTATTTTGGATGGAGGGGTTTCTGATGAAGGGGTGGATGCAGAATCTTCAGATGCTGATGAAGTTGATGACAATGAAAATATGGATCAGCAAGGGCTGGTTGATGAAGCGGACTTGAATGCACTGAAGCTACCAGAGCTTAGGGCTTTAGCTAAATCTCGAGGGGTTAAAGGATTCTCCAAGATGAAGAAAAGTGTGCTCGTAGAATTGCTCAGTGGGAGGTCGGGCTAAGTCTATTTCCTATTTTCTGCATGAGAGGATAATTTAGAGCAAGTGACCCGTTTTACCTTTTGATACCTGAGATGCTCCTTTTTGTTTGCCCAGTCCTTTTGCGTAGTATCCACTTTAAATTTTCGTGGTTTGGATACTTTTATGATGATTTCCATAGTCCTGGATTCTCAGACCTGGATGGTTTTTGAAGCTTCCCTTTCCAGTTTTCTCTAACCTCTATCCTTTGAAGGTACATTTCATTTCCTTCTTTTCATGTAAGGATCAATAGTTATTTTCAGTGAGCAACTTCTCTGTTTTATTTAGCTTAGACCTAAAAAATAAGGCCCCGCGCTTCTTGGTCTTTTCGGCTTTTGTTATTGTAGAAATTTGTGGATTTACTGTTTCCAGTACAAAGATCCTGTCTTACCCAATATTTCATCCCGATGATGATATCCCGATTCGAATGGGCTCTGCTCGGGTCGTCTTGGAGAGCTCCTTCCCGAGATTAAAGTTCCCGAGGGGTTCAAGGCCGTCCGCCTCGGGAGTCCCTCCGTCTATTTGGTCTCGTGGAACTTGAGCCAACGAACACAGGCCGAGGCCCATGAAAAGTGAGATGACAGAGATGTGATGAAAACTATGTAGACCATTAAAAATATACATTTAGGCCATTATAGGTAACCACTGTAAACCCAAAACAAAATACCGTCCCATTTGATTACAATTGAACATTTATCATCGCAAAAGATATGAAATTTTACGGATAAATTGATAGATGAAAGCTCTCACGAATTCTTCCTTTTTTTTTTTTTCCTTTTTATATCTAAGAGAAAGATTTGGCTTAATTTCCTAAAAAACCTCAAACTTTAAGTTTAATCCCAATTCTGTCATGAATTTTTTTAAAATTCAACAACTCTCGCTCTAGTACTAGATTTGCTCTTGTTAATCCTCTCTTTAAAAATTGCCTTTGGTTTTCTTAACATTATATAGGGTGGATGTTGATTATAAGAGTGTTGATGAAAATACAGGTTTTGATAGTGAACCACTAAATGACCCTGATGTTGATAATTTTGAAAAAACACGTGTTAATTGGGGCAGTTTTGAGACTAAAGTGAAAGTTGATAATCTGTTTTAGATAAAAGTTCGGGAAAGAATTTGAATTGGACCTAAGATTGTGCTTTTTAAAGGGAATTGGGCCGAAAAGACATTGGGTGACAACAAGATAGGCCGTGAATAATTTACTTTGTGTTAATATCATTGAAAAGTTTGCCTGCCTACGGAATGATGAGCCCAATGTGCTACTCGTGAACCAAGTCTGCAATATATGTTGGTATGGTCAGTGAAAGGTGGAACCGGAAGTCTCGTTCCCCCTCCGCTGGGCAAAATCCAAATTCTTCAGTTGGGAAGAACGAATGAGTGTTCAATTGGAAAACTTTACAAAACCGTTATGAGCCCTCAAGCTGGAGGTTCTTCCGACAATGAGCGGAAGGATTGGAGAGAAAAACTGTGCGTGCCATGGAAAACTCACACATGCATTTACACTATGTTTTGAGTGATACAATAAAGGAAAACCAAGATTTAGACAACAATCAATATAGGCATTTACTATTATACCATTTCCTATTCCTAACATTCGCCCTCCTGCAGGAGCTTAAATATTATGCATTCCGAACATTTTAAATATATACTTGACCTAGGGGTTAATGGTTCTGGGAGAGGATCTAGGTACCCAAAATTTACACTATTAGGATTGATTCCCAAAGTTTTAAAATTTGGAACTAGTCAATTCCTTTTTTTGTTTTATTTTTATAGCTTTTATTTTGGTTTCATTGTCAAGCAAAATGAAACTTAAAGCACAAACAGTAAATGTCCATATATCAATAGCAAAAATCCATTAAAAAAAATGAACAAATGTAAAATAAAATAAACAATAAAAAGTTCAAAACACATAACATGAAATCTAAATTATAGAACTTTATTCCTCATTAATCCATAAAAGATTGCTCCAAATTCTAATCTCATGAAAATAAAAGAAGCAACGTAGTTAATCACTTAACAATAGTTTAAAATTACAAAAAAAAAAACAATAGTTTTAAATTAAAATTACTCTTCATTAAACTAAGACAATCGATAGAAAACCTTACTGCATATATTCATTTCACTTCAATTCATAAACTTTACTTATTGGTGGTAATTAAGACAATATGTATAAAAGAAGAAAATAAGAGAATAAACACATTCACTCATTAGAAATACAATAAAATTACAAGATAAAAATAAACACACATGATTTACCCATGGTTGATTATCCGATTTCTGGTCTAATTCATTGGTTTTTAGTTCAATTCAATTTAGATCCTCCTTGGGAAGTGTGAATTGAATTGCAAAGTATAGGTTCCAAAAAATTAAATATGGGAATGGAACCAATTCCTATTAGACCTCGAAGGGATTTGTTCCCATGCTCGGTTCGACTGAGTTCCTAATTTTATCTAGGACCTATGCTTACTCCTAACTTGACCTAGGGATCTCTAAGAGCATTAGTACATACATCAACTACCTCATCATTAGTTTTAGTATATAGTAAAAAAAATTTGAGACTTAGTTCTTTCTTAAAAAAGTGCTAGTAAAATCTACGTGCTCCATTCTTTCATAGAAAATAGGATTTGGAGCAACACTTATGGCAACTTGATTATCACGCGTCAACAACATCACTATTGCAATTGTGTCATGACCGATCCATTCAACATATTTTTCAACAAATCAACTCACAAGTAGTTATGATTGTAACTCTTTATGCAGCTTCTGCAATAGAGCCAACCTTCTATTTCTTGCCCTTCATGAGGTCAGATTTTCTCCAACGAGCACGCAGTAACCAATCGTGGATCTCTAGTCAAAGGGGCAACTAGCCCACTCAACATTGATGTAGCCAACAATCTGAGTATTACATCTATTCTAATAGAGCAATCCTCTATTCGGACTCATAACATACTTCGCAATTCAAACCACCAAATTACGATGTATTTTCTTCGATGCATCCCAAATTTACCATTCAACTAATAGCAAAAGACGTGTCTAGTCTAGTAATTGTGAGATAGTTGAGTGTCTTTTGGGTTGGGAAAAGGTAAATGCCTCAACTGGTAATAATGTGATGTTTGGATCCACTGGAGTAGCAATAGGCTCAGCATTAAGTAATCAAGTTTCTTGAAAAATTTCGAATCACGAGGTGGAGTGACAAAGCACTTCACATCCCCGTTAATTGCTTCATTTCACTCTCATGTATTAATTGGTCTAGCATTCAATTCATGCCCATTAAATCGAACGTTGTTTTGTTGGAATTGGATTCTTCCACATTCGTTGTTTTGCATTCAAACGTATTTCTTGCATGCATATACAAGGTGTATTGACTATTCTTTGGCATTGGATTCATCCATTTGTTTAATTTTCTTTTGCAAAAAAAAAAAAAAGATGCTAATTACGCAAAGTACAATGAAGTTGTTGGAAGTTTGTTTGTAAAACAAATTAAGGATGTGTTTGTTTCACGAAAAACGTAATATTTTTGGAAAATGTTTTCCGGGAAACCATTTTCCAGGAAAACGGTTAGTTTTTCTTTGTTTGGTGATACGTGACTAAAAATAATTTTTGACATTTGGGTTGCATTTGAAAAAGGGTTAATACCTTGAAAAACCCCAAACTGGTACACTTGTGACAAATTTACCCCAAACTATTTTTTTGACCATGAAAAATCCCAAACTGGTATATCCGTGACGAATTTACCCCGACTGACTATAAAAACCATAAACTGATACATTTATGATAAATTTACCCAAAATTAATTTATTCGACTGCAAAAAACCCCAAAATGATAAATTTGTGACAAATATACCCTTTGCTAAATTGGATTAATACCACAAAAAAATCACAAAAATTGTAAACTGTGACAAACAGAGCATAAAATCATAAATTGGTATACTGGTCAACTGTCACTTGTCATTTAACTAAATAATTTGAGAATAAAATTTAATAAAAACTAACAAAGTGTAAATTTGTCACAAGTGTACCAGTTTGGGGTAAATTTGTCAAAAGTATACCAGTTTAGGGTTTTTGGCAGTCAAAAAAATAGTTTGGGGTAAATTTGTCACAAGTGTACTAGTTTGGGGTTTTTCAGAATATTAACCCTTTGAAAAATGATTGAAGGTGTAGAAGATGCCAACGAAGAGGAAGATGAGTGACCGAAGCCAACAGGAGCGCAGGAAGGGCTAGGGTTGGAGGAGCCGGCGATGACGAAAGGGAGGGGGCGAAGGAGAAGGAGAGAGGGGGAGGAGGAATTAGGGTTTAGCAAATAAAGAAAAGAAAAAAAAAAGAAAGAAGAAAGAAAAGAAAAGATATAATAATAACAAATTCAAAATTTTTAATTAGAAATTCTTTTTAATAATAAATTATTCATTAAGCAATGACCTTAAAACATTTTGGAAAACGTTTTCCGTTTTTTCAAAGGGGAAATCGTTTTCCTGAATTTAAGCTTTGGAAGGAAAACATTTTCTGCTAACTACGAAAACATTTTCCATTGACTCATTTTCCTAAATGAACTAAACGCTGGAAAATGAGGAAAACGTTTTCCCGGAAATTTTTTTTCGCAAAACAAACACATTCTAAGTGATTGTTTCCTTGTCTCACATAGGAAAAGTGGGAGGGAGTGGGTTAGTTAACAAGTGTGGGGTTTCTTAGTGTATCTAAAGAAAAGATAAAGATTGAGTGTAACTAGACCTCACCATACCCTCGTGCGAGTGTACGAATAATTGCACGATTATTAGGCGCACTTAGCACTTGTGCGCCCGCGGTTTAATTAGCACTAATCTCTTTATTTTTTATTTTATTTTATTTTGTATGGTTATCTTATTAACTTTAATTAGTTCAAAGGTTGTTTTTTGTTTATTAAGAATTTTTGGAAATTATGAAAATTCGGAATGTTATTTATTGAAAAATAAATAATATTTTTTAATATTTTATTGTTCTGAATTTTTTATTTATGTCTTTTCAAGACAACTTTTGAAAATGATACTTGTTTGATTTCCAACCCTTCCCAAAGGGTTGCATTTATTCATTTTTGAATTTCTTTCAAATGAACAACTTTGTTCATTTGGGCAACTTCTTTCAAAATGATACATTCGTTCATTTTGTAGTTTTTCACGAAAAGTTACCTATTATATATATATGTGTGTGTGTGTGTGTGTGTGTGTGTGTGTGTGTGTGTGTGTGTGTGTGTGTCAGTTTTCCAGAGGAACGAATTCAGATAACTTTTTTTAATCTTTTTTCAAAAATTACAACTATCTTGTCAATTATTTCCTAGAGAGACTTTGATGAAATACTAGAATTATTATTTAGTATTCTCTTTTTGAGACTTTATTGTATATTTGAGGATATTTGTCAGTGACCATTGGCAACTTTATGAGACAAATAAATTTTTAAAAAAAGTGATATTATGCCTCATAATCTGACTTGATGCTCTATTAATTCGAATCCACATTTTATCCAACAGAAGTTGAGTCGTTAGCCACCCTATAATGTGGCGATTTCACCTAAGGGTAAGTAGTGAAGTTTGTACTTTCTCAAAATTTAAAAGAAAATTATGTGAATATAAAAATTAGGCAATCCAATGATATTGTATGATAGAACTTAGTCAAGGAATTTAGTACCGAAAGGTTGACACGGGGGTGTTGATCCTTTCCCATGCGTAACAGACCCCAAATCTAGATATTTAGTTTTCATAAACCAGTTGACCTTTAGATAATTAGTTGACTTTCTTTAAGAAATGAATCATGGTTACTCATAAAATGTTATTTCAACAATATGAGAAAACTCCAACCTAGGAAGGGTAGATTATAGACCATAGAACACTAGATGGTTTTTTGCCACTTATATTTTCCTTTTCATTTTCAAAATTTGCTTTCTAGTTTTCGAAAACACCAATTAGTTGGGTAGAGAGGCAAGGTGCTACAATGATTGTAGGGTCGTATTCTTTCCGTACTTTATTTTTTTGCTAAGGTGTACATATTTTTGGTCTTGTTGGTTTGCGGAGATGGTTCAAAGATATAACTATCATGGATTCAGTAGTTTGAAACCTTGTAATTAGCTTTTGTTGGCTTTTGTTGTATAGTTACCCTAAGGTTCGTCCTTCTATTGATGTACGGCTCCTTTCACCCCTTTTTCCTTGCATGTATTTAGGGGGTACCATTCTTTCTAAATAATTTTTTTATATATCTTTCATTGTTTTCATCAATTTTTACCCTTCTTTCTTTTCTTTTCTTTTTTCATACCTTATGCTGATGTGGATCTCGATGGACTTATTGTCAAAGACATAAATTCGACAGTGCTAATGAAAGTACTCTAGTGATACCTACAAATTTTTTGACCGTCGTAGCATTCCTATAAAAATATAAAAATAGTAAA
This sequence comes from Eucalyptus leucophloia subsp. euroa, assembly GCA_017140325.1. Taxonomy (NCBI): domain Eukaryota; kingdom Viridiplantae; phylum Streptophyta; class Magnoliopsida; order Myrtales; family Myrtaceae; genus Eucalyptus; species Eucalyptus leucophloia. The sequence goes on from CM029471.1 coordinate 26,129,894, forward strand.
AAGCAACAAAAAATAGATAAATAAAAGGATAAATAAATTAACTAGCAAGTGAAAAGAAAACTTAGAAATATAGTAGAAAAAAATGTTGGTGTTAAAAAGGGAGGCTTTTCTGGTCCGTGGCCCAATTAATTTTATAGACAAAATTTCGCTAAAGTCACAAGCCCTCTCAAGCCCTCTCAAGCCCGTCGCTTCTAACCCATTTTATCCACCAATTAGGCCTTAGAAGTTGCTGCCCCACTCAGCCCAGTTCATTAAACATAAGGCCCGTGAAAAAAAGCAGCCTATTCATTAAAAGCCCGGCCTTTCTTTGCCCTTTTTCCAGCACTCGTTCTCTGTTTTGTATCTTCAGACGCCGAATACTGAACAGAGAGAGAGAGAGAGAGAGAGAGAGAGAGAGAGCGCGAGGCCAGAAGGGTGCTCGCGCGAATTGTTTTGCTCCGAGAGGTCGAAACAATTTTCTTCGCTACTTCTCTATAATCCGCAAGTGATAAAAATCTTTTAATCACATGAACATGATATTAAATTATTAAATATAGCATACTCGAATCCAATTAATCATTAATAATCCAACTAGAAAGAAGATGTCTTCCCGTGAATATGAGTCTTTACCACTTTTCTTTGTGATTGGTCCAACCATGCTCTTTTATGATGATTGTGATGGATCTAACGAGAAATGATATGCTTTTCTATGGATATGAATCTTCATCACTCTCCTTTACCATAGTTGTGAGGGGTCCAACAAGAAAGAAATGTGTTCTCATAGATATGAATTTTCACAACTCTCCTCCATGATGGCTGTGATGGGAAATAATGAAAGCATGATAATGGAAATCTAACGTTCTCCACCAAGGAGAGGTTTTATATAGAGGGAGTAATGGGACTAACTTTAGAGTGATTAAATTTAAATCTTCCACTGAGGTTTAAGATAAGAATTTCGTGTGCCTAATTGGATGTCACAAATATATTACCCCATATCATATTTAATTAAATTAGGCATATATCAAATATTAAATAATTGACCTAATAAATCAAACAAATGGGTTAGACCTCGTCAAGTCCAACATTCCCACTTTGGTCGCCGCTAGTCTTCACTGGAAATAGGGTTCACTGGTTGCCATTTGTCACCACTAGCTCTGATTCTAGAAGATTACAAATCTAACTCTATTTACGTGGCTTTGCGATCAAAGTTCTCGAACTGACGAAATTGAACTTTTGAATAATTTATTCTCGGTGATTCCGACCATAGGCATTAATCAAAACCCTCGTCCCCTATCTAGTCGCCAATCATAGCTCTGTTTCTACACATTTGCTAGGTAATACCATATTTCTTGTTTTGCCCTATTCTCGGCACGATCCGAGGTCAAGTAGTATCCATGAAATTTGTCTGTAAATCACCTAGTATTTCAGTTGCTACCGATGATCCATGATGTTTTTTGGTTACATGGCTAGTTTAATCACACCTTTGCTCACAAGCTGAATAGCTCCTGATTCTGAGCGGGCCGAAAATGTTTTAATATAGACTTCCCACTTGGTTAACATTTCGGTTCGAATTCAAGCATGACGCCTTTGCTTTTATTCATCAAATCTTCCCACTTCTTACTCGGTTGTGTCTGGCTTTGCATTTTGGCACGTTTCTGTGGCTATTGATGCTAATTTCTGGTGAGAGACATCCGAGGTGATTGATTGTCATAAATCTTTATTCCAGATATTAATTTCCATGTTTGTTTGTGATGTTTTGTTTATCATGTCTCTCTTATGGCATTTTCACCTCAGTTTTGGTATGGATGCGGACGTGAACTTTGAATGGATCCGTGATGGATGATGACGGTGATGGCTGGTGGACGACGGAAGTTGATTCATTGAGAAGGGAGTCCTCCATGTTCTAAAAAATCTTTTTGATGTTTTCAGCCATGAGACAAACGGATGAGTTCTCGTTCAAGAAGAACTCATGTTGAGGAGATGGGAGATTGAAGACTACGAAAAGACGATAATAATCTGGGCTTGGATTGGTTTTTCTATTTTATAGATGAATTCGGGCTTGATTTAACTTGAGCTAAACTAAAGTATAACAAGAGTTGGGCTTTGAGATTCATGTGGTTTAGGCTTAGATGGGTCAATTTCAAAGTTGGGCTTGAGACAAGTTTAGTACAGTAAGAATAAAAATGGAATTAACAAGAGTTTTTTATGACTTGGGCTTGAATTACCAAGAAGATTGGATTTGAGATGAAAGCCCAAGCGCATCATTGTAAATAGATTATTTTGACCACTTAGATGAACAATCCCCCAACTCATAAGTACCGAAAGGACACTAAATAGATGATCGACATAATCAAGTCTTTGGAGTTAGTAAGTTTTTGGTTTTGTAGAAAATGAGACTCGTTTGCTTTATAACCAACCTTGATAGACTAGTAGCAGCTTTTGTTTAACAAAGAACTTAAAATGAATTCAATGTCATATAAGATAAGGACTTGGGAGAGCTTGCTTCTAATTGAGGATTGTATGGTCTACCTTTTAAGCAATACTCCTAAACTTAGGGGAAAAGAGAGGTCACGACATACTTATTCAACTTATTGAATATATATTAAGACTTGAATGCATCATTTATAAATTTTAATATTTAAGTACACTTTTCTTTGCATGATTTTTAAGAGTCTTAGTTAATAACATGACCGTGCAATTGCGTTAGGGGAACTTATATCCTTTCTTCTGTTTTAAGCAAAACAGGTACTTGACATATCTTCAAAATTCATGCTAATTGCGGGGAATCCTAAGAATCGAAAAATTGAAAAATGAGAACTTGACGTACACGGCAGATCCACGGATCCGAAAAAAGGGGGAAGATTAGATTATAATTTCATTAATGAATGACATTAGTAACATATAATAAGCAGAAAAAAAGTTATCGTAGACCAAATTAAATGTAGTTAACGTTTGTTTTGAGAATCGCAGCCAACAAAAAGCACGTATTTCTCGTTACGAGGACTCGCGAGGAAGTCAAAACCTGGGAAGGGAAACCAGCACAAAAGTTGGTCGTGCGCCGGGCGCCAGGCGCCGTGCACGTGCATTCCCTTGCCTCTTAGATTACGTGGTACTCAATCTAGCAAAGTTAGGTTCAATTGGAGAAAATGTGATTGGCTTACCCAAAAAATTTGTTTCGGAATCAAATTTGAATTGAGCGAAAACCCATATAAAATTAAGCGAATCTTGGATCAATTTATGTTTTAAGTGTTCGCTATCTTATGTAAATAGATTATTTTGACTTTTAATATGCTCATGCATATGTAGTTATGAGGTTGTAAATTATAATATACTAAATAGTTATAAACTCAAACTGATCAACCTCAATAAATACGAGAGATTCTTGCTAACACATACATAAGACAAATGTGTTGGTCGCTCGTCCACATCTGAAGTATATCGTTTTTATTCTACATAGACCTATTCTTACTCAGCGAGAGGCATATTTCTAAAAAATTTGAAAAACAGCTTTGAACTTCCGAAGTCTTTTCACTGAAGATTTTTATTTGATGATGGTACAATTTATCGTGAAACCTTTTAAGGTAAAATTCTGACTTTTCAAAGCTCAATATCATAGTAACTATCGACTAAAGTTCGAAAATGCTTTAAAGAGTTCTCTTACAAATCACCTTAAGAGATTTAACTCCTCATCGCCAAGGCCATGATGGTCTTGTAATGCATGATCAACGGCAAAAGCCGCAAAAAAAGTAAAATCACACGAATTAGTAGAAATACTAAAAGCGAAAGAAAAGGTCCGACTTTTTTGTTACTCTTTCTTTCTTTCATGTGCGTTGGTATTTGTCCTTTCTCGGCCGATGTGTCGGCATAGCAAATCATGATGATGAAAGAGCTGCATGTGCTGTTGGATAATGAAACAATGATTATTTCTACTCTTTATGGATAAGACAAATCTCTAGTCTCTCATTTGACAACCGTTGCTGTTGTTTTTGGGTTAGGTAGTGTCTCTCGCACCTCAATATTTCATGCTAAAATTTTTAATAAGTAATATCTTAAATCATATTAGAGTTGAGAAAGACTGTAATATGTATAAATATATATAAAGAGCATATAAATCCTATAACATAGTGATATTGGATATTTTAATTAATATAACCTGGAATCTTTGAACACAATTCATTAGATTTTCTATGCCGATTTAATGCATTGTGTGCTAATGGTATGCTTAGAATGTAGGGAAAGTGACTGATGATCTCTAAACTTTGGATTCGTATATAAAGTTATTCTTGAAATTTTAATTTGTTCAATATGGTTCTTGAAGAATTATTAATATTAAAATACAACCCACAAAATTCCAAATTATTCAATCTACTCCCTCAACCCTTCAATTATGTCACATCGTTCTTCAGTAGTATTCATAAGTTTCATAATTATACTATTTCCCATATTTTAATTTTTTGTCAATCATTTTCCTAAATCATTGAAAAGTATGCTATCTTTTTATACTTTGCTCTTCATGAATATTATGATACGTTAATTTAAATAAATTTTAGTTTATGATCTTTATAATAAAAAATTATAACCTTATTTTGAGCTGTATCAAGTTGAAAATCCTGCTATTTTATGTCCAAGTGTTTTCATAAGAGCATCTAAAAACGATATTAATGTATATTCATTAAGAATGAATATATAATATATATATACATATATATTATGTATATTCATTCTTATACTAATCTAAATATTTTTCCTTATTTTTATAAATAGCAAAAGATCAATAATTTTATGAATACAACCACCGCCTGCGGTGGCCGCGGTGATTAGAGCTTTCTCCCCCACCGAGGGGGGAGGGGTTTGAAACCCCGTGTCCCCATTGTGCAACTCACCCGCGGTTGGGTCCGTGGTGGCGGCTCAGTTCGCCCCGGGTTTACCTCGCCGGCTGCCGGTTGTACAGGGGTTCCCGGGTCATCAAAAAATAAAATAAAATAATTTTATGAATACAAAAAATTTAGGACTGAGTATATGGTTTAATTTATCAATATAGAAAATTAGGAACAAATTTATCAGTAACATAAGTACAAGTATCTATCATTAAATTAATGTCGTTTAGACTTAAAATAACGAGATTATGAATCCAACAAAACACTTAAACTTTTGTTATTATAGAGATCATCAACTAAATTTTACTTTAATAGATAAAAAAGATAAAACTTTACCAAAAAGATAGCATTTTTTTTGGTTGATTTAGGAAGAAGATAAATATTCTAAAATATGGGTAATAGTGTAATTTATTTAAAAAAATATGTTATTATATTGAATAAATGTTTTGAAATTGTTAAAGAAAAGTTGAGAGACACAAGCCTGAACACATTAAAAATTTAAAAACTACATTGAACTTTTATAAATAGTTTGATAACCACATTGAATAAATAAAAAAGATTCAAGGATGACATTACGCATTGAGTCGAAATTTAGGAACTATAAGTCTCAAGTCCCTAGAATCTATGAATTGCGTGAGTGAGTCTAAGTTGAGCAATTTATTGCCCAATTATTACACATTTTTTTTCTTCTCGCAATGCAAATAATTAGAATTTCCAGCCTCTTCGAACACACCTCACCATTCACATTAGATCGTGGTAGCCTCCTGGACCCACTGAAACTAGTTATTTTGCACATTTTAGTATCTATGGGATGGCATTGGGGAATTGCTTTGCGAATGGCATTGGGTCATGTTCATTGTTTAAAACCCTCTTGGATCATCCCTTCCTTCGGGCCGTGACATTCTCCCCCATCTAATCTAGCGATGTCCTTGTCGTATTTCGTCATGGAAGGCGTCAATCTCCTTCTTGAACTGCCAAAGAGCTTCTGCGAGTTCCCAACTAGCTTCGCTCTCCGAAAGAACCTTCCATCGAATTAGATCTTCTCGTTTCAATGCACAATATCGCTTTTGTATGACGCAATCTGCCATTATGCATTCGACTTCTCAATCATACGAGGTTTTTACTCCAAGTAGTGCCCGTTGCGACTCTCCTTGATTCAGATCTTCCTCATTTACTTGGAAAGGCTTAAGTATATTCACATGAAAATTGGATGTACCTTTAGTTTTAGCGGCAACTCTAGCTTGTATGCAACCTTTTCGACCTATTGCAGCACACGAAATGGCCTCTCGTAGCAATGGATCAATCCTTTGTGCACGCCCTTATATTGGAGAACCACATGTAGCTTGGCCAACATCAAGTCCCCGACTTGGAACTCCAAATGCCGTCGCTTCTTATTTGCTCACTTCTTCGTGCGCTTGAAGGCCTTGTGTAAACACGCCTATGCCAAGTCCACTTGCTTTTGCCAATCCTTGGCGAACTTGTATGTGGGCGAGCTACTCCATTGATAACTCGACGCAATTGTGCTTAGGGTTTGTGGTTGTTGCCCGGTCGCGATCTCGAATTGCTCTGGCCGGTGGATTCGCTTTGCTACAAGTTATAAGAGAATTGGGCTACGTTGATCAACTTTGCCCAATTTGCTTGCGTTGTGCTCAAGTAATGTCGTAGTTAAATCTCCAAGAGTGCATTAGCCTTCTCCGTCTGACCGTCGGTTTGGGGATGCACGCTTGTAGAGAGGTTCAACTTCGACCCCAGTAGCTTGAAGAACTTAGACCAGAAATGCCCCTTGAATCGAGGATCATGATCGTTTGTGGAACTCTCCAATACTTAACCATGTGCTTCATGAAAAACTTGGCCACCTCCTTGGTCGGACAATCCTTTGTCACAAGCACGAAGGTCGCATATCTGGAGAATTGGTCCTTCACGACCATGAGAGTTTGACATCCTTCGGACTTTGGCAGATTCACGATAAAGTTCATGAAAACACTTTCCCATGGACGAGTTGGGATGGGAAGTGGCTTTAGGAGCCCCGGTGACGATTGTTGTTCTAGCTCGTCTTGCTAGCACTCCAAGCAAGCCTTCATATAAGCTTCAATGTCATCCCGCATCTAAGGCTAGTAATATTACTCTACAACGAGGGCCATGGTGCGATGGATCCTCGGATGATCTATCCACTTCGAGTCATGGCACTTGCGCAATATCTCATTTCTTAGCTTCCCATAGAAAGGCACATACAGTCGCCACCTTTTGGTATATAAGAGGTCTTCCTCACACTAGAATTGTCAGATCTTGCCTTTTCGCGCATACCTGATGAGGGCTTGAGCTCTTTGATCATGTTTAAGCCCCTCCTTAATACGGTCAATCCAAGGATAACTTAGTCGACTCATTGTGCTTGCAAGCTCCATCTTCCAACTTAGCACGTAAGCCACGGAGTTAGCCTTCCTTGGCTTATACTCCAACACATAGTTGAATTTAGCTAGAAAATCCTGACATCGAGCTTGCTTCGAACTCAGCTTCTTTTGGGTTTGGAAGTAACTCGTGGCCACGTTGTCCATCCTTATGATGAACTTGGATCTCGGGATACAATGCCTCCACGTCCAAAGGCAATGGACCACCACAGTCATCTCATTCTCCTAAACGGTGTACCAACGTTCGGTATCATTAAGTTTTTGAGACTCGAATGCCATAGGATGTCCACCCTGCATGAGAACACTGCTGATACAATAATCCGATGCATCAATCGCTACCTCATAAGGCTTGGCGTGATCGAACAACACCAGCACCAACTTCTCGGTCATGGCTTGCTTCAACCGATCAAATGCTCTTTGGTATCAGTCCGTCCACTCTCACGGCTTGTCCTTCTTCAGTAGGTCTGTGAGTGACATGGTGATGCTCGAGTAGTTCCAAATGACACGCCAGTAGTACTTCTCATAGAAAGGCTCCCATTTGACGATTGCTTGGATCTTCGCCTTGTCCATCCGAACCCATCCATCCCCAACAATGTGCCCTAAGAATGGAACTTCCTTTTTGGCAAAGGCACATTTATCATGCTTGACGTACAAGTATTTCTTGTGTAAGACTTGGAAGACCTATCTTAAATGCTCGACGTGCTCCTCGAGCATTTGGCTATATACGGTAATATCGTCAAGGTAAACCACTATAAACCGATCTAGTAACAGGTGGAGTACCTTGTTCATGACTGTGTAGAATGTGGTTGGAGCATAGGTCAGGCCGAATGGCATGATGAGGAACTCATACAATCTATATCGTGTCACGCATGCGGTCTTTGACTCGTCCCCCTCGGCAATTCGGACTCGGTAGTGACGTGATCGGAGATCAAGCTTGGTGAACCATTGAGCTCCACCAAGTTAGTTGAAGAGATCCGCAATGAGTAGGATTGGGTACTTGTTCTTGACAGTTAGCTTATTTAGCGCCTAGTAGTCTATGCACATCTGGAGTGACCCATCGTGCTTTTTCTAGAATAAGACTGGCACATCGAATGGAGCCTTGGACAGTTGAATGTACCTTGCATCGAGCAGTTCCTTCAGTTGCTTTCTTAGTTCTTTCAGTTCGGGGTGTGCCATGTGATAAGATGCAATGGCAAGTAGTCGAGCATTAGGCACTAGCTCGATCTGATGATCCACCTCCTTTCAAGACAGCAACTTCTTGGGCAACTTGGGAGGCATTACGTCCTTGAATGAGTCGATGACTTGGGTTACTTCAGTCGGGACTTTGCTCCCTTTGCCCTTGTTGTCCTTAGCCTTCAAGGTCGCTAGGATGGTCACCTTAGCTTTCCTTGCTCCTTGGTGAGTTGCATCGTCGAGATTATCCTTCGATCATGGTTCGACTCACGATGGACCGGGATCACACATTTACGCCATTTATCCAACACGCATATACACTCGGCAAAAGGCAATATAATCACATGGATTCTATCTAGAAATTTTATCCCAATGATAAAATCGTAGTAGTTAAGGGAAATTACCTCTAGAGTCTCCTTGTGCTTCCATTGTCCGATTTGAAGCTCCACATGCCTCACGACATTGATGGCAGGGACCTCCTTGGGGTTCATAGTTTTGAGCCACTCGGCTCCTTTCTCAACCCATAGATTTAGTTTCTTCGTGGCTTCATTCGATATAAAGAGATCGGATGCTCTCGAGTTCACAAGCACACTCATCATGATCTCTCATATCCTTAAGTCCATGAACATCAGTCCTTTAGGCTCCTTCGCCTTCTTGGACTTGATTGTATTGAGAATCCCCAATGAACCCAACTGTGACTCTTTCTTAAGGTTGTCTTCCTTGCAAAGGGTAGCCAACTTGGCCTTGTTTGGGTAGTCTTGTGCCATATGTAGACCATCAACAAAGAAGCATTTGTAAGTATGTACCTTCCTTTGTCCTCCGTCGCTTGACTTTGCATGAGCTTTCGAACGACTAGCCAATGGTCTACCTCCAGTCAAGTGGTTCAATCTCCCCTAATCTCTCCCACCGTTGGCTTTATCCTTCGGATGAGAGTTCGACTTTGTAACATTCTCGATTATGGCCTCGTAAGGATCGACCATAAGGTCCTAAAAGGATCGATCATGGGCCATTGGCCATGGATCGATCGATTCGATCGATAAGGAATTGTGGATCGGTCATGGTCCGACTGACCGACCTACCAAAAAGTCACGAATTCCTTGAATTTTCTACCGGTCATACCAATGGGAGAGGATCACCAGCTCATAAGATGACTTTTTGATCATGAGAATTGATCACGGGATGATTTTGGATTGATGGATGGTCATGGGTTGATCCAACTAGTTGCAGTTTTTGGTCGCGAGTGATTCCGCTTGATTATGCATCGATACACGGACGATTCGAATTGATCAATTGCAACTATTTTCTGACCAAAAATATATCATTACCTATTTAATTATTAGTGATTGGAATGAAATCTTGAATTGGTGATGTCTGATTATGGATCGGTAACGCATCGACCAAGAACCCTACCGATGGATTAGATGCCGACTGGAATAAGCCTAGAGATAGACTCGACTACTTTGTCACTAATTCTAAGGTCCATGAGTGCCTTGGATTAGTGCTAGGCCATGGTTAGCCTTAGGATTGGCCTCAAACTGATTGAAGGATAATTGACCCTATTGGCCGACCGATCGCTTAAAGGAACGATTTAGGCAAATATGGAACATAATGGCCAAACCTTGGGTGTACGTGATTCGGTTTTTTTGAGGTGTGCCTAATATCCCTTCCTCGGCCCGTGGAATCAACTTGGACGATAAAATTCTCTATCCCATAAGGAAGGAAATGATAAAGTAAATGAGGATTTTAGAATCTCTTCATTAAATGAAGGAGGATGAAGTGTCCAAGTTAACCTAGGACCTAGTTAGAAACTTGGAAATAAGGATCCCAACAATTAATACTTCTTGACCAAGTGGGATGCCTCCTTTTCTCAACTAAGGTTGCCACCTTTGATTTTCGAAATTTCTGGACCTCCATTATTTGCCAATTTTACACAAATTTTTGTTGTTGTGAATTTAAAGAAAATTACTTCATGAAAATTGTTCTAAACATCTTGATCAAGAACATATTTAAATTTAATATTTTTCTAAGGTGAAATGGTAGGGATGAAGGCCCAATCTGTGAAGATATGGATTTCAAAAGGAGTCTTTCTCTCTGACCGTTGAATCTGCTTGACGGATGAATTTTTGGGTTGTGTTCAGTGATTTATTGCTCTTTACACAACATGATTTGGACTTGGTTTCCTTCATGAAAAATGTTATTTAAGATCTCATCTACAAAATATTAAAATTTCATTATTTTTCAAGCCCATTTGATAAGGTATTGATGCTTATTTCGAAAACTGCTTGAAACAGTTTTCACCCTAGGATAAGAGGGCCATACGCCCAAGTTGGAAGGGGAGAGGGTTGCACGTCCAACTTAAGGAGCAAGTTTGTAATATGAATATATCTGGCCTAATGATTACTCAAGATTCAAACATTAAATGTGAGAGTTTTAGTCATTGGCTTAGGTGTTCCCTTAATAACTACATGTAATTATTTAATGATGACTCAACCCCTTAGATGGACAAATGGAAAGGTGAGCAAGTGTCACCTTTAGGAACTAGACTTGCCACCAATCTCTTTAGTTTGCCACCTCCTCAACCTAACTTGTCCACCTACATGAAGATGATTGGTCCATTTGGAAAGATCATCATGAGGAGTTTGCCTATAAATAGAGGTCTTCCCTCTCCTCATTTTCACACCACCTCCTCTTCCTCCCTCACTCTTTCAACCTCACCCTCACCATCGCCCTTTCTCTTTCTTGTGGCCATGCCCTTTTGGTTGTTCGCCAGCCTGCACGTTGCTCGATCACCTAGGCCATCCCTCGAAGTGTGGTTAAGTAGAACTTACTAATATTTGGTTAGGGTGTTGTGTTATGCTAATCCAAACATGTGACGAGTCATTGACTGAAGTTGATTGGTTTGTTGTTGCTTGAACTTATTTGATAATGTTCTGATCGTTTGTATGTTGTTGATTTATTTCATGATGATGCTTATGCCCTTGAGGCAAAGTATGTTCTAAACTACAAAAAGGGAGCTTGTAGGTCTTGGACGTGCATTGAAACGTAACAGACTAGGCCTTACTTGGTTTTGCTTCGATATTAAGGCATATCGATTCCGAGTCATGTTCGGTTCTAGGTTGGCGTTCAATCGTAACGGCTCAAAAAGTCACGAGCCTTGAGTAGTAAGTAGAATTTACTAATATTTGGCTAGGATGTTGTGTTATGCTATTCCGAGCATGTGATGAGTTCTTGACTGAATTTGATTGACTTGTTGTTGCTTGAGGTTAGGTTGTGATTTTGTTCCTTGATTGAGTTTAGTTCTTGTTTGTTGAGCTTGGCTCATGATTTGGCTTGAATTGCTTTGAAAGAAGTCTAATTTGTGTACATGTTTGATATGCTTCGGATATGCTTCAACTCAAATTGATTTAATAAGCGTTTTTGTGAAAGTTTGTATTTCCTTACATAATTATTTTAAACTATTTCACAAGTGCATATATTAGTTTACACCCCGAGCTACAAAAAAGGGCTTTGTTGACCTTGACCTATGTGGGATCACGACGGATCGGCCATTTCTTAGTCTTGGTGCGATATCAAGGCATATCGTTCCCGAGCCAACTTTGGTGGTACTAGGTCGGTGAACATATCACGACGGCCAGTCTTTTCATGGTTTTGGTGCGATATTGAGGCGTATCGTTCCCGAGTCAAGTTTGGTACTAGGTCGGTGAACATGTCACGATGGGCCGGTCCTATTATAGTCTCGGTGTGATATCTAGATATATTGTTCCTGAGCCAAGTTAGGTACTAGATCAGTGCTCAAACGTGTCAGATCAAGTTGCAATCCTTGATTCATGCTCGGTGTTGGGATTAAGCGAGCGATCAAACAAAATATAGACGGAAGAAGAAAATAAATCGGACACAAAATTTACATAGTGCAGTCGTAAAGACCTACATCCATGGGGAGAGTAGTAACGAATTTCACTATAGATCAAGCGATATAAGGAGATTACACATTCAAGTCACTCAAACACTCTCTCGGTGTTTACACAAGCCCCAATTATACTAAATATACCAATCTATCTTGGATGTAAATCACGAATAAACTTCGCAGCACGAACAACACGAAGACCCAAAGCCAAGCACCTAGCACCTATGAATGTCTCTCATGAACGGAACACTCACGGCACTTAGAGTAAAAACGGTGCTTCAATGTGTGGCTTTCCTCCCTCTCGGCGGCGTGCAGCTTCTCGTGAATCCTTCGGTGGCTACCTTTTACGTAGGGTTTCAAGTGGCCACTAATCGAATTAAAAAAAAGACCTGCAAAAGAATTCTTTATTCCACTGCCAGAGGATTGCGTGTATGAAGAAACCAAATAATCCAAGATTCGGTCAACAAAAGAGAAAGATTTGACTTTCCTTTTTAATTCTACAAAGCCGAATGGGACGCTGCTTCTTTCGTGTCTTTGTGTGTGCGTGTGTGCCCAAGGTCAAAGTTTTGACCTTGGGCCCACCACTTTTAACTATTTCATGCAGAAGACTTCTTCGGCATGGATTGGATGAGGAAACTTGCTCCTTTTAATTTTATTTCCTCCTTTTGTAATTCCTTTGCGAGTTCACCGAATTTTGCGTTTTAACACTCGACATGCTTAACGTCTCGGTTTCGGTGAGTCATTTCACACACTTATGCATGGCACGCCTTCAGGCCCTCAAACTAAAAGTGAATATAAGAATCAGATTGTGATGCTTGATGTATGGTCACACGATGGACTACTTTTTAGCCGTTGACCAATGGATTTTGGTGACATTGCTCAATGAACTCATCATCGGAGGACTGTCGTCACCCTTGGATTAGGGGATATTGCCCGATTAAATTCGGATGCCCGACGGACTCATTGTCGAAGGATAGTTGTCACCCTTGGATTAGGAGACATTGCCCAATTAAGTTCGGATGCTCGGTGGATTCTAGAAGAGTTGATGGATTTCGACTGTTAATAAATGAACCTCGTGTGCATGAGTTCCTCACATTACGAAATGGATTTCGAGTATGCTTGCATATGAGTAAGGAATGAGTTCCTCATAATTTGGAATGGATTTTGTTTATGCATGTATAATATTGAGTGAGGCGTGAGTACCTCATGTTGTGGGTGGATATTGGTTTATGCTTGCATACTGTTGATTGAGGATTCCTCATGTTTCACCCAAGATAGAGCTTTTGTTTTATTATTGATCTGCATCGACTAATATTTTGGATGAGTTATGTGCTTGTTGATGGGCGAGGCATCTTCCTATCCAGAAATTAGTGGGTTTTACTTATTGACTTTCCCCAAAACTCACCACTCATCTTTTCAGTCTTATAGGCATGGAAGTCTCGTGTCAATTTTGGGAGTTGCAATCTTGCTAGAGGAGCTAAGGTTTACCCCGACCTTTTGAAGATGTGGTAGTTGTAAATATAACGGCTTGTGATAGAAGGGCTTATAAGTTTAACTGATGTAATTGTATATTTGTAAATGCTTGTTTTCCTAGTTGCTTGTTGTTGTCCGGGTGTTATATGTACACTTCTGCATGTGCTTAATGAAAAGATAAAAAAGAAAAAAAAAAAGAAACAGATGGCGACACGCCTAGGACGTCGCGAAAATAACCCCTGTCACTCGTGACCCTGGAAATGAAGTTGGGGTTGTGACAGACTTGGATGCGAAAGACACCCTATATTCCACAAGGGATTCGGCCATGGTTATGGCCATTGTGAGGTCTTCCACGTTAAACCGCTTCAACTCTTAGTCCATGGTTTGAGACCACTCATAAATTGATAATATGCCTTTGTTTCATTCATCGAAGGGATTTAATGTAGCTACTTTGAGAACCGCTTGATGTAATTGTGTACTCTGCCCTTTTGCTCAAGACGCTTCAGCTCGTTGTGAGTTTCTTCCTCCAGATAAGCGCGATAGTAGTTTCGTTGGAACTCCTCAACAAATCTACCCCAGGTCATGATAGAATTCCCACACCTATCATCCGACCGACGACGCTACCATAACAATGCATTGTCAGCTAAGTACTATTCCATGTACCATAGGAAGTTGTCCATGTCTTTTGCCACCTGCGAGCCTTTGAACTCCTTTGGCTTGGGTGCATCTGTTCGTGGACCTTGCACAACGATTGTAACATCCTCGATTTCGATCCTTATTTTGGTTTCAATTAGGAGGCTAAGTTAGATAGGTCAATCTTTTTGAAGAACAAGAGTCAAATGCACTAAATGGAGGTAATGAGTATGGAGGCTTATGTGTCCTAAGTAATTAATGAAAGAAGATTGCTCATAAGCTTAGGTGTATAGTCATCATGACAAGCTATTAATGAATGAGGTGAATCACATGTCCATGCGTCCCTAAGGGTCATCATTTCCTCTACTTTGAGACTTGGAAGATAAGTTATTTCCAACTTTAAATGCTTGATGAATTAGCGGCCAAGTAATTAATGAATGATGGTCTTGGAAGACCATTAAGGGTGCCACCTCTCTTTTATAGACTTGTCACCTTGAGTTTCATAGGTTTTGACTTACTATTTTTTTTTTCAAAATTACTGGACCTTTCCTGCTTTCCAATTTTATAGAGCTTTTTGTGTTTCGAATTTAGAAAAACTTCCTTCATGAAAGTTGTTTAAAATATCTTAATCTATAAGATACTTAAATTTCATTTTTTTTTGAGGTGAAATGGTTCTTGAATTTCATATTTCTTTGAGGTGAAATGGTTGGGACGAAAGTCGAATTAATTACTGTATAGGACTTGCCTAATATAGTGAAAATGGTAACCAAATTAATTTCTCGAATTTTCATAAAATCTTCTCTTTCAAATTTGGACATGCTTCCTTCACAAAATTTCTAAATGATATCCATATCTACAACATATTAAATTTTCAAAGAGTTTTGTGAAGATTTAGATTTTGAAATAGGTCTCTCTCTCTCTAGCCGTTGAATCTGCTCGACGGATGAATTTTTGGGTTATGTTCAATAATTTGCTGCTCTTTCCACATAATAGATTTGGCTTGGATTCCTTCATAAAAAAATGTTTTTTAAGATATTATCTGCAACATATTAAAATTCAATAATCTTTTGAGTTCGTTTGATAAGGTAATGGTATTGATTTCAAAAGTTGCTCAAAACTGTTTTCACCTTAGAATGTGAGAACCACATGCCTAACTTGGAGCGGAAGGGGGTTGCATGCCCAACTTGAGAAGCAAGCTAATCTAGAGATTTCTTGGCTTAAAGATAAGAATGCATTAAATACTTTTGGACTTTAGTGTGTTAAAGAGAAGAAACTTGGAGAGCAAGTTGGCTAATGTGAACACATCTAAGTCTAATGATTGCATAAAATTTTGGTAATTAATGAGAGAGGTGAGTCACCTACTTAGGTGTCCCCTAAAATCTTAGGTGAATTTTAGGTTATGATGGCTCTAGATTGTAGCTTTAGTGAATAAGGTAAGGACCAACCAATTAGAAAAAAAAACATTAGGCGTTAAAGGGGCCTATGTATCCCTTAGGCACCATAGACAATAATGAGCCTAGATTGAGCCTTGGAAAGTAAGCAAATAGGTGGACTAATCACAAGCCAACACCAAAGAACCTAGGTGCAAACTCGGGAAGATAGGTAGGCCATCTCGTCATTTAGGCATAATCATGAGTTTGCATAAAAATCTAAGAGAACGCATCCTCACATTTTAAGGCTTGGCCTTTCTCTCATTTCCTTTCCCTTCCTCCCTTCTCTTTCACGCCCTTCTCTTCCAAGCAACCTTAGACACCAACCGACCACCAAAGAAGCATCTTGGAGCTAGGTCCAAGAAGTAATAAGTAGATTTTCCTAACTCTTCGATAGGGCGATGTGTTATGCTTATCGATTTTAGGATCATGTCATCGTTTGCTTGTGTTGCCTTTGTATTGTTATACTTGTTGTGTTTCTATTGCTTGTTGTTGCATTAAGTAAGTTTATGATCCTGCATGAGTGTTGAGCACACCCGAATGCCTAAGCGAATGGTTCTAAGTCAAGGTCACAAGCCCGGATCGCATTCGGCATGAGTTTGATTTAATAAAACACAAGAGTCATTCATTAGTTCACCATGCATGGCACGCTTTTGGGCCTTTCACTCGGCTAAAAATGTAAACATAAAATGAATCGATTGATGTTTGAAATGCATGGACACACAATGGATTTATATGCTGATGTTAGGGGATGTTGAATCGTTGCTTGGGGTAATGCCCAAGATGCCGTCCCGATATTGAGATCGTGGATGGTGCCGGCCCAGGTGAGGCCAATGCTTGGGGGTCGCCCTGGATGCAGTTCTATTAATGAGATCAGGACGATGCCGGTTGCCAAGGGGGGACTAATGCCTGGTTATTACTAGAAGAGTCGATTAATTTTGGCTAATATGATACTGAAAAAGAAAAATGAAAGTCCATGTGTGGTCCTTGACTGATACATGTGTAATGCTTGCAAAAAATGGGTTTGTTTGATATGTATTATTAAGTCATTGCATCAATTTGATCATATGTTTGAAGTGGGTCATTTAGTGCTTGAACGAGTTTCATGAGATGCATGTATCCCTTTTTATGACAGAAATAATCACAAGCCACAAATCTTTGGAAAGCTTGTTCATATGTACTGACTCTTTGTCTTTGATTTTTGAAAGCACATAAATGGTTGAGAGCCTTTTCATATGTATAAGCAAGGCAAGACACGAACCTTGCTATTAATTTGCCATCGACAAGTGGGTGGTGATCTTATATCTGACGATCGATGGCAAGACATCCTCCTATAGGAGAATTAGAGATTTCTACTTACTAAGTCATCAACTCACTTTTGTTGTTCTCACAATTTCAGGTGTGTGATGGATGAACCTAGGTCCAAGAAGGGAATGAACCTAGCATGGGGCCCGCTTTTAGTAGCAGCTCGGTAGAGGAGCTAGGTTACCCCAACCCTTTTGATTGACTATATATGAAAATGAAAATAAGTAGCTTAGGACTAGGATAACATGTAATCAAAACAACTTTTGATACATGAATATGTATATGAATATGTTGCTTTTATTTGCTTGGCTTGCATATCTTTTGTTCGGTTTCCATGTTTGTTTGTACAAGGATTGTTTATGATTGCTTCCGTATGTGCTTAACTAAAAATAAAAGACTCATGGGACATTCAATGTTGCCCGGACGTCGATGCTAACCAGTTGGATCATGCTTTCGTGCCTGAGATAAGGTAGGGGGTGTGACAGCGATCACCTCATTTATGCGTGTTGCTTCCGATTCAGCGAGCTTCTCCTTTAGCTTCGCTATCTCCGTGTGCATCGCCACGATCCTGGCCTCCAATGACTTGTCTCATTGTGTGAGTTCTTCCCTCAGGGTCCCCAGCAACTTGTGTCAGAGCTCTCCCATGTCGGCCTTAAGCTCTTGCACCTCAGCCACAAGTTCTTCCTTCTCGGCGTCCATTCCATCCACGGTCTAGGTTAGGTCATCGACCAATCCTTGGATTTCGGTGATGAACAACTCTAGCTTTGTCATCCGATGCTCAAGATCCCCCATTAAGTCCCTCGAAGTCGAACCACCACGATTCTTCTTCCCCTTGGTAGTGCCTTTCTTGGCATTCCTTCCATGATCATCACGTTGCCACCCATGATGAGTGTTTCATCAAATCGTGGATCAGCCATCGCGCTTGGAGCGAACTTGCTTTGATACCACTTATCATGGCCCAATTGATTTAGCGTTTCGTAACCCACGAGGCCTTGGGATTTCTCCTAAGCAGTCTTTCTCATACTTGACTCACAAGGATCTTTTAGAGAGAGAAACTCTAGAGAAAGAAGTTCTGAACTTGTATTTCACTTGTGAATGAGTTAATATAATGAGGGGGAGGAGACCCCTCTATATACAATTATAGGACAAATTATATCCATAGATCTTTTCTCGATCTAACGGTGGAGATTGCACCTCCCCACTTGCCATCTACTTACATTTATTACATAACTGTACATTTATTGTATCACCCGCCCCCAAGAGTATTTTAGAATACTCAAGAAAACCCTAGGACTCAGGGATATTGGTTGAGGGTCGCCCATTTCAAAGAATGGATCACGGGTGTCGTTTAGAACCCTCTTGGATTGTCCATTTCTTCGGGTCATGACAATATGATATAACCACTTCATGAGAAGAATATGAAGAAAACCATAAAAAGAACATTAAGGTAGAAAATCTTAGATTACAAATATTCTCTATAGTTTAACATTATTAAATTATTTTTTTTATTAGTAGCAATTATCTTAGAAAGAAGGTTGGTTACCCTGAATCAATAATGAAAATTTTACCAAGTCTTGTTGGCCTTGAAATCATGTTGATATTTATTGAGTTTGAGGGAGTGATGATTTACATTTCACTAGGCTCATGCTTTCATGGATAATTCCATTCAACATCATGGAGAAGGATACACGTTAAAATGAAGTTCAAATTATGTACGCAATAAGATTTAGAAGTGAAAAATTAGAAAAAATAAAAACCACTCCAAATAGTGGCTGGATACAAAATCTGATTGATACTTTCACCCTCAGTTGAGGTGGAGAAAATCATGCAAGTATACGACGATTCTGGATGATTCTCCTATCATTGCCCTTTTGAAACTACTGGCCAACTCGGGGAATGATTCTAGATAATTCCTTTAGACG
The DNA here is from genome assembly GCA_017140325.1 of Eucalyptus leucophloia subsp. euroa. Classification (NCBI taxonomy): domain Eukaryota; kingdom Viridiplantae; phylum Streptophyta; class Magnoliopsida; order Myrtales; family Myrtaceae; genus Eucalyptus; species Eucalyptus leucophloia. The sequence goes on from CM029471.1 coordinate 26,148,995, forward strand.
ATTTGTGATTGATTAATGGCTAGTAACACTTAATATAAAGAGTATACTCAAACTTATAATTTGAAGATCTTTTATTTAATAGTAACATTAAATGTAATTAGTGATTATCTTGTAAATATGTGAGTAAGTTTCATCATTCTTTATAACATTTGACAAAGGTAAGTAGCACATAAAATGAGAAAAATTGCTCAATGGGTCATATATTTACGAATATCAATTTGGTTATAAACTTTTCAATTTTACCAATATAGTTCTAAATCTTAATGCGAAATTCTAATATAGTCATATAATTAGTTTTCTAGTTATAACTGGATATCTTACTTGACATACCATCACGTTAGCGATTTTTAATAAAAATTGATGGAAATAATTATATTGAAATTTTACGCTAAGATTTATACTTTATTTGGCAAAATTAGAAAATTTATGACTAAGTTCATATTCATATAATATGTTTATAATTGATTGGGTAACTTCTCCGATAGAATGTGATCTATGATTTTCATTTACTCATGATATCTATAGGTTATTTGAAATTTTCAATGATAAATCTTTCAATAAATTCAGTAACTTTCTAAATAGAAAGACAGCAAATTTAATGACGTTAGATATGCCCCTTGATTAAAATTTTGTACTTATTTTAGCTGACAACCAGCTGTGTGAGTGCTCCGCGCTCTTTCCCTTGCCTTGCATTAGAGAGAATATCACTCAGTGCCTTAACCACTTCTCTCTCTCTATCTCTCTCTGGTGTCTGGTCTAAGCATTCCCCCAAACATTATTATATTTCCCCCTCGCAAATTTGCATCACTATCATCGATTCTGCCGCTGATTTGATTATTGCTAATTTTCATTTTTTGAATTCGTTAAGCCCACAAAAACCCAACAAATCTGCAACCATAAATCGGGCCCCAAGCCAGCCCCCCTCCTTTTCCATTTTGTTTCTGCTCCCCACTTCATGTTCTGTAACTCCATGTTACAGCTTTGCCATAGAGAAGCAGGGGGCCGTTCGAGGGTTTGTACTGATCGTTGATAGAGATCGATGCTAATTTAGCTCGATTCAGGCTTCGGACGTCGAAAGTCGCTTGCTTGCGGCTCATCGAGATCTGGGTATGCTCTGAGCATCTCATGGACGCAGGTGGGTTCCGTCCTCTCGATTTCTTGTTTTGCTAATGTAATAATTAACGATGTTGACATTTGCCCATCCTTTCTCAATCTCCCAATTCGACCAAGAGTCTCCTCTTTCCAGTTATTAGATGTGAATTGGAAATCTTCTTGCCTTCTTGGAAGAACTTGGGGAATGTGCTTGAAGGAGTGAGCTTTCTCGAAGTGTAGGGTAATTGTGGGGAAATTAAATAGAGGGCAGTTTGATGGTCAGCTTCAGTGTTTGCACAGAGTGTAATGTTATCGTCATTATGCAAAGCTCCATGTTCTAGTGCAGTCTCTTTTGGCTTGCGAGGAACTTGGGAAAGAGAAAGAAATTCTCTCGTATTGTTCAGATAAAAAGCTAATGCGGTATATGGTATTGCATTGTATACTTCAATTTTGCATGGCTTGTGAGTGGTCTGGATTTGGAAGAAGTGAAGGGGGAATAAATGCCCTGTAGTTTTGCAATGCCTGATATCCTGTGCCCGAACCTCAGACAGTATGTGCTGGAAGATTTTGGATGGATACTTTGTCATTTTATTTTTTCTCTTAAATAATTAACTGACTGTTCTATATGGTCATTTCTGTGCGCTCACCGAACCCCCGCGGAAGTCATCATGTGGTGAATCCCGGATAGATGTTAAGTTAGCAAGAGATTGAACTGAAACTGCTTCTGCATTTGCCATAGTAATGCCTCTTGGGTTCAGTTCCTGAAATTGGACAGATGGTTCAACAGTGGGTTGACATCATAGTGATGGATCTTTGTTCAAACTTCATATGGATTTAAAGGGGATAAGACCATTCCTTTCTTGCAGGTTATTCTAGCATATGTTCACTAATTGGCTGACTCACTGTTGTAGTATCTTGTGAATATTTTGAGAATTGCATATAGAAAATGTCAAGAACGTATGAGGCTTGCAGATACCATCCTCAAGGATAAATCTGCCCTTCACAAAGTTCTGAAGGTGTGTTGTGGCTATCCTTGTGGATATAAATAGCGTGCACCTCACTATTTGGTTAATGCAAGAACTTCAGAATTTTTTTGATACCACAAGTCTCTCTCTCTAGACACTTGAGCTTGATTGTAAAATTTTATGTGCTAGTGTTATATCATTCAAAATTTACTTCAACTTAGAAAAACCCACCCATATAACATGGGAAGAAGATCTGACTGCAACATGCATTTTATTGGATGATTTTGTTGGATGCTCTACCGCTAACAATTTTCTTACATGGCCATATCATCTCGAAAGACTAGTCCAACTTTGCTTCTTCTTCTTGTAGCATGTAAGCAAGGCAACTAGCACCAGCCAATCCTTCATCAAATCCAGTTTGCTCATGTGTGAAATGATGATCCATGGCCTAAACTTATGCTTAAGAAGCCAAAAAAAGAAGAAAAGAACAAGTATTTTGGACTTTTTGCAAGTTTCTGTATAAAAGAATATAAAAGCTTTTGAAATACCTATTTTATATGACATATCTTTCTCAATTATCTTAAGTCAAGTTGCTAAGCCTTGAGATCATCTCAAAGATGTGTAGACATACAACACGGCTTCAAAAAATCTAAGTTATGTCCATACGATAAGGGGAAGTAGAAAAGTTGCTCTGACTTAGTCTGCTATTCACAGCATTATAACACAACATGTTTGATATCTTGTGTTGTGACATTTGCACCATCACCTTGATGGAGCAATTTACTTTACGTATGTAATTGCCAAGTGTACTTTTCTGCTACTATGTATCTTTAACTCCTCAATTCTTGAACTGAGTGCTTCTTGATGTCTTCAGATAACTACTGTCTTTTGGCAACTTATGACTTTGCAATTAAAACTTCAGATAGGTTAACTGGTACTTTTACTTGGGTTGTTGAAGAAAGAACAGATGTGCATGCCACTTACCCGAGGATTTGCTTGGGATTTTCAAAACTGATCAGCAACTTGGTGACCTGGAATAACAGAGCATTCATTCTTTTCCTACCAAAATCTGATGATTTTTTTTTTTTTTTTTTTGTTGAATTAATGACAGAAAGTGCTATGATGATGGTTTAACATAAGACTTTCATACTTCAGATCTTTCAGATTTGCATGGCTTATCTGCTCTAGAATCTAGGTGGTAGATATGTTGGAAAGTATGATGCCTAAGGTTTGTTGGACCATTTTGCACTAACTTTTGCTAGGATCATTGCTGCCTTGTACAATTTCTCTGATTTTATTGTTACTTCTCAGTATGTACAAGTATAGCAGAATTAACCCCTCCACAAGTGGTTTCCTTGTTAGGCAATGATTATACACAATACCAAGCTCTATATGGGTGCACCAAATCAATAGAATATGAAGTAATATATTATGATATTCTCTCCATGTTTTGCTTTGGCAGGGCAAATGGACACATCTGTAAGCTGTCTTATTAACAGCATTTCTCGGTTTATTCATCTGGTTATGTGCCAGACAAGAAAGTCCCAGCATCTTCAACAGATTTATGGAAAAACAACTGAGGTATTAAAGTTGCTAAAACCCCTGCTTGATGACGTGGTTGAACACACAACGCCAGTCTTGGATGAAATCTTATATAAAGAGTTTGAAGAGCTGGACATGGCTGTTAATATGTCAAGGGAATTTTTGGAAAATTGGTCACCGAGGATGAGCAAGATTTGCAGTGTAAGTGATCTCTGTTTTTATCTTTGGCAAATTCTTACATAGATGACATAGTTTTTTCAGTAAATGTTCGGTTCAAACTATACAAGAGATATACAAGTTACTTATTTTGGCCTTAGTGTATAACCTTATGTATAAATGAGTAAATCAATTAGTGTCATTCCATAGAAACTCTGGAAAATCATGCTTGTCACTGTTCTGGATTTACTTATTTTGAGTTACTTATTTTGTTGCATTGGGGTTGACGCATTCTGGATTAACATGCTGACCACCATTCTGGTCTTTCCTTCTAACTATGTTTAAATATTACTCTTTTGACATTTGAAAAATTAATGTAAACATGAACCATATGACTTTCCCAAATGTACCTCTTGACCCAATTGGGGAGTTTAATCTTGGACACCTTATGCTCAAACTGAACTGGTCTAGGTTGCACCAAAAATGAGGTTTCAACTTTGGACACTTATTGATTGGTCAGATGGTTTAATTTTGTCTTCTTGCTTATACACAACCAGTTGTTTTTTCAACAGAAAATTTGCATATGAATCTTGCAAGAGTAAATTCAGCTTCGTTGAGGATTTATATGGACATGTTTTTACAACACTAGCTATTCATGCTTTTGTTTGCTTGCAATGCCTTTGGGGCTCTGGTTTCTCCCCTTTTTTTTTGCTGCTTTTGTTTGTGCCTTGTCGCAATAGAGGACCATGTTTTTCTTCCGAATAGGGAATTGACCAGATTTACCCATGGGTACCGAGGACTGCCAATCTATCTTTAGAAAAGTGATTGCTAGATGACATGTCAACTACAATTTCCCGAAAATGCTGCTCTGGTTACAGAGGTCACTCCATTTTCATTTATCTTCGTTAGTGTTTTTTGTAATGGCCCCTTCATTTAGAAGCTGATTTTCTTTTGAGCTTTGTATAGGAGGGTCAGTTCGAAGAGATTATTCGCATGGCACCACAATCTGTTTGGACTTCCTATCTCTTTAGCCACAAAACTTGCATAAAGTTGAATTCTCCCAACATGGGTTGCCAAATCCCTGACTCTCTATCCGTGATCCGCTCATGCAACTCCTGTATCTTGTGGATGCTTTGAATAGCTATCTTTTTCGAGCTAAGCAAGCAAGTTGACTCTTCGAGCTTCCCATGCAATAGACATGTTTGAAGGGATGTCTTTGTTGCTCAGATAGCTTTTCTAGGATCCATCTTAACTCCATTTTCTATCATTTATAGTCTTCAAGCTCATCATAATAGGACTGTTTCAGTTTAACTTCGTAAGGCATATGGTAGAAGTTAGTGGAAATTGCCTGTTCCAACTCTTGAGCATTTCTGAAAGAGTTAAATATGCAATTTGAGTTTCTGTTAACCCAACTGAAAAGTATGGACATTTAGACCTCTCAATTTGCTATGTTCACTAATCGACTACTAAAAACTTTCAGGTCCTGCAGAGCAAAACATCTTTGATGAAAATTCAAACCTCTTCACTTGAGATATGCCAAATATTATGTAGATTATCACAATCAGGCCAGGCTGGATCTAGCTTTAGTTGCATTCAGGTATAATCAGAGTTATGATCCTTTAATACACGACTCTTGCAGTTGCAACTAGTCTTACAGAAATAGCTCCAGTACTCTTTGCAGGAACTTCAACGTCTGAAGCACGAAGGAGTAGCAGAATTCATAGAAGAGGTGCTTATAAATCAAAGAGATGGTATCCTTCCTTGTGCTGATACCATTTCCAAAATTATTGAGTTGCTCAATCTGAGATCAAAACAGGAATTGTTCAAAGAAAGCCTCGCAGTTGAAAAGGAGAGAATGAGGGCTGATGTCAATGAAGTGAGAGGAGAATTTGATGAAATTAACCAAGTAATTCGACTTATGTCATATATACGAGACTTTATGATTGAAACAGACTTCTTGGAAGCAGATGATGGCATGCTGATCCCACCTTATTTCCGTTGTCCTTTATCCTTAGAGCTAATGATGGATCCTGTGATTGTGGCTTCTGGTCAAACTTATGAAAGGGCTTCTATACAGAAGTGGCTTGACCATGGCTTGACCGTGTGCCCAAAAACTCGTCAGCTGCTTACGCATACTAACCTTATTCCTAATTACACTGTCAAAGCTATGGTTGAAGGTTGGTGCAAACATAATAACATCAGGCTGTTCAATAGCCTTGAGAGTCATGGTACCATTCCAGTTCTCGACTTGTCTGACCATGGCTCCCCTCAAAATTTAGTCCGCACAGATAGTTTCAGTCGCTTTCTTCAGAGTAGCAGTTCCACTTCAAGGTCTTCTAGTGACATTGGTAACAGATTTGAGAAGCAGAAGAGTGATATTTCTTGTAGATCAAGCGGTGAAGAATCCAATGGAGAGTTATGCAGAGAGATTGAAAGGGTTGATATACAATCTGCTGAAAAAGTAAATACTCACAGTAGGAGCGAGTCGACTTCTAGTGCCATATCTAGTGTCGATTATATTCCTCAAACTTCAATCGAAGTTTCAACGAGATTGGAGCTTAAAAATTTGAGTCTTTCATCAGAGAAAATTTCCTCACGACATGTTGGTGTAAATAAGGATTCAGTTTTGTCACCACATGTTTTGAGAAACCAGTCATCTGGCTCCAATACAAGAATGGTGGTGGGAGGGACTGGTAACTGCAACCAAACTGGAACAGAGTCATCTGGCCTTAATACAAGAATGGTGGTGGGAGGGACTGGTAACTGCAACCAAACTGGAACAGAGTCTTCTCAGTGTCCCAATTCTGCCTATGATCATTTAACTACATATTCTCATGTCAAGATATTGATAGAGAATTTAAAGAACCAATCAAATGAGGTACACACTAAAGCTGCTGCAGAATTACGATTTTTAGCAAAGCATAATATGGAAAATCGCCTCATCATAGGACAGTCTGGAGCTATCACACCATTACTTGCATTACTCTACTCACGAGTGAGATACACACAAGAACATGCTGTAACGGCGATTCTGAATCTCTCAATAAATGAGGAGAATAAGGCCATGATTGCAGAAGCTGGAGCAATCGAACCACTTATCCATGTTCTGAAATCTGGAAATGAAGGAGCCCGAGAGAATGCTGCAGCGACACTGTTCAGTATCTCTCTTCTAGAAGAATACAAGGCGAAAATTGGCCGCTCTGGTGCAGTTAAAGCACTGGTGGATCTTCTTGGTTCAGGGACTCCTAGAGGGAAGAAAGATGCAGCTACTGCATTGTTCAATTTGTCTATCTTTCACGAAAATAAGGCTCGAATAGTTCAAGCAGGTGCAGTGAAGTATCTCATTGAATTGATGGACCCAGATACTGGAATGGTGGACAAGGCTGTGGCTCTTCTAGCGAACCTGTCAACGACTGGAGAAGGACGCTTGGCAATTGTGAGGGAAGGGGGAATTCCTTTGCTAGTTGAGGTCATCGAGTCTGGATCTCATAGGGGAAAGGAAAATGCGGCCTCAGTACTGCTGCAACTATGCCTCAATAGTCCCAAGTTTTGCACCCTAGTTCTCCAAGAAGGAGCTGTCCCCCCATTGGTTGCTTTGTCTCAATCTGGCACTGCAAGAGCAAAGGAAAAGGTATGCTTTATGGAATAGATATTACTTGAGTTCCTAGTTGCAGCATACCTGGGTATCTCTACAAGTATCTTAGCAACTTGGGCATTCGCATGTCATTGATGAACTGCAAGACAAACTATGTACTGGATGAGTCCTTGTATAGTTTGTAGCCTCTGAACCTGCACATGACTAGGTTTATCCTTGATATGAAGTGACTAGTGCTGATATGTCATTCCTTAGTCATATAGTTGATATTGCTTTGATCTTTTCTGAGCCCTGTAGAGAAAACGATGCTCAGGAGTACATTGCATGTACCCTGGAGTGAGAGTACATGCATTGTGCATCTGGATTTGTGTGCTGGGAGGGAGAGATAATTGATTTTGTACCACACCTGGCATACAAGTGATTAGTTTTTCTGTTGGATGAATAAAGTAACCCTGTCGTTCTTTCCAGATTAAGTGAATTTTTTACTTAAAATTGAACCTTATAAGTTGATATTAATTAAAGTCATCAAACAAATTTCATCTCAGTAAGTGCTGAATTTTTAATTTTCAGCACTTAATTAGGTTATCAAATAGGCTCTGAGATTCTCTTATTATTAAGTTTCAGACTTTTGTTTATTATGGAGAGTAAATTTACTTTAACTGGAGGTGAAACTGTCTTGATCATGTAAGATGCTGTATCTCATTCACTGGGAGGTTGCGAACTTGGTTTCCCACTCCTAACAAGATCGTCTGAATAGTAGATGATCAAGTGATGTACGTCCTGTGAGACGGAACATTGTGAAAAGAAATTGCACTTAAAGTGGCACTGCCGGATGGGGGCAATATAGTATGGGATGCTGCTTGCCTTGTCTAGATAATGTCTCTGTTTGGGTATATTGTTTGAAGTCTCAGCACAAGAAAGCTGGACTCTGTGGCTTAATGGATCACATAAAGCAATTTTTAACGAATATGATGATGTTTCTAGCCCTTAGACTGGGAATAATAAGCAAAGATTTTCCATTTGCCCAACTAATTCCAATACCTGTAACTTCGCTAATTCTTCGACCAAAAAAAAGAAAATAATCACTAATTCAATATTCTGTGACGATAGCACAAGGAGAATTGTTGTAATGATAATAAGAAAGAACAGCTAGACCAATTGTTGTTTAACTTTTTGCCTTCACAGGCACAGCAGCTACTTGGTCACTTCCGGAACCAGCGAGAAGGGGCCATGGTCAAGGGGAAGTCTTGAGACGATGAAATGTTCGGCTTTTGATATTATTTCCAGGTTGTTCGCTCTCTTTCAAGAAATCATTCGGGAGGTTTTGGTATTTGTTTTCTGCCGATTTGTATATAAGTTAATGTGCTTGTAGATCTTTTTCATTGTGGGGCATGTAATTCTCTTTTGAAGCGGCTCTTGGGTTGCTGTCTGTAGTGTGTTTGATGTTTCACTTTGAAAAATGGGTCGGGGTTTAAAGTTTGAGATTGAGTCATCGCAGTTCCTTTACGTGAAAAAGTATGGCCAACAGTCTTGTATATTCTTTTGTACATATGTACAAAACGCATTTTGTTATTCAATGAGATTGAGAACATTTTCAATTCCTGTCCATGCGGGAGCGCTAACATTACATCTATTGTAACATTTTTTTTTTTTTAAAAGTAGATTGATGATGACGGATGCTGATGCTTTTAGTTCCACAGCCATGCTTCAGGTTGGAGACACATAGATCTAACTTTTTGGTAAACCTATCAAATGGGTGGGTCGGGTTGGGTTTAGGTCGGGTCGAAATGGGTCGACTCACATTTGATCCATTTAACCCGTTTTGATCCATATTTATGTAGTGTAAATCTAGTGACTTATACCCGACCCAACCCATATTACTAAAATCTATTAATATTCTAGGAAAAGCCACACCTACTATATGTTAAATTGGATTAAAGCTTTAAATTAAAAATAGTAAATAAAATGAAAAAAGTTAAAAAAAACCTATAAATTGAAATATTTATAAATAATTAGATTATGCATATGCTTCTCTTATTTGAAGTGAACATATTATTGAGTAACTGAAAATTGTAATATGAAAAATCTTTAGCTAAACTTAAGAAAGCTCACTTTTATGATTTTTTAATAAAAAATATTGCTAAAACACTTTTATGCAATACAAATTTAATGGAAAATTTTTATAATTCTTTTTAAAATATTTTTAAAAAATCGAGTTTTTAATTATTTTTATTTTTTAAGAATATAATATTTTTATTTTTATTTTTTAAAACATAATTTTTAATTATTATTTTTTCTTTTTTCTTTTTCTTTTCTTTTTCTTCTTCTCCACGATGATGACCGACGACCAACTACAGGCGGGCTTGAGCTTGCCCGCATCTGGCAAGCTCGAGTCTCGCTAGATTCGGCAAGGCTCAATTTCGTCGATTTGGCGAGACCGAGGCCCCACCCAATATCGGTGAGCTTTAGTCCTGCTAGATTCGGTGAGGCTTAAGCCTTGCCAGTCATTGGCGACCACAAGCTTGCATTCCGGTGAGCTTGAGTATCGCGTGGCTTGTCACTAGTCGTCGTTGTGCCAGCCCACCGGCTAAGGAAGGAGGAAAAAGAAAGATAAAAGGAAAAGAAAAGAAAAGAAAATTGAAATATGAAAAATAATTATAATTTCAATTTTTTTATAAAAAATATATTTTTATAAAATTAAAGAGGGAAAGATTGTATGGGGCTTGGGTTGAAAATTTAGAAATGGATTTTAAGGTTCTAGTCCACTTGATATTTTAAATGGGTTGGAAATGGGTCATAAATTCTAACCCATACTCACTTTTTTGACCCTTTTTAGTTAGGTTTTTAAAAGCCTCCGACCCATATACAATCTATATAAATAAAATGAGTCCAAAAATTGCTCCATGATCCATTTTTTGTTTTTTTTTTTTTTGGTCAGTATCCATGACCCATTTTGACACTCTCACTTTTGGGTATATTGTCTCCTTTCTCTGTCTTTTCTTCACTTGCCAAATTCCGCAATGACATATTGATGTGAGATAGATTTTGCTTGTGTATTTAAATTTAGCTGACTTGTTTAAATTCCAAAGTCTATCGTATCATATCAATTTTGCAGATTGGATAGCTGTGTTTCGATTAAAACTAAGCCTTTGTATAATTCTCGGTAATAGGAAGGGCACAATGAGACGAAATGAAGATATTATCATTTCTTGGGGATTCAATACAATGAAGCTTGTCTGCAACAAGACAAAATGAGTATCTGCGCCGAATGGATGGTCGTATGAGTAAGGTATGCGGAGCTGTTGACAAAAATTATGTAGTGTGTATTCTGTCCTCCTTGTATGGGCGATTGTTTCTACTGAGAAACAGATCAATTTCCTATTTTGATCGATTAAAAAACATCACCCATCTTGTTATTATATCCAGAATAAGACCATACACCATACACCAACCATATGCCAGTAGGCAAAGAGTTTATAAGACCAACCTTTATTTAAGAAAACTCTCTAGAAAGAAACTAGCACGAGACGAGACTAAAGGAAAGAAAATGATCTCTCTCAAGAACATTGCATTTATCTTGCTCGGGCTACTCTATATGTGCAATAATATCCGAGGCGAAGCAAATCTTATATTGGTGTCGGGGCTTTGCAATGACGCGTCATTCACTCACCAAGGCTACGAGACCACCGTGGAAGAAGTCTTTCAAGACGTGAAGGATAATACGCCGAGTTTGGGTTTCAGTTACTACAGCCAGGTCCCAGCAGACAATCAGAACACCAATTTCTTCTAGGGGCATGGGGCGTGCAACGGGGCAATTACAAAGTCCGAATGCGTCAGTTGCTTTATAGCGGTGATTAACCGCGTGAAGAAAGAGTGCCGATGGAGGTACGGGGCTTGATACCAGCTTGTGGACTGTAGACTTAGGGTTCGTTCGTTTCGCGGAAAACAACTTTCAGAAAAACATTTTCTGGAATTCCCGGGTTCGGATTGTGGAAAATAAACGGTCAAAGAAAATATTTTCCAGTCAATGGAAAATCTCCTCCTAAGATTATGGAAAATGATTTTCTCTTTAGAGAAGAGGAAAACATTTTCCATAACTTCTTCTACCTTGTTTCTTTTCACCAACACATTTATGCTTTCTTTTTCTTTTTTTTTTTTTTAAATTGAGTTTTTAATTTTTTTCTTTTTTTTTTTTTTTTCCATTTCATCTTCTTCCTTGATGGCCGGTTGCCGGCCACGGCGGCGGCCGGCGATCGGCCGTGAGCTAGCTCAATCCTCGCCCTAGGCCAGCGAGGCTCCACCTAGCTTGATCTGGCGAAGCCGAGCTTGCCCAAGCCCAGCGAGATCCGGCCTCGCTAGATCGGGCGAGGTAGAGCCTCGCCGGCCTAGGGTGGAGCTCGAGCCTCACTAGATCGAGCGAGCGGGTGGGGCTCGAGCCTTCCTTGAGCTCGCCGGATCTGGCGGCGGAGCTCGGGCTCCCGATCCAGGCAAGTCCAAGCTCAGCGAAACTCTAGCAAGCTCGAGCGAAATTGGCCAAGCCTTGAGCTCGCTGGATTTGGCGACTGGGTTTTGGTCGGTCGCCAAGCGATCGGTCATTGTTAGGCATGCGGTGGCGAAGGAAGGAGGAGGAAAGAGGAGGAGGAAGGAAAAGAAAAAGGAAAAAAGGAAAAGAAAAAGAAAGAAATAATAAAAAATAATAAAATTTTGATTTTTTAAAAAATACAATAATTAAAAATTCACTTTTTAAAAAATATAAAAAATAAAACTAATTTTTTGGTCAATTAAAAATATTAAAATTCAATTTTTGATAATTTTTTCCAAATAATTAAATTAGCTAACGAACGGTGGAAAATATTTTTTATTGGAAGTTTGGGTTTTGGCCAATCACCGGAGAATATAGTCATTTTCTTGGAAAATGACTTTTAGGAAAATGTTTTCTGGAAACATGACATTTTTCGCAAAACGAACGAACCCTTAGTTACGAGTTTTACCCATTTCAGGACAATTGATTCTGTAAGGCACGGGTTGATTTATTTTCGGGAGTTCAATAAGGTGAGTTGATTGCTCTCTCAAATTATGGATGGCTATAACCAAAATGCTCGTTGGACATCTTCACAAAGAGAAATAAGAGCACATGCGTGTCAAAATTTATCAGTGCGAAACTGAAAACACGATTTGGAATGGATTAGCAGTTACAAATTGGATGGTCTTGCATGAAATTTCATTTCTTTGTCTAACGGAGTCTTCAATCATTATGTTGAAGTGCGTTGAATTTCTACGGACAATGATTTGTTATGAAGGGGAAATTAGGAACGTTAACAACGTTGTTTGTGGGAAATTTAAGTATAATTTTACTTTGTAGTTTCACTTACGAGAACAAGCTACCATTACCCTAAAAAAGTTAGTACTTTTTCTTGGATTTAATAACCTTTTATAGTTACAATGCGCAATATTGGGGAAAATTTTTCTAGAAGTGTTAAATCTATCATACGGCGGCAATTTAGTCCTAAATTTTTTAATTGTGCCAATTTAATCTTAAATCTTTTGAAAATTTACTCGTGTAGTTCAAATTTTTTTAATAACTTGCAAATTAAGTCATTTCAGTCAATTTTGATTAGAAATCACTAATATGGATATCAACCATTCTAGTAATGTGGCCGAGTTGACATGGACAATTTTTGCATTTTGAAATTCTTTTTTTTTTTGTTTTTTTTTTGGATAAGTATACTAGAAATCCTAAAACTTATCTCCAAATTATGATTGAGTTTTAAAACTTGTCATGAAAATGCAATAAAGTCCTAAAATTTTCAAAAACTACAATCAACGAAATGACTTGATCATACTAATTTGACAAATTTTGGACTTGATTGCATTTTTTAAAATTTTTAGGACTCAATTATATTTTCATGATAAGGTGTGGATATAAAATTTCAATTTCCATGTTATCAGTTAATCAATACAATGCACCTGTACACATACATGCTTTTACTAGAAAAATAAATCACACTCCAAAATTATTGGAACAATTGCTATATTATAGGTGCTTCTTCATGTATTAACATCAATAAGTGACGCAACATAAAATAAAATATTCAGTTTCCTTTTCTTCTATTCGTGTATTTCTGGCGACCCCTTCAAGGCAAGCCTTTAGAGGATATAAAATAATCCTCTCACAAAGTTGCGCTTACACTTTACATGAACTCTCCTAAATTCCATTGATCGCAGCTTAGTTTTGCATTTATTTTAAGCCTTGTTACCTTGGAGTGGCCATTAACTACTTACGAGGCCATTTACGGGTCTAAGTAAAGTGCGAGAGCTCACTTTACTTTCTACAGACGAGAATTTGAGATTTAAGGATTTGGTCAAATGACAAATTCCAACGTCCATTGGTTGATGTCTTTTCCTCTTTTTTTAAAAAAAAATCTTCATTTTGTTGCACATTGAATTTCTCAAACCCTGGATCATTATTTGTAGCACTCTCAATTCCTTAAACCATCCCGTATCCTAGGTCAATTACACAACTAGAATACCTAAATAGTAATAGACAAGATAAATTGTCTAAATGACATGTGCAAGATGATTGGCTTAGGTGTGCGTTGACTAGAGGTCAAGGTATAAGTTTTTGGTTATGCCAGGAACTAATTCACATCCCACAATGCTCTCTATATTAGAATTTTTTAATTGAGCCCTAATTCATTGCATTTTCTTTGAAAGAGTTTAAAAATCGAATTTTGGCTGATAGGAGATGGAAAGATTGCATGATCTAATGTGGCTCCACTACTGGTAACGATCCGGCGTGGCTCCACTATTGGGGAGCTGTATTTGTTTTATTTTTCAGTTTTCATTTTTTTTTTTAAAATTTGCTAATGCTTTTTATAATTTATTTTTATAATTTGTTATTTTCGATTAGTGGTTGCCGAATCCCATTGACAGTCTGTAGTCCCAACCTAAGTTCGGGTTTCTTCCAAATATAAAATATCAAACAACTGGAATTTTATTGTTTGAACGTCGCTCCCGAGACAGTCCGACAAAGCAACGGCTTCCTTGGTCTTGCACGAAGCGCCAGCGATCCCAGCTAAGACAGCGACCAATGCCATGTGCTCTCTCGCTCTCATGTGCTTGAGACTTGCGGTACGAGCGAAACGGCAAGTGTTACATTCAAAAGGCAAAAATTCAAAAAATGGGGTTAATGAGCGTAAATGCACAGAACGCAGTTCTCTCTCCTCTTTACCCATTTGGAAAAGTCGCGCTAGCGATCTCACCGGGAAACCCTTCACCATGTCCCTATCATCATTAATCGACCCAACTTTTTCATCGTTCGAACTCACTCGGCGCCTCACTCTCCCTCGACTAAGCTCGCTCAACTCAACCGGCTCAACAAAAAACTCTCTCCCTCTCCCTCTCCAAATCCTTCTCTTCTTTGATAAGAATCTGCATCTCCTTAATGTCGGCAGGAGAATTATCAAAACCTAAACTTTTTTTTTGGTCAATTTAGTTCTAAACCTTTTATAATTATACCAATTCAGTCCATCCGGTCAAAATTGGCCGGCCGGCGAACACTTGAAGTGACAATTTAAAAAAAAAATTTAATATTTTTTAGAAATTTTTAAATTTTTTAAATATTTTTTAATTTTTTTTTTCACACCTTCTCTTTCCTTTGGCCGACTGGAGGCGAGGGCAGGCGAGGCTCGCCCCTGCCAACCGGAGGCGAGGGCCGGTGAGGTCAACCTCGCCGACCTCTAGTAAGGGCGAGGCCCCACAGATCTGGCGAGGGCGAGGCCTCGCCAGATTCGGCGAGCTCAGCCCTCGCCAAGGCTAGGGTAGAGGCGGGGAGGCGGTCGACTAGGCGGGGAGAGGGAATCGGGGGAGGCAAAGCCGAGCGAGGAGACGACCGGACGCCCAATTTGAGGCCCGGTCCGAGGGACGTTGAAGCTCGCCGCATCACTCGGTTGCAAGCGGACGCCGCCATTGACGCCGAGGTTCGGTTGATGGAATCTAAGAGCTTCGCGGTGGTCGGAATCAAGCCGAACCGTTCATTCCGATGGGGCGAATTGGGGGGAATTCGGCGGAGGGACTTGTCTTCTTCATCGTGGCGCGCGAGGGCGTTCGGTCGTCTCCTCAACTTGGCTCCGCCTCTCCCCGCCCAGTCGACAGCCTCCCTACTATGCCGCTTCTTCTCTTCCAGGTCTCTCTCTCCCTCCTCGTCTCCGCCCCAGCTTTGGCGAGGGCCAAGCTCGCCGGATTTGGCGAGGCCTCACCCTCGCCAGCGGCCTGCGAGGCTGACCTTGCCAGATCTGGTGAGGCCTCGCTCTCGCTAGCGGTCGGCAAGGTTGACCTTGCCAGGCCTCGCCTTTGGCCAGTGGAGGCAAGCCTCGCCAGTGGCCGGCGAGGCTGACCTCACTGGCCCTCACTTCCGGTTGGCGTCGGTCGGCTAGAGAAAAGAGAAGGTGTAAAAAAAAAAGGAAAAAATATTTAAAAAATATTTAAAAAAAAAAATTTTGAATTTTTTTTAAAAAAAGTAAAAAAATTGCCACGTCGGCGTCGTCGGTCGGCTGTCCCCCGGCCGGCGTCCACGTCAGCGCCGACCGGCCAATTTTGGTAGGATGTACTGAATTGGCACAATTATAAAAGGTTTAGGACTAAATTGGCAAAAAAAAAATGTTTATGATTGAATTAGCACAATTGCAATAGGTTTATGACTTTTTTGGTAATTCTCTCCAATGTCGGCTTAGCTATCGCATCAATCGCTAGGTTGATCCTCAATCTTTATCGAACTTTTACAACACACTCCTTCGTAGCTCTAGCCTATAGCTATTTTCTCTATCGAGTGGTTTCTGTTGGTGGTTCTTTGAGGGAGAAAATCTCTAGCAAATTGAAGCAGGCGGGGTCGAAAAAGGAAAACCTCTTCAAGGCATACAACCCTCTTGCTCACGCGCTAGTGGAAGGACATGGAGTAGCACTTAGATGGCATCGGCATGTCACTTCAGTGACACTACAAGGTGCTCAACGAGTGTGAGAGTTCACCCACAAAGTCACAGAGTGAAGGATGTGCTGCACTCACGTGGCGAAGGGTCGAGGAGTGTGAGAAAGAGGTGGCGAAGGGTCGAGGAGAGGAGTGCGAGAAAGAGGTCTGGAACAAGACTAGTAACCTAAGGCACGGGGAAAAGCAGCTTGTGAAATGCAGGGATGAACATAAGAAGCAGGAAAGTCAATTGGCTCTGGTGCAGGAAAGTCAATTGGCTCTGGTGTGCGACTCGCTTAACGAGTGTATCTCGCTAATCAAGGACAAGGAGAAGAACTGAGTTCTCTGATCCAGTGGACAAGTAAATGTCGCATGGACTATGATTTGAACGGGGAGGAGGTGGAGGTGCTGAGACAGGAGTCGGACTCGAAAGAGAAGAAAATCGTGTGGCGAGTTTGCTCGAGGAAAATGCTCGGGAACTTGATTCGAAAGTGGAGAAGTTGGGTTTGGTGAAGCATTCTCTTGATGAGTGCTCTAGGTGGTTGAATTGATAAGGGAGGAAATAAATATGGTGTCAGAGTCTACTTTGATGATAGCTCGAGACACTTGACGAGAGTGAGAGAAGTTGAGCATTCTGTAGTGTACAGTCGTACCTTGGATGAGGAGACCATGGCCAAAGAATCACAATCTCTCCGAGATAAAATAAAAGTGAAAGAGGAGGAACTCTAGGAAATCTGTATATCCATTGGCAAGTGGTCTAAAAGGCTTGAACAAAAAAAAAAAAAAAAAGAAAAAGAAAAAAGTCAACTCAATTCCATCAATATATGATCAAGGAGCTCAAGTCTAAGGAAAGAAGTTTGAGGAAGTCAACAAGTTGATCTATGAGTAGTTAACGATGCTTATTTTGAAAAATAGGGAATTGGGATCTATTGAAATATCTATTACAAAACTCTCAAAAGAGCTTAATCCAAAGAAGGTAAACTAGAAATTATGATAAAGTGCACGAAGCAGTGGAATGAGTGATAATTTTTATTTTTTATTTTTTTATTTGATGAGTCAGGTTAAGTCTATTCGCCCATGTTGAGCCAACCCCAACCTATAAGAGAATGACCCATAAGAGAAATGAAGTGATTATTTTTTAAATGAAAATAATTGCAATATATAAGTAAAAATGAAGAACATTGACATAAATTTTTTTGGAAAAAGTACGTTCTTTTCCTTTCCTTGGAAATAGTTTAAGAGCAAAACTTCAAGATTTCAATCGATTCCTTTAAGATTGCAACGAGTACTTAATCTATAGCAAACAAAGTATGTCCGCCTTCGTGATATATCTTTCGATCGATATTACATGTTTCCCAAGCATGTTTTCGCGTTTGTTTTTGGTATTCAATTGTTTGAGTATTAATTCGTTTTTCAAGAATCCGTTTCACTACAATGAGGAAACTAAGCCAAAGAAGGAAAATCTTGTTTCATTCTAGGCAAAACTGGAATAAGTTGTCATCTTGACTTGAAAAGTAGGGAATTTAATGTTGTCTAAGTATTTATTGAAGACTGCAATGTTGAACTCAGATAAAAAAACAAGACCGCTAGAGTTCATTAAAATTAATATTACAAAACGTGCTTAGCCACTCCGATTGAAAGATAAAGAGTGGAGGTTTTAATTATATCTAGTAACCCATCTCTATTTCCTGAATTCTCCGGTATAATCTAACACAGACTTTACAGTAAGTGGACATATATATAACTAATTCCAACCGTTAGCGTGCAAGATTCAAATAGGACCCATATCATTTATTAGCTGAGATAGAGCTGACTCGTGAATTTTGATCGTCTCGGACTTGTTTCATATGAAGGGGTTTTACGAGTAGCCCAAGTTGTGTAGGCTCTTGTTTCTTGCAAGGAAGGGAAAGGTACAAAACACAACAAAATGTAGCAATTGTCCAGAATTTGATGGGCATAGGTTCTCCATTCTAAAGTATTACTCATACAATTCTGATCCATTCGTTCGTAATGCTCGTCTTCTGTTATTTTCCTCTTCGATTATCCAGGAAAAGAAAAAAATCATGGCATGAAAGTCAATTAGATGACTAGATGCATTCATTTTACAGAAAATCAATGAAAATTGAAATGAATGAACAAAAAATACTTTGATCATCAATAAAACCATATATACATTAATTGTTATCGAGGATGAATTTTTTTATTAATTAATTTTTACAAGCAATACAATCATTTTTAAGAATTATTTTTCTAATTGTTCATTTTCGTGATATTAACGGACCCGACCTTATGAAGTCTCCAACATGTGTATAAATTAAGTGTATGACAAAGGGTTAATTCCACAACTTATGTTTACGAACACGAGTGTAGGTCAAGTGTATGATATTATGTGACTATGGTTTTGGCTTATGTTTAGTTTTTTTTTTTTTCGATTTGTGAGGTTGGGCAGTTATTTCCATAGGTCTTGAATTTGCATATTTTGGTAGGCAGTAAAAATTGTCCAAAAATTGTTAACCTGTTGTATAGTTACATATTCAGTCACAAATTCTCCAATTTGATAAATATATTCTTAAATTTATTTTATGAGTTTCCAACGTAGTCTATCTAGCCTAAATTAATCGGAAATTATTAATATGTCAATCCAATTATCGTTAGGATAGTCTAGATTGGCAAGATGACATGGACCACCTTTACTGAAAACATCGTTTGAGCATTTTTTTTTTTCAAAAAAAGTTTATGATTTTTTTCCTCTTTATTGTTTTCATTTCTTTCTTTTCCTTTTACTGTTCATCTTCAACCTCTAACCCAGATCTGGGTTCGCGACGCGCTGAAATTGCAAGATCGGCTCCTCCTCTCCTCCGCCATCTGCAACAAGAGATCCAATAAACATCAGCGCAGCATGAACCGATCACGAAAAATCAGACCGAGAAAAACGAACCTGATGAGCAAACAACACGAGGAGACAAACCAATCAGATCAGAACCGCAAACATGAAAGGGGGTTGCGGAGAAGGATATTTTGAAGGGGGATTACGTGAAGAGGTGGGTGGATTGGAGTGTGAATTTCTCCATGGCCAAGCAAGAGGTTTTGTACACGAAACCCCTCTCTATTTAGTTTGCTTCTATTTATCCTTTAGGAAAAAGGGAAAGGAACAGAGAAACAACTTTTGAATTGTGGGTTGTTTCTCTTCTTATGGTGGACTGCATATTTGCATCTGCAGGAGAAAGAATTGCTTCGGTTGTTTGTTCTTCAATCGACAGTGTTTTCTTTCCCCCCTTTTTTGGTGGGATTTTGGGGATTAAACTAATGGAAAGGGAAGCTTCAACGGGAAGTCATGATAAAGTTTCGCAGTAGACTTCTTCGGGGTTGCACGCCCTGGTCGGTCACGGGCGAGAAACCGCACGCCGAGGATGAAGTGGAAGGAGATGAAGACCTAACAAAGAAAATGATTAGTGGATTGGAAAAGAAAAGAAAAGACAAAAAGAAAAACAAGAAAAGAAAAAAAATTACAAATTCATGCATTTTCCATTCATTTTTTTTCATATCAGTTACTTGTTATATTAGGTAAGAAGATTAGTACCCACCAGATTAGATTGTCACGTCAACTATTGGAAAAATATTACCAGCCTTATAATAATTTTTAAATAGTTTTCTCTTGATAGACTTTCTTTTAGTAAAAAAATCGTAAAAAATAATTTTCACGGTAGTAAAAGAAAGCTTTCTCCCCAATTTGACCTAATTTTGGTAATTACAACGGACCTTCAGCACTTTAAGTTAGACACCAATTTGAATCGATGATGTAGCTTCTTAAACTTCTTTTTGGCGAAAATTTACAATTTTCTTTTCAACACCCTTGCCCACAAATTATTTATTCTTTCTATTCTCCAAGTCTCTCATGTGATCCTTCATCTCCACAACCACCACCACCACCACCACCACCACCACCAATCTCTTCATCCCACTATCCATCTCTATCTTCATGGCGGCTGAAATTGCCATCAACACCGATTTTTTTTTTTTTCCAGAAAAGCATCTATTTCCCTTTTTTTTATTAAAAAAATATCTATTTCATTTCTTTAAAGAAAAACATGATAACAAGGTAAAATGGTTTCAGTACATAATAAGTCTCGTGGGGCTAGTGGGGATTAGAAATCTAGTTGTATAGAAGGATGTTACATATATGAGCTTTGACGGTCCAAGCATCCAGTTTAGATCCCCAAAGTGATGGCAATCATTAATATCAAGGAAAAGGTAACACATAAACCCATTTAGATCCACAGAGATTGTAAATGGATGAAGAGGATTACACTTGGGAATAACTGTGGGCGGACCTAATCAAATCTTTGGAGTTCAGACAATCGCGTCCGGATGCGAGTCATCTTGGGGGCGAGTCAAAATAGGGTTGACAATTCATGCATTTATTTCATAATAAGTTGTGTCTAAAAAGTCCTAAACCTATCATTTGACAACTAACTTAAACTTAAATTCTTCAATTTATCCAATTTACTTATAAATTTTTTGACAATTTATTATTTTTATCATTTTGGAAAAAATTGATCAGTGTTAACATCTTTGAGTTTAACGTAACACGGCTAACACTAATGTCGGCGATTTTTGTAGTTTCTTTAATTTTTTAATTTATTTAATCCTTAGTGGTGGTTGGTGAGGGCTTGCAGGCCCTCAATCCAATGGCTATTTGAGGGTTGCTGACCAATGCAAAGGCCCTGACAACCCTTGCAACCCTTACGAGAAGATAACTAACGAAAAAAAGAAAAGTAAAAAAAAATCTGAAAGATTAAGAAGGAAAAAATAAAGCATGAATTTACTTTCAAGAAACATTTTATAAAGATAGCTAAGTATTGTAAAAATTATCAAATATTATCAGCTGTGCCATGTAGAACGGTTAGTTGCCACGTTAGTAATTTCTAATCAATTTTGGGTAGAATAACTTAAATTCATCAAATTAAAAAGTTTATTATTGAATTGACTATAAAAAGTTTAAAATGATAGATGAAAAGAAATATATGTAACATGAGTGGCACGTAAAATTTGATTAACTTGGGTGAACCCACACTTGAAAGGAGCAAATTCTAGCTCCAATATCATATTAGAAAGTCTAATCTAAAAGCTTGAACTTATTGGTGGAGGGATACCAATATACATTAAAAGCATGTAAACCTCATTATCAAACAATGTGAGTATAAACAACACGATACGTTCGACATGTTTTGAACTAGTAAAGATTGTGTCTAGATATATATAAGTACCAAGATATGTCTACAACATGGACATTATGTTAGCCTATTTAATAAATATGACTAAACATGGTGAAATATTCAACTCGCAAAATACATCTACTAATCATACATAAATGGGTCAACCTATTCATATACGATAATGGTTAAACTCATGTGAGCACCCTTATTGTATAGATGAATTGTCTCCCAAATTATTAGTCCTATATATCAGTCCAGAATTTCTAGGCAATTTCTTGCGGAGGCAACTTCGTCCTATATAGGACTTTTCTAAGATACCACCAACTATTCAGAGGATATGCACAAACAAGAGAAAAAAGTACATGTTATCCAGTGAACCCACACTGATTAAGAATAGTATAAGCCGAGAGCACACGGTCAAATGTTGACTTTTATTTGACTGGAAATTTAAAACTCAGCAAACGCCTGGAGCTTGAATTTCCCGTGAAGACTAAGTGGATATTGTTTATCTTCCAAGTGCCTTGTTTGTGTTGTAGCTCATTTGTCAAAATGGGTAAATAAACAATTAGAATCTGTGGGAAGAACTCTTCTAGAAATTCCAATGTTTGTCAAGTGATGAGATAGAATTCTAAACATTTTAATTGATGCACCATAAATTGGTTACATGATAGCCGAAAATGAGGCATGTTCTATAATTGTCACATGGGTGATATTGCAGGTCAAGCTGACCATAGGAACAACTAGAACAAGTTGACTGTTAGAACAACTAACTAATGCATTTTCATCAAAAGATTTATGACTTGATTTCGACATTTGAATGGTCACGAACCTAACTATGATTCATACATGTAGTTTAAGACCTTCCTCCACTTTTCTCAACAATTGGTGACAAAGCATTTCCTCTATTCACCAAATGGTGTCACTGCTTTTGGAAGAACTTAATAGCTGCTCCAGATATTCAGGCCCTAGATCCTCTAGCACCACCAAATTCTGCTTCCTCGTTTCCTCATCTTTCTCTTGATCTTTTTTGACCAACAGCCTCTTCCTCATAGAATGCCTCCTCTTTAGTGCCTCCACAGGAGAGCAGCCACCCACACAAGTATACTCCATTCCCTTAAGCGACTCCCTAACCTTTTCTAGCGGGAAATTAAGCACGGCCAAGGACCCCCGCAGCGCGAACGCGGCTTGGTCATAGGCCAGAGCAGCGGCCTCTGCTGTGTCAAATGTCCCGAGCCAGACCCGGTTCCCATTCCGTGTCGAGTCTCGGATCTCGGCAGCATATTTCCCCCACGGCCGCCTTCTCACACCTCGGTAGGTCTTCCTCTTCGACTTGAGCTTCTCCATCGCAAGGCTTGAAGTGACCTCCTCCTCACCGACTCCAGTCGAGGATGCGGACTCGGATTCGCACGATTCTTTCACGGTTCCTTGTGCTATGACTTCCAATAGAAGTCTATCTTCAGAGTCGTTAAGATTGAACGGGAGTGAGTTGTGGCTAAAGAGAAGCTCTTCCCAAGAAAAAGACTGGGGGGCGATGAAGGAATTTGGAGGTGATGGGAGTTTTGGTTTCTGGTCGTGGAAGAAATGAGATTCCATTTTTAAAGGTGAAAGGGAACAACTTGGGAAGATAGTTGGTGATAGATTCAGTGGATTAGTGTCAGAGAAGATGACTTATATACACGAGAGCGGAAATTTGATTTGATATGAGATTAATTGAATATGGGAAGAGTCAAATATGGTGGGATGTTGGAGATAAAAATATTCTAAACTACATTATTGTAGATGTGGGGAGAGGTTATAACACATTGGATTGGACAATCAAAATAGTCACTAGAGAATTTTATATTTGGATGCCCACCTCTTGAGGGCCACATAGCAGTTGAGCACGTGAGTGAAATGCAAGCATGGCGGCTGGTTGTTGGACCAAAATCAAGTCTAGAATGATTGGTATCGATTTTATTTTGCTCACTAATTTCTTAAAATTTAATGAACGAAATGAAGGATTTGATTCCGTTCCTTGATGTCCAAGGAGACATTGCACTCTACTTTTTTTCCTTCCCTTTGTTCATGGCGAGACAAATAGTCTGCCCTGTGGGAGCACGAGACCGAGGGAAAAGTCAGCTAGTTCAGTGCCATCCAATCCACAGAGTATTTTGCTTTTCGTTTTTGTTAGCAAAAGGGTGAGGGGGCACAATAGCGACCCTTTCTTAGCATTATCCCACACTTTGATACGAAATATTCGGAATTAGCTATTTTCTTATAACATTTGATTTAGAAAAGAATGCTAGTGTAATTTACAAATAATTAAATTTGAATGAACTTAGATAAAAATTATGGTTGATTTCTATTTGTGGGGGCTCAAAGTAGACCTAGTCTCCTACAGCTTCAACTGATGCAACCGATGTCTTGCTTATTCCAAAGCAAGCCTTGTAAGGTCAACGAGACAAGCGACATTTGTATCATCACAAAGAGAGAACTGGTACTAAACTAATGATCACAATTCACAATCCATTTCTTTTTTCGAGCGTATGTTAGATTTATTTTTTGCAGTTACAATAGAGATAGGAATGATTAGACATATCTACGTTAACCCAAGGGACACGGTATGCACATGTCCAAAGACTTACCTAACATGTCCAAAAACTAATCTATGACTAATGCCAAAAAACTGCCTTAAGGAATCCAACCTTGCAATGCCTTAATTGAAATCGTAACAATCCATACAAAATCCAAATTATTTCTTAATCTTAGTCAACATTGATAGTCAAAACAGTTCCACGTTCGTAGACTCGGCACTCCCTAAACAAAACGCAAAGAAAACAAGGAGCGTTCTTCGCGTTTTGATTCTCGACTGTGATCAGTCAAGAACAATCAAATCCATAAAGCTGGTGCACTTCAATAAAGAATGTGGAATTTTTCAATGATTATGACAATTTGGAATATATTTGTTTCTCATGTAAACGTATGTGCTGATTCTAATGATGTGAAAGCTAGGAAAGACCTGTCCATATTTTAATAAATTCCTAACTACTCGATCCTACGATCCTCCCGCGAAGCTTCACTCGGTGAAAAAGTTCAAATTGACATTTCCGTCGATAGTGGGGAGAGCCACGACCAAAGCGCTTCATGCGACTAGACAAAATAGAAAATCCACAGCCACCATGGCATCGTCACCTTATGCTCAGATACCTGGAAAATCATATAAAAGGAAATCCTAAAGGAAAATATCTATCAATGTATTGAAAGTGCAAGAAGTAAACATTTAAGTATTGAAAATGCTTGAAGTGCAAGAAATAAAACCCAATACTCGTTGGGCAAAAAATATACATGGCTTTGTTCTATGTCCTGGGATAGCAACCCTCATGTGCTAAGTTCAAATCAAGTGCAATTTCTTACCTAAAGAGATTAATGTATGAAGACTAAACTCATATTAAAGGTACACACTAAAATATCTAAACTAATATATGTACTAATCAAAAAGAAACTAAGCTTCATCTAATTCCTAACCCACACAACTAGGTAAGGAACTATTTCTAAGTTATTTTCTATTTTTAAAATTATTTTTAATTTTTAATTTTTAATTTTTTTGCAATTTTTTTTTCGAAAATGGGTGACACTTAGGCCTTATGGGTCAGGGCCCTGCACACAATTGGGCTCTGATTTCTAGCCTGTTCAAAGCAAACGTCCAATCTGACTTAACGAAACAAGCCCAATGTGGCCTAAACCAAATCTCGTCCCCAAAATAACCTTTGATCTAGCAGGTCCAAATCCTCTAAAGCCCAAACAAAATCCAAACCCATCAAGGTCTAATTTAGCCATAACTGTAAACCCAAATTTAGCCGAAAGCCTATCTGAGCCCATACTAAACCAAAGAGACAATTAACGCCCTTATTATCCTCTCCACGTGGCCATCACCAACGGTAGCAGTTCTCGGCCATAACGCCTCCGTTCATCAACCCAGAAACTTCAGCATCCCATATTGATTTCAGAATAAAAAGAATTTAACGATGACGCCCACATCATCTCATCTTAAACCAAGAACAACATATTTCATCGCCAGACATTTTTAAACGCCCAACCTTTAGCATCAGCGAATACTATCACCACTGCAATTCGCTGGACACTACCACTGGACCACCGGCCACGACTCACAAGAACGTGATATCAACTCCCAACCTTCCCTTCCGGTAACCGCTTCCAAACACCGGCACCAACTTTCAGCCACCATTATTAGCCAGACCTTAACTTAAAACAATGACTTTACCAATACAAGCTGAGGATGAGAACATGCCACGAAACCATCACAAGAAAAAGCATACTCGAACCCTCTCAGAGAACCTACATACCTAATGTCACACCTTGGATCATGTAGGAATAGGGGTAATGACACAACTATCCTTCCATCTGAAGAATATAACCTCAAACCATACCCAAAGTTCAACTCCCAAAAGTTTTTGCAATAACACTCTTACTTTACTAAGCTTGTTAATTAAGAGAGAGTAGTTGATAATATCAGACCGGCACTACTTAGGAATATCATAAGGCTATTGAGCTCTCAATTTAAGTTCAAAATTCATCATATATATATATATTTTAAATTTTTGGAAAGGCAATTGGCCTGTTGATATGCTTGTCAATATTGGCATAGCGACAAATTGAGATATTACATTCTACTTGCGGCTTCCTAGAGAATTATCTCACGTTTTGTTTAGTGATAAAATTCGGATTGTAGATTTCAGACGTTAATTTTTCTTAGTTTTGTACTGTATATTTACCAAAAAAACAATAATTTGGGTCTGTGAAAATTATTCAAACCTCTTATGCCTCATCCTATATAAGGAGTTCATGGGAGGTTTAATCTATTAAAAGTCAAATTTCACATGATAAACAATGAGAATTTGAAAGAAAAGGACATTCAAAATCCTCAATAATCAAAAAGCACATATTCACACAAGGAATCTCCTGAGTGTCACATCATCAGTGTCGAGCGCTTACATCATAGGCTTTACTAGCAAAGCCATTCTCTTAGACTCTTAGGGCCTGTTTAATAATCATCTTGTTTTTCTTTTTTTTTTAAATGCTTTTATTCCTTAAAAAAAATCTTTGTGGTAATGTCAATGTATTTTTCTATTCCCTGGAATTTATTAGTGGCCAAGAAATATATCTGAAACAAAAATAAAAAGAAAAAGTATCTACTTTTTTTTTTCTCCTAGAACTAAAAGAGAAATAATATCATTTTAGAGAAAAATGCTCAACGTCAGCTCGTGCTTCATGGATTTCTGACAAAATTTGTTTGAAGATTCGATAAGTTTGTGCAAATAACGGCACCAACTTTAGGATTGCCTCCATCATTAGTTGTTCTTGCCTATACCACCAAGCAACATTTGCTCTTATTCTTGTAGCTAAAAAAGCTCAAAAGATGCACCTATTTATTGTAATGCCCAAAAATTTACTGTTAGTCTCCTCATATTATGAGTTATTAACTAGTGGGACTCTCTACTATCATTTCCAGCCATCTTTCTTTGATTAACTATTATGTTGGATTTTTTTTAAGGCCATCTTAGAATATCTTAATTAATTAAAACCTCCTCATAAAAGTCTAATTTTATCTAAACATGTATTTTAAGTGTCCACTTACATTTTTATAATTAAATGAAAAAAATTGGGAATATAAATCTCAGGGTTGTATCAAATGCATTTATGTTCTTTTTCTATTCTAGGAATATAAATTTTATATCATTATTAAACGTATTCTTCTGCTTAAGAACTCATACTGGGAATAGAGATAGAAAAAAACTATTTCTAAACAAAAATTATTCTTGAGAATATCATCTCCCTATAGTAGCTTTTTAATTTTTAATTTTTGATATTGAAACATCGAAAGAGAGGGAAAAAGAAACTGTTGTTTATATAATATATGCAGAGATATTTATGTGTGTCTGTGTGCGTGTGCGCGCACGTGTGTATATATATATATATATATATATATATATATATATATATATAGAGAGAGAGAGAGAGAGAGAGAGAGAGAGAGAGAGAGAGAGAGAGAGAGAGAGAGAGAGAGAGAGAGAGAGATTTATCCTAGCTTGGCTAAAATGATCATGAGCAATAGAGAGCAAAGCTATGTTCCTCTATTTAATGGTTCGTTTGGTAATGCTTTTATTCTAGAGAATAATTTCTTTCAAGAACTAATTTTTCTCTATTTCTATTCCCTAGAACAATTTTTTAGTAAAAGAGCGTGTTTGATAATTATACCAAATTTTTATTCTCAAAATGGGAAAAGAATAAGAATGTGTTTGATACGATTTACAAAATTTTTATAACATAGAATTTCTTTTAATTTTAAAATATTTTTTAAAGTTTTTTTTCCTTTTTTTATTTTCTTATTCTTCTTTGCCGCCGTCAGCCATCGGTTGCATTGGCTATTGGCTGTCGGCTGCCACTGAGGGGCGGTGGTGTGGGGTGATGAG
The DNA here is from genome assembly GCA_017140325.1 of Eucalyptus leucophloia subsp. euroa. Taxonomy (NCBI): domain Eukaryota; kingdom Viridiplantae; phylum Streptophyta; class Magnoliopsida; order Myrtales; family Myrtaceae; genus Eucalyptus; species Eucalyptus leucophloia. The sequence goes on from CM029471.1 coordinate 26,176,993, forward strand.
CAGCAAGACAAAAGAAAAGAAAAAATAACTTGTTTCTAAAAATTGTTCTAAAAAATAAGAAGTTACTTTTTTTCTACTTATTGTTTTTATTCCACATCTATTCTCCGGCCACATTTCTATTCCCCAGCTGACGTTACCAAATAGTTATTTATTATTTATTATTTATTTTTGGAAAATAAAAGAATAGAAATTGGGAGAAATAGAGAAATTATCAAATGGAGGCTAATCCATTTAAGAAACCAGAGATTTGTCCTAGCCGTCAAATCTACTCATAACAGTGCTAGGGAATAATAATAAAGAAACCTTTTTGACTTTTCTAGCTCTTTGGCTCATTTTTACTGAGACCAGCGGGAGCAAGTGCTGGTCAACGTAATGACCGAAATCGCCTTCGACCTTGATCTCTTGAAGGACTTTGACTTTCCTTACATACCTCCGGATTTATCGATTTGCAAGTTCGAACATTCTTATGTAGATAAATTGTGTGTACACTTTCGACAAACTCAGTGAAAATCAAAGCATTGAAATGCACCTATTTCATCGGTTTTTTTTATCCCTGTGAAAATATTTCACCAAAAATTACGTTTTGGTTTTATTATGAGAGACTTAGGTTTTGTGTTGAGTTTGGACAGAGAATGTCAAATGCAAAGAAGAGTTTTATTTATCAACTTGTATATACAACCTTGACAATTAATATTTAGACGACTTGACAACTAATTGTCATTGGGCACAAATTACACTAGAATTTAATCAATGATGCAATTTGGACATTGGCAATAGACTAATCTACGCTTTTAATTCAAACTATGTCAGCATTTAATCTACGACATGGCTTGTTTCACGTGTGGAGTTGGAATTTAATTAGCAGCAATACTCCTAGATAATAAACATAATGTCGAAATTTAATCAATGACTTTGGGCTTATGAAACAACATCGGAATTCAATCGATGATGTTGGAATAGATAAAGATAAATGCTGGAATTTAATTAATGATGGGAATCTAGGAAATTATAGCTAAAATTCGATAAAGTAAAGATAAAGCAAAGATAGTTGTTGTGTGTTGTTCGGTGTGTCCTTCTCGATGGAGAGCTGCGATGTTTATAAGGAGCTGATATTCCTTACTCAGTTGCTCTTCCTTGGGCATTACTCTTCGCAATCTCCATGTGTTTCATCTCTTCGAGACGATCTTATCCTTTAACAACCATTTCCTGACCTGTCGATGATATCCATGTAGTTTGCTCTTCGAGTAAATAACCGTTCCCTATTTTTACGCACATTTCTAGCAGCAATTATTCTCGCTTGAGTTTTAATGCTAATTGCACTTAGTTTTCAAATTTGGTACATAGCTTGACACATGGTCACTAATTACCTGGCCGTCAACTCTAGGTTTCAACTTATAGAATTCCATTGAGGCTCGGCTTGGATAACCTCCACAAAAGCTATTTCCCTCTGATTTTATGAACTAACATGGGGCATTTTCATCCAAAACTCCCTCGTGACTAGCACGTGGTTCGAAGGGTTAATTTGGGTATCAACATATGCCCGCTATTAAAAGAAATAAATTTGAATTTATTTCTTTTAAAGAAATATCTTATTTCCATACAACCTCCTATTGTGATCATGTCTTTCTGTCTTCTAACACCTTTTCTCTGATATGGATTCTCATTCCCCTTGTTATCTTGACATGTCTCCTCTAATTTCGCAAGTTTTCTCTTTTCTCCTCGAGACGTTGTCTTCTACCAGTATCTCTCGAAGGTTTTCATCACTATATTTTGTCTTCTTGCCTTACCCCATTTTCACATTTCCTTTCCAATTCCTTTCATTCACGGTTTGTCACTTGTCATGCCACCTAAGAAATCCTCTGAATATGACTCATCAAACTACATTAGCAATTTGATCACTCTCTATATAGGGAAGTATGCTAAAGATTGCTGTTTTGGCTTGTTAAACGAGTTCGAGGATGTAATGGGTTGCATCCTTCTAGGTCCTAGCATTATTGACTATAATATAATTTATACTTCAATCAAAGCTTGCTTTCCTACTATGCGTGAGACTTTGGTTTTTCAACACAACTCCTTTCGAGACGTCTAATCTTCAGCCTCTCCTCGTTCACGGGTTTCCTTCATTTGAAGCAAAAGTCCATATGTTGACACACAAGTTTTAGTCGACGTGTCAAGGAAAGAAAGTCGAGATTTGGGTTTTTGATAATGACAGAGTCCATTTCTTGGTCAAAAAGGTGTTTTTTTTTTTTCATTTCTTTCTATTGTATTATCATTATTAAATGATTTTTAAGTCATTTTTAAGAAAAATCCAAAAAATCAAACTGTTGACTTTTGGATTAACTAAAAAGGTTATCCCTTACCTCGGATTAGAAATTGACTTTTTACCTAAAAATATTTTATTTAGCTTTGATTTTACTTTTATCAAATCAATTTCTTAAAATTCAAAGGTTTGACCAAAAAATATTTTTTACCTAAAAAATATTTAGCTTTAATTTTATTTAACTATCGAGTAGTCATACTCACCTCTTGTGAGACTAACATATTACAAAGTGATAAAGATGCCACTGCTGCTTGCGTCTTTCGATAGCTTCTATGGCATTCCCATCGATTTGCGATGGGAAAAATCGGAGCATCCTGACCCTGATTTGTTAGGATTTACTTTCATCCGAATAAGGGTGGTACTGATGATTGACATTTGAAATAGCTAGTGCGAGTACCTAGAGGGGGGGTGAATAGGTGTACAAAAAAAATTTTCTCGAAACTTGTACGATATTTAAGCAATTAGAGGATTTGCAACAATTAAAAATTTAATCGCAAGACTGAGTAAGGGAAAGAGAGAATTGAACGCTCGGTTTATAGTGGTTCGGCTTGATTCAAGCCTACGTCCACTCTTGCACGCGACAGCCGATTGGCTGGATTCCACTATGATCAAAGAGATGTTACAAAGTTGATCTTCCTTGATTTCTAGGTGTAGATGATCTACCACACTCACTCAAGGTGTCACCAAGTATAAACACTCTCTGTATACAATTTTGCTCGATCTCAACTAACAATCAAGGGTCTTGAGACTCGGAATTTTTCTATCGATCACACACTTAAAACAGCTAGACGTCTTCCTTTTATACTCCTTCATGCCATCATAGCCGTTGGCACTTACCAAAGGAATTCCTCCAATCTACCCGTTGGACGGAATCAATCAAGAAGATCATCCGAGCTATTTAAGGAATCGATGATAGCCCATCAATCCTGTTCGCCCATACAATCGGGATCTCGGTTTCCAAGAATAGAATATTCCAAGATTGTTTCGTCGACCATCGGATCTTCAATCGATCTTAGATAAGAATTAAAGAATCCGAAATGATTATCCAACCAAAGAATCTATTCGAGAAGATAGGATCGAATCCTTAACCATAAACCTCGGTTTTGGATTTCCTTCAAATTCTTGGATCGAAAAGACTGATGTGAGAATAGACTTAAGTCTTTGAGTCTTGAGACTTGGGTCTTGAGTCTTGAGAGAACAAAGTCTTCAGACTTTAAACGACGGTCTCCGAACATCCGGACTTTAGACGAAAGAAACGTTTTGTCGGCTTCAAAATATTCGGAAAGATTTCTCCAACAATCTCCCCTTTTTGATGGTGACAAAACTTTCTTGAAGATTTGAACAACTTTGACCTGCAAAACATTTCTCAAGTAATATGGCTAACTCATAAAGATTAATAAAACAACCAGACTCTGCATCCACAGAAAATTGGTTAGTCTTTCATGAGAAACACCACATAACAACATAACAACACTTGAATAAATGCAACCAGTCAAGTTCATAATCAAATCCGCAGTCAATTCAGTCAAATTCACACCCAAGTTCAAGTTCTCAAGTCATAAACATAACCACAAAGGTCAAAGATTAAAAAAATGAAAGTTCAAATTGATTCTCCCCCTTTTTGTCAGCATTGAAAAGGGTGAGAAAGGAGTCATGTCCGCTTGGGAATGCGCACGATCCGGGAAATCTCCAATGGTGGACTACTCCTTCAAGCTTCTTCAGTCTTCTCGCACGAGCTACCTCTTCTCCCTTGGCATTGGCTTGGAGTTGCCGAGCGAGGTCTTTGAATTTATCTTCCGAGAGAGACTGAAGATTCTTGTCCAGCATGCTTTAAAGCTTGGATTTCACGGTCGAGAACATATATCTCAAGTTACGCATTTTAAGAATATTCATGATCGCGAAGATCCGCAGAATTATCCGTACGTGTATGGCATTGACTTTCTCGGCAGACGATGGCGCTTTCGTACGATCTGCGGCAGATTTCGAATCGACGTACCACCTTCTTCAGGCAATGGAGAGACCTGAACTTCTTTCGGGTCTTCGGAGATTGTCGTAGATCTTCAGCGGCATGGGGTGTAGACCTCTCTTGCTCACTAACTCCCCTGTCACTAGGACATCGAGAGGGGAAGAGTGATGATCATGCTTTTGAGTTCCCTTCTCTCCGCATTTGTCGGACCGTTTCTTTTTCTTCTTCTCCTTCTTCCTCAACTTCTTTCTCCTTCTCTTTCTGTTCTTCTTCTTCTCTCGCTTTCTGCTGAAGTTACGTCGGATAAGACACGAACGTCTTGTTCTTGTCGGTGCGGGAATAGTGGGATCTTCATCATCTTCATCTTCATCCTCATCCTCCAGGATAAGAGTTCTTTTTCTCCTTTTCGATGAGACACCAATGGCCTCCTTCCCTTTCCTTTTTGAAGCAGACCGGATGGAGATTTCACCTTGAATTTCTCCATTGCCTTAGAGAGTTCTTTCAGACGCATCTTCATTAACATTTTCAACCCTACCACCATCTTGTCACACGGTCGAACACAAAAAGTATGTGGCAGTTCAATATTCAGATGTCTGAAGATCTTGGTCACCAGACAGGATAAGGCAATTGTCCTTTGTCTTTTGACACCTTTCCTCTGTACATGTGGAAAAGGATAGTGTGCGGGAGAGAAAATTTCCGTCCTGAGTTGATCGCATACATCAACTTTGCTTCGTAGAAAGACACGAAGTCTTTGACGTAGACTTGGTCCGAGACAATTGATCACAATCTTGTGAAGCACAATGTTGATTGCATTCATCCTGGAATAGATAATTTTCTTATCTACATCCCTATCTTTGACAAGATCCAGTAGTGCGAGCGGGTGAGACTTTGATTGGGAGATAGCGTCCCCTTTCAACTCCAATTATGTCCGCCAACATATTCACATCTACTACATAGACTTGGTCTCGGACACGAATGAAATTCTATTCGCATCCAAAAAGCTAAGATTTGAATAGAAGTAAGCGGTCGATGATCATACCCGTACTCAGAGTCGAGCAAAAAGTCTCAAGTTGAAGCAAATTCAACTTCTCCCTTAAGTTCAAGTTGATGGAATCAGGAAGTCAAAGTCGACACTTCTAGGGTTGATTACCCCTCTTTTCAACAGCCTTAGATACACTTTTTCCGATCCTTGGATTTAAACAAATCCATCCGATTTCCTTTCACCTTTGCAGCCACACCCATTCTAGGTTTAAATTCAAGGAACATTTTGTCATCATCGTTCCCGTCAATCGGATCCCGTCCGGCATACGAGGATCACTAGGAGTGTTCGCAAGAGCCTCCTCTCGCTCTTCCTTTCGGAGCAATTCCCAACTCTTCCATTTTCCGCAGAAAAAGATACTCATTCCCATAATTTTTGTCCTTAAGAAAGTCATCTATATACTTTAATGAAGAACCTAGGTGCTTTTCAACGCACGATAAAGCTTATAGATAACAGAGGGTTTTTGGACTCTTCTTTGGGTCAAGCATCCTCGATTATGTCTTCTTCTAGATTTTGACTTGCACCTTGTGGGTCGGGAGATGCTGAATGACGTGGAGGAGAGCGAATCGGACTTTGTCGCCGACTTGGAAAGTCTTCTTCCTCGAGTAAGATCGAAGTGAGTCGGTCCCTTCTCCATTCTTTGTGGTCCCCGTTTGCGATTCTTGATGATTTCCTCAAGACGACATCTTTCTTTGTCTATTGGAGGATTCCTTCACTTGCTTTTCCCAAGAAAAATGACAACTTTCTCGACGATGAACAGAGAGTAGAAACAGTATCGGGAGGAGAGTGTCTTTTTAGGGTTTTGAAAATTGGGGGAAGAATGACTGTGAATTTATATGTGCCTCGGATTTGAAAAGAGAAGATTAAACGGCACAAGGAAAGTGTACGAACACTTCTTTTTCAAAATCAATAACTCGCCAAAAATAACTTCCTCTAAAAAGACAAGTTTTCAAATTTCACACGAATTATAAAAGAACGTACCTTTTGAGATAGAATAAGCGAGAATTCGTACCTTTTAGATAGCAACTTACAGTCTTTAGCAATGAATGATTGAGTCTCGGGATTTAGAGTCTAAGAGATCGAGTCTTTAGAGTTGGTGAGTCTCTAGACTTTAACTTCTTCAAGCTTCAAAATGTTGAGTCTTGAGCGGATGAAGTCGAATTGATTCTTCTCCAAAGGCTTTGTGAATATGTCCGCTAGTTGACTTTTTGAATCAACAAATTGAATTGAGATTTCTCCGTTTTGAATGTGATCTCTAATGAAGTGATGACGAATCTCAATATGCTTTGCTCTTGAATGAAGGATTGGATTTTTGGTGAGATTGATGTTTGGTGTTGTCACATCTGATTTCGTGCATGAGTCTTCAATGCCAAAGTCTTGTAGTTGTTGTTTTATCCATAGAATTTGCGAACAGCAGCTTCCAAGAGCTACATACTCGCTTCGTCGTTGAGAGAGCTACAGTGCTTTGCTTCCTTGAAAACCAAGACACCGTCCTGTTTCCAAGTAGTGACAAGTTCCGAAGTGCTCTTTCTATCGACCCGCAACCGGCCAGATCGCATCTCGAGTATCCTAGAAGATTAAAGTCTCCCCTCTTTGGATACCAAAGACCGATGCTTGAAGATGAAGCAACGTATTTGATAATACGCTTCACAAGCAATGAGATGTGATTCTCTAGGATCTGATTGAAACCTAGCACGAGATACAAACATTAGTACGTCGTACCAAGCCCGAGGTGCTTGCTTTAGACCATACTGAGCCTTTTTCGTCCCGAAGGCGAGTCCGGCTTCTTTGGGTCTTCAAATCCAGCGGTTGTTCCACATAAACTTCCTCATGGATAAATCCATTTAGGAAAGCACTTTTCACGTCCATTTGGAATAACCTGAAATTTTTGTAACAAGCAAATGCAAGTAATAGTCGAATAGCTTCTAACCTTGCAACTGGTGCATATGTCTCGTCATAGTCTATTCCTTCTTCTTGCGTATAGCCTTTGGCCACGAGTCTTGCTTTGTTTCGTACGACTTTTCCTTTTTCGTCCATCTTGTTCCGAAAACCCATTTGGTTCCAACAACAGTTTTGCCTTTTGGTTTAGATGTCAATTCCGAGACATCATTGATGTTGAACTTGTTCGAGCTCTTCTTGCATAGCTTCGATCCAGCTTTCATCGGATAAAGCTTCTTCTATGCTTTTTGGTTCAATTTCAGAGATGAGAGCCACAGCACTAGATTCTTCATGCCTTTTTGATCTGGTACGGATTCCTTCATCAAGTTCACCAATAATAAGATCTTTAGGATGACTGGATTTGTGCTTCCGTTTGCTAGTTGATTTTCCAGGTTGATGATCTCTTTCTTTATTTGATTCTCCATGAGCGTCTTGATGATGGACTTCCAAACTCGAGATGATTCTTGAGATGTAGACATTTGAAGGTCTAGAGCGGGTTCGGTCTCTTCGTGCGAGTCTTGCTGGATTCATCTTGCACCGAGTCTTGGAATTTTACATTCATTGATTCTTCCACATACTGGCTTTTCTTGTTGTAGACTCGTAGGCTTTGCTTGATGTAGAATATCCAAGGAAGATACCTTCATCGATCTTTCTTCGAACTTACCAACTCGATCATTTGCATTTTTCAAAATAAAGCATTTACAACCAAATACATGAAAGTATGAAACAATAGGCTTCTTACCTTTGAACAATTCATAGGGGTTTTCTCAAGAATAGGTCTTAGAAAGACTCTATTTATAATATAGCAAGCAGTTGAAACTTGACTTCAGCCCAAAATCGTGAAGAAATTTTACTTTCAATTAAAAGTGTTCTAGCCATTTCTTGAAGAGATCTATTCTTTCTTTCCACAACTCCATTTTGCTCGGAGTATATGGAGAGGAAAACATGTGATTAACACCAGATTTATCACGAGTCTCGTAAAATCTTGATTTTCAAATTCACTTCCATGATCTGTTCTTATGCTAGAAATAGCACATCCTTTTTCATTTTGAACCTTTTTAGCAAACTTCTCAAAGTACGAAAAGGTTTCTGATTTATTTGCAAGAAAATATACCCAAGTAAAACGAGAGTAATCGTCTACAATTACTAGACAATATTTCTTACCTCCAATGCTCGGGTTCTTGTTGGTCCGAAGAGATCCATATGAAGCAACTGCAGTGCATGATTAGTAGATACATGATTTATTTGCTTAAATGAATTTATTACCTGCTTTCCCGAATGCATGGAGTACATAAGTCGACTTTTGGTAAGGCAATTTAGGTAAACCTCGAACAAGCTGCTTTGAAGAGATTTTGGCTAATTGCTTCTTGTTGATATGGCCAAGTTTTCTGTGCCATAGAAGCGCTTCATCTTGAATTGAGATTAAGCATTGATCTTCATTTGGCTTTACATCAAGGAGATAGATGTTTCCATGCCTTGACCCATGAAAGACCGAGTCGTATCTTTGCTAATTCCAGAACATATGCCTTCTTGAAAGGAGATCTTGTAACCAGTATCACACAATTGGCTAATGCTGAGTAGATTATAGTTGAGTCCTTCCACTAGAGAGACATTGCTTATTGTGAGATTTCCAATTTTCACAGTTCCGAATCCCACAATGCTTCCTTTGCTATTTCCTCCGAATGAAACTTTTCCACCATTTACTTGAATAAGCTTTACGAAACAATTTGAGTCTCCTGTCATGTGTCTTGAGCATCGCTGTCAAGATACCACTTTACCTTCTTTTTGACAGAGACCGCATTCAAAAGAGAGTCTCAAGCTTTCTTTGGTACCCAAATTTTCTTGGGTCCTTTGGTGTTAGTAGGATGAGCATTATTAGGCCATACTCTCTTAACAGGCTTCCAAACCATAGGACACTCTTTTTCAAAATGATCCGACTATTACACTTAGAACACCTTAAGGCATTTCGACCTACAGGTTTTACAAAAACTCTTTTAAAATGATTTCTATAAGCCTCTCTCGATGGTCTTTTCTTAATTCTTTCTTTTACTTTCGGAAAATCAATCAAAGGAATTGTTTCAGCTGTCATACCTAGACCCGACTTATTGAAGTAAGGTCTTTGGATTGAAAGAACTTTTTCAAGTTTTTCAGACCCTATTGAAAATTTATTTGAAATATTTGATAAATCAGTTTTTAAGAAAGCATTTTCTTTTGAAAGATTGTCTTCACTTTCTTTAAGAGTAGAAACTTCCAAATCTAAATTTTTTACCTTTTCTTCTAAAGTATTTTCCTTTTGTTTTAAAACCGAGTTTTCCTTTTTAAGTTCGGAAATCTTTTTAAGAGAAGTCTTAAGACTGAAACATAACTCATCAATATATTTAGAGACTTTGACAGGGATTTTATAATCACTTACCTCAAATTCACTGTCTGAGTACGATCCAGTCGATCCAGTCCGAGTCTCGATTGTGCCATTAGACACAGGTTGGCATATTCCTCATCACTCTCTTCACACTCAGATCGCTCCGGTCTCGGCTTTGAGAGCTTTTCGAGACTTCTCAACTTTTCCTCTTTTCTTTTCGAAGAGGACAGTTGGGTACGATGTGTCCCTTCTTTTTACACTCGAAGCGTGAGACTACATCTTTGTTTGGTTCCACATCATCAACAGACTTGGTCTGCTGTCTCTCGTAAACTCGTTTCTTTGGAATGAACCTTCTGCCTTTTCTATTCAGTTTTCTGAATCTTCTTATCATGAGGGCGAGCTCCTCATCATCCATATCATCTTCGAATCTGCATCATCGAGAATCATCATTTGATTTTAGTGCAATTGATTTCTTACCTCTTGGATCTTCGTCTTCATTAATTCGTTCCACTTCGTAAGACTGAAGAGTTCCAATCGTTCGTCTACGAGATAATGGCATGATTCTTTGCGTCTCTCTTATTGAAGTCTTTATATGATTCCAATCCTTGGAGAGTCCATGAGAAGCTTGTTCACCTTCATGGGATCAGAAATTTTTTTGTCCTTGATTCTCAAGACCATTGACAATATCGTCAAAACGACTAAACATGTCGGTTATAGATTCTCCGATTTCATTTTGAAGGATTCATATTGACCAAGAAGAATGTTAATTCTGGTCTCCTTCACTCGATCTGTCCCTTCATAAGTGATATGTAACCTGTCCAGGACTTCTTTTGCTTTGTAACACAAGAAGATATTCTGTTATATTCAGTTGGTGATAAAGCACAATATAAAGAATAAATCGCTTTTGCATCGAGTGCTTGTCTCTTGTTTAATTCTTCTTGAGACATTCCGCTGGCTTCACAAAGTTTCTTTCCCTCTTTCGGAGATTGATGCAGCAGCCCGGAGTGATTCCTCTTTCCACAACGTCCCATTCCGAGAGGATCCTTTGATCGTAGGAAAGCTTTCATCTTGTTCTTCCGGATGTTGTAATCCTTTCCATCGAAGTAGGGAGGTCTCGGTATTGCTTTGCCCCTCCATCAGCCCCGGTGCTAGCATACTAGCCATGGATCTTTTACTCAAGTAAAACACTTCAAACAAAGTAAGAACACGAGCTCGATACCAATTGAAATAGCTAGTGCGAGTACCTAGAGGGGGTGAATAGGTGTACAAAAAAAATTTTCTCGAAACTTGTACGATATTTAAGCAATTAGAGGATTTGCAACAATTAAAAATTTAATCGCAAGACTCGAGTAAGGGAAAGAGAGAATTGAACGCTCGGTTTATAGTGGTTCGGCTTGATTCAAGCCTACGTCCACTCTTTCGCACCGACAGCCGATTGGCTGGATTCCACTATGATCAAAGAGATGTTACAAAGTTGATCTTCCTTGATTTCTAGGTGTAGATGATCTACCACACTCACTCAAGGTGTCACCAAGTATAAACACTCTGTATACAATTTCGCTCGAGTCTCAACTAACAATCAAGGGTCTTCGAGACTCGGAATTTTTCTATCGATCACACACTTAAAACAGCTAGACGTCTTCCTTTTATACTCCTTCATGCCATCATAGCCGTTGGCACTTACCAAAGGAATTCCTCCAATCTACCCGTTGGACGGAATCAATCAAGAAGATCATCCGAGCTATTTAAGGAATCGATGATAGCCCATCAATCTGTTCGCCCATACAATCGGGATCTCGGTTTCCAAGAATAGAATATTCCAAGATTGTTTCGTCGACCATCGGATCTTCAATCGATCTTAGATAAGAATTAAAGAATCCGAAATGATTATCCAACCAAAGAATCTATTCCAGAAGATAGGATCGAATCCTTAACCATAAACCTCGGTTTTGGATTTCCTTCGTTACTGGATCAGAAAGACTGACAGTGAGAATAGACTTAAGTCTTTGAGTCTTGAGACTTGGGTCTTGAGTCTTGAGAGAACAAAGTCTTCAGACTTTAAACTGACGGTCTCCGAACATCCAGACTTTAGACTGAAAGAAACGTTTTGTCAGCTTCAAAATATTCTGGAAAGATTTCTCCAACAACATTGACCTCCCCTCGAGTCCCATGTATCAGAATTTTGTGGTCCTGTATGTCCGAAGGGATGGACACACCATGGGGCCGCTGCCACCGCTGTGAGAGGATGATGATGAAGGATCGAGTGGAGTAGAGTAGTAGAGGATGAGAGGACGGCATTGAATTTTCGGGACACCGGCACTTGAAGATAGATGACGTTGTAAAAGGCTAACAGAAAATTCGGTCAATTTTTGGATATAGCCAATATAGAAACTTTGGCTTTTAATGTACCGATGAACAGCGTCTGTCAAATATATGTAAATAAAAAGTGCTTGGTTGATATCTAAGTGTATATCTAGTGTGCAGCTTTTCAAAGTTTAGGAAAGGAGTTGATGGATCCGCTTTCGCAATAAAATTGCGTAGGGACCAATGAAAAATGTGATAAACCCCCAAACTCACGGTTCGCCGAAATCCAAGGATATCAGAATAAAGGACATCTGGGATAAGAAAAGAAGTGTGGCGACCCTAACGGATCATAGTCCGTCAAGGGGCATCACAAGTAAAAACAATTTTTGATAATGATTAAGGAAATAACCTTAGCTTCTAATGATTGGCATGTGCCGCATCTCTGCATTGTGCCAAGAAATGATTAATATGTTCAAAGGTCGATTGATCCTCTTCTCCAGTAAATAGAGTAAACTTAGGCATTTTAAAACCCCTTTGAGTATGGTATATTATATATCTAATCTGGATATGGTTTCCTGTAGATATTAGTAAAACTCGCAACGTCATTACCATAACATCTCAACAATGGCTCGACTATTGGGTGATTTTGAATTGGCATCATGGGAGGAAACCCTTGAACTTGTTGCATAGCATAATTGGGCTGCAATAGTAGATTTACATTTTGATGAGGCACTTGGAGGTATTGTTGTTGAGGCCTAAAGAATTGTAATTGTGGTTGGACTGCAGGCATCGAGTTTATTTGTGGTGGATTAGGTATGTTCACCTGAGTAAGAAGAAAATGTTGCTGTAACATCTGTGGTTGAACATTTGGGAGCACCTAAGACTGTATATTTGGAACCCGTGGGGTATTAAATCCCCCTAAATGAGGTACTTAAGGTTGAATATTCAGAATTCCTATCTAAAGTTGAGTGTTCAATTGTGGCAGTTGGTCCTACCCCTTGGCTAAAGTCATTACTACTCCAAGAACCTCTACTGTGACAAGGAATGCGCTCGCCTAAGGTACCAACATGGGACTTGGCAAAGCCAGACCCAATCCAGAGGCATTTTCCAATAATGTATTTTGTTAAGACGCTAGTGGCACGAATACTGCTAGACCGTGACCAACATTTGTAATGATATGCGCATTGGTCGACCCATTTGCTTGCATGATCACCAGAACCTCTTCCCTTTGAAGGATTCTCAAAGGGGGCCAGCTTGACGAAGTTTGTCCTGCATTGGTCAATGCTATTTGTGAAGTTGATGATACAGGAACATACTCAGTCGAAATAGAGGCCTGTCCGATTTGAGGTTGAATTGAGTTTGTTAGAACTCCATATTGCCCTTGTGCATGCTTGTGATACATGTTGATGATTAATGGCTTGACTACATCAATCATTTGCCTAACCATATAATCAACTAATTCGTTCTAAGTTTCCTCCATGGTTCGCCTCATAGTGGCAAGCATGATTGATATGAGGTCCGCTTATCTTCTTTCTTTTGTACAATGCCTAAAACATGAACGCCTTTCTCTTGGACTTGATTTGCAACCACATTTCGAGGATATTGGGCTGATGATGACTCAGCTTATGCACTGTTCTTAGCCATTATAGCACTTGCTTGTTAGTGGTATTATTCAAGTTGATTTGGCTTCAAGTCTATGGCATAGCACTCTCTTGACTCAACATAATGGGTCCCGTTGAGCATGCCAAAAAGATAGTTTTTATCCCCATGAAAATCTTTTACCAAAAGTTGCATTTTGGTTTATTATGAGAGACTTAATTTCTTTGTTGAGTTTGGATAGAGAATATCAAATATATGAAAGAGTTTTATTCATTAATTTGTATATATAGAACCTTGACAATTGATACTTAAGTGACTCGATGACTAACTGCTCTTGGGCATAAATTACACCTGAATTTAATCAATGATGCAATTTGGACATCAACAGTCGGCTAATCTACACTTCAAACTTAAACTATGCCAGAATTTAATCTATGGCATATCTTCTTTTAGGTGTAAAGCTAGAATTTAATCAATAGCAATACTCCTAGTTAATAAACTCAACGCTAGAATTTTATCAATGACGTTGAGCTTGTGGAACAACCTCGGAATTCAATCAATGATGTTGGACCAGATAAAGATACATGCTGGAATTTAATCAACAATGGGAATTTAGGAAACTATGGTTAAAATGTGATAAAGTAAAGATAAAACAAAGATAGTTGTTGTGTGTTGTTCAGTGTGTCCTCGATGGAGAGGCTGCGGTATTTATAGGGAATTGATATTCCTTGGTCGGTTGCTCTTCTTTGGGCATTACTCTTTGCAATCTCCACGTGTTTCATCTCTTCAAGACGACCTTATCCTTTAACAACCATTTCCTTACCCGTCAATGATATCGAACATCTTGCTCCTCAAGCAAATACCATTTCCTATTTTTACGCATGTTTCTCGCAATAGTTGTTCTCGCTTGAGTTCTAATACTAATTTCACTTAGTCTTCAAATTTGGTACACTATTTTCATAGCTTGACATGTGGTCACTAATTACCTAGCCATCGACTCTAGATTTGGCTTCTAGAATTCCATTGAGGCTCGGCTTAGGTAAACTCTGCAAAAGCTATTTCCCTATGATTTTGTGAACTAAAACGGGACATTTTCATCCAAAATTCCCTCATGACCAGCACGTGGTTCTAAGGGTAAATTTGGGTGTCAACAGCTCGCAAATCAATCACTTCCAAACTATACGGAGGGCCTTCGTTGAAAAAGCATAATTAGCAATCACATTAATTTTCAGAAAAGACCAAGCAATGTAACTTAGGATAGAATTAAAATCTCTGTAATTCATGGTCATTATAAAAGCAAGCTTATCCTTCCTCAAGCTCGCGATTGTCTTGATCCAATCTCGCACTCAACTACCAAACCTTGACAACCCTTAAATCTAGCTACCCAAAAACCCCAACCTTAATCCCACCTCCTTGAAATCCACAATCAACCACACCTCCCCACCTGTAGATGAAATTCAGCCCTCAGAAGAAATTGCTAGAACTCGCGAACAATGCCTCCAATGGCGCAAACTGTTGGAGAAATCTTCTTGAAGTGTTTTGAAGCTGACAAAACGTTTCCATCAGTCTAGTCTGAAGGTTTGCAGACTCTGCTATTTAAAGTCTGAAGACCTCTAGATAGCCAGACTCAAGACTCAAAGTCTATCCTCATTGACAGTCTCTAATCCGTTGAAGAAAGGTTATCCAGAACTGGATGTTTCATTAAGGATATGACCTTATCGACTGGAGAAGATCTCTTAGCTGGAAAAGACATAATGGAATCCTTTGATTGATCAAGATTGACTCGAAGATTAAGGATCTGATGATTGCCTAAATATTCTTGGAAGGTTCTACTTATGGAAACCAAGATCCTGATTGTATGGGTGAACAGGATTGATGGACTATCGACACGTTCCTTTAATAGCTCGAATAATCTTCCTAATTGATTCCGTCCAACGGGTAGATTGGAGGAATTCCTTTGGTAAGTGCCAACGGGTATGATGGCATAAAGGAGTATATAAGGAAGACGTTCTAAGTTGTTCGAGGAGTGCGCGATAGAAGAATTCCAAAGTCTGAAGCTCCTTATTGTTTAGACAATCACTTTGAGCGAAATCTTGTACACAAAAGAGAGTCTATATTTGTGAGAAACCTTGAGGAAGTGTGGTAGAACATCTATACTGTGGAATCAAGGAAAAGCTGTGTTGTAACTTCTCTTTTGTTCATAGTGAAATCCAGTCGGTGGGCTGTCAATGTGGAAGAGTGGACGTAGGCTTGAAATAAGCCGAACCACTATAAACCTTGTGTTCAATTTTCTCTTCCTTACTCTCTTTACTTTAATCGTACTTCATTTTGTTAATCAAAAGTGAACTTCCTTTCTATCGTTTGCCTAGAATCGCTTCCGTATATTGAAAAACTATTTGTGCACCTATTCACCCACCCTCTAGGTGCTTATACTAGCTACTCAATTGATATCAGAGCTCGTGTACTCACTTTGTTTGAAGTGTTTTACTTCAGAGTTAAAGATCCATGGCTAGTATGTTGGCTCCAGGACTGGTAGAAGGGCAAAGCAATACCAGACCGCCTTACTTTGATGGAAAGGACTACAACATATGAAAAAACAAGATGAAGGCGTTCCTAAGATCAAAAGATCATCTGGAATGGGACGTTGTAGAAAAAGGGATCACTCCTAAAGCTGAACCTGTCTTAGAAAGAGGAAAAGACACTGTTGAGTCTAGCGAAATGACTCAGGAAGAGATAATCAAGAGACAAGCTCTTGATGCAAAAGCAATTTATTCTTTATATTATGCTTTATCACCTACTGAATATAACATAATATCTTCTTGTGATACAGCCAAAGAAGTCTGGGATAGACTACACATTACCTATGAAGGAACCGATCGAGTGAAAGAGACTAGAATCAACATTATTCTCGGTCAATACGAAGCCTTCGGAATGAAATCGAGAGAATTTATAACCGACATGTTTAGTCGTTTTACAGAAATCGTGAATGGTCTTGAAAATCAAGGTCAACCAATTTCTAATCCCATGAAAGTAAACAAGCTACTGCGTGGACTCTCCAAGGATTGGAATCACATAAAGACGTCTATCAGAGAGATTCAAAGAATCATGCCACTGTCTGTTGATGAGTTGGTTGGGACTCTTCAGTCTTATGAAGTGGAACGAATCAATGAAGATGAAGATCCTAAAGGTAAGAAATCCATTGCATTAAAATCTAATGATGATTCTGATGTAACAGATTCTGAAGACGACATGGATGATGAAGAGCTTGCTCTCATGATAAGAAGATTCAGAAAGCTAAACCGAAAAGGAAGAAGATTCAACTCAAAGAAACAAAGTTTTCAAAAGCAACATGCCAAGTCTGCTGAAGATGATGAATCAAACAAAGATGTAGTTTGTTTTAAATGTAAGAAAAAGGGACACATCAGGCCTAACTGTCCTTTTCTGAAGAAGAAGAAATGAAAAGCTGAAAAGTATCGAAAAGCTCTCAAAGTTGAAACTTGGAGTGATACAGAATGCGAAGATAGTGATGATGATTATGCCAATATATGTCTAATGGCACAATCAAATTCAGAATCAAACTCCGAGACAGATTCAGACTAGAAAATGAATTCGAGGTAAGTAATTTTAAAATCCCTATTAAAGTTTCAAAATACATTGATGAATTATGTTTTAGTCTTAAAACTTCTCTTAAAAGAATTTCCAAACTCAAAAAGGAAAATTCTGCTCTAAAACAACAAGAGAATGTTTTGGAAGAAAAAGTGAAATGCTTAGACCAGGATGTTTATTCTCTCAAAGAAAGTGAAAATAATCTTTTAAAAGAAAATGCATTCTTGAAAAATGATATCTGAAATATTTCCAAAAGATTTTCTCTAGGGTCTGAAAAACTGGAAAAAATAATTTATGTTCAAAGACCTTATTTCAATAAATCTGGTTTGGGAATAACTGCTAAAACCATTCCTTTAATTGATCTTCCTAAAGTGAAAGAAAGAATCAAATAAAGACCTACAAGAAATGCTTACAAAAATCATTTTGAAAGAACCTTTGTAAAACCAATAGGTCGCAATGCTATCAAATGTTCAAAGTGCAGTAGTGCAGATCATTTTGAGAAAGAATGTCCTATGGTTTGGAAACTCGTCAATAAAGTTTGAGCAAAAACCGCATATTAGACTAACTCAAAATGACCCAAGAAAATATGGTACCAAAGAAAGCTTGAGTCTCTTTTTAAATGCAGGTCATTATCAAGAAAAAGGTAAAATGGTACCTGGATAGTGGATGCTCAAGACACATGACAGGAGATTCAAATTTCTTCATAAAGCTTGTTCAAGTGAATGGTGGAAAAGTCTCATTTGGAGAAAACAGCAAAGGAAAAATTGTAGGATTTGGAACTGTAAAGATTGGAAACCTCTCAATAAGCAATATTTCTTTAGTTGAAGGGCTCAACTACAATCTGCTCAGTGTCAATCAGTTATGTGATGCCGGTTTTAGAATTAACTTTCAATAGGGTATTTGTTCAGGAACCAGTAAAGACTCTACTCAGTCATTCATGGGTCGAAGACATGGAAATATCTACCTCTTGGACGTGAAACCAGATGAATCGTAATGTCTAATTTCAATCCAAGATGAAGCGAGCTTATTTGCTGAGAAATTCCTTTAAACCAATAAATCAAGTTTCCACTAACCTTGTACTGCAGCTCTTGCATATCGATCTCTTTGGACCAACAAGAACGCAGAGCATTGGAGGTAAGAAATATTGCCTAGTAATTGTGGATGATTATTCACGATTTACTTAGGTATATTTCTTCGCAAGTAAGTCTAAAACTTTCTCTTACTTTGAAAAATTTGCTAAGAAGGTTCAAAATAAAAAGGGATATGTCATTTCAAGTATAAAAACAGACCATGGAGGTGAATTTGAAAATCAAGATTTTACAAAATTTTGTGAAGAATCTGGTTTTCAGCATTTGTTCTCCTCTCCATATACTCCAGAGCAAAACAGAGTTGTGGAAAGGAAGAATAGATCTCTTCAAGAAATGGCTAGAACTCTTTTAATTGAAAGCAATATCTCTTTACGATTTTGGGCTGAAGCAGTTTCAACATCATGTTATATTATCAATAGAGTTTTTCTAAGACCTATTCTTGAAAAAACCCCTATGAACTATTCAAAGAAAAGAAGCCTATTGTTTCATATTTTCATGTATTCGGATGCAAATGCTTCATACTGAAAAATGCAAATGATCGAGTTGGTAAGTTTGAAGAAAAGTCAGATGAAGGCATCTTGCTTGGATATTCAACCACAAGTAAAGCGTACAGAGTCTATAACAAGAAGACTCAAACTGTGGAAGAATCAATAAATGTCAAATTCCAAGACTATACAAAATGAATCTATTCAGACTCATCTTGAAGAGACTGAACCTGCTCCAGACTCTACAAAGTCTAAATCTCAAGAAGCAGCTCAGACTTTGAAGGACCAGCAACAAGTGACTGTTGAAGATTCAAGTGAAGGAAGTGACCATCAATCTGATAAATTAACCAGCAACTGGAAACATAAGTCCAGTCATCCCAAAGATCTTATTATTGGCGACGTCAATGAAGGAATTCGCACAAGATCCAAAAGGCGAGAAGAGTCTAGTGTTGTGGCTCTTATTTCTGAAATAGAACCCAAAAGCATAGAAGAAGCTTTATCCGATGAGAGCTGGATTGAAGCTATGCAAGAAGAACTCAGACAATTCAGAATTAATGATGTCTGGGAGTTGACTCTTAAACCAAAAGGTAAATTAATTGTTGGAGCTAAATGGGTTTTCAGGAACAAAATGGTTGAGAAAAGAAAAGTCATAAGAAACAAAGCAAGACTTGTGGCCAAGGGATACACGCAAGAAGAAGGGATTGACTATGACGAGACTTATGCACCGGTAGCAAGGTTAGAAGCAATTCGTTTATTACTTGCATTTGCTTATCATATAAATTTCAAGTTATTCCAAATGGATGTCAAAAGTGCATTCCTGAATGGATTCATCCATGAGGAAGTTTATGTGGAACAACCACCCGGGTTTGAAGACCCAAGGAAACCAGACTCAGTATTCAGACTCAAAAAGGCCTTATATGGCTTAAAACAAACATCTCGAGCTTGGTACGACAGACTAAGTAAGTTTTTAATTCGAAATGGATTTGTTAAAGGTAAAGTAGACACTACTCTTTTTATTAAAAGAGAAAGCAAAAGTTTTTTGCTTGTTCAAATATATGTTGATGATATTATCTTTAGATCCTCTAATGAAAGTCTGTGCAAGAAATTTTCTAAGACTATGCAGGATGAATTTGAAATGAGCATGATGGATTTCAATCAGACTCAAAAGAATCTCATTTAAATGCTGCGAAGCGTATTATCAAATATATTTCATCAACTTCAAGCTTTGATCTTTGGTATCCAAAAAGGGGAGACTTTACTCTTCTTGGATATTCAAATGCAGACCTTGCTGGATGCAGAGTCGATAGAAAGAGCACCTCGGGTACCTGGCAACTACTTGGAAGTAGGACAGTGTCTTGGTTTTCAAGAAAGCAAAGTATAGTAGCTCTCTCTACAGCAGAAGCAGAGTATATAGCTCTTGGAAGTTGTTGTTCACAAATTCTGTGGATAAAACAACAACTAAGAGACTTTGGAATTGAAGACTCATGCACGGAGATCAATTGTGACAACACTAGCGCTATCAATCTCACAAAAAATCCAATTCTTCACTCAAGAGCAAAGCATATAGAGATTCGACATCACTTCATTAGAGACCATGTTCAAAATGGAGAAGTCTCAATTCAATTTGTTGATTCAAAGAATCAACTGGCGGATATATTCACAAAGCCTTTGGAGAAAAATCAATTTGAAACTATCCGCTCCAGACTCAACATTTTAAGGTATGAGGAAATCAAAGTCTAAAGACTCTCAGACTCAGACATATAAGACCTTGACTGTAAGTAATTCTCTCTCTTGAATCTTATCTTGAAGAGGTACGATCGTCAGACTGTGGTTAATTATTGCTATATTTAATCGACGTAATTATTGCATTGTTTCCTTTTTGAAAAAGAAGTTATTTTTGAAATGACTATTTTCGCGGAAAAAGGACAGTTATTTTGAAAAGGCATCTTTTTATTTTCCTTGTAATGATTTGTATACCTCTCCTTTTAACCGATGGTGCACTGTTGATTCCTCTTCACTTTACTCTCAAAAACCCTAGAAAGCATCGATCTTCCATTCCTATTTTCTTCCCTTGTTTAATCTTCGAAAAAGTTATCATCTTTCTTGGAAAAGTCAAGCAAGGAATCTTCCAAAAACTGAGAAAGATGTCGTCTTCAAGAAAGTTTTCGAGAATCGCAAGTAGGGGACCACGGCGAATGAGTGAGGGGCCTACGCACTTCAATCTCACCGAAGAAGAAGTGTCTCCAGAACAGCAGCAGAGCCCACAACATTCTTAGCAGCGCCATTCTCCTCCATCTAGCCCTCAAGGCGTTGATCATCAACAAGAGGAAGAAATCATTAAGGATGCAGATCCTGTAAGAGTTCAAAAGCCCGCTTTTATTTATCAGCTGTATCGTGCTTTAAAAGGGACTCATACTCCATTGAACTATGTCGATGATTTTCTTAAAGACAAAGGGTATGGAAATGAATATATCTTTTTGCCTAAAATGGAAAGTTTGGGAATTGCTCGTAAAGGGGTGGCCGAAGAAACCCTTGCGAATATCCCAAGTGATCCTCGTGATTGGGGAGTTAATCCTGTAGATGGGAATGATGATGACAAATTGCACAGTTAATTTCAACCGAGAATGGGTGTTGTGGTTGAAAATCGAGGAAAAATGGGAGACTTGTTCAGATCGAAGGAACAAAAGGATCTGTACTCAAAAATGTTGAAGCGTAGGGTAATAAACCCCAGGAGTGTGGATTTTGATTTTCTGGATGCTGTGAATGTAAACTTAAGGGAAAAGTTCGGTTATCTTCAACTTGAAAAGTTCTGCTCCGACACTACAGAGGCCTATGCTGAACTAACCGCATATTTCTATTCAAATCTTAGCTTTTGGATGCGAATAGATTCTCTTTCAGCGTCAAAGATCAAGACTTTGTTGTGAATATGGATATGCTGGCAGATGTGTTAGGAGTTGAGAGAGAAAGATATCAACCGATCAAAGTTTCTATTGCTCGTGCTACATTGGAACTTGTTAAGGACAGGAGAACAGAGAAAAAGTTTTCCTACTTAAGGATGAGTGCATTCAACATCTTGCTCCACAAGATTGTGATCAATTGCCTCCGACCGAAATCAACTTCCAAGACTGATGTTTCAAGTTCAGAGGCAAAGCTGATGTATGCCATCCTCACTGGGAAAAGGTTTTCTCTTCCTCACACTGTTATGTTCCACATGTATAGAGTCATGATGAAGGACAGAGGTCAACTTTCTTACCCAAGTCTTGTGACGAAGTTATTCAGACATCTGAATATTCAGCCTCCGCAAATCTTTTGTGTTCGATCGTGCGATCATATGGTGGTAGGACTTAAAATGGTGACCAAAATGCGTCCAAAGGAACTGAACAAGGTGTTGGAGAAATTCAAGGAGAAGACTCCAGTCAAAGCTCATCAAACCTCTTTTTCATCAAAAAGGAAAGGAAATGAGCCCTTGGTTGTTTCAAGGACGAAAAGAAGAGCTCTCATTATTGAAGATGAAGATGATGATGAGGAAAACATCACCATTTCTGCAATGGCTTTAAATAATTTAAGTCGTTTTGTTCCAGAGAAAGAATCGGAACAAAGGACGAAAGAAGCAGAGGAGAAAGAAGAAGAGAAGAAGGGAGAAGAAGAAAGAGAAGCTGAAAAAGAAAGAGTTGAGAAAGAAGAAGAAGAGAAAAGAGAAGAAGGAGAACCTGAGGAACACTCTTCTCCACCTAAAGACATGAAAACCGGGGGAGATCAAGAGAAAAGAGGGAAGTTCTCATATCTTGATGCAAGTGAGGGAGTCAGTCGCTCTCCTGTAAACCTGCGAGATTATGCTGATCTACCATCGTCTGCATTTACTCCATCAGATCGGGCCGAAACAAGTACTCAGACTGATAATGCAGCAGATTTTCGCAGAATTATGGATATTCTCTTGGAGATGCGAGGTCAAATCTATGCTCTGGGATGCGAGGTTCAAAACTTGCAAAACGCAAGTCAAGCTTCTTCATGTTCATTAAATGATCAGATCCAAGCCCTCTCTATTCAGATTCAGGCCAATGTCAAAGGTGAGGAGATTGCACAACTGAAGAAGACTTGAAAAGGCTGGAAGGCATCGTTCAGTCTATGGGGGATTTCCAGCTTGTTCGCGTTCCCAAGCAATCTTGATTTTATTTTATTTTCATCTCAACCTTTTTAATGCTGACAAAAAGGGGGAGAGATGCAAGATTTGAACTTTGACTTTTAATCGTGTTGGACTGTGTTGTGTGGATTGTTGGATTATTTTGATGTTTAACTCTGTTTGACTTTATTTTTGTGTCTGGATGAGTACTGAACTTGATTTGGACTTGATTGCTTATACTATCTACTATTGATATCTTATGGATGGCTTTATCACATACTAGACTAACCTATTTTCTGTGGTTGCAGATTCTAGTGTTATTCATTTAGCCATTTATCTCTATAAGATATGCATATGTGTTTGAGAAATGTATTGCAGGTCAAAGTTGTCCAAATCTGCAGGAAAGTTTTGTCACAATCGAAAAGGGGGAGATTGTTGGAGAAATCTTCTTGAAGTGTTTTGAAGCTGACAAAACGTTTCCATCGATCTAGTCGAAGGTTTGCGAGACTCGCTATTTAAAGTTTGAAGACCTCTGGACAGCCAGACTCAAGACTCAAAGTCTATCCTCATTGACAGTCTCTAATCCATTGAAGAAAGGTTATCCAGAACTGGATGTTTCATTAAGGATATGACCTTATCGATTGGAGAAGATCTCTTGGCTGGAAAAAACATAACGGAATCCTTTGATTGATCGAGATTGACTCGAAGATTAAGGATCCGATGATTGCCTAAATATTCTTGGAAGGTTCTACTTATGAAAACCAAGATCCTGATTGTATGGGTGAACAAGATTGATGGGTTATCGACACGTTCCTTTAATAGCTCGAATAATCTTCCTAATTGATTCCGTCCAACGGGTAGATTGGAGGAATTCTTTTGGTAAGTGCTAACGGGTATGATGGCATAAAAGAGTATATAAGGAAGACGTTCTAAGTTGCTCGAGGAGTGCGCGATAGAAGAATTCCAAAGTCTGAAGCTCCTTGTTGTTTAGACAATCACTTTGAGCGAAATCTTGTACACAAAAGAGAGTCTATATTTGTGAGAAATCTTGAGGAAGTGTGGTAGAACATCTACACTGTGGAATCAAGGAAAAGCTGTGCTGTAACTTCTCTTTTGTTCATACTGAAATCCAGCCGGTGGGCTGTCAGTATAAAAGAGTGGACGTAGGCTTGGAATAAGCCGAACCACTATAAATCTTGTGTTCAATTTTCTCTTCCTTACTCTTTTTACTTTGATCGTACTTCATTTTGTTAATCAAAAGTGAACTTCCTTTCTATCGTTTGCCTAGAATCGCTTCCGTATATTGAAAAACTATTTTTGCACCTATTCACCCCCCCTCTAGGTGTTTATACTAGCTATCTCACAAACGAAAGTGATGGATTGGTTGAAATTCACGATAGTTACGCAAGGATCGGAGGGTTGGAATTACCTCAATTGCAAGTTCAAAATTTGTTCAATCTTTTTTTTTCTCCTTTTAGTTCCACTTCTCTCTCTGATTTTCGACCGGAACAAAATGCAAAGAAGGTGCCGTGCCTATTTTTCATTTTGTTAAGTTATCTTTTTAACTTTTTTTATTTGATCCAGATATATCCCATCATCTATTTCGGGTTTATCTGGTTCGTAATGCAACACTAAATATTGGATATGATAATTTGGTATCTGAATGTAAATCCAGACTGCCAAACATAAACAATACTCTTTCGTGAACCTAGAATCGGTTGGAGGTCTTTTTTTTTATTCTATTTGCCCTTAATTAGAAATTAAAGCAATTGCTGTGCTGAAAGCTTCAACTAGAGAAAAGTCTGGTCTAAACGAAGAGATGCATTTATTGCCAGGTTGAAGGGCACTATGGACATTTCATCAAACCATAGGAGATTGTTAATGCCAGGACTAAGCAAAGAACTAAACGCCGGGCATTTATATTTATACGTGCCACAGAAAATCTTTGCAGCAAATGCAACTTTTTTGCAGCGTACCTCGCTTTCTCTGGCGTTCGAACCTACTTCCACGCAAATTCAGCCTTCTTCCCTTGTTCCCTCTCTTCTCAAGTACAACAAGAGGGGCCATTTCCTCCCTCCCCACAAGCAAAGTCAAGTCTTTTTCCCTTGTCCTCTCTCTTCTTCAGTACAACAAGAAGGAAAAGACAACGGGCTCTCCTCCCTCCCTCCCCACCCCCGCGATTCTGCGCAAGCAACAGGAGCGCGCACTGAGCTCCTTTTCGTAACCAGAGCGAAGAAGAATGTACAAATCGAAGCTGCAACAGCTGTGCCACCGACGATCATGGAGCTTGCCGAACTACGCCGGTTTTAAAGAAAGCCCCAACCACGTGCCTCGCTTCACCGGCACCATCTCCGTGCACGACCTTTCTTTCCAGACTCCGAACTCCAGCAAATCCTCCAAAGAAGCCCAGAACAAGGCCACCAGGCTCGCCTTCGACCACTCATTCACGCTTTCTAGGGAACTGCCCCGAGCCGCGCCTCCTCCGCCGTCTGGCTAATAAATTGTGTTTCTGAAGTGCATACTGTGTTCTGTGTCTTTGTTGCGAGTGGATGAAGTAAGTGACTTGCTCCGTCTCATTATATCGTTGCTTGTCGAGTGTTGATATATTATTTCCTTTTATGCATTCCACTGTTCGGAAACGATTCGTTCCAAGTGTTTTAAGTTGATAGGAAACGGGCAAGCCTATAGTGTATATCAAAACATTTCTTAATTGCATCTAACCCAAACATTATCTATGAACAAGAGATATTGACATAAGCCCGACCAAATAAACAAGAGGAGAGGATAATTTGCAAGTTCTAATTTTCGACACGTGCCATGATACTGCCTTTTGAAAATAGTATAATTTGCTAGAAAATGGGCTAACAACATATATCATGCATATTCTTTAGCGGTTCTCCAGCATATGTTTGAAGTTATAGATTTTTGGGGAAATTCTGATCCAGTTATTGGGTATACATATTTTTTATGCTTCTTCGGGAGGTAGCTCAGCTGGTTAGAGTGCTACTTCATTTTACACATTCCTGTTGCTAGAGTCATCATGTGTATACATGTCTCTGATGTTGCCTAAATTCTCCTAAAACTAGAGAGATTTGTTCTTTGAGTGTCGGCTATTATCATCACTGCTTAGGTTTAAATATAATGATATAGTTAAGTTGAAATGGATGCAATCATAATGAGTTGATGTGTTATGGTTGGTAAAGTAAGTAATGTTTATAGATTAAAATGTCAAAGAAGTCTGGAAGAAAAACTGATAAATATGGGTGCTTTGATTGAATGGTTCTGAGGAAAGTCGCAAGTGGAATGAAGGACAGGGTATTGACAAGCACTTTTGTCTTATCAATTGTATACTTCTCTCATCGGGTTCACATACGCAGGCGGTTCGAGTGAAAATACAATGTTACACCATATTCTTGGCAGTTGGGAGATGGTGCAGCCAAAACTTCCAGAGAGAAATGAAAATTCAAGAGTCACCGAGAAGCATCCACTTGCCAATTTGGAGAAAGAGCAGCCAGAACTACCGGAGAGCAATGAAAATTCTAAAGTCACCGAGGGCAGCTCAATAACCAACCATAATACCATGGTAAAAGGTCAGTCGCAAGATGAATGAGCGTTGATGCCATAAGCAAGATAATCGGTCCCTGTCTATTCCAAATGATAATGTTGAAGCCAACATAATCTTCTTTTTGAGTAGATTGCAAGTTGCTTTCCTTAAAAGGCAAACCTTCGATAGTTAAGATCAGGTACCGGATCAATGGAGAGATTTTTTTTTGCTGATTTTGTTTCACAAAGTAGGCAAGGAGTCAACTGCAAAAAACCTTTGAGAGGTGAAAGATAATGGGCTCTCTTCTCCTGAAGGTGACATTTTTTGTTGCCCTTAGGAAATTATAAATCTATAAGGGTTTGGATTGCTCAAACCTTTCCTTTACCTTAGTTACCTCCTCGGAAGGATTGTATAGAATGTGCTCAAACTGTCTTGCCCTTTAGCTACATTTAAGAATACAGTGATTTATTGCATCGCCTGTTTAAAGCATACTTGGGTTTCTGTGGTGAGGAAGTCTAACTTCCTAACTTGTGAACTTGTTTGACATTATAGACATGAAGCATTTGTACAAACACCAACTGCAAACATTTGCCCATAAGACCTTTACCAAAAAAAAAAAAAAAAAAAAAAAAAAACATTTGCCCATAAGAGGAATCTTGCTCCTCCTACATATTGTTTGAAGCTTGAGGGTCTGCCACACAGCCGTGCTTTTGGTGCAAAGTCTCAATAGATGGAAGAACCTATGAAATTATGGAGTTTTATAATACATTGAAAGTAGCTGAAAATGCTGCTTCCATGATTGCTTTGATGTCGTTGTTGTCTGATATGTTTCAGGAGGTAATTAAAAAATGCAATTGTTGCCAATTATGTTCGTATTCATATGCATGCAGAATATCTTCAAATTTTTTGATCCGTCTGTCACTTGTTCCTTATTTATTTTCCAGGTAGATTGTGGATTATACAAGAGCCTTTTGCAAGAATTTACTCAGAAACAAGGTCATTGCCTACCAATTTATTTTACAGTCAGATATGGTGAAAGTCATATACCATATTTTGTTTCAACTGTGGAGATAGAAGGAGAGCTTTTTACAGGGCAAGAAGCCAAAACAAAAAAAGATGGCAGAGACTGTTGAATGACTCAATGTTTCTGGTTTGTTTTTTATGTGTTAATAGTCTATTAAGCACTTCTATTATGTGGATTGGTTGCTGTACGTGTGAAATTAGTGGGGTGTGGTGGTTATTTGTCTTTGTAAAGCCTATATAAAGGCTATGGTGTCAGTTTTTTTTTTTTTTTATATGTGTCTGGGTGTTAAACAGACGGTTCCTCTGTTTTTGTGATATCTCCTCTGTTCTCCTCTGTTTTAATGCTGCTCTTATGCATATTTGTGAATCTGCATCTCTTCTGGTTTTTAACATTGGTATCAGAGCAGAGGTTAGGAAGAAAAGTGTGTTTGAGTGCTGTAAAAAGGTGAGAACCAAAAAAGAGTATCTATTATAGCAAGTACTTTCGTTTGCAGCAGTCAAAGGAGAGTATTGCAGCAGATTATTTTCGTTTGTAGCAGCAGCATGTTGCTTTTGTGGTGGTTCTATTTTGCAGCAGCAGTAATGGCCTCAGAAACATTTGTACAACTTGCTATTCCACACTTTGATGGTCATTATGATCATTGGAGCACGCTAATGGAGAATTTTCTCAAGTCCGAGGAGTATTGGGATGTTGTTTCTTCGGGAGTTGCCGAACCTGATGAAGGAGTTGTGTTAACGGCAGCGCAAAGAACGGCTTTGGATGCGTTAAAATTGAAGGATCTCAAGGCCAAAAATTATCTTTTCCAAGCAATTGACAGATCCATTTTGGAGACAATTCTTTGCAAGGATACCTCCAAGGAAATATGGGATTCCATGAAGAAAAAGTATCAAGGCTTAGCAAGAGCAAAGAGACAGCAGCTTCAAACGCTTCGTTCGGAGTTTGAAATGCTACGAATGAAGTCGGAAGAGACAATCACAAATTTCTTCTCTCGGACAATGGCAATAGTTAATAAGATGCGGATTCATGAGACAAGACGGAGGATGTCATCATCGTTGAAAAGATTCTTCGATCGTTAACACCAAAGTTCAACTTTATTGTTTGTTCCATAGAAGAAGCCAAGGACATTGAAGAACTTTCCATTGATGAGTTGCAATGATCCTTGTTAGTTCATGAACAAAAACTCCTACAACAAGAGATGGAAGAGCAAGCTTTGAAGGTCTCAACTGGAGATCATTCTTCATCAGCAGCAAGGGTGAACAAAGGAAGAGGCAGAGGAAGGGAGAACAACGATCGCAGCAACTTCAGCTTTGATCAAAAGTCTGAAAGCTATTACTATCGTGATTTCCAAGGGAGAGGAAGAGGTCGTGGAGGATGACATTCAACTGGTTTTAGGCCAAGGTCAGCAGACAAATCCAAAGTGGAGTGTTTTAGATGCCACAGGTATGGGCATTACAAATCTGAATGTTGAACTAATTTGAATAAACAAAGAGTTGAAAGAACTAATTTTGCTGAAAAAGAAGAAGAAGTATCTCTTTTAATGGTGTGCCATGAGAAGGAAGAAACTCAACCAAACATGTGGTATCTCGACACTGGTTGTAGCAATCATATGTGTGGAGACAAAAAAATGTTTTTTGATCTAGACAAAATGTACAACAACACCGTAAAGTTTGGTGATAATTCCATTGTGTCGATGATGGGGAAAGAAACAGTGGCAATTCATCCAAAAGGGACTTCGGTACAAACTATCTCAAATGTATTGTATGTCCTTGAATTGAAGACTAATCTGTTAAGTGCTGGTCAGCTGCAAGAGAAGGGATATGAAATCTCTATTAAAGATGGGATTTGTAGAATCCAAGATGAGAAGTTGGGTTTAATTGCTAAAGTCAAAATGACGGGCAATCGGATGTTTCCATTGTATCTCCACAACACTACAAATTCATGTTTCTCTACAAGATTGAAGGAGGAAGCCTAGTTATGGCATTTTCACTATGGGCATCTTAATTTCGGTGGGTTGCGAACACTATATAAAAAAGAGATGGTGGAGGATCTTCCTCAAATCTCTGCTCCTTTGGAAATTTGTGAAGATTGTGTTGTTAGCAAGCAACATCATGCTCAATTTCCACAAAGAAAATCGTGGAGAGCAAAAAGTCCGTTGGCGTTGGTTCATTTAGATATTTGTGGACCAATATCTCCAATTTCCAATGGAGGTAAACGGTATATCATTACCTTCATCGATGATTTTAGTCGGAAGATTTGGGTGTATTTTTTGCAAGAAAAATCTGAAGCTTTTGTAGCTTTCAAGAACTTCAAAGCACTTGTTGAAAAGGATGGAGGAAATCAAATAAAGGTCCTTCGCACGGATCCTGGTGGAGAGTACAACTCACTTGAGTTTATAGATTTTTGTGTAAAGCATGGCATCAAGAGACAATTTACAGTAGCCTATACACCACAGCAAAATGGCATATGTCAAAGGAAGAATCGTACCATTCTGAATATGGTGCGAAGTCTCTTGAGGGGAAGTGGAATTCTAAAAAGTTTCTGGCCTGAAGCAGTCAATTGGAGCATTCATATTTTAAATAGAAGTCTCACTCTAGCTGTTCAAAATATGACACCGGAAGAAGCATGGAGCGGCCAAAGACCTACAGTAGATCACTTCAGGATTTTTGGATGTATTGCGTATGCCCATGTTCCTAACCAAAAGAGGAAGAAGCTAGATGACAAGGGAGTCAAATGTGTTTTTCTTGTCATTAGTGATCAATCAAAAGTCTATAAACTTTATGATCCTATGATCAAGAAAATCATTATCAGCCGTGATGTGATTTTTGATGAAGAACAAACTTGGCCATGGGGTGAGCAAGGTATTGGTAAGCAAATTCCAACGAATTTTGAAGATGAAAATGAGCTGATGCAGCAATCCACAACAACTCAAATTGCCACAGGCAGTGTCCAAAGTACAGCAATAGTTGCAGAACCTGAAGATCGGCCTCATCGTGTTCGATGAAGGTCTGCATGGATGAGTGATTATGAAGTAACATGAGTTGATCAATATGAAGATCCACTTATCCATTTTTCTTTGTTTTCAGATTGTGATCCAACAACTTTTGATGAAACAGTACAAAAAGAAAATTAGAGGATAGCAATGGATGAAGAAATTGCAGCTATTGAGAGGAATAACACTTGGGAGTTAACAGATCTTCCAAAAGGACACAAAACAATGGGAGTCAAGTGGGTGTACAAGACAAAATTGAACAAGAATGGTGAAGTTGATAAGTATAAGACGCGCTTGGTGGCGAAAGGCTACAAGCAAGAATTTGGAGTGGATATAAATAAGTATTTGCACCTGTAGCAAGACTTGACATAATCAGATTGGTAATTGCATTAGCAACATAGAATTCATGGCCTATCTTCCAATTGGATGTGAAGTCATCATTCTTGCATGGTGATCTTCAAGAAAATGTATTTGTTGATTAACCTTCTGGTTATGTGAAGTTCGGTAGTGAACATAAAGTTTATAAATTAAAAAAGGCACTATATGGGTTAAAACAAGCTCCCCGAGCTTGGTATAGTCGCATTGATGCTTATTTCTTGAAGAAAGGTTTTAGAAAATGTCCATATGAGCATAAACTCTTTATTAAAATTGGTGATGGTGGAAAGTTGCTTCTTGTATACTTACACGTGGATGATCTTATTTTTACTGGGAGTGATAGTGCCATGTTTGACAAATTCAAGGAGTCTATGATGGATGAATTTGAGATGACTGATCTTGGATTGATGCATTATTTTCTGGGCATAGAAGTTATTCAATCTGCAGCTGGAATCTTTATGTCTCAAAAGAAGTATGTTCAAGAGATTTTGGACAGGTTTCAAATGAATAATTGTAACCTCGTGACTACTCCAATTGAAGTTGGATTGAAGCTCTTGAAAGATCTTTATGGAAGCAAGGTGGATAGCACTCTCTACAAGCAGATTGTTGGAAGTCTGATGTATTTGACGGGGACAAGACCAGATATCATGCATGCTGTGAGCCTTATAAGCAGGTATATGGAGCACCAAACTGAGTTACATTTACAAGCTACAAAAAGGATTTTTTGCTATTTGCAAGGAACTAAAAATTTTGGGCTGTTCTATAAAAAGGGAGAAAAGTCAGATTTGTTTGGGTTTACAGATAGCGATTATGCTGGAGATGTTGATGATAGAAGAAGTACTTCAGGGTATGTATTCATGCTCGGTTCAGGGGCGGTTTCATGATCTTCAAAGAAGCAATTAATTGTTACTTTATCAACAACTGAAGCAGAATTTGTTGCTGCAACTTCATGCACTTGTCAAGCCATATGGTTACGGAAGATTCTTGAAGAGCTTCAGTTCAAACAGCAAAAAGCAACTATAATCTATTGTGACAACAGCTCAGTTATCAAGCTGTCCAAAAATCCAGTTCTACATGGGAGGAGCAAGCATAAAGATGTGAAGTACCACTTCTTCAGAGATCTTACAAAGGATGAAGTAGTTGAGCTAGTTTTCTGTAAAAGTGAAGATCAAGTGGCTGATATATTCACTAAGCCCCTAAAGTTGTTCATGTTTTAGAAGCTGAGAAAGCTCCTTGGTGTTCGTTTGTTGGATATTCCAAATTGAGAGAGGGTCCTTTAAACTGATTGTTTGCAACATCAGTTTAAGGGAGGGAATGTTGAACGAGTCAATGTTTCTGGTTTGTTTTTTATGTGTTAATAGTTTATTAAGCACTTCTATTATGTGGATTGGTTGCTATACGTGTGAAGTTAGTGGGGTGTGGTGGTTATTTGTCTTTGTAAATCCTATATGAAGGCTATGGTGTCAGTTTTTTTTTTTTTTTTTATATGTGTGTGGTTGTTAAATAGACGGTTCCTCTGTTTTTGTGATATCTCCTCTGTTCTCCTCTGTTTTAACGCTGCTCTTATGCATATCTGCGAATCTGCATCTCCTCTGGTTTTTAACAGAGACTACTGCTGCAAAAGTTGCTTACACCATTCTCAAAGAGCGTACATCCGGTAAGTTACTCATTTCTCGAGGCCAGAACAAAAAATGTCACCTTAAGGCCATTCTTGTTGTTATCTACATCACGGCATGTTGTGGTGTCTTCATGAAGTGTGAAATCTATTTGGTAATTACTTTTTGCTTCTTTTCCAAACTGTTACGTAAAGTAACTGTCTTCAAAAATGAGAAATTTGCCTTCAGTTGCTCTTATAGTAAAAAAAAAAAAAAAAAAATGTGGTGTAAACAATTACCATAGAATAGATTAATAGCAGGCCTTTTCACGGTTTAGAAAGATAGTTATCTTGAAAGTATTATTTCACGGTTTTCTTTCTTGCATTATCTGATTTAAGTAATTGAAAAATAGCTGACGTTTTGGAGTCTACCATTGATGCTAAATTGTGTAATGCTAATTGATGTAAGAGGCTAATTTGATTAGTTGCATGACAGCAAAACCTGACAAAGATTATGCCATTCTAATGTCTTTTTTTTTTTTTTTTTCGAATGTAGATATCATTTTCATGTTCAAGTTGGGGCTGACATTAAATGTATACATGCTTTGAGGCTGTGTGCGCTATGAGGTTCAAGCTAGATCTAACTTCATCTTTTCTTTATGCCCTTTTCAACAACGAATTATTTTTGTTTCAGCATTTGTCTGAATGTTAGAGAAATATTGGGGATAATGGAAAGATGACATTAAGCCATGACAATTGGCAAATGATTTTGGTTTGCTCTAGATAAACAATTGAAAACATTTTGTGTATGAAAAATGCCGCAGTACCAGGTTTTTGCTATAAGCTAAAGGTTGCTTTTGTTTCTTGACAGTGTAATTCATCTTTTAGATCGGTAGGATGGGTGCAAGACCAAATCCTTTTTACTGGAGTGTTTAGCTATTGAGTTCTTTTGGACCTACACTGTTTTCTACTTTTTGTGGAAAAGGTTCTCAACCTTTAGGAATTTTCTAAGATGTTTGGAAGACGGTGGTGGTGTGAAATTCCAGATCCTTTCAATTGATTATTACTTGTTACTTGGACAGAATTATGCTTTTAGAATCAAATTTAATATTTGGGGACATTTATATTCACATTCAAATGAAATTACCTTATTTATTTATTTTTTATAACTGAGTGTTTATAAATATATTATTAAAATGACTCCTTTGCTACTGATTTGTTTATGGAAAATAAGTGTAAGCTCTACTTCCCCAGAGCTTCAAAGAGAAAAGGCGGCTTTGTCATCATGTGACAATAGTGGGTACCAGCAGAAGGTCACAACTGGATCTACTCCCCACATGATCTCAAATCATAGTGGCTTCGATGGAAAACAGATTGATGATAATGGTAATTTTCTTAGTGTTTTAGTGTTGTCTCATCTTTTACAGTTATCTCAATTGACATTATCAAATCGGCATGCTATTAGCTCGTCATTGCTCTTGAACGGCATAATCATGGGCCTGGATAGTGTGATAAAAGAAGATGACTTTGACATTACCACATAGTGAATTGGTAGGCTAATTACTGCTTTTTCTTGCGGTCATTTTTTTTTTCTGGATTTCTATAAAGCTAGTTTAAAGAAAAATTCTAGACTGTCTCCTGAGTTTTTGCTGGCATTATGAAATCCTTGTGGTTGTTCATAACCCCTTGTTTCTACTGTTCTATGAAAGAGAAATGGAAGATGATGCACTTACAATTTAAGTTGAGGTTTGTGAAGTTCCATAAACATGGATTATTCTATTTGACTGTTGAATTGTTGAGGTTTGACAAAGCGTAAAAAAAAGACAATCGGTAATAGTATTATTTGCCTAGAAAGTCGAGAAAGTTTCTATTGTTTAACTTTTAAAATACACGTGACTTGAGTGAAGCAGTGTTTCCAATGCTCATTGAGGTAATGATATTATGGTGCTGAAAGTGATGACGTGTAAAAGATATTATCTGCATGCATATTGTGACTCTTGACCTCAAATGTTGAAGGTAACAATGGCTCTTCAATCATCAAGGTAACACTCATTATAAGTAGGAGAATATTCGATTTAGAAAAAGTAGAGTTGATGCTACCAGGAAGTGTCTGGACTCAGCCCAAGTATCTGTGATATGGAGACCTTGACCTTCTAAAGTGACTTATATTGATGTGTAGTCATGCATTTTCTTAATAAGTAGAGAGATGATTAAGCCAATCAAAGATGATTAGGTTTTCTAGAAGCTAGTTGCTTTCATGTGCGGGGATGTTGCCTGGTATTGTCAATGCCGATGCTATGTACTAGCAAACGTTCATATTGTGTCTCTCTGAGTATTAGACAAAGTCATTATCTCTCTGATCTAAATTTAATGACAGAGAATGTTGAAGCTAGCAACCACCGGAAACAGTAGAGGCAAATCCAGAGGACTTGCAAGCGCTGCCACCGTCGCCAGCACCATCATGAACTTCTGTGGAGCCCAAAATGGATGCAGCTTCTCCGGGGGGGCCTCTGCCACCACCACCACCGGAGCTGATGGCCGCTGAGACCGCTTTTGTCTCAGCATCATTCCTGCAAGTAAACATTCGCGGGGATCGGTGGGCCTCTTCCTCCAATGCCTTTGTCTGTTATGCTCCCCCTTTCGTTGATACTTTTTTATGCGCTCCTTTCGTTGTTAATCATGATCACAATTCATGAGACTTCTTTATGTTGATCTGATGTTCGAATGAAAATGAGTTGATACTTATTTGCGTCTCTCTCTCTCAGACAAATCTTTTTGCCTCGAGTTCGCTTATATCAACATCGCGTTCTCTCTTTCGGCCATTGTTTCAACCACCCCGACGTCCCCAAAACTCATCATTTCTACATCATTCCAAACGCTTGCTTCGTTTTAGCTGGATGGTCAACGTATCTTCAAGAACTCCACAATAACTCAATCCGTGATTTCTCACTTCTTGCTCGACTAAGAAGCTTGATTCGATCGTGAACTAGTGGTCCAAAAATTTTATTTGAACCAGCTGGGAAGCAAAAGCAAGCATTACAAGTCCAACATCACAGGTTCATGTTGGATTTACAAACCAGCTATGAAATCTCACTTTCCTGCTCAATTCGATCTCTCACAAAGCAAATCGATTCTAAAGCTTGATTCAGTTGTTCAAAGTTACCACATACAGATTCGTCTTGGAGCTCTTGACAATCTGTGAGCATTGATGGAGGGTGGGGGATTCAGAGGTGGGACCATGGGGATTTATAAATTTAGATGAAGTTACAGAGAATGAATTTGATTGGTGATGAACCATTACTATTACACCAATGACACTTTGTATCAGGCATGAAACTACTTAATGGAGGACATTGACTCGATTCTGTGAAAACAGAAATTGGTGAGTCTGAATTGCATTCATGAACCCGGCGGAAAATCTATGCAAACCGTTGTTTTAATGTTTATGTGGGCTTAGTCTGTCCGCCCTCTAATGTTGTGCCTACTGAAGTACAATGACATGATTCTTACAGAAAGCTCATACCTACTGAATAGCTTTAATAGAGACATTGTTAGAAAGTGAAACGACTAAATAGAATGAAATTACAACTAAGACCTCGTCACTCACTCTCAAGTCTCACACATTTTCCAAAGTAGGGATATTTTGGCCTATTCTTAGATGAGTCCATAAAACCAATGGGCAATTCCCAATTCCAATTTTCCGGTACCTATCCTTAGTGGGCTGATTCCAGAGTGGAACCATCCACCCTAGAACCAATCACCCCTAAATGGCACAAGATGAGGACGACCACATCGTGTGGATGGAGAAGACTTTGTTTGTACCATCCTTGTGCTCATGTTTTTGCGTCATGATAGAACAATTATCACACATAGCA
Source organism: Eucalyptus leucophloia subsp. euroa (assembly GCA_017140325.1). Lineage (NCBI taxonomy): Eukaryota > Viridiplantae > Streptophyta > Magnoliopsida > Myrtales > Myrtaceae > Eucalyptus > Eucalyptus leucophloia. The sequence continues at coordinate 26,213,218 of CM029471.1, forward strand.
AATGCGATTTGATTAAAAAAAAAATTGGGCATAGTAATACATAAAACCCTGAATTTTTTTCTTTGATTCAATATAATCTCCGAGCTTGTTCAATATAATCTCTACATTTTTAAAAGTTGGCTCAATGTCATTGTTCATTAAAAAATTCAACAATTGTTTCACCGGTTTTGATTCTCGTAAAAAATCTTTCACTAAACACTGCGTTTTGGTTTTATTATAGGAGATTTGGTTCTATATTGAGCTTGGACAGAGAATGTCAAATGCAAAGGGAGTTTTATTTTCAACTTGTATATACAACCCTTGACAATTGATGCCTAAATGACTCAAAGGCTAACACTGCTAAGTACAAATTACACCAGAATTCAATCAATGATGTAATCTGGACACTATTAACTAGATAGCTTAAACTTTGAATACAAACTATGCCAGAATTCAATCTACGACACAACTTGTTTTAGGTGTAAAATTTAATTAGCAACAATACTCTAAATAGATAGTACAACGCCTAAATTGAATCAATGATGCTAAACTTGTGGAACAACACTGGAATCTAATTGACGATGCTGGATTGGATAAAGATACATGTTGGAATTTAATCAACGAAGGGAATCTTGAAAACTACGACTGAGGTGCGAGGGGGCCTTCTCTTTGGAGAAGCTATGGTATTTATAGGGTGGACTGGTATTCCTCAGTTGGTTACTCTTGCTTGATGACTACTCTTTGCAATCTCCATGTTTTTCATTCCTTCTGGATGACCTTATCCTTTAACAACCACTTCTTGACCCATTGACAATGCTTGTGCAACTTGCTCATCAAGCAAATAACTATTCCTTATTTTCGTGCACCTTTTTTGCAGCAATTATTTTCACTTGAGGTCTAGTGCTAATCCCATTTAATCTTTAAATTTGGTGCACTATCCTCATAGCCTAACATGTGGCCATCAATTACTTGACTGTTGACTCTAGAGCTGGCTTCAAGAATTCCATCAAGGCTTAGCTTAAGTAGCCTCCATGAAAGCTGTTTTTCTTTAATTTTGTGAACCAAAACGGGACGCTTCATTAAACCAAAACGAAGCGTTTCATCCAATATTTTCTCATGGCCATCACATGATCCTAGGGGCAATTTTGGGTGTCAACATATGCCCATTTAAAAAAGAAATAAATTTTAATCTTTTTCTTTTAAAGAAATACCTAGTTTTTATGCGACCTCCCAGGGTGATCATGCCTTTTTTGTCTTTTGACGTATTTTCTCTTATATGGATTTTCTCTCTCGATATTATCTAGACATGTCTCCTCTAATTTCATTGGTAACTTTCCTTTTTTCTTCTGAAGCGTCGTCTTCTACCAGTATCTCCTCAAGGATTCTATCTCTATATTCTGTCTTCCTTTTTTGCCCTATTTCTAGGTTCTCTTTATGATTCTCTTTGTCTTTACTTCATCATCTACCATGGCACCCAAGAAAGCTTCCACTTTTGACTCATCAAGCTACCTCGGCAATTTGATTGCTCTTTAGATAGGGGAATGTGCCAAAGATTGTCGCTTTAATCTATTGAATGCCGTCGAAGGTGAATCTGGTTGCTTCATTCTAGGTCCTAATCTTTTTTACCACAAAAAGGTCACACCTCCACTCAAGACATGCTTTCCCTCCAAGTGTGAGACCTTAGCCTTTTAACATCGTTCCTTTCGAGATATATATATATATATAGGTAAAGGGCAATGATATATTGAGCTTTAACCAACAAATATACAAGATCAGGCACCACAAAACTTGCACTCAACAAGACACAACATCTTATCGAGTGAAAGGGCGCTGGACGCAAAACACCGCAAAGCGAGGGCCGAAACAAGAAGCCCAAGAAAAATAGCCACAGAGGGCCGAGACAACACCTAAAAACAACAAGACTAACCAAAAGGGCCATGCAGGGCCGAGAAAACCAACCTACCAAAAACAACCAACACCAACTGAGAACACCAAAAGGTGAGACACCGACGAGTCAAGGCAAACCCTGCGGAGGTGGAACGCGAGCCGAGCCAAGCCAAGAGGGACGATGACAGCAAAAGAAATCACCTGCAAGGCTAGACGAAGGCGACCTAGGCATTCGACACAGGAGAGCTGAAGATAGTAGGGTCGAGGCCCCAGTTCCTTTGTAACCTCCTATTTCTCGGGCAATCTTTCATGCTTCTGAAGGTTAAGGCTTTATCCTTCACTATTTTAATAAGATGTTTCTTGATAGCCGCAACCACGGCCGGATGCTCTCTAAATATAATGTCTTTTCTATACTTCTAGATGAGATGGCATAGAGCACCAAAAGAGAATCGACCAATGGAGTGATAGAAATCCTTACCTGAGAGGAATCTCATCGCCCAATGAAGATTTTCCATCCAAGTCCCATTTCTCCACAGGAGGTTACACTTGGCCGCCCAAAAGTAAGCCATACTAGCTGTGATGCAGCAACCGAAGAAGAGATGGTCAATAGAATCCGGTGTGAGCTTGCAAAAGGCACATAATTCACTCCCAATTCTCCCATAAGACATAAGAAAAGCTTAGGTAGGAAGCCGGTTCTTTGTAATTAGCTAGAGATTGAATTGGTATCTTTGAGTGATGGCCTTATTCTAAATAAAGGATGACCATACAACCCTGTCTTTCCTTCTTCTGAGGATATGCCAAGCTGAGGCGATCGAGAAGACACCGGAAGGATTATCACTCCATACAAATCTATCCGGAACCCCTGAGAGAAGCGAAAGGGGCTGGTTCCAGGAATCCATCAATGACCTGAAAACCTGACTCGTCGAAGAGAATAGGTCTGCAATAACTGCATACCAAGGAAGCCCCGAATCAGAGATAGTCTGCTCTGAACAAACAAGATCCAGCGAACCTCTCCGATGCCAATGGTCGAACCAAAGGGATGTCACCTGGCCATCTCCAATTTTCCAACGGAAATTGAGGTGGAATTCGGATCTTAGGTGGAGGATCCTCTTCCAAGCCCACGAGCAGCTACCTGGCGTCTTAGCCACTCAGAAGTTCGTCCTTCCTAGAAAGGTAGAGTAAATCCATTTGCACTATAGAGACTCCTTATTCGTGAAGAGGATCCAGATATGTCTAAGCATTGCTGCCTTATTGCACTCTCATAGACTACGAATTCTAAGACCCCCTTCTTCCCTTGGGAGACAAACATCCTCCCAGGAAACCTTAGCTCCTCCTCTACCAAGGCTAGGCCCCTTCTATAGGAACTGTCTAAGGATCTGCTCAATGCGATCAATGACTACCACAGGAATAATGAACACACTAGTCCAATAGGTTTGGATTGCATGGAGCATTGACCTTATAAGCTGAACTCTCCCTGCAAATGAGAGAAAACGATGAGTCCAGGATTGCACCCTAGCCGTTATGCGATCGACTAAGGATACACGATTCGCCTTGCGAGCCTCGATGATATAATAGGCGCTCCTAGATAACGCATCGGCAATTTTCCTTCCACAAATCCAAGGGTATCCTTGATCTGACTCCTTAAGTCATCCGATCCCCCTGCAAGAAACACCTCACTTTTGCTGTTGTTCGGCTAGAGTCCACTCCATTCCGAGAAGGTATCCAGCCCATCCTTCAAAAGCAGGATGGAGGCCATATCTGCACGGCAAAAGAGGAAGACATCATCTGCAAAGAAAAGATGAGATAAATGAGTGGCCTTGCACCTCCAAAAGAAATTGAAACCCGGTTGCTCCGCAAGAGAAGTGAGAATTCCCGAGAAGACTTCCATAACCAAAGTGAAAAGATAAGGAAACATGGGGTCACCCTGTCGAAGGCTGCGGCTACTAGGGAAGAATCCATGGAGATCCCCATTTAAGGAGATAGAAAACATAGATGTACGAACGCATATCATGATAAGACGAATAAAATGGTTTGGGAACTGAAAAGCATGAAGAACCAATTCAAGGAAACCCCAGTCCACTATATCGTACGTTTTCTGAAAGTCCACCTTCACAGCACATTTGGGGAGGTATGGCTGTAGGTGAAAACCGACAAATAACTCCTGGGCCAAGAGAATATTATCCCTAATACGCCGACCCTTGATGAACACATTTTGATAAGGGCTTATGGCGTCCTGAAGCATTGCGGCGATGCGGTTGGCTAATACCTTGGTAATACATTTGTAGATCGTATTGCAGCAAGAAATGGGCCTATAATCATTTATCGAGGTAGCATTCGGAATTTTAGGGATCAACACCAGGATGGTGGAATTAATCTCCTTTAACAGTCTCCCTGTAACAAAGAAGTCCTTAACTGCTTCAATTGTCAAAGGCCCAACAAGATCCCAGTTACTCTTGAAGAATTCGACATCAAACCCATCTGGCCTTGGGGCCTTCCCACGAGCTAGAGAGAATATAGTGTCCTTAATTTCCATCTTTGAAAAGGGACGGCCAAGAGAGGCGATCTGATCCTCTAAGAGTGGACTCTGGATAGCTTGCTGTAAGTCTCTGAAGGCCGGTCTAAGAGGAAGAGATCGCAATGCAAACAACTCCTTAAAGTGAATGATGAACGTATCCTAAATAAGGCTCGACTCAGAGACAAGGTTGCCATTCCTATCCAAAATCGATATAATCTTATTCCTCAGCTGCCTTGTGGTCACTGAGTGATGAAAGTACTTAGTGTTTTTATCATCCTTCTCGAGCCAACAGATTTTGGATTTCTGTCTAAAGAAAGCCTCCTCTTGACTCCTCAACTCAACGAAGGTCCTACGATGACTTTTTTCTAGCTCTGCCAAGAGGACGTTGGTCTGGTCGAGCTGAAGGTCAACTTGCGCAAATCCGAAAGCATTTCTGAATTGAGCAACCCTCTCGGATAGGTTAGAGAAAGAATCTCTATTTAGTTGCTTAAGACGACCCTTGAGCGCTTTCAATTTGGTGACCAACCTGAAGACGGATACTCCACCACCTGGGACCTCCCACACTTGAGTAAGAATATCCTGAAAGGATGGGTGTTCCATTCAAAAATCAAAGAATTTGAAGGGCTTTCTTCGAAGAAGTGGTTGGATCACCTTGACTACCATAGGAGAGTGGTCTGAAATACTAGATGGCAAAAAGGAAGCTTTTGAGTAAGAGAAATGCAAGCTCCAAAGAGCGTTAACTAGAACCTGATCAATCTTCCTCGCTTTCCGATTAGCCCCTAAAGACGTTGACCAAGTAAATCGAAGTCCCACATATCTCAGATCCTCAAGCTCTGCCTGATGCAAACACTAATTAAACTCATCAAAAACGGGCGGCCAGGCATTAGAACCCTTGAACCTATCAAACGGGTCTCTTAAGGCGTTGAAGTCACCCGCCACCATCCAAGGTAAGTCGTAGATGCAAGAACTCATCTCGATCAAGTCCACCCACAAAGGTCTCCGCGAAACAAAAGAGTTCTGAGCATAGACGATTGAGATGTAGCAACAAGAACTCGTCGAAATCAGCTTGACTCTTCCATGAATAACATGATCATTGGAGGATATCACCTCAAAACAAACCAATGAAGGGTCCCAGCCGATCCATACCCTGCCCCCTAGTGAAGAATCATAGTTGGCAATCCATGTCCACCCCGATAATAGAACCGATGACAGAGAGCCAAAAAGATATTCTAGGACCTTAGTCTTCAATAACCAGACTAAGCACAGGCCATTAGAGAGAGTCCACTTACGAACCTGGCTCTTCTCAAAGGATCCAAGAGTCCTCTAATATTCCAATAACCAAAATACATCTAAAGCTATGTACAAACTACTCTATACAACGAAAGGCGAAGGGCAGCAAGGCCTACCTTTGTTTTTGAGGCTTGCGACGCGAAGCTCCGGCCGCCTCAACGGTCTCCACCGGCTCTAGGTCAGGGGCTAGAGAAAGCAGCCTGTCCTGAATTGTCTCTACTGTTGTCGCTGCAGAGGGTGGAGGCCGAAACGACGATCCAGGGAGGAGATATCATCGTCATCCGAGGAGGAGACAACCACTTCCAAATCCTTTCCACGGTCCTTCAAGGATGGGGCACGGGCAGGCCGGGACCTAGCCATGAGAGAGAGGACGACCTTAGGGGGGACACTAGCTCCCCTAGACCCCTTTCGAGCATAGGCAGAAGGAGGAGGAGCCGCAACAGGCAGTCTGTCCCAAGAGGGTTGGTCAGCGACCACAGAAGAGGAGAGGGCGAATTCCCCTATCTTGGGGCCCTTGTTCTTCTTCCTTTTGTTCTTCACCTTTCTCTAAGGTTGATCTTGAGCGGGCAAATGAGCTAGAGTCGCTTGAGGGGGATTGTTGTCATCTGCTGGAGAGGTCTGCATTGAATCCAGGGAGGGCTAAAGCCGAACTGGGTCTAACTCAGGTTGAGGTGGGACATGGACATTTGCAGCCCGAGGTGGGATAGGAGCAGCTTCTGTCTTGTGCACAACCTGCTCCAAAACATCGTCAGCCGGAGGAGGTGTGGCTGCCCTCTGTGAATTTGGAGCAACCACAACCGGTGGGGGTGGAACGACCGGCAGAGCAGGTGCGATCGAAGTCTGCCTGGCCGGACGACGAACAGCCTGTCTTGTATTTGGGGTGCACTCAGTGGCTTTCTGTTCCTGGGGAGGAGCACATCAGTTATGGCCAAACGCATTGCAATCCGGACACGTAGTCGGGAGCCATTCATATTCAATGTTAATGGATCGAGAAACACCCTTCAAGGTGACTTTGGCCGTCTCGACTCTTGGCTGGTTAGACGTGACCTCAACACAAATTCTCGCGAAGAAGACCATCTTCATTTGATCGGTCCGTTGATCAATATAGAGCGGCTTCCCCGCCACACTCGCTATCGCGCTCATCGCCAGCACCGTCCAACACTTGAGCGGCAAATTTCGCAATCGAATCCAAACGGGAATGGCGGATTGGTCTTCTCTCTTAAGGTCCATGAGAGGCTTCCATTGCCGAAGTATTAGTGGCACTCTAGCAATCGTCATCGGTTCATCTTCAAAGATTTTCCTCCTAAACCCGGGGTCCAGGATTTGGAGGAAGAGGAATCCTTGATCGTCGACGAAGATTTCCCCGATCTTGGAGCCCCACACCTTCCTCAACGCTTACTCCATCAAACCGAATGGGAGCCTCCTTCTCCTAACCAGATATCTAACCAAGCAATCATGCCACTTCGGGTCCATAACATTGAGGGCTTCATCCGGGAGGTTCACAACAGCCTCTCCATCAACAAATGTGAGCAGAATGGAGGACAAGTCGGATCCTTTTACTGCCAATCGAGCCACATTTGCCCAAGAACATGCCGGGGCATCATGGTGACCAGCTAGAGGCTACGTTGGACGCTTGGAGACTAATCACCTGTGGCTTTTTCCTCTGGATCGGTTCGGCCTTGAGGACGAGCCTTGCGGGCCTTTCAGCTTGTTGTTTGGATGTGGATAACCGGAAGAGGTGGCCATTCCCACACCTTAACGAACCGAAGGCAACGCATCACCAAGAGAGGAGGTCGGATGCCCCAATGGGCCAATAGCCAAAGAACGGCTGGAAGGAGCGTTTTCGGCCATAATAGGTTCTGCAGACATTTCTTCAAACACCTGGCCTGCATCCCTCACTCAACCGAAGAACTGACCATCGCGTGCAAGGGATCGAATCTGCCAAGTTCCAAGCACCCTTCCCCAGTCCAGAGGAGCCAACCAAAACCAAACCGCAGTAGAAAACACACCAGCACAGCAAACCACACCTAGCATAGAATCGAGTAGAAGCAGTGTAGCAGCGACGAACAATTATAGGGAGGAATGATCGACTAACCTGGGAAATGGAACCAGAGGAAGCCAAGCCAAGATGATGCGGGAGAATCACCCTGGATGAACCGAAGTCCCCAGCCGCTTCCCTTCAACCTGCAGCTGAGCGTCGAACAGCCCCACCCACGCACAGACCAGTTCACGCGCAACACCTGGATTGAATGGAACTCCTCAACTAGCTCAAACCAATCGGAATCATTCGATGGGTAAGGAGGGCTAGTTGAGGGTAGACTCTCTTCCAAAAATCAGCCGAAAACACCCATTGGAACTCCCAAACCGAGCAGAAGAACAGCCGGAAAACCAGTAGCGAAATTCTGTAGAAAATCAGAACTTAGGGCAGACGATTTCTTTGAATGTAGGCCATCATTTGCGAAACCGTTCGGTGGAAACAAAGAGGGGATTGAGTTGAAGCTTCCCTTCGAAAATCAGTGCATTCTGATGCCCACAGGCACAAGAATCAGCAACACACTAAAAGGATGAACAGTGACTCGGGAATCCGAATTGAGAGAATTCGGTGAACAGTACCTAAGAATTCCGAAAATGGCAAAGCTCTTCCTTTCAAGATACTTGGTCTTTAGCTTCTCCCCAATTTCGAGAGTTTCCTTCGTTTGAAGCAAATTTTCACAACTAGTACCTTTGGCTAAACAATGATAATCCTACGCAACTCCTCTAGATTAGTGCTAGAATTGAAAAGGCACTTGCCATCAACATGTCTTCTTATGACATAAACCAGGGATTAGTTGGGTCACCCACTAGACATGCACAGAGGGGCCCGAAATGCTGGCCCAGCCCACAGCTTTTCCAAAGCTTTAAAAAAGAATTCTAAGCCCATAACTTCCTAGGCCCACATATGCTCGGCCCACACACGCGATTGGATCTACTCGATACGAAGGGGAAACCCTACTCGGTCAAGGACCTGCATTCGACCCGACTCAGTAGTTGCAACCCGGCTCCTAAAAACCATACCCGGATTCGACTCGACTTCGATTGCGACCCACTTCCTGCGAGGAACCCTACCCGAACATTAGCTTGTGCTCGACTTTCTTTGACCCGGTTTCTTCTCCGCAAAACCGAATTTTTGGAACCCTCAAGTCTGGTGATGTGCGGCATCGAAGGGGGTTGGTTGGGACGTCATCGGGCGATGACTCGACAGTGGCGATGTGACGAACGATGGCTAGGTTTTCGAGGGGTAAAAAGACAATGACAACAACAAATGGCTGCGGGGTTCTCGAAAAGAGCGGCGGCAATGATGACGAGCGACTGCTGGGTTCTCAAGGAGTGACGGTGGTGACACAAAGACGGTGCGAGGGGGCTGAACAATGATGGCACTAGGCTTACCACGATGACGTCGGAGGCTGAATGGCAACGGGGTTGGGCTGGTGCTACAATCGGGCTAGATCTTGTGATGACTCGGCACGGCGAGGATAAGGTCAACAACAGGCATCTGGACAGGTGGTTGTTGGAGAGGTGCGGACTAGCGGTGTCATCGACGACAACTCGGCTAGGCAAAGATCTGGTGCAACGACAGCGTTGGGGATGGAGGTGGTGCCTCAGTAGGTGACGACAGATGGTAGGGATTCGGGTTAGCAACGACGGTAGGGTAGGGCTTCGGCACAACGACCACGGCAAGGGTTTAGCTCACTCTCGGTCAGCCACTGGACAATGACGGTGAGCCTTCTCCCTCCAGATTTGATGCCTAGACGACCCCTCTTTTTCTCTGGCCAGCCTCTCCTTCGAATCTGACCTTCTCCGCTTCTCAGCCCAACCCTCTCCTCCGGATTTGACCTTCCTCCTCTAGTGAACTTTCATATCTCGGCTTGCGAGCGTTTAGGCCTCCCCTGAAAGCTATCGAAGGAGGGTTTTGAAGCTCGCATCCCTTTGATCTTACTCGCGTCGTCATGGTTGGAGCTCAAGTAAGCCAAATGGCTGCGAGCTTGGCCTATTCAGAAGCGAGGCAATAAGTAAGGGGTCGAGGAACGCTGACCTTCTTCAGGGATGTAGGCTGGAGGTCGTCGGGGTTGAAGCAGCAGTCAGTGAAGGGCGGCAGCTTTGCTGCAGCAAACTCAATGGCAAGGAACGGCAGTCCGGCCTTTCTCAGATCCACCACCAAGGTTTCCGGATTCTCTTTCACTCGCCTTTCTCTTAGATCTCTAGATATGAAACTCAAACCTCAGCTTGGAACCCTCACTCCAACCAGATTTGGATCTCGGGGTTGGCCGGCTCTCGAACCTCTTTTGATGTCTCTCGAGGGAAGTGATCGGAGTTGGCTACCTTGGATCCTCTCTTGGTCATACTCTTGGCCTTCCCTAGATGCCTTATTTATAGGCGAGGGGGAGGCCAGTTGACGGAGGTCTGAGTGCCAGTCCTTCGCACACCAAACAGCCTTCGCCGGCCAAATCGACGTCCCATCCATCAAGGTGGCTCTAGGTAGGCTGCCTCGCATTGAAGATGGCTCTTTTCCACCTGCTGCGTTGTACATTGCCATTTGCCCCTTCGTCCAACATTGCGCACGTGAAAGCTCCCTGCACGTGCTACTCATCCATGGAGGAAGAAGACAAGAGGAGAGAAGAAGGGGCTAGGCTAGGTTGCGCGGGCCGAGCCGTGAGGGCTCTCGCGAGAGAAAAAAAGGAGGGGCTAGGCTCGTAGGCCTAGCCCTAGTGGCTGCTACTTGTTTTCTTTTGTTTTTTTTGTTTGTTTTTATTTAATTTTGTGTTATTTTTGTTATTGATTATTTATTATCTAAAAAAGGAAAAAAAAACATAAATAAAGAAACTAAGGCTTAATTAAAAACCTAATCAAAATTTAGGTGTTAATGAGATATACACTGGAATTTAATCAAGGGAAAATCTCAAATAAGGACATGAAGTGGCTAACAAGTCTCAAATAAGGACTTAAACCCGCTGGTCGACGAGCGTGTGACATTTCTGGTGGCCAGAATATGGGCAATTTTGTCCACAAAAAATATAGATAGAAATTGACAAACCCTAAAAACAACCCCCCCCCAAAAAAAAAACTCTTCATCTCAAGTGCCTAACCAAGAGATAGAGAACATCTCCATCTCAAGTACCCACATCTCGGGCACAATTCGAATCCCCTTCCACGGACTTAACCATGAGCCAAAGAACATCTCCATCTCCAGTATCCACATCTTGGGCAAAATTCGAATCCACTTCCATGGACCCAACCGAGAGAGAGAGAGAGAGAGAGAGAGAGAGAGGGGGGAGGAGGGAGGGAGGGAGGGAGGGCACGTACCTTTGGAACTCAGGGAGCTAGGGATCTTGCTCCATTAATAGAGAGTTTGAGTTCTCCTAACAAGAGGGGACAAATAACGTAAAAGATGAAGAGTAAAAGAAGAAGAATGTGAAGAGTTTGGAGGTTTTGTTTATAGGGTTTGTTAATTTTTATTGATATTTTTCTAGGACAAAATTTCCCATATTCTAGCTATCAGAAATGTCACACGCTCATCGGCCGGCAGGTTCAGGTCCTTATTTGAGATTTGTTAGCTACTTCGGGTCCTTATTTGAAACAACGATCACTTCAGGTCTTTATTTGAGAAAGTATCCTCACTTTGGGTCCTTATTTGGGATTTTCCCTTTAATCAACGACGGGAATCTTGAAAACTACGACTAAGGTATGATAAAATAAAGATAAAGTAAATGCAATTGATGTGTTGTTTGGGGGAGGGCCTTCTCTTTGGAGAAGCTGCAGTATTTATAGTGTGGACTAATGTTCCTCAGTTAGTTACTTTTCCTTGGTCACTACTCTTCACAATCTCCATGTTTTCCATTCCTTCTGGATGACCTTATCCTTTAACAATAGCTTCTTGACCCATTGACGATATTCATGTAACTTGCTCATCAAACAAATAACCATTCCCCATTTTCGTGCGCATTTCTTGCAGTAGTTATTCTCACTTGAGTTCTAGTAATAATCCCATATTATCTTTAAATCCGGTATACTACCCTCATAGCCTAACATGTGGCCATCAAATTACCTAGACGTCGACTGTGGAGCTGGCTTCTAGAATTCCATGGGAACTTAGCTTAAGTAGCCTTCACGAAAGCTATTTCCCTATAATTTCGTGAACCAAATTGGGGCATTTCATTCAACCAAAACAGGGTGTTTTATCCAATATTTTCTTGTGGCTATCACATGATCTTAGGAGTGATTTTGGGTGTCAACAACAACATTAGTTACATAAACAATGATGTCATTTTGAGAGACGCTGGCATTACGTATCCAATATTCTCTTGTGGCTATCACGTGATCTCAGGAGTGATTTTGGGTGTCAACGACATTAGTTACATAAACAATGACGTCATTTTGTGAGACACGCTGGCATTACGTGGGTATCACATGTTGTCCTCGTTGTCGTTGGACTTCTCTCTCTCTTTTGACCATCAAGCTATCCACACTTGCAACCCACCGCTGGCTCCATCCGCCGCAATCCATGGACTTAAATGCCACCACCACCAAACTTGACCGTATCGGCCACCCCCTCACTAATGTCAGCCGCCACCAGCCCCATCCTCTATCTCTATTTTTCTCGGATTTGCGACGCCAATCAAGTTGAGTTTGATCTTTAATCTTGGCTGCACAACCTCGATTCGTGCTTAGAGATCACAATTTTCATACGCGAGACCCTGATTACGGTCTGAACAAAGAGAACTAGTGGGATTCCATCAATGGTGATTAGGGAGAGATGAGCTAGGCTATGTTAATGTTGGTGATTGAAAAGAACCGAGTGTTGTAGGCAGGTCATAGTGACGGAGTGATGAATTTTTGACAACGGGCGATGGGTTTAGATGGTGAATCTATGCAGCCGTAGTCTCTGCAGCTGTAGAGGAGGAAGGGTGAAACAAAAAGGTAAAAAAAAAGTGATAAGTGCATCGAGAGTTTTAAAACTTATCATGAAAGTGCAATTAAGTCATAAATTTTGAAAAAATGCAATTAAATCTTAAAATTTATCATGAAAATATAATTGAGTATTAAAACTTATAAAAAAGTGCAATCAAATTCTAAAATTTACAAAATCGATCCAATCAAGTCTTTTGATTGATTGTACATTTTGAAAGTTTTAGCATTCGATTGTACTTTCTTGAAATGTTTTAGAAATTGATTATACTTCTTAAATATTTTAGGACTCGATTGTGCTCTTGTGACAAATATTAAAGCTTGATTACACTTTCTAAAATTATTAGGGCTCAATTGCATCTTCTTGATAAGTTTTAAGATTTCTAGTGCATATATATATAAGTGTAAGTGAAAACATGTGCAATGGAAAAAGAACAAAAAGAGGTGACGGTATGCATTTATATTTTTGTCCATTCATCGCATTGGCGGTGCCCCAAATCAGCCAAAAGCACGTGACAAGACGCTTAATTTAACAAGAAGATCACATCAAATCGATTTGAAAAAATTTCAGTAATTAAATTAAACGAAAAGAAATTAAGGATAACTTTAAACCATGAGAACGATTGGGGGAACGCATGTGGCATTAGCACAAAAACTTACTAAAGTTTGCCTACCAAGCATATTGACAATATTAGATTGAATTGTGGGTGTGTCCCATGTTTTCAAAATCCAAAGTGATTTTTCTTGTGAACTAATTTAGTAAAAAGAATTTAGTTCATGCAATATTATTCTTTTCATTTAGCAACTTTTATTGCTCAACAAGAGCCCTCACTTGTGCTTTTACATACTTAAGAAGATCCTCTTTTGAAAATCCTTGTAAGAGAGAGAGAGAGAGAGGGAGAGGGAGAGAGGTAACTCGTACTTAATAAAGACTTAATAGCCACATAACAATATATAATTCATAATACATATTGTAAAAGTAACATTTCACATTGCCTATTATTAATCTTTCTTGAATTGTGGAGTAAGTGTTTGATATCATTCTAAAACAATTGTTTATATTATTTACAAAAATCAATATAACGAAAAAATATTTTTATTATTTTTACCAAAAAAAATATTTTCATTATCAACGAAAATATTTAGATATATATTGTTATGAATAATGAAAATATATTTCACTAATTAATTATTTTAATTGATATACTTAATCATTTTTAGGAAAATATTATTTAAATTATTCATTTTCGTAAAACATACGGAGCCTAAATAATCACCTCTTTGTACATATGTCATAAATCAAGCCTATCATGGCACTAATCCTGTAAAATCCATGTGCACTACTAATCTAGGCAAGAATTCTTCCTCATTATTGTTAATAGAAATGAGTCTGGCGTGTCATTACTTATAGAAAGAACTTTTACGTGATTCATGACGATTGGACGTGGCCATCAATTTGGAATATCTCGTCCTACTATAAACATTGCAAATTTAATTATAAAAATTAAATGGATGAGTCAGTAATTTGATAACTTCAAAAGAACGGGGAACTTTGGTTAGCCGCCGCATGCAACGTCAGTTGCCTGTATAACACGAGATCCATGCTTTTTCTTCGGAGGACCAAGAAGGAAAGGTCGTCATTTCAAATTCAATCTGGGCTGCGCAGTTTGCCTGGGTGACGTCAACGTGCACGGAAGAGTCGATCAGAATTCCGGGGACAGAGACAGAGAGAGATCATTCGGTTGGTAGTCGTTGAGTTTGTTTGCACTTATTGTTGGCCCACAAATGCTTGCACAACGTCACAGAAATCTTTGGGTAGATTTAAGTCTAAAAATTTTTTAGAGTCAATACACGAAAATCATAAAAAAAAAATCGAATTAATATATCTGTAACATATTTACTCGATGTTAATTTTCTTAAGATTAAATTAATAAAATTAAAAATCACAAATTGGTTCATCTATAATAAATGAAAGGTAAAACTCAAAACTAATATACCTATCAACTATCATGTGTCATTTAACTTAACAATTCTAATTGTAAAATTTAACAAGAATTAATAAAGAGTAACTTATTAATAGGCGTACCATTTTGAAAAAACTGTATAGTCCAAAAGCTAGTTTTTAGTAAATTTATCAAATGTGTACCTATTTAACTTTTAACCCAAAATTTTATTAATTACATATTACAAAACATTAGATTTTGCAAAAAAAAAAAAAAAACACAAAATATCATAATACTTTTTATACAACAATTGGCTTTATTTTCTAACTTTTTTCCTTTCCTTTTCCTTTTGCTGGTGGCTAGCCATCGCCAAGTTGCTCTCTCCCGTGGGGGGTGAGGCTAGCCCGCCCAACCATAGCCGATGGCCGGCCAAAGGCAAAAGGTAGAAGAAAGGAAAAAAAGAAAAAAATAATATTATTAGGATAGACGATGTTTATATTAGTAAATTTCAATTAAAATTGACCGGATAAATTTAATGGGCAAAATATGAAAAAATTTAAGACTCAATTGATAAAATTTAAAGATTCAGAATTGAATTAACAAAAATATAATAAATATACGACTTTTTAGATAATTTTCTCCGGTTCAACGTAGTGAAAGACTGAGATAATGATTCCATCTTGTTTTGGAGTGCCCCGTCATGGGTGACCAGAGATTATGTCAAAGGGCTTTACTAGTTAAAATGTAATATCATTTCTACGATCCCACGATATTGGAACACGTACTTCTATATTAGAAAAAGGGGTTGTTCAAGATGTCCCACCCACAGGGAAAATCCAAATGGTCAGCCATTCCTGACCGTTCACGTCCTCCTCTCCCAAAATTTCTGGACAAAGACGATCACGTCAGGATAGATAAGACTTGCGTCATCCTCGCGCTTATGTTCTCGACCGTCATAAAGCCGTCAGGACATCTAGAAAGTGAGACACATTTGTGATTGATTTCCTTACTCCCACACGAGCTCACACGTGTCCTTGATTTTCCATTGGTGAGTTATACATGAAACATTTACATAGAGAGGTAGCTATTATATACTCAAAAAAAAAAAAAAATCTATTTTCAAAATTCTCATTACACATCGAGATCAATGTCTAATGGTCAAAGGATAACGATGGTGACGGTTGCTTGGCTAAGCAGAATGGAAGAGAGAGAGAGAGAGAGAGAGAGAGAGAGAGAGAGATGTTGAGTTAATTTGTGATTAAATGAAGATTAGTAGGCCCATGCAATATTTCTAAGGATGGATTTTCTAATTTCTCTGCTCTTTGCACCATCCACCTTTTTATTTTGCTGGGAAAGAAAGGCGGGGTTGGGAGACTAGCCCGAATATATATTTGATAATGCTATCATAAAGATTCAATATTCAATCTAAAATGTTGGGATGTATTACTTAACGTCACTCATAATTTAGAGGGAACAAAGGAGCATTTAAGGTTGTTTTTTATTCAATGTAGCTTTGGCATTTCCAATTTATTGTATTGGTTCGATAACAATTTAGTTGGCATTCTACAGTAGTAAAAGTCACATGACATCTAGTTCAACATGATGGGGACCCACCACGAATAATTTTAAATGTTCTATATCTAATTGAACAAACAAGGAAGGGAGATAGAAAGCCTTGAAGTACATAAATTGCCACCTTGCCTAAATTTGCTATGGATAAAATGATTTAAATCCTTTTTTTTATTTTTATTTTTTGTCAGAGATTTGAATCGCTAAAGATTTCAGTTTCTTAGGATCTAGATAGTAAGATTTATGAGTCTTAAGCATTCAGATCATTAAGTATTGTGGACTAAGTTTAGATAAGAACTTAAGTGACTCTTCTGAAAATCACAATTAAGTTTGGCTAACATGTGGACATATTCAGTATTTTGACATAATATCATGGGATGGCACATTATTTGCATTCCTTAAGTAAGGGATACAATATAAGAGGACAACGGATGATAAATCAAAGGCCAAGTATGAAGTATGCCTGATTCAATAGTGTAGATGCATATTTACCATCACCCCTCTCTAAAAGGAAAAAAATTCTGGTCCATGCTCTAATTTGCTACTAATTTTGCTACCTCACCGTGCAAGTCATGCACATTCATGCACACGTATCTGAGTTTTGCCCCCAACCTGGCCCAATGTACATAAATATGTGAGTGACATAAGTTGAAAAATAAAACCATCGTCCAATCAGAATTCCACAAGGCAACCTGGGCGTCATGTTGCTCAAATCCTTTTTGTCTCTCTCCGAACTTCCTCACAAAAGGACACAAAAAAACACGAATCCCCCACCGTCAGATAGGAACTCCCCCCGCCCGACCCCAAACTTTTCAACGCGTCCGATCTTGCCTGACCAAACCCTATAACCTACCAACCCTCCATCATTTGTTTGTTGCCACCAAATTTAAAATTGACTATACTAGTATAATAGTTTTTGAGGTATTACGAGAATAATAATTTATTGTGAGTTATAAATTTTTGAAAAAGTAAATCCCACAACATTTATAATTATTTGTGATTTGATTTTTTGTAATTCAAAATAAACTATTATTATCACAGTACAATAAAGACCGTTGAGCAACCATTTCTTATTTGAAATTTATCTTCTTAAAGTTTACCAAAAAAATACATGCACAAATTATCTCACTCTTCACTTCCTATTTGATATTAACTCACTTTGCCATGGAAGGATCTTCTTCAAGAGGTAATCAGAATAGTGAGAACAAAGATGAGATGGGGAAGAAGAGGGGATAACGGTCGCGATGTGATCAAAACCGGTACTGTGCAATCCGGTGGCGCCCTTGGGGCAAGTTTGCGGCTGAGATCCGGGACCCCTCGAGGAACGGCACCCGCCTCTGGCTCAGGACCTTTGAGACTGCGGAGGAGCCGTGCCTACGACCGGGCTGCCTTTGCCTTTCGAGGCCATTTGGCCATCCGCAACTTCCCCAACGAGCAACAATATTACGCTCAGAATGATTTCAATGGCTCCAGCGACCACAGTTCTTTCTTGGCATCCCATTCGCTGTCATCATCGTCATTCTCATCAGCAGGTTCGTCATCATCCGCTGTGTCAGCTCTACCGAGCCTTCCAGAGACATGAACGAGTTCGAGTATCTGGACCATAAGTTGTTGGAGGAACTACTGATGTCGCACAGCGACATGTAGGGTATATGCGGGTAGGCAAGTCCATCTTTAGGGTTTCCAAAAATTATAGGTGAGAAATCTTTCTGTTTCTTGTTTCGATCGACTTCTTCGGTGAGAGTTTTCGCTTGAGGAAAGAGATCGCATGGCATTTCAATTGCAGCGTTTCATATTCTGCTTGAATAAATTACATTTGGCAATCATCAAGGGTGCATTTTCACAACGGGGCTCAATATGACTAGGCAATATTGTAATTTGCATGATAACTTCGACCAATATTAGTGGAACAAATGGTTCGTCATACCTATTTCTTTCTAAAGTACTTCTCTGGGTACTTGCATTCAATTTAAGCAGTAGTATTCATACAAAGACAGATTTCTGGGATGCTTAAGTTATTTCTTTTCAATAAACCTTTGCAATATATCTTAGGTTTCTAATGTTAATTACCAAGATACAGTTTCCGAAATTCTTTCGTAGTAATCTAGTTTGGAAGAGCTTCTCTGTGTTTGAGAACAGGTTGATGTAAGACCAGGCTGAGCTAGGGTTTTGCAGTTTTAAGGTGCAATTAATATTTTTTAAATTTTTTTTTAGTGATTTGGGTACTTTGAAGTAGGGGTGATGCGGTCCAAGGTGGGTAGGTTCTAGACCTAAACTATGTTCCCGACCCTTATAATCAATTCCCATTATTTGAACCATGTACTCGACTCTATTTGTACTAAACCTCATTTTAGAACCAACCTATTTTTTCGGTCTGATTCCTGAGTTAAACCTGTTTCCATCGGAACTTATTTTGTAGCCGTCCGATATCCTACACAATTTCAAATTTTACATTAATACTTGAGAAAACAACGTAATCCTCCTAATTTATATTGAAACATTAAGCATATATAATTGTTGGGATATAATATATAGAAACGATAAGATCTTACAATTTATGTCAATATAAAATCATCAGAGAAATAAATGAGAAAATCAGGACATTAGAAATTTACGTGGTTCGGTCCGAGTATCGGTACCTACATCCACGGAAAGAGCCGGTAGCAAATGATCCACTATAATATGATAATCAGAGTTTACAATTGCTCAAGTATTTTTCACATCTAAATTTAATCCAAAACTCAAAGTGTTTATAAATAAATAACTCATTTAAATATAAATTTACAGCATAAAAAAAATATCACGTGTTCAAGTCGCACGCCAAAAAGAAAAATCTTCAGCTTCTCTTAGGCGGACGTGCGGCTTCTTACGTTTGGCTTCGGCGGCTTTGTAGGGGTGCAGCAACTCACCGACGAAAAAGAGGGACAAAACCTGCGTAAAAATTCTATATTATACGTGGGTGTGCCCAAGGTCAAAAGTTTGACCTTGGGCCCCACTGGTTTCACGCAGAGACGAATGGTGCTGCATAGACTTCTTCACACGTGCAGAGGAGAGGACTTGCTTCCTCTTACGTGCGTGCGCGCTGATTATTTCCTCTTTTGTAAATCTGTCTCATGAATCCAGCGAATTTATTCTATTTGGGGAAATCTTTTTCAACAAAAAATTCGGTATAATAAATCATTATCCGAATTCAAACTCGAAACATTAATTTAACAATAATCAATAAATATATGAACATTTTTACTAAACCAAACTAATGATCCATAAGGCTATTTATCATAGACAAATACCATAAGGCAAAACTGGTACACAAACCAATTTGGTTGATTTGGTTCTTGGGTGGGTATTACTCGGAGCCGGTTCCCAAACCTGTCTTTCAGGTGGGCCGATCTAGTTCTTGGATAGACCCGATCTTGTGGCATATCCCTACTTTGAAGCAAAAACAAAACTTTATTATATTCCAGAATTATTGGGCTCCTTATTTTGAATAGGACATGATGAAAAGGGCGACTGAGAATGTTGAACTTGTTCTTGATGGTTTGATTCTGACCTGAGTTTTCCGGTCCCCAGCAAGCGGTTTCGCTCATTCACCTTTACAATTTTGTGTGCCTTTTACCAAAAAAAAAAAAAAGAAAAAAGAGAAATTTGTGTGCCCTGACCATCAACAGGAGAAGTAAAGGGATCCAAACCAGTGCCTGTCACACGCACTGTTGCACCACCAAGTCGACTGCCCCCTAGCTGGACATGGCCTGCATCACCGGCCCGCCCATGAGGAGGACCGTGCACAGTGAGAACGCCGTGATGCCGTTGTCGTAGCGTGCCTGGTTGCCAAAACTCCCTCAAAGGGCAAGGATCGAGAGGGTTGCAAGCTTTGACACGCTGTGGGCGGCGAGGAGGCCTCGGGATGCAACTCGAGAGGGGAGATTGTTAATCAATTACTAAATAAAAACATCATCCGCTTGTAAAATTGATCTATTAACTATTCGTGCAGCTTTCGTGCAGTTTTCGTTCATTGGCCATGCCTATGAATATAAAACTTTTTAAAAGGAATTGATAAATCTAAATGAGAATTTTCAATCGGTTCATCACCCTCTTCGTCCTCCCCTCTTCGACTTTGAATTCAATGCCACATGAAACCCTTTGCCATGAACTTTTGGCTCCTTACTACCGGCGCCCAAAATTGATTTGAACCTAGCAAAAATATGCTTACTGTATAAAACAAAAGAGGTTCCTCAAAAGAGTCATTTGTATGCTTTCTTGTAAGGAATAAAAGGAGGAAAAATTATTTAAAAAATTTTAAACTTGTCGCACGAATATCATTCAATGTTAACTTTTCAATTTGATCAATTTAATCATAACATGTTGATAATATGCCAATGTAGCCCTTTCCACTAGAATTGGATGGAAATTGCTTATGTGGATACTAGTTGGTGCCAATATAGACAATTTTTGTAAATTTTTTTCCTTTTTCTTTTTCTTTTGGTCTTTTTTTTTTCTTTTCATACGTAAACTTGTTTGAAGTTCAAGCTACCATACCACTATCTATAAGGTCCTCCAGACTTCAATAAATTTAACGATGATATCAACAATATGTACACACGAAATTTAAAATAAGCATGCATAGGTTATATTTGCACAATCACAAGAGCTCATACATAAACTTGTTTGAAGTCCTTGATACATCAACAACTACAGCAACCATGTCAATAATATCTACAAACCTAAAATAAGCATGCTTAGGTTATATTCATACAATCACAAGAGCTCATTTGTAAACTTGTTTAAAGTTCAAGCTGGCAAGCCACTTATCTATGACTATAAGATCCTCTAGACTTCGACAAATTCAGCGACCATGTCTTTGCTTAGTAGAAGATCAACTGCTCTTAAACTGCTTCCCACGAACGAAATAGCCGATCAACAATGGAAGGGAAATCACTGTCCCGAACACCACCCAGCAGAGATTTAAAAGAGAGTTGATAATTAGCAGTAGTTCATCATTCATTATAAATTTTAAGCAATTTAACCCAGCAGTCTTTTAAATGAGAAAAATGTAACTATAGAACGACATGGTTAATCAGAAAAAGATCAGTAGTACTCATGCAATGCTGTAGACTTTCACATGCAATCCATATTCGTTTGCGAACACAAAGGAAGCAATGGTCTATGGATGTGCCGCCTGTATAAAAGAAAAAAGTAATTAAAAAATTAAATAAGAAATATATTATCAAATTTAAAGCATGTTTGGTGAAATTAAAATAGTTGTTTATTGTTAGTTAATAAACAAAATAAACTAAAGTCAACCTGAATAATGGCAAAGCGTAAGGCAAAAGGCAAGCTACAGCAAGAGAAGATAGGACCATAGTTGCCCAATTACGACCCTCGACAGAACGCCAAAAACGACGGTCTAATTCCGCATGCTATAAGTTTCTCTTCATTGCTATGAATATCCCTGTATCCATGTGCACCATACATTTTCATTTATCGTCCAAACCATAGTGAGTTCAAAAATAAAATAAAAAATATTTTATCACGCAAGAAAATGTTGAGACATAAATTATTATCGATAATAAAAATATTTTTTATTGAATAAATATTTTAAGCAATATGAGTTATGATTTTTATATAAATAAGTTATACTTGATTTATGATAATTGGATGTTGAGTATGGCCATCAACTTGGAATATCTTGTCGCAATATAAACATCGCAAATTATATTATGAAACTAAATAGATGAGTTATTAATTTGATATATTCAAATGAATGGGGAACTTTGGTTAGCCCCCGTGGGCAACATCAAGTGCCAATATGACACGAGATCAATGCTTTTCCTTCGGAGGCCCGAGAAGAGGAGGTCGTCCTTTCAACTCCAATATGGGGGCGCATTTGCTGCGGGTGACGTCAGCGTTCACGGAAGCTCCAATCAGATGGGAGAGAACCGAGAGAAAGAAACATTATTCGTTGCGAGTTGTTGAGTTTGTTTGCACTATATATTGGCCCACAAACACATGTAACTCCTCACGGATACTGTTGGGCGGACTTTACTCTAAAAAGTTCGTATTAATGTCATAAAAAGGAACATTCGAATCCACGTAGAGTCCACCAAAAATATAATATTTTTTTATACTGTGGTTGGCCATGTTCCTATCCCATTTATAAAATTAATCTATCCATCTTCTTAATGAAAGATTTCAAATAAGAGTTCAAAATGAAATCGTTTTCTCAAAAAAAAGATCTAAAGTGGAAAATGTCTCAAATTTTGATATAAACGTCAAATCTTATTCATAA
Organism: Eucalyptus leucophloia subsp. euroa; assembly: GCA_017140325.1. Lineage (NCBI taxonomy): Eukaryota > Viridiplantae > Streptophyta > Magnoliopsida > Myrtales > Myrtaceae > Eucalyptus > Eucalyptus leucophloia. The sequence continues at coordinate 26,235,629 of CM029471.1, forward strand.
ACAGGGGCATTTTCATCCAAGAACATTTTTTTTTATTTTTTTTTATTTCTTCATTTTCACTTTATTTTTGTTTTCTTTCTTCATCTTCCTCATGCCTTCATCTTTTCTCCAAATCACCTTCGACTCCATCATTAGCCTCCCCACAGCGAGCTCGTGAGCTTCGCGTCGTCATGTAGACTCTCATCGATCAAGGTGACACGAAACAGACTTGAAGTAATTTGATGCTGGTCGCCTTCTCCAACAACAAAATCCTTAGTTCCTTAGGATGCATCAAATCTCAGCTTGCCCCTGCTTGATGTAGGGCTCAGATTGGCCTCCATCTAATGACGAAGATGTTGGAATTACTGTCAAGGGTGGTGGCCGACGAGATCGAGGGCTCGAATTGGACTTGCCAATAATAGCAATGTGCAATTGGAGAGGAAGGTGTGGATAAGGATAAGGTCAATCTCAGGGAGTTATGAGATTTGAGAACTGAGGTTGGAGAATGTGGAATTGGGAGGAGATCCTGTGATTTGTAATTGGTTAATGGTGGTAGATTTTTTATGATATGCCTGGGGCTTCTTTGGCCATGTGATCGGTAGGTAATAATGTGAAGTTGATTGACAATCAATTTGAGGATGGGTTATCCACTGAGGAGAAGAGTCGCGTTGATGAGAATGGCAAAAATGCGAGTGGATGTCTCCAAACTAGGGATTACTACGAGGAGCCACTTGCATTGCAAAGGAAAAGGATGAGCTTTGAAAGATCAAATTTGCCCAAGTGGGGCAAACTTGAATTTGAAATTGATGAGGCAAACTTGTTGCTGAGGTTTAAATAGTCACCCGCTACAATGAAATTGTTCTTTTGCATAAAATTGTTGATCATCAAGCGAGTGTTAATTGATTGGACGCTTAAGTCAGTCAAACAAGATGATCTAGCGATGCTTAGTTAATATTGCTTCTGTTGTTGGCAAGCAGTACCAAAACTAGGCAATAAGATTGCAGTTTCTAGGTTGACAATAGGCATGGAATTTCTGACCAAAAAGAAGGCATGGAATAAGTAGCCGAGAGAACAGATGTTGCTAGAGGGATAAGTTACATTGCTTGAGAGTTGGATAAGAAGTTGGAGTCTCGGCAAAAGCAAAAACATGTTGCTAATGAAGATTAACCAATTGGTAATATTAGTCAGGGGCTTAAGAGTCATGCGACATCCATGGTTCGGACCACTGTCTCGGTCATGAAAGGTGGTCTAGCAATTGGTATGCCGATAATGGTGATCAGCCATAGATCGATCCAAGGATCGGTCATGGATCAATTCGCCCGATTTGGAAAGGTGACTAAGAATCAGCTATGTTCAATCGAAAGATTGACCATGGGTCGGCCACGGGATCGACAGTGAATCAGTCCATCAATCACACAAGTTGATTAGAATATTTAACCATGGATAGGTTGTTTGACCATGAGGATCAGTCACGGGACAATCATGTATTGTCATGGATCAATCAATGGATGGTTATGGTCGATTCCGCGCAGTCATGTACTGATAGTGGATGACTCCGCGTGGTCATTGGTATCAGTCGTGAATGACTATTGACTAATTTCGTGCGACCGTGTATTGGCTCGAATCGATCGACCCCACACGATCACATGACAATCGAGGACCGACCATGGATCAACCATACGCAAACATGGATAGGTCACGAACCAACAATGGAGTGTTGTAGGGATCGTGGACCGGCCACAGACTAGTCCTAGGCCTGGTTACTTGGACCAAGAACTGGCCATAGGCCTAGCTGATCTTGGCCATGCCCTAGTCAGAATAAACCATTGACCTAGTTATGCCAATTAGGCTTGGCTATATCCAACCTCATTCGATCATGAATTAACCACAAACCTCGGTCCAAATAGGATAGTTGATTGTGGATGAATGTGAAAAACTCTCACTAAATAATGATGGCGTTTACCTTGGCTTATTTTCATTATTGACGTTATGTTCCTTGGAAGATTACAATTTAATGAGGAAGATGACTCATGTGTCCAAGTGGCAAAATAAGAACTTAGCTTATGATTGTATTTATGTCCTTTTGAAGTTAGTTAATTAATGAAGAAGATGACTCATAAGCTTCAATGTAATGGATATCATTACAAGCCATTAATGAGGGAGATTACTCATAAGCTTAGGTGTTATAATCATCATTACAAGGCATTAATGAAGGGAGTGACTTATGGGCTTATGTGTCCTAATTAAGGTAAGGTTATTATTACCCTAAATTGAACCTTGAAGAGCAAATTTACCCAAATCATTAGTTGCAAGATGGCTCATTATACAAGTGGACCAATGAGAAGAAGACAAGTACTTTTTCAAAGCCTTCGGTGCCACTTCACCATAACAGGTGTGCCACCTCTTCCAGAGAAGGTCTTCTTTAAAGTGGTGACTCATGACTAGGTGGACCAATGAGAAAGACACAAATAAGGCTACAATCATTCCTTTAAAATTATAGGCGCCACTTAATCTAGGTAGTGTGCTACCTCTCTTTAAATAGTCTTGCCACCTTATTTGACCATTTGGAAATGCCATCATGGAGGGTTGGTTTATGAATAGAGGCACTACCCATTCATTTCCCCAAGTCTTGGCTCATTTCTCCCATTCCTCCCCTCGCTTGCATGCCCTCACTCTCTCGGTTACTCTTTCTCTCCCTCGGCCACTTTCGTCCTTGTCACTCGCTCGTGCTACTTAGCTATCGCTTGGCTATGGCCACCGCTTGAGCAATTTGTAAGTAGAATTCCTAACCCTTGACCAAGGCAATGTGTTACGTTGTTGGATTTAGTCGTGTGCTCACTCATGTGTAGTCATGTGCATTATGATGATTGATTTTGTATGGTTTGCTAATATCTTGTATTCATAAATACAATCACACCCCCAATCATGAATGAGTCTCACTTGGTTATGAAATCAGCATTGAGACATAATAGTTTGAGCCTTACTTGGCTTTGAATCGGCATTGAGGTGTGTCGATTTAAGTCTCTCTCGGCTTTGGATCGGTGTTTAGGCATGTAGATTTGAGCCACAGGTTCCATGCCATGCTCAGCATATTATGGCATGAATGATAATTATTTTATTTCTATTCTAGAACTATTTTTCTATTTTATACTTGTTTATGAAATAGAAATTCGTTTGGCAACGCAATCTCATTTTTCTATTTCTAAAACACATTTTTAGTTCTAAAACACATTTTTAGTCCAAAAATAAGTTTTGAAAAGAAATGAGAAGTAAAATTTTTTTACTTCTCTCTTTTTGGAACACAAATAAGAAATAAAAACTATTCTCATTACTTGTCCTTACTACTAGCTAGGGCCACCCACCTACCGTTATTGCCCACCATCCGTCACTGCTGATCGCATCCTCCATTGGTTGCTATCACTAGCCTAGTTGGTTGTTGTCCACCGACCGTTGGTGATCGTTGCTTGCCGGTCACTACCGCCGGTTGTTGGTTACCACCACTTGCCGATCACCGATCGTCGATCATCGGGTGCCGTCCTTCGCCGAAGAGAGAGAAATTTTATGTTGTTATCAAATGAATTTCTAGTTTGAGAATAAAAATTTTGTATCATTATTAAATGCGTATTTTTGCTTAGAAACTCATCTAAGAATAAATAAATTATATTTCTTTCTAGAAATCAATTTTTGGCCACAATGGTTGTCATTCGCACATTTGGTAGTTATGGTGTCTTAGGTCATGGTACACACATTTGCATGAGTATGCCTTCGGACCCTATTTGCATCGGCTAAGATAAAAGGATAATGAACCGAATTGTGTGATGCATGATGTGTCGTCCAGTAAAGGAAAGATAAATTTTGTCAACACATCTTGGCTATGCCAAGGACAAATCATTGAGGAAGATGGTCTAGGAGCATGCCTCAAAAAGGACAATATTGGGTTGGGATGAGGGATGGTCCAAGAGCACACATTTACCCCCAAATGATGCATTTTACATTGCCTCGTTCATGAGAATGGGATGCCCAATGGATTTCAAATGCACGGTGGATTCCGGATGCTCGATGGATTTCAGATGCCCAGTGGATTTTGGAAAAACTAATGGATTTTGATTAAGTTAATAAATGAAATTCCATGTGCATGTTTCTATGTTTCAATTTGATGATTCTGGTAGTGCTTGCATCACAAATAAGCCGAGTTGTTCACATGAACATACTCAAGGTAATGCAACGGATTTGCTATTGATCTACCATCAACACCTTAACGAGGTTGAAATTCAAAAATTGATTCAATGATGAGACGTCCTCCTATTTGGAGATTAGTGATTTTACTTACTGAGTCTTTAACTCACCCCATTGTTTTTCTCAGATTTTTAGGTATGGAAGTCTCACCCCTTTAAACCTGAGGCCACGCTAGAGGAGATAGAAATCCCCTAGTCTACAACTGATAGAAGATTAATGTAAATAAGGAAATGCACATAGAAAATGGCTTGTAATTATATTGATGTAATATAGTATGCTTTGTGTAGTGTTTTCCCGACTGTTCGATTATTGTGTTGTCTGGGAGATGGTTGTTGTACACACTGCCACATGCTCACAAGAAAGTATAGAAACAAAAACGGGTCGATGATGCGCTTGGGACGTCGCAACAATAACCCCCATCAAGTGGTCACAAGTCATATGGGAATAACATTAACAATGAGTAATATTAGCAAGAGGCTTAAGAGGAGTCATCTTAGCATCAAGTGATTTGACATATCATGGCATGTTTGGTAATACTCCAATTTTTCTATTTTGCTATTATTTTGTTCTTAGAATAGAAATCCATTTGGTAATATCAGTTAATTTTTCTATTCTCAATAATAGAAAAGTGGCCCTATAATAGATTGGGAACCAAAATAAAAAGTAAAATAATAATAATAATTGTTTGTTCTTGAGAACAATTTATGAAACAAGGTCCTTTTTTTTTCTTTTCTTTCCTATTTTTCCTTCCTTCTTCTTTCTCCTATAATGAGTCACTAGGCCTCAGTGATAGCTGGCGACCGGCCAAAGACTTGGGCTAGCGAGGCTCAACCTTGCTAGATCTGGCACTCGACCTCTCTAGATCTGGCGAGGCTTGACCTCACCTAGATCTAGTGAGGTCGAGCCTCGCCATGGTTGGGCAAGATCAAGGGGTAAGGCTTGACTTTGCCCAAATCTAGCAAGGTCAAGCCGGTCACTAGCCATTGCCAAGGCCTTGTGACTGGCTAGAGGAGGAAGAAGAAGGGATGAGAAATATATATATAAAGAAAAATCCTAGATAATTATTTAAAACTAAAAATATTCACGTCACAAAATTTTTTGAGGATTGACACTTTTTTGTTCTTTTTCTATTCATAGGATATAAATTTAGAGTCATACTAAATGTGTTTTTTTACTCGGAAACTCGTCGAGGAAATAGAAATGGAAAAAGTTATTTCTGAACATAAATTATTCTCGAAAATAGAAATATTAGCAAATGCATCATTAAAACCCTAGACAAATCATATCGTCGCATTAGAAGTGAAGACCTTCGTAATTATCTATTCTTAAAACAAAATAGAGCCATTGAGGCGTTTTAGCGAACATCTTTGAGGCGCGTGGTATGCCTCGAAGGAAGACGCTCATATCAGACCAAAACTTGCAATTGATGTCAGGATAAAGAGAACCTAGTTTTGTAAGCATGTCGCTTGTTTCGGCTCCGTAGAATTGTCTAGGAACCATTTTGAGGAGCAAAAATTAAAATCTTCAACAAATTAGCTTGTGTTGTAATGGCTTACACCAAATAAATGCCCGTCCTAATAATACGATGAGATGGCATTGCAAGAGAGAGGGCCTGATGATGGTGTCGAAGGTGGAGGTGATGAAGAGCAAAGGAGGCGTGAGGAAGATGAAGAAAGAAAATGAAAAATTAAGAAAAAATATTCTTAGATGAAAATGCCATTACCTATGAATATGATTTGAATTTTGAATTCTTATTTGAGACTAAATTAATCACTTAAAACTCTTATTTAAGAATACAATCACTTTAGACCCCCTTTTTTGTGCCAGTGATCTATATAATCAGATATGTGAGCCTTATTTGGTATCCATGGGAATTAAGCACTCAAATCATTAAATATTATGGATTGAGCTTCGACAAGAATTTAACCGTACAACACTATTCTTGCAAGTCATGACGTTACTTTGGATATTGACACTATTGTGCAAGGACTGATTCTACCCACCACATACCCATTAAAAGAGATTATATATAATTCATGATATACAATAATGACATGTAACAGTGGCTATTTTGAAAATCACAATTAAGTTGGATTTCCAATTTTGACATCCTCAGTATCCGACACAAATCGAGGCACAATAAAAGAGGATGATAAATGATTCGCACCCCGTGTAAAGGACACATTATAAGAGGATGACGGATGACAAATTAAGGCCAATTGTGCTAACGAGCCTCGTACGTATATCGTATGTAAGAAGTATGCCTAATCCAATAGTGTAGATGCATATTTACCATCACCCCTCTAACTAAAAGAAAAAAAAAAATTGAGGTCCATGCTATCATTTGCTTCTAACTTATAGTGCATTTGATAACACTTCTGTTACCGAGAATAATTTCGGATCGAAAATGATTCTTTTTTATTCTGTTCCCGAGAACAATTTCTAAACATTTTAAATCATTCGGTAACTGTCAAAAATTTCAATTCTCGAATTAGAATTGTGTCTGGTATCGTCCTCAAAACCTCTACTTCAAATCATTTTCTTTAAATTTTTAAATAATTTTGTTACTTTTTTCTTTCATTTCTCCTCTTCTTCTTCAAGGATTGCCGGTCGCTGGCCTTAGGATGACCGGTGATTGGCCAGACAAGGACCGATAACCTCACTAGAGGGTCACTAGCCCTCGCCAAAGCCACGCCTCATCGGTCAAGCCTCGCCAACAGCTAGGCGAAGCTCGACTGAGCCTTGGCTAGGCTAGTGGCCACGCTTAAATCTGGCAAAGTCAAGCTTGCCCAACCGCCGATGGGGCAAGCTTGACCAAGCCTCACTCGGTCAAGCGAGGCACAAGGGAGGCTCGAGCGAGGCTCACCTGGCCACTGGCGAGGTTCAACCATGCCAAATCTAGCGAGGTCAAGTCTCATTGGTGGCTAGGCGAGCTCGCCAAACCTCGCTAGATTGGTCGCTGATGGCGGCAGCAGCGGTTGAAGAAGAGAAGAGAGGGAAGAAGAACAAAAAGAAGAAAGAAGAAAAAGGAGAAAAAAAATGAGCTGGTTTGATTATGAAATTATTCCCAATAACAAAGAATTAACTTTTTTTATTTCTCGATTTTGTTTTAAATCTACTTTCAAGAACAAAAAAAATAGAAATTTACTTTCGGAAATAAAAGTTTTACCAAATAAATTTATGTTCCGAATTTATTCTCAAAAACAAAATAATAGAAATTATTACTATTTAGCAAGTTGCCAAATGCAACCTTAGCCGCCTCATCATGACATCATGCATACGCATCGGAGTTTTGCCCCCACCCTGGCCCACAATACATAAATATGTCCGAGACATAGCAATTTTATATAATTTGAAAATAAAGCCATCGTCCAATCAGAATTCCAAAAGGCGGACGTCAAGTTGCTCAAGTCCTTTTTCTGTCTCTCTCCGATCCTTCTCACAAGAGGGCATAAAAAAAACGAAACCCCCACCGTCGGATACGACCTCCCCTACAAACTTTTTTTTTTTTTTTGAGCAAACCCCCTACAAACTTTTCAACGCCTCCGATCTTATCAAGTTAGACCCTATAAATACCCTCCAGCGTCCGTAATTTTTTTGTCGCCGCCAAATTTGAACTCTTTCTTCTTCTAGCTTACCGAAAAAGCTGCCACACAAATTATCTTACTCTTCCCTTCCTCATTTGAGATTTAACTCACTTTGCCATGAAAGGATCTTCTTCGAGAGGGAATCGGAACAATGAGAACAACGAAGAGATGGTGAAGAAGAGGGGATCACGGTTGCAATGTGATCAAAACCGGTACCGGGGGATCCGACGGCGCCCTTGGGGCAAGTTCGCAGCTGAGATCCGGGATCCCTCGAGGAACGGTGCCCGCCTCTGGCTTGGGACCTTTGAGACAGCGGAGGAGGCCGCCTGTGCCTACGACCGGGCTGCCTTCGCCTTCCGAGGCCATTTGGCCATTCTCAACTTCCCCAACGAGCAACAATACTACGCTCAAAATGACTACAATGTCTCTGGCCACCGCAGCTATTTCTCGGCGTCCCCATCGCTGTCGTCATCATCATTCTCAGCATATTCATCATCATCCACGGAGTTAGCTCCTACCGAGCCATCCAGAGATGTGATCGAGTTCGAATATCTGGACGATAAGTTGTTGGAGGAACTACTGATGTCGCACAGCAGCATATAGGGTAAATATGGGTAGGCTAGTGCATATTTAGGGTTTCCGAAATTTCATGGTAGGAATTATTATTGTTTCTTGTTTCAGTCGTCTTCGTCAGCGAGAGTATTCACTTGAGAAAAGAGATCGCGTGGCGTTTCCTTCGCAGGGTTTATACGTATTTTGCTTGAAAAGAATTCTTTCGGCAATCTTCAAGACTGCATTTTCACAGCAGGGGCTTAATTTGACTGGGCAATGTTGTTAGTGGGAGTAAAGGGCTCCTATCATTCCTTTATCTTCTAAGTACTTCTCTGGGTACTTGCACTCAATTTAAGTAGTTGTATTCATCCAAACACGGATTTCTGGATGCCAAAGTTGTTTCATTTCAAAAACTTTGCAATATGTCTATGGTTTTATAAGAATATAATATGTAAAAACGACATAATCTTGCAATTTACGTTAACGCGAAATATCAGAGAAATAAATAAGAAATAATAAGGACACTAGAAATTTACGTGGTTTGATCCGAATATCGATATCTATATCCACAGAGAAAGCCAGCGGTAAATAGTCCATTATAATCAGAAAATCAAAGTTTATAATCGCTCACACACTTAAGTATTTCTCACACCTATATTTAACCAAAAATCTAAAGCATTTATAAATTAACTCACTTGGATATAAATTTATGGCACAAAATTATTGCGCGCATTCAAGCTCAAAACAAAACGCCGAAAGCAAGAACTCCTTTTCTTGATTGCAGCAGCGACTCCACATAGGGTTCAAGGAAAGAAAACGTGTGTAATCTATTTTATATGTGTCCAAAATATCAAAACTTTGACCAGGGGCCCACCTTCTTTTAGCTTCACGTGGGAGAGAGACGCTGTAGAGGCTTCTTTCGTAGAGTTTATATTGTGAGCGCCCAAAAAGTCACAGGGCCCCATGAGGAAATCATCTTTCGGCTTCTGCAGACTTCTGTAAATATGTGAAGAGACTTTCTTCGTTTTTTTTTTTCTTTTACTCTATTATTTCCTCTTTTGTAAATGTTCAAGAGTCTAGTGAAGCTTTTCTGTTACTTGAAAAATCTTTATGATTAAATTCAAACTTGAAATATTAATTTAATAGTTTCTAATGTTAATTATCAAGATACAATTTCTGAAATCATTTGGTAGTAATCTACGCTGGAAGAGCTTCTCTGCATTTGAGGACAGGTTGATGTAAAACTAGGCTGAGCTAGGATATTGCAGTTTTAATGTGCAATATATACTTATTTATTGGGTAGTGATTTGGGTGCTTTGAAGCTGAACCAAAACTTCAGTACTTTCAAAATCATTGAGGTTCCTTTTCTTGAATAGAACATGATGAAAATGGTGACCGAGAATGTTGAAAATTACCGATCTTCATTTGACCTGAATTCTCCGGAAGAGAAAAGAGGGTGGAGAGAGAGAGCATGGAATGAGCAGAATTCGCAATAAACTGGGTTGACCTAGTCTATACTTTAAAATTTTTCTCATCAAAATAACTTATATCCGTATGGGATATAGAATATGAAACTGAAATAAACTGAATTGAAATTGATTGGACCGGCCAAATCATCACCTCAAGCTACCATGAAGCCTTATCCAATATAGGTAAAGAAATTGTTTTGTGTCAGTACAAATTAGCCAAATCTCTAATATAAAGAGTTAGGGGGTGCCGCGAAGCGGCGTTCGGAGGTTCCCTGGGTCACCAAAAAAAAAAAAAAAAGAGTTAGGGGGTGCATGACAACCTAAAATTTCTGTTCCAGAAATAGTTTTTCTGTTTGCACTGCTTTTTGTTTTTGGGTAAATCCATTTGATAAACCTATTTAGTTTTTCTATTTCTGAAATAGATTTTTATTCCAGAAATAGGTTTGGAAGAGAAATCAGAAATTAAAATTTTCTACTTCTGATTTCTGGAAGAGAATCATAAATAATTTCTCTAACTAAACCCTAATTTCGGTAAGTCCTCCCTCATCTCCTCTACGTCTCTGCCTCCTCCTCCTCTTTCGCCTCTCCTCATTTTATTAAAAATAAAAATAAATAAATATAAATATATTCATTTTATTCATTTTAAAAAAAAATTTATTAAAATAAATTCATTTTATTAAAAATAAATTTATTTATTATTATTTATTTTTATTTATTTTATTTTTATTTTATTAAAAATAAATTTATTAAATTTATTTTTAATAAATTTATATTTATTTATCATAAATAAATTATTTTTAATAAATTTAATAAATTTATTTTTATTTGCCTTGAGGTTTTTCCAAATAATTTTTTTTATTTTTTTATTTTTATTCATTTTAAAATAAATTTATTCGTAAAATAAAATAAAATAGAATAAATAAAATAAATTTATTTTTAAGGATATTTTTATTTTAAAATAAAATTATATTTTTATTTTATTTTTATGATTTATTTTATTTTATTCATTATTATTTTTTACTAAATCATTTTTATTTTTTTTTTTATATTAAAAGTCGTCGGTCATCGTCGCCATCCGAAAGGAAGAAATTTGTTTCGTTATCAAACAATTTCTATTTTTAGAGTAGAAATTTTGTGTCGTTATCAAACGGTTATTTTTGCTTAAACTCTTCTAGAAATAGAAATAGAAAAATCTATTTTCGCTTAAACTATTTCAACGAATGGTTTGTCATCTTTGCGCGCCTTAATCGGAGGTTTTTAATAATACAAGTCAAATTTCACGGAATGAACAACTAAAATTTGAAAGTCAAGGTCTTCAATAATCAAAAGTAAATTTCCATAAACACAATGAATTGTTTGCCTCCGTATAAATTAACCGAATCTCCAGTTTAGAAAGAGTTGATAGTAGATTTTTAATAATATAAGTCAAATTTCATGGTGTAAGCAGCAGGAATTTGAAAGTCAAGGTCCTCGCACAAAATGGCTGGACAAGGACGACCGCATGAGCATCTTGAACAGGATAGAAAAGAACTCACTACACTTTTGTCTATCAAGTGAATTGACAATATTACATTGACTTTTGAGTGGGTCCTATCTGTCTGAATATCCAAAGTGTTTTTTTGTTTTCAATATTTAGTAAAAAATAAAAACAAAATCTTAGCACATGCAACTTTGTTCTTTTTACTTTAGCAATTTTTATTGCACAATAATACCCCATTCCAGCACAAGAGCTCCTATTTGTGCTTGATTACAAAGAACGAGTTCTCATTGGTGAGTTACGAGTGAAAAATTTACAAAAAGGTTCCGTTGGTTTTAAAAAATAAATGATCTGAAAAATATTTTCTTCAAATTATTTGTATTACTTATAAAAATTAATGAATGAATGATATTTCATCATCCATGAAGAGCTTACGAGTATAGATGCAAGATCGAATGAGAACTCAAAGGTCATGCAGATTTTTGTAGGTTTTGAGAAAAAAAAAAAGGAGAATGTTTTGTGCAAAAGTGACGAGGGTTTTAAATTTCTCCCAACCAATCCGAAATACCCTCCCAACCCATCTAAATCCAACTCGAATTGACTAAGAAAAGTCAATAATTCATTCCGACTTGTTTAATAAACTAATAACCCGAAAAGAATCCAATTTATTCAAAAGCATCTGAATTTGACTATTCTCGAGATCAAATCCTAAGGGAACCTGAATCCAACTAGGCATAAAACCCATGCAAAGTGAAATTGAAGTTCGTGAAGACTCGAACACGAAATTGTCTGTAAATTCATTGTGCGTTTGTTTAAAAAAAAAATAGCAATTTTAAAATTATTTTTCCTAAAATTGATTAATTATATTTTTTGAAAAAATTAGTTGTCAAAATTTTTTTGACATCAATGACTCAGAGATTAGTGTTGATAATTAAAAAAAAAAAATATGTTGAGTACCTTTTCTAAATGATATAACCGTTTAGTTCTAGGAAAATATTTTTCAAATTGTTACTTTTTCGTAAACCTATTACATTTAGGGCTTGTTTCGTAAAAGTTGTTTCTATTTCCCAGAACAACTATTTATGTTTTTCGGAATAACTTTTTATGTTCTTTTGTTTTGAAGAACGAAAAAAGAATAGAAACTTGCTTGGTAAAAATTTATTCCCGAACAAAATATCTATTTTTTTATTCCATGAAATTGATTTGTTATAGAAATAAAAAGTTGAAAAAAGTAATTTCTAGTTCCCAAAAACAATTTTCTAAGAATCTTTTTCTTCTTCTTCTTCTTCTTCTTCTTCCTTTTGGCCGGTCGCTAACCTTGGTCATGGCTAGTGCCGGCGACAGGCCAAATGAGGGCTAGCAACCTCGCGGGAGCATTTTTAGCTCCGGAGATGCCGAGCCATGATGAGGCTCGATCTCGTCGGTGGCTGGGTGAGTTCGGCCTCGCCAAATTTTGGCGAGGTTGACCTTGCTCAACCAAGGTGAGGCCAAGCCTTGCACGGCCATGTCGAGGCTCAACCTCCCCGGTCGGCACGAGGCTAGGCCTCGCTAGGCTAGGGTGAGGCCAACCTAGCGTTGCCTAGGCGAGACTAAGGCTCGTCATGGCCAAGCTAGCCTCTAGCAAGCTCGCCGAACCTCACTCAGCCGGTTGCTGGCCATCGGTCAAAGAAAAAAAGAAAAAAGAAAAAGGAAAACAAAAAAAAAAGAAAATATAGTAAAAGAATTAAAAAATTAAAAGAAATAAAAAAATTTAAGAACCCTACCAAATGTATTTCTATTTCGGGAATAGAAATTTTGGGAAGTTACCAAACATATTCTCTTACTCAAAAATTATTCCTGATAACATAATAAAAAATCATTTATCATAAAAAATTATTCCCCAAAATAGAATCGTTATCAAACACACCCTTAGTAACTCAAAAATACTTGAATGTATTATAAAAAATTTATAGGCCAGTATAATGGGTCTATAAATAAAAAAAGACAAAACAAGTGGATTATAAATGGGTGTATTATAAACTCATTTCAACCTACTCAAGATCCATTTGTTTCACAAAAACTAAATAATTAGAAAAAAATTCAAAGATTATTAATTTTATCATTTGAAATAATTAGTTAATAAAATATGTTTTCATTATCAATAATATTTAATATTTAAATAATTTCACGGATGATGAAAATATTATTTGTCCATTCATTCATTTTTGTAAATTATACAAATAATTGAATTTGAAAAATATTTTCCAATTTTTTATTGTTTGCGAAATAAACGCATGGTTTACCCAATTTAATTTAACCCTACAGTGATCGCTTTCTATCGTCTCAGTATCAGTCACCTCGAGCGGCTTCTTTGCGTCCTCTGCCTCATCCTTCGACAAACCCCCTGCGTCTCTCCCTGCTAAGGGCGCCATGGCCACCACCGTTGGGCTGAACTCGGCCGTGGATACGCCCAACATGTCCTGCAAGTAGTCCACAAGGGCGAGGGCCTCCATGAGGGTGAGGCGGGAGATCTCGTCGCCGAGCTTCCCGATCTTCTCGGGGGCCTCGACAGCGGCAACAGGGTGGATGGTGGTGGTGGGGCGGTGCGTCAGGTGAGTGATTCGGGAGGGCCTGAAGGGTAATTGGAAGGTGGATGGCTGGGTTTTGAGTGGGGTAATGGAGGAGAGGGGCGTTGTGTAAGAGGATGAGCGGGAGACGAGTGTGCCCGTGTTGCCATTGTCGCCACGGAGAGAGAGAGAGAGAGAGAGAGAGAGAGAGAGAGAGGGAGAGAAAGCGAAGAAGGATAGGAGGAATGAGTAGAAGAAAAAGGTAGGATAAGACTGGGAGAGGAATACCAACGAGAGTAGTGAGAGGAGGCACATTAGAGTAAAGTTAGATCCCTGTAGCAATGGGCTTCCTTTACTTTTTATGAATTTATCATTATGATCATTGACTTCGTTACTTTATATTTGTGCATTTTTGTATGGGTTCGAACTGCATAATCGTTAATTAAAATTGAAAACATCGCATCAAATTATGTATTATTAAACAGTCATCAACCAATATGTTAAGATTTTGTTTAATTTAACTCAAAACCAAATCTCGAATTTGTTTCATGATTTATGGATAGCTCGGCCCGAAATTTCACCATCACATTTATGTCCCCGTCCATAACTTGATTCTGAAGGTCCTCACTAACTCAATGAGTTAGTCCATGGAGCCATTCATTCTTAAAAGGCAATAATATAAAGAGAAAAATGCTAAAAATGAATCTTAATATAGGTCGGGTATGAGTTGAGATATTTGCATTATGAATAAATTGATCATAAACGGATTAATGGGCCACTCTAGTTGGACCATTGATGGCCCAATCCAAACCCAACCTAGCCCATCCATTTGACAAGTCTTCTTTTCCATGAAACAAGTGCACCCTAGGATAATATCCTTGATGCACATGTCTCATATAACTTCAATTTCTTACATCTAATTTACTATCCTAATTAAGGTATTGCAAAATATGACTGCTAATCGTTGAGAGCTAACTTCGACATTCAAAGGAGGTATAGTATGCACAAAATTAATCTGAAAGAATGACCAATTAGCTTAAACTAGAATATATATGATATTGACTCAAAGTCACTGATCAAAAGTGATCCTTATCCAAACTATTTGAAATCCAGCACAATTTGAAGCCGGCAATGACCAAATAAAATCTGTTGCATAAGAAAAACAAACATTTTGAAATTGACTTGAGTTCGCATTGACCCAAATCAAACCAGGCCTGCAGTTGAAATTTTTCAAATTGAAACGGCCCACATCCATATAAAATTCAAAATCCCAACAAATTGAATCAAAATTGATCCAACCCGTCAAATCACCACGTTTGGCTATCGTGAAGCCTTATTTAATGTACGTCAAACAATGATTTACATCCATGAAAATTAGTACAATCTTCCATATGCCTCAACCAATATTTAGATTTCATCGGAGCTTTAATATAAAAAATGTCAAATTTCATATGATAAACGACAATAATTTAAGAGTAAAGGACATTCCAAATGCTCAATATATAAAATAAAATTACCATAATATTTCCAGAATGAATTCTTTTCTCAAAGTTGCGGAGATAACACGGTGTAAAATATAATCTGAGATGCACTTTGGCTTAGCCCTCGCGTAGAAAGGAAATGAGCCCATATTATTGCCACTTTAGATTAAAGAATATAAGCCTCTGAAGTCTGTGCATATAATCTCTGGTCAACTTTCGTTTTTAGTGAATATTGTTCGATGCACTAGAAGAGTGACACAATGATTCCGTCACGTTCCGGAGTGCCACGTCATGAGTGATGAGCCAGTGGAATTTTTAATATGATTTCCACGGTACCACAACATTGAAACGTGTATATTAGAAAAAGGTTGCTCAAAATGGTCCCGTTGCGGCCCACAGAGAAAATCCAGTGCGTCAGCAATTCGTGTGCTTGTAAGCCCCCGCACGCAATGGCTGGACAAGGACGACCACGTCAGCATGGACAGGAATTGTGTCATCCTCGTGCTTATATGTTTCTGATCGTCAGAGAGTCATCATCACACGTAGTGAATGAAGACATGATAAAGGACTCATTACCAGGGACGTTGGATGCTCGAGTGATTTGTTTCCTGATCTACACTCAGGAACCGATTTTATGATCCCCGATTTCAAAAGATCGAAATTGGGAATCAAACCAGCGCTTCTTCAATTCTTAATTGATGGGTTATGGTGTAATTTCTTATTCTACTTGTGAATTAGCCCCTTTTAACTTTTGGATAAAAAATGAAATTCTCAATGTAAAATATAAAAGTTTCACCATTTTTTTACGAAAGCATTTGTTCGTCAAGCATGTGTTATGGTTTCTTCATGTTAAAGATCAGCATTCAATTCTCAAGTTGCAAAATATGAATATTTTTTAGAAAAGACTTTAAAACCAATTTCAATCTTGATACTTGTTCTATACTAGTCAACTTATTCTAAGTTTGCAAAACTAAAAATTAAATGGGTTTTCCTTAGAATTGACCTTTAACTAGTTGATTTAGGCAAATTCAATCTAGTTCTTGAATTAAACTAGACATGTTATTCATTAGTAGTTACTAAGGTTTTTATCAAAGTGAATTAACAATATTACATTGAATTGGGAGCATGTCCCATCTATTTGAATATCCGCATTGATATTGTCAAGTTTTAGTTAAAACACAAAACAAAGGAACAAAATCTTAGCACATACAACATTGATCTTTTTACTTCAGCAATTATTATTGCACAAAAATCCAAGAGCTCACGTCTGTGCTTGATTTCCCATTGGTGAGTTATCCACATATTTTACATAGAGAGGTGGCTATTACCATGAAGTATGCCTAATTCAAAAGTGTAGATTAATATTTACCTCACCCAGTGAATCATGCACATTCATGCACACGTAACTGACCTTTGCCTTACCCGGGCCCACAATACATAAACATGTGAGAGACATAGCAATTATACATAATTTGAAAATAAAGCTATCACCAGGTTTCGTCGAATCCTAATTCCAATCGGCATCCTGGGCCTCAAGTTGCTCCAATTCTTTTTTTTTTTTTTTGGTCGATAGTACTGCTTTCATTCATGCATTAAAACGTTGGTTTTACATGAAAGGATAAGTTTGACTCAGAGCATAAAATAGTCCAGAGGGGGTTGGGGGGATTTCGCTTCCACGTTGAGGGGAGTAGTTTGCGCCTATGCGCTTTTGCAATCCAGTCCACTGCGCAGTTCGCTTCTCTCGACCAGTATGCAAGGCTTGCTTTTGTCAGCTGGGCCAGACGTATTTGACAATCCTGGACTTGGTCCTTCACGGCCCATGGCGCCTCTTCCTGGCCCAGAATCAATTGAACTAAAGTGCGACAATCACTTTCGCAAAGTACATGTCTTCTCTGTTCATGTACTTGCCCCACTTGCTTATCTTCTCTCTGTTTCAGCATGTACAGTCCATGGAGCAAAGCTAGGGTTTCCGCTTGCAAAGACGAAAAGGCGTGTACTTCTGTAGCGAACCCATCGACTATGATTCCATTGGAGTCCCGTAGCAAACCTGCAATCGAGCTAGGCGCGTCTCCTTCCACCCACGAGCAGTCCATGTTTAACTTCAGATTTGGGTCTTCCGGAGCTGTCCATTTCACCGGTAAGTTCGCCATTTCTGTTTTCTCTTTTCTCCTTCTTGGGTTCCAACGCTGATAAGTATGGTTTTGTGCGAGGGATGTTTCAATTATCACCTCTGTTGAGGATTTCCTGCCTCGAAAGACTTGGTTATTCCTTTTTTCCAGACTTGCCACAGTACCTCCGCAACTAGTTCTTCAGCAGATGAGTTTAGCTTTGTTTCAAAGAATTCCACCAACCACTTATCCATTCTGGTAACTTTTTGTGTGTTGTGGCTAAGTTTAGTCTCGGATCTGACCATAATGTGTGGACTGTTTTGCAAAAAAAGAATAGATGCTCGACTGTTTCAGGGTATTTTGAACAGAGAGGGCAGAGCGGGTCAGGTAAGATGTTTTGCTTGTAGAGGTTTTCTTTTGTTGGCACTGCATCTTGACATATACTCCACAGAAAAATTTTCAGTTTGGGGGGGATTGATAGATTCCATATTTTTATCCATAGGACTTTAGGTGGCTAATATGAAGATGACGCTCTGTTTGTGTCCTATTTTGAGGATTTGTTATAGATGCTATTATATCCACTTTTAACTGTATACTGCCCATTCTTGGTGCCTGTCCATATCATTTGATCTGACTTTGTCTGCAAGGCGATAGGGATAGCTAGAATTTCATTTGCAATTTTCCTTTGAAACATCTGATTCAGCATCGAATCTTTCCATTCCTTGCGTCCCTCATCTATTAATTCAGCCACCATTTGAGGATCATTTGTGTTTGGCTCCATTAATGGGCACCCACAACCCATCTTAAAGGGGATTTGGGATAAACATAAGTTTCCATTAGGGAAGTATATGCCTCTCAAGATTTGGCTCCATAAGGCTGAAGGGGATTGGGATAAACGCCATGCCTGCTTTCCCAACAAAGCTTTGTTGAAAGTGATTAAATCTTCAAAACCTAGGCCTCCCCTATCTTTCCTGGTTTTTAGAATCTCCCATTTCTTCCAGTGCATGCCTTTCTTGGCTTCATTTTGCTTCCACCAGAATGTTGCAATTCTTTGTTCAATGGCTCGGCAAACCGAAATAGGAATCTTGAATATGGACATTGCATATTGCGGTAATGCTTGCACAACAGTTTTGATCAAGATTTCTTTTCCAGCTTTAGACAAATAATTTTCTTTCCACCCTGCTAGCTTCATATTTACTCTTGCCAATATCCATGCGAACATCTCTTTTTTCGTTTCACCCCAATCGGATGGTATTCCAAGGTATTTGCCGGTCCTGTCGATGCTTGGTACTCTCATCTCTTGGGCCATATTCCTTTTCAACTCCGGTGGACAGCCATTGCTAAAGAACATGCTTGACTTATTCAGATTAATCACTTGACCCGTTGCGTAGCAATATTGATTTAGAACAGCCCCCAAGTTTTGACACTCTCTAACAGTCCCATCCATAAAGAAAATAGCATCATCAGCAAAGAGCAAGTGGGATAGCGTAGGGCAATACCTGTTTAGTTTTATCCCTTTAATGCTTCCATCCTCCATAGCTTTCTGCAGCATCCTTGAGAGCACATTAGCTGTCAAGATAAACAAGTAGGGGGATAGGGGGTCTCCTTGTCGAATCCCTCGTGTAGGTGAGAAGTACTCCGTTGGTTCTCCATTGACTTTTACATTCAAAGAGACTGTTGACACACATTGCATTATTAACTGTACCCACTAATCACAAAAGCCCATTTTTAACATGCACATTTGAAGAAAATCCCATTCCACTCTATCATATGCTTTTTGCATGTCCAGTTTCAATATTGCCTAAAATTTCTTTTTCCTCTTCTTAATCCTCATTTGATGCAACACTTCTTGGACAATTAGGATGTTGTCTTGGATTTGTCTACCTTGAACAAAAGCACTTTGTTCTTTTGAAATGAGCTGTGGCAACAACGGTTTTAATCTGTTTTCCAAGACCTTCGAAATAATTTTATAACTGAAATTACATAAATTGATTGGTCTGAATTGGCTAACATCTTTTGGGCTTTTAACTTTTGGTATGAGAACAATATGTGTCTTGTTGAGGATGGGATCAAGATTACCTGACTCAAAAAAATTCTGGACCATAAGCACTATATCCTATTTTATATCTTCCCAGAAATGCTGATAGAACTGTCCGTTTAGGCCATCTGGTCCAGGAGCCTTCAGGGCACCGAGCTGGAAAATAGCTCCTTTCACCTCCTCCTCAGATATATCAGCCATCAAGAGGTCATTCATCTCCGTTGAAACTACTGTTTGACATTGAGTTAGAATGGGTTGAAGGTTCCTTGGTCCCACCAAGTCATAAAGAGACCGATAATAGTCCGTAATATGGTGTTTGAGCGCCTTAGGATCCCTGCTCCAATTCTGGTCATCCACTTTCAGCATGGTTATTTTGTTGCGTTGCCTCCTTTGAACTGTAGTGGCATGGAAATATTTAGTGTTTTTATCCCCCAATGGAGCCAATCGACGCGGGACCTTAGTCCCCAATACATCTCTTCCTGACGCCATAGTTGATCAATGTCTGCCTTTAACTACTGAATTTTTGTTTTGCTGGATTTTCGGGAATTACTATTTGTAGCCTCCGTTAGCCTTTTCTTGAGTTCTTTGATTTGAGATAAGGCATTAGAAAATCTCTTTTTGCTCCATTCTGCTAGTTCCTCCGTTACTTGATGAATTTTTTGTGGCAAACTTCTGTGGTCTTGAGATCTCGCAGCCCAACTGTCCATAACAACATCCTTGCATTCTTTTTCATCTAACCAATATGCTTCAAATTTGAACGCTTTCTTCCTTTTGCCATGATCAGGATATAAGGAGAGAAGAAGCGGGCTATGATCTGATCTAACCACTGGTAAAGCCAAAACTTCAGCATTTGGAAAGGTAACTCGCCATTCCATTGTACATACTACTCTGTCTAATCGCTTCTTCACCAATTCTTCCCCTTCTCTATTGTTAGACCACGTATACATACAACCTTTACTATCAATATCCATTAAGGAGCATTCATTAAGCATATCACGAAACGCTGCAATTCTGTAGTAATCAGTCTCCTTTTTGCCTTCCTTTTCCCAGTTATACAGCGTGTCATTAAAGTTCCCCATACATAGCCACGGTAATTGATTGGATGTATGTAGATCTCGTAGTAGTTGCCATACCTGAATTCTCTCCTGGAAATTTGTTGGAGCATGGAGAAAAGTAATCCTCATAAGTTGGCCGCTATTAGGATCTATTAAATTATTTGATCTACATTGCACTTTCACTTGAACATCTTCGCTCCACATGAGAGCCAAACCCCCGGCAATTCCTGTTGGCTGCACAAAGAAAGCCTTTTGATATTTAAGTCTCCTTCTTACCCTTTCCACCATCGTTTCCTTATTTTTTGTTTCCATCAGAAAAACCAAACTAGGCCTTTCGAGAGCCACTAAGGCTCTAAGCTCTTGGAACGTCAGGGGGTTGCCTAGCCCCTAATAGTTCCAGCTCAAAATCCTCATGATGTCGCCGGTGGCTTATTAGGGCTAGCCACCAGAGCCCAATCTTTCCCCTCTTTCACTAGCTGAATTGGTGTCTCTAGTAATTCCATCTCATCTATCATTAACCAACTTGATCCCTCAAGCTTCTTTTGTTTTTTTGCTTTTAGAAGCTTTGGCCCCTGTCTATTCATGTCTCCTGTGTCATTCTGCCCTGCATCAGGCGAGTCTAGCAAGTATAATGGTTGTTTCCCTGTTCCTGGTTTAGCTACTGCATCCCCCATAATTTCTACTCTGTGTTCATTCGATGATGTATTTTCTGCCCTTCTTTTGCTTCGATTAGGTCCAGCAGCAGATTCTGCTCCTTTACATCCCATAATTTCCACATTCGACTGCATGGGAGTTTCTGGTACATATTCCTCTTCCTCTGGGTTAGATGTTATTTTTCCATAAAAAGCTGTCCAATGAGGACTCCTTTCCCTTACCTCCACTTTAAGCCAGGGCCCATATTTCCCTACCCTATTTTCTGCCCATTATGTTTTTTCATAGGGCATTTCTTCACAATTGGAGGCATAGTGCCCTAGTTTTCCACAAGAATAGCAATAGTGAGGGAGGTGCTCATATTTAAACTCGACCCACAAATGTTTTTCACCAATCATCACTAGAGCCCCTGTTTTTAGAGGAGCTAATAGGTCAAGTTCAACTCTTACTTTCCCTGTCTTATAGAGCACATTTCCTCGATTCTCTAACTGAACTTCCTTTACTTTTCCCACTTTTCCAGCCACATCAGTATATACTTCTTCCATAATCCATCCAGGGGGCAAGCCAACAATATGAATCCAAAAATCGTAGCGCGAGAAGTCATAATAGTGTTCGGGAATGTCAGGTACACATTGTTTCAGAACCATAAATTACTTGAAAAAGACCAAGGACCAGATTTGAGCACCTTTTCTTTGTCTACCTTTGATTCAAAAACGAAGGAGAAAAACCCCGCCTCTTTTTGAGAAATTTCCACTGCTTCTACCTTCCACACCTTCTTCATTGTGGTGCAAAATGCCAGGAAATTTACATTCGGTTTCGATAGAAGCTTACAAAAGAGAGTATGGTTACATTCGATAAGTTTATTTGTTGGGGCTTCCTTTCTTACAGCAACCACATCATCTTCAGACCATAAATGCCCTAAACTCTTACATAGAGCAGCTACACAAATTTGATTTTCCTCATGACTCTCCATTTTCAAAACTTTCTGGAGTAGAAACAGAACCTGGGAACTTCGTACCTGATTTTGGGGGTGTTTCTAAATTCCGATTGAAGGGAGCTCCATCTAACAAATGAAGAGTAACTCAGCCGCTTTGAGGAGTAAGGCAGTCCGGTTTTCCAGTCAAAATAAAGATCGAGGGCTCAGAAGGAGGAGATGAAATGGAGTGTCAGGTGTCCGGTCTTCCATTCAAAACAATGATCGAGAGCTCAGAAGGAGGAGATGAAATGGAGCGTCAAGTGGCGGATCAATTAGAGGGGATCTCATTTTTAGGGTTTGGATGAAGGGTTTTCGGTTTTGTGGGTTGTGGTTTTTTATTTTCCTTGGGTATTACGGGATTGGGTTCTTCATTGTAGCAGGAATGAAAGCTGGGTTTAGGGTTTGGAAGGTCGATCACCCTTTGGGGATAGGGTAAAGCTCCATCTTCAGGAGAGATTCCTCTACCGGTGTAGAGAGAGCATCGGACAAGTTGCTCCAATTCGTTTCGTCTCTCTCGGAACTTTCTTACAAAAAGACAAAAAGACGAACGCCTCTCCACCCCACCCACCCGCCCCCAAAAAAAAAAAAAAATCCCCACCATCAGAGACGACCTCCCTGAACTTTTCAACGCTTCGGATCTTATCTGAACAAACCCTATTTATACTCGGGCAACCTCCATCGTTGTCATTAAATTTGAAATCCACATTCTTAAAGTTTACCAAAAAAGCTTACCCGCAGATCATCATACTCTTCACTTCCTCATTTGATATAACTCAGTTGGCCATGGAAGGGTCTTCTTCAAGAGGGAATCAGAACATTGAGAACAACGAAGGGACGGGGAAGAAGAGGGTGCCGCGGTCACGATGCGATCTACCTCAGTACCGAGGGATCCGGCAGCGCCCATGGGGCAAGTTTGCAGCCGAGATCCGGGACCCCACAAGGAACGGCGCCCGCCTCTGGCTCGGGACCTTTGCAACGGCGGAGGAGGCTGCCCACGCCTACGACCGGGCTGCCTTTGCCTTCCGAGGCCATTTAGCCATCCTCAATTTCCCCAACGAACAACAATACTACATTCAGAATGACCATTACGTCTCTAGCCACCACAGTTCCCTCTCAGCACCCCTGTCGCTGTCACCGTCACACTCTTCAGCTGGTTTGCCATTGTCCACCGTGTTAGCTCCCGCAGAGCCACCCAGAGAGGTCATCGAGTTTGAGTATCTGGACGATAAGTTGTTGGAGGAACTACTGATGTCACACAGCGACATGTAGGGGGAAAGTGCAGGTTGTCGAGTACATATTTAGAGTTTTTGAAATTTCATGGTAAGAAATTTGTTGTTTCTTGTTTCGATCAAGATGCCTTCGTGGTTGAGAATTCTCAGTTGGGGAAAGAGATTGCAGTGGCGTTTCCTTTGCAGGGTCTATGTATTTGCTCGAATAAATTACATTTGGCAATCTTCGAGATTGCATTTCACAACAGGGGCTTAATATGACAAGTTAATATTGTATGATAACTTCAATCATTATTAGTGGAATAAATGGCACGTATATGCCTATATCTTCTAAAATACTTCTCTGTTGTACTTGCACTCAATTTAAGCGGTAGTATGTATCCAAACACGCATTTCTGAGATGCTAAATTAGTTTCATTTCAATAAATTGTTGAAACATATCTTAGGTTTCTACAGTTAAATACCAAGATACAATTTCCAAATTTGATTCGCAATAATCTATTTTGAGAGGCCTTCTCTGTACTTGATAACAGTTTTACGTAAAAGTTAAAACCAGGCTGAACGATCTTCAGGCCCAGGTCATCTGGTCCTGGTCAACCACAATTTCGTAAAAAGAGATAGAATTTCCCTGAATTGGAAATTCACCTCCGAATAATGAATAGGTAGTTATATCCTTTTGATTCTTCTTTAGTGGTTTGGGTGGTGCTTTGAAGCTGCAACAAAACATTAGTATATTAAAACATTATTAGGGTTCCTTTTGTCTGAATAGGAACACGATGAAAATGGCGACCGAGAAGTTTGAGAAATTGTTCTTCATGTTGACCTGAATTCTCCAGTCTCCAGTAAGCGGTTTCGCTCCTTCTCCTTTCCAAATTTGTCTGCGTTGAATGTGACCCGTCTTTCCTTTTTCTTTTTATTTAAACAAGGTTGCATGTCCGGGCCCACTTGCTTAATTAATCTTTCCTACCTAATGGGAAAGGGTCATGAACAATTTCCAAAAGTTCGAGATGTAATTGAAATAAACGGAAGCTAGAAATGAGGGAGATATAATATTTTGCAAAAGTTCATAATTAGATGATGATTCCGCTAAAAGAAAAGGGAGAACAAACAAAGAAGGAAGATAGGGAGTCTTGAAGTACATAAAATGTTGCATAGCCTCTATTCACCCTCGATTGAATTATTATATGGCATTTATACATTATTGGGACATTGCATGTTCTTATCTCTACCTCGCGAGTATGTGATTTGTTGTGGAAATTGTCTATGTACTTATGTTGTTATGGCCTCAAGAAAGTGAGATAATCATTCAATTAATAGTGGGATAAGTACACTATCAGTCTCAAAAGTTGTGTACGATGCTCACTTTGGTGCCCAAAACTTTCCGTCGGATCATTTAAGTGCCAAATCGGAGAAAAAATGATCACTTTGATGCACCGGCATTGGTGTCACCGGCGAGAGATTCTGGCCAGATTAATTACGTGGCTTCTATATTTTAAAAAACAAAGTTGCTTGGCTTTTAAACAACGTTGTTTTGCCGTTATACATGGACATTCTCGCAAAAACGACGCCGTATAACTCATATGTGGATTGAAATTAGGGTTAGGGTTTCTTCTTTGCTACTCAGCCATCGTTGTTCCCCTGCCAATGCTTGGCCACCGTCGCTCGGCCACCACTGTAGCTACTTGACCAGGCGAGTAAGGAGAGAATGAGATTGTTGCTCAAGCAAGAAGTGGCAGGAAGAAGAGGAGGCGAGAGCGGAGGAGAAGAGGAAGAAGATGGGTCAAAGGTGCCGCTATTGGTGCATCACCACCGCCACTGCTAATGCCGTTGCTGGTGGTGCTGCTGGTGTGCTGCTACTGCTATTGGTGCCATTCGCTATTGGTGTTATGAAGAAGACAACATGCCTCCTCTCCCTCCCTCCCTCCCTCCTCTCCTCTCTCTCTCTCTCTCTCTCTCTCTCTCTCTCAATTTGGGGATTTAGGGTTTCAATTTGAGGGAAAGAAGCCGAATGACGTCGTTTTGTGGTTTATATGTTGACTGTACTCTCCGGCAAGTCACGTCAGCTTCAAAAATTAATAAAAAAGTGCCACGTCGGATTTCCGGTCAATCTGATTGAAGTTGACACTAAAATAATCGTTTTTCAAATTTTTTGACATTTAAGTGATCCGATAGAAACTTTTGGCACCAAAGTGAGCGTCGTACACAACTTTTGGCACTAATAGTGTACTTATCCCATTAATAGTTGAGGCAAAACAAGGGATTTGATATTGATCTGCTATCGATAGATAATTTACATGTTTAGGTTGACTCCAAGGTGAATTTAGCTCCATACTCGAGGATTAAGGAGCTTATTCACTAAGTTTTATCTCATTGGTGTTTATTTAAATGTTTTTAGGACTAAGAATATCTGAACCTTGTTACCACGTTTGGTTGGGGATCCCCATTGAGCAAAGCCAAGAGGTTACTAAATATTCAATCGAGGGGACCAACGCCAGTTATGAATGCTATGTGACCATGATCTAGGTCAATGAGGGACTTTAGAATTTAGTGCCCTGCACTTCTAGGCCTGGCACTTTTGGGTAGGGGACTACCTATACGGCCCCATCCGAGATTTTAACGGACCTCTGGGTGCAAGGCCAAGGAACACCAACTATGATGTGAGGGATTTGGATGTGCCCGATTGGGCAGTGTTCAATTCAAAAGTTGACCCCAACTTGATCGTTGAGCTAGAGCCTTGATACATGGAGCCCATGGGTAGCTAGGTGGTAGTGGGGTTGCATCACTTTTTTAAATAACCTTCATAGTAGTTAGGCTTACCCCAAGACCCTTTTAGAGATAGTTGTGGCCACGCTTTTGGGTTGTTTTTGGAATATACATGTGTTTTATGCTATCCCTATTTGATTGGTTGAATGATTGTATTTCCGCTTCCACCTGTGCATAAGTCTTGGCAACGCTTGCTAAGATGTCGTAATCAAATGGCTTTAGAGAATGAGGGTTGTTGTGTACCCGAGGGTTAGGACGTGACATCCCTGTTTGGTTGGTATCAGAGCATGGTCATTACCCGGAGGATAAGGCATGTTGAGACCTTGGGATAGTTAGATAAGAACACTTACGTAATGCATGTGATTGTTGATTGTCTTATTGATTTGTGGAATTGAATTCCTAACTATGTTGTTGGGATGGTGGAATCAGTTATTCTTAGCGCTTTAAGAGGAGTTTAGCCCATATTTAAGGATGCGTCGAAGAAGGTGAACTCCAGGGGCAAGCTGGTGCCTAAGAAAGGGTACAAGAGGATCTAAGAGTAGATGAGATTTTGCAAGCCCTAGAAGCCATTAGGAATTTGATGGGACAATAGGCTTAATAATAGGCCAAAGCTACTGCTACCATCGTGGCTACCTCTATTGCTCACAACGATGCCCCATTAGTTGGAGACGAGAGTCAAAGGTTGGTCGAGCAATTCATAAAGCTAAAACCCTAGTTCACTGCAAAAGGCTATCCTGAGGTTGTTGCCTCGTCGATTAAAGAGCTAGAGAATGCCTTTGTGTTGCTGAGGTGTAAAGATGAGGAAAAGGTGACCTTAGCGATTTACCAACTATAAGGAAATACTAATGACTAAAGGGAGGTCACATGGGGAAGAGTTTTTCTTGAAGATACTGTCTTGACTTGGGGCACGTTCGCGGAAGCATTTAATGGAAAGTACTTTTTCGAGTGTGCTCGAGAGCAAAAAATTGCTAAATTCCTGCAATTTTGTCATAACCACATGTTCATTGACCAATTCGAGGCTAAGTTTGCTGAATTGTCGAATTATGCTCCAAGGATGATTGATGATCCGGCGGATTGAGCTAGGAGGCTTTGAGATGGACTAAAGTCAGAGATTCATAGCCAGTTGGTGTCCTTAAATCTAAAAGATTATGATGAGCTTTATAAAAGGACCTAACTAATTGAGAGGGAGATGTTTCAGCAAGTAGCTGCATTTGAGTTGCGGCTCACTGCTAGCAGAGACAATCATCGGTTCAAGAAGGGTAGATGCACGAGAAAACACCTGATCTCTCCCAATAGGAGGAATGGTGTTAGAGAGCACAATCTGATGCATGGATGCCGATTTTTTGGCAAGTTTCATGGATCCGTATCATGCCATGCCTAGTTAGGAGCATGCTTTTGATGTAGCCAATAGGGCCATCGTGTATGAAACTATCCATAATGACGTCATAACTGGAATGGATTAGCTCAAAAAGTAACAAGCCACGGTGATTGCTTTAGTAATGTCATATAGTTCAACCCAGTTGATAGTTCTACTTTTGAGTTCATAGGGAATAGAGGTGGACAGCCTACACACTTAATTACATCGCTTGAGGTAGAATGGTTGCTAAAAGATGGTTGCCAAGGCTATCTAGCATTGGTTGAGGATACGATCGTAGAGAAGCTGAATTTAAAGGATATCATTGTGATATGAGACTTTGCGGATGTCTTTCCAAAGGATTGCCAAGATTGCCTTTGGAAAGGGAAATAGAGTTTGTTATTGAACTAGCCCCTAGGAAAAAACCAATCTCCAAGGTACCATACCGAATGTCGCTATCCAAATTGAGGGAATTGATGGTTCAAATGCAAGGATTGCTTGACAAGGGATTCATTCGCTCTAGCACATTGCCATGGGGAGCGCCTATCCTATTTGTGAAGAAAAAAAAGGATGGATCGTTGCAACTATGCATCAATTACCGACAACTCAACCAAGTGATGATCAAGAACAAGTATTTGTTACAAATGATAAACGACCTATTTGATCAACTTCAATGAGCTTTGGCATTGTCAAAGACCTAAGGATGGGTTATCATCAGCTAAGGATTAGAAAAGAGGATATCCCAAAACCACATTTGGAACACAATATGGCCATTATGAGTTTACCGTGACGCCATTTGCGTTAAGCAATACCTCAGCAGCTTTCATGGACTTAATGAACCGAGTGTTCAAGGTGTACTTGAATCAGTTCATCATAGTCTTCATTGATGACATATTGGTGTTCTCGAATAACCTAGAGGAGCATGAACAACATTTAAAGATAGCATTGATGACCCTCTGAAAACACGCACTTTATGCTAAGTACACCAAGTACAAGTTCTAGCTCAATTGAGTAGCATTTCTAGGTCATGTAATATTAGGTGAATGAATTTTTGTGGATCCAACAAAGATTGAAGCGGTCATGAATTGGCCAAGATTGACGACGGTGATTGAAGTTCGGAGCTTCCTAAGATTGGCTAGCTATTATCGGCGATTCGTGGAAAGATTCTCCGGGATAGCTACGCCACTGACAAGATTGTTAAAGAAAGAAGTGAAGTTCAAATGGACAAATAAGTGTGAGAAGAGTTTCCAAGAACTTAAGCATAAATTGACAACCATCCTACTGTTAACAATCCTATCTAGTCCTGAGGATACGAAATCTACAACGAGTTTTGTTTAAAGGATTGGGTTACATCTTGATGCAACATGGATGAGTAGTAGCCTATGCATCTAGCCAATTGAGGCCTTATGAGCAAAATTATTCGACACACAACCTGGAATTGGTAGCAATTATCTTCATCTTGAAAATTTGGAGGCATTACCTTTGTAGGGAGAAGTTCACAATCTACATCAATCTCTAAAGTTTGAAGTACCTCTTTTTGCAAAAAGAATTTTACATGAAACAATGGCGCTGAATGGAACTATAGAACTATGACTACAACATCTTATATCATCCTCAAAAGGCCAACAAGGTAACGGATGCACTCAATCGAAAGTTAACAATTGCACAAATTATAGTTCGGGAGTGGATCATTCTCGAAGGAGTACTAGATTCAAAATTTAAGTTTGAGGTAGGCCACTTTCCCAATCTACTGGTCACTCTTCGAATCGAACGCAAAGTGCACACTATGATTAAAAAATTGCAATAGAAGGATCCATCAATCCAAGAGATTTTGCAAGAGAGGCTGAAGAGGAAACCAAACTTTCAAGTGACATGATGAGATCTTGAGGTTTTGAGGACGATTGTGAGTACCTGACAATGCATAACTCAAGGAAAAAAAACCATAGCTAACGCTCATCGAAGAATCTACAGCATACATCTAGGTAATATGAAGATGTACATGAACCTTTAACAGTATTATGGGTAGAACGACATGAAAACTGATGTAGCTAAGCAAGTGGAAAAGTGCTTGATATGCTAGCAAGTTAAAGCTCTACATTACAATCCCGATGGACTGGTACGACCATTAGAGATTCAAAAATGGAAACAAGAGCACATCACGATGGTCTTTGTAATGGGATTGCCGAGGAGACAAAGGAAAAAGTTCCATTTATATTGTGGTTGATCGACTAATCAAGTCAGCCCACTTCATTGTAGTACAAACGAATTATGCCATGGTTATGTATGCCGAGTTGTACGTTAGAAAAATAATCCAATTGCAAGGGGTTCCCGTGACAATCACCTCAGATTGAGATCCCAAGTTCACAGCTGCATTTCGAAAAAGCTTGAAAACGATCATGGGAACAAAATTGCAATTTAGCATGGCTTATCATTCATGGACAGACAGCCAATCTGAGAGGACCATTCAAACCCTTGAGGACATGCTACAAGCTTACATAATGAATTTCAAAGGAGGACAGGAAGATAAACTACACTTGGTCAAGTTTGCATACAATAATAGCTATTAATAGAATATTGGAATGGCATTGTTCAAGGCGTTATACGGTCGTGCCTATAGGACACCTGTTTATTGGGATGAAGTCGGAGAAAGGAAAATTACAGGCCTCGAATTAGTGCAATGATTCATGGATGTTGTCCAGATCATTTGAGAGAGATTAAAGACAACCAAAGCCGCCGGAAAAGCTATGTGAACAAACGACAAAGACCTCTAGAATTTCAAGTTGGCCACCACGTGTTCCTTAAGGTGTCACCAATGAAGGGAACGTCTCGTTTTGACAAGAAAGAAAAGCTAAGCCCTAGGTTCATTGGACCCATCAAGATCTAAAACAAATAAGGACTTTGGCCTACTGTTTAATGCTGTCACCCAATCTTGCTTAGGTTCAAAATGTGTTTTATATATCAATGCTAAGGAAATACGAGCCAGACCTAATGCATGTGCTTAGTTAGGAGGAGATCGAGGTGGATAATAGAGTGATATATATTGAGCAATCAGTGCGAGTTGTAGATAGAAAAGAATGAGTATTGCACAATAAGGTCATTTCCTTAGTCAAAGTTGTCTGGCAATGTTGAGACCTAAATTTTGGCGACCCGTTTATTCATTTATCGCATTAAAAATTAGGGATTAATTTTAACCCCTAAAAAAATATTAGTTAATTAATTGATTGCATAGCATATAGTTTTAGGTGCATTTATTTTATTTGCATTTACATTGGGCTAGTGACGGATGGATTCGAATTGATGGTTCGGAAACTTTAAATTGATGGGCTAGACTAAGTCCACGAGAAAAGCAAATCGGTCCAAGCCCGTATCCTCGGAGATATTTTACAGATTTATCTTTGTGAGATTTCAATTCAAAAGCAAATATTACGTTTGGAAAAAATAAATATTGCGTTTCGAAAAGAAATCTTCGTGGATATGGATTTGGAAAATTTAAAAACCTTAATCCGTGCCCTATAAATAAGTAAACATACGTAGGGTTTAGGAGGAGGCCACACATATCGATACACACGGCCGTATGTAGGCGAAATTTTTCGAAAAAATGGAGAGCGAATCCATTGAGCAAAAAAGTTGTGCGTGAGAGAGTTCTAAAAAATACAAAAGAAAGGAAGGGAAAATTCCTTTTTTTTGGGGTGAAAGCTACATCTGCAGAAAGGGAATAGCAGCAGAGAGAGCTCGTGTGAGAGAGACGTGTAGCAGAGCAGGAAGAAGAAAAAAAAAATGAAGAAGAAAACAGGGTCTTCTTCTTCCTCGCGCAGCAGCTTCGTCGAGCCCTGCAGCCGTCCAGGCTTCACCTTCACCTGAGCGACCAGCGCTGCGCCATCGCACCGCACTGCGCCTTCACCCAACGACGGCAGCAGAACCGACGACCCGACACCCCTGCTCCGTCCCGGGCTCCCCTGTTTCGTCGCCGATTCATCACCGCCGCACTGCCGCGTCCTGCAGCGACCTCAGCCCGACGGCCAGCAACCCCGACGACAGCAGATCTCGGGCCTTCCTCGCCAGCTCTGCACCCGAGCGCTCGCCCCTGCTTCAGCCGTTTCGATCTCACCTGCAACTGACACCAGCCTCCATCTTCGATCGCGATGCAGCAGCAACCCCCTGCTCCGTCGCGCCTCAGTCTCTGCTTCGCCTGCGAGGCCGCTGCTGTTGCCGATCCGCTCCACCAGCCCCGCGAAGCTGCTGTCCCGATTTGCTACAACCTCGCCGTGACAGTAGCACCAACGCGCAGCCGTCCTCCGTCAGCATCACTCCAAACTTGACAACGAGGCTGCTGTCCGGACGTGTCATGAGCCCGATGCTCAGCAATTCCAGGCGAGTTCTTAGTCCAGTGAGCAATCCTCAGCAAAGTTCAATCACCGACGCAGTGAGATCAAAATTTCGTGGCTGGTCTGGGTCGACTTCATCGGAAGATTCACGATTGGCGCGCAATCACTTTTTAAGAGACGATCCAGAGAGGAAAAGAGCAACTAAAAGCATAGAAAAAAAAAAGAAGCCTTTGAAGCGGCGCTCTTTGTCAAGAGCGATCCAAGGCGAGAGAGATAGAGGAAGCTTTTTGCAAAAAGACAAGAAAGGGGAAGCCGATCTTTCATCAATATCACATATTTGCATTCCACTAATATTCTTTTCTTATTTTTTTTTTCAGGTTCTGCCCACATCCTCGTCATTGTAGAAAATGCCAAGGAAAGACCCCACATTTTAGATTAATAAATCCCAAGAGGCTTCACGGAAAGTGATCAGGGAACAAATATCAAATTTTCGTTGATTAAAATTTATTGCCAAGTTTCCAGTGACGTCCTCATCAGTTGCCGTGCTGGTCCTTCGCCACATTGTCGCACCACGCGAGTTCCCCCAAGCCCTTGCGCGCCGCTCCGAGCCCTCTCCGAGTGACGTTGCTGCAGCATCCGTGACTCCGATCGCCCTTGCTGTCGAGTCCAACGACCATGCCAGCAGCACCACAAATTGCTGAGCCAAGCCCCGCGAATTACTATTCTCTGTTTTTGCAGGTTTACCGGTGTCTTTGTCTACGTCCAGCAACAAAACCGTGGCATCTCACGTATTCGGAAAAGAGGAATGAAGTTGCCGCAGATTAATTTCAGGCTGGGAGCTCGTGAAGAATTTAGACGTGTGGAGATATTCTTTAGCGGAAGAATAGAGAACAGACTTCGGGTCTCTTGACCGCGAGTATACCGCTGGCCAACCTTGGTCGTGGGTCGTGAAGCGATGTTGATCGTGGTTGGGATTTCAAACTAGATAGCTTTTATTTTATCTTATTTTATTTTGCTTCTTTAGTAGGATTATTCATTAATGTAAGATTGAGATTGTCCGACATGAAATTGCCTTTGAAATTTGGGATTGACAGTCCGATTTTTGCGCCCGAAATCCGACTCGCAATTGCAATCGCTTGAAAAAATCGCCAATTCGATCTCACGCTCGGGATTCGATTTGTGATTTATTTAAAATTGGCCAACACGATCTCATGTGCGAGATATGGTTCGTCAATTTGGATATCAATCTTGCTCTGATTTGCTGTCATGCCATTTAAGTTAATTTTGTAAAAAAAAAAATCCAAAAAATGTAGGTTTAGGGTTTGCATATTTAGAATAGGAATTTAAACAAGCAAAGAAATCAAAAATCAAATCAATCAATTTAGGTTGTTAGATTTTTAACTCGGATTGCATGTTTAATTATTTGACAATTATTAGTTTCGAAATTAATAAAACAAAAACACAAAAAAGGTCATCATGCATATATCATGTAGAATTAGGACATTCTTTATACATCATTGCATATTAGAATAAATTGCATGCTTATTTAGAATAAAAACCATGTGCATGTTATATAGAATTAGGTTCATACGATGCACGTCATTTAGTGATTTTTGTTAGGTCCATTTAATTAGAAATTGTCAGTCATTAGATTAATTTAGATTGCATATTTAAATGTTGCATTTCTTTAATTTCGAATCTCATAGAAAATACAAAAAATTATTTAGAATAAATCCATTTCATTCTTTAGGATAGATTGTATGCTTATATTTTATTTATGTCATATAGTTTAAGTCATGTTGTCATGTCATATTATTTCATGTTAGATTAGTAGCATGCATTGCATAAATCATGATTCCCATTAAATAAAGTGAAAATCAAAAAAATTGCGTGTTAATTTGAAATCATATCTAGGGTTGTTGATGTGGATTTCAATTTAACATTGCAGATGCTTTCGTTGCTTGGAGGTAAGTTTTTGCAATTTATTTATTGTTTATCTGAGTGTTAAATTGGTGGTTTGTGCACGCGCATGATAACCTCACATGTTAGGGAAATAGATTTAAAATAAACCCAAGCTGCTTGCAAAAAAAAAAAAACATTTTTTTTTAAAATAAAAGAAATGGTACCGAAAGGGCGTTAGAGAAATTTAGCATAACCAAGTCCCCATACCCATAGTCTCTGGTTCGTAGGAGTAAAATAATTCTCCCGTTATTTTACATGGGTTTCTAATCAACCCACCCAAAATAGATTAGTGACGGCTCCTAATTGAAAATCAATTGCATGTTAAAAACTTGAATCTAAGTTGCGAATTGGTATGGGCTTGGGAGAGCCGAGTTAAATCTAGGCTTAACAATCCATTAGCCAAACTCTAGGTGGTTTAAACCCCGAAAAAAATTGGTCGCGACAGGCAACATTATGTTACCGAGGGAGTGACTTGGGAAAGTGATGACCTAATGAGATGCTAATATCCTTATTTATTGAAGAAATAGGTAATCTTGCAAATTTCAAGGATGAAATTTCTTTAAGGGGGGAGAATTGTGACATCCTCAATCCGACCTTAATTTTTGAAATGAGATCTAATGGTGGCCAATCTTTGGAGTGGGAGTACAATGAGGATTGTTGGACCACGAAAATGCCAAGAAAGCTACTTTTGGGGTGAAAACTCGATTTTTTTTATCTATAGAACGCAAAAATTCGAAAAAGTGGAAACAAGCCATGAATAAGGACCCACATGGGCCCAATGGGCTCCATACCCATGGATGGGTGCCCCAATAGGCCTCACGCCCAAGGGAGGGGTGGCCCAAGGAGCTATGGGCCCTCCAAGCCCAATTTGGCCTCTTGCAAGATCTTGCATTAATTGTACTAATGTACTTAAATAGTACCAAATCTAATATAATGACCTATGTGCCTTCTCTTTAAGTTATGGACAAAAGGGGCAAGGATGGAAAGGCCAAGGGAAGGGGGCGGCCACATGAATAGGGGGGAGGAGATGGCATCAACTTAGACCTTGCCTATCCCCTTAATTTCCTATGTGTACATATCAAATGCATTAATTGCTTGGATTTTCTTTCTTCATGAATCCTTCCCCTCCAAGCAAAATACTAAGTTGTAATGGATTGGAGGGATTTCAACTACAATGCTATTAATGGCAAGATCTTTCATTCTCTCTTTCCCCTACCCTTTTGATTTGCATAGCACTCTCTCATTCTCTCTCTTCTCTCACTTTGCTCTCATTTCCTTCCTTTTCATTTAGCTAGCCGAATCCTCACTTCTCCATTTCCTCCCTCTTTGCAAGCCATTTTCTCTCATTTTTCCTCCTTAGATTCCACTCCACCATCCAAAGTGGAAGCCGATGTTCCCGTACTGTCATCCTTGCAACCGCCACCTCACTCTCCTCTTTTCTCTCTCGGTTTGGACCATTGACGCCCAGAGAGTGCCATCCAGCCCTACCATCGCCATGCCTCAGTTGTGATGCCTCCACAGCCTCCACCATGAGCTGTTCAGTATGTGATCGGCCACCACCGCCACTGTCTAGCTCTTGCCACCCTTCACCGTCACTCACCAAGCTTAGAACTAGGAGTGAGTGGCTTTCTAGCCCTTATTTATGGTTGTGATTACAATTAGAACTAACATTAGTATTAGATTAAGGTTAAATGATAATTTGGTTATATGATAAGTAGGTTTAAGTGATAGGTTATTGTAGTTTCTAATAGGTTATCGTGATAGACCGTTTTAATATTCAATAAGTTATTAGAATGTGATATATTGATGTGTGATAAGTTATCATACTATGATGTGTTGATATGAGATAAGTTATTGGATAGGTTATGTTGGCATGTGATAGGTTATCATAATAGCTTATACTTAAAAACAATGACTGATCTTACCTTTGATGAGTGTTCTATATGCTTTGAGTTCTAATGGATTGGTGTATTGTTGGATGCTAAATTTAATTATGGTGTATATTCATGAAATTCTTAGATTAGAAAAGAGTAAGTGTTTATGGAATTCAATAATCATGGCTAATTAGTATGCGTATAAGGTTATATGAAAAGATAATATGTTAAAAGTTTTTAAGTGACGTTATGAAGTGATATGATATGAGATACAAGCATGACATGATTGTACGTGGCAAACGTTATTGCATATTGTATAAGCATTACACACTCCTGTTTTGGTTAATGAGAAATATATAAAATGAGCTTGAGTGATGGTATACTTGTGCGATTATTTAAATATCATGATGCATATGATTATGCAGGTGATGGAACCGTTTTGATGCGCATGATTATATGAGACGATGCCCGATTAAGTTCGGATGCTCCCATGTTAACAGGATGCCATTCGCAAATAGATTTTAGAAAGAAGGTCCTCAACTAGAATGCCGTCCTGAGGTGTATGCGTACGCAGGATAATGTTGTGCTTGATGGGGCGGGACGACGCTATGCTGAAAGACCACTGACCTTCCGGTTGTGGCCTTGAACGATCGTAATAATCTGAATGCATATGTGTGAAACGTGTATGAGAATAATATTTGATTATGTTTGGATTATTATATGGTATTACTGCATGGAACATTGCATGTTCTTATCTCTGCCTCGCAAGTATGTGATTTGTTATGAAAATTATCTATGTGCTTATATTGTGATGGCCTTGATAAAGTGAAATAACCATTCCTATTAATAGTTAAGGCAAAGTAAGGGCTTTGCGACTAATCTGACATCAATAGATCACTTGCACATTTAGGACAACTCTGAAGTGAATTCCTCCCTACGCGAGGATTATGGTGTTTATTGCCCGAGTTTTATCTCATTGTTGTTTGTTGAAATGTTTTCAGGCCCTAAGAATGTCTGAACCTTATTGCCACATCTGATTTGGGGTCCCCATTGAGTAGAGCCATGAGGTTACTGAATATCCAACCGAGGGGACCAATGCCCATTATGAACGTTACGTGACCACAATTTGGGTCGATGAGGGGATTTAGAATTTAGTGCCCCAACACTTCTTGACCTGGTACTTTTGGGTAGGGGACTACTTATACAGCCCAATCTGAGATTTTGACGGACCTCCGAGTGCAACGCTAGGCAACACCAGTTGGGATGCAATGGATTTGGTTGTGCCCAATGGGGAGTGTCCAATTCGGTAGTCGATCCCGAGTTGATCATCGAGCTAGAGCCCTAGTACATGGAGCCCATAGGGAGCTAGGTGTCATTGTGGGTGCATTACTTTTTGACATCACCCTCATAGTACTAGAGGTGTTAGGCTTGCCTCGAAACCCTTTTGGAGATGGCTATGGCTGCGCCTTTGGATTGTTTTTGGAAGTGGTGTACCGGGTGATGCCGTTGTTATGTTGCTTAGTTTGTCTAAAAATAGTTTGTATGGAATGATGTGGTTCTGAATGTGTGCGCGTGCACGTGTATATAACTATGTTTTCAACTATCTCTATTTGATTTGTTGGGTGATTGTATTTACACTTCTGCTTGTACATAAGTAAATGATAATACAAATGGGTCAATGATGCCTTCTAAGACATCGCAATCAAATGACCTAAGAGAACGATGGCTGTCGCGTACACGAGGATTAGGGCATGACAAAGTCTTTCATAGTTATGCATGTAGTCTTTGGTCAACTTTCGTTTTTTAGTGAATCTCATTCGATGAAGTAGAAGAGTGACGCAATAGGTATGAGCGATTACGTGGATGACTTTGTTTTTTTGGTCGGTTACGTCTATGACTTCACCAATTAAGATTTGATGTGATTTTGATGGATGTATTGGAACATATACTCGTGTATTAAAAAAGGGGTTGTCCGAATTGGCCCCACGTGGGCCCCACAGAGAAAGTCAAATTAGTCCAGCCACTCGCGTGGGTTCAGGCCCTATCCCGAAAATGGCTAGACAAGGACGACCGCGTCATCATGGACAGGACTTGCGTCATCCTATGCGCTTATGTTCTTGATCGTCATAGAATCGTCATTAGACACGGTTTTGATGGGACATTCGTGCTTGATTTTCCCTACCATCACACAAGAGCTCACGTTTGTGCCCATATTTCCAGGGATGTCAAGTTAATTTGTAATTAATGAAGATTACACATATGCCCATATTTCCAGGTCAGGAAACTAGCGGCAATTAGATCTCAAGATGCTATCATAAACATCTCATATTCGATACGAAATATTGAAATTCAAAGAATACAGAGATGAAGTTAATTTGCATTACTCATGATTTAGATGGAACAAAGATGCATTTGGAGTTCTCTTTTATTCAAAACGCATTTGGTGTTTCCAATTTATCGTATTGGTTGTGTAACGATTGGTTTGCTACCGTACAATTGCAAAAGCCACGCGCCATCTAGTTCTATATAATGGGGAATGCCCATGAATAATTTCAAAAAATAAAGCCACGCGCCATCTAGTTCTATATAATGGGGAATGCCCATGAATAATTTCAAAAAATTCTAAATTTAATTGAAGATGCAAAAGTTCCAAAACGTATGTTGTTATCACCCCAAAGGAAAAAGGCAGAACAAACAAAGAAGAAAGATAGAAAGTCTAGAAGGACATAGATTTGTTAACTAGACGCAATTTATTGTGGATCACATGATTTGAGTCATTAAAAATATCAGATTCTCAATATCTTATGGACTGAGTAATCTAAATAGCTTGTTATACGAGTCTCAACTAATATCATTCGGACCCATGCATTTAAATCATTAAGTATCATGGACTAAGCTTAAACAAGAATTTAACCTTACAACACTTTTCTCGTAAGTCGTTACAATGACCAATCTAAAAAAATCTCTCTTCTCCGTAAGAGTCTCTCTCTCTCTCTCGCGGAAGAGCTCCCTCTCTATCCATGGTGATAGTGTGTCCCAAACCCTAAATCCCCAAGACCTAAATTTCCCAATATCAATGAATCCCGAAACACATGATGACTACAAACTCCTCAACCTGCACACAGACCAAAAAAAAATGGATGAGCCTATCGTCACAATGTAATCTCTCCTCACTGTCATCATTTGTTATCACTCATTGCAGCACCCCCTTACGTTTATGGATGGAGTCTGGAATTTATGGATTTTCTGGGCAAAGAACGGTGTGTGAAATAGAGATAGCAGCGATATTCGAGCTCCCTTCATCCACGTTTGTTTCGGCTCCACCACTTTGGTATGTGTAGGATTTGACGTCTTTCCTGTTCTGGGTAAGTCTTGGAGGATGTCTTGAATTTGCACCTATAAAACAAAAAGAGGTTGCAATGGAGAATGAATCAGTGAAAGAGTGTAGGTTGGCTGCACTATGTAGACGAATGGGGCAAATGTGGTCAGAGGATTTCGTAGCCAATGTGTTTGAACAAATTCCTGAGAATAAATGGAAGGCTTGTAATCTCATACTGCTAGGGAAACTATTCTCCAGGCCTAATGTAAACTTTCTGGCCTTTTTTATTCACAATGAAGAAGGCTTGGAAGATTGAAAATGTAGTGTGTGAGGTAGTGTAGTCGGGCCTATTTTCTTTCACTTTCAGAGAGCAAGCTGATTTGAAAAGAGTCTTGGAGGCCAACCCTTGGTGTTTCTCAGGGATCCTGCTCATTCTACAGAAATTACAACCAAAGGTACCTATCCACAGACATGTCTTTACTCATTGTGCATTTTGGGTGCAAGTGTTGGGAATTCCGATAATTTGAATCACTGAAAAGACAATGCTGGAGGTGGTCGGGAAGATAGGCAAGGTGGTGGAATTGAAAATAGAAGGCAAAGATGGCAGTCCATGTAAAGTGGGCAAAGCGCGAGTGATGCTAGAACTATCACACCCCCTATGGCCAGGAGCATTGGTGAATTTTGATGATGATCAAATATGGGTGGACTTTAAGTACGAGAGGCTTCCTTACTATTGCTATTCATGTGGCCGAATAGGCCATTATGCCACAACCTGTGAGGAAATCCCTTATGAGGAACCAAAGCCGGGGGAGGAAGTAGCTGGAAACTTCGGATTTTGGTTGAAAGCGGAAGCAAAGGAAACTAGCCATTTCTGGAAAATGTATTATGGGGATGAGATACCAAATGAGGAGTAGGAAATAGTTTAGGAAACTCCACCGGCTGGTACTATGAAGATCCCGAC
Source organism: Eucalyptus leucophloia subsp. euroa (assembly GCA_017140325.1). Lineage (NCBI taxonomy): Eukaryota > Viridiplantae > Streptophyta > Magnoliopsida > Myrtales > Myrtaceae > Eucalyptus > Eucalyptus leucophloia. The sequence continues at coordinate 26,275,571 of CM029471.1, forward strand.
TAGTGCTGATAATTATGAACAGCAATTGAACTATCCTATGGAAGCTCAATCTTCAGAATTACTAAAGTTAAAAAGGGAAAGGCATAGCTAGTGAGCCCAAGGTCGTGAAAGGCAAAAGAGACATGGGCCCTCTACTCCTTCTATCGGATTCAGGATGGACAAAAACAATGTTGGACAGCACAGAAACAACATACAAAAAGAACAAGAAGGGCCATATTCCTCCAGCGAGCAGGAAAATGAAGAGGGCAAAGAGTTATAATTTACAGGGGATGGATGCAAATACAATTAACGAGACTCTACTTCTCAAAACACCTATCCAAGTAGATAAGGGAGCGCATGAATGGGCTTTGGTGGCTAGCCCTAATAAGCCACCAGGGGATAAATGAAAGTTTTGAGCTGGAACTGTCAGGGATTGGGGTCTGCCCTGACGGTCCAGCATCTTAGAGCCCTTGTGGCTCATGATAGACCCGAATTTGTGTTCCTAATGGAGACAAAGAACAGAAAAACAATGGTGGACAGAGTTAGGCAGCAACTTAAGTTCAAGGAGTCGTTTATTATCGATCCAATTGGCACGGCAGGGGGACTAACAGCAATGTGGAATGAGGAATTAAAGGTGGAGGTAAATGAGCATTCAAACGAGTTGATCGATATTATATGTAGGGATCCTACTTCCGGTACCCTGATGAGAATATCCTTTCTACACAGCATCTACTGATTTCCAGAAGAGGATTTGTTTATGACAGAAACTTCGAGCAATCCACCATATTAACTCACTACCATGGATTTGCATGAGGGATTTCAACGAGGTTCTTAATTTCTAGGAAAAGGAAGGAGGACGAGGGATGGATCATTATCGGATGGTGGCTTTTAGGGATGTGCTAAATGACTGTGCATTAATGGATATTGAAAGTAAGGGGTGTGCCTATACATGGTCAAATAACAGAGGGGGGGAAAATCTGGTAAGAGAAAGGCTTGATAGGGTGTTATGCAACATAGAATGGAGAGTGGAGTTTCCAAATGCAGAGGCTGTTGCTTTGCCAGCATTAGGTTCTAACCATAGTCCTCTTATCCTCACTCTACACCCGAATATCCTTCAAAGGAAAAAAGAGTTTCGCTTTGGAGGCATTTTGGTTAGAAGACCAAGAATGCAGAGATATAGTTAAAGAAGCATGGAATGATCACCATAACACACTGGGAGATGTAGTTCAAAAATCACAAAAGGTGGCTAGTGCATTAGGAGCATGGAGTAAACGGAAATTCTCAAACGCACATAAGCAAATTGAACTTTTAAAGAGAAGACTTAATGTGCTAACAAATGGTCCAGAAGGAGTTGAGTTCTGGGAGGAAATCAAACAAATAAAAGAGCGGATTGAACAATTATAGAGGCAGGAAGAGATGTACTGGAGTATGAGATCCCGCATAAATTGGCTAAGGTGGGGGGATAGAAATTCCAAATACTTTCATGCCACTACGGTCTAGCGGAGGGTACGGAATAGAATCACAATGCTGAAAATGGATGATGATCATTGGTGTCGGGAACCTGAAGCACTAAAGCAACACATTGGCCAGTTTTTCCAATCCCTCTACACCACTAAAGGTCCTAGAAATTTTCAACCAGTCCTAGATCAATGCCCACAACTTGTCAATGCAGAAATGAACGAGTTCTTGATGAGGAGGGTAACAATGGATGAAGTAAAAGAGGCGGTTTTTCAAATGGGAGCCATAAGGCACCTGGACCAAATGGGCTTTGTATTGTGGGCAATTTTATCATCATTATTGGACTGACATTCAGCAAGATGTATTCTAGATGGTTGATAGCTTCCTCACTACGGGTACTTTCGATCCTAAACTGAATATGACACACATTGTTCTTATTCCAAAAGTAGCAACACCAGAACATATTACTCAATATAGACCCATCAGTTTATGTAATTTCAGTTATAAAGCCATTTCTAAAGTAATGGCAAACCATCTTAGGCTATGGCTTCCGGAAATTATTGCAATAGAACAGAGTGCTTTTGTGAGTGGAAGACAAATATAGGACAATATCTTGATAGTTCAGGAGGTGCTATATCAATTGCGCATTCGTAAGAGGAAAAAGAAAGCTCAGGCAGTTCTTAAATTAGACATGCAAAAGGCATATGATCGAGTTAAATGTGATTTCTTATGTGAGTGTATGAAGAAAATGGGATTCTGCAAGGAATGGGTCCAGTGTGTGAAACAGTGCATTTCCACGGTATCGTTTAGTGTGAAAATTAATGGTGAGTCGATGCAACGGTTATATCCATCTCGAGGCATAAGGCAAGGAGATCCACTTTCGCCTTACTTATTCATTATTATGGCAAATGTGCTATCTATACTAATGAGCAGGGCAATATCAAATGGAAGTCTGAGGGGAATCAAATTAAATAGGTGGTTCCAACTCTATCTCATCTTTTATTTGCGGATGAAGCCATATTTTTATTGGATGGAATGGTTATGGAATGTCAAAACCTGGCAAATATCCTAAACCAGTATTGCTATGCATCAGGGCAGGCCATCAACTTAAAGAAGTCAGGTATTTTCTTTAGCCAGAATTGTCCACTAACTCTAAAGAGAAACCTGGCAAATCAACTACGAGTCCCTATTATAGACAAGACAGGCAAATACTTGGGAATTCCGTCTGACTAGGGACAACTCGAAGCTAGAGGGCTAGAAGGAGAAATTGTTGACTAAAGTAGGGAAAGAGTTACTTATCAAAACAGTTGTACAAGCTCTTCCACAGTATGCAATGTCTATTTTCAAGATACCGATCTCTATTTGTAAAGCAATAGAAAAAAGAATTGCGTGCTTTTGGTGGAAACAAACTGTTGACCGAAAAGGAATCCATTGGAAGAGCTGGGAATCTTTGCGAACAAGGAAGGACATTGAAGGATTAGGGTTCAGAGATTTAGTGTCTTTCAACAAGGCTATGCTGGGGAGACAAGCGTGGCGACTTGTTCAGGATCCGAATTCCCTATGGACAAAAGTTGTTAAAGGCATTTACTACCCACAAGGAGAGTTTTGGCGTGGTGGTAAGGGTACTCGCCCCTCATGGGGATGGCAAAGTCTGCTGATAGGAAGGGAAGCGATTGAATTGAAGACGAGATGGCTGGTGGGTGATGGTAAACAGATCAGAATTAAGGAAGATGTGTGGCTACCTAGAGGCCAGATCGGAGGAGGTGCAAATCTAAATGAACCAACGACTGTCACGGAATTGATAGTACCCGAAGAAAAAGAATGGGATGTGGCGAAGCTAAAGGAAATGTTCGACAAGCAAGTTATCCACGAGATCCTATCAATACCACTTAGTTCAAACTCATCAATGGACAAAATAGTGTGGATGGGCAATAATATGGGCTCCTATTCGGTCAAAAGCGGCTACAACAAAATATGCTCCCAGAAAAAACAGCTAAAAGAAAAACAACCATCATCGTCATATCAGCCACCCCGAGGTCCATGGACAACAATTTGGCAAACCCCACACTACCCAAAAGTGAAATTTTTCCTATGGAGCGTCTCTAATAATGCGTTGCCGACAAGAGAAAATCTCTACAGGAGGAAAATGTTACCTGATCCACTTTGTCCCATTTGCCACAAAGCCCTAGAAACTCTCGAGCATCTCCTCCTCTTATGTTCCTGGACAAAACAGATATGGTTAGATCCCCGCATACAATTGAAAACAGCCACTGAGAAAGTCACAAGAATGGATAAATGGATCTCGGAGAACTTGTTTCACCAGAATGAGCGGACATCAAACGCACTCCTAGCAGGTATTTTATGGTCGATATGGAAAGCAAGAAATGTGTGGGTTTTCAGATCCAGTCGACTAAAACCACAACAAATCGTGGAGGACGCAAGCTATGATCTTGAACTCTACAGAAAATGGAGCCCTAATACCACAATGCAGAATCGAAAGAACGAGCAAGTTGGGAGAGGGGAGGAGTGGATACCACCGACAAAAGGCGAGCTGAAATTGAACGTGGATGGGTCTTGGAGTTGCGCCTCAAAACAAAGTGTGGTTGCTGGGATTTGCAGAGACCATCACGGGTGTCTTGTGGGTGGATTCGCCAAGAAAATCCTCGCTCAATCTGCCCTTGTAGCAGAAACCCTAGCTCTAAAGGAAGGGCTGCACTTCGTGGAGAAGATACGCACAAGTGCCCTTCAGTCCAACAAACAGGGGAGAGACAAACTAAAGTACTTCCTGTTCAGATCGTCACAGACAACTCAACAGCAGCAGAAGCCATCCTAGGCCAGGCCGAAATACCTTGGGCTGTTCTATCGGTGGTAGAAGAGTGTAAACAAAAGCTGGGTTCATTACTTGCAGTGTCCGTGGGCTTCAATCTGCGAGAAATGAACCGGGCAGCGGATTGGATCGCGAAGGCGTGCCACGACGACTCCCTTGCGCCGAACTGGTTGTCTCATCCTCCTCATTGTCTTACGTCTATCTTATGTTTGGATTTGGGTAAATGTCCTTGTTTTGTTCCCAGTACGTAATGAAAGAAACCTCTTTTGACCAAAAAGAAAAAAAAAAATCTACCCCCCTCTTTCTCATCAGGAAATTGGAAAAAATATTCAAAGAGTTCTAAATCTATTGTACATCTGTCAATTTAGCTCTATTTTTATTTGATTAATATAATTCTAAATTTTTTGACCATTTTATAGTATAGTCCATCTAGCCAATTCAAGTTAATTTTTTGACCATTTACATGATGGTTAAATTAGTGTTATCTATTTTATGTGATAGAGTTGGGAATTGATGTGGACGATCTTAAATGGAATGACCCCAGCTTTGTAAATTTTATTAAAATTTCTGAATTGATCTTCTCTTCTTCTTTTTTCTCCCTATTCTTACTTTTTTTGGTGTTCATCATCTTTCTTCCACTGCAATGGCCAGCAAAGGACGCCGACCACAAGCGAGGGTCATGGCCCTCACTCAGATTTAGATGAGGGCCATGGTAATGCCCTAGCCTAGATCCGGGCGGCAAGGCTAAGCTTCTCTCTACTTTGGCTGTTGGCGCAGTCTCCAACATCGTTGCCCGGTAAATCATACGCTTCCCATGCATCCCTCTTCACCTCCCGAATAAACCCATTCCAATCACTGACCCGATTCACGCTTTGCTTGAAATTACGGGCTTGGGTATTTGGCAGCGGTGTGAGGTGCGACGCCCCGAGTGGCAACCGCCAGTGGCGCTGCCACTGTGAAGTAAAAAAAGGGGAGAAGGAGAAGATGGCGGGTCGGACAAGCAGGTCTCGTGGGCACCCGACCCACAACTTCATATTACAGACCCGAGATCAACATGGCTGAGTTGCGAGCAGAGCTCTTGAGGCAGATTAAATAAGTATCACGAATTCATTTAGTGGGGTTTGATAGGAGAATGGGGCTTTGTAATCGTTACAACAATACCGAATATCGACATATGCCATGATTCGATTGATTAACGATTATATTGTTACAAATCCTCTGCTTTTGGGCTTCAAATGCCTGCTTCTCTGAACACGCACCATTAGCTCGTTTAGACACAGGGCATATATCATAAAAGCGGACACGCCCGCCTACAAAGGCGATGAAGAAGACGCCCTCGACTCTCTCGCCGTGGCATTACAATCCAACCTGCAGCCATAACACGGGCAGGAAAAAAACCAAAAAATCCTAAACTTATTGCGTTTGTGTTAATTCACTTTTGAACATTTCAATTATGCTAATTTAGTTTTAAAAATTTTTACAAATTGCCAATTGAATAATTCTGACCAATTTGATTGGAAATTACCGATGTAGACGTTGGTTATTTTATATGGCACGGTCAGCATTGACGTGAATAACATGTACAATTTTAAAAAAATTGATTTTTTAATTATTTTTTCTCCTTTCAATTAGGCCAACAAGTATCGTCGGCTTAGGCCATTGCTAGATTTGGGTGAGGCCCTAATCGGCCACAAGGATACAAAGACCCTAGCTAATTCTGGGTGAGGGCTACCTATCTCATGGCTAGCAAGGGTGGCTGTGAAGGCCCTTGCCCACGGTCTTCACTGCCCTACCAGCTCTAAGTGAGGTGGCCCTTGCTTAGATTTAGCGAGAACATGGGTGAGGGTCGTGACCCTCACCAGCTAAAATGCAAGGGGAAAAAAAAAAGGAAAGAACATAAAAATTCAAAAATTAAAGTTGTCAATGTTAGCGTTGATTGTGCCACATAAGAAGGTTGACATCAATGTTGGCGATTTCCAATCAAAAGTGATTGGATGGATTTAATTGGCCAAATATGAAAGTGTTTAGAAATAAATTGATAAAATTAAAAGATTTATGACTAAATATATACAATAGTAATAGGTTTACTCTTTTGGTACTTTTTCCTAATGCGAGCACTCAAAGAAATTCTCCACCAAGGGCTTGTGGTAGGTTGAGGGCTGCCGGTTATTGTAGAGGCCTCGATGACCTTTGCTGACTTCCAATGATGGTGGGGCGGTGAGCGGTTATTTTTGAGAAAATGAATAGTGAAGAAAAGAACAAAGAAAAGAATAAAACAATAAAAGAAAGTAAAAAAAATTATAAAATTGTTCAAAACGACGTCGTTTTTTTGTTGGAGTCTAACACATCGGATTGTCAATTATGTCATGTAGGACGGTCAGCACTAACTAATCGTCATGTTAATAATTTCAAGCATAAATTGACTGGATGGGTTAAATTGCAAAATCGTTAAAATGTTTAAAATTACACTAGCTAAATTGAAAAGCTGTGGGCTTAAAGGGGCTATACAATCGATTTAAGGCTTTTTTGCACAATTTTTCTCAAGAAACTATATAGTAAATCTCTTGTTATATCTCTTTTTTGCAAAGTTTCACTTAAAAAATGTCCATGATATATGTACAGACCTACAAACTTTTCCGAAACGCCAGCAATATTGCTGATTTCTTACATAAACAAGTCTATGATTGAGACACATACTCGTTTTCATATTAAATAATCACCTATTTATACAGACATCAATATTTTATTTGAAGATTAATTATGTTCATTACATCGTTGCTAAAAGAGATTTTAGATAATCTGCAGTTTACGATAAAAATATATAATGATGACTCTTTTGAAGGGACACAATATGAGAGGATGATTGATGACAAAGCAACGTCAATTGCACTAAGGAGTCTCCCGTGGAAAGTATGCCAATTGCAATAGTGAAGATTAATATTTAATATTACCCCTCTAACTAAATATTAAAGAAAAAAATTAGATCCCCGCTGTAATCATTACTTTCGACTTTGCTAGCTCATCCAATGAGTCATTGACATTCATGCTCACGTATTTGCCTTACGCGGGCCCACAACACATAAACATGTCAGAGACATAGCAATTATATACAATTTAAAAATAAGGCCTATATTAAAGAAAAAATCAGATCCATGCTACAATAATTGCTTTCGACATTGCCTCGTCATCCAGTAAGTCATACACGTTCATGCACACGTATTTGCCCTAGCCGGGCCCACAACACATAAACATGTCAGATACAATTTAAAAATAGGGCCATCACCTGGTGTTCGTCAAATCCGAATTCTAATGGGCATCCTGGGTCTAAATTGCCCAAATTCGATTTGTCTCTCTCCGGAATTTCTTACGAAAAGACAAAAGGCGCGAACCCGCCACCGTCAGAGACGACCTCCCCTGAACTTTTCAACGCCTCCGATCTCATCCCCGAACCCTATAAATACCCGAGAACCTCCATAATTTCTTTATTGCCATTGAATTTGAAATCCTTATAAAGTTCACCCATAAAGCTTACACGCATAACATCATATCCTTCACTCCCTCATTTGATATAACTCAGTTGGCCATGGAAGGGTCTTCTTCAAGAGGGAATCAGAACAATGAGAACAACAAAGAGACGGGGAAGAAGAGGGCGTTGCGGTCACGATGCGATCCACCCAAGTACCGAGGGATCCGGCGGAGGCCTTGGGGCAAGTTCGCGGCTGAGATCCGGGACCCCTCGAGGAATGGTGCCCGCCTCTGGCTGGGGACCTTTGAGACGATGGAGGAGGCCGCCCGTGCCTATGACCGGGCTGCCTACGCCTTCCGGGGCCATTTGGCCATCCTCAACTTCCCCAACGAGCAACAATATTATGCTCAGAATGATCACAATGTCTCCGGCCACCCCAGTTCTTTCTCCACACCCCAATCACTGTCGTCTTTATCGTTCTCTTCAGCAGGTTCATCGTCATCTGCTGTGTCAGCACCCGCTGAGCCGTCCGGAGATGTGATCGAGCTCGAGTATCTGGACGATAAGTTGTTGGAGGAACTACTGAAGTCACACAGCGACATAAACCCGGGTCGGTGAGGCATATTTAAGCGGTAGTTTTCATGCAGACAAAGATTTCTGGGATGCTTACGTTATTTCATCTCAATAAATTGTTGCTTTATGTCATAGGTTTCTAATGTTAAATGCCGTGATATAGTTTCCAAAATCGGTTCGTACTAAACCATTTTGGAAGAGCTTCTCTGTATTTGAGGACGGGTTGATGTCAAACCAGGCTGAGCTTGGATTTTGCCGTTTTAAGTTGCAATTTCTGTTTAATTTCAGTTGATTTGGGAAACTCTAGTATATTCCAGAATTTTTGGGGTTCCTTTTTTTGAATAGGACATGATGATTTCTTCAGTCTCCAGGAAGCGGCTTCGCTCCTTCTCTTTTACAAATTGGTCTGCCTTGACCGTGACCCGTCTTTCCTTTCCTTTCCATCTTAACAAAGGTTGCCTGTCCGGGCCCACCACCTCAGTTAATCTCTTCATGTCACGACGGGACAGTCTACTATTTTGCAATAAAATCGAGTAATTTTTATTTTTTTTATTTTTTTTGGTCGGTAAAATCGAGTAATTAAGAGGGGGCAAATTGATGAGAGGGTTGCCTCTTTTGAGACGTAGTTTGGCGTTGAAATGAGCTGGACCGTGACCTTTTATTTCGTTCATGCAAAAAATCGACTACTAACAGCGTATCTCTTGACCTCAAAAGTTAGGAAGGTTAAAAAGATATAATAGGAGGTGTACTTTGGTTAGGCCATCCGTGGATAGTCTTTGGTCATCTTTCGTTTCTAGTGAAAATCGTTTTCCTGAGGAGCAGCTCAGCTCCAGAGTGAGATAATGATTCCATCACGGTCTTGAGTGCCACGGCATGAGCGATGAGCGATAACGTCAAAGGCTTTACCGGTTAAAATGTAATATGATTTCGAAGATGCCGCAACATTGGAAGATGTATATTACAAAGAGGTGGTTCAATATGGTCCCACGTGAGGCCACCGAGGAACTCCTATTAGTCAGCCATTCGTGTGCTCTGGCGTCCTCTCCCAAAATGTCTAAAAAGGACGACCACGTCAGCATGGACTAGTATGGAGAAGACTTGCGTCATCCTCGAATATAATTAGAGGTAGCAGATTGGTTAGTTGAGTCGGATTTCGATAAATGAATTTGATTTATATTCACCCATTTAATTTATATTTGCTTATTTTTTTCTCAACAATTTAGACAGGGATGCACAAGTTTACATATCTCACATCTTTTTAACTATACAAATTAGGCATTTAGCAATTTTAAATAATAAGAATTCAGAGAAATAGGGATGCGCAAATTTAGCATATGTAAAAGACAAAAAGGTCAAAGATCTCCATCGCACTAGTTACAAAATGAACATCAACTATGCCCCTTCCTCATTTACGGGCACCACCTGAACCGTTGCAGCACCTTGGCCACCACCCTCTTCATATCATATGCAGGAACGCCATTTCCTTCCTCGGACAAACCCTCGGCCCCACCTGGAACACTGGACACATGAATGCATCCTTACCAACGAACGCCCAATTCTCACAACCGTCCTTCGTACCCCTCGGCCAATGCTCTGGCGCGAACTTCAGCCGGTTCTTTCCCCATAGCTCCTCTAGCATTCCCGTCGCGAAGAGATCACACGTCACCCCCGTCCCTTTCTTCACCATTCTGCTGTTTTCCAGGACATCGTCGCTCACCACCTCCGTCAAGCGGCACGGGTGGGTAAATCTGCATACTCTCTCAAAATGACGCGTTTTTTACACCATCTCCTTCACATTGTCGTACCCGGTCAACCACTAACATCGATAGTCCTCGTTTGAACCACACAGCCGTCGGTGTCTGACGCAAATGGTTGCGGCTTAGCGAACTACGAAACCGCCACCTATACAATTACTGGGGATGATACAACCGTCATTTCATTCGAAAGATACTTCCTCAAATATAACAATCATCAATCTGTGATCGAAATGCATAAATTTATATTTTTGATAAATAGTTCTAGAATTAGAGTTTCTATAATCTATCAAAAGAATATCTATATATCTCCGACTAACATATCTCCAACTAACAACTAAACTCAAAAGTTCACCTCAAACATAAACAACTTATACTAAAAAGTCTCACTACCAAAACGTCATGCTTGTAACGTAAACATTCTTATCCTACTTGGGCTAGTTGAAGAACCTAAAAAGCAAGTAAGACAACTTAAATGAGCAATCACAATCCAGTGAATAGTATATCTCTTCTAAGTAAATCGGACATTGACTATGCATCTTTATAAACTGATATCATAACTCATCAATCCCAAGTTCAATATACAACATATCTAACATATCAAAATCGAGTTATATATTTTCAGCAAAAAATTTTGTATATCAAATCATTCAATGATATCAAATCAATAATAACAAATCAATCATCAATAGTCATTATATTGATCGATGTCTATCAAATCAAACGTCCAATCTAATACTCAATATCTAATTATGGTCACACTCAATGCACATGACAAATGCAACTAAATTTCCCCTCTTGGTTAGGTCTCCACTTATATTAGTCGATAATTTGACCTAAAAGAACAACCTAATAACAATATGTATACCTACCTCCTCAATGTGTTCTAATTCTAGCAACATGAGCATATTTTGCTTATATCATTCTCCAATGACCCACAAATCAAATCTAGAATCCATCTCAAAACTCAAGTTCACTAATAAAAATATATAAATTTTCATAATTCAATATATATCAAATGGAGTTCCTTTCATAAAACATGTTCACAATTTGGAATTTTTCTTAATTCTTTCATTAAAGGTTTTTCAAACCAATTATGGGCAATCAACTCAAGATATAATCAAAAGATATTTTGCCACTTCAAATAGATAAAGCAATTTAGACAAAAAAAAAAAAAAAGAGGAGATAAAATGATAATAAATGCTCGATTCAGTTTAATGCATTTAATATACCATAAGCACCACTTTTTCTTTCAAAGGAATATCAAACCATGCCATGCCTCTTTCACTTATAATATATCTTTTTATCATTTCAAAACATGAGTTTTACAAAGCTAAATAAGAGATAAGTACCATTCATATGGAAAAGTTGAAAACCAACTTGCGAAGGTTACTCGAGCCAAAGAACTCAAGGGAGGAAAAACACTAGAAGTGTCAAATGTTATGTATGATGCTCATTTTAGTACTAAAAGTTTTCGATAACTCACTTTAGTGCTAGTTTTTCTGAAAACAATTATTTTCAGTGCCAACTCATATTTGTTTAGTCGGAAATTCGACATGTCATTTTTTTGTAAATTTCTTAAGCCGACGAGGGTCCAGTCAACCTTGTCTAGTAGCTTTCCCCTAAATAAGAACCCTTAATCTCCAAATTGAAAGATAATCCCAACCCTAAACCAGACATTGAATTGGCTGTTTTTGTGCCTTACCCGATGGCATCTCTCTCACCCTCCCTCTGTCTCTTTCTCCCTCCGCATCTCGTGTGAAATGAGCATGTTGATATTTGTTTGTGACTGTGAATCGATTGTTGTTTCGTAAAAGATTTTGGATTTTTCTCTAGTGGCTTTGGGAAATTAGCAGAGAATGTGTATCAGCGTGGTGCGACAAAGGTGCGCCTATCGCCGAAGGTGATCTCTGCGAAATCGAGAAGGGGAAGGTAGGCAGTTGTCGTTCAAACTTCTTCCCATTAGGCTCTACGACAATCATCTTCCCCTCATTCCTTCTCGCTCTTTTCTTCTTCCTCCTTCAAATCCCCGTTTTGTTCCAGAACATTGAATTGCTTCATTCTTCTGATCACTAAGCAGCACTGAAGATTTCTTCAATAGTAGAGGAAGTGGACAAAGGGATTTGAATGGATTGAGACAGGAGAGCAAGTGGGGACAACAAACATGGAGTTGGTCTTGGCGTGTGACGTAGAGGAGGAAGCCAATCCCAGGCCTTGCTTCGAGGGACGAATGTATGGGAAGCCAAGCCAAGCCTTCTTGTACTCTGTCTCAAACCTTTATTAGGGCTAGTTCCACACGATCTTCAGGCCCTTGCTAGAGGCTTCGTTGTCGGCAGAGGTGTATATGGACCCATTTATGGTTAAATGGGTCATTAACAGGTCAAGCTTTCTTTCATAAAGCACCCATAATGGGTTTTAATGAGTTAATACTAAGATATAAAGGTTTTAAATGGGTTAGAGAGCTGACCTATTTATGACCCATTTATTAACCCATTAAAAATAACTCATTTATTTTCACTCAAAACCTCACCATCTCTCTCCTCTTTTAACTTTACAATTTTTTTTTATAAAAACCGAAATTATAATTATTTTTTATTTTAATTTTCTTTTCTTTTCTTTTCTTTTCCTTTCTTCTTCCTCTAGTCGCCGGCATGGCGATGCCCGGCGACCGACCAAGTGAGCCTTGAGCTCGCCGGCAGCGAGTGGCGTCGAGCGAGCTCGAGCTCACCGGATGTGGCGAGAGGGAGGCCTCGTTGACGCCGGCGAGGCTCGAGCCTCGCTAGATCCGACAAGAGGCGAGCTCGAGCTCGTTCGATGCCGGCGAGCCTCGAGCTCGCCAGATCGGGCAAGGCGGAGGCCTCGCCGACATCCGGCGGGGTGAGCTCGAGCTCGCCTAACGCCGGTGAGCCTCGAGCTCGCTAGATCCGAAGCCTCGCAGATCCGGCAAGACTCGAGCTCAAGCTCGCCGGATCGGGCGAACCTCGAGCTCGCCGGCATTGGCGAGCCGGGTGAGCTCGAGGCTCGCTTGTGGCCGGCGGCTGACCAAAGAAGAAGAAGAAGAAGAAGAAAGAAAAAAAAAAAGAAAAATAAATATTATATTCTTAAAAATAAAAATTATTTTAAAAATTATTTTTAAAAATAATAATTAATTAAAATACGATTTTTTAAAAATAAATGTTTTAAAAATTATAAAAATTGTCCATTAAAATTTGTTGTATAAAATCATTTTAGCAATATCATTTTTAAAATATTTATATATATATATATAGATAAACTTTTTGGTTTTGTTAAATGGGTCGAGTATGGGTCAAAATTTTTGCATTGTAATAAATGGGTCATAAACAGGTTAAATGGGTCAATTTGGGTCGGACAATTTATGACATGACCCAAACCCGACCCGACCCACTCATTTAATGGGTCTAGTTGTCGGTGGTGGTGGTGGTCGCCACTATCATCTCTCTCTCCTCGACTTTCGCTCTGTAGGTTTGGCGAGCTGGGAACCAGAAAGCATGTTTGTACGACGTTGTTTTGGGTGAGCGAGCCACATGCGCCGTGCGACTTCATTTTCATAGTCCACATGGACTATACTTTTTTAAAAAATTGTCAAGTCATACTAACAAATTAATTATAAATGCCATGTAATCAATTTAGTTAGAATTTCTCACTGGATGCACTTAAGCGATATTTTTTTTCCCAATTTGGCACTCAAGCGGACTATCGAAAACTTTTGACATTAAATTAAATGTCATACACAACTTTTGACAATTTTAATATTCTCCTCCACAAAATCAAGTGCCAAGCAACCTTTAACTACTATTTGACTAAACTAAAACTTAATCATTGACAAAACGACAAAACGTTTTCCCAAGGCAATTATTTAAAGTTATTTACTACGCAGACCTTGAGCGTAAAATTTTAGAAATTCACTTCAATCAAACTTTAATTCGATATCAATTTTCATCAAATCTTAGGGCTCCACAATTCTATAAGATTTCATAGCTTAATAACTCCTCAATTAAACCTTGAGGTTCAAAATTCACATAGCTTCAAATTTATGATGAGACTTCGAAAATTCGTTTGAGTAGACGAATAAAAGTTTCGTTTAGTCGCCAGATGCTGGGAAACAGAGTTAATTTGGTTCGCCAGAATGTTCAGAACTTGCAAGCAACGAAACAGTCGTTTGGTCATGCTGTCATCTCTTGTCTTCTTTTCGTTCTTCTTTTCATTTTCTTGTTTTTGTCGTTAGAGTCGCCTTCTTTTCTTTGTTTCATGCCAACTGCAGAGTAAAAAGAGAAGTGGCCTGTTTCCTCCCCTTGAGTCCTTTGAGGACCTTGTCAGGTCCAATGCTATCCCCTCATGTCTTATTTTTGTTCTTTTATTTATTTTTATTTTTATTTTGTTTTTTCATTTTCTTGTTTTTGTCGTTGGAGTCCTCTCCTTTTCTTTGTTTCATGCCAACTGCAGTGTAAAAAGAGAAGTGAGCTTGAGGCCCTTATGAAATTACTTGGGCTATGGACTAATATTTTTCATATTTGAGAGAGAGAGAGAGAGAGTGCTATTTTTGCTCTCACGACTATCGCTCTGGCTAGTGATACCGCCACGAGACCAGCCAATGTGTGCGACGTAGCGGATGACAAAAAGGGCACCTTCGGTGGCAGTCTAGGTAGCACGGACACCGCGACACAACACACGACACGACACGATACGACACGTGACACGTTATTTTTCAAAATATAGAGAATTCCGACACGTTCCGACACGTTATATATTAAATGAATATTTTTATTTTTAATTAATTTAATTCAAATTCAGTATTTTTATTTTTTGAAATTATATTTTAATCTCTTTTATTTATTTTTCCATTAAAAAATATATCCACTAAGGTCCACCCCACCCCCTTTTAGTTCTTTCCCTCGTCCATTTTCCCCCTTCCCCAAAATTTATTTTTCTTTCCCTCCCTACTATCGTCCGTTCCCTCCCCCCAAATTTATTTTTCTTTCCCTCCCCTTCACTAACAGACAGGCTGTCCCTGTTTCTTCCCCTCCCCCAATACCCTACATCAAAAACCCCTCCGTCTCTTCCCCTTCCCCCAATACGCGATGGCCCCTCAAAACCCTAGCTCTGCACGACCCTTCCTCTTCTTGTTCCTCGCCGCTCACCACTCGCCGCTCACCACTCGCCGCATGACCCCCTTCCTCGCCGCTCGCCGCTCGTCGCCTCTCACCGCTTGCCGCATGACCGCCTTCCTCTCCTCTTCCTCTCGCCTTTGGCCCTTTCTCCCTCACAGCTGCAACCTCGTCGGCTCCGTCGCAGCATCACAGTGGCAGCCGTCTCTCGCCGTTGCATCCTCGTCTCTACTCCCTCGCCGTCGCTTCCACCCTCCATCATCTTCCGGACACGCGTGTCGGATTGTGTCGGGCACGCGTTGACCGCGCGTCGGATTTTCGACACGCGTTGACCGCGTGTCCCGACCGTGTCCAAGCATGTCGACGTGTCCAACACGCTCCGACACATGTCAGACACGACACGGAAGCACGGACAACGTGTCCGTGCTACCTCGGTGGCAGTTCTGTTCGCCCTTTTTTACTCTCCTTCTCGACAAATCCTACTTTTTTTTATTATATTTATTGAGGTAATAACTTCTTTGGGGGTGAAAATGAGCTTGTGTTGACACCTAAATTTTGACTAATCATTTAGTAATTAATTGCATAAAAATTTAGGGATTAATCTTTAACCCCTAAGAAAAAATAGTAAAATTGCATTTCATGTAGCCGCATTTGCATTTGTACTAAGAGGACAACAAGAAGCAGGGGCTCGTGGTCGATTGAATGCACAAAAGGATGGTCTCTCTTTCGCTGGTCTGAACATGCATAAAAAATGACGAGGAAAGAAGCTCTCGCACGTCCATTATCTATTCCTTATTAAGGCTTGCACAAATTCGATGAACGTGCGGATTCTGGGGAAATCTTCAAAGAAGCAAAGCAACCCATAATATTATATAATATATCAGCTTTGGTGGCACCAAGAAGAAACCTCCTCATTAATGCATCGCCATACATGCACGAAATGGGATAGGCGCTTGTTAGAATATTTCTTTGCTGAAGAACAGGGGGGGAGAGAACGAAAAATTGCCTTGAGAGATTGTGAGAGCTAATTAAAAAAGTGAGCCCGTGCGGAGAGAACCTGCAAAAGAAAATATGAGGTCAAGGGGAGGAGATTAAAAAAAGAAGGGAAAGGGGGAGGAGATTAAAAAAGAAAGGAAAAAAGCAGAGAGGGAGACGTGAGAGAGAGGTAATTAAAAAAGAAAGAAAAAGGCAAGGACAAGACCCCTACTGTTCATCTTCTCCAGGGGTTCTTCGCTGCAAAATTTCCATCGGGTTGTGCTACTTCCCCCCACGCATCCGCACCGTTGCACTCGCCGGAGCACCAGCAGCCGAACAACCCGACGCCCCAGCTGCCCATTACCGCCGGAGCCCTGAACTCTCTCGCCACTGCAGCCCGCACCACCGTGCTAGTTCCGAGCCGGCCACCGTTCTTTCCGCCCGCGAAGCCAGAACCCGAAGTCGCAGCGATCCGCGGGCTCGGCGCTTGAAGCCGTACCGCCGCTCAGAGTCCATCCCTCGCTGGTCACCACCGCGACACCATCAACCTGCGTCTCCGCCACTGCTCCAGACCCGGACGCCGAACCACTGTACGTCCGTGCCGGTCTCACGTCCGCACTGCCTCCGCCGGTCTCCCCTTCGCGCTGTGACCGATCCCCGCACAGCACCACCAGCAACGCCTGCACCTCCACCCTGCTCGCCGCGCCTGCAACCCGACCCGACGTCTGCAACACACCACCCGCGACCTGCTGCTGCCGCCGGTCCGCCCACCACCTGTCCACCTGCCGCCGGTCCTCGCAGGAGCTCCGAATGCCGGTGACCAGCTACCCCGCCGGACTGACAACCTGCTTCCCTTCGGAGACCCCCGAGCCCAAGCCTTGCGTGGGGAAAGGAAAAGATAAAAAAAAACAAAGGGGGAACATTAGGTATTTTTTATTATTATTTTATTTTTTTATATAGTTTATAGTTTGTTTTTATATAGTTTCTTAGTGTGATATAGTTTCTTAGTGTGATTATTCATTAACGTATGATTGAAGTTCCAATGTGAAATAACCCCTCAAATTAGGGATTAGGAGTTCGATTTTCGTGCCCGAAATCCGACTCACGATCTCTTACAAAAATTGACAATCCAATCTCATGCTCGAGATTCGATTCGCGATTTAATTTAAAATTGACCAACCCGATCTCATGCGCGAGAAATGATTTGTCAATTTTGGGTATTAATCTTATCTTGATTGGATTCGATATCGGGTTATGTGAATTAACTTTTGTTTTTGCATAAAAAAGTTCAAAAAAATGCGAGTTAGATTAGGGGTAGGGTTAGCATATTTAGTTATTTCGTTTTAAAAAAAAATCCAAAAAAATGCATTTAGGATATTAGTTTTTTAGAAATGCACGTGTCAATCTAGAATTAGACTTTTACTTCAAATTTTTATAAAAAAAAATCCAAAAAATTAATTAATTTAGGTTGTTAGTTTTTTTTTTTTGTAGGTTGCATAATAGGTTTTTTTTTAAAATGCATGCTTTAGAAGAGATAACGTGTCCCTTTAATTTTCACTCTAATAGTTTTTTTTAGTGTTTTTTAATTACGAATTTCCATAAAAAATCATCATGCATTTTAGAATAGCCTCATTTTAAGATTAGATCAATTTGCATCTTAGGTTAGAAATTGCTAGATTAAAATAACGTCATAGTTTAAATTAGGATTTAGCATGACTTAATCCTAAGTTTAAATTGGATGGAATTTTAATTTAGCTAGGTAATTTTTGCATTTTTCTTAATTTCGAATATCATGAAAAATACAAAAATTTGTCTTTGGATAAACTAGTTTCAATTTTTAGGATGAATTGCATTTTTAGGAATAGAAATATCATGTGCACGTCATGTGGGATTATGTTCATAAAATGTATGTCATATAGAATTAGTTTCATTAAAAAATTGCCCGTCATTATAATTAGGTCATTTTGATTTGCATATTTGATTATTGCATGTTCATTAAGAAAACACAAAAAAAATATTTCACTCATGTCATGTAGTTTAGAACACATTGTCATGCCATTTCATGTTAGATTAGATGCACTACGTGGTTTTCATTGAATAAGTGAAAACAAAATTGAGAAATTACATTGTTAAGTAGAAATCATATCAAGGATTGCGGATGTGAATTCTAATTTAACTCTGCAGATGTTTTCCTTGCCATGAGGTAAGTCTTGCATTTTTCTTACTTGCTTTCTTGAGTGCTAAATTGGTGGATTGCGCACCCGCATAATCACCTCACATGTTAGGAAGATAAATTAAAATCAATTCAAGCTGCCTGCAAAAACATTTTTGAAAATAAAAGAATGGTATCGAAAGGGCATTAGAGAAATCTAGTGTAACCAAGTCCCCGAACTCACAATCTCTGGTTCGTAGGAGTGAAGTAATTCTCCCATTACTTTACTTGGGTTTCTAATCGACCCACCAAAAATAGATTAGTGGCGACTCCATGATAAAAATCATTTGCATATTAAGAACTTAAACCCTAAGTCGCGAATTGGTATGGGCTTGGGAGAGCTCGAGCTAAGTCTAGGCTTAGCAATCCATTAGCCGAACCCTTAGGTGGTCCAAACCCGCTTCGGGGAGGTCGCAACAGCTTGTATTAGACCCACGTTGAGTTGAGCTTTAATATTGTGAACATATTTTATTTCATATTTAAATTTTCAAACAACCTATATTTCACCCCGTCCGTTGCATTTGAATATAAAAATGGGTAATGAACTCATTTTGTCAGCTCTATATATAAGACACAAGTATATGTGTTAAAATGGGTCATTGACCCATTTATGGATCAATTTCTAGTTAAATGAGTTGTTAATGGGTCAAGCCTTATTTTTCAAATCACTCATAATGGGTTTTAAAAATAAAGAGGTTGAGATATATGGGTCTTAAATGGGTCTCTCTCAAACCCATTTAACACCTATAGAGAGAGAGAGAGAGAGAGAGAGAGAGAGAGAGAGAGAGAGAGAGAGAGAGAGTCTTTCTTATTATCTAACTTTACAAAAATATTTTTTTTTTATAAAAACCAAAATTATAATTATTTTTTTTTTTTTTTTCTTTTTTCTTCCTCCAGTCGCCAGCACAGCGATGGTTGACGACTAGCTAGGCGAGCCTCGAGCTTGCCGGATTTGGCAAGGTGAAGGCTTCGTCGATGCTCGGTGAGGTTCAATCCTCACCGATCTGGTGAGCTCGAGGCTCGAGCCTCACCAGATCCGGCGAGGGGCAAGCTCGAGCTCGCCCAATCTAGTGAGGCGGAGGCCTCGCCCGATTCGGCGTGGGGCGAGCTAAGGCTCGCCTGTGGCCTAGCCGGCCGATCATCGTGGCCGCGGCCGGCCAAAGAAGAAGAAGAACAAAAAAGAAAAAAGAAAATTAAAAATTAAAAATTATATTTAAAAAATAATTAAAATTTGATTTTTTAAATAATTATTTTAAAAATCAAAAAAATTGTCTATTAAATTTGTGTTGTATAAAACTATTTTAGCAATACCATTTTTTTAAAACATATATATATATATTAATATTAGAAATAAGTTTTTTTTTTTTTTAAGTTTAGTTAAATAGGTCGGGTATGGGTTGGGTTGGTATGAGTCGGAAAATTTACATTAGGCATAAATGGATCATAAATTGATTAATGGGTTAATATGAGTCGGACCATTAATGACCCAACTCAAACCCGATTCTACCCACCCGTTTAACACCTTTGGACATGAGACATTTGTTGCTAGCCCCAACTCATTATGGATCAAACGATTTGAGTCATCAAAGACGTTTTTCAGTATATTATAGACTGAGTGATATAAATAATCTGATATCTAAGTCTTGTCTAGTATCCAGAATGAAGCATTCAAATAATTAAAGTATCAGTGTTGCCCACGGCCCATAGAGTGTGTGGTACATCTTGGACCAAGCTTCAATACATGGGGAGATCAGTATATTATGGACCGAGTGATATAAATAATTTGATATCTAAGTCTTGTCTAGTATCTAGAATGAAGCATTCAAATAATTAAAGTATCAGTGTTGCCCACGGCCCGTAGAGTGCACGGTACACCTTGGACCACGCTTCAATACGTGGGGAGAAGTTAGCACAAAATCCCACCATTATGCCCCCCCTACTTAAGACGTGTTAATAGTTGTGGAGTTTCGACCCTCGGACCTCTCCGATGAAGTGCCTAAAGCTGAACCAACTCAGCTGTCCACTGGTGGATGAGATATGTCACTTTTTATCTCTCTTTTCATCAAGAAAAGAGGACGATGGATGATTTGTACCCAAAACATAAGGGAGTACAGCATAAGATTAGAGCGGATGACAAGTCAAGGTCAACTTGCTCTAATGAAGCATGCCTAATTCAATAGTTAGATAAATATTCACAATTACCTCATCCCATGCGTCATGCAATTGCACATTCGCACACACGTATCAAAGTTTTCCACTACCTTGGCCCACAATAAAAAAAAAAAAAATCAGGTGAGGGACATAGCAATAACATATAATTTGAATGTATGAGGCCACCACCGTCACTTGGTGTTCGTCGAATCCGAATTCCAAAAGGCATCCTGGGCCAAAAAGTTGCTCGGATTCGTTTTCTGTCTAGAACTTTTCTCAAAGAGAGACGTAAAAAAAACACAAAACCCCCCACCGTCAGATACGACCTCCCCGAACTTTTCCTCACCTCCGATCTCATCTGACCAAACCCTAAATATCGAATTTGAAATCTATATTCTTCAGGTTTACCAAAGAAGCTTACACGCAGATCATCATAGTTTTCGCCTCCTCGTTTGGTATAACTCATCTTGCCATGGAAGGTCCTTCAAGAGGGAACCAAAGCAATGAGAACAACGAAGAGAGCAGGAACAAGAGGGGATGGAGGTCACAATGGGATCCACCCCGTACCGAGGGATCCGGCCGTGCCCTTGGGGCAAGTTTGCGGCCGAGATCCGGGACCCTTTGAGGATTGGCGCCCGCCTCTGGCTCGGGACCTTTGAGACAGTGGAGGAGGCTGCCCAAGCCTATGATCGGGCTGCTTTCGCCTTCCGAGGCCATTTGGCCATCCTCAACTTCCCCAATGAGCAACAATACTATGCTCAGAATGACCATGATGTCTCCGGCCATCACAGTTCTTTCTCCACGTCCCTGTCACTGCCGTTGTCGCCATTCTCTTCAGCGGGTTCATCATCATCCACTATGTCAGCTCCTGCCGAGCCATCAAGAGATGTGATCCAGTTCGAGTATCTGGACGATAAGTTATTGGAGGAACTACTGAAGTCGCACAGCGACATGTAGGGTAAATGCGGATAGTCTATTTAGGGTTTCCCAAGTTTCATGGGAAGAAATTCTTTTGTTTCTGGTTTTCGATGGTCTTCATCGACGAGAGCTTTTACTTGAGGAAAGAGATGGCACTTGCTTCAATAAATTACATTTGGCAATCTTCAAGACTGCATTTTCACAGCAGGAGCTTGATATGACAATGCAATATTGAGTTTGTTTGATGACTTCGATCAATATTACTTCTAGCAGATGGCTCGTATCATACCTCTATCTTTCTGAAGTACTTCTCTGGGTGCTTGCACCCGATTTAAGCAGTAGTATTCATGCAAACACTGATTTCTGGGATGCTCAAGGTATCTCATTTCAATGAACTGTTGCAATATATCTTAGTTCTCTAATGTTAAATTCCTAGAAACAGTTTTGGAATTCGATTGCCAGTAATCTATTCTGGAAGAGCTTCTCTATATTTGAGGACAGGTTGATGTAATGCCAGGCTGAGCTTTTTGCAGTTTTTTTTAGGTGCAATTGATATATATATTCTTAATTTTCAGTGATTTAGGTGCCTTGAAGCTGAAACTAAACTTTCGTATATTCCAGAATGATTGGGGTTCCCTTTTTTGAATAGGACATGATGAAAAAGGCGGCCGACAACTTTGAAAAATTGTTCATGATCTAGACCTGACGGTCTTTACTAAGCGGTTTCGCTCCTTCTCCTCTACAATTTCGTGTGCCTTGACCGCGACCCGTCTTTTCCTTTTTCTTCCTATTTAAATGGGGTGAACGTCCCAGCCCAATCTGCTTAATTAATTGCGAAATTGACAGCGGCATTAGATGGAGAAGCTTGATCCTACGACGACGCCTTTTGAGATATAGTTTGATGTTGAATCCTAACCAGTAACGTGTCGAGATGAGTCGGATCGTTTGACCTTTGATTCCCGTTCATTCAAAAAAATCAACTCCCGAATTGGCAACAATCCTGATGGTCGAAAGTTAGGACAGTTAAAATATATGCAGAAGCCTTCTCATCAGATACAGAAACCGACCAGCAGCCTCTCTTTGGTGCGACCGCTGATTTGCCAAATCATCATGTACAGAAAGTCAAAGGCCAAGTCGGCGTAAGAACCGTTGACCGCAGCAGAAAGGAGGAGGGAAGAAGAAGAAAGGAAGAAAAACAGAGCATCAGAGTTGCTTGAGAAAATGGAAAAACAAAGCCTGCTTCCGATCTCACTGAGATTGCCTTCGACAACTAAATTTCAGGGCCCCCCGCGTAATCCGAGTTCCAACATGATGATTTATTTACATCGACCACATTCCATAATTTATTCGATTTACTCAAAGTTCACTTATCTTTTGATTTGTCGGAGAAATCAAGCAGAGCTTCCAACACCTCGTCGCCAAGGCACTCGATCTCAAAGACTTCCCTCCTCTGCTCCGGCCTGTCCCCCCAGCCACGGCCAAGGCCAGTGGATGGTGCTGATCCCGATGACGTGGCTGGCGATGTCGCCACCGAAGAACCGCCCCCGCCAATGGCTGAGGGATACTCGCCGGGGAAATTGAGGATTGCGAGCGGGCCTCTCATCGTGAAGGCGGCCCGGTCGTACGCCCTCGCGGCCTCCTCTCCAGTGTTGAAAGTGCCAAGCCAGACGCGGGCCCCCTGCCTCGTCGAGTCGCGGATCTCTGCTGCATACTTGCCCCACGGCCTCAGCCTCACGCCCCTGTACTTTACCTCGCTCGCTCCTTCTCCTGCCATTTTCTCTTTAGCCTTGCCCTTGGGGTCTTCGTCCATGCTCAGCGAGCCACCTCTCCACCGCTCTCCCCAGTTATATAGCAAGCTTGGGGGAGAGCTTGCAATCCATTGGGCCGATCCGAAGTTTGACATTGACAAAAGCGATCGAAGAGTTGTTGATAGGTCTTGTGACTTTCGGACAATTTTCAACGTGCCGAGAGACTGTTCACGGTGATGCAATCGAAAGAGCCGAAGTGCATGCATGGAGGATGATGATCTGGTTGGATGGCTTTCAGGTTCAGGCCCACACAGTTAGTTAACTTCATTATTTGTCGAAATTCGTTCTTGAAAGTCTGCTGCAGGAATGACGTCATCCGAGCTTACGTTAGCGCATCTTAGAGGAAGGTCTTGTACTAATTTTGCCGAATTGAACTTTATTAATTATAGCAAGTTTTCAAGTGACGTCATGCGATTGCGTTGGTCTTACTTCGTCTCCATCGCGCAGGTGACGAAGGCGTTTGGACTCTTTAGAGGCCATAAGATCTTGGGAGGATTCGCACTTAGGTTTTGGAAATGGAGACAATCGCGCATGTGATTATAATGTCTCGCGGGCGTCATAGTTGGTTACGTCACCATTAGCGTTTCAATTTTCTTGCCCCGATCACCTAAAGACGTGATCTCTGGGCAGCGGTTAATTCCACAGAGGTCAACATTGGATTATCTCACTCGATGACGTCCTGGATTTAGCACTTGAAAAGAAAACGCGTTTCCCTTTTTTTTTTTTTTTTCATGCAAATGAAAAAATATTTGTATCGACTCCGTTAAGATCATGAAGACAATCGAGAGTATAGTAAAAGTGTTGGGACGATGATGAAATTTGGGTTTCCGCTTTTTTCTCCCAGAAGTAAGTGCTGACCTAACCGGTTCTACTGGTAGAAACTTGCCAAATTTCACAAAAATCAATGTTGGCGTTACTTTCTAGTTTCCTCAATGTAGTAAAATAGGCGTAAGAGATAATTTCCCAACATGTTACAAAGTTTGCAAGAGAATATGTTGAACTTGTGGAATTGGCACGATTGGATAGGCTCCAAAGGGGGCATACATAAAAATTCAGTGTTAATGGTCTAGTTTTCAAAATTTGGCACAAAATGACTATCGAGTAAGTTTTAGAGTCTAGGGTCATATCCACCCTATACCCAATATAATGTACCTTGTGTAGGGCCTCTGTAGAATCATACAAGATACCAGATGCTCCTTATAATAATTAAGAAAAAAATACATAAGTATTCTAATGTTTTTATTTTTCTCTTTTCTTTACAAAATTTACACATTCAACAGTGCGAAAGGATGGGAGGAAGCAATATGTTGTCCTTTATGTTAGATGTTATTATGTCTTAAAATTATGTTACCAATCGACATGGAGATGCACTTTACTACATTTTATGTAATGAAGTTATGTTCTTTGAAATTTAAGTTGGAGTAATACTTGATACTTTGAAATATGTGTTATTTAACGAGTTTGAGTTTCGAGGCTTGTTTTAAGAGGCTAAACTGTGGATCTAAGTTCCAAAAATTTGACATCGGTGCACATAGGTAGATTTCACAGTAGTGTAAAAATTCCCTGGATATTATATTCATTGAAGACGAATTGAGGGATTTGTGTATTGTCACGGCTATTCACGTGGGTCCAATCCAGGGGAAATTCAATCTAGGTGAATTTCTGGTTTTGACCAAGAAGTCCGACAGAATTGAGGAGGAATTCGGTGACTTCCTACCGTCCTGAAAGCGGTTATATGACTTCTTCGAGTGTTGAAATCTCTCACCTCTTGATTTAAATTTAACTCTGAAAATTATTCTTTTCCAATAAATTGAAATCTAGGAATTCTTTATAGGTGTTTTTGTGCTTGCCCAACATCTCTTGATCTAAATTTAGATCTGGGAGTTTAAGTTTTGTATCTTTGGATGACGATGATGTTGAGGACGCTGAACTTAGGCTTGCTGTAACCATCAGGCAAATTTTAGCTATTGAAGAAGGGAATTACGGTGTGTGCTCATTATTGATGACGATGCGAGATTTGGTGATTGGCCTCTGTTCATTTTGCTTTGATGTTGAGAGATCCTTTCTTATGGGAGAGTGCTTGTGCTTTATTGTTCTACTTTACTGTTTGGGATTTGCTTTGTTTTGAACATCTCGTAAATCATTTTGAGATTAAATAAAATATTTAATTTCGATTGAAAATAAATTCTGGTTCCATTCATCACCTATAAATAATCCTAAAATAGTTTAATCTAATGGGGTTTATACATTTGGCTTTTTCAATATCTAATACACCTGTCCATAATTTGGTGGAGATTTTACGTCATCCTCGACTAGTAAGCGTCATAAGCCTAGGAAGCATCGTCATCGTGATGCAAAATTCCCAGCATCACTTCTCCAAAGTAGTTTCTTGCGTGATGATTGGGTTTTATAGAGAAATTATAGGGCGACAAATGGTGATCTTTAAATATTGTTGACAGAGAACCGAAGGAAAGGTAGTTGGACATCTTAGATCATGATTAATTGGTAAACAGTTATTATCGAAGTCATTATCAAGTTATTAATAAAACCCGTTTTAAAGCACGTGGTGTATAAACATAATTTTACCCTATCCCCACTCCCTAGACCAGAAATTTGGGGCATCCGGCAGCAACTTTTTCAAACACACGTAGGCAATTGAAAATAGATTATGTGACGCTAGTGACCGAAAAAAAAAAAAACAATCTTGAGATGTCACTTTTCCTAATAGATTATCTTACTAAAATTCTAACTTTTTCTCGTAATTCATCTATATGCCAACTAATGAATGTTAAGAATCCGTTGCAGTTTTGTTCATGATGAATGAAATTGTGAAGAATGGTACTTTTGGTTTACTGACACAAGTTTGGAGATAATTGATAAGGTGAGAAAAATTGAGTATTAGCGTCTCGTGGAAAAATATTAAGATTTTTTTAATGGGATTTTTCCTTTTCTTAAAACTGCGGATCGAAGAAGCACCAATTGTTTTAGATTTAATGCGTATAATATTGTATTCTCTCCTATCTTCGTCGTGTCTGTTTTTTTGAAGGGGTAAGCACTTTGGTGCAATCTTGGCAAATTTATAGGCAATAGATGCATTTGATGTTCTTGTAATTATTTTAATATATACGATGGTGGGCCTTCCCTTGACTTTGAACTGTTCTTGTCTTGACTAAAATCTGAGACTAAATCAAGCAACAGTGATGGTGGTTAATTTGCTCACCATTTTATAGTTGATCATGGAATAAGGAGTAGGCTGGACTGTCATTGCTAAATACAATGACAGCTAACGTAATTCTTTTCAATTAATGAAAATTGCATTTGCTACATTAGTCACAAAATATGTAAGTTTCTCTCGTGTGAGATGAAGTCTAAAGCACGTAAATTTCTCTCTTGTATGAGATGAAGTCTACTTTTTTGGGTATAAAATATGGATGTTATCAACATAATAGGAATCAAAACTACATAGTTTAACTGTTTAGGTGATGCAGGAGCTGTTGACATAAAAAAAAATGACCAACTTTTATTTATGATTGATAAGTAAAGACATCGATAACAGCATAGTTTGGTAAACAACATAAGTCATCACTGCAAAGAATAGTCGACAACTCGAAAAGCATAGATAACTAGCCGAGGAAGCTATAGCTAATGAACATCGGTTACCTTCTTTAAGGATGAACTCATCCACACTAACATGTAACTGCCGAGTGGAGTAATTTTGAATATGTGACTTCTTTTAAATAAATGTTAATAGATATTAAGAAATTATAGATAATGTAACTTTTTGTTACCACACATAGGATTAGGAAGCTATTTATAATGAATATAGGGTTAGAAAGTTATCTTTTTAGAATTCAATAACCTTTTGCAACCGTCAATTGTGGGTTACAAAAAACCACACTGTTCTCTTTGTAAAAGCCCCTCAATCAATCCAAGAACTCAATGTCCTTGCACAATTATTTTCTATCTGTTTTTTTTTTTCCCGCAATTTACATGGCTAGACACGATTGCCCCTAATGTTTGTACCTTTCAATTTCTTGTAATTTACTTTCCTATCTAAAATCAATAAGGGACCCTTCATATTCTATGTCAATTTACTCATCAAATAAGTTAATACTCTGAAAGATATATATTTTTTACATTTTTCAATGAAATATCCTTTTGGCATGCTTGGCAATACACATTTTGTCACATCCCGAACCTCGGGCACGCGCACATCCCTTGGCGTTCGATTTAAAATGCGATATCCCAGAACGCGTCACCGGCCAATTCTTTTTATCTTTCAATAAAGCACATGTAGAAGTGAATTAAATAAACACTTGGCGAACCATCAAACACAGGGATGGTAAAACATGCTAACGCTTTTTCACAAACCACACTTTATAAATATACCAAGTTAGCCCTACATGTTTATATACATAAGTCTGATTCAACAAGAAACTACTAGGTCACCTACGCTCTGGACCCTTCCACCTTGGGCTCCGGATTCTCCACGACACCATCTGTGATGTCGATGTCCATGGGGTGAGCTATCTCCCCAACCTTCATCTCGGCAGGTGGTCTGTCAAAACTCTGCAAGAGACCTTCCCGAGCACCATTACGCTCGTTGATGAACCACGCTTTGAAGCAATGAGGCACCAAGTAAGGGAGGCCCTCATCGATCCAAA
Organism: Eucalyptus leucophloia subsp. euroa; assembly: GCA_017140325.1. Classification (NCBI taxonomy): domain Eukaryota; kingdom Viridiplantae; phylum Streptophyta; class Magnoliopsida; order Myrtales; family Myrtaceae; genus Eucalyptus; species Eucalyptus leucophloia. Next base: position 26,303,482 of record CM029471.1, read on the forward strand.
TCGTGGTCACCACTAACTCACAAGTCTGGGTGGTCCTAGGAATAGGGAAGTAGGAGGGCTCGTAGTCCATCTCCCATGGAACCCCAAAACAGACAGGACGGTGTTCTTGAAAATATTTAACCACAACGGGGTGAGATAAATCTCAATGAGTCAAAACCCTAAACCCCGGTTAGGACACCAATTCGCCTTGAAGGCGATCCTAAACACGCACCACACAAAACTCACCTCGTAGGATCTGAGAAACTGGAAAAAATTCTTTATGTTCAAAGACCTTATTTCAATAAATCTAGTTTGGGAATGACTGCCAAAACCATTCCTTTAATTGATTTTCCAAAATTGAAAGAAAGAATTAAGCAAAGACCCATAAGAGATGCTTACAAAAGTCATTTTAAAAGGATCTTTGTGAAACCAGTAGGGCGCAATGCTCTCAGATGTTCAAAGTGCAATAGTGCAGATCATTTTTAAAAAGAATGTCCTATGGTTTGGAAACCTGTCAAGAAAGTATGGGCAAAAACCGTATATCATACTAACACCAATGGACCCAAGAAAATATGGATACCAAAGAAAGTTTGAATTTCTTTTTTAAATGCAAGTCACTATCAAGAAAAAGATAAAATGGTATCTGGATAGTGGATGCTCAAAACATATGACAGGAGATTCAAATTGCTTCATAAAGTTTGTTCAAGTGAATGGTAGAAAAATCTCATTTGGAAGAAATAGCAAAGGAAGAATAGTGGGATTCGGAACTGTAAAGATTGGAAACCTCACAATAAGCAATGTTTCTTTAGTTGAATGACTCAACTACAATCTACTCAGTGTTAGTCAGCTGTGTGATACCAATTTCAAAATCTTCTTTCAAGAGGGAATATGTTCAGGAACCAATAAAGATTCTACTCAGTCATTTATGGGTTGAAGACATGGAAATATCTACCTCTTGGATGTGAAACTAGATGAATCGCAATATTTAATCTCAATCCAATACGAAGCAAGCTTATGGCACAGAAAGTTTGGGCACATCAATATGAAGCAGATAACCAAAATTTCAGCAAAGAAGCTTGTTCGTGGTCTACCTAATTTATCATACCAAAAGTCTGATCTATGTACACCATGCATCTTAGGAAAATAGGTAAAAAATTCCTTTAAACCAATAAATCAAGTTTCCACTAACCGTGTACTGCAGCTTCTGCATATGGATCTTTTTGGACCAACCAGAACACACAGCATTGGAGGTAAGAAATATTGCCTAGTAATTGTGAATGACTACTCACGATTTACTTGGGTGTATTTCTTGGCAAGTAAGTCTGAAACTTTCTCTTACTTTGAAAAATTTGCTAAAAAGGTTCAAAATGAAAAAAGGGTATGTTATTTCAAGTATAATAATAGACCATGAAGGTGAATTTGAAAACCAAGATTTTACAAAATTTTGTGATGAATCTGGTTTTCAGCATTTGTTCTCCTCTCCATATACTCCAGAGCAAAATGGAGTTGTGGAAAGAAAGAATAGATCGCTTCAAGAAATGGCTAGAACTCTTTCAATTGAAAGCAACATCTCTTCACGATTTTGGGCTGAAGCAATTTCAACAACATGTTATATTATTAATAAAGTTTTTCTAAGGCCTATTATGGAAAAAAAACCCCTATGAGTTATTTAAAGAAAAGAAGCCTATTGTTTCATATTTTCATCTGTTCGGATGCAAATGTTTTATATTGAAAAATGCAAATGATCGAGTTGGTAAGTTTGAAGAAAAATCAGACGAATGAATCTTCCTTGGATATTCTACCTCAAGCAAAGCCTATAGAGTCTATAACAAGAAGAGTCAATCTGTGGAGGAATCAATGAATGTCAAATTCCAGGATTCTATGCAAAATGAATCTATTCAAACTCATCTTGAAGAATCTGAACTTACTCCAGACTCTACAAAGTCTAAATCTCAAGAAGCAGCTCAGACTCTGAAAGACCAGCAACAAATGGTTATTGAAGATTCAAATGAAGGAAGATCATCAACTTGACAAATCAACCAATAACTGGAAGCATAAGTCCAGTCATCGCAAAGATCTTATTATTGGCGACATTAATGAAGGAATTCGCACAAGATCCAAAAGGCACGAAGAGTCTAATGCTGTGACTCTTATTTCTGAAATAGAACCAAAAGCATAGAAGAAGCTTTATCTAATGCAAGCTGGATTGAAGCTATGCAAGAAGAACTCAGACAATTCAGTATAAATGATGTCTGTGAGTTGACTCATAAATCAAAAGGTAAATCTATTATTGGAGCTAAATGGGTTTTCAGGAACAAGATAGACGAAAAAGGAAAAGTCATAAGAAACAAAGCAAGACTCGTGGCCAAGGGATATACGCAAGAAGAAATGATAGACTATGACGAGACTTATGTACCAGTAGCAATGTTAGAAGCAATTCGATTATTACTTGCTTTTGCTTGTTATAAATTTCAGGTTATTCCAAATGGACGTCAAAAGTGCTTTCCTAAATGGATTTATCCATGAGGAAGTCTATATGAAACAACTACCTGGGTTTGAAGACCCAAGGAAGCCAGACTCAGTATTCAGACTGAAAAAGGTATTGTATGGTTTAAAGCAAGCATATTGAGCTTGGTACAACATGCTAAGTAAGTTTTTAATTCAAAATGGCTTTGTCAAAGGTAAAGTAGACACTACTCTGTTTATTAAAAGAGAAAGCAAAAGTTTTCTGCTTGTTCAAATATATGTTGATGATATTATTTTTGGATCCTCTAATGAAAGTTTGTGTCAAAAATTCTCTAAGACTATGCAGGATAAATTTGAAATGAGCATGATGGGTGAGTTAACCTTCTTTCTCGGGCTTCAAGTAAAACAACTGAAGGAAGGAACCTTTATTCATCAAGAAAAATATGCTAATGATCTTATCAAAAAGTTTGGACTGGATAATTGCAAAAAGGATGATATACCAATGTCAAGTTCCTTGAAGATAGACAAAGATGAAGGAGGAAAGAAAGTCGATCAGAAGTTATATAGGAGTATCATTGGCTCACTTCTTTATCTTACTACTTCTAAACCTGACATTTTATTTAGTGTTTGCATTTGTGCCATTTTTAAACAGACTCTAAAGAATCTCATTTAAGTGCTGCAAAGTGAATTATCAAATACATTGCTTCAACTTCAAGTTTTGGTCTTTAGTATTCTAGAAAGGGAGACTTTACTCTTCTTGGATACTCAGATGCAGACCTAGCCAGTTGCAGAGTTGATAGAAAAAACAACTCCGGTACCTGTCAACTACTTGGAGGCAGGATAGTGTCTTGGTTTTCGAGGAAGCAAAGTACAGTAGCTCTCTCTACAGCAGAAGTAGAATATGTAGCTCTCGGAAGTTGTTGTTCACAAATTCTATGGATAAAATAACAGCTAAGAGACTTTGGAATTGAAGATTCATGCACAAAGATTAACTGCGACAACACCAGTGCAATCAATCTTACTAAAAACCCAATTCTTCACTCAAGAGCAAAGTATATAGAGATTCGACATCGCTTCATTAGAGATCATGTTCAAAATGGAGAAATTTCGATTTAGTTTGTTGACTCAAAGAACCAACTGTCGGATAATTACAAAGCCTTTGGAGAAAAATCAATTTGAAATCATCCGTTCCAAACTCAACATTTTGAGGTTTGAAGAAGTTAAAGTCTAGAGACTCTCAGACTCAGACAAACAAGACTTTGACTGTAAGACTTTGACTATAAGTTATTCTCTCTCTCTCTCAAATCTCATCTTGAAAAGGTACAATCATCAACCGTGTTTGATTATTGCTATCTCAATTGCTATCTTTAATTGACGTGATTATTGCAACGTTTCCTTTTCGAAAAATGAGTTATTTTGAAATGACTATTTTCTCGAAAAATGCAGTTATTTTAAAAAGGCATCTTTTTACTTTGGCAATTATTTTTAAAAAGGCATCTTTTTACTTTCTTTTATGACGTTCCGTATGCCTCTGTTTAACTGCTTATGCACTGTTATTTCTTCTTCACTTAACTCTAAAATCCTAAAAAGCACCGATCTTCCATTCCTGTTTTCTTCTCTTGTTTAATCTTCGAAAAAGTTGTCATTTTTCTTGGGAAAGTCAAGCAAGGAATCTTTCAAAGACTGAGAAATATGTCATCTTCAAGAAAGTCTTTGAGGATCGCAAGCAGGGGACCATGGCGAATGAGTGAGGGGCCTACGCACTTCGATCTCACCGAGGAAGAAGAGTCTCCAAATCAGCAGCAGAGCCCATAACATTCTCAGCAGCGTCATTCTCCACCAACTAGTCCACAGGGTGTTGGTCATCAACAAGAGGAAGAAATCATTGAAAACGCAGATCCTGTAAGAATTCAAATGCCCTCTTTTATTTATAAGCTTTACCGTGCTTTAAAGAGGACTGGTACTCCATTGAACTACATTGATGAGTTTCTTAAGGACAAAGGATATGGGAATGAGTACATCTTTTTGCGAAAAATGGAGTGTTTGGGAATTGCTCCTACAGGGTTGGCAGAAGAAACTCTTGCAAATATCTCAAGTGATCCGCGTGTTGGGGGATTTAATCCGATAGATGGGAATGATGATGAGAAACTGTACAGCCAATTTCAACCGAGAATGGGTGTTGCGTCGAAAATTCGAGAAAAATGACAGAGTTGTTTAGATGGAAGGAACAAAAGGTTCTATACTTAAAATTGTTGAAGCGTGGGATGATAAACCCTAGGAGTGTGGATTTTGATTTCCTTGATGCTGTAAATGTCAATTTGAGGGAAAAGTTCAGTTTTCTTCAACTTGAGCAGTTCTGTTCTTACACCACAAAAGCCCATGTTGAATTAACTGCTTATTTCTATTTGAATCTTAGTTTCCTGGATGCGAATAGATTCTCTTTCAGTGTCCGAGATCAGGACTTTGTGGTGGATATGGATATGCTGGCGGATGCCATTGGGGTTGAGAGAGGGAGATATCAACCTATCAATGTTTCTATTGGTTGTGCTACATTGGAACTTGTTAAGCATAGAAGAACAGAGAAAAAAATTTCCTACTTGAGGATGAGTGCGTTTAACATTCTGCTTCACAAGATTGTGATCAATTACCTCAGACCGAAATCAACTTCAAAGACTGATGTTTCAAGTTTAGAGACAAAGCTGATGTATGTCATCATCACTAGGAAAAAGTTTTCTCTTCCTCACACTGTTATGTTTCACATGTATAGAGCAGTGGTGAAGGACAGAGGTCAACTTCCTTATCCAGGTCTTGTGACGAAGTTATTCAAACATTTGAATATTCAGCCTCCACAAATTCTCTGTGCTCGATCGTGTGATCATATGGTGGTAAGACTGAAAATGGTGACTAAAATGCATCTGAAGGAACTAAGCAAGGCATTGGAGAAATTCATCAAATCTCCAGTCAAAACTCATCAAATCTCTTCTGCAGCAAAAAAGAAAAGGGAAGGAGCCCATGGTTGCTCCATCCAAGAAAAGAAGAGCTCTCATTGTTGAGGATGAAGATGATGAGGAAAACATCACTATTTCTGCAATGGTATTGAAGAATCTGAGTCGTTTTGTTCCAAAGAAAGACTTAGAACAGAGGACTAGAGAAAGAGAAGAGAAAGAAGCAGAGGAGAAAGAAAAAAAGGAAAGAGAAGAAGAAGAAAGAGATGATGAGAAGGAAAGAGTTGAAAAAGAAGAAGAAGAGAAAAGAGATCAAGAGGAAGGAGAACATGAGGAACACTCTTCTCCACCTGAAGGCATGGAAACAGGGGGAGACCAAGAGGGAAGAGGAATGTCCTCATATCCTGCTACCAGTGAGGGAGTCAGTCGCTCTCCAGTAGATCCAGAGAACATTTATGCCTCTCAATTTCCTAAGAAAGGACATGATGTTTCATTGCCAAATCTGCGTGATTATGCTGATTTGCCATCGTCTGCCTTTACTCCATTAGATCGTGTCAAAGCTAGTACGCAGACCGATAATTCAGCAGATTTTCGTAGAATTCTGGATGTTCTCTTGGAAATGTGAGGTCAGATATATGCTTTGGGATGCGAAGTTCCGAATTTGTAGAATGCAGGTCAAGCTTATTCGGGTTCCTTGAATGATCAGATCCAAGCCCTTTCTCTTCAGATTCAGGCTAATGCTAAGGGTGAGGATGTTGCACAACTAAAGGAAGACTTGAAAAAGCTGAAAGGCATCGTTCAGTCAATGGGAGATTTCCAGCTTGTTCGTGTTCCCAAGCATTCTTGACTCTACTCCATTTTCATCTCAACATTTTTTATGCTGACAAAAAGGGGGAGAGATGCGAGATTTGAAAACTTTAAACCGTTACAACTTTTGAACTTTTGGATTGTTTTGATGTTTGACTTTACTTTTGTGTCTGGATATGGACTGAATTTAGATTTGGACTTAACTGCTTATATTAACTACTATTGATATCTTATGGATGGTTTTATCACATGCAAGACTAACATATTTTCTGTGGCTGCAGATTCTAGCATTATCATTCATTAAGCCATTTATCTTTATAAGATATCCATATTTGTTTGAGTAATGTTTTGCAGGTCAAAGTTATCCAAATCCGTAGGAAAGTTTTGCCATTATCAAAAGGGGGAGATTGTTGGAGAAATCTTTGTGAAATGTTTTGAAGCTGACAAAACGTTTCCATCAATTTAGTCTGAAAATTTGCAGACTCTGCTATTTAAAGTCTGAAGACCTCCGGACAGCCAGACTCAAGACTTAAAGTCTATCCTCATTGACAGTTTCTAATCCGTTGAAGCTCACATCTTAGTGAAACACAGAGTCGATCCATGTCTTCTCCCGCAGAAACGGCACACGCCATTCGATTTGGGTGTGACTTTCCTATTCCACTTTTTCGGTTGGAGGAATGGCATACCTACCTCTTGTCATCAGCCTTTTCTCGAACCAATTGTTGTCTCTGTTGGGCTTGAACTACGACCCAAATGCGGCGGCTCATTCGTTCAGATTCCTCTCAATCAATTGAGCCCTCTCATACGGATTATTATAATCCTTAAGATTCAGCGGTACCAGCAGATCCTTGATCTCTAGTCTAAGTCCATCTCTGAACCTCCTCACTCTGTTCATTGGGTCTTCGATCAGCTTTGGTGCGTACTTAGATAGCTCTGCAAACTTCGCCTCGTACTAGTCCATTAACATCAGACCCTGACGAAGATGCTGAAATTCTGCTATCTTCTGCTCTCTGGTGCAGTCATAAAAGTACTTCTCATAAAAGACTTCCCTGAAGGCATTCTACTTTGAAACCGTACTCTCGGGAAACACTCTCCCTCTAGTGGCTTCCCACCAAGTGCTTGCGTTCCCTTGCAACCGGTAGACCGCCAAGACTACCTTATCTTCCTCAAAGCACCTCAGCAGTGTGAAGACCTTCTCTAATTCTCGAATCCAGAGGTTGTAGCCTTCGAATCGCCTGCTCCCATAAACCTTGGTAGTTTCAGCTTTGGGAATTGTTCCACCAACTTATGCATTAGTCGCTCACCATTCCCATTTCTAGGTGGAACTTTAGCAGGTGTGGCGACAATAGCGGCAACGGCATTAGTGGTAGCAGCAGCTTGATTCTGAGCCTACTGACTCATCATATTTTCTAGAGTCTCTAGCGCCTGAACGATCCCATCCAACCTAGTATCGCCCAATGCTCCTACCCCAGTACTAGCTTAAGGCGGTACTCTTTTCCTCGTGCTAGCCTGAGCCGGCGCTCTACCTCGGGCACCAATCTTAGTCGGCGTCCTTCCTTGAGTAATAGTTCAAATTGCCCTCTTTCAAGGAGTCCTCTGATCAAGATCACTCATATTGTAGAATCTTTATAGAACCCGCTTTCCAGTTCTAACACAAAATTAGAATTCTAAGGAACCTACACAAAACAATCAATCAATCACAAGCATCGGTGTGAGGAAAATGTCTTTCCTACTAACTATCCCAAGACCCATCACATCTTATCACTCCAAACACTGATCAGCTCTGATACCAGTTCGGGTAGGGTTGTCACGTCCCAAACCCTAGGCACATGCATATTCCTCGGCGGTCGATTAAAAATGTGACGTTCCAAGACGCGTCGCTGATCCATTTTTTTTATCTTTCAATTAAGCACATGTGGAAGCGAATTAAATAAACACTCGGCCAACCATCAAACACAAGCATCGTAAAACATGCTAACGCTTTTTCACAAACCACACTTTGTAAACATACCAAGTTAGCCCTACAAGTTTATACACATAAGTTTGGTTCAACAAGAAATTACTAGGCCACCTATGCTCTTGACCCTTCCACCTCAGGCTCCGGATTCTCCAAGACACCATCTAGGATGTCGATGTCCATGGGATAGGCTACCTCCCCAACCTTTGTCCTAGCAAGTGGGCCTTCAAAACCCTACAAGGGACCCTCATGAGCCCCATTATGCTCATTGATGAACCACGCTTTGAAGTGATGAGGCACCAAGTGAGGGAGGCCCTCATCAACCTAAATCATGGTCACCACTAACTCACAGGTCTAGGTTGTCCTAGGAATAGGGAAGTGGGAGGGCTCGTAGTCCATCTCCCACAGAACGCCAAAATGGACGAGATGGTGCTCCGTACTAGGGAGTTGAAAATATTTAACCACGACAAGGTGAGATAAATCTCAGTGAGTCAAAACCCTAAACCTTGATTAGGACACCAATTCACCTTGAAGGCGGTCCTAAACACGCACCACTGAAAACTCACATTGTCTCGGCGCGTCACTACATATTAATGCATCACATAGGCTAATATCAATGCAGTAAGCGTAATTTAATAACCAGCACACATATTTCACTCTTCAAACATTCACATGGGTCCCAATTAAAACAAAACCGTTATGACACGTCCTATACCGTGCCACACAATTTTGTCCTATAATCAAGCACAACTATCACAACCATTCAAGCGTGTTCTAGTTATTATGACCCATCAGCCATGGCCACCTCAATAGTCGACGGTCATCTGGCGTAATCGGTATCGTCCCACTCTGTCAAGCATAGCAACGTTCAGCATTACATGTCTAAATGGCATTCCATAAAGGAGCATTGGCTCGGCCTCCACCGTGACCGGCATTCGTTGACGTAGGGCATTGGAACTTAATCAAGCATCACCCACCCTCCCCCAACTATCGTTGAGTGATGGGTTATGAGAGTGACCACATGAGTACATACTTGGCCAAGAACACTATACTTTGCCTTCAAATACCTTGTCTTTAAATAATGAACTTGGCCACTTTTCTTTGTATTAAAAATTCTCGGTAAAATAACCATGCGTGGTCACATATTTAAATCGAACCATTAAACATAGTACGCTCCCATTTTTAAATTCCACGATTTTATGTAGTACATAAAAATTGACATAAAAAACTGACACCCAGTATTTTTTTATTTTATTTAAATGCCCATAAAATCAAGTTTTGCAATAATAATCGACAGCTACCATCAAGAAATCAATTGCACATATAAGCCATCAAATTCACATATAAATTCATCCACGAGAATAATCGCAAAATTTCACGAAGCAGCTAATTTGTGACTAATTACGCTAAGTATGATTAATTAAATAAATTAAGATTAATTAAGTACATCCAACTTAATTAACTTAACCATGATTAATTAATCTAACCGTGGTTAACTAACTAACCCAAGTAAACTAACCTAACTAAACTAACTAACCTAACCAATCTAATTAGTCTTGGTTCTGTGGAAGGCTGGTCGGGGCTGCTGGTGGTGGCCATGGATTTGCTGGTGGTCGGAGGAGTTGGCGGATGGCTAGACGGGTTGGGCTGAATTGGACCTGGGCGGTTGTTGGCTATTCAACAGCTGGGTGGATGAGCGGTGTGGGTTGGACATGAGGGTTGACTGGACGGCATGGCTAAGGAGCTAAAGGTAGTGATGGTGTTATGGTGGTGGCTGGCTGGCTATTGCAACGTGGGATGCTAGAGGGTGGTGATGGACAAGAGTTGCTAGATGTGAATGGTGTTGGAATTGTGGGCTACGGTGGAGCAAAGGAAGAGGGAAAATGAAGAAGAAGAAGAAGAAGCTGGAGTGGAGAAATGGCAGAAGAGAGGGGAGTTGGTTAAGGGGGTTGTGCGCATGAGAGGGAGGAGGAGAGAGAGAAGGAAGAGGGAGGGAAACCGACAAGTCAAATTGGTAGCCAATGAGGGACCTAGAGAAAAATAAGCCACTCATGACCTAAGCCTCTAAAGTCTTCATCCAAATAATTCAATTGGCCAACTAATGGAGAATTAGCTTCATTTCTTCAAAATTAAACCATTTTGGGCAACCAAATAGCACACTCCTCTTCCCATCCGAATTTCTATTCTTTTTTCCTTTTTGTCCGAAATTGATTTTTCCGTAAAATTTCGAACTCAACGAAATTTCTCCGAAAGATAAGACGACATCTTATAAATGAATCGTGACATGCTCAAATGTCCGAATCCCGAGAGCAAATTCGATTTTGTGGTTAAAATTGACCAAATGTGATTTTAGTACGATCTAACCTATCGGGTAGCTTTTAGGGATTTTTATGCATTCGACCCGTGGTCGATAATTTTTTATACCTATTCATACATCTCCGAATCATAAACAACTCTCGATCGTCATAAAAATCACGAGATTTCAATTACATGTTCCGAGTATAATGTCGACCGAAAATCAAGTTAGTGCCGTTCGACATGAATTTCGCAATTATGCGGAACCACCCGCAATTTGACTATGCAATTCCATCAAATCGACTTATATCGAATCACAATTCGATTACAACAGTGTCATAAGACCCTTGCCAATTATTATTGAACAGTCGATTTCTCATCGAATTCTCTAGTATGTCGCGTTTATATCCATTAATGGCTTTACCCAATAGATTAATTAAATTGTGAGAGGCCAGCTCCAAGTAAAATGACCATAGGCGCGTCAACAAAACAACCCTTTCATATATTCGAGATGTGGTCGAATTTCAGGATGTCACACATTTTATGCATTCAAGGAGATTATGATGGCAATGACCAAAAATCAATAAAATTCTCATGATGTTGAGCAATAAACCATTACCACAAACTGGTTATGAGATGGTAGCGAATCTAATACTTCAACTATTGGGAAAGCGGTAGAAGATAATTGACATGAGGAAGTTGATCTTATGATACAACACACTAAAGAGTAGTCAAGAGACGTTGCTCTAAATTTCAACATGGTGTCAACCATGACAAGACTTTTCAAGGAGCATTAGAATAACATAACCATTCATTGTGAACAACGCCATATTGAGGATAAGATTGTTCAACCAACCACTATAAACAAGGTACAATTCTAATTCCTCTCCATTTTTTAAGGCTAATGTTGGTCAAAATAACCAAATTGGTAATAATAACTTTGCAATCATATTGGTCAACAGGCCAATCCATTGCTAAATGTTCAAAAATGTTAGGTTAATGGCTCCATGAGTATCATCTAATCTAAATATTCCTGTTAGGCCTAACATTTCAATTAATACTTTGATTAAGTAGATAGACTAATAAAACTAACATCATTGCCTGGGGGAGGGAGGGGGAATCACCAACCAAATCCACAATAGAACCAAGTATAGTTTATCGAAGGGTGTCGGACACCTGGAGTGCCAAAACTTGGCACGGATGGACACTTAAGTGCCAAAAGTTAGGAAAGTGACACTTAAGTGCTAAAATCGGAGCAAAATGGATCATTTTTTCTCCGATTTTAACACTTAAGTGTCACTTTCCTAACTTTTGGCACTTAAGTGTCCATCCGTGCCAAGTTTTGGCACTCAGTGTCCGACACTCTTCGATAAACTATACTTGGTTCTGTTGTGGATTTGGTTGGTGATTTTCCGTCTAGGAAAAATGGATCATTTAAGTATCAATCTAGCCAAAATGCTGACGTGGCCATCTTCTAGTGAAATAAGTGCAAAATGACATCGTTTTGCATGCTAACATGGCTAGAAAATGAAAAAACGATGTCGTTTTGCCTCTAATGTGGTAAATAATTAATATAAAAATTAATAAAATTAAATTAAAAAACTAAATTTATTTAAAACGTTTAAAACAAAAATACAAATATTTTTTAAAAAAAAAGAGTGGGGGAGGGGAGGCGGCTCAGGGTTGAACCCTCACCGCCGCCGCCTCCTCGCCATCATCGGGAAGGGTCGGCGATGGAGGGGGGAGGGTTAGTCGGGGTTATCGACCCTTGGCCGACCGGTGGTGAGGGCTCGTGAGCCCTTATCGGATCTAGGCAAGGGCTTGCGGGTCCTTGCCACCTCCTCGCTGTCACCAAGAAGGGCCAGCAACAGTAGGGGGAGCGTCGATCGGGGTCACCGTGCCTTAGCTAGGGGTCGGCGACCTCGGCTGATCGACGCCGAGGGCTTGTAAGCCCTCACCTAGATCCGAGGTGAGGGCTCATGGGCCCTCGTCACCTCCCCACCGTCACCGGAAAGGGCTGGCGATGGTGGGGCGAGCATCAACCGGGGTCGTCGAGGCCCTAGCCTGGGGTTGGCAATCCCGGCCGACCGGTGACGAAGGCCCACGAGCCCAAGCCCAAATATGGGGCAAGGGTCATAGCCCTCGCCCGCATCCGGTGAGCCCCTCGTCGTCGTTGGGAAAGGCTGGTGATAATTGGGGAGCGTTGGCCGGGGTTGTCGGGCTTGGCTAGGGGCGGCGACCATGGTCGACCGGCGTTGAGAGCCTATGAGCCCTCGCCCAGATATGGGGTGAGGGTCAGTGGCCCTCGCTTGGCCGAGCCAAGGCCACTGCCCGCTGAGGCAACCCCCTAGCAGGTGGCAGCCCTTGGCCCGGCCAGTCGAGGGTTACAGACCCTCGTTGAATCTGGGCAAGGGCCTAGGCAAGGGTTGCGGCCCTCATCCAGATCCAGCAAGGGCTCGCGGGCCCTTGTCATTGGTTGACCAAGGGCTAGCGACCATGGCCGACCCTCCCCCTTCATCGTCGGCCCTTCCCGATGGCGGTGGGGAGGCGGCGTCGGCGAGGGCTTAGCCCTCAACGGCCTCCCTTCCACGCATCCTTTTTTTTTTGTTTTTAATATTTGTATTTTTATTTTAAATGTTTTAAATAAATATAGTTTTTAATTTAATTTTATTAATTATTTATTACATCAGCATTAAAACAACGTCGTTTTTGCTTTGTCTAGCCATGTTAGCGTGCAAAATAATACCGTTTTGCACTTATTTCGCCAGAAAATCACCATGTCAGCATTTTGGTCGGATTGACACATAAGTGATCCATTTTGTTCCAATTTTGGCACTTAAGTGTCACTTTCCTAACTTTTATTACTTAAGTGTCCCTCGTGCCAAGTTTTGGCACTTGGGTTGTACTTCTCCCGTTTATTGAAGAAGTCCAACAACGATCAGGATTAGATAGGGGTGTTTTACACTATTTTTTTTTTATAGGAAATCACATCTTAAATGTGTCAAAAATCAGCCTTTTCTAAGAAATCTCAAAATTCCTTACTTCGCATTTTTTATTGGAGAAGATGAACAGTTGACTATTGAACACATGATTCAATTTATATCTCAGTGTGGGCAAGTAGCGATAAATGAGTTTTTAATGTTTAGGTTATTTCCTTTGTTTTTATCAAAAACTGTTTTTACCTAGTAAACCAATTTACCATTGAATTCGTTGTGTTATTGGGCAGAGAAGACAATTCCACTCTCAAGTTTATAGAACAATACCTGAAATATTGATTGTTGATTTGACCAAACTCTATCAACACAACGATGAGTTGGCTGATCAATTTGTTGCTTGATGCTAGGAATAAACACCTTACTTCCCTCTTCGAAAAAAAATTGCATGATTTTGGCTTTTGATGGATTCAAATTCAATCTAAGAGAAAAGTTCGAAGACCAAGATTTTATTAATTTATTTCAATTGACAACAAGAGTGTCTAAGTATGAGCAACTTCTTAAAGACAGAGATAAAGGGTCAACTAAAATTTTGCACAAAACATTAAAATAAATGTGGAAAATTAAAAGTTAGCATATAAATCTGACCCAAATGTAAACATTAAAATAAATGTGGCAAATATGATGTTTGACAAGCCTTACATTCGTTGATCCTTAAAGCTTGCCAAGAAAAAAGAAGAAGAAATAAAGGCTAGGGGTAAAGACATTCGACTTTTCTAGTACGACATTAGCAAGTTGGACGAAGTCTTCAATTTACTCTTAAAAAATAGCTTGATAGAATTAACATAAGGCTAAATTGTCTTAAGTGAAAAAGATTTGGTAAACAAAAAATATTTGAAGTGATACCACTCATGCAGCAAGAGCACAATTAATTATGTTGTTTTTAAGAAAACAACTCAAGAGGTAATTTGGCACGGAAGATGACAAGGGGGCATATGATAACCCTTGATGATCTATTTTAAAAAAAAAATTAAATGATTGATGATTATTCCATTCTTTTAAAATGGGACATATGTTGACACCAACAATGATTTACTTTACTCACCCATGCATGGTTGCACTAGTTGAGGCGTACTCCCTGATTTGGCCACTAGGTCAGGGGTTTGACTCCCTAAGTCGTTCACGACTCCCAGAGTAGTTCTGTGATTTAAGCGGGGGCCTCGGCAGTGGGTTGCTGGGCCAATCTCCCTCCAGGTATAGTCAATGCTATGCTCCTGTAAGGTGAGCTAGGCCGGATTCTCAGCATAAAAAAAAAAACAATGATTTACTTTTTGTTATAATCTACATGTGAAACGATAATAGCAAAGTTGGTGAATAACAAGTCATTGATGAAAAGAACATTTCACTACTTGAAGAGAATCACCAACTTGCCATATTGATAATGAACATCAGTTTCAATGAAAACCTTTACTAGGAATGAAGTCATTGATATCAACATGTAACTGCCAAGTTATATTTTCTTATATGTAATTTCTCTTAGATAAGTGTTACTAAATAATAAGAAATTGTGGATAATGTAACTTTTAGTAACCGCGGATAAGATTAGGAAACTATTTGCTTTGAAGATATAATCAAGAAGTTATTTTCAAAAATTCAATAATGTTTGAAACGGTCAATTTTAGGCTATCAATAGCCACATTGCACTTTAGGCCTCTCAATCAATTCAAGAACTTAACGTTCTCACAAATTTATCATTTATCTTTATTTTCTTGAAATTGCCTTGGCTATACATGATTATCTCTATTTCTGGTACCTTTCAATTCCTTGTCATTTACCATCCTATCTAAAATCAACATAGGACCGTTCATATTCTCTGTCAATTCACTCATCGATTCATCAATAATTCGAAAGATATATCTTCGACACTTACGCGAAACAAGAGCATCAGATCTTGGAAAATCCAGTGAAAACAATTAACTTTCAAGCCCAACTCAGCATCATCAATTTACCAATCCCATTTTTTAATTGTGAAAGCAAAGGGAGTAGACTTGATCCATCCAAGGAGCATAACGTGATCCAATGGGTCGAGCGAGAAGAAGACGACCAAGACGATGTTTCTGAATTTGAAGGGTAAATGCTGTTAGCATGCACGGCTGGGGGGTTGAATTTTAAGTTCTTGTGTATTTTAATGTGGCTCCTAATCTTATGTCTTTAATGTTTTCTAGTCCCTATTTCTCTAACGTTGTATAGTCAATACTTTAACTAAGTGGTGCAATCTCCATTGTAGAATCCAGACTCCTATTTGATAGAATATGGAGACCCGGGTCCTTGGAGTGTCAAAACTTGGTACATGAGACATTTAAGTGTTAAAAAGTAGGAAATGTACACTTAAGTGGCAAAATCAGTGGGGAGGCAACAGTGAGTGCTGAGGCCTTGCCATTTGCAATCTTCATCTCCTCTTTTTTTTTCTTTTTTTAAATAGTAATTTGATTTAATTAATATTTATATCAAAATTCAAAAAAGAGGCAAAACAATGTCGTTTTGGTTTTGCTTTGATAACTTAGTAGCAAGTTATATTATTAAAAAATTGCCATATAGGATTTTTGGCCAAGATCTTTAGACTTGGCATTTAGATATCCCAATTTTCAAAAAAATGGAAGCATAATTTTTTTTTTTTTTAACTTTTGACATTTGAATGTCCTTCAGTACTAAATTTTGGCACTTACGCTATTCTTTTGCCATAATAAATGAGATTTCCTCCTCAAATTAGCGACTTCCTTCAATTTGGTTTTTCATCAAATTCTTTGGTGGTCAACTTCATAATTTATTTTCCTTTGATTGGTGAAAGATTCCTTTTTGCCCTAGTGGGACCTGAAAAATAAAATGTAAGGTCAAATTTTGGCAAAAACTAAAGAATCTTATGAATAAGAGGGTATTGCCCAACAACTATAAGTAACACTTGTTTCAAAATGCGAACCCTCTCAAACAACATGAGATGAGTATTGAGGAATACATTAGAGAGTTTTAAACATCTCCTTCTGAAGTGAGACGTACTAGAGATGCAAGGGCAGACTACTGCTTGCTTCCATGGAGATACGAGCAAGGATATTGTTGATTTGGTTGAGCTTCAACTAAATTGATCAAGAGCAGACTATTGCCCGCTTCCACAGAGATATAAGCAAGGATATTGCCGATTTGGTTGAGTTTCAAGTGGTCCTTTGAAGACGTTTACAAGCAACCTGTGAAAATGGAGAAACAGTCAAGGATACTAGGAGATTTTGGACTAAGTGTTCAGTTAAGGGTCATCATTCTTTAAGGGGTCCTCTTCTACCAATGTCGAAAATTCATTGAAAAAGGAGTTAAAAAAGGAGAAGTCAACATAGTTTGTCAAAGAGCTCCACAAACAATCAGAAGGTGGAGGTAGAAAGTGCTTCAAGTACCACTGTTATGGGTAGTTGCCACCAAGATGGGGACGAGCCTGGATCTGAGGAGCAAAACGTAATGGTGGAACAAGCTAATGGAGGAGAGTTACAGCTCAAAATTTAATTCTTATTAAAAGACTCATAAATTATCATGTTAAAGAGACTTGCGTCCCTTTCTTTTTTATGTAAGTGGAAATATATCGCATTGAGTCCCCCAATTACTCGCGCAATTGACAGTATCAGTAAAAGTATTGGCACCATGGTGAAACATAGATTTCCTTTTTTTCCCCAAAAAATCAGCGTGGATCTAAACTGTTCTAAAAGCAGCATAGCGCCCAAAACATATCGTAATGGAAGAATTGTATGAAAATATGCAATTTTGCGAAAATTGATGTTGGCGTAACTCTCTTTTTGACATGTAATTTCCTTGATATAAGAAAATGGCTTAGATAATTTCTTACAAGGAATAGGCCATGAAATCAAATGCTCCGCTCCATGGGTAATGTCCATGGTGCGTCTAGTTGGGAATCTCTGTTGCCCTCTCTCCAATCTTACAAGTTTGTGGAAGAGAATCCATTGAATATGGAGAACCGCCACATTGGGTAGGTTCAGAGTGGGCGTTTGTAATAATTCACTAGATAGAGTCTAGTTTCCAATTGGCACCTATGAGTATGGGGTAGGTTCGTGTCCACCTTGTACACCATATTTTGTACCCTATGTAGGGCACTTTCTATAATGATTGAAAGTACTGGATGTATTATATAATATTTAACAAAATATGCATATGTATCTTAATATTTTTAATGTTCTCTTTTCTTTACAAAATTTACCTATTTAAATATGTGAACAGTAAATAAGAAATATGTCACACTTCATGTTTGATGTTATTATGTCTTAGTGATGAGTGAAGGGAATTGAGATATTACGAAAATTCGTTTGCCGGGACAAGTGTATGTTTAGGTTTTCTGAAACGATTGATGGAAAGGTTTTAAATGGATGTGGGCAGGTAGAAAATGAAGTTGGAATAGAAGGAGTTCACCAACAAGATTTAAAGAAGCATGCTGTCAGTCAAGGATAAAGAACCTTACATGAGGTTCACCACCTAGACATAAAGGACTAAGTCACCAACTAAGGATAAAGGACTTTGAAGAAGATGAAGTTCACTACCAAGGCCTAAAAGAACACCAATGGAATTGGATAAAGAATCAAAGATAGATGTTTACTCACTTGAAGAAGCATTATCAAATCCAAGTCTTGTTTGTAAAAATGAGATTGCACCTCTATTGGCAAAAAGTACAGCTCAAGTACCAAAACTTGGCACGAAAGGACACTTAAGTGTCAAAAGTTTCGAAAGGGACACTTAAGTGCCAAAATCGAAGCAAAATGAATCACTTAAGTGCCAATCCGACCAAATTGCAGACATTGCAATTTTCCGAGGAGGTGAGTGCAAAACAACGTCGTTTTGCACTCTGACGTTGCTAAAAAAAAAAATGCAAAAACGAAGTCATTTTATCTTTACATGGTAAATAATTAATATAAAAATTAATTAAATTAAATTTAAAACTAAATTTATTTTAAATATTTAAAAAAAAACTTTAAAAAAGATGAGGGGGGGAGCGAAGGGAGGCGGCTGAGGGCTGAGCCCTTGCCGCCGCCACCTCTCTGCCACCACCAAGAAGGGCTGGTGACGGAGGGGGGAGGGTTGGCCAGGGTCGCCAGCCCCTAATCGACCGACAACAAGGGCTTGTGAGCCCTTGCTGGATCTGGGTGAGGGTCACAACCCTTGCCCAGATTGTCGGCCCCCGGCCGACCTACGGCGAGGGCTTATGAGCCCTCGCCGGATTTGGGGCGAGGGTCGGCGGCCCTGGCTCGACCGAGCAAGGGTTACTGATGCGTGATGGGTTGAGTGATTCAAGAACAGAGATTTTTTCAGAGGAGATTTTTGTGGTTACGTGTATGGAGTAGTGTATACGGGGAAGAAATGGAAAGGAATAAGAACAGATAAAAACAATCTCCTTCCAAGGTATAAAGGCAGCGCCACCAACCAAGGATGAGGATCGAGATCTACGAAGTTCACCACCAAGGCCTAAAGCTTCCACCAGCCAAGGATAAAGGACTTCGGGATAGGAGAAGCTCACCACCAAGGCCTAAAGATTCCACCAGCCAAGGATAAAGGGCTTCTTGGTTCACCACCAAGGAGTGATCTACGCTCCAAGAATAAAGAAACCGAAAGGAGCTATCCGCTCTCCAAAGGAGTTCACTCAAATTGAGGAAATCTCACATTTTCATTCATAAAATTCGTATGCCTTACATTGGATAGTTTTCCCCTCTTTATAGGAGGGTTTTAGTGTTAATACATATTAAAAATGGACCTTAATAGCCTAGAAACTGACACCTTAATACATATTAAAAACATACCTTAATAGCCTAGAAACTGAAACCTTAATACATATTAAAAGCAGACCTTAATAGCCTAGAAACCAAAACCTTCGACTCTTGGGCTGCATAACAATAAAGACACATAATAACTTAATAAAAGCCTTTATTAACACGGAATTAAATGCCTTCGGCCTTTCGCATTCTTGAACCTTCAAATTCGAGCTCCTCCCTTGACCAGAAAATAATCCTTCTGAAACTTCATCAACTGGTCATTCAAGACATTTAGAATGGCCTCCCATTGATAGTTATCGATATACCATGAAGTACCGATAAGAAATTGACATTATTCATTGAAAATGATCCATCGAAGCACATAATGCCCAATTTCTCTCTTGGCTTGGATAAACATTGATGGTTCCGAGTTGTTGGATGGAGCTACGTTGGATGCTCCCGCATCAGTTACCAACCCTCGTTGGATTTGGGCGAGGGTTGCGATCCTCGCCCCAGATCTGGGTGAGGGCTCTCATGCCCTCATTGCCGGTCGGCTAGCATTGCCGGCCCCTGGCTAGGGCCTAGCGACCCCGATCGATGCTCCCCCCAACGTCGCCGGCCCTTCCTAACGACGGTGGGGAAGCGGCGAGGGCTTGGAGACCCTTGCCGCTGATTAGCTAAGGGCCGACAACCCCGGCCAATCCTCCCCCTTGTCCCCCCTATTTTTCTTTTTTAATTTTAAGTTTTTTATTTTTTTAAATATAATAAATTTAATTTAATTAATTTTTATATTAATTATTTATCGCATCAAAGACAAAACAACATCGTTTTTGTATCTTCTAGCCACGTTAGTGTGCAAAACGACACCATTTTACACTCATCTCGCCGAAAAATTGCCACATCAGCAATTTGGCTAGATTTCGGTCATATTTACACTTAAGTGATTCATTTTCCTCCGATTTTGGCACTTAAGTGTCCTTTTCAAAACTTTTGACACATAAGTATCCCTCCGTACCAAGTTTTGACACTCCGGGTATTAGTACCTCAACTAGGAGTGTGCATGGTCCAGGCGGACGGTTCCCGACTAGAACCGGGAACCACCCGCTAAGGACCGGTTCCGAAAAATTGGAACTGGGATCCACCCGTTTGTTGCATGGATCCACTCGGGAACTGGACCGCTAGTCCGGTCGGTTCCCGGGAGGATCCATAGAACCGATCTTGACGCGAAACAATTTTGGTTTTCAACAAATAATAGTCGGGTCTATGAGTTGGGAAGGAGGAGAGGAGGTCTATGGTTGGGTTTTCAACATAGAATGGTCACGAAACAATTTTCTGCGGCTGTGGCGGGTGGCGGCCAACGTGAGGGGGCGAACAGCAGTGGCGGAGGAGCAATGGCGGTGGCATCAACATTCGAAGAGGAATCAAACTGAAGATAGGATTAGGAGGAACCGAGGAAGAGACAAAGAAAGAGAGAACCGAAGACGAAGGGAGTGAGGAGATGAGATCCAATTTAGGGTTTCTTTTAGTATATATATATATTTTTAAATATTAAAAAGGTTCCGGTCCGATCCAAGTGGACAAATCTGCCATGGACCCGGAAACCAGACCAGTACCCACTGGTTCCCTCAAGAACTATTGGTTCCGGGCGGTTCCGGTCCGGTTTCAGGCGGGCAGTTCCTAGGTATTTTGCATACCCCTAACCTCAACCTCTATTTATAGAGGGACTCTACTAATAAAATAATCATAATTACTGTCGACACACTTAAAACTCATAAAAATTGAGAATCATTCCCGACAATACACTTAAGACTCAAATTAAGACTTGGAATCGACAATGCAATTAAGACGCTTAATAACTATGACTTAATGCATTTTGCTAAGACCAATTGCATGGTAACTAATATTAGACCCTCCCAATTTATCCACCAACCAGTCAAATAGCCACCTTAGAAAATCAACAAACA
Source organism: Eucalyptus leucophloia subsp. euroa (assembly GCA_017140325.1). Taxonomy (NCBI): domain Eukaryota; kingdom Viridiplantae; phylum Streptophyta; class Magnoliopsida; order Myrtales; family Myrtaceae; genus Eucalyptus; species Eucalyptus leucophloia. The sequence goes on from CM029471.1 coordinate 26,324,620, forward strand.
ATCATGGAAACGGACCAAAACAGCCTCTAGTTGTTAGGTAGTCAGGAGCATGAAAGTCAACAACAACTAGTCTTATATATCGACAATTAGGTAGTCCACGGCAACTATACAATCAAAAGACTTAAATTTGGACCCATTAAATCAATTTGTAGCTAAAATTGACATTTGCTTGCACGAGTAATGATCGGGCATGAGTTGCGCTTGAAATTTGTTTAATAGAACTTGATGCTTCTGCATCACTTAGGATTATGCTAATGGAGATGTACTTTTACATGTTATGTAATGCCTCAATGGTTTATATTGAAGGCTGAATGTGTTAATACAATCGAATTATAACAATGAACCAGTATTTTAAAAGAGAAAATATTATTGAAGAGTAGTAATGGTACCTTGAGGACCACGGAACTGACGCAAGAGAAGAACGTAAAATTCTTTTTCTTTTCCGCAAAGCTCGTGGTTAGTTGTATTTTTGGGAAACCCCGCCCACACTCCTTTCCCTTTTAGTCAAGCCAGTGTATAAGCAAAACGAACAGAGCTAGAATTATATCAATTCTCTAAATGATATTATTTGTGCGGAGGTTAAAAAAAAAAAAAAACGCTCTTTGGGAAGAGATACTATTTTACCAACGAGTTACGAGAATCTAACATGTTTATATCTTTCGATTTTTCATAAAGTGGTAACAAAAAGTCAAATTTATTAGTTGGTTGACTGAACCAAACAAATGCCTTGTATGGTCTCGATGGGAATAGCCAAAAATGGATATGAGATAGAGATACATTGACTGGGTTGCAGGGTACTTTTTCAGACCCAAAACGGGAGATCTGGTTTTAAAAATTTTATATCGGTGAACATAGGTCGCTTTCAGGGTAGAGCATAAATTCGCCCGTATCATATTCATTGAAGACAAATTAAGGGGATTTGCAGAAGTGGTCTTTCATTTTCAGGCTAATGACATGTAGGTTCTCTTGGTAGTTTGATTGTATAACAAATTAAGATGTGCCTCATCTTACATCGAAAAGATATGAGTGCGCATGTGAATGAGATTTGACACTAACCAACGATCATTATTTTTTAATCAAAATTAGAATTTATTTTTATAAAAAAAATTAACCATAACATTCTGTTGAAACAGTGCAACCGAAGGAGTTACAGCTTTTTTATTTATTATTTATTTAATTCCGAATTTTATTATTTCATCCAATGATTATCTCAAAATTCGTACCTATTCAGATATGATTTCTTAATCCTTAGAAGGCTGTATTTGTTCAGATATAACTTCCCGTTTTTAGTATAAATTATTGAACGTGTTTGTTCAACAATAAATTTCCTCTTCCATTTTTGTTTTCTTCTGAAAGAATATACATTCATTGTTTCTAATTATTTTCTATGAGAGACCTTGGAAAATACTAGAATTGCTATCTAATATTCTCATTGAGACTTTATTATATCATGGTAGAAATTTACTAATGACCATCAGCAATGTTGTGGGGGTAAATAAATCATTAAAAAAATTAATATCATGCCTCGAAGTCCGACCTAATTGCTTTATCCACTTTCAAAGTCATATTTTCCAATAATTTTAAGTCTGGCTTCATTGTTCTTTCTGATCGTTCGTCATATTTTTTCCAACAATTTTAAGGATTTATTTGTATTTTTGTTTTACAAACAAAGTGTGGGATTGTTGGTAGTTGGTTTGTATAACAAACTAAGAGATGCCTTGTCCCACATTAACCAACAATCATTATTTTATTTATTAAAATTCTGATACATTTTTATGAAAAATTAACAATAGCATCTTGTTGAAATAGTGTGATTATTCATGAATGAGTTACAGTCATTATTTATTTAATTCCGAATTTTATTATTTCATCCAACGGTTATCTTAGAGTCCGTACGTGTTTAGATATGTTTCTTAATCCTTGGAAGGTTGTATTTGTTTGGATTTAACTTCTTGTTTTTGCTATAAACTATTAAACGTGTCTATCTAATAATGATATTCTTCTTCTACTTTTGTTTTCTTTTGAAAGAATATACAACCATTGTTTTTAATGTTCTAACCCTGGAAAAATACTAGAATTGCTATATAGTATTCTCATCAAAAATTTATTGTATTGCGGTGAAAATTTGCCCATGACTATTAACAAGATTATAGGGCAAATAAATCCATAAAGAAGTGATATCACATTTCAAAATCTAATTTGATTACTCTATTCAATTTTGAAGCCATATTTTCCAATAATTTTAAGTCACTTCATTATTCTTCCTGATCATTCGTCATATTTTTTCCAACAGGTTCAACTTAGGAGAAGGTCTTCTTTTAAGTGCTGGGTACATTTATGTGGTGAATTTCTGGCTTCAATCATCTCCTACTCTCGAAGTCAAACATCAGCTCCTTGACGACTGGTACATGATCGCGGGAGATTTTACATCATTAGAAGCGATCCTCATCGTGATGCAACAATTCTAACATCACTTCTCCCACGTGAATTTCTTGAGTGATGATTGGGTTTTAGAAAGAGATTATATGGCGACAAATGGTGATCCTTAATAATCGTCGATATAGAACCGGCGGAAAAGTAGTTGGCAATATTGGGCCATTATTAGTTCGTAAAATGTTATATTTTCGAAATCATTATAAAGATCCCTTTCAAAGCACGGGAAGATTAATTATAGCTTATCCCATCCCACTCAATAGGCCAGAATATTGGTGCATCCGTCAGCAACTTCAAAGCCCAGGTAGACAATTGAAATTGATGATGAGACGTCCGCGGCCGGAAAAAAATATTGGAACGCAGTTTTTAAAGAGATAATCCTAGCAAAAATCCCAATTTTTTCCCATGAGACATTAATAGCCCAATTTCATTCATCTCACTAATACCTCAAATTTGTACTAATGACTTAAAAGTACATTTTGTTAGGCTTCGTTCCTGATGGCCATTATAAATCTAACGTAGGATTGTTTATATGAATGAAATTGTGAATATTGGAGTGATAGAAACAAGTTTGGAGATGTTGGTGGAACGAAAGAAAATTAAGGTATTAGTGTCCCATGATGGGATAATTTCTTTTCATTTTAACTGTGAATCGTAGAAACAACGATTAATTTAGCATTTCGAGTTTATTATGTTATATTCTCTCTCCTATCTTTGAATTGTCTGCTTTAGGAAGGTGCAAGGAAATTGGTGCCAAAACTTGGCAAATTTATAGGCAATTGATCCATTTGATGTTCTTGTAATTTGTCAAGGTGAATATCATAATTGACCATTTGACTTTGAATTCTACTTGTGTTGACTAATATCTAAATCAGGCAACAGCAGTGATGCTTAATTTACTCATCATATTATAAGTTGGTCATTGAATAAAGAAGTAGGCTGGACTGTCGTTGTTAACCACATTGATAATTAGCTAAGGTAGTTATTTTCATAGATTTGAAAGTGCATTTGCTACATTATGTGAATTTCTCTCTTGTATGAGATGTAGTCTACTTTCTTTTTCGGTATAAAATATAGATAATATCAACATAACAAGAATCGAGATTACGTAGTTTAACTGTTCAGGTGATGTAGGAGCATTAGAGCTTGGAAATTTTACTAACGACAATCAACTCACAAGCCCAAGTCAAATATCGTCAATTGACTAAGCCATTTGTTAATAATGCAAGTCAAGGGAGTAGGCTTGATCCATCCAAAGAGCATAACGTGATTAAACGAGTCCAGTAAAGAGGAAGACATCCAACGATGGAGTTTCTAGAATTTAAAGAGTTAATGCCATTTGTTTTAATGTGTTTCGTAATTCGTTTGTCTTTAGTGTTTTCTAGTTACTATCTTTAATGTTTTTTTGTAAGTAATTTAAATAGGTGGTGCAATCTCCATAGTAGAATTCAAATTTGAATTTGATAACATTTCCACCTCAAGTCAGCGAATTCCCTCAATTTGGTTTTTTTATCTAATTCTTATGGTTCTTTTACCCTTAGCTGTGGAAGATTCCTTTTTGCCTTGGTGGAAAAATTTGAAAAATCAAATAATCAGATAAGGAAAAGGTAAAGTCAAATCTTGGCAAAAACTAAAGAAACTTATATAAAAAAAGAAAAAAAAAAAGAGGTTCTTTACTTGACAACTATAAGCAAGACTTTTTTTTTTTTTTTTTTTTTTTTTTTTTAAGTTGAACTTTCTTAAGCAACATAAAATGAACATTGAGAAGTATATTGAGAAATTTGAATAACTCCCATATGAGGCGCAGCATACCATAGATGCAAGAGCAGACCATTGCTCTCTTCCTTGGAGGAATGAAGGGAGAAGTGTTAAAAAAGTTCTAAACATTTTTTTTTTTGTGCCAATTTAGTCCTAAACATTTTTACTTTATGCCAATTAAGTCTTTTCTGGCCAATTTTGGCCGGATTTTGCTAATTGGATATCGGTTGACTGACGTTGCCTGATCGACGTTAACGTGGAAAATTTTTAATGATTTTAATATTTCTGAAATTTTTTTTTCTTTCTACTCCTCCTTTCTCTAGCCGGTCACCAGACTTTAGCGACTAGCCAAAGGCGACGGCCGGTGAGGTCGAGGTCGACCTTGCCAACCACCTTGCCAGTGACCGCGAGAACGACCTCGTGCTGGCGAGGGTCGACCCTCGCCAAATCCGACGAGGACGAGCCTCGCCGCCCTCGCGGCCACTGATGAGGTGGCCAGCAAGGTCGACCTTGACCTTGCTAGTTGTCGCCCGCCGGTCACCGAGAGTGACCGGTTGGAGGAAGGAGGAGGAGAAGGAGAAAAAAAAAAAAAGAAAAAGAAAAAAATTCAAAAAAATTAAAATATTATTAAAAATTATCCACGTTAGCGCGATCAGGCCACGTCAGCCGGTCGGCATCCAATCAGCAAAATCCGGCCAAAATTGATCAAACATGACTAAATTGGCACAATATAAAAATGTTTAGGACTAAATTGACAAAAAAAAAAGTTTAAAACTAAATTGTCATAAATGCAAAATATTTAGGACTTTTTTATCACTTCTCCCGAAGAGTGAACAAAGATATCGCTGATTTGGTTGAGCTTCAAACATAGTGGTCCATTGAAGACATTTGCTAGCAAGTTGTGAAAGTGGAGAAAGAATTAGGGTTGACGTGAGGTTCGGCTAAGCCTTCGGTTAAATGGACATCCTTCTTGAAAAACTGTTCTTCTAGGAAGACAGAGAATACATTTAAAAAGGAGCAAAAAGGAGCAAAAAGGAGAAGTCCCTATAGTTCGTCCAAGAGCTCCACGAAAAACGAAAAGGTTAAAGGTAGAAAGTGCTTGAAGTGCCATAGCTTTGGACATTTGCAAGTTGATCGTCCTTACTGGAAGGTTATTAAGGAAATTAAGGAAATTTGAAACTTCAAGAAGCTGAACAAGGACCAGACCTGGATGAGTTTGGATCCAAAGAGCAAAGCAAAATTGTGGAGCAAGCTGATGAAGGAGAGTTACGGATCAACATTTGATTATCTCATAAAGAACAGTTTAGATCCACACGTCTACCTTTTTTTGAGATGCAACTGAAATTGACTCTTTCAAGGGTGTGCGCGCACTCGACGGCATCAGTAGGAGTACCGGCACAATGATGAAACTTGAATTTATTTTCCCCCAAAAATTAGTGTGGATCTAAACTGTTCTAAAAGTAGTATGGCGGCCAAAACGTGTCATAATGAAAGAATTGCATGAAAAGTTACAATTTTGCAAAAAATAAAATAAAATGATGTTGGCGTAACTTTCTTTCTTTAAGGTGCAATTTACTTTATCCAACAAAATAGGAATATTATGTGTCACGCTCCGAACCTTGAGCGCACGCACATCCCTCGTTGGTCGATAAAATTTGTGACGTCTCAGGACGCGTCGCCGACCCTTTCATTTTATTACACATGCGGACGTGTATAATAAATACCCAGACAACACAAATATGTGATAGAAAAAGAAGATATCATTTTTACAAAACACTTTTCATAAACAAGCTGAGTTTATATACAACACTAGACCATAAACAAAGGCCTACTCCAAAAAGAAGAGCCACCTAGCTAACTAGGCACAGGACTCCTTAGCCAAGACCTTTGAGACCTCCAGGGGATCTAGGTCTTCCACGACACTGTCAGGGGGATCAGCTACCCCCTCACCTGTCGCAGCGTTGACTGCAACAACAGTGATGTCGGAACCTTGTAGGGGATTTTCCTTGATCCCATTGATCCCATGGCAAAACTATGCCCTAAATTGATGAGGTACCAATTGTTGTCGGCCCTCATCGATCAAGATAGTGGTCACTATGAGCTCATGGAGACTCCCGAGGATAGGAACGTTAGTACTCTGCTCCATATACCCCCTCGGCTTCCCAAAATGTACTGGAGGGACCGCCATCTACGGATCTGAAAAGAATTGAGCCCACGACGGGGTGAGACAACGTCTCAATAAGTTCATCCCTTGAACCCTAATTAGAAAGGAAATACATCTAGGGGCGTCCTAACCATATAGCCACACAACCATAGAGATTCACCTCGTCTCAAATCTTCCCTGCATGTCAGTACAGTTCATATCACAGACATAAGCAGTAATCAAACTCAATCAATTGGAACACCACATCTCATATCTCACACAACCACAGGGGTCTTGATTATAAGGTCAAATCGTCATGACATATCCCATACCGTGCCATACAATTTTGTCCCATAATCAGTTGTGATTAAACCACTCATTCACACGTTCCAATTTTATCATGGCCTACTCAACGTTCAGCGATCTTTTGGTGTAACCAGGTATCGTCTCATCCCATTGAGCACGGCAATGTCTCACCCTATTGAGCACGGCAATCCCAAAAGCGCATCAGTTCAGTATTTATTGCGACCGACATCCATCAACAAGGCATCCCATGTAGGGGCAATGTCCATCTGACTCACATCGAGGACGGGTTCTCATAACCATTCATGCACCCATCTAATCATGGCCAAGACATCGTGTTTTGTACTCAAATGTTCCAATTAAAATAATGTACTTGGTCTATTTTCTTCGTATTAAAAACACAAGATAAAAATAATCGTGTGTAGGTACACGGACAATTTGAACTAGAAAAATTGATATCATCACTTTTAAAATCCCACTATTTAATATAGTATTTAAAAATATTTTCGGTGTGAAAACCTGACACCTGGTAATTTCCAATTAATTACCAAAATTTCGTAGTTTTGAAATATATACTCAAAATTACAATCACCATTCAATTTGCACAAAATAACACCTAATTGCATAAACTAAGCACACCACTACAATCAGCACAAAACACCGATCACCGGCTATCCTAGTATTTGGAAAATATTAAATAATTAAATAAATAGCAATAAATTTTTAATAATGCAAATTGAATCTAATAAATGCTAACCTGGGCCGGAAATGCTAATCTAACCACTTGAACGGGCCTAGAAAATTAATGCACCTATCTAGATAAATAGTACAATCTAATTTGCCCCTAATCAATTTATTCTAACTACCTAACATGCATAATTAAGCAATTAAATCATTAATCTAAACTAACTAATCACATAATCTCATCTTAGGCTAAGAATCAACCCTTAAGCATAATTAACATCATAAGCAAGGTTTGATGATTAAACTCACCAATTTAGTGGGCTAGTGAGTCCACGGCTATGGCGACGCAGAGGCAAGCAATAAACAAGCTTAGAGTGACACCAACGAAGATCTGGACGGGCCTTAAAATGGGCCTCGAAGCCCAACAACCCTTGCTGGCCTTCGGTTTTGTCCAAGGACTGAAGGGGCTGCTCGGCTTGGCTACGGCGGTTGGAAGAGGCAAGGCAGGCGATTGGCTATAGCGGTGGGACCAGGTGGTGGTTTCGACAGCTGGACGACAACAATGGAGCTTTGATGGGGCTTCGACAGTGACTGGGATAGCTCGGGACAATGGCCTGGGCTCGCAAACAGCAGGCATGTGAGCAAAGGACAACGAGGGCTCGAGCGCACGACAAGTGGATAGACAACGGTCAGACAGCAAGCAGGGACGGTCGACGGGTAGGGGGGAGTGCTGGCTGGCTTTCTCTGGAATTTTGAGCTCTCAAAACACACAAAATTGGAGAAAGCAAGGAGAAGAGGAAGAAGATGGCTATTGCAAGAGGAAGGGCCACAAAATATCAAGAACACTCAAGTTTCATGCCCTACCACCCTTGGCTATCATCCTAAACCATTTTGCAGCACCAAAGCTTCCCCAACAAGCCTACAATGTGGTCCAAATGTTGCTGCCCCTTGGTCCTACGAATTTTGGACATTCTCTATCCAATCCATCCAATTCTACTTCAAGACTTCTCTAATTGAGCTCAAATTGGTGCTCATAAATTCAATCAAGGTGCCCACATCACATTCCACATTTTTCCTTGCCAATTAGTCCAACTTGATTGCCAAAAGTGCAACAAAAAATGGCTCTCTAATTTTCTCAATCCAAAAACGCCTAAATTTGATTTTTTGCCAAAATCTCAGGTTTGCAGAAAAATCTTCATAGGACGAGTTAACGTTCCTAAAATTAAAGTGTGACATGATAGAACTTTCAATTTCTGAAATCAGATTTAAATTCGTGGTTAATTTCAACTGAGCGCGATTTTAGCGTGACCTAACCTACAGGGTAACTTTTAGGAATTTTTAGTACAATTAACTCACGGTCAATTATTTTCAAGCCACATTGTACATCTTTGACTCATTGGCAACCTTGATTGTTGTGAAAATCTCGAGATTTCAAATAAAGGCACATGGTACAGAAATGACAGAAAAATCGGTCTAGTATCATTCGATGAGAATTTTGCAATTAGATGGAATCACCCACACTCTAATCACATGCCTCTATCGAATCGACATATCTCCAGTCTCTAATCGATTTTGGTAGTGTCTTATTGACCATTGCAGATTAACACGGTCGAGCAGTCGATTTCTAGTCGAATTTTCAAGTATATTGCGTTAAAATCCTTTAATAGCTTCACCAAATAGATTAGTTATCTCATGAGTAATCAACTCAGAGAAAAGAATTATAGATGCGCCAATGAAAAACCTAACTCATTCAATTGAAAATAGAATTGAAAAATCAGGATGTCACATTATGTAATTTCCCAGCATGTCACAAGGCCATGAAATTACCTACTCCACTTCACTGGTAGTGTACACGTAATCTAGTTGGGAGTCCCATCTCAGCTCTCCTATCTTATCAGTGTGTGCAAGAGAATCTGTCGAACTTGTGGCATTAGCATGACTAGGTAGGATCCAGAGTGGGCATTTTTTATTCACTGGTTAAAGTCAGTTTTCAAAACTTTAGCACCAATGAGTACGGGGTAAGTTCTAGAATGTTGGGTCGTATCCATTTTATGCCCCATGTATTGTACCCTATGTAGGGCACTTTGTAGAATGATGCAATATATATTACGTGCTGTATAAAATTTAAACAAATATGCATATGTATTTTAATTTCAATTTTCTCACTCTTTACAAAATTTACGCATTTAAGTGTCTGAAAAGATGGGAGGAAGCAGTATATTTTACTTTATATTCGATGTTATTATGTCTCGGGGTTACGCTACTGATAGAACTGAAGCTGCACTTTGTTTCATATAATGTAATGCATCAATCAGTTTATGCTGAAGGTTGAATGTGTTAAAAAATATAATCATGACAATATTATCTTGACAATATTATCTATTATATTTTTTCATTAAATTATAGAAGATTCATACATGGTATCTTAAGTCCGTGGAACTTACTGTTGGGATTTTATTTTGAAAAACATGAACACAAGTATAGGAAAAATAGACCAAGAACCATTTGCAGCGGAAGCAATGACGCCCACACATGTATCTCCTTGACATTATTCATGCATTTTAATAATAAGTACATAAAAGTGAAAAGGAGGCTAATCACATTACCCTTGCACTATGCTCAAAAAATTGGTTTTGACAATCTTTAGATTATGACCGTGAACGTCTAATATCCTTACATCATTAATTCTAACGTTATTTAGATTCTGACTACGAACGTTTGATCCTCTTGTAATGTTGGTTCTAACATTCTTCTGATCTGAATCAGATTTGGACTACAAATTCTTGGTGTCCTTGTAGTGTTGGTTCTAACATTCTTCAAATCTTGACTACAAATGTCTGATCTCCTCATGGTGCTAGTTCTAACGTAGTTTGGTTTTGATGTTCTTTACTTCCAACCCCACTAATATCGAGCCTCTAGTTCAAATACACAACCAACTAGTGTCGAACGGTAGAAAGAAACTTGAGAGAGCTCACCAAGACAATTGTCCTAGCAATTACTCTCATGTATGACTATTTGATTGATCATTATCATTGCATGCAATCATCGAATGACCTTCTATCAATCGCCTTTCATAGATCACATTTATTTAATTAATTCAGCTCATTATCTCTAAAATCATTCTAGAGCATTAATTCGACCGCAATTTCTAAGCTCTTTGTAGACTTTGAATCTAAACATAAGTTCTAAAACCATTTCTGAGCATTAATTCAGGCATTACCATTACAAAGTATTATTCTGGGTATTAATCTATAACCGACTTTCTTGTGGACATTAACTTTGTAGTTACAAAACTTTAATTTTACCGTTAAGTCTGAAACCGTCTCAGAACATTAATTTGGTCATTTGAATCTGAAACCATTTTAAATCATTGAGGACGTGCATGATCACCATTCTATTTCAGTTTAAGAACTATTTTTTGTTCTAAAAACAATTTTGGAACAGAAATCGGTTTGGTAACGTAATGTCATTTTTCTATTTATGGAACAAATTTTTAGTCCATAAATAAGTTTGAAATAGAAATGATAAGTAAAAACTCTTCTCATCGTTCACCTTCACTATTAGCCGCTTGTTCACCCACTAGTCCTTACCACCATTATAGATTGCTAGTTGTCGTCTGCCACCACTATTTGTCGCTCATCGCCTACGGTCCGTTGTCGCCTGAGAGCGAGAAATTTTGTATCATTATTAGATGAATTTATATTTCAAAAATAGAAATTTTGTATCACTATCAAATATGTATTTTTACTCAAAAACTAATCTAGGAATAGAAATAGAAAAATCTATTTCTATTCTAGAAATTAATTTCTAACTAGAATGGTTATTTTTCGTGTCCCAAATTGCTCATTGATTCTGAAACTATTTTAGATCATTAATATAGCTGTTAAATCTAAAATCGTTTCAAATCTTTAATTTAGACGTTAAGTCTGAAACCATTTCAAATCATCAATATGACTATTAAATCTGAAATCGTTTCAGATTTTTAATTTAGCCGTTAAATGTGAAACTATTTCAAAACATTAATTTGGGTATTGATTCCGAACTCACTTTAGATCATTAATGCAGCCATTAATTTTTAGCCATTAATTTTGAACTTACTTCAAATCATTAATATGGTGATTGATTCTAATCTCACTTCAAATCATTAATGCAACAATTGATTCTGAACTCACTTCTGATCATTAATTTGGTCATTGAATTTGAACCTGCTTTAGATCTTTGATTCGGCTGTAAAGTTTAAAGCTCTCTTTAGATCTTTGACCCAGCCATAAAGCCCGAAACCATTTCAGAACTTAGATTTTTAGCCTGCCTTAATCTGATTGCCTTAATTGCAAACACATTTTCCATATTGCCTCTTCTATTCTAACGTCATTTTGAATTAGTTATGGTGTGTGACATTTCTAGGTTCATCACTGGGTTGGTAATAAAACTTATATTAACACACAGTAGCACAATCAAGAAAACTGATTATCTTGATCAATCTCTAGTTCTTACAAACCATGAGTAACATCTAGCAATATGTTATGGCTACCCAAATAGTGTGAATATTTTAAGAACATAATTAACCTATTAGCTTTGGTGACTATGTAATCAATCATTCTATCTTACTATGCCTCGATTGAACAAAGGCCATTGAATTGTTTGTCAAACCACCAATTCGATCATATGCCCAAATCTAACTTACATGTATTTCTACAAGACATGAACCGTTCATTTTTTGTTACAACCCCGGCCAAGGATTTCAATACATATTCCATATTGAGCACATATTCTTATCCCCTTAAGAATAGGCTCAGTACTAACTAATCTTATGGGCTCATTTATATAAATGGGATGATAAATGAATTTTTCTTTGTCAGTAAATAAATAATGCAACTTAAATCTCTACATGTAACAATTACATGATTGTTTTAGCGTATATAGCTAACACTTAAGCCAAAGAAGAGTGTGAAATTCTTTTTCCTTTTGGCAAAGCAAGAGGTTAACTTTATTCCTAAGAAACCGCCGCCACATTATTAGTGAATCATTTCCATTTTGGTCAAGCTAACGTGACAAAAGCAAAACAAATAGAGCTAGAATCACACCAATTCTATATGTGATTTTTTTTTTTTGTACAGAGGTAAAAAAAAAAATTCACCCTTTGGGGAGAGATATTTTTTTACCAATCAAGTTACTAGTACCTAACATATTCATACCTAATGACTTTCCACAAAGCAGGGACAAAAGGTCTAACATGTTAGTCGGTTGAAAGATCCAAGCAAAGGTTTAGCTAGTATAATCTCAAGGAGTTAATGAATGACAATAGCCAAGATAGATCTGAGATACAAATACCAGTGTGAAGGGCAATTTTCAAAGCCTAAATGGTAGATCAAGTCCCAATAATTTTACATCGGTGCACATTGGTAGCTTTTAGGGAAGGGCAAAAAAGTCCCCCATTTCATATTCGACGGGGACAGATGAAGGGGATTTGTAGAAGAGGCCCTTCTTTTTCTGGCTAATCACATGGGAGTTCAATAGAAAATCTTCTTCTTAAGTGCCGTGTCCAATTTAAGTGGTGAATTTCTGGCTCACCTATAAATTATTCTCAAAGTCAAGCATCCAAGTCCATTTATTCATGTTTGGTGGAGATTCTACATCATCCTTTACTACTAAACATTATAAGGCCTAGAAACGATCCCATCGTGATGCAAGAGTACTACCATCACTTGTCCATCGTAAAATCCTTGAGAGAAGATTGGGTTTTAGAGAGAGATTATTTGGCAGCAAATGGCGATGATTAGTCGGCAGTCTTAGGTAATAATTAATTTGGTAAAAAGTGATTTTCGAGGTCATTATCTAGTCATTAATATATACCTCATTTAAAGCACGTGAGGTATACATATTTTGTCACATCCCACTAATAGGCCACAAAATTGGTGCTTCCGTCAGCATTCTTACGACCAAGGTAAAGAATTCAAAAATAAACGAGGCGACGCTAGTGGCCGGCATACAATATTGAAGCACAATCTTTTTCTAGTGGGATAGAAGAAGCAAGAATTATTTTAGCATTTCGAGTGTACTATTTCATATTCCCTCTCTTATCCTAAGTAGCACCAACACGCAACACGCATAATACACACGACACGACACGTTGACACGTCATTTCTCGAAAATAGAGAATTCCGACAGGTTGGGATACGTTGTATATTAAATAAATATTTTTATTTTTAATTAATTTGATTCAAATTCATAAATAATTAATTAAAAAAAGAGCATACAATGAATTTACACCAATAATATTAATAAATCAATTCGTTGAAAATTCGAAAAACATATTCTTAATTAATGTGTGTCCATGTTTGGAAACATGTTTTTAACTTTAACAAAAGTTATTGATGAAACTAATAATTAATAAGAAATTAGAATCAATTTATTTAAATAAATCCATAATCTTCTACAAATGACCAAAATTTATCATTATTCAAAATTCAGTACTTTTATATTTCAAAATTAATTTTAATCTCATTTATTTATTTTTCCGTTTAAGAAAAAAGTCCCCACACCCCCACTCCCTTCTTTCCCTCGTCCATTCCCCCCACCCCAAAAAAAAAAAAAAAAAAAAAAAAATTAATACACTTTTATTTCCCTCCTCCACCACCTGACAGTGACAGATAGGCTGTCACTTCCCCTCCCCCAAAATTAAAAATCATGCCATCAGTTCCCCTTTTTATTATTATTATTTTTGAGTTTTCTTATCAAAAACCCTAGTCAACCCTCCTTTTCCTCCTCCTCCTCCTCCTCCTCACTAGTCGCACGACCCCTTCCCTCTCCTCTTCCTCTCAATCCTTCTCCTCCTCCTCGCCGCACGATTGCCTTCCTCTCCTCTTCCATCTCTCACCATCTCTCACCGTCGCAGTCTCGCCGTCACTCGCAACCTCATCGCAGGCTCGCCATCGATTGCAGCCTCATGTTTGCTCCCTTGCCCTCGCCTCCACCCTCCATCTTCCAGACACGCGTGTCAAAACGTGTTTGATCACGTGTCGGAAAATTCGACATGTGTTGACCATGTGTTAGACCGTGTCCAAGCATGTCAACGTGTCCGACACACTTCGACACGTGTCGGACACAACACAGAAGCACGGGCAACGTGGCCGTGCTTCATAGCTCCTATCTTTGTCGTTTCTACTTTAGGAAGGGGGAAGGAATCTGGTGCAAAAACATGGACAAACCAGGAGGCAATAGATGCATTTGATGATCTTGTAAATACGTACATCATAACATGCCTTCTCTTGACTTTGAATTCTCCTTGTGTCGGCCAAAATCCGAGATTGAGTCAAGCTACGATGGCGGTGCTTAATTTAATCATCATATTATAAGTTGGTCATTGAATAAAGATGTAGCTGTCGTTACCAACTAAAGTGATAGCTAAAGTAGCTCTTTTCCAAGACTCAAAAGTGCATTTGCTGCATTGGTCACAAAAAGTATTTCTTTCTTGCATGAGGTGAGAATTGCCTACTTTTCTTCCCTCAACTTGTGCCCCAAATTATGTGAGGTTTTTTAAATAATCAAAATGAGCACGGATTTGAAGCTCTAAACCTCACAAGATAAACTTTGATCCCAATTGTTGCCAAACTCTTTTGGAAACGGATTTGTCTTCTTTTAGAATGAACTACGGTCCTCAACTTTTGCTCCAAAACTTTGTGAGTTTCTTTCCAAATCAAAATGAACACAATTATAAGTAAATAAGATGGTTAGAAGTGAGGATATTATAAGGAATATGCTAATGGATATTACATAGTTGTCATGACCCCCCAAGGGATTTCCTTGGAGGTTGTTGCGACCCGATCTTGTCGCCCTTAATCCCTCACCATCACAAGGAGAGAAAAGGGAGAAATGTTAGATTTAGGGGTATTTGATCATGAGAGTTCCCTCACGGTTTAGAACAACTTCCCTCAGGTCAGAAAAGGGAGAAAAACTTCTTAGAAATTGTTTTTGAGAACATCACATGCACCAAAGTATATTTTGAAAAATGCAATTTGAAAAGGCCAATTGTTTAACAACAAAGATCAAAGCATTTAGAACAACTTCCATGAAGATAGCATGACCTAGTGGCACAAACCAACCTAAAAGGTATAATAACTAAACAATCACAATCATGTTTATATTAGGAAATTTCAGAACAAGCATGTAAAGACAACAAAATTGAGTAATAACCATTAACAATCTAACTATGGAAAAATTTCTTAATATATACGACATGATAATAAACAAATTTTGTGAAGGAAGCTTTCCTAAACAAGCTACACATAATTTTACAAAAATCAGACAATAAGCAACAGCATATCAGAAATTTGTCAAATCAGCAAGACACTCAGCCAATATCGTAAGGATTTATCCCATAAAAACAAGTCTAAAAATCATCAAATTTTCACAAAGCACAGCCAATATGTTGGCAAAAATTTTTTGTTAAGAGGTCAAGTACAAAATTCTAATAGAAAAAATGAAACAAAAACATCAAATGTCTGTCCAAGCGGGGGTTAGAATAGGGGTTCGAATTTAATCCTATATCCATATTCCAATCTAGTTTTGGAAAAAGGGAAAATATTCCAAACAATGAGTGATTTGCACGAAATTAACAGCATTGGAAACCTCTAAGTGTGCTTTTCGACTTCCTAGAAGGGATCGAGTCCAAACTGGGTCAATTAGGTGCACTAAGATCAAGATTTCAAAAGGTGAGCATATTTGGTAACTAAAAGTCAGAACACAAACATGCATTAATATAACTCAAAACCATTCAAGTAATGCACAAATAGCATGAAAAGATCACATGTGACATAGAATTAGATGCAACAAACAATTTGGGTAATCATCTAACCTTAAGTCGGCATGAGAAGATGTCATACAATTCGATGACAACACAAGATGACTCAAGATTTATGATGAAATGCTTGAGAGTTTCTTGATGAACATATGCTCTTACGGCACAAATTTAACATGCAAAATGACACTCAAATGTAATGACACGAACATATACTCAAACCTTATAACATTAGGTTTAAGTGTCAAGAAGACATTATCTCAAAATTTAGTCTCTAAATGTCTCAAACAAGCATGGTAAGATGCATAAATGACAAGATTTCATTTCAGCATTGATTTCACAGAACGTGCACAATTTCAACCATCTTAAAACGTGCAAAAATCCTACAAAAAAAAATTCTATATATAGAACATACAATGATGTACGTTTCTCATTAAGAGTTTGAAGTCTAAATGTGATTGCATGAAAAGCAAAAATGCACATTTAAACTATGTACTAATGCAGCATATATTAACCTTAACTCATGCAATTGACTCACTTGTCATCGTCAAGACTTTGCAAAGCATGCATCAATTGAACATATGTATCATGTTTTTCAACTCTCATGAAGGATTTGAGACTAAATAGATGCATTTGTGGACTCAATTTCATCAAAACAGAATTCGGACCGGTGTAGATAGACTGTCCTATGTTCATATCTAAGCAATTTTGACTTAATTCAACTCATCCAAAAATCACGAAAAAGTTACAAGATGTTCTCCATACAACCACAAGAAACTTTCATACAGGAAACTTCTTCCAGAATTCAACAAAAAAAATCAGCACAAAAATGACAAAATCATATATCAATACGGAACAAACAAACCTAGGCTCAAATCTAATTAAATCTGACCTAATTAAGCATATCCAAAAATCATTAAAAAAATTATAGGATATTCTACACACAATTACAAGCAACTTTTATGAAGGAAAGTCCTTCCATACCTCAACACAAAAATCAACAAAAAAAAATAACAGAATTAGAGATTAGTACAAAATAGATTGACCTAGGCTTGGATCTGAGTATATATGGTCTAGTTAAGCACATCCAAAAATCATGAAAAAAATTATAGGAATTGTACAAAAGGATTTAAAAAGACACTCATGAAGGCAATATTGTCCAAAAATCATCACAGAAGGCTATATAAAAATAGTAAAGTCTTGTTTTGGAGTAAAAACATAATTGAAAATCCAACTGAACTACAGTAGAATCACTCATCTTCGGAGATGTTTTTCAAGTATCAAAGGATGCTCGATTGGGATGTGACCTACCACTTCAAAGCTCAGGATGTCTATTATCTAATCCTAAGAGGACTCGAGTTGAAACAAGGTCGTTTCAGACCTCGTTTTGGTCAAAACACTAAGTCAATCCTAAGGCTACAAAATTGTAGATTTAAGACTAATCAAGCACAATCATCAATTTCAAACTACAGCAACTCATCAATGATCAACATATATCCCTAATATTGAATCCTAGTCCTAGCCGGCTAATTCGGCCTTGCTTCATGAGATTCGAGACCGAGAAATCACCTTTTGATGCGGTTTCTTCAATTTCGATCACGATCAAGTAGAACTTTTGTTGGAACTTTGATCGAATCTTTATGAACCTCCTAAGACCAGATCCTGTTTAGAAGGAAGATCGGCGATCGACACCAGTCCGATTAAACCAGCCGATCGGGAATAGATCGGCTTGATTATCGATCTTTGGTACCACAACCAAGAAGCCGCCAGACTCAGGTATGGCCACCTCTCCGATAACCTGTGCTAGTGATCAAGGACAAGAGGAATTGAGGGACCTCTCAATTGGTGGCTCCGATCAAGTGGCCGCCAATGAGGGGTGAATCCGGCGGCAATTTTGGGAGAGAGGCTGATGAGAGAGAAAGAGAGATTTCCGTGCAAATGAAACCCTCCTCAATTGGAAGGAAAATTTCACTTATACATTTCTCACATTAAGCGATTTCGGTCATCGGTTCAATCCAACAGTTGAAATTTTGATCCAATGGTAAAAAATCAATTTCAAAGGCTCCATCATGATCTGGAGGCATCAAGTAATTGATCTAGTGGATTTGATTTGCAAAAAACCAAGTCAAAATCGAGAATTGCGTCGAAATTTTGATTGGGGTTTAATTTGCAATTTAATGAAATTTGGGTGTCAATATGTAAAATTTTGACAAATTAAAGGTGTAGAAGTAAAATTGACATTGAGAGGATTTCAGAACTAGTCGCCAGAGGTTAGGAACCGACCGGGAAGGGGTTGAACCCGCTAACCCCACCCACGACCGGTCAGACCAATTCGATCAGGTTTAGCTGGATTTTGACTAGTTCTTGATTGGTTTGGTTTAGTTTTGGTTGTCTTGTCCACTTGGGACTCCTATGGATCTAAAATTTATGCAATTTGGTCCCTAAAGGACCAAATTGAAAAGGAATTTTATTATTTTTTTAAAAAATTGTCAATTAAGATACAATTAAGCTAATCAAACCTTATGAACGTGATCTAGGGGTCTTTTATTGATCTAATTGAATGATTATTGTGCAAAAGAATGAG
This sequence comes from Eucalyptus leucophloia subsp. euroa, assembly GCA_017140325.1. NCBI lineage: Eukaryota > Viridiplantae > Streptophyta > Magnoliopsida > Myrtales > Myrtaceae > Eucalyptus > Eucalyptus leucophloia. Next base: position 26,343,322 of record CM029471.1, read on the forward strand.
TCAAAACCATGGGTGCTTTGAATTGGGCTTAAGGGCTAAAATTGTTAAATTTGCAATTTAATGGACAAAATTGCAAATTAACTAAAATTGAATTCAATTAGTATCACAATTGTCTTATCTAATGAACTACCCATACGTAAGATCACTTATCGCATTTAAATTGACCTTGAATTGAAGCGCTTGAGCTTAGGTCAAAAATATATCTAAGCTTAATATTAAAATTGGATCAGATTCATGAAATTAAACCATAGTCATGAATGGATCAATTCGAATTTTATCTGTTGAAGCATAATTGCTTGATTTTCTAATGCTTGGGAGGATAAAATTCTTCAAATTAATATATTCTGGTGTGAACTGCCCAAAATCGATTTTAGATTTGGATTTATTTTTAAAAAAATGAATGAGAAACAATCATCCATTCGTAAGTTAAGAATGATCGATTTTGGTCCCCTAATTAGGTCTCAAAATGACAATTCATATTTTGACTCGATAAATCACGAAATTGAATGCACAACAGATTTCAATTAGTCCCTAAACCAAATGTCAAAAAATGAACTTCATATAATTATAACTAGAAAGTAATTTTATTTTTGGTCAATTTAAAACCTAAAATTGTAAAATTTAGAAATCAAAGTTCTCAATCAATTTTTTGTGAAATTTTGGACACAAAAGTAAAATTGGCATTAAAAGAAATATATTTGTGTATTTTTTTTCCAAGGTTTGATCAAAAGTCAACAATTTAGTTGACTTTTTCTAAAAGGTTGATTTTTTTTATCAAATCTTTGAATTTTCAAGAAATTGATTTGACAAAAGTAAAATTAAAGTTAAATAAAATCTTTTTAGGTAAAAAGTCAATTTTTTACTCGACCCGAAAGTCAACAGTTTGACTTTCCGGGTTTTTCTTGAAAATGAGCTAGAAATTGCTTAAAAACAATGATGCAAAAGAAAGAAATGAAAAAACAACACTTTTTGGTCAAGAGATGGATTTTGTTGTAATCAGAAAGCCAAACCTCTATTTTTTCCTTTTAATGACGCGTCGACTAAAAATCAAGTGTCAATAGGGGAGAAGGTTTAGCGGATTGTCGAGTAGGAATTAACATTGCCTCTACTCAAGTTTTGCTTGACCTCCATAGGTACAAGTTCTTTCAAAACCTTATTGCGCGCAATGTTGAAAAATTCAAATTCAATTGATCTATAATTAGGTATGTTAACCCACACTAACCTTAAATGAATTTAAACTACCTAAAAGCATTAAGTCCTTGTGGAAATTTCCAAATTTGATCAAGTAATCCCAACCTTGATCTACCACTACAACCACACAAACAATCTAGTGTACCTTGACCTTGATTTAAAACCTAGTCCTCCTTGGAGGTGTGTCTTCTTGATTATCGACCATTACAATGGAGATTGCTTGTGCTTGCTTTCTTCTTATTCCCTAGGTCATAAGTCACCTCCCTTCATTAATTCTTCTTGGCCGATGATTCATAAAGCATTTAAAGTTGGAAAGAACTTGTCTTCCAAGTCTCAAAGTATAGGAAATGATAACCCCAATCTAATAGGGACACATGAACATACACCTAAGCTTATGAGTCACCTTCTTTCATTAATTACTTAGGATAGCCTTCATTGCCCCCATTTAATGCATTTTGACTCTTATTATTCAAGAAAATTAGCCTCTCTAGTTTGGTCTCTAGGTCTTCTTGATAGGCTTATGCTTCACCCTTTCTTAATGTGCAATAATCCAAAGTTTATGAGATTACCTTTCAAGGGTAAGACCATTTGTGCCAAGTGTCCAACTTAGTCATCATGTATTGATTGACTACCTTCCAAGAACATTGAATGCATCATGAAAAAATATCAAAATTAGAAGGACATCCCATTGGCTGGGAGTTAATCGAGTCTAACCACAACTAGCTATCTTATTTGACCCGAAATTTGTGCTTAAGCCATGATCGGAAGAAGCCGAACGAAACTAGGCATAATCAGTGAAATCAAGTTCGGACTCCTCTTTTACTGTGTAAAGGACTCGAAATTGAGGATATTATAGATTTAATGCGACCATATGTCGAGATGGATCAATTGATCCCACACGACTACATGACAACCAAAAATCGACCGTGGATCGAATAACTCAACATGGTTTAGTTTTGGACTAACTATAAATTGTGGCAGAGGCCTAGGAACTAGCCTCGAGACTGACCATAGGACCAGTCGACTAAGCCAAGGATAAGACCTTGGACCCATTCCAGAGCCCGTTTACATGATAAAGGAGAAAATTGAATTTAGTTCTGCTGATTTAGCTCAGTTGCATCTAGCTTCATCTGATCATGGTTTAGGCATGAACCTTGGACCAAATAAGATAGTCAATTGCGGTTAGACTCAATTAATGCCCACCCAATGAGAAAGCCTTCAAACTTAGATATTTTCCCATAGTGCATTTAATGCTTTTGAAAGTTAGTTATTAAATGAAATGTTGACAAGTAAGACACATGTCACCAATTGCTATTGCCTTTGAAGATAATGATGAAACTTGGATTTTTTGCTCATTAATAAAGGGTGAGTCACAATCCTACTTAGGAGACTTGATGGCCAAATTTAGACTAGTCACTCTTCTTGAAAAACGGGAATCAAGGCATTAAATTAGGGTAATGATTATTAAGGCATTTGTGTCCCTAATCACCTAGGATCATCATAACCTTGAACTAAGTGTTAAAAATGAAGTCTTAGAGCCCGAAGAGAGGGGCCACATGCCCATTTAAGGAGAGACAAACAATTTCAAGTCTTCTTGAATCAAGATAAGGATGCATTCAATACATTTGGATTCTAGTTCTTCAATGTCAAGTTGAGGTGTCCCTATTTGCTTAGGACCAATCATTACCTAGTTTGAGACTTGGAGACTAAGTCATCCTCCATTTAAAGCCCTTTTTAAATGCTTCTTGAATTAGAACAATTAGAATCAAGCCATGGATGCCCATGAAGAGACCTTGGATGCCATTATTGGGAAGGATGAGGAAGACCCCTTCATTACAAGGCTAGATGGACCAATTAGAAACTTGCCATTTGATTTGAAGCCTTTGGAAGATCCTATGACCCTGTCACCTTGCTTTCTAGGTTTGCCACCTAAGTTCTTGGCTTTAAAGGCTCTAGCAAGACAATTATTGCAAGGTGCTCTATAAATAGGGATAGAGCTCATTCTTGCACTACAATTTGTTCACAAAAACCCCTCATCCTCTCTTCTTCTCCTTTTAGCCGACCACACCACCCTCTCCCTCTCTCTCTCTCCAATGCTGCCCTCTCTCTCTTTCTTTAGGCATCCTTTGTTGCCAATCTTGCTGCCAATTGCCACCATAATTTGTGAGCCACTATGAGGCCAGTGGTCTAGAAAGTTGTAAGTGAACTTACTAATATTTGGTTAAGGCATTGTGTTACACTAATCCAAGCATGTAAGTCCGTGTTTGAATTGCTTGTGACTTTGTTCTTGCTTGCTTGAGATTCGGCTTGTGTTTGCTTGGATCGTTTTAGACCTTATTTCCTATTTGAGGTTCAGTTCTTGTTTGATGAGCTTTGGCTCGTGTTTGGGCTTGAGTTACTTTGAAAGAAGCCTAGTTTGTACGCTTACTTAATATGCTTCAGTTTTGCTTGATTCAAACTGATTTGTAAAATGTTTTTGTAAAAGCTCAATTCTTCCCTCGCAAAATTATTTGTCAAACTATATCGAACTATTTCATAAGTACATGTTCTAGCTCATGCCCCAAGCTCCGAAAAGGGGTTTCATCGATCTTGGACATATGTGGGATCAAGTTGGATTGGCCTTGGTTTTGGTACAATATTAAGGCATATCATTTCTAAACCAAGTTTGGTACTATATTGGTCCATCAAACATGTCGAGTCAAGCAACGATCCTTGATTTGTACCCGGCATGTTCAATGACTCATTCCAATAAGTCATTTCACACACTTATACATAGCACACCTTTAGGCCCTTGAACTAAAGGTGAAGATAATAACCAAATTGTAATGCTAGATATATGGTCACAGGAGGGATTAAGTTCTAGCCATCAACCGATGATTTTCAACGATGTTGATAAATGATTTTGGAAGAAATGATAGATTTCAGTTAAGCCGACAATCGATAGATTTCAATGACGTTACCTGATGGATTCTGGATGTCCAATGGTTCTAGAAGAGTCGATAGATTTGGGTTTTTAATAAATGAATTCTGTATGCATGAGTTCCTCATATTATGGAATGAATCTTAATTTATGCTTGCATATGATTGAGTGAGGCATGACTTCCTCATGTTATGTAGTGAAGCTTGGCTTATGTTTGCATATTGTTGGTTGAGGATTTATCATGTTTTTAACCAAGACACAGTGTTTGTTTTTGTGACGTCCCAAAATTTGGCCCCATTTCGAATATATGAAATGGTTATTTCATCGATGCGCTTATGGTTATTTTACTTGGAACTGATTACTCATGAGTTAACTAATCTATTTTGTGAGGTCGTAAAGGGTTATGAACGCGACAGACAAGAGAATTCGATCAAAAATAGACCGCTCAACCATAATAATCGACAATATAAATTAATTAGCAAACGGATATAAGCCGATTCGATGGAAGTACGTAGTCGAATTGCGGGTGGTTATGCATGATTACGATATTCGCATCAAACGGCAATAAACCGATTTTCTATTGACATTATATTCAGGATACGTAATTGAACTCTCGCGATTACATGACAACTGAAGGTCATCTACTATTTGAAGATGCACAAACGTGTGGGTTGAAAATTATCGACCACGTGTCAAACGTGCGAGAACCCTTAAAAGCTACCAAATAGATTAGATCATACTAAAGTCGCATTCGATCAATTTTGACCACGAAATTTAATTCGATTTTGGGTATCGGACATTCAAGCATGTCATGATTTAATTATTGGATGTCGTCTCATCTTTCGTCAAATTTTCAACGAGTTCGAAATTTTATGGAAAAAGGATTTTCAGACAAGAAGTAAAGAGAAATGAAATTCGGATGAAGAGGCCAAAGTGGATTTTGCTACCCAAAAAGCTTTATTTTTAGAAATTAGAATTAAAAAGATAATTGGGAGGGTAAAGATAGGCTTAGAAGACTTTTGAGGCATATAAATAGAATGTGATGATGGGTTTTTAGGATATTTTCTTAAGAAGCCTTTTTGTTTGCTTTATTTCTTCTCTCTCCCTCTGTCTTCTTCCTTTCCCCCACATTACTTTCTTCCCCGCCCCCACCCCGCAGACAGTCCTCTCCTTCTCGTTTGCTGCCACCTTTCCCTCCATCTTCTTCATATCTTCACCCACGCCATCACCAACACCATTCATCTTCATGCCACCATCATCCCACCGCCACCACCGTTGACCAGCACCCTCCACCAACTCCAGCACCTTCACCACCACCACGTCACTGCCAGCACCCTCATCTTCACGCCATCACTAGCACCCTCATCTTCACGCCACCACCACACCACCGGCCCCGGCACCAAGCAGTCCGCCGCTACTACCGGTCACCTCGCCAACTCCACCACCACCAGCAACTCCACCACCACCAGTACTTCCACCATCCGCCAACACCACCACCACCATCTTAGCCACACCACCACCACCGCTGAGCCTCCGTTCAAGCCGCGGGTGTCACGTTCTTGATGCCATCGTGTCACCGTTGCTGCAAGCCTGCCACCGTCAAAAATCCGTGAGTTAATTTTCTAATCATGGATTAGGGCGTTAATTGCATTATGGGATGGTTAGATTAGTACTAATGGTGATTAGTCTTAGTTAAGCTTAGTTTATTTTTAATTGTGATTAAGGATGGTTTAGGTTAAAGTTAATTACTATTAGTGTAAATAATTGAAATTAGTCTAATTAATTGTGTTTAGATTAATTATTTGAGTTTAGCTTTATTAATCGTAATTTATTTAATTAATCACAATTAGCATAATTAGTGACGGATTAGTCATTAAGAAAAATTTTACACTCGTTTTCTTGGATGAGATTATGCGTGATTTTGATTGTTTGCACGTACGATATTATGTGATTGATTGCTCTATGGTAAGTTTCGATTATTATTACAAAAGACGGTTTTATAGGCAATTAAATAGGAAAATGTGAGATGTCAGGTCTGGACGCCAAATTTTACGTGCTAGATAAAACGATGGAATTTTAAAATAGAAGTGTGCTAAGTTTGACGGGTTGATTTCGAATATGTGATCATGTACAAATATTTTAACAGGATTTTTAAATATGAAAAATTACCAAGTTTATTATTTGAAAACGAAGTATTGTGTTCTTTGCTAAATAATGGAATAAAAGTTGGCTTGATTGATGCTGTGCTTCAGTGGTCATTTAATCTAACCCGTCACCCAGCGAGAGTTGGGGGTGATGCCCGATTTTATTGGATGCCCGGTGGGGGTCCGGATGCCAAGTCGCTATTGAGGCCGGACTGAAGCTCCTTTTATGGAATGCCATGTAGGCGGGGGTTCTAGATGATACCATACCTGATGGGGCAAGACAATGCCCGGTCATGCTGGAAGACCACCGACACTTGTGTTGGTTGTGGCCTGAGGGATCATAATAATTGGAACACGTGTGGCGGCATGCGCATGAAATTTTAGTATGTGTTCAGATTGTTATTTATGCACGTTACACTACTATTGTTGTGCGAGACGTGCTAATATGCAAGGGTGTGCCAAGGCAAGGTGAGTTTATGTGTGGTGCATGCTTAGGCTGCCTTCGTGGCGAATTCACATCCTAATCGAGGCTTAGGGGACTTAACTCGCTGAGACTTTATCTCACCCCATCGTTGTCAAATATTTTTAGGTCCATAGTATGGAGTGCCACCTGTGCATTTTGGGGTCCCTTGGGATATGGAGGTGGAGACCACTCTATATCCTATACCTAGGACCGATCGTTCTCATGAGCTAGTGGTTACAACAGTATTGGTTGACGAGGGGTTTGTACATGTGGTGCCCCACAATTTCAAGGCGTGGTTCATTAGGGGGACGAACAATGATCAGATTGGTCCCCTTCATAGTTTTGACGGACCGCCCATCGGAAACGTGGGAGGGCAAGATTGTGACTCCATGGATATCGACATCCCCGACGGTGTCGTGGTGAATCCAAATTCTGAGCCGGAGGGGCCTGGGGAGCCATACCCACCTAACTACGTGCACAACTTTGTGCCTGGATACTAGGACAGGTGTTTGGAGTTTGTGTAGCTAGAAGTTAACCCTGACATTCTGACCTTTTTTATTTGTAGGTCGCACAGGAGTTTCGTTTTGTGGTAGGCCTGTACATATTAAACTCCTTGGGTTAACCCGTCAATAAATAAATCGTTGTTTTTGGGAAATTGTTGTTGTGTTTTACTATCCTATTATTGTGATTGACTGGGTGTTTAATTTAGTCACTTCCGCATGCATACAATCGTAAGGTAAAAAGAATGGGTCGGCGACGCATCATGGGATGTCACATTTTTAATTGACCGCTAAGGGATGTTCGAGTACTCGGGGTTCGGGGCATGACAGTTTTGTTATTGATTTGCCATCGACAAATGTTTTGGATGAGTTATGTGCTTGTTGAAAGGTGAGACATTATCCTACCCAAAAATTAGTGGGTTTACTTACTAAGATCGTATTGATTATCAAAGAAAGACATAACTGATGTTATTCAAATAGGCACAGATCAACTAAATGATATTCTCATAGCAATTGGAGCTGTGGATTTTCAGTTTATGGGGGGAGCGGTAATATGGGATCTGTAGTCGGCAAGAAAATCACCCATTTGATCGAGTATGCTACCAACAAATTTTTACCTCTGATTCTAGTGTGTGCTTCCAAAGGAGAACGTATGCAAGAAGGAAGCTAGAGCTTGATGCAAATGGCTAAAATATCTACTGCTTTATATGATTATCAATCCCATAAAAGTTATTTTATGTATCAATCCTTACATCTCTTACTACTGGTGGGGTAATGGCTAGTTTTGTGATGTTGGGGGATATTATTATTGCCGAACATAATGCTTACATTACATTTGCAGGTAAAAGAGTAATTGAACAAGCATTGAATAAGATAATACCTAAAGGTTCACAAGTGGCTGAATATTTATTCCATAAGTGCTTATCTGATCCAATTGTACCACATAATCCTTTAAAGGTGTTCTGAGTGAGTTATTTAAGCTTCACACTTTTTTTCTTTAAATTAAAATTCACTTATTAAGTTAAATGGACCCTTAAGTCAAATTATTTTTATTTTATTTAGTTACATTTTTTGTATTTGTAGCGAACAATTTAGTTTATCGAAATCAAAGTAAAAAATTCTAAAGTAGACTTTCTTTTTGCTTTGGTGACATAATCATAATATCTAATTGTAAATTGTAGAAAGAATCATGCAGATAATTCTTTTTTATACTAATATTCCTGATTATTTATTAGGAAACCTCTATCAACAAGATTTAAAAAAAAATTCTTCAAAATTCAAATTTGGCAAGGTAAATAAAATAAATTGAAGGTCCAGAATAATAAACTGATCTTGATTTTCGAATTATTATAGATTATTCATTGGTAGAATGGAAGGAATTAGGAGAAGAAAGACCCTCGAGTAATGAATGGGAAGAGCTTCAATGGATTATTTCACGTGTAGTGTACTTTGTCAAAGGGCTTGGTCTTCTTGCTTGAGAAGAATACCCAAAAGGGAGTGTCCCTGCAGACTCTACTAAAATTGGAATATTAAGCACATATCAAAAGCATGAAGTCATACTCCTCTGTTGTCTTTTTAAGATTTGTGAGATGGCTACACCGCCTGTGAGGTTTGGTGTCCCTATGGAGAGAACTATGTCCATCACTGAAGTTTATTTTGCTAGGTTGGATAAACGCTACCAAATGGTTAGTATGACCATCTGGGTCAAGGAGGGGCTGGATCGCCTCATCCCCCATAATTATCGAGCGTGGTACGAGTGGGTGGATGGAGATTTCGTTGGCTCAATTCGTGACTTTGATGTAACACCAGATAGCACCGTAGACAAAACCTAAGTAGCCAATCCTTATAGGGGATGCTGCTTTGTTTAGTATCTCACTAGAAGAGATAGGCTTACCTTGAAGCTTATGAATTTTTGGAAGGGAATATGTAAATATAAGTAGTTTATCATGTTTATGGTTGTACATGTGTTTTCCTATATTCGAAAGAAATACTTATTGATGCTATCATGATTGGGTGTTGTTGTATTGCTTCCCATGTGCATAACTCAAAGATAATAAATGAAAAAAGTATGGGTCAATGACATGCCTAAGATGTTGCAAAAATAGCCCCTGTCTCTCATCACAACCCTAGAGATGGAGTTGGGGTCGTGACAAGAGGTGAGAGAGTGACCATAATAATATCACTAGAAACTTTGCTCTCGACCAGATAGATACAAAAAAACCTCATTCCTACAATTATGTGATTATAAATTATGAAGGCTGTGACAAAATGGATGCTTGATTCATTCCTCTTACCTTAAGCACATTGTTTTCTTTTCTCCTCTTTGTGATTTTAGGGGTGTTATAAGTCTAGAAATTTTCTCTTCTTCTTGAGGGGATTGGTCAAGAAGCTAAGTAGAATATTTTACTTGTAAGACTTGTCATTTTTCTTTTTTCCTTATTCCACTACTCCATTCTTCCACCTAAACAGCCTTAAAGAATTAAACTAGAGAGATGTTTATATGAGAATGTACTTTAGGAAAGTGAAAGGTCTGGAGAGAGCAAAGAGGCGAGAGAGTGACCATAATAATATTACTGCAAACTCTACTTTTTGACTAGATAAATACAAAAAAAAAAAAAATCCTCAACCCTCCAATTATGTGATTATAAAATATGCATGCTACAACAAGATTGATACTCGTCTTGTCTCTCTTTTCTACTTTTTGTGTTTTTGGAGTATTACAGGGCTAAAAATGTTTTCTTCTTCTTAAGGCAGTTGGTCAACAAACTGAGTAGAATATTTTGTTTGCAAAACTTGTCATTTTCTTTCCTTCTCATCTGCTTATTCGTTCTTCCAACTAAACAGTCTTAGAAGATTAACTCTTTTCATGCTTTACAAAAGTGAAGGGTCATGAGAGAGATGAGAGGTGAGGGAGCAGCCACAATAATATCACTATAAACTCTTTTCATGACCAAATAAATACAAAAAAGACCTCGACCTTACAATTATGTGATTATAAATTATGTAGACCACAACAAGATGGATGTTTATTTTGTTTCTCTTACCTTGGGAACAATGTTTTCTTTTCTTCTTCTTTTTTTTTTTTTTTTTTTGGGACGGGGGGGGGGGGGGGGGTAATTACTAGGTAAAAAAAATCTTCTTAGGGGGATTGGTCAAGAAACATAGTAAAATATTTTACTTTAAAAACTTCTCATTTTTTTCCTACTTTTTTTTTTTTTTTTTTTTTTTGCTTCTTTGCTCTTCTACCTAAACCACCTTATATGCAAAAGTACTTTAGGAAAGTGAAGAGTTAGGAGAGAGAAGAGAGGCGAGGAAGCAACCATAATAATATCACTACAAACTCTGCTCTCGACCACAAATACCCAAAAAAAAACACTAATGGTACAACTATGTGATTATAAATTATGTAGGCCATGACATGATGGATACCTGTCTTGTCTCTCTTTCCTTGGACACAATATTTTCTTTTGTCTTTTTTGTGTTTTTTGGGGTGTTGCAAGATTGAAAATGCTTTCTTCTTTTTAAAAGGATCGGTCTAGACACTAAGTAGAATAATTTGCAAACTCTGCTCTTGACTAGACAAATACAAGAAAAACCTCAACCCTATGATTATGTGATTATAAATTATGTATGCCATGACAAAATAGATGCCTATTTTGTCTCTCTTACCTTAGACACAATGTTTTCTTTAGTCCTTTGTGTGTTTTTTTGGGGTGTTACGGGACTAAAAATGTTTTCTTCTTCCTAGGGCGATTGGTTAAGACACTAAGTACAATTTTTTTTTTTTTGTGAGACTTGTCATTTTTCTTTTCTCCTTATTATGCTTATTTGTTCTTCACCCAAACGACCTCATGGATTAAATTAGAGAGATGTTCTTATGTAAAAATGCCTTAGAAAATGATGGGTCGGGAGAGAGAAGAGAGGTAAGGGAGTGACCATAAGAATATCACTGCAAACTCTATTCTTGACTAAGCAAATACAAAAAAAGAACCCCAACCCTATAATTATGTGATTATAAATTATACAGACCATGACAAGATGGATGCCCATCTTATCTCTTTTACCTTAGGCACAATGTTTTTTTTCTTCTTCTTTTTGTGTTTTTGGGAGTGCTACAAACTTTGAAATATATTTTCTTCTTCTTAGGGGGGTTGGTCAAGAAACAAAGGATATTTTGGTTGTGTGACTTGTCATTTTTCTTTTCCCTTTCTTCTACTTCTTCGTTCTTCCACCTAAATGGCCTTAAAGAATTACACTAGAGAGATGATTATACACAAAGGATATTTTCTTGTGCTAATAATTGCATTTCCTAAGTTCCTAGGTGTTTTTATTGTTATGTAGTTTTCAAGAGTCAAAGGTCTAAGTTCCTAGGTCATTAAAGTTTGTTTTTTATATTTCCTAAGTCTAAAAGTCCTCCTATAAACAGGGGAAAACTATCCAATATAAGGAGATACGAATTTGATGAATGAAAATTGTGAGATTTCCTCTTCTTGAATGAACTTCTTCGAAGAGTGGATAACTCCTTTCGGTCTCTTTATCCTTGGAGCATAGATCACTCCTTGGTGGTGAGCCAAGAAGCCCTTTATACTTGTCTGGTGAAATCTTTAGGCCTTGGTGGTGAACTTCTTCTATTATGAAATCCTTTATCATTGGCTGGTAGAAACTTTAGGCCTTGGTGCTGAACTTCGTAGATCACAATACCTTGGAAGAATATCATTCTATCTTTTCTTATTCCCCTTCATTTCTTCCCCATATACACTTAACCAGAAAAATCCCAAAATAAGAAAATTTCCATTCTGGAATCACTCGTCCTATCATGCATCACATTATCAAAGAAGAGAATTGCTTTGCAGAGATAATTTCCCACTTGTTCAGCGTGTGTGGTCTCTGTTGCTCGTTCTGTTGCCGACGTTACCAACCGTAGTGAACTTAGCCTTAGTGAGCTTCTCTTGCGTGCGAGAGCTCATCTTTAGAGAACGAGAGAGAGGGAGCCAAAGAAAAGGAGCCGGGCTCCAAGTTTTTGAACCAGGTCAACGGGTCCTAGGTCAGGTGTCTCGCGGGCTCCACGAAATTGATTCATATGGGTCAAACTCATGAGTTGAATTTTGTGAATGGCTTTGGCATGGGGAATGGGCTGCTCAAATTAGACTAAGCCTAATAAGTCGGACTGGGCCCTTTCTATGGTGACTGAATAGGAGTGCTTTCTCCCCTTTCTTCTTTCTTTTTATGATTTTATTTTCTTCATTTTCCTTTTTATTTTCATATCTTTTTTTATTTCTCTCCTATTATTTTATTGCATTTTTTTACAAAAATCACTTGTTAATTTGCCAACAAAAATTAAAATGTCAACACAGTTGAGTCAATTTCTATTTGAAGCCAAATGATATTACAATTGGGAAAATTACCCAATGAGTCAAACATATTGTATGTATAACAATTCAATTCTAAATTTTAAATTTACCAATTTTCCGTAAAAACATTACACGAAATTTTAATATAATCCTTCAAGTCAATTTTTGGTGAAAATTATTAATGTGACATTCTAGTTATCGTTGGCTGTCTTATTTGTTATTCTGCTTTAACATTTTTTTTTTCAAAAAATGAATTTGGCTGGAATTTCGCATAAAATTTTATGATTAAATTGGCAAAATGTAATAATGTATCATTGAATTGACATCTGTATAATATGTTTAAAATTGATTAGACAATGTTTCCTATTACAAAAGATATTCTAACCCATTAGTTTAGCACATAAGCATTTGCAAGGATTTCCAGCTCTTCCACACTCTTCATCAACAGGTACCATCCACATTTGATTTGTGACGGTTGCAAGGTCATTTCTTCTAACTAATATTGTAATCAGTGAGGTCATTTTCTTTTTTCTTCCTATCAGCGATGGCAACCAAACCTGTAGTCTGAAGGAAGCATAAGTGAGTAAGGAATGTTCATAGAGCATTTTATTCCTCTGAATTCAGATGTTCATAGTTTGTACAAGTAACCAAACTATCCAATGGTGGTTGGAGGAATCAGGGTTAGAGGAAGACGTCGCACTGTCTCTAAATAATTAAGAGTATGGGACACTTTATATTTTAAGACTTCCTATCATACAAAGGCTTGTATGACAAGAAAATCCTGAATGGTATGACCCAATATCTCATATCCATGTGCGAAGAACTTGCTGAAATCTGATGCATAAATATAATGAAAAGCTCGTGTAAACGAGTAAAAGGGAGGTGTCAAGAATCGAACTCCAAATCTTTGGTTGTGATATGAAAATAGGTTCTTTTTTTTTTTTTTTTTTTTTTTTTTTGAGCAAGGATATGAAAATAGGTTGAGTACCCTACTATTTTTGCTAAAAGTTGAAGGAGTTAGCCTATGGCGTGTTTTCTATCCTATACTCAACAACTTGAAAGTTGATGAGAGATGGCACCAATCTATGGACCCAACTTTTGACGTACATACCATGTGAGATTGGTCCATCTTTGAAATGTGCCGTAATGTGGGAGGCAGAGATATACAAGGAGAACATCAGATGTTCAGGGAATCGATTATCATGTGCTAATATTACTCACTGATTGTGCACATTCTCTCCATAATTCTATTTCGGCGAGCTGACATGCACTCAAAGAAGAAACAGTCTGAGTTCATCCGCACAGCGAGGGAACTGGAATTCAATCGAGCGGGTCAGCAAGCTGTTTGGAGCCATGGATTCTCAAAGATCATGAATACCAAAATTATCTAAAAGTCCCAAACCTACGATACATTTACCAATTGAATTCTAAACATTTATACTTTCTATCAATCGAGTTCATCCGATCAATTTAACTAGAAATTACTAACATAGATATTGACCATTATACATGACACGGCCAGGAATCAATAATTTTTTATAATTAGTTTTCTTTATTTTTCGCTTTTCCTTCTTTCTCTCTTTCTTTTTTTCTTATTTCCTTTTCTCTCCTTTTCCTTTTCCCTTTGAGAACTGCCCTCACAGGATTGGGCAAGGGCAGCACTCGCCTGGGCAGGTGACCCTCGCCATGGAGGGCTGCCCTCACCAGGCCTTACGGGTCCTACTGCCACTAGAGTGCATCCTCTCAGAATATCAAGCTGTACGAGTACAACAATGATACGGCCGATTGAAGGGAGCACCTCGCTCGGTTTTCTCTTTTCAACGATGAGCTCCCCGAGAGGCAGAAGCTTCGAAGCAGCCGACTTACAAAAAATGAATTCCATTTGACTGTCCACCCTACTAAAGAAAGAATTTGGAGACTCTGGAACTGCGAGAAACCTGCAATGTTGCGCGTATACACACCAGGGGAGATACTGGAGACCAACTTGTCCGAGGATGATCGCGAACACTTCTATGACATTTACCATACTCGCCATTTGGACACCATAAGAGACAAGTGCAACGCGCGAGTTCGAATTGTTCATGAGGAAGTAAGACCAGTGACTTCTGATTCGCAGTTGAGGCTTTCCCAACTTGTCACTGGCCATATAGGAATACTCATTGAGAAGATTGAATCATGGACTGATATCTACTCCCACAGAATCTCTCTTAATGAGCATTACCCCTAGGGACGCAAACGTTCTCGGACTTGATGCCAATATACTGCGAAAAACTTAAATCTGACTATTAGGAACACGATTAGCTCGCTTGGAACCGAACTAACTAGACACACTGAAATAATCAATCAATAAAATACCTAACAGGCTAATACTGTTTTGCTAAAGACAAATAACCCATATAATTATGAGGACCGGACTTAAGCTTAGAATCACTCTCAACATCAACTCTGGACTGTCTTTAAGGTTTAATCGCAGAGGATGCATCTCGGCAGCACTTCCACGATGCTATCTACGTGCCATGGACGGTCGTAGATTCATATGAACAAATCTAAAAAATCATGAGTAGCTTTTGAGAATTCATACAGTTCATTGCGATGGGCTTCCCCTTCTCCTCGGACAGTCATCCACCTCCTCCTAAAATCAAGTGGAGGAAATTCAGAATGTTATGTACAGTAAAAGAATAAGAGACTCCTGCCGTCGAAGTGAATGTCATAATACATCACGGAAACCCACGTCTATTCACAGTTGCAGAACTACGCCCACACGATTTGGACAAGCTTCACATAAAACTCGTCCGCTCTAAGTTCCCTGGTGGAGTATCGGGAGGTCTGCTATAAATGTCATCAAAATGAAGACTGACATCCCCTGAATCCTCAAAGTCCTCCCCATAAGTCGTGCGGTCCAACCTCTGAGGTATCCTCCAGTCCAAGCCTTCCTCTTCCAAACTTCGGTCCGAGTAACCATCCTGATGATTGTCATGCGCATACCGGTGGAAATCGGGAGGATCAATAAAACTAGTCTGAACCTGAGTATCATGTGGCCCACTTCTGGCCCACCAGTGACTCCTAACATTGTGCCCCGAGTTGTTCCCAGAGTCATGAGGATTAAACACGCTTTCTCGAAATAGAGGAGTGGAGGTGGACGCCCCAAGATGGGAATTTGATCGATCTCCGTAATCATGATGCTCCCAGCTGTGTTCCTGTCTATCCTCATGTTGCCCAAAGCTAAACGGAGCCCAGATATCTTCAGGCATCTGCAATCGCACCTCAGAATTGACAGCGGGGACATCTTCGCCAAAACCGGCAAAGCTTGTGCTGCGGTGACGGAGGATGTAATAGCAATCAAGAATGTATGGATGGTTCCTCTGCTCTTCATCAATCAACCAGTGAGAGCCCAAATTGAAGCCATAACCCATCACAGTGTATGGCATTTCCCTGGAGAGAAAGCTGTTCCTGTCTCCTCCATGTATTCCAATGTTGGGGTTCGCTCGCCATGTCCCGCGAGGTGAATTAGCATGTCGGGGCTCTTCTCCTCGCAACATCCGGTCCCTGAAGGTTCTGAGATTCGAAATGAACTGCTTCCCCTTGGTATCGGGCTCCCACGAAGGATAGCTGCTCTGGAAGCTGAAACAAGTAACAGAGTAAACCCAAGAACTGGGAAGCCACCACTACAGATAGCCCATATAACCAAAAGTAGTATATCCTCTATAACTTTCTTATTGCCTTCCCTAGCGTCAAAGATATGCTGCCCCATCATTTTCTTTATTTAATTTCAATCCAACTTCATCTTCAGGACTATCTCCTGCAAATTTTGATATCTCAATGCTCAATTCTTACAATCTCTAAGGCAATTCACTAGGAAATCAGCTCATTTTGACCCAGCATCCTCAATGATACATTCATATAGATAAGTGTATCTATACCACTTCATCTATAGTGGAATGCTTCCATTGATTCCACGTATAAAAGGCTCTACCTTCTTGTAGATGAATCACCCGAAAGAAAACATTATACAGCCTATATTCATAATGAGTATTTAGTATGGTAGGTCAGGAAAGGACAGCTACTTTCATTGCTAAGAATGAATACTAAGCAAAAAGGTCCAATGATCCAGAAAAGAATAAATGTAGAGATAGGTGTGAAAACAGACCCAACCAACAAAATCAGCATTGTACCTCAAAAATGATTTCTCCATTTTACCCTGAGAGCTCCTCTTAGTGCAGGGAGCATTGTCTGGCGAGCCATAATTGCTATTTCCATGGTTTTGAAAATCGAACACGCTAAAACTGCCAGGACATAAAGCAGAAGCACATGAAAAGTGAAAGGACAAACCAATTTGCAGATTGTCAACGGCCAAACTTAGGAACATATTTATTGCTGTAAAAGTTCTAATGAAAAACAAGCCAAAACTGTCTAAGCACTGCTTCATTAAAGTAGAAGTGAATAGTGACCTGCAAACATGACCAACACCTTCAACATGCACTGTGAAATCAGCAATGAACTGCAAGATGTCATCCACGCGCTGTCAAATTTCAACCAGGTTTACCAGTGTGAGATCATACAACAGCATGAGAGAGGAACCAAAATGAAACCAGTACCTTTGGGACAACGAACATGAGTAAATATGGAGTTAGGAATATCGAGGCCATCTCTTCCAGTAACATCATTCCAGTATACTGCACAAAAAATGAGGCCCTCATCAGGAAAACAAGGAACTTTCTGATATTTTGGGACCCAACAATCGTAAAGAAGAAGAAGCCATTAATTGGGGAAATTCTCCAAATAATCCAATAAGAGAAAACACTTCATTATTTATCATTTTCCTCATAGCACTGTTCAGATGCTGTCAATATGTAACCAAAGGAGCAAATGCAATGACAATTTAAGGATTACCTGGAAAAGGGTTGCAAACTCTAACCTAACGGCCTCAGAATTTTCTTTTCCACGCCATCTTTTCGGCATGTAATGAGTATGCTGGACCACCATAGACATAGTTCCCTCTGGGTCAAGAACTAGAAGCTCCTCTGCAATTGCGGCACGGCTAATAGCAGTAATTGTGCCAAAAACGGCAGCATACCAGAATAAATTGCGTCCAAATATCTGCACATGTGAAGATGAAAAATAAGCTTATAAAAATAACATTAAGATATTTAAAAAAAAAAAAAAAAGTAGCACAGAGAGACGTCTCACATGGCCCTCCAGGAGAGACTCTTCAAGAAATGCAATTATCAGGAGAACAGCAGCAAAGCCACCAAACACAAAGGAAATAAATTTCGCGATGATCGAAATTATAGGAGAAGGGAATTGTCTTAGATAATCAGAAGCATGTATTATGCTGCTATTTATCCGATGCTTGAACAAATGGTCAACCTGACACACAAACAGTAATACTGTGAAGCCTTCGCATTTAGGTAAATATGTGATCACAAAGCATAAAAGGGGCTAATAGTACAACCAACATACCCATAAACCAATCTTATCCCACTAAGGTATTTCAGCTATATGGATCTTACTAAAGTGTTGCACGATTTTATTTCTCTATTAGATCCTCTGAAACCTCTAAAAAAAGGCTAATTCAACAAACAAGAGAAAGAAAAACCTTTTCCCCCAAATGAAAGGACGTAGTCCCCTAGCCACTACTATTAAATACTAAATTTCTATATACACACTGATTATCTAACTGAAACAAACTGAAACTCGAATTATCCAACATAATTTGGATTTGAATATTATGATTCTGACAGACCTCATGTACAACATTTGATCTTTTACAAAGATAATTAGCATAAAAAAGATTTGCATTAGGAACTCATGATTTAGCTAAATTCCTAGTCATTCTGACTCCATTTGTGAGGGGCTACAAGAATATAGAGAGGCTGCATAATTACCTCAGCCATGGACAAAATGTCAGCTTCTATTATCTAATATGTAAAAGGATAAGAAGGGAAAAACCAGGCCATTAATTAACAGATTGTACCAATACCCGTTTTTACCTACATAGGTATTAGCTCAGAACTTCTCCTAAACAGTTTTCCACTTACATTGCTCAGAATTAAGACTAGAGAAGAAAAAACCGATCCAAGCCTATACAAATCTCTTTCTCCAACAAAACTCCAGCTGAATTAAATTGTATAGTGCAAGTATCTTAGCAATACCTCATTGTACTCCCTAAAAATCCATTTAGACAAATTTGACCATCTCCGTGACGATGCCGTGCTTGGATGATTGTAGAACTGCTCAGCGTGCCTCAGAAAGAGGTAGACCAGCATGAATATGACAAGGAAAGGAGAAAGCAGGAGCATCACAAGCCCAACTAGCATCAGCCTCCTCTTTAGTGTCTTAGGGGTGGAGACAAAGTCCCTTTTAACACAAAAGTTTCTGCATAAAAAAGACATTCATCTCAGAAGATCACAAGTCTGGCAGCAGGCAGCTGACATTGCTCCATAATGTCATGGAGTAAAGCAATTTATTCCATTGTCCAACTACCCAATTATGAAATAACCAAGTAGCACCAGAATCCCCCCCACCTGATGCGAACAGAGGGGTACAGTAATACCCAAAAAAGAACTACAAAAAGACAGCTCTACTACATGCTTAATAATTCCACTTAATCATAACACCTTGATCTATGCGAGAAAGCATTCTTTGCATATGAATGACATAAGAAGAGTAACATGGTTATCCAGCTCAAAAATAGTCCAGCCCGAGATATTTATAAAAGTAGATTATCTTGCTCTTAAAGCACCAATAGCAACTAGCAACAAAAGGAAATATAAAACTCGCTGGCGAATAACAAGTGGAAGACAGCAATCTTGCAACAAAAGAAGAAAACTGCGCATTGTCCAAAGATAGTGAGATAGTGAAAATAAGATGATCAGATTCAGCTTCAACCGTTTAAAAATAGCTAAATGGTTGATTCCAAGCTAGAACCAGCAGACATGAATCAACAAATAGAGCATTATAAGTGAGCTGCAAAGCATTAAAATCCAGTTGCTGAACCACAAAAAGAACAGTGATCCAATTTCAAAGAAAATTGCCAAATGATAGAATTAGCAATAATCAAGGACAAGCACTACCAAGACTGTCACTTTCTAATCATCAACCTCAGAATAAAAAAATATACCAAGCATTCAACTGCATGGTGTCATACTTCAAAAACTCCATGAACACTTGGCTCAAGAGAAGTTTTTGAAAGTATCGATAGTCTAGTTTTGGGGTGTGTCTGGATAGACTTTACAGTTTACTTAATCTAAGGCTCCGTTCATTTCGCGGAAAACAACTTCCTGAATAATATTTTCTGGATTTTCCAATGTTCATTCACGGAGAATGAACTAGTCATGAAAAACATTTTCCACAAAGGAAAAAAAAAATCTTTTCAAATAGGAGAAAATGTCTTCTACTTTTCAAGTTGGGAAAACATTTTCCTTACTCTCTTATCTCATACCCTACTAGTCCCTCTTCTTTCTTTTTTTCTTTTTTAAAAAATTCAAATTTTCAATTATTTCTTCTTTTCTTTTTCTTTTTTCTTTTTCCTATTATTTTTTTCCACCTTCTTCTTTGGCCAATCGCCCAGGCTACAGCTACAACCAGCAACCAGTCACAGGGGAGCCTCAAGCTTGCCAGCCTCGGGCGAGCTCGAGGCTCACAACGCTGGCCTTGGGCCTCGCCAAATCGGCAAGCCATAGGCTCACCCTAGTGCTCGCTGATCTCTAGTGAGCGGCAAGCTCAAGCTCGCCTTTGGCCGATCACCAGCCATTGCCATAGCCAGCAATTGGCCAAAGAAGATAAAAAGAAAGAAGAAAAATGAAAAATAATTAAAAAATCGATTTTCTCCAAAAATAAAAAGATAATTAAAATTCAATTTAAAAAAAAATTAACAAAAAAATTATTGAAAAAAAAAATTGCATGTAGAAAAAGATTTTTCTCACCAAACAACGAAAAATATTTTCCACTTCATTTTCAAGTCACAGCTGAATACTATATTTTCCTAGAAAATGGTTTCCCATAAGACATTTTCCAGAAACATTACATTTTCCGCAAAATGAACGGAGCTTAAATCTTGTGACGGATGCATTTGCCTTTTTCATAGTCTGAAAAACCTAAAACGTTCAGAATATACAAATGTTGGCACATAGGTTCACATGTAATCCTTTCATAACTTTTTGAAATTTGGATAATATTTTATATTTTGGTGCATTCAAAATGTAAAAACAAACAGGCCCTTAAACCACATTGAAGAGTAACCAGAATCTGATCAGATTTTCGTGCATGAACACAATACCTGTCAAACATGCTCTGGAGGATACACCAATTTAAGGTCCATTCAAGGGTCTTAGTGAGGATAAGACGATGTTGTATGAGGCCCCCGCCTACTTTGACTACAGGACCTGCACCCGGGACCCAAATAGAGATTGGGAAAGCAAGGACCCCTTTATTGAGCATTCCAATCAAATAGTTCTCCTTCCGCATTAGTCGCATCACTATATCATGAGCAGAAAGATACTTAACAATGCACAGTTGTTGCGAATTCTGCAGCTGGACAACTTTCTCAAGAATAGTTGCCCAAGGAATGGTCTGAAGTTCATTGTCCGTGACATGAAGGCTGCAGAATGGAAACAGTCACACCTTGCTTACTGTGTGCTACCACCATGCCATGCATAACGAAAAAGATAGGAGTAGATAAATCTGAACTTACCTGTCATAATAGAAATGGCGGATGGCAAGGATGTCTTTAAGTTGAGCAAAAAACCGTAAAAAGCAGAAAATCCAGTAAATGGAAAATATTCCAAGATATCCAACAATTACGGCTTTAGAAACCGTTAATGGAGTTAACGGGTGTTCATCCAGAGCTTCCTTAGATAGATCACACGGCTTAATTCCAGATTCCACAGCATCCATCCCACACTTGGCATTCCGAAGTCCATTCCAGTCGACATATAAGAGGAAAAATCCTGAGAAACATATGGTAAACCCCAAGCTCAAGAGCTCGACTATCCATTTTATGATGATGCACCAGAGGCCTTTTTCACAGTAGTAACTGTAAAGTCTCTCAAAGAACAGGTCTAAATCAGTAATTGGCTCCAAATTCAGACTTTCTCCATTTAAAAGAGCTGATGGACTCTCACTGCCAGGGCTCGGCACTCTTCCATATTCAGACAATTCAATCTCAGGAGGCACATCCCCAAGCAAGCCTGTAGTAAGAGAAGATTCACGCTGCCACTTCAATTTAAATCTGCCCAGAGCATTTCCACCCTTTCGACTACCGAACATTATTAACAAGCACTACTGGTAGGCAAACACAGCCAATCCATTCCCCAAATGAATCAGATGGTTGAGATAAGGGTCTAGACGACAAAAAGTAAAAAAGAAAAAGAAAAACATGTCAGTTATTTATTTATTAACTTGTATTGTCAGTCAAACTTAAAACAGATGAGAACACTTACACTAAAACCTTCATGAGGCCAAACAATCAGCGCAGGATGACAAAAATTAAAAGAGAAAGGATGCCAGAAAGTGTAAGAGAGCAAGGATGACAGAACATACAAGAGAGAAGGGTAAACAATTAAAATTACAGAAAGAAAAACTGGGGCAATTATACAGATGACACAAGATGGATAACCTGGGATGAAAAATGAACAGCTAAAAGAACTTCTACTTTTCTCAAATGATAAGCGAATACATCAGTAATGTAAATTGCACAGTATCACGATTTCCTGACACACAGAACATGGCTGAACACAGCTAGAATGGAATGGTCCCTGATTTACCATGTGTAGTCCACCATTGATGCTCCAACTAAATCGTGTTTTATAAAATTGAGTTAGATTTTCTTCAATTTCTAAAAGGCAAGATTAGAGTGTGCACTCCATTGGTGCTGCTTTAGAATGCCTCTTTTTACTGTACTCTCCTAGACTTCTTTTAAATGAGACCTCTATCTTTAAGCTATCACTAGCAGTTAATTAAGAGGTGATATCCGGGTGTATGGATGAAAGAGAAATTTTTTTCCCCTCGTCAGAAAGATGAAATGGAGGTAAAATTTCAAATTTTCAGAAGGAACTTACAATCCTCAATCTGATCTTATCACCCGCTTTTTTATGACCTTAAAATGATCCTACTCAGGGGACTAAACTCTAAAAATTTAGCTTTAAAGAAAGTTATAGAAGGTATGCATGTCACATTTCATGTGGCAAATGAAAAAATCAAGCTTTGGCACTTATATTTTGCAATAGAACAATTAAATGGTCTAACAGTTCCCTAGGCTCCCAAGGGGCTTTTTCTATAATGATTAAGATCGTAAGGGCTGTCCAAGCATGGCAAAAGAAAAAGCTTCTCATATAAATTGTAATGAGAGGTAGTTCACTTTTGAGTTTATGCTGCCAATGCATAAGAACAGCTAGACATCAGCATATCACCCCTTGAGTGGCCTACAAGCTGTGGTGAATTGTCTCGGCAAAAGAAATCTATTGTGCTCATGTTAGAAGTTGTCCATAGAGTGTTCAATCCCTTTATATCAACCAAAATTTCTCATCTTTGTAGGTAAAATCACAGAATTTGAAGAGCACGGTGAATATTCATTTTGCCCAGAAAAAACAAGTATGACTACTGAAGAATAGCAGAGCATCATGAAGCCCAGAACAACTTATCCTGGATATCTATTAGGTTGCCAATTCTCTTTATTTTCTTCCTGTTAATAATGATTTTCTCCCTCTGTTTCTCTTGAATCCATCAAGTTAGAGAGTGAAATATCTTTTGTTCCTGATGTAAGAACTTATAACCATACAGAGACATGGCACTTAATCAAAGTCAATCAATAATTCAGATTTCAGTTTTGCCAAAAGATGTCCTTTTGGCTAATGTCTAAACCATGATATTGTTAGTTAAACAAAGATTAAACCTTTTGTCTAGCTTCAGGAAGATTTGGTATCCTTAATTTTGTGATGAGGCATAATATTGCTCACCTACATATCTTCATTGGTGTGTGCCTAACAGTTTACAGCATTATGATATTTTGGCATTGCAGCAACAATACCAAAGTTCTCACCTAAATCAAAATGTTACAAAAGGCCATAGAAACAACAGAGGATTAGAGATGATGCCAAGGCATCTCCAAGCCATATAAACAAATATGTAACTATAGTAATAGTGATCAGAGCCACAATTAATTTACTTAGGCACATTGAATTAGCTACTTCCAGGCCAATGAAACAATGTAGCGCAAAAAGAAATTGTGACTTCTTTGATACTAAAAGGGGGGGAGAGGAATGCCTGTCTCAACAAGGAAGAGATACAAAGCTAAAGGTTCTTTTAAGCTAACCTTGGCCAACATGGAATAGTGATGGAACAAGAAACCACAATATCCTCCAACAGCAGGACCCTCGGAAACTATCAGATCCTGTCCAACCATTAAAAACACGGATCTAAATTACCAGAATCAGACCAGTTAATCGGCATAGACACCACTTCCGAGATCCATCCATACGCATTGGTATATCAGTCAAGCACGTAGAAACAACTTTATTCTCAGCCAAATTTAGCAAAATCCCATGTAACCGTCCCAAGTACACCCACATCCACAAGACCATTCACCAACAGAGGTAAGCTCTGCTGACACCGGAGTCAAACACAGCACAAGCCGCCCATGACTAAACATCAGGTACCGAAAACAACTGATAAGGATCGCAAATTTAACTAAGAAAGATTGAAATAAACTAAAGGGCTCCCATAATTCAGACCATAGCCTCAGAAAGCGCAGCCAAAAAAGAACAGGGGACAGAGGAAAAGAATCACCTGCGAAGCCACCAAAGGCTAGGCCTTTCCAACGCAGCCGACAAACCCAGAAGTCGGTTCCAGCTGGGATTCTACCGAATGCCCAAGAGCCGAACGCCCCCGAAGAACACCACCGAAAAGGCAAGTCGAGAGCAATCAAAAATCACCGCCGACAAAAGGGGAGAAAGACTGAGGCGCGGGATTTGAGGGGTCGAAGCAAGAAACTGAATCGGATTGATTGAAGGAGAAGGAGGACGAAGACGAGACGGGCGGAAGGGGAAGGTGGAAGGGGAAGGAAGAAAGGGCCAGAGGCTTGGTTGCGTGGAACGAAGCGGAATTTTTTTCCCGGACGAATAAATTAAAACTGGCAAAAGGATGGAGATGATGCTGCGGAGGAACAAAAGAAAGGGGGGGTTTCCATTTTTTTTATATTATTATTTTCTTCTCACTTGTTTATCTTTCCAACGTTTGGGGTTTCCTCTTCCCGTTTGCTTCTCTCCCCTCTCTCTCTCACCCCCTACCCCTTTCTACTTGTCTAAGAAGCGATTGTCTTTTAATTGAAGGAGGAGACGTGACGATGGGGCCATGAGGAAGCCTCTTTGCTGTTGTTCCTCTGTTTGCTTCTCGTTTCCAACTTCGTCTCGCACTACTCAACTTAGAGAGAGAGAGAGAGAGGGGGTAAATTATTTTTTGATTATATTATTTTTTTGGTCGAATATTTTTCGATATTATAAAATACATATACATTCACATTATGTTTTATAAAAAATGGCTAGCAACATAACATTAATATACAAGAAAAATAAATAATTTGAAAATATTTTTTTAAAAATAAGGGTTAATACCCTGAAAAACTCCAAACTGGTACACTTATAACAAATTTACCTCAAACTATATTTTTGACCACTAAAAACCACAGACTGATATACCTTTGACAAATTTACCCCAAATTGGTACACTTGTAACAAATTTACTCTATGTTAGTTTTCGTTAAATTGCATTCTCAAATTATTAAGTTAAATGACATGTGACAGTTAACCAATATACCAATTTAGGATTTTACGCTTTGTTTGTCACCATTTACAATTTTTGTGATTTTTTGTGGTATTAATCCAATTTAATATAGGGTATATTTGTTACAAATTTACTATTTTAGGGTTTGTTGCAGTCAAATAAATTAGTTTGAGGTAAATTTATCATAAATGGACCAGTTTAGAATTTTTTATAGTCAGTCGAGGTAAATTTGTCACAGGTATACCAGTTTTGGGTTTTTCATGGTCAAAAAAATAGTTTGGGGTAAATTTATCACAAGTGTACCAGTTTGGGGTTTTTCAGGGTATTAACCCTAAAAATAATCGCTTGTATCGCTCAAGTTAAATATACAATAATGAAAACATTTTTTTACCCAAAAAAAAAACATTTTTCATTATCGTGGTTACACGTGGCCCCTTATGTTTTTTTTTTATGTTTAAATATTTTCATAAACGAGGAAAATATTTTCCATTCATTCACTTTTGTAAATTATATAAGCAATCGTTTTTAAAAGAGTTTTTCAAATCATTTATTTTTTGCAAAACAAATGCGCTCTCTTAAGGGGCAACATGCTGACCTTAGATTATTTTAACTTGGTGACATAACCTTTTATCGCTTTTTCTATATTATGTTAAGTTATAACTACGATTATGACATGTTTTCAATGAGTCAAAATTTCCATGAGATAGAATTGGCCATAAGTTAATAATAGTTTCACCTATTATATCATCGACAAGAACACTCATTTGACACTTTTACAAAAACAAGCTCTTAATGCTTCACCTTCTACTCGTGCTAAGTCAAAAGTTTATGTGCTAATTCAAAAATTTACCAATACTTATTAAAATCCGTCGATTCTCCATGTGATATTAACGATTTGTATCAACTCATGACCGGAACAATGTATTTCCATCATGTGAATCTATTCATAACTTTACTAATCGCAAAAGATTCAATTTATTCACCAAAGATTTGTTTGATACAATAACAGTCTACTCCTATTCATCAGCTATCATATTTTTCCCCGGCAAATTCCACGATTCATGATGCTTGTGATACTTGATAATTACAGAAATAATATAAACTCATTTTTTGTTTTCTAAGGTTCAATCATAGTAAAATGACACAAAAAGATTTTTAATATTCAAATCTTAATAGTATATTATTTGGAAGAAATTCTTGGCACAGACCATGGATCTTACTCAAAACTTCGTACTTTGTAATTTAAACATACGTATGACAAACGATATTAAATTTATTTATTTCAGTGAATCTTGATTTCGCTATTACGAATATATCGAATAATTTCGATTTTTTAAGCAAAAATTAATCGTGCAAAAGTGCTTTTATTGAGAAGGTGGGCCTTAAATAGGCAGGTGCAAATGGGCTCAGCTGGACCACTCTACATTCTGCAGAAAAGGAAAGCAGGCATCTTCAGAACGAAAAGGCTCGACTTGGTTGCTCTGTGTTCTCATCTGGGCGTATCTTTGGATTGGGACTAGAATTATAAAACTAAGGCTGCTATTCTACGGTGCAAAAAAGTCATATCGACATACACTAGTACCCGATCAAATTTCAGGCATAATATAGACATGGAAAATGGTGTCGAGTTATATAAGATTTTATAAACAAATGGGTGCATGTTCCTTCTACCCATAGCTTTCTAGTTCACGTCAAAAATCCACAAAAGCAGCAAAAGAGTAGAATCTTTTATGTAGCTCTGTAGTTCATGTTAAAGTTTCATGAAAGTAACAAGAGAATAAAACCGTTATACTTTTAGGAATCGTTAAGATGAATAATCATATATTCTCTCTTTTGCTAGATCTTGAGTTTACTGGTTGATCTACCATGCCCATGTTGGTGTAACTTGTTTACATTTCTTATCATTGTTAAACCTATTTAACATGTAGATCGTCCAATAATTACAAATTGATGATGAAGATCCCCATTTATTTATTTGTAATCTCTTTAGCGGTGAATCATGATAAATTCTTATGATCTCCATTTTTCATTTTCGAGTTCATTTATATCAATATATTGTTCATAGTAAACAACAAATTTGGTAGAATATAAAAATATCCAAACTGTAATTCACAAAACCGTAAATATAGTATAACAATATCCCTAGATTTAATATTATATCATATCCAATTTCATCTTAACTAGAAATCAAAATGACCAAACACAATCTAGACATTTACATGGTTTGATCCAAATGATGCTACATACTCCACAAGGAGATCCAGCCACCTAGAAATCTATTGAGAATATAAGTTTTACAATCACTTGAGTGTTTAAGTGTTTTTTTAACCTAAATTCCACTCAAGGTAAACTCTCAAGGTTGTCTCACAATCTGTCACTGAGTATTCCTTTTAAAAACCCACAGAAGGAAAATTTTAATGATCCCATTGTTGGGGAAATTACCAAAAGGTTATAAACATATTATATTAATGCAAATTTAGTCATAAATCTTTTGATGATTTTAAATATAGTCATTTTAATCAATTTTGGCTTACAATTATTGACATGTGGTGTAGGACAACATAGACATTTTTTTTTGCATTTTTAAAAAATATTATGATTTTTTTCTCTTCTTTTGATTTCTTTCTTTCTTTCTTTCTTTCTTTTTCCACCAAGGCTTGCAAACTTAGTAAGAAAAATAAAATAAAAAAGAAAGAAAGATAAAAATTCATAAAAAGTTCATAAAAATTTTAAAAAATTAAATAACTTATTAAAACATTAACACTATCTCAAGGGACTTTGCCTCAAAAGATGAGGTGGTTATCAAGCAGGTTAGAAGGCTTTTTCCAAACAATGTGGGATTCCCTTGCATAGTAGCGGGCAAGGATCAAAATACACACAGATTCACCTCAACCTAGCTCTGATGCCAATCTAGGGGGACTTAACCTTAAAAGACGTTTTGTAAGGTGAGGGGAGCCGTGGTGGTTATCAAGCAGGTCAGAGGGCTTTTCCCAAGTGATGTGAGATTGCCTTACATAGCAGTGGATAGGGATCAACATATGAATAGTGTCCATATCAACAATCTTTGATCAGGCAAAAGGATTGTATTGACAAATAATCAAAATGTTATGACTCATTTAATAAAATTGAAAGGTTTACAATTGAATTGTCATTTGTACAATACAACTTTTTTTTGACAATTATCCCTTACTCTAGTAACCATAATCCACCTCTTATACATATTTGTATCTAAAATATAAACCCCTTTTAGCCTACTCAAATTAGGTATTCAACTCCATCAAGAATTTATTGTTGCTTCAAATGTTCGGTCCACCAAAAGTCCAATCAAAGTTTTCCTAATTAAAGTCTTATGGCTAGGTGTCGAATTGGGTTTTGTTTATAAGTTCAAACTCAAGATATAATTTAATAGTAGGATCTCTAATTTCAATTTTTGTACTGGGAAAAGATGAATCCCCTAATTTTTTTTTTAATTTTTTTTTGCTATAGAAGTGAAGTGAAAACCGATCTGAGTGCCCAAGTAATTGATCTTGAATTGGATGGTAGAAATCTAGATAATAAAATACAATCTAGAGATTTACATACTTTGATCTAAATGTTGCTACTGACTCCACCAGGAGAACTAGCCAATAAGAAATTCATTGAGAATATGAGTTTTCAAATCACTCATGTGTTTAAGTGTTTTTTAATCCTAACTTACGCCTAAGGCAAACAATCTTTCATCAGGGGTAAGAATAGCGCTAGTGTTATAACTTCCGTATGGTACTCACTTGAGTATCACAAATTTGATGCATCAATCACTTAAGTACCATCGACAATTTGCCCAATTGGAAAAATCAATGTGAACATTGGTCATCTCACATGATTTTGTTAGCACTAATGTGGACAATTTTCAAATATATATATTGGTTTTTTTAGGGCTAGCAAGGGTCGCTAGTGATCCTCGCTGACTACAAAGCTCTTGCCCAAGAAAAAAGAAAATAAAAAAATTCTAAAAAATAATTAAAAATATTTAAGAAATCAAAATTGAAAAAAATTAAAAAAATTCACATGGAGTGGGAAATGAATAAAAAAAATCCATGTAAGATGATTTATTGGAAAAAGTACTCAAATGATCGATTTTACTCCACTATGGCGCTTAAATAAGTGAAAAATATTAATAACACTTGAGTGAGCACCATACAAATATTTTGGCACTTGCACTATTGTTCTTCCCTTTCATTGAGTATTCATTTTGAAAACTCATGGAAAGAAAACTTTTTGAGTCCCATTGTTAGGATAATTACCCAAAAAGTCTTGAGCAATTAATCTCGAATTAGATGGTAGAAATTTGAGTTTAGAATTCCTAACAACTGTAAAGTTTAGTTTGGTAGAACTCGATGAAATTTGATGAAGTACAAATTATACTTCATTTTTTGATTTCGTTCCCACTTGTGAAAAAGGTTCCAAAATAGTCATCATCTTTTTCTTTCATGGAACTTATTTGTTTGTTCGTAAAAAACAAGATATTTCAACTATAGACTTATTTTATGTCTTTGTTTAATGTAACCTATTAAAAATTATTTGTATCCCCAAGATATGATTATATTATTTCATACACATATATAAAAACAACATTTTTGTAATCTCTTATTTACGATTACAAGACACGATTCTCCTATAAAAACTTGTAACTGAAATAGGCCTATTATGCCGGGTAAGCTTTTCTAGTTACAATGCAACTAATACAGGACTATAATCACATATCTCGCGATTCTATTAAAATGCACCAAAATCTTTTGACGTAATTCTAAGGAAAAATTATATATATCTGTATGTATCGTGAGCTATATATATTTCATCTCGTATATCGGTAAAAAGTTTCAAGGTAACTTATTGCTTTAATGTGACGAGATATTTGGCTGTTTTACAATGATTTCTATTCCATCTACGGATGATTTAAAAGTTCCCATATCAACAAGTCAATCGAATAATTTCCTATATCATGGAATCGCCCTATACACCGGTTTTCCTCGCTTAAATCCATTGATAGCACAATGTTCTACTAATTATCGATTATAGATTTTAATCAATATCTATACTAATCATTGAATCACTATATGAATTGATTTCCCTTTCTTTCTAAAGATTGCTCCTGATTTTCCTTGATTAATCAGAATCTTTTGACAAACTTGACGGAATTCTGATCATTTCGATCTAATTTTATGGCACACATATTTAATAATTTTTTATTAATTGATGTTTGTCCTTGACAGAATGAGAAAGTTAAATAGTTTCCTTAAGAACTATTCAATGAGATCATACAAATATACCACTTTGCTGTATTCTTTTGATTAGTCGGAATCTTTTGACAATCTTGATGGAATTCTGATCGTTTCGATCTAATTTTATGGCACAAATATTTAATAAAATTGTTTCTTTTATTGATGTTTGTCCTTTCACAAAATGATAAAGCTAAATAGTTTCCTTACAAACAGTTCAATAAGATCATACAAATATACCACTTTTCTGCTTTACCAAAATATATATATATATACCACTTTTCTGTATTCTTTTGATATTTTATTTAGGGAGAAAGTTTGGATTGCAAAATTTTTTTATTATAGAATAAATCTATTTCACCGAGAATGCTCTCGGACAAAATATCTTTCACTAAAGATTGGTTCTTCTGCTTTTTTGTATATCGGGTCCATTTTAGAAGGGAAGCACAAATTCTACCACAAGTGCGATAAGTAAAAGATTAATCTAATGTAATTAGAAGTAAATGCAAAGTAACGAAAACTAAAGAAAAATAGATGAAAGCCGAGTATGCAAGGTTTTATTGTTCAATTTCGCGATCCCATACAATGATATTTCTTTGGCTATTTACAGTCGGGTTTTGTGAATAACAGCTATGACGGTTATTATTTCAATTTTGAATTACTCGGAATATTCAGTGTCTTGCTAGTAACTGCTTTGTCTTATCCACGGAGGAGTTGGTACCGAGTACTAAGCAAATTGCGATCTTTCTTACCCTCCTACTCCCGAGTAGAAGTGGCAAAATGGGTCTTAGACCCATATATAACCCATTTAAATCATAAATGGGTAATATATGGTTCACTTATTTTTTGAAGAAACTAGTTAAATGGGTTTAATAATTGAAGACTTAAGATAGATGGGTCTTAAATGGGTGGACTTAAAACCCATTTTCAATCAAAACCTTAGAATCTCTCTTTCCTCTTTAACTTTACAAAATATATATATATATATATATCAAAATTATAATTATTTTTTATATTTCAATTTTTTTTTTATCCTTCTTCATCCTTCCTTAGCCGGTGGCCAACATGGCGACAGCCGACAATTAGCCAAGTGAGGCTCGAGCTCACCGACATCAAGCGAGCTCAAGCTCACCGAATCTAGTAAGGTGCGAGCTTGAGCTCACTAAATCTGGTGAGGGCGAGGCTAATGTCTAGTGAGGGGCAAGCTCGAACTCGCCGAATCCAGCAAGGCTCGAGCTTGCCCGACATTGGCGAGGCTTGAGCCACGCCGATTTGGCGAGCCTCAAGCTCGTCGGCATCGGGTGAGCTCAGCGAGCTCGAGGCTCGCCTGTGGTCGGTTGTCAGCCGTCGTCATGGCCGACAGTGTGGCATCCGGATTTTTGCCGGACCTCGAATATGTAATGGTCCATGACAAATCGACGGAAGTATCGTCGGACTATGTCATTGGTACCATTTATGGACACCATTCCGTTATCATTATTGGACCAAGATGTTACGTTTAGTAATGGTCTGATCATCGATTAAATTACAGTCTTGTCGAAAATCTTTCTTACATTCTAATGAGACTGAGGTTTATTCCAAATGATGTGTTGATAAGTTACCTATCATTCGAACTTTAGCCGTTCCCATAGAGTATGTACCCTAGGCGAAGGAGCCGAGAGACTACATTTCACGCCCATACAGCCACGTCCATCTATTTTCTTCCATTGAGAAATGAGGACTATGGATCTCATGGCCATGCATAAGGACCATGCACGGCCACACACATACTCACGCTCACCCATCTCCGTTTCACGCCTCTCCATCGTGCGGGTCAACAAACAAAGAGGAAGTTGACCCATGCGGCCAGCCAAGGAGCGCCACCTATCCAGTATCCACCCGGTGCAAGGAACACTTGGCGGTTGAACTCCCACAAGCAGCCACAAAAGGCTCGAGCTGGCTTCGTTCGTCGCTACCACCGAAGAGAGAGGCTTGTTGACTAAGAAAGTCAACAGTGGGGGAAACAAAATGCTCGTAACAGAGAGTGATGTTTTTAATTGGTGATGGGCTTAAGGCCCGTCCGCCCATGCTGGGCCAAAAGGCCCGGCCCACGGGAATAGGGCCCGTGGATGGGGGAAGGTATAAAAGGGAGGAGAGAGAAAGAGATGACACCTCTTGGCAGAATTAACGTACGTACGTTCCTTTTCCCGCGCTCTCTCTCTCAAAAACAAAAGAAGAAATAGTAAGCATAAGGCATCATTCTTCTTCCCTTCAAGGCGTCGTCGGATCGAACAGGATCGAACAGGGCCAGTTTCTCTTCCTCTATCGGCGTCGGTGTTTAATCTGTGGCTAACAAGGTACGCTCGAATCCGTGGTGTGCTTTACGATCGGTGATACGTGTTATTTCCGGGCTTCGTCTTCCGCATTGATTTAGGGGTTCGATTCAGTGTCGAATCCGGTTTTTGGGGATCCGTTATTCCCAACAGAGAGTAAGAGAGGGAAATGACCGAGCGAAATAGCAAGTGAGAGAGAGAGAGAGAGTGCAGCGAGCGAGAGTGAGAGGGAAGGAAGGAGACTGTCCCCTCCGCCCGTGCACGCGGGCTGCCGACGCCGACGCTGCTCGTGTTTGCTGTTGTCAAGCCGTGTCTGTGACCGCGAGCTTCCTGGTTTCTCTTCGTCGACATCGTCGGACTTAAGGCAAGTGAAAGTCTACTAGCCTATGTAATACAATGTTGTTGCTGTCTGATGTAGTGTAGTTAGATCTGGATGTTGGATATTGAATTTTAGGATGATTGAAATGGATCGGGTTTAGGAAATTGAAGGACCCGTATAAGTAGTTCAAGTAGGAACTTCGGTTGTGCATTATATCTTGCGGTGATAAAGGCTAATGAATTTTGTTTGAAAACGGTTTTGAAATCTTTCAATTTGTGTCAAAATTGATATACACTATGATATAGTTTCAATATATCATATACAGCTTTGGAAACCTTTCAAATTGTGTCACAACTTATATATACTATGATACAGTTTTCAAATGTTTAAAGGAAAGTATCGTGTTTTCAATTTTCGAACCTTTATAGAAAGTATTTTAAACTATTCAAGTTTGAATCAAAATATGAACTTATTGACCTGCCAATTTCCAATTGTACTTGTGAAAATGGACTTTTGGGAGAAATTCCAAGGGATTCTCCATATTGTTGTTTTGAAAATACTTTGGCATTGAAATGATTTGGTGGCTATACCATGGCTGAGATGTTAATGTTGCCATTGGACCCTCAGGTTAATGATGCCCCGATAGTCGGGTTGCCCATAGGATTAGGGGTCAATGCCTTTGGATGCCTGGGGTCCGCAATGCCCAAGGGTACCCCAGGAGTGTCGGGATGCCCAGTTGTATTATGATACATGCCCAAAGAGTAGGGGTAACCATTCACATGGCAAGCCTCGGAGATTCCTCATGACGCTAGGTGAGGTGCGAGATGCCTAAGAGGTGTGACGTAATACACTTTGGATGCTCGATGACTGAAATATGGAACCGGAGGCTTTCATGATGTCAGGTTGAGTGCGAATGCCTGAAAGGATGCAAACACTGGTCTTTCGGGAGAAAAATCTTTTGAAATCTAAAATTGATTATTCTGCTAAGCTGCGCCTGATTATGGGACAAAATTGTGTGACACGGAATGGGACGTGTCATGACAGTTTGGTCTTATAATTAGAACTCCTGTGATTGAAATAATGTGTTATGGTTTTGAAACTGTACTTGCTATTACTTGGAAAGTTCTATTGATTTGATGCACACTTATTCCTTTAATTATATGTTTTGTCTATCTTGCATTAAATTAGATTGTGATGGTTCTGCGCAATATAGTTTAGTGGATCTTTCACTGCTGGATGGTTGTACTCACCGCTTTTAGGGCTAACATTTCAGACTAAATAAGATGCCTCTGCTGCCTACACCTCCTGGTAGATTCTATGGATTCCCAATCGACTTATAGTGGGAGTAGTCGAAACATCAAGACCCTGTGGTGCGAGGACTAACATTCGTACGGGTGAGAGTCATTATGGTGTTCAATATCGGTCTTCCCATCGGCCCTGTACTCCAAGAGTACATCGTCGTATTTATCCGTTGGTGGTGGACGAACGCTGGGGCCTCTGCCACCACCACTAGCAAACGGACCGAGTGGCTGGGTGTGATTGTGAGATGGGGTCAGTAGAGGAAGAAATTTTTGGACGCCGACACTAAACAATGGACTTTATGTTTGTAACTGTTGGAAATGTCGAGTATCTTTCGAAGTATGGCCGAGTATAGAAAAGTAAGGCATTTTGATATACCGACTAATGATTGTCCATCTAGTTTTATGTAAATAAAAGTGTTCGGCTATTACCTATAAACAAGTTTAGTTGGTGTGCATCATTTTCTGAATATAGGAAAGGAGTTGTTGGATACGCTTTCGCCATGTTTTGCGCAGGGACTGATGGAAAGGATATAGACCCCCAGAACTCATGGATTTATCGAAATCCTTTGGTATCAAAGTATCAGACTTTCAAGTTGAGAGAAAGTTTGTGATATGTGGCAACAGATCGAGGGCTGTTGGGGGGTGCCACAGACAGGCAGTGAAGAAGAAGAAGAAAAAAAAAAGAAAAATAAAATTTAAAATTTAAAATTATATTCTTAAAAATAAAAATAATCAAAAATTCAATTTTTTAAAATAAAAAATAATTAAAATTCAATTTTTTAAAAAATATTTTAAATGTCCATTAAATTTGTGTTGTATAAAAGTATTTTGGCAATACGATTTTTTTTTTTGAAGAAAAAAGCATAGGAAATAAGATTTCTTAGATTTAGTTAAATAGGTCACGTATAAATGGGGTTAGGTATGAGTCAAAAATTTTGTAGTACAATAAATGGATCATAAACGAGTTAAATGGATCGAATTTGGTCGGACATTTATGATCCAACCCAAACCCGACCCTGAAAATTCTAGTACTACTACTTGAGGGGTAAATCGGTATTAAAATAAACTTTGACAAATAAATATGAAATAAAATAAGTTGTGTGCAAAGTTTAAAGAAGATTCAAAGTCCGATTAAAAGCGTCACCAGACTTTTGTAGAAAATTTAGAATAAGATAAGAGATGGAATAAATTTTTGAGAAACCTAAAAAGAAATTGCAACACATAAAGTTGAAAAGAGTTAAAGAAAGAGAAAATTACACACAAGATTTATAGTGGTTCGGTTTAGATCAAACCTACATCCATTCTCCCATGTTGATAGCCTTTTGACTGAAATTCACTAAGGTATCAATAGATAAGTACAATATTTTGAGTGCAAACACTCAGTGAATATTTCTTTTTCCCATACTAAGTCATTCTTCTTGTGATTTTCTTTCTTAAATACAATTTGTAAGAGCTATCATTGACGAACAAGTGGTTGGAAAGGTTTCAGACTTTGGAATTTCAATTTTCATGAACAATTCAAATAGATTGAATGACCTCCTTAAATACTCATCCACGCCTTACTAGTCATTGGCATACTATGGAGGAATTTTTTCTCATCAATCCGTTGGAAGGAGTCAATTAAGAAGATCTTATAGCCGTTTGAAAATTAAGATGAAAATCCATTGATTCTAGTTGCCCTACAATCAGAATCTAGGTTTCCATAAGTAGATGCTTCCTAAAAAGGAATTTGTTTTCAAGATTGATTTTATCAATCCGTGATTAATTTCATCAATGTATTTATAAAATGTAAGTGAAATTCTACGCTAAAAAGCCAAATATTAAAGAATAAATCTCTATTATGTTCATATTGAATCCTTATCGTAAGATCAATAAATTCGAGTCTGATTATATCTTCGTTCTGGACTTGGTTTTAGTATGGATTGCGTCAAAATGGGAAAGACTTATGAAATGAATAGATTTTGACAAGAGTTTGCAATATGACTTCAGAAGTCTACTATTTTTCAAAATAAGAACAAGAGCAAGAAAGTTTTGTTAACTTCAAAATCTAGTAGGAGTTTTCTCGATAATTTTTTTTTTTTTATGGTGACAAAACTTTCATGTAGATTTAAGCATGATATGAAGATTTTCTTGCAAAACAACACTTTAGCAGCACATGATAATTGATAGAGATAATAGATAGTAAGCACAATAAAGTTTGCATAAGTTGCACAAATTAGAGGTGTGCAACCGGATTGGGTATACCTAGTTCCCAGACCGACCACCGGGAAAATAGGGTCGGAAACCAATTCTCGTTAAAATCAATCCAGGAACCGGTTCCCAAAATTCGGAACCAGTTTAAACCAATCTGGGAATAGGTTTCGAGTGATTCCCACCTAGAAACCGATTCTTGAACCGGTTTTGGAACCAGTTCCCAGATTGGTTTTGTAAGTAGAGATCCAAAACCCTTTTTTTTCCCTCCGATTTCTATTTTTACTCCCGCAATCACATGACTTTTTTTTCTCTTGGCTCTTTCAAACATGCACAACACTCGTCCTTTGTCATTCCTCTTCTTCACTTGCTTCCCTCCCTCACCGACTCCCTCTCGCATGTCCGATGGATGGACGGTGTTCATCGTCGCCAAATTCTTGTGTATCACATGGATTGGCTCGCCGAATTTCTCTTTTGTAGGAGGAGTTATGCTTGCATAAATGAGTAGCTTCATGTGGTAGTTGTGGGAATAAGGCTAATATTAGACCCATGTTTTTATTTATTATAATTAGCTTTGTGGATCCTTAATTTTTCATTTAATCAAAAAGCTCATGTATTATTTATTACAAGTGCTTAATGTTTCAATACAAATTAGAATGATTACGTTATTTTCTCGCATAGTAATATAAAATTCGAAGTCGTATAGGATATCGGAAGATTGCAAAACAATTTCAGTGGAACCAGGGTTAACCTTGAAATCGGATCGGAAAAACGGGGTGGGTCGAGTACACGATCCAATACAAATAAGGTCGGGTATAGGGTCTAGAAAAGATGAACCGGTTATAACAAGGTTGGATACAAGGTCCAGGTTTAAACCCTACCCACCCTGGACCCAATCACCCCTAGCACAAATACACATAGTCTACACTCACAAGCACACCAATCAATCAATAGTTTGCATAAAAGAAACACAATCCACACAAACATAGAAAAACTCAATCATACACCAGTTCAAAGCTTCAAATAAGCAAAAAGAGAAAATCAAACAAGCACAAAAAGAGAAGAAAAAGAATTTGTTTCTTAGATGCCAGCTGATTCATAGTCTGAACTTTATCCTCAAGAGATTGTATCTTTCCAGTGAGAGATTCTGAGGTAGTACCGAGAGTAACATGCAACTTTTGGATTTTAACCTCCATCCCATATTGCTGTGCCTTAATCCCCAAAAGAAGCTTCACTATCCGAGGATAGTTTGATTCTGGTTCAATTTGGGCACTAGCTTTGGCAAACTATACTGGTGAAGTATCTAAAGGTGAAGGAACATCGACTTGAACATGTGAAATGCGTTGCTCCCTAACATTAGCTTTTTTGTCCTAACTCTCAAGAGAAACTTAAGGGAAAAGAGATGCATAAATATCTTTAGCATCTAGAGGAGATCAACCGATGCCTTCACTAGTAGTTGGTTCGATAGTCTAGTCATTAAGAGGAGTTTTCTCACCTACTCCCCCTTGTCTCAATGGCTACAGTTTGAGGAAAAACTCCTCTTTCCTGCACTCCATCTCTTCTAGCACTGGTTTGTTTACCAGTTCCCTTCTCTCCAGCATCTCTTGCATCAACTTTCCTCATATCTTCTCATTCCTTGTTAGGACGCTCATGTCTCTTGTTCATATTGGCATCCTCCTCTTCATCGTTTGAGTTATCCTCCTCACTCTCTTTCACTCTAGTTTCATCTCCTTCACTTTCTTCTTCCGATTCTTTCTCGCTCTCATCATCTTCTTCTTCTTCCTCAAAATCGGCTATACCACCAAGAGGATCATGCATGGCAATATTTGCCACAATATCAAAGACGGTCTCATCTTCATCATCTTCCTCTTCTTCATCTTGGAGAAGAAGAACATGTCATTTTCCTTTTGGAGTTCGTGAGACAACGCTCT
This sequence comes from Eucalyptus leucophloia subsp. euroa, assembly GCA_017140325.1. Lineage (NCBI taxonomy): Eukaryota > Viridiplantae > Streptophyta > Magnoliopsida > Myrtales > Myrtaceae > Eucalyptus > Eucalyptus leucophloia. The sequence goes on from CM029471.1 coordinate 26,381,979, forward strand.
TCCCTTTTTGCTTCTTCTCAGCTGCAGATTCTAACTTAGCTTTGTTAGCAGATTCTTTCTTCAAAACTTTTAGGGCTCCAGAGAGATCCTTTAATCTCATTTTTGAGATCATTTTAAGTCTAATTTGCATGGAAACAATGGTTCTGGAGCAAAAATTGGATGGTGGTTGAATCTAAAAGTGTTGAAAAAGTCTGGTTACCAATGCTATATACGAAAGTTGTCCCTTTCCCTTCATGAAAATTCTGTATATGTGCAATAAGATTGTGTGATGGAGTGAGAAAGCAACACCATTGCAAATGGCCCACATCATTTTTGCCTTGAATCTGGAAACATCAGTTTTAGAAGTAGTCTTAGGTCTAATGTAATTGATGACGATCTTGTGGAGTAAAATATTAGAAGCATATATCTTAGAGTAATGCTTCCCCTAGGAATCTTGTCCTTAACCAGAAACTTGGTGACCTTTTTGTTAGACACATTGATCGGTAAGAATCCACTCCTTTCTACTCCGAGAGTATTAGCCAACAAAGTAATATCAACATTAAACACTTCATTATTCACAGTAAAATGAACATAAGTGGGATTCGGAACAGATAGGTTGGAATAGAAGTAAGCAGTTAATTTGTAATAAGCATTAAATGATTTTGCACACAGCTTCTCCATTTGAAGCTTGGCAAATTTTCTCACAAATTCACCTTGATGGAATCAAGGAAATCAAAATCTACAGTTTGAGGATTAATGACTCATCTGTTTAGCATCTGTGAGTAGACTTTCTTATGGTCATTTGACTAAAACAACTTCCCTTTTGTTCCAGCAATTTCTACAGCAACACCCATTTTGGGTTGGAAATTTTTGAACACCCTCTCATCATCATTTTCCTTTTTACTCTCAATCTAACCCTCTGTGTCAAAATGAGGATTAGCAGAAAAAGTTTGAAAATTCATTTTATTCTCTTCCAAGCTCTACCAGCCCTAAATTTTCCATGGCTCTTAAGAATAAGGTTTCATTCCCATAGCCATTTTCTTTCAAGAATGAACTTATGAAATCCATGGGACTTCCTCCCTTTTTCAAAAACTCATAAGGCTTGAGAAGTACCTTAGGCTTTCTTATTGAAATAGGTGTGACTTCTTGAGTAACTTCTTCCTCCACTAATTGTCGATTCGTGCTTCGAGGTGATTCATCGCTAGTGAGATTAAAATGTGTTGGACCTTCAAGTACAAACTGAGACCTGCGACTAGCAATGCAAGAGAACTTCCTCTGATAAGACATCAAAACAAACTTGGAGGATTTTGATGACATGTTCGTGAGTGATCAAGTGAGAAATTTTGCAAAGAATATGAGAGTAGATCAAGAGAAGCGAGGGTTTGAGAGAAAGATTAGGGTTTGCAAAGAGTCTAGTTATCGAGAAAAATGGTCGAAGATTTTATTCAAAGAAAATGAACTAGGGCAACCAAACAGGCACAAAAAAGAAGCTTCCATTTTTTTTTAAATTAAAAACTAATTGTCAATAATTTTTGAAATATTAATTCCAAAAAATCAATAGAGATATAACGATTTCCAAAAATATAAAAGGCAACTAATAATTTGTAGATAATCATACCTATTAAAAAAAGAAAGAAACTTACACATCAAAATTTGAAATATAACTACCTGAGTTTGAACTAATCATACATGTTCAAGAAGGAAAGAAACTTACGCTTTCAGAATGATGTTTCTACCGTAAGTTGAATTGATGAGTTTGCTCGTCCATAAACTTTAGCCAAATGCACTCGAATAATCCTTTCTCCAATGGCTTAGTGAAGATATCTACTAGCTGACTTTTCGAATCAATGAATTGAACATTGATTTCGCCATTTTACACATGATCTCTTATGAAATGATAGAAAATTTCAATATACTTTGCCCTTGAATGAAGAATGGGATTTTTGGTGAGATTGATCACACCTGTGTTGTCACATCTTATTTCAGTGCAAGGTTCTTCTATTCCAAAGTCCCTTAGTTGTTGCCTAATCCAAAGAATTCGTGGACAAGAACTTCTAAGAGTAACATATTTTGCTTCCGCCGTTGAGAGTGCCACAATGTTCTGCTTCTTTGAGAACTAGGATGCTGACATTTGTCCCAAAAGTTGGCACATTCTTGAAGTATTTTTCCTATCAACTTTACAACTAGCTAGATTAGCATATGAATATCCAAGTAATGTAAAGTCTCATCCTTTTGGATACCATAGACCTAACTTTAGATTTGTCGCAATATATTTGATAATACGTTTGACAGCACTGAAATGAGACTTTCTAGGGTCGGCTTGGAATCTAGCACACATACACACATTGAATAAAAATATCACATCGTGAAGCAGTAAGGTAGAGAAAAGAACTAATCATGCTTGTGTATGTCTTTTGGTCAACTTTCTTTCCATCTTCATCCTTGTCAAGTTCTAAGAACTTGACATGGGAGTCTCGGTCTTTTTGCAGTTTTCCACCCCAAACTTCTTGGTGACCTCTCTGGCATATTTCTCTTAATAAATTAAAGTTCATTTCTTTGATTGCCTGACTTATAGACCTAGAAAGAATGTTAACTCATCCATCATGCTCATTTCGAATTCTTCCTACATAGACTTTGAAAATTTCTTGCACAAACTTTCATTAGAAGACCCAAGAATTATATCACTACATATATTTGAACAAGTATAAAGTCTTTTTCTTCCCTTTTGATAAACAAAATTGCATCAACCGTTCTTTCTTGAAACCATTCTTACCAGAAACTTACTCAATCTTTCATACCAAGCTCAAGGTGCTTGTTTCAGACCGTATAAAGCCTTCTTCAATCTATAGACAAAGTCTAATATTTCAGGATCTTCGAATCATAGTGGGTGTTCTGTATAGCCTTTTTCTTGTATGAATCCATTTAGGAAAGTACTCTTGACATCCATCTGGAATAACATGAAATTATGGAAACATGCATATGCTAACAATAATCTTATGACTTCTAACTTAACTACATGTGCATATGTCTCGTCATAGTCTATTCATTCCTCTTGTGTATAACCTTTTGCAACAAGCCTTGCTTTGTTCCTCGTTACTTTACCCTTTTCATCTATCTTGTTTCTAAACACCCACTTTGTTCCAATCACATATTTTCATATTGGTTATGGAACTAACTCCCAGACGTCATTAATTATGAATTGTTTGAGTTGTTCCTGCATCGCTTCTATCAAGCTTTCATCAAACAAAGCTTCTTCTACTCCCTCTAGTTCTATTTCAAAAATGAGAGCTAGGGCACTTGAGTCTCCTTTTACTTTGGATCTAGTATGGATCCCTTCTTCTATATTGCCAATAATGAGCTCTTTAGGATGACTTGATTTGTATTTTTAGTTATTGTTAGATTTGTCACTTTTTGCAAGGGTTTATTGAATGTCGGTCTTCTTTGATTCTTCTAACTTTTCTTTTGCTTGACTTTGATCATCAGAAGACTGAGGTTTCTTAGGGGAATCGGACTTTATTAAGTCTGAAAATAGTTCAAACTCATAAGAAATTAGTTCAGACTCTTCAAGTTGAGTATGATCTTGTTGGTTCTAAATACTTTCTTAAAATTTGACATTCATGGATTCTTCGATAGTTTGTGTATTCTTATTAAAGACCCTGTAAGCTTTGCTTGAAGTAAAATAAACAAGAAATATACCTTCATTTAATCTTTCTTCAAATTTCCTAGGCCATCACTTTCATTCTTCAAAATGAAACACTTGCAACCAAACACATGAAAATAAGAGATATTTGACTTTTTTTTTCTTTGTAAACTTCATAGGGAGTTTCTCTAGGATGGGCCTTAAAAATACTCTGTTAATTATATAATAGGCAGTAGAAACTGCTTTTGCCCAAAAACGAGAAAAGACTACTTTCTATTAGCAGAGTTTTGGCCATCTCCTACAAAGACCTATTTTCCCTTTCTACAACTCCATTTTGTTTTGGAGTGTATGGAGAGTAGAAAACATGTTGTAGACCGTTCTCATCACAAAAATTTGTAAAGTCTTGATTTTTAAATTCTCCCCATGATCAATCCTTATGCTTGAAATGGCATAACATTTCTTATTTTGAACCTTCTTAGTAAATTTTGAAAAATGTGAGAAGGTTTCTCTTTTATTTGCCAAGAAGAAGACCCACGTGAATCTTGAATAGATTATCCACAACTACCGAACAGTATTTTTTACCACCAATGCTTTGTGTTCTAGTTGGTTCAAAAAGATCCATGTGAATAAGCTGCAAGACGCAATTAGTGGAAATTTGATTTATAGGTTTAAATGAGTTTCTAACCTGTTTTCTCAAGATACATAGAGTACACAACTTAGACTTCTAGTACACCATTCTAGGAAGACCATGAACCAACTTTTTAGACGATAGTTTTGCAATATGTTTCATACTCACATGTCCCAGCTTGCGATGCTAGAGATATACTTCATCTTGAATTGAGATAAGACATTGAGAGCTCTCTAGACTTATGACTGAAAATAAATATTACCATGTTTTCACTTAGGGAAAAGATGAGAGAAGTCTCAACTAACTCCAAAACTAACATCTTCTTAGAAATTGATTCTGAATCTTGTATCATATAGCTGGCTCATACTCAAAAGATTGTAATTTAAACTTTTCACAAGAGAAACATTGTTGATGATTAAACTTCCAATCCTCATTGTTCCATGCCCAATAATTTTTCCTTTGCTGTTCTCACCATACGAAACATTTCCTCCTTTTTGTTTTTCTAGTTTTACAAAATTACTTGAATCTCCAATCATATGTCTAGAATAGTGACTGTCCAAGTACCATTTGCCTTTTCTTTTAACAATAACCTGCAGCCAAAAAAAAAAATCCCAAACTTTATTTGATATCCAAATTTTCTTAAGTCCTGGCAAGTTAGTTTTAAAGACAACATTTCCCCAATCCTTCTTAACAGGTCTCCAAACTTTACGACATTCATTCTCAAAATATTTTGAGTTGTTATACTTAGAGCATTTAAGAGCACTTCGACCAACAGATTTTACAAAAACTTTTTTAAAATGATTCTTGTAAGAAGACTTTTGGAGGTATTTGTCTACGTCTCTCATTGGCTTTAAAAAAATTGATCAAAAGAGTACTTTCCTTGCTTAGACCCAAACAATATTTGTTATAATACGGTATTTGAGCTTAAAGGATTTTTTTCTAAAGTTTTTGATTATTTGGAGAACTTTGTAAAAAATATCTAAAATCTTATTTTTCAAACATTAATTTTCTTTTGAAATGGAATTGGTATTTTCTTTCAATCCATCAAAATCATTTTTCTGATTCTCAAACTTTTCTCTCCAAGAATTATCCTATTACTTGAGTTTTGAATTTTCCTTCTTTAATTCAAAGATCCTTTTAAGAAAAGATTTGAGGTTCAAGCAAAGCTCATCTATATACTTAGAAACCTTAATAGGGATTTCTAAATGACTTACCTCGGCTTCCTTGTTGAATTCTAAGTTTGTGACGTATTTGACTCTGATTTTGAGTGAGCCATCAGACGGATATTTGCAACTCATATTCACTTTCCTTACATTTTGTGTCGCCCCAGGTTTCTACTTTTAGAGCTTTCTTATATTTTTCATACTTTTCTTTTTTTCTTTTTCAACAAGGGACAGTTAGACTTGATGTGTCCCTTCTATATGCACTTAAAGCATATCACATCCTTGCTAGTTTCAATATCTTCCATCGATCTTTTCTTGGAATTTTTCTTGCTTTGCTTTTTCCAGTTCAATCTTCTTCCTTTTTCTATTTAGTTTCTGAATTTATTTATCATGAGAGCCAGTTCCTCCTCGTCTATATCATCATCTGTGTTTGTATCATCAAAATCAACATTAGACTTAGGCGTAATTAACTCTTACCTTTTGGATCATCTTCATCATTGATCAGTTCCATTTCATAATATTGAAGAGTGCCTATTAGCTCATCAATAAAAAGAGGCATGATTATTTGTGTCTCTCGAATTGATGTTTTCACATGGTTCCAATCCTTCGAAAGTCCTCGTAGAAGTTTGTTAACCTTCATTGGAGTAGAAATTAGTGACCTTGATATGCCAACCCATGTATAACTTCTGTAAATCAACTGAGCATATCTCCAATAGACTCTCCAGGCTTCATTTTGAAGGATTTACATTGGCCAAGTAAGATCTTTATTTTTGTCTCCTTTATATGATTTGTTCCTTCATAAGTGACATGAAATCTATTCCAGACTTCTTTAGTTATTTCACATGAAGAAATTATGTTATATTTAGTATGAGATAATGCACAATATAAAAAATATATGGCTTTTGAGCCTGTCTCTTGGTAATTTCTTCTTGATTAGATTTCTCAACATCTTTATTTAAGACTTCTTTTCCTTTGTTTGAAGTTGAAGTTGCCTTTGGGTTGATTCCTCTTTTTACAACATCTCATTCCAAAGAATCCCTGAATCTTAGGAACGCCTTCGTTTTATTCTTCCACACACTATATTCTTTTTCATCAAATTAAGGTGGCCTGGTATTACTTTGCCCCTCCATGAGTCCTGATGTTAAACAACTAGCCATGAAAAGATCTTTAGTTCAGAAGTAAAAGAGCACATGGCTCTAATACCAATTGAAAATTTTAGTACTACCACCTAGAGGGGGGGTGATAGGTGTTAAAATAAACCTTGACAAATAAATGTAAAATAAAATAAGTTATGAGCAAAGTCTAAAGAAGAGTCAGAGTTTGATTAAAAGCACCACTAGACTTCTGTAGAAAATTTAAAATCAGATAAGAGATGGAATAGATTTTTGAGAAATCTATAAAGAAATTGCAACGGATAAAGCTGAAAAAAGTTAAGGAAAGAGAAAATTACACACAAGATTTATGGTAGTTCGGCTTAGATCAAGCCTACATCCACTCTCTCACGCCGACAACCTTCTAGCTAAAATTCACTAAAGTATCAACAGATAAGTACAATATTTTGAGTGCAAATACTCTTTTTCCCACACTAAGTCACTTTTCTTGTGATTTTCTCTCTTAAGTACAATTTGTAACAGCTGTTATTGAAGAACAAGTGATTGAAAATGCTTCAAACTTTGGAATTTCAATTTTCACACACATTTCAAATAGACTGAATGACCTCCTTAAATAGTGCTCCACGCCTTACTAGCCATCGGCATTCTCTAGAGGAATTTCTTCCAATCAATCCGTATGACATAATTGATTAAGGAAATCTTGTAACCGTTTGAAAATTAAGATGAAAATCTGTTGATTCTGATCACTCATACAATCAGAATATAGGTTTCCATAAGTGGATACTTTTCAAAAAAAAAAACTTGTCTTTAAGATTGCTTTCATTAATTTGTAACTGATTCTATCAATGTGTTTATAAAAGATAAGTGAGATTCTTCGCTAGAAAGCTGTATATTAAAGAGTAAATATCTATTATGTTCATACTAAATCCTTGTTGTAAGATCAATAAATCTATTCTAGACTTAAAAGATTTCTAGAATAAATAGACTTTGACAAGAGTCTGCAATATGACGTTAGAAGTCTACTATTCTTCAGAATAAAAACAAGAATAAGAAAGTTTTGTCAACTTTAAAACCTAGTAAGAGTTTTCTCAACATACCCGACCTATCTGTTTAACGGGTCTACTCTCGAGCGAAGCTGGAACTGAACCGTCGGTGCTTGTAATGATGGGTCTCGTCCAAACTCCTTCAGGCCTGCTTCACCTATCTCGGGCATAATAAGCCTCACTACTTGTCCACGGCCCGCTAAGCCATTTTTGGGTGTTAACAAAATTTAAATTCAAAAGTCAATCCAGACGCTTTTCTACTTCTTCGCAATTCCATTTCGTGATTGCTAGGCCGCCGTCTGTATGGTTGACGCAGAAGGCGTCAACCGAGAAAGTAGATGCGTCGTGGTTTTAAACTTGTCATTAGTTACGTCCACATCGGTCACATTTTACACCCCTTTAATGATATGTTTATTTAACTCTTGCGACACTCCCAAGAAACCACCAAAATGATTATTTAATTTTAACCGAATGTCTCAATCTATATGAAGCAAATCCCGATGAATCTTTTTCAATCATTATATTCTCGATCCATCACCCCCTCAATCTCACACACAAAGCACTTATCTAAACAGATTCAACTCTGCCATTTCCTTAGTACCATCTTCGAGAGAGAGAGAGAGAGAGATGAGGCATCATCAACTGGAATTGCGAGACTTTAGAACACCACAACACCCATCGCTCGGCACCAACAACTGGGGTGATGCATCTCCGCTGTTGGCAAGGAACGTGCCCAAGGAGTCCCTCGAGCAGAAGTACTTGAAACTCACCTCGATCTGCTCATGCAAGGAGATCTTCCTGGTCGCCGGCGACGACAAGGATGGCAATGCCTTCAACCATCTCCCTCAGCCTATCGGATCAATGGCAGCCGCAGAGTGCCTGCCTGGTCACCCCACCCCCAGACGGGCGGCCCGCAGGGGACTCTTGTTGAAGCTTGTGATCGGGCCGAGGATGGATCGGAAGGGCGAGATTCGCTTGGGATCGAATGGTCATGCTAATGGGAGCAGTAATCCGCAGAAGAAGAGGTGGTTGCCTCGATGGGACCCCCGGAATAGGTGGCCTCAAGGTTGGTGTTGACGCTCTCTCTTTGTTAATTTCTCGTTGAGGAGGGCTTGAAAAGACTGATTGACAGAATGATGGCGGGGGTGAGATTCTGCTGAGAGTTTGAAGGGAAGGTTCAAAATGCATAAAGATGTAAGTTAATGCCAAATGCTTGATATGAGGTTCCGAGTCGTTCGAGTCGATTGATTGTTTGCTATTTTGACCTTTTTATCTAAGAAACTTTGTTTCATTATATGGTTGTTTGAGACAGGATTGAGAAATCTTCATGTTGATGGGATGAATTTGATCAATATGATCGTAGTAGAGAAGTATATTTTAATGTAATAAATGTCACCATGAATTTCACGATATGAGTAATGTTGCGCTTTATGTCAATTTCAAGAATCTTTCGTTGGAGATATCCATCTAAGTCACTATTAAAGATACATGAGCTACAATGTAATGGATACACATCGATATTTTCTAGATACATACCTGTTCAATCTTTTCCCTATTATTTATGTTCATTTTAATTTACACTCATCACTAGCCTAAAGAATATGGAGGTGGGTTTATTTATCTGAAGGTTTGTCTCATCCTGTTGTCGTACTTTACCTTTAAAAAATCCTTCTAGTCTAAACTCCAAAGTCTCATGTGATGACAAATAATCCTGTAATTGACTGCATTTTCACATTATTTTTTGTTGTCAAAGTTTGAGACACAATATCAACAGAGGAAAAGAAATCGCTCTAATTCATTAAAGTATGAAACGAATGTATTATATAATATGCATTGCCTTATTCCACTGAGCACCTTGTCGTGGGGGCGACTTTCAATTTCTAAGATGAGCTAGACCTAGCAGAATTAATTAGTTTTTGTTGTTCCTGTATAAGAGTAATAGGAGTTCTTAATTCATTTTACTAATCAAAGTATTAGTCATGGCCCTTTTTAATTTAGTTAAATGGTTTAGAAATATGGTCCTCCACTTTGAGACTCAACTCTTGCTAATGCTACTATTATATGAACGGGGCTTGACATTCTTCCATAATTAAGCACGTAAATTTAAGCGTGCGACAAAGTTGACATTAAAAATATTTTGCAAAATCACATTATTAAAAAGTATTTGATTTATCAGTTGATGGAAATGGATTATGGACATAATACGAAGAAATCATACTTATAAATTTGAAAAGAGAACAGATACTTCAACATTTGAACCTCTTTTCGTAAGGTTATATATCAGATGGGAGAAGGTTAAAATTTACAACTTGAACTACATGGAGATAAAATGGAATATTAACTTAAACATTTATCCATTATTAGAATATTTAGAATATAATGAAATGATAATATTATGGATGAGAAAAAAGGACCGTGACTCCTTAAAGTAGGAGGTCATTTTTACTTCATATTTGTAGTTTGAAATGTGAGGAAATATTGTGACTAGACCAATATCGCATGCATGAAGAAAAACCCAGAGCCACAGACAAAAGAAGGCAAAGAGCTAGCTAGATTTAGGCCTATCCAACTTTTTGTAAGCTCTCCACGCATGTATTGTCCCCGTGTACATCTAAAGAAAAACCCACAATCCTGCATCTCTCTACGTTCAGCCATATTCAGCACCACCTCCATCGATCTCCGACACTGACACCACCAGCTCCAACGGTCTCCATTGATTTCTCTCTCTCTCTCTCTCTCTCTCTCTCTCTCTCTCTCTCTCTCTCTACCATGGACATCATCTGCGAAGGCAACAAATGCATCTTTGGTTCCATCTGAATCAAGGACTCATCGCGTCAAGACACTAGCTCTGTGAATTTGTGGATGTTGTTTTGCCTTTTCTCATCAGAGAAAGAGAGAGAGAGAGAGAGAGAGAGAGAGAGAGAGAGAGAGAGTCTGGTGCGCCAATATGGGGGAGGCGACGACGACCAAGATGACAAAGATATGGTTGTGGGGTCGTGGCCTCTGCGTTGGGCAAAGGCATCGCAAGGGCTGGCGGTGGCAGAGCACATTGGGTTAAGGGTGAGGCTAAAGATTTAGGTTTTAGCTTGTGAACAACTGCACATTTGGCAAACTCTCAAGTAAAAGGCCTATAAATTATTGGGTAGGTCTAAGTCCATCTAACTATTTAGACAAAAAACATAACGACAGAACAAAAATAAATACTTAGATTACGTTTGATAGTCTGAATTTGATTTCAGATGAAATAACAACTTATACTATTTGGTGTTTGGCGATATCCTCCGGACTGGATAAATCGTGATATATCAGGATGAAATGGGGTAAGAAATCTAGGATAGGGTGTGGGATAAATCTAAATAGGATAAAAAACTTTTAAAAGTAACATAACAAAACAAGAAGTACATCATCACTTCTGACCACTACGTAATCGCCAATGCCTCTTACTACCATCGATCGTCATTGTCAATCAGTCAATCATAGGTTATTAGAAGGATATTAGGAGGATTTTCCAAGATTACAAGGGGGAAGTATGACCATAAACCTCTGTGCATTTTTCTTGCTATTGTTTTTTAATCAGACCCAGGTGGGTGAGTGACGAGATCAGCATTATCTTGACATGGAACATAAGGTTCTTCAGGAACTTGAGGGTCAAGTCATCCACCTATGGTTGATCCTCAAGTTGAGACGAGTGAAAGTCGCATTCATTTCAAAAACAGATTGAGACAAAGACAGAGAAAGAAGAATATATGTAGGTGCAAAATTGAAAATAGAGGAGAGAGGGGGATGGAGCTTTAAGAAAAAGCGTCTAGAAATTTTCTGGAGTGATGATGGTGATGATGGGAATGAAGTGGATTATTATACAACCCAAACGCAATTTGGATTGATCCTGTCAATTTAGTGGATATTAGGAGGATTTTCGAAAAATGTCAATCCTATTCTAGATTACACCAACATTTAATGGAGTTTTCCACATTCCAGAGAATATGTAAGGAGAATTTCTAATCCCATATTACCATATCTCATCTTATACCAATTTGATTTTGAAACACAGCCTTAGAGCATTATTAGACCTTTTTTTGGGTGTTTTCCCAACTCATGCCTTCCCTAAATTGAATCTATAACTATTTAACCTCAAATGACTGTTTGAAATTCAAATGGCACCAACAATCACTGGTTCCGCTATCTATAGAAGCAAAAGTCTCTTTGCTGCTCTGACAAGGACAATTTCCCAAAATAGTTAGTTCTATTTTGCTTAGAGTCTATCATTTTTGTTGCCTGCCCAAACATGATAAAACTACTCTTATCTTATGTTGTGAAAATATAGCTTTGAATTGGGTAGAACAATAAAGACGGATATTCAGAATACTCAAATCAGACTTTGAAACATGATATCACTTTCTGTAATGATTTATTTGCCCCACAATGTTGCTAATGGTCACCGCAAAAATCTTCCAAGATACAACAAAATTTCGAATAAGAATACTAGATAGCAATTATAGTATTTCTCCAAGGTCTCTCTAAGAAACAATTGAAAGAATGGCCGTAATTTTTTTTTTTCCGGACAGAAAGCTCGAAAAGGATGAAAATGATCACTCTCACTTTTCCGAAAAAAAACGAGTATATATATCAAACAGTCTTGCAACTCTTCGTAAAAATTGCCAAAGAATAAACAAACACGTCCCTTAGAAAATTTGTTCGGATAAACAAATGTGACTCTTCAAAAGAAGTCGAAAACCAAACAGTTGCAACCTTTCGAGAAAAGTTGCAAACCGAATAAGTAATTTCCAAAAGGTTGTATCAAACAAACACAAATAAAAATTCGGAATAATATATATATATATATATATATATATATATATAATTAGAATTTCGAATTTTCATTTTATATTTTATTTCTGAAAATTCTCAAATTAAAAAGCAACCTTTGAATTAATTAAAAATTAATAACATAAAAAATAAATAAATAAATAAGGGATTAGTGCTAATTAAACCGCGGGCGCGCAAGTGTGCAAAATGCCAATCGCGCAATTATTCGTGCACCCGCACGTGGGTATGGTGGGGTTTAGCTCCACCTAATCATTTCTTTAAGTACAAAAACGAAATCCCACACTTTTAAATTGGCCCACTCCTCTCACATTTCCTATGTGGGATAAGAAAAAACACTCAGTTTGTTTTGACAAACAAACCTCCAACAATCCCCCACTTTGTTTGTAAAAACAAAGATTTCAAAATTAAAATTTTAAAAACCATACAGCCAAAATTTCAGTCAGATTAATATACATACATGAAAATCTTTTTCGAGTTAAACATTTACTTAGTGCAAGTATCTCAAAGCTCTATCAAAGTGATAAGTAGCTCGGCTTTAAACTTGTACTTTTATATAATAGAACCAGACATACCACACATACACTAACCTCTTATTACTCCGCATTATTATGGCTTTGTACTTGATCTTGTTTCATGAGCTGTCTAGAAAGCAACCCTCACTTTCGTAGGAAGCGGCACCACTTCTAAGCTCATATAAGTGAAGTATCTATCATGTGTTTTTGTTAGTATCAACACACTACAAAATTGTATCATACTTCATTAAGAATTCAATTTAGCCTACAAAACGTAATAGACGATACTGACTTCTCATATTAGGGCTATGTCAGTATCAAACAATCATATTCAATAACTTGTTCTTACCCATTAAACCTTGTAACTAGTGATGTTCTAGAAAAATATTGGGTTACCATTATTGGTAATTTCAATTAAAGGGTTTCAGCCCCATTTCTTGTGAGGTCATTATTACCATATGTCTTGATAAAACCTTCGTCAAAGGATCGGCAAGATTTTTACTTGACCTCACATAGACAATTGTTACGGTACCATCTTTAATCAATTATCTCACATATTCATGTCTTAGACTAATGTGTCTAAACTTATCATTATAGGTGCTACTATAGGCTATCACAGTGGATGGAAATATGAGGCATAGGACTAGGTCATAATTTGATATCCAACAACAAATTTATAATCCATTCAGCCTCTTTCTTAGTTGGCACCAAAGCAATAAATTCAGATTCCATTGTTGAGTGAGTTATACATGTCTGTTTCTTGCTCGCCCAAGATACAGCACCTCCAGCTAGTGTGAAGATCCATCTAGAAGTGGAATGCTCATCTCCCACACTTGTAATCCAACTAGCATCAATGTATCATTCTGATACAACCGGATAATTATTGTAGAACAATCCTAAATTTTTAGTTCTTTTAAGATAACCAACAATTCTAGTAATAGCTCTCCAATGTTTTGTACTTGGATTACTAGTATATCTACTCAACTTGAATACAAAATAAGCAATATCGGGTCTAGTACAATGCATTGCATAGATTAAAAACCCTATAGCACTTGCATATTCTAGTTGTGCCACCACTCTACCAGTATTATAATTTAATTTAATATTGGAATCAAATGGAGTACTTATTTCTTTAAAACCAAAATTTTGAAATTTATTTAATAATTTTTCCATATAACTACATTTGCTTAAAAAATAACCTCTACTATTTTTCTTAACTTTAATATCTAATATAGTATCTACTTCAATCAAATCCTTCATTTTAAACATGGAAGTTAGATACTTCTTAGCCTCATTAATTCCAGTCATATTCGTTTCAAAGATAAGCATATCATCAACACACAAGCACACTAAGACACTAAGTCTTTAGTGAATTTAGAGTATATACATCTATCAGCACATTATTTATTTATTTAATTTCGAATTTTATTATTTTCTTCCAAAGGTCATTTCAGAGTTCAAACCTATTCAGATATAACTTATTAATCCTCAGAAGGTTGTGCCTACTTGGATATAACTTCTTTCTTTTGAATGTACCTATTCCATTAAAGAATCTTCTTCCATTTTTCATTTTCTTTCAAAAGAATATAAAAGCTATCATTTCCAATTGTTTCCTAAATCACTAGAATTGTTATATGGTATTCTCATTTGAAATTTTGTTGTATAATGGAAGAAATTTGCTAGTAACCATTAGCAATATTGTGGAGGCAAATAAATCCTTAAAGAAAGTGATATCACGCGTCAAAGTCAGACTTAATTGTCCAATTGGTTCGAAGCCATATTTCACCAAACATACTAGACTTGCAAGTTGTTTGATGGACAGGGACTTGTGCCCTTTAGGGGAGAGGGGGGGTCAAACAAGTGGACGAAGACAAGGATTAATCCTAGTTTTAGCATTCCACAAATATTACTTTGAAATGTTGGGTAGGAGTAGCTTTGAGTTTCTAGTATTCTCAAGGCCAACATTTGATCGGAAACTACTTCAAAATACTTTCCAAACACCTCACCATTTCCCTAAGGAGCTTTGGAGGTTGAAAGCCTCTTAAGAAAGCTAAACTAAATGCATCCTAAGCACCAATGGTGATTTGTATGGAGGCCAACTTGAGCACAATAGAGATGGAGGTGAAGGTAGAAGGGAGGAGTAAGGGTTGTTAATTTCTCTTAATTTAGGGTAATTGACTAATTGTACCAAATCTAATCAACCCCTTATGTTGATCGATTAACATGCTATGTCAACCAATCGCATTATCACACATAATATGCCTATCATCTTACATGATATTTAAATTTAATGATCACTTCCCTTTTGTGAGCTTGTTACAGTTCAATTTAACTATCACTTCCTTGTTTGTTAGCTTGTAACATCAAATATGACAAGCCACATGGTGTGACTATTGTATAAACAAAATTTCGACTAACCATAGAGGGTCACTAATGGATCACATCCTTCTAGATTACTAACAACAATCGATGTCGTTCACTACAATTTTTTTCCTTCACCAAGTTGAATTTACTTGTACCTAATACAATTTAAACCATTTCTCAATGGGCTCTTTCGGAAATATCAACCCTTATAATTAGGGAAAAAGTGTCATAAAAACTCTAAATCTAATGTATTTGTGTCAATTTAATCTTAAACCTTTTAATTATCCCAATTTAATTCTAAATCTTTTGATTTAGATTCAGTTTTTTTAACTAATTTTGGTCAGATATTGCTTGTGGACGCTGGTTAGCCTGTATGGCACGATTATTGTTAACATGTACATTATTTAATAAAATTTAGTAAATTTCGATTTCTTTTTGTTTTCTCTCTTTTTTTCCTTGCTTTTTTTTTTTCTTTTCTTTTTTCCTCCTCTTTCCCATGGCTAGTGAGGGTTGGCCTTGCCTAACCCTCGCCTGAGTGAGGGTGGCCCTTACAAGATCTGAGGACGGCCTCACTATATCTGGCGCACAAGGAGTGGGTTGAAAATCTTGATGCTTCCGAGTCTATGACATTGAAGTCTAGAGAAGAAAATGGCATGAGATCCGAACTTCAAAGCTTTGCTCGAAATGTTCATTCATTGGTTCCAAACCTTTATAGACATGAAACCAAAGAAAATATAGAATGCCCACTATTGGCCTCACCCAAATGACCCTTGGTGTGGCCGCCCTCGCTAGCCATGACTATACCGACCACCAAAAAGAGGAGGAAAAGAAAAAGAGAGAAAAGAAAGAAAGGATCAAAGAAAAAAAATAAAATTATTAAAATACTATTAAAAAAATGCTTATATCAACGTCGGCTTTGCCATATAGACTAGCTGACGTATACATTAGTAATATCTGGCTCAAATTAGCCAAAAGTACTAAGTTGACACAATTATCAATAGGTTTATGATTAAATTAACATAAATGCAATAGGTTGACTTTTTCTAACATAAATTGACATAATCACAATTAGCTCTAGCCTAAGGACTATTGCCCAGGTTCTGCCTAGAAAATATCAAGGCCCAGCAAAGTTAGCTAGGCCCGCCTAATTGGGCTTATTTTCTCAGCCAAGCCCAGTAGTTTGGTGGACGGGCCTAGGCTAGCCTGGGGGTTGCCAAGTCCATAATGATGTCTAGTGCCCCGTAGTCTGAGTTACTCATGTACTCGCATTGCTGAATTCAAAGATAGTGAAACACTATTATATTCTTCTTTTTCCATGTTCAAGTTACCATCGATCTTTTTCCTTTGGTCACTTTGTTCAACTGTTCAAGTATCGAACCTAGTATTGTCAAATTTGAAATATTTGGCTCAAGCGTCTCATAAGCTTGATGTTTATATGTTTTATGTGGTTTAAACCTAGAAGAAGCATATACGATGATTTTTTCTTTATAACAATAAAATGGTACTCGGAGAAGTCAAAAGTCAACCTCAAGCTCCAATTCAACATCAAGTTTGGCTAGTATTGCTTTATGATAATTAAGCCTAACTACATGTAAAATATTGCATCCCGTCAAGTTATGCTATCGAGTTTAGAATAATTGAGTCGAGTCGATTTAATTTGTGAATTGTGTTGATATTAAAGTACGCCTATGATATTCCAATATTCTTGAGAAGCCTGTGTCTTTATGCCTCGACTACGACAGACAAATTACGCTGAGAGAATAATGCAGGAGTGATTCGCTTGACCTGCGAAGCGGACCTTATACGATATGATTGTTAGTTGGTCTGTCGTTTAACTCCAAAGCATCGACTGCATTTCTCAGGAAAGAAAATGCTTCTGAGGCATGGTCACCTCACTAACGCCTGAGTTTTATTCTATAAATCATTCCCAGAACTCAGGATTGGCTACCAATAAGGAACTAAGTTGTGCATCGATGGACAAGCTAATTTCGAGCAGATGCAACTTGCAACACGTGCCGGATTCTTATGTTCTGCCTCCAGAAAGCAGACCTGGGGAGGAAGAATTTGCGCTCTGCGAAGTCATTCCAGTAATCGACCTATGACAAGACCGAGCAGAAAATGTCCAGCAAGTTCTGAAGGCGGGCCAAGAGTTTGGCTTCTTTCAGGTTTTGCAAAGCATTGCTTCTGGCCTACATATTTTTTATGGTATATAGGATCGAGGATTATCAACATGCATACATACCTGCATTTTCGCCTCCCTAGGAACGTTTTCTGCAGAAGTATAAATTCAATCATCTTAGCTCGCCAGAAAGAATCTTCTTGAAAAGAGTCAAACAGAGTAACAATTGCTTTCGATGCGGCACCAAAAATCAGGTTTTGGAAATAGATAGCCTAATGGCCCATCAGCACTAATGAATTTACTCTGAATGCGATTTGCAAAATGCTAAAGAGAGATAAATGTGCCGTTTCGTGTCAACTGCAGTTGACAAATCATGGGATTTCAAAGAAGCTAATGATTGATGTGTTGGAGGTGGCGGAGGAGTTCTTCGAGCTGCCGATTGAGGACAAGGCGAGCGTCTACTCTGAAGACCCAAAGAGGAGCTGCAGGTTGTACACGAGCATTGACTATGACAAAGAAAAGGTGCACTTCTGGAGAGAGTCTGCGACACCCTTGTCATCCTGTGGATGAACACATTCAATGCTGGCCCGAGAAGCCTGCTCGTTATAGGTATCTTTTGCTTGAGTTTCCATGTATTATAGACGTACATGCGTTCCAGACCAGCTGAATAGCTGTGTTTATCGACAGCAAATCGACTCAACAGACTCTTCTTGAGGCACTTATTATCCATTTAGCACTTAGTATCTGCGGTCCATGCCTTTTTCCTAGTTTCTTTCCCTTACTAGACTCAACTCCGTCCTGTCATTAGGATAGGACATGTTGGTTCCAACCAATTTGATTGTATTGTGATTGATAAAACAAATCACAATTCCTAATAAGGGAACCAACTATGCACGAATTGCTATTTCAGCACGTATCAGTAAGGATTAGGCATCACAGACTTGTCGAATTGCCCATGTTGAACTTCACTAGAGACCCGTAGTAATTTTAAAAGCCCATGCAAGCAAAGGGGCTCTCTGGATCACCTTCCACTCACTTTTAATCTGCTTATGCATTGCAGAGAGCTCTTGGGAAAGTACTCAGTTGAAGTGAGAAAGTTGAGCGTGTTGCTGCTGGAATTGATTGGGGAAGGTTTGGGACAAGAGTCGGGATTCTTCGAGCGGGGTGAGTTGAATCGAGTTCAGCTAATGGCTCTCAACTGCTATCCTCCTTGTCCCAATCCAAGTTTGACCCCAGGATTGCCACGGCACGGGGATGTAAATCTCATTACCGTCCTTCAAGGGCCAGTGCATGGGCTTCAAGTCCTCAATGACGGACAGTGGCTTGCCCTTCAGCCTCTTCCCCATGCCTTCGTGATCAACATAGGACTGGCTTTGCAGGTTCACCTCACGCCCCTCTTGACCTGATCTAAATTCATACGGTCACCTTTTTAAGACTCTCAAAAGATTCAAAATTTGTCTAAGGTTTGTCAGTTTCTGCAGATTATCAGCAATGGGAAGCTAAGAAGTGCAGAGCACCGACTGACGACGAGCAGAACATCAGCACGGACAACAGTCACCACCTTCATTCATCCTTCCGGTGATTGCCTGGTTGAGCCCGCGAGAGTGATAATCGACAACCACAACCCACCGCTCTGTAGATCCTTCTTGTACAAGGACTTTCTGGGCCCGTTTGGTTTGGCTTTTGGAGAATGCATTTGCAGTAATGCAAATACCTTTGGGTAAAAAGGATTTTCTGAAATGTAAATATCGTTTGGTAAAATTTACATTGAAAAACAACTTTAGCCAAAATACCATTTGGTAAAATTTGTATTTGTAATTAACTTTTATTAAATTAAAAAAGCAAAAATACACTTTTTTTTTTTGAAGTCCGGCCACCAGATCGCTGGATCCGGCGGTCCGGATGGCCGGGTCTGGCCTCCGGAGGGTCGCCGGGGTCGCGCGACCCCAGGCGACGGCCACTTGGGTTGCGCGAACCCAGGCGACGATCGCCCGGTCGCTTGAGGTCACACGACCTAGGCAACTGTCGCCTGGGTTCGCGAGACCTCAGGCGGCCGTCACGTGGGTTCACGCAACCTAGGCGACGGCCGCCTGAGGTCCGACGACGGCTGCCGAGGTCGGGCGACCCTAAGGCGGCGATCGTCGGCCTCCGTGCGGTGGTTTTCCTCGCAGATGAACAATAATCACGAAGTGAATAGTAACCGAAACTTGCATTCGGAAATGCAAGTTTCCAAAGGACCTCCATACCTCCTTTGGCCTAAGGGCCCTTAGAGCCTTTGGAGATGCAATTGCATCTTGTCAAAGTCGCTCAAACATTCAAACCAAACACATTTGCATTTGGCCAAGGGACTTTAGAGTCCAAATGCTCATCTCCAAAGCTGAACCAAACAGGACCTCTATCTACTTACACAGTAGACACATATGAAGGAAAACCGCCCCTGAAGCGTTATATTCTTTAGAAGGAAACATCTTACAGAAAAAATGTACGAATCGTGCTGAGAATTTGTACTACATTATGCTAGCAGTGTCGGATTATCCTTTGCTGTGACTGCGCTACGTGTGAAGAAGCTACTCAGCAAAGCAACGGATTATCCAACTGGGCAACCAATAAATTTCGTCCCATTGAGATACCATGAGATTTTACCTTGTCGTACGGCCCATCGCATTTTATACCACAATGAACCACAATCCCTTTTAACCTCTAAAGTGCGAGTGACTAGCAGATTGACTAGTGGAAATCAAAAAGAACTACACAAAACTGGTCAGATAAGTGACTCTAAGCCCTTTCTTCACCCATTATTTGCTCTCATTGATTTGTGGTGACTACCTTGTCTTCGCCAATTTACGCACCCCAGCATAATGAGAACGAACAAGAGGATACTGTGCCACTTAAGCAGCTACGGTTGAAATGAAAAAAAAGGAATGATAAATTTACCACAGGTAATTCAACATTTCAATGGTAAGACTAGGAGATATCAGATTAGGATAGCTCCTAGATATTAACACTTGCATCGATTGTGACCAATTCAGCATCTATAGAAACAAAGTAATCTTGTCTTTCACAGGTAAAAGCACAACAAAACTTTGGCTGCATATGCAGCTAAACACAATTCACCAAGGCCCACCAACAAAACTGATTGTAATCAGCGAACGTCAACCAGCTCAACATCAAACACAAGCCATGAGTTCGGCGGTATCTTCCCACCAGCGCCTTGAGCACCATAACTGCATTACAGAGTTGGACGAGGATCAACAAGATGATTATTAAGAGGAGGTGAAGAATGTGTAGCAGTCTACCTTATTTACATTGTATAGAAAAGTTACTTTAAGCATTGAGCACTTAAAGTCGGATAAATACAGTATAGTAATTAGCATGCTTAGCATCCATTCTAGAGTTGCCAGAATTTACCACAAGCTAGGCTGAGAAAATGCAACAAATCAAGAACAGTGGGAAGAAAAGGAAAGAGAAAAGGAAATAATGCAACATATCAGTCATAGAAAACGTATCAAGTAAACAGTAGAAAAAATGCAATTTGCATACCCCATTGCAGGTGGAATAGTGAGCCTTCTTTTATCTCCAATGCGCATTCCTAAAAGTTGCACAAGGAAACAAATTACAAAAAGAAAAAGACAAATAAAGAAAATATGCTTAAGATTATTTTGAAAATGCTAGCCTCTCACTTACCATTAACCCCTACATCCCATCCCTTTATCACTTGTCCAATACCTGCACGGTTGACAGAATGCATTTAAAACAAATGATTGGCAAAGATTAAGTTCCAGATACCAACAGTTCATGTACCGCGACTATTACCCAATCGGAATTTAAATGGTGCTCTTCCTACATTGGAATCAAATATCTTGCCATTCTTTTTCAGTTTGCCAATGTAGTGCACACTAACCTGAAACCAAACAACACATACTCATTACTGAAACAAAACTAGACTTTCCACAAAATCAAGAGAAAAAAGCAAATCTAAATTGAATGTTTAGGTTGAATTGAACATATGTAAGGAATATAAACCAGGTGAATTGACAGGGGTTGAAGAGCATTACATAGTTGTTACCAAAATAAAACTAAAATCTCCAACAAATCAAGATAAAAAGCAAGATTTAAAAAGAGGTTAAGGTTAATTTGAACACTTCATAAAAAGGCTTAACTAGGTGAATCAACAGGACTTGCAGCATTCAAAGTCCATTTAATGAAAAGAACATCAATGTTAATTCCTTCTTTAAATTAACAATAACAGGAAGTCCATTCATGAAACATCACTCCTCATTTTATTTTATCATTTTCAATATATGCTTTAAGGAGTGAAGAAGACATGGAAGAAAAGTAAAACAATAACCAAAACTACAAAAAGAGAACTTCAAAATATGCCAGCCAAGTTCTATTGCTTTTACCACAGAATCAAAGCCAGGAAGGAGAAAAGAATTAAAAGGATGGAAATAGTTAACATCTTATCCAGTTCCAAGAAATTTCCTTGATAGAAGCGAAGAAGAAACCTGTTTTCCAGGAGCAGCTCTTCTGCCATCTGGTTTGCCCATTGCTAGCTCCTCAATGACTAAGCCATTCGGAAAAGTCCTGATTTGTGAGGGCTTAGCATCACCTTGTTGTTCTTTGGGCTCAACCTCGGATACACTCCTGTCTTTCACATCTGTCATGGGTTGATCCCCGTTTGCTGCTCCTGCAGATTCCTGGGACTTCTTTTTCTTTTTCTTCTTTTTCTTCTCTGGTTGATTTTCACTGGGTATAATGTACATTTTAGACCAAGATTACACAGATAGATTAAATAATAGGTTCATTTTAATTTTTCTATTTCCTAGATATAAGACATTGGAATTCTTAGATACACTCAGATTAGTAAAATCCTTGCTCATTTGATGGGCAACCCAATGTGAGTAACAAGGGCCTTTTCTTTCTTTTTTTCCAGTCAAGATAACAAATTCAGGTCCAACAAGGTCCCTAGCGTACCCAATTAACTACCCTTTTGAGAGCTATAGACACAAAACAAAACACCAAATTATCACTGTAGTGTCAATTGAAACAACCCACCTTACAGGCACTATATTCTTCCTGTTCCCCAAACCTAGGCATATAACCAGACATTTGGAATCAAACTACCAGATACTATAGCATTCATTACAAAAAAATCGATCTTGCAACTTTTTTTTCCTTTCCTAATAATGACTCAATCTTTTAAATTTAAGCATATATTCACCCTGTTAGCTATTGAACTTGGATCAATATGCTGAATGAAAAGGAACTAATATTTTAAAAAGAGAAGGTCCAGTCAAGAAAACCCACTGGCTACTCAAAGGTTCATCATCAAGCTGGTTTCCCTCACGCATAGCCTGACCCATATCCTCATTCTTCACCTCATGAGATTTGCTTCGGTTATTAGTTGATGAAGCAATGTTGCTGTCATCAGCATCGATATCAACTTTCCCTTCTTTATCCATTTCTTTCTGTTTTTTCTGTTTCTTTCTCTTCCTTTTCCTGCCAATGAAGTATACAAACTTAGATAATTTAAAAGAACAACAAGAAGTTAAATGTTAGCACAAGTCCCATCTAGTTCAGTCACTCCAGCTTCTGAATAATTGCTGATAAGATAATATTGCTGACACATGATGAACATATTCCAATCATGTCCAATAATGAACCTAAGAAAGGTAAAGTCAACATGTTCCACTAACAAGAATCGGGTTAGCACCATTGTTCCCAGTCAAAAACAATAATGACCAAATACTTTACCCATCTGGTTGACTATCTTGCTCAACACATTCTGCCTCTCTCTTTTGGTTGTCAACCTGAACATCATCAACTTTCTTTTCCGATTCCCCAGTTGTCTCCTCTTTTGGTTTTGTAACTGCTCCAGTCTTCAGGAAATCAGCATTGGCTCCATTTGAAATAGATAACGGAAAGCCATCTTCATCCTCACTTTCCACAGGCGCAATACTACTGGTATTTCTGACAACAATTTGACGTTGAGACTGAGAATCTTCTTTCGAATCACTTGGTCTATTCTTCTTTTGTTTCTTGGACAAAGGATTCCCACTGGTAGGTTTATCATCTTCTGTTATCTCCTCAATCACCACTGTAGGAATATTATCTTCACATATAAGTAGTAAAAGAAAATAATTTTAGAGCATCGGACTCTCAACCAGAGTTAACAGCAGAAAGACACCATCCCATAAAATAATAAAACAGACAACAAAGCACGGATGTGACAGGAGGAATCAACAAACAGAGGAAACCCTTCTATCACAAGACAATTGAATGTTTGGAAGGGCATAAAAAGGCCTTCTGCATCAATTGATACACCAACGCAACACTTAATATACATCTATAGCCATAGTACACAGCAAAGCGCAGGTATAAACCAGAACATTCATGCATGCATACTGAGTTTCCAAATATAGAAAATAACTCAACTAGCAAGCACATGCCAATGCACATTAACTTCCTCCAGGTTTACCAGAAGCATGCAAAAGGGAAAAAAAAAAAAAAAAAAAAAAGGAGTAATAAAATGCTTAGGTAGATGTAAAATCAAATTACAGAAAGTCACCTCCACTGTTGCGAACCCGAGGAGAAGAGGGCGCAAACATCTCATTGTCACTTGTATCAGTGTAGTCATCCTCATATTCATCCTCACTATCAAACTCCTCAGATGACTCCTCGGACCCTATCTCCAGACCATCCTCTCCAAAAGAATCACTTTAAATTTTAGTCAAGAAGAACTCAAACAGAGTTGCATCATCATGTACAGAATTATAAATTCACAAGTTTATGAGGCACTCAAAAGGATACAGTCCATATTCATCTCCGACATCCTCATCATCCGCCAGCAGGTAACCAGAAAGATGGATGCTTTTTGGGCCCATCACAGAGAAGGACACTGAATCTTCATCGTCAAATTCAAGATCCAAGGAACATGACTCAATCTTATTAGGCAACAGGGTACATAAAAATATAGGAGGCTTATCTTCCCTGAAACATTGCAATACGCTCTTCTCAGCAGATGAGCCAAGTCCCAATGTTGCCTACAATTCGCACAAGACGTACACATCCATTGAGAACAGTGATCAAAGTTCTTTGTAAAAAAACAAAGATTATGCACCGCAAAATCCAATTCTGCCTGAATTCATCAATAAAAATCTGTGTGGGTCAAAGGGCACATTATACTATAGCTTCCATTTCATTTTTAACAGTAAAGCCTCTCGTTTCCTTTCAATTAACATCACAATGCTTGAATAAGCAAGAGAAAGAGCAATGACAAGAAGAAGAATAACCTGCGTTACGTGAAGCCTTCCCTGTAGATTATCCTCGTGAAAAGGGTTCACTTTCTTTCCTGGTTTCACTTCAATCCCTGCAGAGAAACGTGATACTGATGTAAGAAAAGTGCAAAACAGAGCGGCATGAAAGTGGGGGGCAAAATGTGTAAAATCCTATTAAGCTTTCTCCACCATGAAATGCACGAGAGAAATCATTAGTGACCCAGAAAATTATCAGTCTTGTTCATGATTCAAGACAAAATAGCGGTGATATTTAAGTCCTAGTTCAACAATTCCAATTTCAAATCCATAGAACTCCTGCTCTCAAACGCAAACCAGCAAGTGAAAATCTCGAACAAAGAAGCTAACTTGATAAGAACAAAAAGGAACCCAAGAACGTCTTCTGGGTTAGTATCAAGAACTCCGGAGTCATCGAAATGACATCATAGATGAAAGAAGAGACGCTTACCCCAAAAACCCATTGATTCTCGAATGAAATTGGGTCGGCTCTCTCAGCGTCTCCAGGGTTTAAGCCTCTCGCGGTTGTCAAAAACCCTACCGGTCCCTCGTTGGGCTATTTAAGCTTCCTCTCATGATCTGGAACTTTCAGAGGTCCAAAACGGAATTCTGGCACAATTGGACTTTTTTGATTTGTTTACCGAAAAATGATTCATGTAACTTGAAAGTAACACTTGTATCGCTAATAAATCTTTTTTATTAATTAATTAATTCACTCGACATAAAACAAAGTTTTTTCAAATTTGAAATAGTTCTCAATATGAAATGTTTGTTATACATAATATAAATATCTTAAGAAAATGTCTTTCTAAAAAATTATTTATAGCACTTATAAAAAATGACTGAACAAAAAGCATTTTTATCGTCAATGAAAATATTTAGATATAAATTATTATTTATAATAAAAATATCTTTCATCGGTTAATTATTTTAAGTAACCTAAATAATTATTTTTAAAAAAATATTTGTTAAGTAATTCATTATCTACGAAATAAATGAATATCATATTTTTATTTTCGACCCAAGAGTTGATCTTTAGGGAAAAAAAGACTGTTTTCTGTCCAACAATTTGAAAATGAAGAGAAATATTTTATGTTTTGAATGATTATAAGAAGACAATTTACTTGTCATTTTTTAAAAATTTTAAAAAGTTTTTCGGTATTTCATGTTAGGTGTTAAAGCCACGTCATTTTTTTCTGTGTAGACAAGCCATTAGTGAGTTATTCAATTATTGACTCGTCCTGTCAGTCAAACTGTGAAACAGACGGAGAACAATTACACGAAGCCCATAACGTGGACGAACAATCGGCGTAGGATTGACAGAAATCAGGAAGGAGAAGAGTGAAAGGTAGTTCAAACTTCCGAAAAATTGTAAAATTATTAAGGATGAGCAAGTCTACCAAGCATGACGATTTGCCAACGGGCAGAACATTGATGAACACATTTAGTATGTATCAATCCCTTTATAACCATCTAAAAATTATATTGCTTGAAATAAGAACCCCATTTAAGAATTTTTTGTCATGAAAATAAGCAAAGTCTTAAAGCTATTAAGAAAAAAGAATATATTAAGACCTTATACATATTGAGATTTAAGAATATCATAAAATATGAGATTTTTACTAAAACCATGATTTATGGCAAAAATTTTCTCGATTTCTAGTATATATTATGAAAACCATGCATGAGACAATAAAGTAATACGTTATTTTTGGACTAACACCATTAAATATTTTAAATTGGTGCACTCATGCCTCATTTATCTTTACATTTTTCGTGTCATAAAAAACTTGAAATTAATACACTTGTGCTATATTTAACACAAATTAACATTCATGCTAAAAAGAAACTCAAACTAGTATTCTCAACGCACATTTATTTTAAAATAGTACACTAAAATCATTTTTATCCAAAACTTTGAGATTTTTTATAACACGAAAATAAATATAGGGTAAATGTATCACAAATATACCGATTTTGAGATTTTCAATGATACAAAGATTGATTGGAGTAAATGTGGGATAAGTGTACTGGTTTGACATTTTTGGAAATATTAGCTTGAATTGTTTTCATTTTTTCA
This sequence comes from Eucalyptus leucophloia subsp. euroa, assembly GCA_017140325.1. Taxonomy (NCBI): domain Eukaryota; kingdom Viridiplantae; phylum Streptophyta; class Magnoliopsida; order Myrtales; family Myrtaceae; genus Eucalyptus; species Eucalyptus leucophloia. Next base: position 26,408,738 of record CM029471.1, read on the forward strand.
ATAAAAAGCCTAAAGTGGACATTGTTTCGAATAAGAGTATAAAATAAATATTATTTTAAATAAAAACTTGAAGTGACTATATCATTTTCGAAGAATGACTTGACTTTCCAATTAATTATGGCATTTTCGTCATTTACCTTTTTAAAGTTTTTTTCTTTTTTTGGTTATCCCTTTTCTCTTCATTGGTGGTTAGTAGTCGACGATGCCTGAAGAGGGCTAGGCAAGGGTCGCCCTCACCCGATTTGGTGAGGCCACCCTCGCCAACCACGGGCAAGGCTAGCCCTCCCCTAGATCTTGTGAGAGTCACGGCCCTCGCCAATGCTTGCTAGAAAGAAAAGAAAAAGAAAAGAGATAAGAGATAAAAGAAAAAAATCAAATTGTCTTTTGATGAAATGCTATTGACGAGCTGAAATATTTAGCTAGCCGGCAACCAATAGGGTCAAATTGCTTGAGACTAATATGGCATCTTCAAGCCTTTATTTGATTTAAAGTCAATTTTAGGCAATTCTTTAAGAAAATGATGACATTTCAGTTATTTATTTGAAAATTTTCACTTTACATTTATATGTAATGGAAGATCTTAATTTTATTTTTTTATTATAATCTGGCCATATGATACAAAATTTACATGCATTATAAAACACCATATACATGGGCCGGATTCAGAATCACGTATAGGTACATAACACAAAATCAATAATAAGATCCATGGTTTCAATTTTTGAATGTCCATACCCAAGAAATCCAGCTTCAACCAGTAGCCTAGAAACGGATCCAGCGTCCATCCCTGCGGAGCGTGGCCCATGGAAGTGTCGGACCACTTCTGAAACATACCCACGATCAGGGCAACTCAGCCCATGTTGCCAGAAATATCAAAGGACGACACTTGAGCACCCCACAGAGAAACGATGTAAAAGGCACTCACTTATTCTTGCTAAGTAAGGGAAAATTTTCATCCATTGAGCCAAAATTCAGTCGGTTTCTCACCTACAATCACATTACAACTCGAGCTTTCTAAGGTCCTGGAGAAGGTTCCCAAATCCACCACACTCAAGGGCTTTCTTGTCCGTGTATTGCAGGATCAGATTGAACAAGAAAATGAATGCCCACTCTAGAAGTTCGGATCTCCTTTGCCGAACCTAAGGGGGGCCATTCTCTCCATTCAGGAAGATTTAGCAACATCAGTTTGGTGCCATATACGGGAAGCGGCGCAAAGCTGCGGTACAAATAAGGAGAAGGTGTGGATACTGCTAATTGGGTGTCGTCTCACAGGAATGATAAAAGCCCCCATGCTCCAGATCCATGAGGCCCCTTTGGGACAAGAATCGCCTCTAATGAGAACTAGTAGAAGAAAGCTACTCATCAGGATCCCCCTCCTCGGACAGCTTAGGTCATTACGGAAATGTGGCGGGGGAAGAATTTCAGAGGCGATCCAAGAGAGAACGAAAGTGACATGGTGGATTCAGGAAACCTCATAGAGAAGAAAAAGGCATTGGACCCATCGGTTACAATGACCCAGCATGATTTAGAGAAGAAAGTCGTGTATACTTTGTGCCCCAACGGCTTGGGAACGTGATGATAGACTTGTAATGTCACACCCCCACCTTACTCGGAGGTCAAGCTACGGGTTATTTTGCAACATCCCAGGCTTTGTTGCCGTCCCGAGTTCATTTATCTCTTATTATTACGCATGCGGAAAACATGAACATACAATCTTCAACACAAATAACAAGGGAACATGAGATACAAACATCACTAAAATACTTTGTATATTACATGAGTTGTGATGATTATAAGCCTATTTCACATACACAAAAGAGGCTTGGGGTATCCCTGTCTTTGCTTTGAAGGGTATTAACTAAAATCAGGAACCCTTCTCCTATTACGTAGGGCCGGCGCACCTATCTTAGTCCGAATCCTCGGACAATTCATCCATATCACTGAGATTTGGGTTTGGATTGTCAAACCCGTGGAGAGGTCCTATCCATATGTCCTCGTACCTCCTATACTTAGCTTCAAAGTGCATCAAGACAAGCTCACCTAAGCCCTTTTCTATCTATACAATAGAAGATACTTTACAATAAGTAACATCAGTTTCTACATCTACCATGTCTGTCGTAGTGGTATATATCTTTATAGGGCAACCAAAATGCATGGTTGCCATAATTCTAACTACCTGTAAAAGAACATGGGTGAGTACTTGGAATACTCAAAAAGTATAGCCTCTGACCTTTGAGAAGAACATCGTTTCATCAACACTAGTCAAACATCTCATGCAAATTGTGTCGAAGGCCAATCAGTATCAAAGATGCACTCATACGTCTGGCACATATGAATGGCGATACTTGCAATGATTCATGAGCATGATGCATGCCATGAGCTTATGCATTTCTAGCTTTTCTTTCTTACTTTCTCTTATGCTCGAGACTCAAACTCAAGTCTTCCTAGAGCCGTCTTGAGACTAAAACCCAATTCAGTTCGGGCTTTTTAATCGAGCTTCTGGCTTTTGCCAGCTTCTAAGACTCGGACCCGATTGATATGCTTGGGACTTGAACTCAAGTCTTATGCCAACTTCTAGAACTCGAACCTAGTTCTTGTTAGGAATTTAGGGACTCAAACCCCATTATTATCTTTTCTTATCTTTGCTTGAGCACTAATCCCTTTTTGAGGGTGTACTCAAGTCTTATGCATGTTCCATGAACTATGCATTTTATGCACGAACACAATGCACATGCCATGAGAGCATGAATTTCTTCATCAACAACATCACGAACAAGCGTAAGTCCAAGGCTCCGCCTGAGTAACAAGTATAAAGGGACCCCACACCAATCCAAGTAAGTGGTCATATTCAACAAGTGAATAACAAATAAATGAGAGCAGAAGGTGATCATACTCAGCAAGTGGATAGAAGTAGTATGAGGTTACACTTGGCAAGTGGAAATGTGTAGTAAGTGGTGATAAAGTGGTGACACTTAGTAAGTGGATGTAATATTCACAATTTTGACCCTATGAAGATTGGCCATGGAATCGGTGTGATGATGGTAAGGATTGGCCATGGATTGTTCCAGGGATTAGTCAAGGATCGATTGGCCTGATTGGAAGGGAGGCCAAGGGATTAGCCATGGTTTGATTGGAGGATTGGCCATGGACTAAACAAGGGATTAGCCATGGACCAATCCATTGACCGTGCAAGTGGACTCGAGCCGTTTGGCCATGGAATGGTTGCTTGACTATAAGGGTTAGGGTCACGTCCACTACGGATCAGTACCAAGGAGTCATGTTTTGGTCACAAGTCATTTTGTGCGGTCATGTATCGGCTGTGGTCGACCATGAGTTGATCCCGTGTGATCGTGTGTCGATCACAAATCGACCGATCTTACGTAATCACATGACAACCAAAAGCCAATCACAAGCCAAGTATGCTTGGCCATGAACCTATTGTGGACTTACCATAGGCCCCTTGTGATGGATCATAGACTAGTCACGAATAGGTCCCGGATTGGCTCGGTAACCCCACTACAAGGTTAGGTGCTGAACCTTGAGCTAGGCCTTGTGCCAAGCCACAGACCAACCTTGGACCAAGTCTTGGACCTAGCCACAAAGGCATGGACCAAGCCAAGAGCCCGTTGCCTGCTAGGTCCTACACCCAGCCTTATGACTGGCCACAAGGCGAGTCATAGGCTTGGTCTACTTGGCCAGTGCCTACCTGATGTGGGAGCATCCAACGTAGCTCCATCAACCAACTCAGAACCATTGATGCTTATCCAAGCAAATAAAGAAGTTGGGCATTATGTGTTTCGATGGATCATTTTGAATGAATAATGTTAATTACTTATCGATACTTTGTGGTATATCGATAACTATCAATGGGAGGCCATTTTAGATGTTTTGTATGACCAATTGATGAAGTTTTAGGAGGATTATTTTCTGGTCAAGGAAAGAGCTCAAATTTTGGGAAGGCTAAAAGTTCACGAATGCGATTCAAGAATATGGAAAGCCAAAGGTTCAAGAACACGAAAAGCTAACGGTTCGAGAATGCGGAAGGCCAAAATTAAAGGCATTTAGTTCCCGTGTTAATAAAGGCTTTTTATTAAATTCCTAGGTGTTTTTATTTTTATGTAGTTCAAGAGTCGACCGTTTAAGTTCCTAGGTCATTAAAGTTCGTTTTTAATATTTTCTAAGGCTAAAATCCTCCTATAAATAGGGGAAAACTATCCAATGTAGGAGATACGGATTTCACGAATGAGAATGGTGAGATTTCCTCAACTTGAGTGAACTCATTTGGAGAGTGGATAACTCCTTTCGGTTTCTTTATCCTTGGAGCATAGATCACTCATTGGTGGTGAGCCAAGAAGCCCTTTTTCCTTGGTTGGTGGAATCTTTAGGCCTTGGTGGTGAGCTTCTCCTATCCCGAAGTCCTTTATCCTTAGCTGGTGGAAGCTTTAGGCCTTGGTGGTGAGGTTCATAGATCTCGATCCTCATCCTCGGTTGGTGGCGAGGCCTTTATACCTTGGGAGGAGATCATTTTATCTTTTCTTATTCCTTTTCGTTTCTTCCTCGTATACTACTCTATACACTTAACCACAAAAATCCCCTCTGAAAAATCCGTTCTAGAATCACTCACCCCATCACGCATCACTACCAAAGTGTTGGCCATTAAGCCCATGCACTGGGCCATCGACTTAGATGAGTAGGTAATTTTGCCTATGACCAAGTACAAGGGTGTCTTGGCTACAAACCTCAGTTCGGCTAGGATGGTTGATCGTGGATGAATATAAAAAGCTCTCACCTGATCCCATTAACTCTTCCAATGGCCTCATATCCATGCCACTATGTTCCTTAAAAGAGGACAAATTAGAAGATTCTAGAAGGCTTGCACTTGGAAAGCAAATTTTGACTTAAGCCATGTGATGAATATCTGAACTTAATGATTACACAAAATCTAGGTATTAAATGCAAGAAACTTAGTCACTAGCTTAGGTGTCCATAAAATCATCACATGTCATATGTGGTGACTCAACTCCTTAGGTGGCCCAAAAAGGAAGAAGGTTCTAGAATGTTTCATTAAATGCAATGAATGAGTCACCCCTCTTAGGTGGCCATCTTAGGATTGTGTAATGATGGCCAAAGACTCAACTTAGAAAACAAGTAGGGATAAAAGCATGTGACCAAAATCCAAAGCCAATGATAATCAAATCTTAGGTAACTTATGTAGGAAAATTCTAGGAGGCAAGGAGGGTGCGCTATGTCTCTAGAACCTTCTCCTTCCTCATGTGGCAAGGATTTGGCTTGGTGAGCAAGGAAAGACATGAAATATGTGCCTAAAACCCAAGTCTCATGATGACCATATCTTAGGCATTATTGGAAGAGGTGACTCACCTTTTTAGGTGGCAAGGATAGATTTAGTAATCATTTGATGCGGGAGCATCCAATATAGCTCCATCGACCAACGCAAAACCATTGATGTTTATCCAAGCCAAGAAAGAAATTGGGCATTATGTGCTTCGATTGATCATTTTGAATGAATAATGTTAATTACTTATCGATACTTGGTGGTATATTGATAACTATCATTGGGAGGCCGTTTTAGACGCTTGCATGACCAATTGATGAAGTTTCAGGAGGATTATTTTCTGGTCAAGGCAGTAAACGAATTTTGGAAGGCTAAACGTTCATGAATGCGGTTTAAGAATGCAGAAGACCAAAGGTTCAAGAATGCAAGTTCCTATACTACTAAATGCATTTCATAAGTTCCTAGGTGTCTTTATTGTTATGTACTTCAAGAGTCGAAGGTTTAAGTTCCTAGGTCATTAAAGTCTGTTTTTAATATTTCCTAAGGCTAAAATCCTTCTATAAACAGGGGAAAATTATCCAATGTATGGGATATACAAATTTGATCAATGAAAATGGTGAGATTTCCTCTAGTTGAGTAAACTCGTTTGGAGAGTGGATAACTCATTTCGGTCTCTTTATCCTTGGAGCGTAGATCACTCCTTGGTGGTGAGCCAAGAAGCCCTTTATCCTTGGTTGGTGGAATCTTTAGGCCTTGGTGGTGAGCTTCTCCTATCCCGAAGTCCTTTATCCTTAGCTGGTGGAAGCTTTAGGCCTTGGTGGTGTGGCCTTTATATCTTGGGAGGAGATCATTCTATCTTTTCTTATTCCTTTTCATTTTTTTCCCTGTATATACTCCATACAGTTAACCACAAAAATCCCCTTTGAAAAATTTCCATTTTGGAATCACTCACCCCATCACGCATCAAAAGATTGGTATAAGAGCTAAAGGTTCAACTCATTTGAGTGATTCCTTTCTTTCTTCTATTACAAATTCTGAATGGATGATCAAGTTCCAAGAGGCTTGACTCTAGAGCAAGCGCACAATGAAAGGCAAGATCGTGCAATCGAAAATCTTCAGCAACAAATGGAGTGAGTCCTCAATCTTCTAGAGAATCTGGCGAGACAAGGACATCCAGCAAGGCATCCTAATGAACAGCATTAGTGTGACAATTCTGAATCTCATCAAAATTCTAATGGCGATTCCGAGTCCATTGAGACAACCAAACGATTCTGCACTCTAGTGATTCTGAATCTCAAATCCGAAGACGAAGATGAAGAGGGAGGCATAAGGAGGATGAAAGAGACATTCAAGTGGAGGTTCTTGAGTTTGACAGTAATCTCAATCCAAACGACTTTGTGGATTGGCTACACACAACCGAACGAATTTTTAATTTCAAGTCCTATTTTGATGAGAAGAAATGTAAGGTTGCTATCCTAAAGCTAACAAATATGCTTCTCTATTGTGGGAGAATCTAAAGGATCAACGAGCAAGGGAAGGAAAAGGCTGAATCAAGTCTTGAGAAAAACTCAAGAAGTTGATGAAGAAGAGGATCAAGATCTATGAAGTTTACCACCAAGGCCTAAAGCTCCACCAGCCAAGGATAAAGAGCTTCTTAGCTCACCACCAAGGAGTGATCTACGCTCCAAGGATAAAGAGACCGAAAGTAGTTATCCACTATCCAAAGGAGTTCACTCAAGCAGAGGAAATCTCATCATTTTCATTGATCAAATTCGTATATCCCATATATTGGATAGTTTTCCCCAGTTTGTAGGAGGATTTTAGCCTTATGAAATATTAAAAACAAACTTTAATGACCTAGGCACTTAAACCTTCGAATCTTCAACTACATAACAATAAAGATACCTAGGAACTTATAAAATGAATTTAGTAGTACGAGAACTTGCATTCTTGAACCTTTGGCCTTCCACATTCTTGAACTTTTAGCTTTCCATATTCTTGAACCACATTCTTGAACCTTTGGCCTTCCACATTCTTGAACACATTCATGAACCTTTAGCCTTCCAAAATTCGTGTTCCTCCCTTGACCAGAAAATAACCCTCCTAAAACTTCATCAATTGGTCATGCAAGATGTCTAAAATGGCCTCCCAATGGTAGTTATCGATATACCACCGAGTATCGATAAGTAATTAACATTATTCATTCAAAATGATCCATCGAAGCACATGATGCCCAATTTCTTTCTTGGCTTGGATAAACATCAATAGTTCTGAGTTGGTCGATGGAACTACCTTGGATGCTCCCACATCATCATTACACTAGGATTTTGCTTGTAGAGCAAGCCAAACCAAGCCAAGCCATCATTATAGGATGACTCATGGGTATGGGTAAACCAATAAGAAGAAGACACAAAGACCCTTAATCATTCCCCTAGAACCTTAGTGTGCCACATTGTCAAACTAGTCATGCCGCTCCAAGAAAGTTCATTGAACCATTTGTTAGGGCCATCTGATGAAGCTTGGCTTATAAACAGGGAACCACCCCTTCCATTGTCTCTAATGTTTGGCTTACTTCTTCCCCTCCTCCTTTCTTGCATGCCCTCTCTCTTGACCTTGCTTACCCACCACATCATCTGACGGCTCTCTCTCTTGGTAAAATCACTTCTAGATTGAAAGTAAGTAAAATTTCTAACTCTTGACTAGGGCGATGGCCTATGTCATCGAGTTTAATTGTGTGCTCACCCATGTAAGTTGTGTGCTTTTTGTAATGTTCTTTTGTATGAATTGCTCATGTTTAAACGCGGTCACGCCTTTGGATGAGGTTGAGATTTACTTGGCTTAGAATTGACATCAAGTGGTGATGGCCAAAGCCTAAGAGACTTTGGATCGGAATAAAGGCATGCTTGTTCCAAGTTTGGTTTAGTGTAGGGATCACCCATGGTCGCGAGATCTTGAATTGACATTGAGGTGTGCTAGTTCCAAGTTTTGTTTGATACGAGAATTGCCCAAGCCCACGAGGTCTTGGTACGACATTAAAGCATGTCGGTTCCAAGTCTTGTTTGGTACGAGGATTGGCCTGAGCGTGTGATTTGAGCCATGAGCCAAGAATCGTGCCCAACATGTTGTATAGTATGGTAATAGGTATTCTGGCACACACATTCGAACAACCTTGCCCTTGGGGCTTGCATGCATACATTGGGTAAGAGGAAAGATAGAAAAAAAAAAAAAAAACTAGCTTGTGTGACATATGACGTGTGATCACATAAAGGAAAGTTAATGTAGCGACCTTATCTTGGGTGAACCACTTAGGGTTTTGTTAATAGATTACTAAGGCTAAACTTAGTTTAAGTTCTCCCAAACTCATACTAATTCACGACTTAGGTTCAAGTTCCTAACAAGCAAATAATTTTTCTCAATTAGGAGTTGTCACTAATCTGTTTTTGGTGGATCGATTAGAAGCACAAGTAAAGAAATTAGAGAATTACTTCACTTTTATGAACCAGAGATTAAATTAGTTTGGGGACGTGATTATACTAGATTTTTCTAATGCTATTTCGGTACATTTTCTCTTTTATTTGAAGAAATGTTGTGTAGGTACCTTGCATTGATATTATATTACTTCTACCATGTGTTGCAGCCCAATCTTGCCGCCCTCAATCCCTCTAGCGAGGAGAGAAAGGAGAAAATGATGCGTGATGGGTTGAGTGATTCAAGAACGAAGATTTTTTATAAGGGGAATTTTACGGTTAAGTGTATGGAGTAGTGTATACGGGGAAGAAATGGAAAGGAATAAGAACAGATAAAAACAATATCCTTCCAAGGTATAAAGGCAGCGCCACCAACCAAGGATGAGGATCGAGATCTACAAAGTTCACCACCAAGGAGTGATCTATGCTCCAAGGATAAAGAAACCGAAAGGAGTTATCCGCTCTCCAAAGGAATTCACTCAACCTAAGGAAATCTCACAATTCTCATTCATAAAATTCGTATCTCTTACATTGGATAGTTTTCCCCTCTTTATAGGAGGGTTTTAGTGCTAATGCATATTAAAAACGGACCTTAATAGCCTAGAAACTGACACTTTAATACATATTAAAAATAGACCTTAATAGCCTAGAAACTGAAACCTTAATACATATTAAAAACAGACCTTAATAGCCTAGAAACCGAAACCTTCGACTCTTGGGTTGCATAACAATAAAGACACATAATAACTTAATAAAAGCCTTTATTAACACGGGAATTAAATGCCTTTAATCTTCGGCCTTCTGCATTCTCGAACCTTCAAATTCGAGCTCCTCCCTTGACCAGAAAATAATCCTTCTGAAACTTCATCAACTGGTCATTCAAGACATTTAGAATGGCCTCCCATTGATAGTTATCGATATACCACGAAGTACCGGTAAGAAATTGACATTATTCATTGAAAATGATCCATCGAAGCACATAATGCCCAATTTCTCTCTTGGCTTGGATAAACATTGATGGTTCCGAGTTGTTGGATGGAGCTATGTTGGATACTCCCGCATCATCCCCCCCGGGTTGTTTGAGATTTGTCCTCAAATCTAGAAGGTTTTCATCCTCCAAGTAAAGAGAAAGGTCTCCCACGTTGAATGTTGCTGAAACTCCAAACTCTCCCAGAAGGTCAATCTTGTAAGCATTGTCACCAATTCGCTCCAAAACTTTAAAGGGACCATCAGCTCTTGGCATGAGCTTGTTCTTTCGACGAAATGGAAATCTCTCCTTTCTCAAGTGAAGCCATACAAGGTTGCCCGGTTGAAATTGAGCCTTCTTGCGATATTGATTAGCTTTCTTCTTGTAAGATTCGTTGGCCTTTTCAATGTTGGATCGAATCTGCTCATGGAGCTTCTTCATTGACTCAGCTCCTTTCTTGCCATCAAAGCTCACTTGAGAGTTAGAAGGAATTGGAATCAAATCAATGGGTGTAAGAGGATTAATTCCATACACAACTTCAAATGGCGATCGACCAGTAGTATAACTTGGCGATCGATTGTAAGCAAATTCAGCATGCGCAAGCTTTAAATCCCAATCTTTCAATGATTTACTCACCATACCACGAAGGAGAGTGGTTAGAGTACGATTTGTTACCTCCGTTTGGCCATCAGTTTGGGGATGACAAGCCGTGCTAAATAAGAGTCTTGTACCAAGCATTCTCCATAGAGTCCTCCAAAAGTGGCTTAAGAACTTGGAATCACGATCTCTTTGAAATATAATTCAGCAATATGAGATGCATCATTGGTCTTGTGACATGGCACGAAATGAGCCATTTTAGAGAACCGATCAACGACCACCATGATAGCATCTTTTCCTTTTTGAGTTCTTGGTAGAGCCACAATGAAATCCATGCTAACATCTTCCCAAGGCTGCAATGGTACTGGAAGTGGAGTATACAAACCTTGATGGAAATGACTTTTTGATCTATGACAAGTTGCACACCTTGATATGATAACATGCACATCTCCACTCATCTTTGGCCAATAGAAATGCTCTTGAAGAACCTCAAGAGTTTTGTTAATCCCAAAATGACCAGCCAATCCTCCACCATGCGCTTCTCGAATCAGCAATTCGCGAAAAGAACTCTTCGGCACACATAATTGATTTCCTTTAAAAAGAAACCCATCTTGCAAAGAATATATACCTTGAACTCCTCGTTTGCAATTGTTGATGATGGATGAGAACTCCGCATCTTCAGAATAAAGTGTTTTCATTGATTGAAATCCGAGAATCCTAGAGTCCAGAACCGCAAGCATAGAATATCTTCTTGATAAAGCATCTGCTACCACACATTAGCAAAAGAAAATGATTGAATACCCAATGTCTCTTGGAATCAGATAATTGCTTTGGCCTCATTGACTCCAGTGATCAAGCTGAAATATGCTTTGTCATAAGTTTTTGTCTTGGAATCAGATAACAGCTGAAATATGCCAACAGAACAGCGCCAATACCAACTTGCATCACACTCAATTTCAAATACTTTATCAAAATCAGGAAGTGCAAGAATAGGAGACTCACAAAGTTTCTGCTTGATTACCTCAAAGGCGTTTTGAGCAGTCTTTGTCCATTCAAAAGCACCATTCTTCATGCATTCAGTTATAGGAGCCATGACGGTACTAAAATTTTTGACAAACCGTCGATAAAAAGAAACAAGTCCATGAAAACTTCTTACATCAGAAATAGACTTCGGAACAGGCCAAGTTTTCATAGCTTCTACCTTGGCTTGATCAACAGAGATTCCATCTTTGGAAACCACATAACCAAGAAACACAATGCTTGGAGAGAAGAACTCACATTTCTCCATTTTAGCATATAGTTTTCGTTCTCTCAAGACATTAAAGACCTATGTTAGATGAGAGATATGCTCCTCCTCATTCCTACTATACACAGGAATATCGTCGAAATAAACAACGACAAATTGACCAATAAAGGAACGAAGAACCTCGTTCATAAGTCTCATGAAAGTACTCGGAGCATTAGATAATCCGAATGGCATAACCAACCACTCATAAAGGCCTCCCTTGGTCTTGAAAGCTGTCTTCCATTCATCACCTTCTCGCATTCTGATTTGATGATAACCACTCCGCAAATCTATCTTTGAAAACACAGAAGAACCATATAATTCATCTAGCATATCATCAAGTCTAGGTATAGGGTACCTATACTTAATGGTGATATTGTTGATGGCCCGGCTATCAACACATATCCGATATGTACCATCCTTCTTAGGCACAAGTAGAGCCGGAACAGAGCAGGGACTCATGCTTTCTCGAACGTATCCTTTGAGAATAAGTTCATTGACTTGTCTTTGCAACTCCTTTGTATCCTCTGGATTGCATCGATAAGCTGGCTTGTTTGGTAGTGGAGCACCGGGGATCAAATCAATTTGATGCTCAATACCTCTTATGGGAGGTAATCCAAGTGGCAAATCCTCGAGAAACACATCTGCAAATTCTTTCAACAAGCAATGCATTTTTGGATGTATGGGTCGCTCTATCTCACTCTTTTTCTCGACCACAAGCAAAGCAAAAACATTCTTTTGTTTGCTAATGGCTCTCTCAACCCGTGTCTCACTCAAGAACACATTTTCCTTACAAGTGTTTCCCTCTCCAGGTTGATTATTATGTATCGAATAAGGGCTCAATGGTAAAAGAGTAATGCATTTTTGTTCCTTCTGAAAAGAGTATGTGTTTTTCCGATCGTCATGCATAGCATTTATATCAAATTGCCACGGTCTACCCTATAACAAGTGGCATGCCTTCATTGGAATCACATCACATACAACCTCATCTCGATAGTTCTTCCCAATCGAAAATGATATAAGAACACGTTTGGTTACCTTGAGTTCATTCCCTTGATTGAGCCATTGGAGCTTGTATGGTTGAGGATGTTTCGTTGTTGGAAGCTTCAACTTGTCCACAAGAGTTGTCGAAGCAACATTGGTGCAGCTCCCACCATCGATGATCACCGAACACACCTTTCCATTAATAGTGCAACGCGTGTGAAATATATTCTCCCTTTGCTCTTTATTAGGAGAAACTTCAACATACAATGCTCTTCGGATGATCAACAGCTCACCATCATCAGCTTTCTCCACAACTTCTTCTTCCCGATTAGATTCGGAAATATTTTTGTCTTCATTATCATCAGCCTCTTGAAGCGCCGAATTGATCTCCTCAATTTCTTGAAGAGTCATAACTCTCCGATTTGGACAATTTGCTTGTAAATACCCAAAGCCATGGCACTTAAAGCATTTCCTTGCATCACCTTCAAACTTCTTTTGGACTTCTTTGGAAGGCTCTGCATTCTTTCCCTTGCCTCTGTCTTTTGTCGACGAACTCTCCCCCTTGCTTGAGGAAGCACCCTTAAAATAGGATGTCGCCTTTGTTGAGGTTCTGGAGGAAAACCTCTTGCGCTTCAATTGTTTTTTCACTTTTATGGCTAACTTGCATACGTCTTCAAAGGACCAATACGGTTGAAGTTCAACCATATCAGCAATTTCTCGATTCATGCCGCCAAGAAAATGAGCGATGGTTTGCTCGGGAACTTCTGGAACTTCACACCTCATTTTGAGTTGTTCAAACTCACGAATGTATTCTTCAACGCTCATCCCATGTTGTCTTAGGGAGTTCAGTTTGAGGAAGAGATCTTGCTTATAGTTGTCGGGCAAGAACCTCTTCTTCATCAACTTCTTGAGTTTTTCCCAAGACTTGATTCGGCCTTTTCCTTCCCTTGCTCGTTGATGCTTTAGATTCTCCCACCATAGAGAAGCATATTTGGTCAACCTTAGGATAGCAACCTTACATTTCTTCTCATCCGAATAGGATTTGAATTCAAAAATTCGTTCGGTTTTGTGTAGCCAATCTACAAAGTCGTCGGGATTAAGATTACCGTCAAACTCGGGGACCTCCACTTTAATGTCTCTTTCATCCTCCTTATGCCTCCCTCTCCGTCTTCGTCTTCGAATTGGAGATTCAGAATCACTAGAGTGCAAAATTGTTCGGTTGTCTCTAGTGGACTCGGAATCGACATCAGAATTTTGACGAGATTCAGAATCATCACGCCGAGGCCGTTCATTGGGACGCCTTGCTGGTTGTCCTTCTCTCGCCGGATTCTCTAGAAGATTGAGGACTCGCTCCATTTGTTGTTGAAGATTTTGGATTGCACGATCTCGCCTTTCGTTGTGCGCTTGCTCCAAAGTCAAGCCTCTAGGAACTTGTTCATCCATAAGGAATTTGTAACAAAAGAAAAAAAGGAATCACTCAAATGAGTTGCAACCTGGCTCTGATACCAATATTTTGATGCGTGATGGGTTGAGTGATTCAAGAACGAAGATTTTTTATAAGGGGAATATTTACGGTTAAGTGTATGGAGTAGTGTATACGGGGAAGAAATGGAAAGGAATAAGAGCAGATAAAAACAATATCCTTCCAAGGTATAAAGGCAGCGCCACCAACCAAGGATGAGGATCGAGATCTACGAAGTTCACCACCAAGGCCTAAAGCTTCCACCAGCCAAGGATAAAGGACTTCGGGATAGGAGAAGCTCACCACCAAGGCCTAAAGATTCCACCAGCCAAGGATAAAGGGCTTCTTGGTTCACGACCAAGGAGTGATCTGTGCTCCAAGGATAAAGAAACCGATAGGAGTTATCCGCTCTCCAAAGGAATTCACTCAACTTGAGGAAATCTCACAATTCTCATTCATAAAATTCGTATCTCTTACATTGGATAGTTTTCCCCTCTTTATAGGAGGGTTTTAGTGTTAATGCATATTAAAAACGGACCTTAATAGCCTAGAAACTGACACTTTAATACATATTAAAAACAGACCTTAATAGCCTAGAAACTGAAACCTTAATACATATTAAAAACAGACCTTAATAGCCTAGAAACCGAAACCTTCGACTCTTGGGTTGCATAACAATAAAGACACATAATAACTTAATAAAAGCCTTTATTAACACGGGAATTAAATGCCTTTAATCTTCAGCCTTCTGCATTCTCGAACCTTCAAATTCGAGCTCCTCCCTTGACCAGAAAATAATCCTTCTGAAATTTCATCAACTGGTCATTCAAGACATTTAGAATGGCCTCCCATTGATAGTTATCGATATACCACGAAGTACCGATAAGAAATTGACATTATTCATTGAAAATGATCCATCGAAGCACATAATGCCCAATTTCTCTCTTGGCTTGGATAAACATTGATGGTTCCGAGTTGTTGGATGGAGCTATGTTGGATGCTCCCGCATCAGAAAATGTCGGATTTAGAGATACCTGATCACGAGAGTTCTCTCATGGCTTAAGTTCTGAAAGATGTCATCACCTCGCCTTTTAGGTCAAACTTCTTGTGAGCTGCCTCCACGAGATTGTGAATTCTCCCAAACTTGTACCCCGTATGACAGTTGAGTATCGCGACCCGTACCCACACGGGCAATACACCTTGGGAGAGGAGATTGGGTGTGAATATTGGATTTGTGGATACCTTTACCATGGTAGCTCTCTCGATAGTACACTTCACCCATAAAGATGACATCACTTCATCTTTCGGGGTATTGCTTATCGAGTATGCTAAACCATGGTGAGTTACATCGAAACCCATATCCACGCAACGGGTTCATTTATACAGTCTAGTTGTTTATGACAACCTAAAAATAAGACGGGGGTTGCCATGAACATCTTTTTTAGGGATCAACTAGAAACCCAATCAAGGGTTGGGAGTACTCCTCCGATTCCTACGCACCCAAATGTCTAGATTTAGGGACTTAGGTTATGCTAATATTCCTGTTAATGCCCTTTCAGTACCTAAACAATATGTTATGTTTTCATAACATGTCCATGTGTTTCTTTTTACATTTTTGAGATCGTTAGTCCTAAACTAAATGGTCATGTATGGTTGGTTGTTTTCACGAGAAAATGAAAAGGAAACATCCATTGAATTGAAAATTGCGAAGTAGTAAGTAAACAAACAAGGAAAGCTATAAATCTATCATGCAATCCTAGAAAATATAAAAGAGAAACACAATTGAAAAAGATAAGAGGAAGAGAGGTCTTGCAACTCATCAGGCTTTATACAACAAATAGAACCTGAGACATATGTTGGAGAAATGAATAGTATATGATAATAGTCATTATGGACATCGACCTCCACTGTCTTCGCTCTTTCTCCATCTTCAGGGTCATAATCTAAACCTAATCTAGAAACCTATAACTAGGTACATACAATGAAAATAAACAAGCATAAACATTAAAACAATAAAAAACTTGACATCATGTCAAGATCAATCATTTAAAAAAATTTCAATGTGAAAATAATATTTGGGGCCTCGAGGTCAGCCTTTGTCTTTCATGCGATGGTCCCACTAAGACGTCTATCCAATCCATTTTTGTGACTTATAGCCATTATTGACCAATGGTGTTCTCATGTGGCCAATAATGTTTATAAGTCTCCTAACCAACCAATTTATGTGATCCTACGGTTTTCCCTCGATATCGTGCATCACCCTACCATTCATCTAAAAGTCACATGCATTGCAGAAATTTAAACATGCATGCAGGTCTTTTAGACCTTGTTTATTAAACAATTGGACAAATGAGTGTGTTGTCGATGAATCACTTATTACTAAAGTCACACGCTAATCACAAACACATACATTTCTAATGAATGGTGTGATTATATGTATGAGGGATACGTGTGATATTTCAAAGACATATTTAAAAATCATCTACCAAAAAAAAAAAAAAAAAAAAAAAGAGACAAAGTGATGTCTCGGCTATGAAAGGCATTCAATTGCTAAGGCTAGCTCAAGGCTTGCATAAATGCACTCACAAGCGTCGAAGGTATTTTGAATACAATTCAAATTGTGACTTTCATAGCATTAAATCTGGATTTAAAAAGGTCTGAAAATATCCAGAATTAAGTAATATTTAGGCTATTGACCACATTCAAATTTTTAGGCTGGGGCTTGCATAAGTGTCATAGGCATTTTGAATATGGTCTAACTCATAAGTGTCATAGGCATTTTGAATATGGTCTAAATCATGATTTTTCGTCAAGCCAAATGGAGCTTTGGAAAAGAATTTCATCGAGCGAAAATATGGATCACACACACACAATTTGAATTTAAAGACAATATGGTAATTAAACAACCAAATAAGTAGTAAGAAAAATGATAAATCTAACATGCAACCCTAAACAATGAGTGAAAATAAAGTGCTATCGTGACCCGATCTTGCTGCCCTCGATCTTTCACCACGAGGAAAGGACAGGGGGAAAGGTCGGGCTTAGACGTACTTGACTAGGAATGTTCCCTCATGATTCTCAACCATAAAAATATTATTACCTCATTCCTTGGACAAACCTCTTGTAAGTTCCCTTTAGAAAGTCGCGAGTTCTCCCAAACTCATACTCCGCGTGACAGCAGAGTATTGCAACCCGTATCCACACGGGCGACACACTTTAAGAGAGGAGGTCATGTAAATATCGGATTAAATGGTACTATTACCATGGAAACCCTTTCGCTAGTACTCTTTCCTAAGGAGGGCATCACTTCATCCATTAGGAATGTTCCAATGGTGGATATGCTAAATCATGGTGAGTCATATCGGGACCTGTACCCCACGTTATGAGTTAATTTATATAGTCTAGTTATTTACGACAGTCTAAAATAAAGACAGGAGTTGTCACTAATCTCATGTCGGGGGTCGACTAGAAAACCCAATCAACGGTCGGAAGTATTCTCTTAATTCCTACACAACCAAATATCTAGATTCGGGAACTTGGGTTATGCTAATATTTCTATTAGCACCCTTTCGATATCTAAACAATATGTTGTATTTACCTAATGTGTCTATGCATTTCTTCTTACATTTTCAGGATTGTTAGTCCTAAACTAAACGATCATGCATGGTTGGTCATTTTCATACTATTCTATTTTTAAAGAAAGCAAAAAACAATCAATGGAATTGAAATTACGAGACAGTAAGTACACAATCAAAGAAAGCAATAAGTATCTCATGCAATTCTGGAAAATGTAAAAGAAAAACACAATTGAAAAAGATAAGAGGATGAGAGAAAACCCACAACTTGTTGGGCTTTAATATAACAAATGGAACCCGAGACATATGTTGGGGAAATGAATAGTACATGATAATGGTCGGAATGGACATCGACTTCCGCCGTCTTCGCGCTTTCTTCATCTTTGGGATCTTAAACTATACCTAATCTAGAAATCTTTAACTAGGTACATACAATGAAAAGAAGCAAGTATACACATTAAAACAATAAAAAAACAACACATCATCTCAAGATCAATCACTTAATCCATTTTGTGACTTATAGCCATTATTGACCAATTGTGTTCTCGCATGGTCAATAACATTTATAAGTCTCATAACTAAGTGACCTATGTGATCTTAAGGTTTTCCCTCGACATCATGCATTGATCCTATCATACATCTAAAAATCACATGCATTGCAGGAATTAAACATGCATGCATTTGGACATTGTTTCTCAATCAATCAAACAAGAAAGTGAACTGTTGGCGAGTTACTTATTATCAAGGGAATGCACCAATAAAAAACACAGGTATTTCTATATGAAGGACGTGATTATTTGCATGGAGGATACATATGATGTTTCAAAGACATATTTTGAAATCATATACAAAAAGTTTCGAGACAAAGTGAAGTCTCGGCTATGAAAGGCATTCATTGCCAAGGCTAGCTCATGGCTCACATAAATGTACTCACAAGTGTCACAGGCATTTTGAATAAAATTCAAACCGTGACTTTCACGATGTCAAGTGAGGATTTTAAAAAGATTTGAAAATATTTATAATTAAGGAATAACTAGGTTACGGAATACATTCAATTACCAAAGCTAGCCTAGGGCTCGTATAAATGTACTCACAAATATCGCAGACATTTTAAATATGGGCCAAATCACAATTTTCCTTAAGGCAAATCGAGCTTTGGAAAAGAACTTTTTAACAATTGTTTTTGGGAAACTTCATATGTATCAAAGTATTTTTTAAATTTGATTTGAAAAGATGATTTGTCCAAAAATAATTTAACAATGAATATCGGGGTATTTAGAGCAACTTTTATGAAGATGGAATAACCTAGGTTCATGCACAAATGAACCTAGAAAGTTTATCTAAATAATCACAATCATGTTCACATCAGAAAAATTTCTGACCAAGTAGGATGTTACCGTAAAATTGAATAATGTCCAGCGAAAATTATGACAAAATTCATTGATATGAAGGACATAATAACGAACAACTTTTGTGAAGAAAGTTTTCCTAAAAGAGCTATACATGATTTTACAAAAATCGAACAACAAGCAACAACATGCCAGAAAGTTGTCAAAACAGTAGGACACTTAGACAATATCACAATGATTTGTCCTATCAAAACAAGCCTAAAAATCACCAAACTTTTACAAAATGTAGCCAACATGTTGGTAAACGAGTTTCTTTAAGAGGCCAAGTGTAAAATCCTAATAGAAAAAATGGAACATAAATATCAAAGGTCTGTCGAAACATGAGTTAGAACATGAGTCTAAATTAGATCCCATGTCTAGACTTTGATTTGTTTTGAAAAAAATCGAAAGTGGTCCAAACAATAAGCGATTGATGTGAAATTAGTGGTATTAGAAACCTCTAAGTGTCCCTTATGATTTCCTAGAAGGGCTTGAGTCCAAATTAAGTCAATTAAGTGCTCTGAGGTCAAGATCTCCGAAAATGCGCATATTAGTAACTAAAAAACAGAACATAAACATGCATCAATAAATCTCAAAACCATTAAAGTAATGCACAAATGGCATGAAGAATATCGCATGTGACATAGAATTTGATGCGACAAACAATTGGGGTGATCATTTAACCCTAAATTGGCATGAGAAAATGTCATACAATTCGATGACAATACGAGATGACTCGAGATTCATGATGAAATGCTTGAGAGTTTTTAGGTAAACCTGCGGTTTTATGGTACATATTAATCATGCAAAATGACACTTAAATGCAATGACGTGAACATGTATTCAAACCTTATAACATGAGGTTTAAGTGTCAAGAAGACATTATCATAAAATTTGGACTCTAAATGACTCAAACAAACATGGCAAAATGCATGTACAACAAGATTTGGTTTCGGCATTAGCCTCACAAAATGCGCACGATTTCAGATATCTCAAGAAGTGAAAAAATCTTACAAAAAATCGTACATACAGAATATGTGGTGATGAATGTTTCTTGTTAAGGATTCAAAACCTAAATATGATTGCATAAATGGTAGCAAAAATGACAAAACAACGATACACATTTAGATTATAAACAGATACAACACGTTTTAACCTTAACTCATGCAATTGGCTCACTTTGTCAAAGTGAAGTGTGATTTCTGGACTTCACCCAAGCCTTGAGTACACACAACGGTTCATGCCACGTCAACAAGTTTGCCGTCAAACTACATCATTGGCACCATTTATGGCCACCGTTTCGTCACCATCATCACTGTACCAAACCATCCCGTTTCGTCACGTCATTGCGGCATCCCCTTATCGTCACACCTCTGCCGCATCATGACAACTCAATCATCGTCCAGCCTTTCATCTCATTTGAAATTTTCTTCATGAAATGCCATGAACAAGACCGATGTTTACATCTCCGCCCACGTCGCCAAGCCGAGTTCCATGTTAACTCTTCATCAATTTCATGCAAGTTGTTTTCAACCCCACACGTCCACACCATCGTTCGGCAAATGTTGACCCCGAAGCTGCCCCACGTCAACCGCCCCTTCCTCATGCACAACGGAGACTTTGACCACCACAGCTTCATGCACGCTTTCTTCTTCTTCGCTGGCCAGCAAATGGGAGACGTTGACCACCATGCAGCCACGTTCTCCCCCTTCCTCCGCAAGCCAATCTTCATGAGCTGCCATGTTGACCAGAACGTGTCAATCAAAGAACACAAATCTGGCCATGCAAAGTCGGCGGCCCTTTGCTTCTCCTTGAGCGTAACACGCACGGCCAGCTGGCTTTCCCTCCGCTGCCAGCGTTCAACGAGCTGCCACCGCGATTTTAATTTGTTGACTCATAAAGTCAACCAGCGGAGAAGCAAAAAGCAGCAGAGAAGACCTTTTCTTTTTCCTCAGCGCAACTTCCTTGGCTCACTAATACTTTCAGCAGCTAAACTTCTTCCCCAGGCTTTCATAGTTCGTTTTGTTCTCGTTCGCTGCTCCCCGGCTTCGCCACCATACCGCCGTCTTGCCATCAGCCACGCCTCCGTTCAGCTCGCGTCGCCTCGCCACCAGCCACGCCCACAGCTCACATCATCGGATTCAAGGCAAGTAGATGTCTACTAAGTTATGCTATGTGAATCCCGTTATTACTCGGTGAGATGCGTTCCGACAGGATTCTACAAACTAACATTATTTCCATGATACTCGTGTCGATTGGTGAGTTCAGAACTTGTCGGACTAACGGCAAACTTTGCTAGTGAAATTGCGTGCCTTTCTATGGTCAAACTCGAGTTGGGGAGCAATGCGTATATTTACGTTAGTATTTCAGAATTTTAAGATGGATTATAGACGAGTTGTTTTAAAATTTTAGGGTCAGAACTAAGGTTATCGACCCGCGGGCTTGCTGGTTTCGATATTGCAGGAAATGTTTAAAGTTCTTGATGCGAGCTGTTATGTGGAAATTCCAAGTTTATGAAACGTGAGAATGCGTTCAGTCCATGCATGTGAATTTCGAAAAATATTAGTGGTTGAATTGTGAAATTTGATTTCGATCTATTCAAGCTCTCGATTTTATGAAATGTTTTGCCGACATGGATTTGATGCCCCCTTAAGATTTCGTTGCACTTTGATTTATACTATAATTCAAGATTTTGGAATCAAAGTAATTTCCATGTATTAGCGGCATGAAAGATGTTCTGGCATGAAACTATTGGATTGCTACACCATGGTACTTGAGTAACAAATGTCGTCGGTCCACATTGAAGACGATGCCCCGGGTGTCGGCATGCCTGGAGGGGTGTGAAAACGATGCCCTATGGACGCCTGGGGACTGTAATTGAGGCCTGGAGGTCGTGATTGAGCCCTCGAGGTCCTCGTGACGCTAGGTGGGGTGCGAGATGCAAGGAGGTGTAATGTGATACACTTCAAATGCCCAGGGACTGAAATAAGAAACCAAAGGTCCTCGCGATGCCAAGTGGGGTACGAGATGCCTGGAGGATGGTACACGGTACCCTCTAGAAGATGGTGGTAGTGAATATAGATGAATTGAATTCCTAAATTCTCATTGTTTTCTGATATACCGTTTCTTTTAATGAAATCCTTTTGAACTGATGCATATTTATTATTCCAGCTGTGTACTTTGTTTTGGAGTGCATGGAATCGGGTGGCGATAGCTTTGCGTAATATAGTTTAGTAGACTCTTATTTGCTGAGTAGTTATACTCACTCCTTGTGGAACTGTTATGTTTCAGAGATGTGACCGGACCATTCCAGCCCACGTCTTCCACCATGTTCTGTGGCATTCCAATCGACCTCAGGTGGGATCAGGGGGGGCATGTGAATGTCACGTTCATCCGGATTACAGTCATCCTAACAGTGGATGCCAGTCTCCCGATGGGCCCCGTATTGGTGGGGTTCATTATACTATAAGCCTGGGTCAATGGATCTACAGTGGGGCCGCTTCCACTTCTGGATGACGATGACGGTTCAAGTGGGGTCAAGTAGGAGGAGGACCCGGGGGAGGATGGCATCATTTTTGGACAACCAGGACGTGATCTGAAGATGATTGTGTGAATAGATTGCAGGAGGGTCGGGACAAAATTTTGGATTAGCTAGAAAAAGGGGACTTTTTGGCCTTGATGTATTGACCGGAGTCGTCTAAAATTATAAATAAATAAAAGTGCCTGATTTTATGTGTGCGTTGTTTTAAGTTGTGATGGGATAGTCGATACATGCTTCCGCAATGAAAAGAATAGTAATGCCAGGGAAATGCCGTGGCGACCCCAATGGGTCTTAGGGTCGTCACATGAAGACTTTGCAAAGTATGCATCAATTGAACATATGTATCGTGTATTTCAATTCTCATGAAGGATTTAAGACCAAATAGGTGCATTTGTGGACTCAATTTTATAAAAATAGAATTCAAACCAACATAGGAATGATTGTTCTATGTTTAGATCTAAGTGATTTTGACCTAATTAAACTCATCCAAAAATCACAATAAATTTATATAATGTTCTCCCCACAATTACAAGGAACTTTCATGAAGTTCTCCTAGAACTTAACAAAATTAGAGATCAATATGGAATACACAAACCTAGAGTTGGATTTGAGTATATATGACCTAGTTAAGGACATCCAAAAATAGTGAAAAAATTACAGGATGTTTTTCACATATTTATAAGAAACTTTCATGAAGGAAAGTTCTTATAGAACTCAACACAAAAATCATTACAAAAATGACAAAATTAGAGATTAATATAGAACAAATTGACCTAGACTTGGGTCTGAGTAGATCTAACCTAGTTAAGCACATCCAAATTCATGAAAAAATTACAAGATGTGCACAAAACGATTTGGAACAAAACACATGAAGAAAAGATTGTCCAAAAAACATCACCGAATGTTACACAAATAGTAAAGTCTCATTTCATAGCAAAAATAGAATCGATAATCCAACTAAACTACAGTAGAATTGCTCATCTTTAGAGATTTTTCGAGGGTCAAATGTTGCTTGATTGGGGCATACGACCAACTATTTCAAAGCTCAAAATATCTATGATCTAATCCCAAGAGGACTCAAGTTGAAACGAGGTTGTTTTGGACCTCGTTTTGGTCAAAACAATAAATCAATCCTAAGGCTACAAAAGTGCATATTTAAGCAAAATCAAATACAATCAATATCAAGCTTTAGTGACTCATCAAAGATCACGTGAGCATAGCATATATCCCTAATATTGAACCTTAGCCTTGGCTAGCTATTTTGGCCTTGCTTCATAGGGTTCGAGACCGATAAATTACCTTTTATCATGATTTAGTTCAAAATCGATTGAAGTTTTCACGAAAACTTAATCTGGACACCAAGTCATGAACAATTAATTTTGGTCCCCTAATTAGGATTCAAAACCACAATTCGTATTTTGACTAAGTAAATCACAAAATTGAATGTGCATATGGATTTAAAACAATTTGTAAACCATATGTCAAAGAAGGAATTACACCTAATTATGACTAGAATAAAAGTAATTTTATTTTTGGTCGATTTAGAACCCAAAATCGAAAAATTTAGAAAGAAAGATTCTTAATCGGATTTTATGAAATTCTTGACATAAAAGTCAAATTGTCATTAAAAAAATGTATTTGTGCATTTTTTTATTTTTTTCCATTTTTTGGTCAAAATTTTGACCAAAAGTCAACCATTAGTTGACTTTTCTTAAAATTTCGATTTTTTGCTCAAATATTTGAATTTTCGAGAAATTGATTTAGCAATAGTGAAATTAAGGCTAAATGACATTTTTAGGGTAAACAGTCAATTTTTTACCCATGGTTGACTTTTGGTCAAATGATTGACCAAAAAGTCAGCATGAACATCAACCGTTTGACTTTTCGACTTTTTCTTGAAAATAAACTAGAAATTTTAAAAAAATACAATTCAAAAAAAAAAAAGAAAAACGACACTTTTTTTTCCTAAGAAATGAGACTCCGTCGCTATCAGAAACCCAAAATCTCGATTTTTTTTATTATTTAATGATGCATCGATTAAGAATTAGGTGTCAACAACTGCAAAAAAAGAAAAAACTTGCACGTTGTTGGGTGTTTGTACAAATAAAGCAACCAAAACATATATCAGGAAAAATGGTTATAATGATATGGTTGAAATTGACATCGAACTTCATTGTTTTCAAGTCTTGAAGAATCTCCATCTTTGGGGCTTAATCTAATACCAAAATAAATCTAGGCTAGGTACGTACAGAGGGAAAGAAACAATTGTTCATGACAAAACAAATAAAAAGCATGAGAAACAATTGTTGACACCTAATTTTTAGTAGACACTTCAAAAAGGCAAAAGAAATCGAGATTTGGGTTTTCGATTGTGACATAGCTTGTTTCTTGTCCAAAAAGTGTCAGCATTCACTCACTCTTTTGCAATGTTGCTTTTAGGCAATTTTCTTTTCATTTTCAAGACAAACTCAAAAAGTCGAATGTTTGACTTTCGAGTTGACTTTTGCTCAACCATTTAATTAAAAGTCAACCCCCGGTCGAAAGTTCACTTTTCACCTAAAAATATGTCAATTAGTTTTAATTTCACTTCTCTTGAATCAATTTTTCAAAAATCCAAATATTTGACCAAAAAATCAACTTTCTGGAAAAGGTCAAGTAAATAGTTGACGTTTGGTTTAACATTTGACAAAAAAATTGAAAAAATAAAAACATTATTTGATTTGTGTCTTGAAAATTTAACAAAATTTGATTCAGAACATATTTTTTGAATTTTTTGATTTAGGTTCTAAATCGACCAAAAATAAAATTGCTTTTGTTTTAGCTATAATTAGGTGTAGTTCCTTTTACAATATTTAATCTAGAGGTTATTTTTAATACATCATTCATTCAATTTCGAGAATTACCATGTCGAAAGGCGAATTGTGATTTTAAACCCTAATTATGGGGTCAAAATTGATTCTTCATGGTTTATAAATGGATGATTATTTTCGACTCATTTTCTTAAGATAAGTCCAAATGCTGGGTCAATTTTGAGAAATTCACATGAGAACTTCTTGATTGAGGGATGTCGCTTTCTTGAAGGTAAAAAATAAATCGAGCTGTTGAGCTTTAATTAAAGAAATTTAGGTTGATCCATTCAAGACGAAATTTCTATTTCACGAATCTAGGTCCAATTTTAATATTAGACCATGATTAGTTTTTGGCCTAATCTTATTGCTTTACTCTAAGGTCAATTTGAATGCATTAGATGATCCTCCACATGAGTAATTAGCTAAATACTTTGCAATATTAATTGAATTCAATTGCAATTAATTTGCAGTTTTTTTTTTTTGGTAAAGGTAAGAGATAAATTAACTATTGCAAAACGTTATACAACTGTACAACAAGGGGAGCCCCGGCACCAGCTTGCACTCAAAGAGAGAAACACAATGAGTGGAGGGGTACCAAGGGGGGAGAAAAGAAAAAAGAAGCTGCGGCGAGGATACAAAGCACGGGGACCACCAGCAGCAGAAGGGCAACAAAGAGGCCAACAAACAAGAAAAAACAATTAATTTGTAGTTTTAGCTATAGAATTGCAAAATTGCTTATTTTAGCTTATAATGCTCAATTTCATGTACCCATGATTTAGGTCCATTGTTTTCATAATAATCACACATTAAGTCAAAAAAAGTCCATAAATTGCATTAAGAAAGTTTAATTGGCTTAATTGGATCAAAATTGCACAATTTTTCCTTAAATCATGTAAGTTTTCTCTTTAATTTGGTCATTTGAGGACTAAATTACATAAATTTTGAACCCAAAAGGACCTTATGGGTTAGAATAGGCTGGAACTGACAAGAACTGATCAAGAATTAGTCAAGAACCAGTCAACTGATGTGAACCGATCAACAAGGCACGTCGATTTGACCCCTTGCCGGCCGGTTTCGAACTTTTGATGATCAGTTCTAGGTTCTTCACCTCATCAATTTTATCTCTGCCTCCTTACATTTTGATGATTTTATGGTTTAACCCCTAATTTTATAAATTTAAAATTTTGTCCCTAATTAGGCCTTCAAGTGCAATTCTCGTTTTAATTCCTAATTTTAGCAAATTAGACCCATCTGATCAGTCATTCGATGTATCTTACAATCAATTAACCCTTTAGAAATTCAATTTGGCTAATAAATCAAGTTTTTGATCGTTGGATTAAACCGATTGTCGAGATGGTTGATTTTGGACTAGTATAAAAGTGCTTTCACTTTAATTTTTTAAGGGGGTCCTTTTTTTTCTTTGCAAATTCTCTCTCTACGTATTTTTCTCTCCCTTTCCGGTCTCTTTGTGCTCTCTCTAGTCGAACTGACCCCATGCCGATAGCTCACTAGCCATCGTCCAACCCTAGCGGTCCCCCTTACTTGCTTTGTCGGTCTCTAGCAACCACCACTTGCTCCAATGGTTGATTGATTAGTGAAAGCCGATCTAATCACTATTGGTTTAAAAAAAAGAAAACGGCGACAAAGCAGATTTTGAGTTTACTGACTTGATGGACAGTCCGGTGGCCTTGATCGACAGAGTAGATCTCGCCGATCCATCCTTAGCTCTCCTCTCAACCTGACTCTGGTTGGGAACTAGTAGATTAGCCATCGGAACAACTCCAGTGGCCTGATCTTTCCAAGCATGTTAAAGACCGGTCCAATAGGACCGATTCTGTCTTCGTGCTAAATCACCGATTCAGTCTTCCCTTATGGTAGCTCATGGTGGCCACATTTGTTCCTTGGAGTGCCAAATCAAGTTTCGGCAACAATCTCTTTGTTCAATCGAAGATCAAAATTGATGAAATCGCAAAAAAGTTGGTTTATAAAACTCAAATCCAATGAAGTGAGATCGGCATATCAAATTAGGGCTAGGATTCAAACTTAGAACTAAATAAAATACTTAGTTTGATGAGATTGATTAAAGATTTGCTTAGTTTGAAGTTCATTGAAATTGAACTTGATGTGATTTGAATGTGATTTGTGCTAATTTGCAATTTTCGTGCAATAGAACCTAGGTTACTGTTTGGCTTGGAAAGAAGCATTAGATCAGCTTATTTGATCTCAATATCTTTTAGACTTAGAAAATAAGTTCCAAAACATTTGATTTGATAGGTCACCTGCCCAAAACAGAGATCATTTGACCCTCGAAAAACAACTCGTAATCTGGTCGATTTTGCAATGTTTTTGATACGTTTTTAGTTTTGGTTTTCTTCTGCCTTCTGACATTGCTATTTTTGTGTTGATTCTGGTGATCAATTTTTGAGAAATTTTTGAAAAATGTTTAAGTAGGTGAAAATTGCTTAGATTTGAGCCTAGATTAATTTGCCCGACACCAAGATGAATTGTATTTTAGTAAAAAAGAGCATATAGATGAGTTCATTTAGTCTTAGGATCTTCATGAAACTTGAAATACACGTCATGGACATTCTAACAATAAGTGAATTGCATGATTTGCTCATCACTTGTTATGTCGATTGCATGTTCAAACATGTTAGGGTAGTATTCCATAACATGCATCTGTTTTTCTATTTTCATCATGGTTTGTGTGGTCATAATTAGGCTATCATATATAAACGAAAAATGATCTTCGTTATTGATGTGGGAGCATCCAACGTAGCTCTATGGACCAACTCAGAACCATTGATGCTTATTCAAGCCAATAAAGAAGTTGGGCATTATGTGCTTCGATGGATCATTTTGAATGAATAATGTTAATTACTTATTGGTACTTTGTGGTATATCGATAGGTATCAATGGGAGGCCATTTTAGATGTCTTGTATGACCAATTGATGAAGTTTCAGAAGGATTATTTTCTGGTCAAGGGAGGAACTCGAATTTTGGGAAGGCTAGAGGTTCACGAAAGCGGTTCAAGAATATGGAAAGCCAAAGGTTCGAGAACACGGAAAGCTAACAGTTCGAGTATGTGGAAGGCCGAAGATTAAAGGGCATTTAGTTCCCGTAATAAAGGCTTTTTATTAAGTTCCTAGCTGTTTTTATTTTTAGAGCTCAAGAGTCGAACATTTTAGTTTAGGGCATTTAGTTCCCGTGATAAAAGGATTTTTATTACGTTCCTAGCTGTTTTTATTTTTATGTAGCTCAATAGTCGAACGTTTCAATTCCTAGGTCATTAAAGCTTGTTTTTAATATTTCCTAAGGCTAAAATCCTCTTATAAATAGGGGAAACTATCCAATGTAGGAGATATACGAATTTCATGAATAAGAATGGTGAGATTTCCTCAACTTGAGTGAACTCCTTTGGAGAGTGGATAACTCCTTTCGGTTTCTTTATCCTTGGAGAGTAGATCACTCCTTGTGATGCGGGAGCATCCAACGTAGCTCCATCCACCAACTCGGAACCATCGATGTTTATCCAAGCCAAGAGAGAAATTGGGCATTATGTGCTTCGATGGATCATTTTCAATGAATAACTATCAATGGGAGACCATTCGAAATGTCTTGAATGACCAGTTGATGAAGTTTCAGAATGATTATTTTCTGGTCAAGGGAGGAGCTCGAATTTGAAGATTCAAGAATGCAGAAGGCCGAAGATTAAAGGAATTTAATCCCCGTGTTAATAAAGGCTTTTAATAAGTTATTATGTGTCTTTACTGTCATGCAGTCCAAGAGTCGATAGTGTCAGTTTCTAGGCTATTAAGGTCTGTTTTTAATATGTATTAAGGTGTCAGTTTCTAGGCTATTAAGGTCCGTTTTTAATATGCATTAACACTAAAACCCTCCTATAAAGAGGGGAAAACTATCCAATGTGAGGGACACGAATTTTCATGAATGAGAATGGTGAGATTTCCTTAACTTGAGTGAACTCCTTTGGAGAGTGGATAACTCCTTTCGGTTTCTTTATCCTTGGAGCGTAGATCACTCCTTGGTGGTGAGCCAAGAAGCCCTTTATCCTTGGCTGGTGGAATCTTTAGGCCTTGGTGGTGAGCTTCTCCTATCTCGAAGTCCTTTATCCTTTGGCTGGTGGAAGCTTTAAGCCTTGGTGGTGAGCTTCGTAGATCTCGATCCTCTTCCGGTTGGTGGCGTGGCCTTTATACCTTGGGAGGAGATCGTTTTATCCGTTCTTATTCCTTTCCATTTCTTCCCGTATACACCACTCCATACACTTAACCACAAAATTCCCCTTATAAAAAATCTTCGTTCTTGAATCACTCAACCCATCACGCATCAAAATATTGGTATCAGAGCCCAAGGTGCAACTCATTTGAGTGATTCCTTTCTTTCTTTTGTTACAAATTCCTTATGGATGAACAAGTTCCTAGAGGCTTGACTTTGGAGCAAGCGCACAACGAAAGGCGAGATCGTGCAATCCAAAATCTTCAACAACAAATGGAGCGAGTCCTCAATCTTCTCGAGAATCCGGCGAGAGAAGGGCAACCAGCAAGGCGTCCCAATGAACGGCGTCGGCGTGACGATTCTGAATCTCGTCAAAATTCTGATGTCGATTCCGAGTCCACTGGAGACAACCGAACCATTTTGCACTCTAGTGATTCTGAATCTCCAATTTTAAGACGAAGACAAAGTGGGAGGCATAAGGAGGATGAAAGAGACATTAAAGTGGAGGTCCCCGAGTTTGACGGTAATCTTAATCCCAATGACTTTGTAGATTGGCTACACAAAACCGAACGAATTTTTGAATTCAAATCCTATTCGGATGAGAAGAAATGTAAGGTTGCTATCCTAAGGTTGACCAAATATGCTTCTCTATGGTGGGAGAATCTAAAGCATCAACGAGCAAGGGAAGGAAAAGGCCGAATCAAGTCTTGGGAAAAACTCAAGAGGTTGATGAAGAAGAGGTTCCTGCCCGACAACTATAAGCAAGATCTCTTCCTCAAACTGAACTCCCTAAGACAACTTGGGATGAGCGTTGAAGAATACATTCGTGAGTTTGAACAACTCAAAATGAGGAGTGAAGTTCCAGAAGTTCCCGAGCAAACCATTGCTCGTTTTTTCTTGGCGGCATGAATCGAGAAATTGCTGATATGGTTGAACTTCAACCGTATTGGTCCTTTGAAGACGTATGCAAGTTAGCCATAAAAGTGGAAAAACAATTGAAGAGCAAGAGGTTTTCCTCCAGAACCTCAACAAAGGCGACATCCTATTTTAAGGGTGCTTCCTCAAGCAAGGGCGAGAGTTCGTCGACAAAAGACAAAGGCAAGGGAAAGAATGCAGAGCCTTCCAAAGAAGTCCAAAAGAAGTTTGAAGGTGATGCAAGGAAATGCTTTAAGTGCCATGGCTTTGGGCATTTACAAGCAAATTGTCCAAATCGGAGAGTTATGACTCTTCAAGAAATTGAGGAGATCAATTCGGCGCTTCAAGAGGCTGATGACAATGAAGAACAAAATATTTCCGAATCTGATCGGGAAGAAGAAGTTGTGGAGAAAGCTGATGATGGTGAGCTGTTGATCATCCGAAGAGCATTGCATGTTGAAGTTTCTCCTAATAATGAGCAAAGGGAGAATATATTTCACACGCGTTGCACTATTTATGGAAAGGTGTGTTCGGTGATCATCGATGGTGGGAGCTGCACCAATGTTGCTTCGACAACTCTTGTCGACAAATTGAAGCTTCCAACAACGAAACATCCTCAACCATACAAGCTCCAATGGCTCAATCAAGGGAATGAACTCAAGGTAACCAAACGTGTTCTTATATCATTTTCGATTGGGAAGAACTATCGAGATGAGGTTGTATGTGATGTGATTCCAATGGAGGCATGCCACTTGTTATTGGGTAGACCGTGGCAATTTGATATAAATGCTATGCATGATGGTCGGAAAAACACATGCTCTTTTCAGAAGGAACAAAAATGCATTACTCTTTTACCATTGAGCCCTTATTCGATACATAACAATCAACCTGGGGAGGGAAACACTTGTAAGGAAAATCTGTTCTTGAGTGAGACACGGGTTGAGAGAGCCATTGGCAAACAAAAGAATGTTTTTGCTTTGCTTGTGGTCGAGAAAAAGACTGAGATAGAGCGACCCATGCATCCAAAAATGCATTGCTTGTTGAAAGAATTTGCAGATGTGTTTCCGGAGGATTTGCCACTTGGATTACCTCCCATAAGAGGTATTGAGCATCAAATTGATTTGATCCCCGGTGCTCCACTACCAAACAAGCCAGCTTATCGATGCAATCCGGAGGATACAAAGGAGTTGCAAAGACAAGTGAATGAACTTATTCTCAAAGGATACGTTCGAGAAAGCATGAGTCCCTGCTCTGTTCCGGCTCTACTTGTGCCTAAGAAGGATGGTACATATCGGATGTGTGTTGATAGCCGGGCCATCAACAATATCACCATAAAGTATAGGTACCCTATACCTAGACTTGATGATATGTTAGATGAATTATATGGTTCTTCTGTGTTTTCAAAGATAGATTTGCGGAGTGGTTATCATCAAATCAGAATGCGAGAAGGTGATGAATGGAAAACAGCTTTCAAGACCAAGGGAGGCCTTTATGAGTGGTTGGTTATGCCATTCGGATTATCTAATGCCCGAGTACCTTCATGAGACTTATGAACGAGGTTCTTCGTTCCTTTATTGGTCAATTTGTCGTTGTTTATTTCGACGATATTCCTGTTTATAGTAGGAATGAGGAGGAGCATATCTCTCATCTAACACAGGTCTTTAATGTCTTGAGAGAACGAAAACTATATGCTAAAATGGAGAAATGTGAGTTCTTCTCTCCAAGCATTGTCTTTCTTGGTTATGTGGTTTCCAAAGATGGAATCTCTGTTGATCAAGCCAAGGTAGAAGCTATGAAGACTTGGCCGGTTCGAAGTCTATTTCTGATGTAAGAAGTTTTCATGGACTTGTTTCTTTCTATCGACGGTTTGTCAAAAATTTTAGTACCGTCATGGCTCCTATAACTGAATGCATGAAGAATGGTGCTTTTGAATGGACAAAGACTGCTCAAAACGCCTTTGAGGTAATCAAGCAGAAACTTTGTGAGTCTCCTATTCTTGCACTTCCTGATTTTGATAAAGTATTTGAAGTTGAGTGTGATGCAAGCGGAGTTGGTATTGGTGCTGTTCTGGTGCAAGCACAAAAACCATTGGCATATTTCAGCGAGAAGTTATCTGATTCCAAGAGGAATTATTCAACTTATGACAAAGAGTTCTATGCCATTGTCCGAGCTCTTGATCATTGGAGTCATTATTTGAGGCCAAAGCAATTTGTCCTTCATTCTGATCATGAGGCGCTTAAGTTTATTAGTGGCCAACGCAAGCTTAATTCGAGACATGCAAAATGGGTAGAATTTCTTCAATCCTTTTCTTTTGTCTCGAAATATAAACCCGGGCACATTAATGTTGTAGCAGATGCTTTATCAAGAAGATATACTATGCTTGCGGTTTTGGACTCTAGGATTCTCGGATTTCAATCAATGAAAGCACTTTATTCTGAAGATGCGGAGTTCTCATCCATCATCAACAATTGCAAGCGAGGAGTTCAAGGTATATATTCTTTGCAAGATGGGTTTCTTTTTAAAGGAAATCAATTATGTGTGCCGAAGAGTTCTTTTCGCGAATTGCTGATTCGAGAAGCGCATGGTGGAGGATTGGCTGGTCATTTTGGGATTAACAAAACTCTTGAGGTTCTTCAAGAGCATTTTTATTGGCCAAAGATGAGTGGAGATGTGCATGCTATCATATCAAGGTGTGCAACTTGTCATAGATCAAAAAGTCATTTCCATCAAGGTTTGTATACTCCACTTCCGGTACCATTGCAGCCTTGGGAAGATGTTAGCATGGATTTCATTGTGGCTCTACCAAGAACTCAAAGAGGAAAAGATGCTATCATGGTGGTCGTTGATCGGTTCTCTAAAATGGCTCATTTCGTGCCATGTCACAAGACCAATGATGCATCTCATATTGCTGAATTATATTTCAAAGAGATTATCCGCATTCATGGAGTACCAAAGACCATTGTGTCAGATCGTGATTCCAAGTTCTTAAGCCACTTTTGGAGGACTCTATGGAGAATGCTTGGTACAAGACTCTTATTTAGCACGGCTTGTCATCCCCAAACTGATGGCCAAACGGAGGTAAAAAATCGTACTCTAACCACTCTTCTTCGTGGTATGGTGAGTAAATCATTGAAAGATTGGGATTTAAAGCTTGCGCATGCTGAATTTGCTTACAATCGATCGCCAAGTTATACTACTGGTAGATCGCCATTTGAAGTTGTGTATGGAATTAATCCTCTCACACCCATTGATTTGATTCCAATTCCGTCTAACTCTCAAGTGAGCTTTGATGGCAAGAAAAGAGCTGAGTCAATGAAGAAGCTCCATGAGCAGATTCGATCCAACATTGAAAAGGCCAACGAATCTTACAAGAAAAAAGCTAATCAACATCGCAAGAAGGCTCAATTTCAACCGGGCGACCTTGTATGGCTTCACTTGAGGAAGGAGAGATTTCCATTTCGTCGAAAGAACAAGCTCATGCCAAGAGCTGATGGCCCCTTTAAAGTTTTGGAGCGAATTGGTGACAATGCTTACAAGATTGACCTTCCGGGAGAGTTTGGAGTTTCAGCAACATTCAACGTGGGAGACCTTTCTCCTTACTTGGAGGATGACAACCTTCTAGATTTGAGAACAAATCTCAAACAACCTGGGGAGGATGATGCGGGAGCATCCAACGTAGCTCCATCCACCAACTCGGAACCATCGATGTTTATCCAAGCCAAAAGAGAAATTGGGCATTATGTGCTTCGATGGATCATTTTCAATGAATAACTATCAATGGGAGACCATTCGAAATGTCTTGAATGACCAGTTGATGAAGTTTCAGAATGATTATTTTCTGGTCAAGGGAGGAGCTCGAATTTGAAGATTCAAGAACGCAGAAGGCCGAAGATTAAAGGAATTTAATTCCCGTGTTAATAAAGGCTTTTATTAAGTTATTATGTGTCTTTACTGTCATGCAGTCCAAGAGTCGACAGTGTCAGTTTCTAGGCTATTAAGGTCTGTTTTTAATATGTATTAAGGTGTCAGTTTCTAGGCTATTAAGGTCCGTTTTTAATATGCATTAACACTAAAACCCTCCTATAAAGAGGGGAAAACTATCCAATGTGAGGGACACGAATTTTCATGAATGAGAATGGTGAGATTTCCTCAACTTGAGTGAACTCCTTTGGAGAGTGGATAACTCCTTTCGGTTTCTTTATCCTTGGAGCGTAGATCACTCCTTGGTGGTGAGCCAAGAAGCCCTTTATCCTTGGCTGGTGGAATCTTTAGGCCTTGGTGGTGAGCTTCTCCTATCTCGAAGTCCTTTATCCTTGGCTGGTGGAAGCTTTAAGCCTTGGTGGTGAGCTTCGTAGATCTCGATCCTCTTCCGGTTGGTGGCGTGGCCTTTATACCTTGGGAGGAGATCGTTTTATCCGTTCTTATTCCTTTCCATTTCTTCCCCGTATACACCACTCCATACACTTAACCACAAAATTCCCCTTATAAAAAATCTTCGTTCTTGAATCACTCAACCCATCACGCATCACCTTGGTGGTGAGCCAAGAAGCCCTTTAACCTTGGCTGGTGGAATCTTTAGGCCTTGGTGGTGAGCTTCTCCTATCCCAAAGTCCTTTATCCTTGACTGGTGGAAGCTTTAGGCCTTGGTGGTGAGCTTCGTAGATCTCGATCCTCTTCTGGTTGGTGGCGTGGCCTTTATACCTTGGGAGGAGATCGTTTTATCTTTTCTAATTCCTTTTCGTTTCTTCACCGTATACACTACTACTCCATACACTTAACCGCAAAAGAATCCCCTTTGAAAAATCTCTGTTCTTGAATCACTCAACCCATCACGCATTAGTTATGCATTCTATATGCTAAATTTTTTGTTATATTGTTTGCATGTCCCTAGATGACCAAAATTAAGCATGTTTAGTGATTATGAGGTCAGGCTAAGTGATACGGGAGCATCCAACGTAGTTCCATCAATCAACTCTGAACCATCGATGCTTATCCAAGCGAATAAAGAAGTTGGGCATTATGTGCTTCGATGGATCATTTTGAATGAATAATGTTAATTACTTATCGATACTTTGTGGTATATCGATAGTTGTCAATGGGAGGCCATTTTAGAAGTTTTGTATGACCAATTGATGAAGTTTCAAGAGGATTATTTTCTGGTCAAGGGAGGAGCTGGAATTTTGGGAAGGCTAAAAGTTCACGAATGCAGTTCAAGAATATAGAAAGCCAAACGTTCAAGAACACAGAAAGCTAACGGTTTGAGAATGCGGAAGGCCGAAGATTAAAGACATTTTGTTCCCGTATTAATAAAGGCTTTTTATTAAGTTCCTAGGTGTTTTTATTTTTATGTAGTTCAAGAGTTGACCATTTAAGTTCCTAGGTCATTAAAGGTGAGATTGTGCAATCCAAAATCTTCAACAACAAATGGAGTGAGTCCTCAATCTTCTAGAGAATCCAGCGAGACAAGGACAACCAGCAAGGCGTCCGAATGAACGGAATCGGCGTGACGATTCTAAATCTCGTCAAAATTTTGATGGTGATTCCGAGTCCACTGGAGACAATCGAACGATCCTGCACTCTAGTGATTCTAAATCTCCAATTTTAAGACGAAGACAAAGTGGGAGGTATAAGGAGGATGAAAGAGACATTAAAGTGGGGGTCCCTGAGTTTGACGGTAATCTTAATCCCAACGACTTTGCGGATTGGCTACACAAAACCGAACGAATTTTTGACTTCAAATCCTATTCGGATGAGAAGACATGTAAGGTTCCTGTCCTAAAGTTGACCAAATATGCTTCTCTATGATGGGACAATCTAAAGCATCAACGATCAAGGGAAGGAAATGGCCAAATCAAGTCTTGGGAAAAACTCAAGAAGTTGATGAAGAAGAGGTTCTTGCTGGACAACTATAAGCAAGATCTCTTCCTCAAACTGAACTCCCTAAGACAACATGGGATGAGCGTTGAAGAATACTTTCGTGAGTTCGAACAACTCAAAATGAGGAGTGAAGTTCCAGAAGTTCGCGAGCAAACCATCGCTCATTTTCATGGCGGCATGAATCGAGAAATTGCTGATACGGTTGAACTTCAACCGTATTGGTCCTTTAAAGACGTATGCAATTTAGCCATAAAAGTCGAAAAAAAATTGAAGAGCAAGAGGTTTTCCTAAAGAACCTCAACAAAGGCGACATCCTATTTTAAGGGTGCTTCCTCAAGCAAGGGCGAGAGTACATCGACAGAAGACATAAGGCAAGGGAAAGAATACAGAGCCTTCCAAAGAAGTCCAAAAAAAGTTTGAAGGTGATGCAAGGAAATGCTTTAAGTGCCATGGTTTCGGGCATTTACAAGCAAATTGTCCAAATTGGAGAGTTATGACTCTTCAAGAAATTGAAGAGATCAATTCGGCACTTCAAGAGGCTGACAACGAAGACCAAAATATTTCCGAATTTGATCAGGAAGAAGAAGTTGTTGAGAAAGCCCATGATGGTGAACTGTTGATAATCCGAAGAGCATTGCATGTTGAAGTTTCTCCTAATAAAGAGCAAAGGGAGAATATATTTCACACGCGTTGCACTATTAATGGAAAGGTGTGTTCGGTGATCATCGATTGTGGGAGCTGCACCAATGTTGCTTCAACAACTCTTGTGGACAAGTTGAAGCTTCCAACAATGAAACATCCTCAACCATACAAGCTCCAATGGCTCAATCAAGGGAATGAACTCAATGTAACCAAATGCGTTCTTATATCATTTTCGATTGGGAAGAACTATCGAGATGAGGTTGTATGTGATGTGATTCCTATGGAGGCATGCCACTTCTTATTGGGTAGATCATGGCAATTTGATATAAATGCTATGCATGATGGTCGGAAAAACACGTACTCTTTTCATAAGGAACAAAAATGCATTACTCTTTTACCATCGAGTCCTTATTCGATACATAATAATCAACCTGGGGAGGGAAACACTTGTAAGGAAAATCTGTTGAGGCATTGTCTCACCCCACTGTGGGCTCAATCTTTTCAAGTCCTTAGATGGTGGCCCCGCCGGTTCGTTATGGTTAGCCTCGGAGGGTTACTAAGCTGATCACTGACTTGCCTATTCCTGAAGGCCATAGGGTTTGGGTCTATGAGGGCCTACCTTGGAGGATACCTTATCGATTTAGGATGCGTATATAAACCTAGTTTGTTTATAAAAAGCGTGCTTTTGTAGATAGACTTGTTTTGCATATAAACCTAATTTCTTTATAAAAGCGTGTTTCTGTTGTGAATTTGCTTTCTTGCCTTTCTATCCCAAGCTGTTTTGCTGTCAAGGGATTTCTTTATTCGCTTCGACATGTGCAATCAAATGAATGGGTGGGGGACGCGTCATAAGATGTCGAAATTTTATTGACCACTGAGGGTTGTGCGTGCACTCGAGGTTCGGGGTGTGACAACCCGTCCTTCGGCACTTTTGTTGCCAACCACTATCTTCCCCACCCATTGCGATGCGTGATGTGGTGAGTGATTCCAGAATGGAAATTTTTAAGAGAGTGATCTACACTCCAAGAATAAAGAGACCAAAAGGACTTATCCATTCAAGCAGAGGAAATTTCACCATTTTTATTGATCAAATTTGTAGCCGCGATACATTGAATAGTTTTCCCTTGCTTATAGGAGAATTTAGACGTAGGAAATATAAAAAACAGACTTTAATGACCTAGGTACTCAAGAAATGCATTTATTAGTACGATAACTTGCATTCTTGAACCTTTGGCCTTCCGTATTCGTAAACCGCATTCTTGGACCTTTGGCCTTCCATATTTTTGAATCGCATTTGTGAACCTTTAGCTTTTCAAAATTCTCACTCCAACCTTGACCAAAAAATAATCCTCCTGAAAATTCATCAATTTGTCATGCAAGCCATCTAAAATGGCCTCCCATTGATAGTTGTCGATATACCATAAAGTACCAAGAATTAATTAACATTATTCATTCAAAATAATCCATTGAAACACATAACGCCTAATTGTCGCCAATTCGCTCAATAACTTTAAAGCGACCATCAGCTCTAGGCATGAGCTTATTCTTTCGTCGAAATGGAAATCTCTCCTTCCTCAAGTGAAGCCACACAAGATGGCCACATTGAAATTGAGTCTTCTTGCGATGTTGATTAGCTTTCTTCCTGTAAGGTTCATTGGCCTTTTCAATCTTGGATCGAATTTGCTCGTGGAGCTTCTTCATTGATTCAGCTCTTTTCAAGCCATCAAAGCTCACTTGAGAGTTAGACGGAATTGGAATCAAATCAATGGGTGTGAGAGGATTAATTCCATACACAACTTCAAATGGCGATCAACCAGTAGTATAACTTGGCGATCCCAATCTTTCAACGATTTACTCACCATACCACGAAGAAGAGTGGTTAGAGTACGATTTGTTACCTCTATTTGGCCATTCGTTTGGGGATGACAAGCTGTGCTGAATAAGAGCCTTGTACCAAGCATTCTCCATAGAGTCCTCCAGAAGTGACTTAAGAACTTGGAATCACGATCCGACACAATGGTCTTTGGTACTCCATGAATGCGGATAATCTCTTTGAAATATAATTAAGCAATATGAGATGCATCGTTGGTCTTGTGACATGGCACGAAATGAGCCATTTTCGAGAATCGATTGAGGACCACCATGATAGCATCTTTTCCTCTTTGAGTTCATGGTAAAGCCACAATGAAATCCATCCTAACATCCTCCTAGGGCTGCAATGGTACCGGAAGTGGAGTATACAAACCTTGATTGAAATGGCTTTTTGATCTTTGACAAGTTGCACACCTTGAGAAGATAGCATGCACATCTTCACTCATCCTTGGCCAATAGAAATGCTCTTGAAGAACCTCAAGAGTTTTGTTACTACCAAAATGACCAGCCAATCCTCCACCATGCGCTTCTCGAATTAGCAATTCGCGAAAAGAACTCCTCGGCACACATAATTGATTTCCTTTAAAAGGAAAACCCATTTTGCAAAGAATATATACCTTGAACTCCCTGCTTGCAATTGTTGATGATAGAGGAGAATTCCGCATCTTCAGAATAAAGTTCTTTCATTGATTGAAATCCGAGAATCCTAGAGTCCAAAACCGCAAGCATAGAATATCTTCTCGATAAAGCATATGCTACAACATTAGTGTGTCCCGGTTTATATGTTGAGACGAAAGAAAAGGATTGAAGAATGGAGGACAAATTGTTTCGGCCTCAAATAATCACTCCAATGATCAAGAGCTCGGACAATGGCATAGAACTCTTTGTCATAAGTGGAATAATTCATCTTGGAATCAGATAACTTCTCACTGAAATATGCCAATGGTTTTTGTGCTTGCACCAGAACAGTACCAATACCAACTCCGGTTGCATCACTCTTAACTTCAAATAATTTATCAAAATCAGGAAGTGCAAGAATAGGGGACTCATAAAGTTTCTGCTTGATTATGTCAAAGGCGTTTTGAGCAGCCTTTGTCCATTCAAAAGCACCATATGCATTGAGTTATAGGAGCCATGATGGTACTAATGTTTATAACAAAACGTCGATAGAGAGAAACAAGTCCATGAAAACTTCTTACATCAGAAATAGACGTCGGAACTGGCGAAGTCTTCATAGCTTCCACCTTGGTTTGATCAATAGAGATTCCATCTTTGGAAACCACATAACCAAGAAACACATTGCTCGGAGAGAAGAACTCACATTTGTCCATTTTAGCGTACAGTTTTTGATCTCGCAAGACATTGAAGACTTGTTTTAAATAGGAGATATACTCCCCCTCGTTCCTGCTATGAACAGGAATATCGTCGAAATAAAGGAACGAAGAACCTCATTCATAAGTCTCATGAAGGTACTTGGAGCATTAGATAATCCGAATGGCATAACCAACTCCTCATAAAGGCCTCCCTTGGTGTTGAAAGCCGTCTTCCATTCATCTCATTCTCGCATGCTGATTTGATGATAACCACTCCGCAAATCTATCTTCGAAAACATAGAAGAACCATATAATTCATCAAGCATATCATCATGTCCAGGTATAGGGTACCTATACTTAATGGTTATGTTGTTGATGGACCGACTATCTACACATATTCGATATGTACCATCCTTCTTAGGCACAAGCAGAGCCGGAACAGAACAGGGACTCATGCTTTCTCGGACGTATCCTTTGAGGATAAGTTCATCGACTTGTCTTTGCAACTCCTTTGTTTCCTCTGGATTGCATCGATAAGCTGGCTTGTTTGGTAGCGTAGCACCCGGGATCAAATCAATTTGATGCTCGATACCTCTTATGAGAGGTAATCCAAGTGGCAAATCCTTCGGACACACATCTGCAAATTCTTTTAGCAAACAATGCATTTTTAGATGTATGGGTCACTCCATCTCACTCTTTTTCTCGACCACAAGCAAAGCAAATACATTATTTTGTTTACTAATGGCTCTCTCAACCCGTGTCTCACTCAAGAACAGATTTTCCTTACAAGTGTTTCCCTCCCCAAGTTGATTATTATGTATCGAATAATGACTCA
This sequence comes from Eucalyptus leucophloia subsp. euroa, assembly GCA_017140325.1. Lineage (NCBI taxonomy): Eukaryota > Viridiplantae > Streptophyta > Magnoliopsida > Myrtales > Myrtaceae > Eucalyptus > Eucalyptus leucophloia. The sequence continues at coordinate 26,449,834 of CM029471.1, forward strand.
ATGGTAGAAGAGTAATGCATTTTTGTTCCTTATGCAAAGAGTATGTGTTTTTCCGACCATCATGCATAGCATTTAGATCAAATTGCCACGGTCTACCCAAAAACAAGGGGCATGCCTCCATAGGAATCACATTACATACAACCTCATCTCGATAGTCCTGCCCTATCGAAAATGCTACAAGAACGCGTTTGGTTACCTTGAGTTCATTCCCTTGATTGAGCCATTGGAGCTTGTATGGTTGAGGATGTTTCGTTGTTGGAAGCTTCAACTTGTCCACAAGAGTTGTTGAAGCAACATTGGTGCAGCTCCCGCCATCGATGATTACCGAACACACCTTTCCCTTGATAGTGCAATGTGTGAAATATATTCACTCTTTGCTCTGTATTAGGAGAAACTTCAACATGCAATGCTCTTCAGATGATCAACAGCTCACCATCATTCGGAAATATTTTGGTCTTCATTGTCATCAGCCTCTTGAAGCGCCGAATTGATCTCCTCATTATCTTGAGGAGTGATAACTCTCCGATTTGGACAATTTGATTGTAACTACCCAAAACCATGGCGCTTAAAGCATTTCCTTGCATCACCTTCAAACTTTTGGACTTCTTTGGAGGGCTCTGCATTCTTTCCCTTACCTCGGTCTTTTGTCGACGTACTCTCGCCCTTGCTTGAGGAAGCACCCCTAAAATAGGATGTCGACTTTGTTGAGGTTCTGCAGGAAAACCTCTTGCTCTTCAATTGTTTCTCGACTTTTATGGCTAACTTGCATACGTCTTCAAAGGACCAATACAGTTGAAGTTCAACCATATCAGCAATTTCTCGATTCATGCCGCCATGTAAACGAGCGATGGTTTGCTCGGGAACTTCTGGAACTTCACTCCTCATTTTGAGTTGTTCAAACTCACAAATGTATTCTTCAACGCTCATCCCATGTTGTCCTAGGGAGTTCATTTTGAGGAAGAGATCTTGCTTATAGTTGTCAGGAAAGAACCTCTTCTTTATCAACTTCTTGAGTTTTTCCCAAGACTTGATTCGGCCTTTCCCTTCCCTTGCTCGTTGATGCTTTAGATTCTCCCACCATAGAGAAGCATATTTAATCAACTTTAGGACAGCAACCTTACATTTCTTTTCATCCTCCCCTCTCCGTCTTTGTCTTCGAACTGGAGATTCAGAATCACTAGAGTGCAGAAGCGTTCGATTGTCTCCAGTGGACTCGGAATCGCCATCAAAATTTTGACGAGATTCAGAATCATCACGCTGATGCTGTTCATTGGGACGCCTTGCTGGTTGGCTTTGTCTCGCCGGATCCTCTGGAAGATTGAGGACTCGCTTCATTTGTTGTTGAAGATTTTGGATTGCAAAATCTCGCCTGTTGTTGTGTGCATGCTCCAGAGTCAAGCCTCTAGGAACTTGTTCATCCATAAGGAATTTGTAACAAAAGAAAGAAAGGAATCACTCAAATGAGTTGAACCTTGAGCTTTGATACCAATATTTTGATACGTGATGGGTCGAGTGATTCACAAACAGTGATTTTTCAGAGGGGATTCTTTTGTGGTTTAGTGTATGGAGTATTGTATACGGTGAAGAAACGAAAGGGAATTAGAAAAGATAAAACAATCTCCTCCCAAGGTCTAAAGGCCACGCTACCAACCAGAAGAGGATCTAGATTTACGAAGCTCACTACCAAGGCCTAAAGCTTCCACTAGCCAAAGATAAAGGACTTCGGGATAGGACAGGCTCACCACCAAGGCCTAAAGACTCCATCAGCCAAGGATAAAGGGCTTCTTGGCCCAACACCAAGGAGTGATCTACGCTCCAAGGATAAAGAAACTAAAAGGAGTTATCCACTCTCCAAAGGAGTTCATTCAAGGAAATCTCCTAATTCTCATTCATGAAATTCGTATCTCATACATTGGATAGTTTCCCTTATTTATAAGAGGATTTTAGACTTAGGAAATATTAAAAACAAACTTGAATGACCTAGGAACTGAAACGTTCGACTCTTGACCTACATAAAATTAAAAATAGCTAGGAACGTAAGAAAAAGCCTTTATCACAGGAACTAAATGCCCTGAACTGAAACATTCGACTCTTGAGCTATAAAAATAAAAACAGCTAGGAACTTAATAAAAAGCCTTTATTACAGGAACTAAATGCCTTTTAATCTTCGGCCTTCCACATTCTCGAACCGTTAGCGTTCCGTGTTCTTGAACCTTTGGCTTTCCATATTCTTGAACCGCTTTCGTGAACCTCTAGCCTTCCCAAAATTCGAGCTCCTCCCTTGACCAGAAAATAATCCTTATTAAACTTCATCAATTGGTCATACAAGACATCTAAAATGGCCTCCCATTGATACCTATTGATAAACCACAAAGTACCCATAAGTAATTAACATTATTCATTCAAAATAGTCCATCGAAGCACCTAATGCCCAACTTCTTTATTGGCTTGAATAAGCATTGATGGTTCTGAGTTGGTCCATTGAGCTACGTTGGATGCTCTCGCATCACCTTGGAAGAAGATATTTCTATCTTTTCTTATTCCGTTCGTTTTTTCCCCGTATACACTACTCTATGCACTTAACCACAAAAATCCCCTACAAAAAATTTCCGTTCATGAATCACTCACCCCATCACGCGTCAAAAGATTGGTATTAGTGCTCAAGGTTAGAATCATTTGAGTGATTACTTTCTTTCTTCTATTACAAAGTTCTAATAGATGATAAAGTTCCAAGAGGCTTCACTCTGGAGCAAGCGCACGTACAATCCAAAATGTTCAACATCAAATGGAGCGACTCCTCAATCTCCTAGAAAAGCCGACAAGACAAGGACAACCAGAAAGGCATCCCAATGAACGGCGTTAGCGTGATGATTTTGAATCTTGTCAAAATTTTGATGGCAATTCTAAGTCCACTGGAGACAACCATATGATTCTGCACTGTAGTTTCTCCTTAAAGAGCAAAGGGAGAATATATTTCACACCCATGGCACTATTCATGAAAAGGTGTGTTCGGTGATGATTGATGCTGGGAGCTACACCAATGTTGCGTCGGCAACTCTGGTCAACAAGCTGAAGCTTCCTACAATGAAACATCCTCAACCATACAATTTCCAATGGCTCAATCAAGGGAATGACTCAAAGAAACCAAACGCAATCTTATATCGTTTTCAATCTTCATTTTCCAAAAGAAGATTGAAACCAATCTTCTCAAGGTGTCTTCCAAACGAAGATTGAAACAACACTGTCCAAACGAAGATTCAGACCAATCTTCTTAAGGTGACATCATCTCCTCTAATGATCCCTCTAATCAAATAGAAGAACCTCTCAATGTGTTTGGATTTCTGTTGAGACCATGGTTCCTTAGCCTGGGCTATTGCCCAATTGTTGTAACAAAACAATGTCCGAATTCTGAATTGAACTTCTGCATTCGAGCCATACCTTACCTGTTACATACTTTGCCTCAATGATGGAATCGACAGTTATTGTCTGTTTGAAACTTTTCTAACTAGCTACACCATCATTGAGCATAAAGGCAAACTTCGAAGTAAACTGATAGTTATTAGGTTTGATTGAAAATCAAAATCAATATAGGCTTCAACTTTAAACTCCTATTCTCCACATATGAAGCATAGATCCTTAGTCCTTCTCAAGCCCTAACTACTATCTAAAGCTCTTCGCTTGGATCGCATGGATATATGCTAGTAATTCCTGCAGCATGCGCAATATCAGGTCTTGTACTAGCATAGTATACATTATGCTACTAACAGTGGACGGGTAAGGCACTTTTGCCATCTGCTCTTTATCCTTGGAAATTTGGAAAGATGGATTCCAAGCCTAAATGGCAACAATTCTTTTTTGGAATGTTGCGTGTTGAAATGTGTCAACACATTATTCATATATTTAGATTGTGAAAAGTCAGTTATTCATCTTAATTTATATGTATAGGTCATGATATCTAGAATAAGTTTGCCTGTCCAAAATCTTTCATGGAGAACCTATTTGACGAGAATAGCTTGATCGATAATTTCCGGTCAGTAGTATGTCATCTAGATACAAAATAGGAAATACAATTATGCTCCCATTGACCTTTTTTTATACCAAAGGTTGATCCAGAATTTCGACGAATACAAATGATTTAATCACCCCATCAAAATGAATGTTCCAACTTCTATAGGCTTATTTGAGTCTAGAAAATAAAATTCAAAATCCCCATGTCTTCTTTGAGGAACCCATTCAAGAAAACTGTTTTGACATATATTTAGAATATCTCATAATCTAGGTGCCTAGCTGTATATAGCCAACATTATCCAAATAGATTTTAGTATGACAACTGATGAGAAGTCTCATCATAATCAAACAATATCCTTTTGTTTTTTGTGCCATGTCGCAAGACCAATGATGCATCTCATATTGCTGAATTATATTTCAAAGAGATTATTTGCATTCATGGTGTACCAAAGACCATTGTGTCGGATTGTGATTCCAAGTTTTTTAGCCACTTCTGGAGGACTCTTTGGAGAATGCTTGGTAGAAGACTCTTATTCAGCATAGCTTGTCACCCACAAACCGATGGCCAAACATAGGTGAGAAATCGTACTCTAACCACTCTTTTTCATTGTATGGTGGGTAAATCTTTGAAAGATTGGGATTTAAAGATTGCGCATGCTGAATTTGCTTACAATTGATCACCAAGTTATACTACTGGTCAATCGCCATTTGAAGTTGGGTATGGAATTAATCCTCTCACACCCATTGATTTGATTCCGATTCCATCTAACTCTCAAGTGAGCTTTGATGGCAAGAGAATAGCTGAATAAATGAAGAAGCTCCATGAGCAGATTCAATCCAAGATTGAAAAGACAAATGAATCTTACAAGAAGAAAGCTAATCAACATCGCAAGAAGACTCAATTTCAACCAGGCAATCTTGTGTGGCTTCACTTGAGGAAGGAGAGATTCCCATTTTGGCAAAACAACAAGCTCATGCCTAGAGCTGATGGTCTCTTTAAAGTTATTGAGCGAATTGGTGACAATGCCTACAAGATTTGCCTTCAAGGAGAGTTTGGAGTATCAGCAACTTTCAACGTGGGAGACCTTTCTCCTTACTGGGAGGATGAAATCCTTCTAGATTTGAGGGCAAATCTCAAACAACTCGGGGAGGATGATGCGGGAGCATCCAACGTGGCTCCATTGACCAACTCAGAACCGTCGATCCTTATCCAAGCCAATAAAGAAGTTGTGCATTATGTGCTTCGATGGATCATTTTCAATGAATAATGTTAATTACTTATCGGTACATTGTGGTCATTTTAGATGTATTGTATGACCAGTTGATGAAGTTTTAGGAGGATTATTTTCTGGTCAAGGGAGGAGCTCGAATTTTGGGAAGGCTAAAAGTTCACAAATGCGGCTCAAGAATATGGAAAGCCAAAGGTTCGAGAACATGGAAAGCAAATGGTTCGAGAATGCAGAAGGCCGAAGAATAGAGGCATTTAGTTCCCGTGTTAATAAAGGCTTTTTATTAAGTTCCTAGGTGTTTTTATTTTTATGTTGTTCAAGAGTCGACTGTTTAAGTTCCTAGGTTCTGAAAGTTCATTTTTAATATTTTTTAAGGCTAAAATCCTCCAATAAATAGGGGAAAACTATCCAATGTAGGAGATACGAATTGCATGAATGAGAATGGTGAGATTTCCACAACTTGAGTGAGCTCCTTTCGGTTTCTTTATCCTTGGAGCGTAGATCACTCCTTGGTAGTGAGCCAAGAAGCCCTTTATCCTCGGCTGGTGGAATCTTTAGGCCTTGGTGGTGAGCTTGTCCCATCCCAAAGTCCTTTATCCTTGGCTGGTGGAAGCTTTAGGCCTTGGTGGTGAGCTTTGTAGATCTCGATGCTCATCCTCGGTTGGTGGCGAGGCCTTTATACCTTGGGAGGAGATCGTTTTATCTTTTCTTATTCCTTTTCATTTCTTCCTTGTAGACACTACTCCATACACTTAACCACAAAAATCCCCTTTGAAAAATCCGTTCTAGAATCTGTTAAAGTAGGTAGCAGAGTCAGATTTTAAATTGGTAGTCGATCACCTTACCGGCAAGCTTATTGCATTGAGGATTGAACTTGAGATTATCTAGAAAATTAAGATTCTACAAAAATCCGACCTGGAAATAGTGAAAGTGCGAAATGCTATGTCTCTAGGAAAAAGACCAGAATTTCAAGTCTTTGAAGATGGAGTGGTAAGATGCCAAGGACGACTCTGTGTTCTCGGTAATAAGGAAGTGAAGAGAGAAATCTTGTCGGAAGCACATAAGTGTAGCTATAGTATTCATCTAGGAAGTATGAAGATGAAAACAGAGATAGCTAAGCTCGTCCCTCAATGTTTAACATGTCAACAAGTGAAGGAGAAACGTCATAAACCCGCAAGACTATTGAGACCATTAGATATATCATAATGGAAATGGGAACATGTGACAATGGATTACTAAGGACATCAAATGGTCACGACTCTATTTGGCCATGTAGTATGCTTACATGGTGTTCTTGTACATATTACATTAGATCAAGACCCAAGATGTGCCTTAAACATTTTGTGAAGTCTTCAAACTGGCTTAGGGACTGAGCTCCAATTTAGTGCTGTTTTTCATCCATAGACAGACGGACAAACAGAGTGAGTGATCCAGACATTAGAGGACATGTTAAGAGTTTGCATCATTGACTTTAAAGGAAGTTGGGATGAAAGGTTACATTTGGTATAATTCGCCCATAATAAAAGTTTTCAGAAAAGTATAGGCATGGCTCCCCATGAAGCGTTATATGGAAGGAGATGTAGGACCCCTATCTCTTGGAATGTAGTAGGTGAAAGGAAATTGATAAACGACAGAAAGACTACGCAGATAGATGCAGAAGACCTTTAGAGTTTAATGTAGGAGACCATGTATTCCTTAAAGTATCTCCAATGAAAGGGATACCACAATTTGGAATAAAGGGTAAGTTAAGTCCCGAATTTGTTGGACTCTTTGAGATACTTGAGAGGATAGGAGATGTAGCTTATCAATTGACACTACCTCCTAAACTGGAAAATTTACATGATGTGTTCCATGTGTCAATGCTGAGGAAGTGCCAGCTGAATCCTGGACACATACTTGATCATGAAGCCATCAAAGTGGATGAGAAAGTGAGATACCTAGAAGAGCCAATTCGAGTATTGGATCAAAAGGAACAAGTCCTTCGGATGAAGAAAATTCCTCTAGTTATGGTATTGTGGCAACATCATGATATGGAAGAGGCTGCATGGGAAAGTTAGAAGGAAAGGTACACTCATTTGTTTAATGAGATATAAGTAACATCAAATTTCGAGGACAAAATTCTCTATGAAGGGGAGAATTGTGGCATCCAAGAAATTTTGAGACAACCCCTAGATATGCAACGGTCCACGACTAAGTAATGGACATTGTTTTGTTTTCAGCATTGGACCAATGCATAGTGTGCAATAATGATTCAATCGTTGAGGAAGTTATATGGTCATTTTCTTCATATTACCACTAAAAACTAAAGGATTAATTTTTGGGAGGATTTTGTGCCGTGGATTAAAGGGCCGTGCGGCCACAAGCCCATGGGCAAAAGCAACGTTACTCTTTCCCTTAATTGTCAATGAAGTGGACTTATTGGGATTGTTGATGCCCGATCGAAAGAGGCCCATCATGGCCGAGACTACTTCTTCATGTAGCTACCTCTGGTTTTTGCTTCCAAGTGGCGACGGAAATTCTCCACATTCCCTCAACTTAACCAAAGCTGCTGCATTACCAAATGATCAACATGCAAATAATTAATTATTTAATTAATGAAGGAACAAAAAGGAAATTCGGAATTGAGAGGAGGGAGAGTGAATCAAGCATACCAAAAGCAAAGAGAGAGTGAGCGATTGAGAGGGCTGTGAGTGAGAGTAGTGCGAGCAGTAAGCGGGTGCACGGCGTGAGGAAGGAGGAGGTCGCCCTTCCGTCGAGCAAGGTGCTGCTGTCGTCACCGCCGGTCTTCGCCACTGTTAAGCCAAGCCTGAGACCCCCGAGCCCCTGTTTTGCTTGCATTCGAGTAAAAGAACTAGAGGTAAGTGGAAGTTCATTCATCTATGACTTTGCATGCTGCAATTATCTGGTGAAATGCTAGTAGATGTGAGAAAATGCATAATTGGGAGCTGCATGTGGACTTTTGGATGATTGAGATGAGTTCGATCAAGAGATTGAGTAAAAAAAAAAAAGAACAGTGTTTGGTTATGCACGATGGATGCTGGGATTTGATGAGCAGAAAAAGTTCTCTTTGGATTAGTAAACTATTTTCGCAGAAAACAGCATGACCTTTGGTGATTCCACGAATTTTCTGTAATTATCTATCCGGAATTAGACTTTGAACCCTCCATGAAAGTTGTACGGTATATCTTTAGGAATAACATATCAAAAATTGAGAATAAATGAACAAGGTTTGATCGATAAAGCTATTTTCTATGAAAATGTTTAATCTGGAAGTCATTACAGATTGTTAGAAAGCAAGAGATCAATTACTACTCTTGATATATAAGGAATTTGACATGGTGTTCTTCATGAAAATTTTTTCCTTTAGGTCTTATCGATAACATGTCAAAATTTCATAATTTTCTGAATTCAATTAGACTCAAAGCAGATTTGTTATAATAGGAAGGTAAGTACACTATCGGTGCCAAAAGTTGTCTACGACGCTCACTTTAAGGTCAAAAGTTTTTTTGGATCACTTAAGTGCCAAATCGGAGGAAAAACGATCACTTTGGAGCCACTAGTGAGAGATTCCGGCCAAAACGATTACGTGCCCTTTATATATATATATTTTTTTAAAAAAATGGGCATAGCTTTTAAACTACGTCATTTTCCATCCGCCTTAAGAAAACGACGTTGTTTTGCAATCTTGAGTCGATCGATCATGAGCCAGTGACGGCACATGATGGAGCACTTGCCTCGGCCGTTAGAGCCTAGGCATTGGAAGACATGGGCTAGGCACTCGTCGGGGAGATCAAAGTTGGAGAGGGAGAGATCAGGGGCGGTGCACTCGTTGGCTGCCTCCCGGAGCATTGCCTAGAACATGACCCTTGACTTGGCCATCGAGTGGCCTCCGTCGAGGTTGGGGATGGGGTTGGGGTTGGAGAAGTCGGCAACCGTGCGTAGGGTGGTCGACGACGGTGACTGGCCCGCATCATTTTGTTGTTTAAATGCCGACTGTACTCTCTGGCAAGCCACATCAACTTCAAAAATTAATAAAAAGCTGCCATGTCGGATTTCCAGCCAACTAAATTGAAGTTTGCGCTAAAATGATCGTTTTTAAAACTTTTTGGCACTTAAGTGATCCGACATAAACTTCTGTCACAAAAGTGAGCGCCATAGACAACTTTTCGCATTGAGAGTGTACTTAGCCCTATAATAGGGTATTTAGGCTGAAATGATTTTCCCTAAAGTTTTTTTCTTATCCTTTTAAGAACTTTGTAGAAATATCTGAAAACTCCTTTTTCAAACATTCATTTTCTTTTGAAAGAGAATCGTAGGACATCTATGTACTTAGAAACTTTGATAGGAATTTTTGAGTGACTTATCTCGATTTCCTTGGTACATTCCGTGTCTGTGTCAAGGTCTGACTCTAATTCTGAGTGAGCCGTCAGACTGATATTTGCAAATTCCTCTTCACTTTTCAAACGTTCTGCATCACCTCAAATTTCTTATTTTAGAGCTTTCTTCAGTTTTAGCAAGGGATGGTTGGGCTTGATTTGTCCCTTCTTCTTGCACTCAAAGCATATCACATCGTCGCTAGATTGAGCATTTATCTGCGATGGGGTGAGTGATTCCAGAACGTAATTTTTTTAGAGGGATTTTTGTGGCTAAGTGTATGGAATACTGTATACAAGGAAGAGACGAAAAGTAATAAGAAAAGATAAAACGATCTCTTTCCAAGGTATAAAGGCCACGCCACCAATCAAGGATGAGGATCTAAATGCCTTTAATCTTCGGCCTTCTGCATTCTTGAACCTTGAGCTTTCTGCATTCTTGAATTGTATTCTGGAACCTTAGGCCTTCTATATTCTTGAACCGCATTCATGAACCTTTAGCCTTCCTAGAATTCGTGCTCCTCCCTTAATCAGAAAATAATCCTCCTGAAACTTCATCAATTGGTCATACAAGACATCTAAAATGGGCACCCATTGATAGTTATCGATAAACCATAAAGTACCAATAAGTAATTAACCTTATTCATTCAAAATGATCCCTCGAAGCACGTAATGGCCAATTCGTTTATTGGCTTGGATAAATATCAATGGTTTTGAGTTCGTTGATGTAGCTATGTTGGATGCTCCCACATCATCCTCCCCGGGTTGTTTGAGATTTGTCCTCAAATCTAGATGGTTTTCATCCTCTAGGCAGGGAGAAAGGTCTCTTATGTTGAATGTTGCCGAAACTCTAAACTCTCCACGAAGATCAATCTTGTAAGCATTGTCCCCAATTCACTCAATAACTTTAAAAAGACCATCAGCTCTAGGCATGAGCTTGTTCTTTCGTCCAAATGGAAATCTCTCCTTCCTCAAGTGAAGCTATACAAGATTGCTTGGTTGAAATTGAGTGTTCTTGCGATGTTGATTAGCTTTCTTCTTGTAAGATTCGTTGTCCTTTTCAATCTTCACTCAAAATTGAGTCCTCTTGCTTATGTCTTTTGTCGACGTACTCTCGCCCTTGCTTGAGGAAGCACCCTTAAAATAGGATGTCGCCTTTCTTGAGTTTCTGGAGGAAAACCTCTTGCTCTTCAATTGTTTTCCAACTTTTATGGCTAACATGCATACATTTTCAAAGGACCAATACGGTTGAAGTTCGACCATACTTTTATGGCTAACAAGATCGCTTGGTTGAAATTGAGTGTTCTTGCGAAATGTGTATCGTCATATGTCCGGGCATCTCGAAATCTCCCAGGGAACCTCTAAGGCTCAATGGTCCCCAGGCATCCAGAGCATGGCATGTCTAACCTCTATGCATCCCATCTCCCAGGGCTTCATCGTCCCGATGGTTCGACGGCAACAATAAAACATCAACCACGATATAGAAATTAAATCATTTCAATGCCAAAACAATTTCAAATTGCCACCATTTCCTGCGATGGCTCAATTGAATAAAGCTCCCATGATCCTTTGTGAGGATGAGAGGAGTATGAATCCTACTGGCCACGCGAGATCTTAAGTGTGACGTCGGGGTAGTGGGTCTTCAGCTAGCGTCGCCCTTGGGTTTGCCAGCCAGCTGTAGGCTTACAAGGTTCCCTGGGTCATAAAAAAAAAAAACTTCAAATCGTCATTACAAAATATCCCTTGGGTTTGACCCCAAAAGTCCCACTTTCACAAATACTTTTCAACCATTTTCAAGTCCATGCAAAAGCTTGAATGATAATTTCCATTCCCGGCTTGGAATAAACGATTTATCAAGATCTATTAGTACATTTGAAATCAGCACGTCAAATCAAAAGATTTCTTAAATGGTATCAAAGGCCAAAACTGAAGCACTCACGAAAACTTCTCAATTTTCTAACCTTAAATCCATTTGGTCATTCTAGAAATCACTATCCAACCTATCAGCACTTCCTCAAATAACAACAACACTACACTATATAGGTTAGTACACTCCAACTTGCCTTAAATCCGACAGCATTGACTACGAGGGGTTCGGAAGCTCACAGGTCACGAACGTGGCTCAACAACAGCAAGTGCGAGCAAGCTGCGTCGGCGACGTGCAATAAGGTGCGGTCAAGGCGAACAATGGCCCGGAGTGCCCGATCCTTTTCCTTCTTCTCGCTTTCCCTCTTTCTTTCTTACTCGCTTGCTCTACCTCTCTCTTGCTTGCTTGTTCGCTTATTCTCTTTCTCTCTCCTTCTGCCTGCTATTCTGTTCATCTTCGAAGGTTAGCCTGTTAACTCCCTATTGAATGGCAAAAGGCACCGCTGGCAGCAAGGAGAGGTGGCAACGTCGAGGGCGCCCCATGCAAGGAGACACCTTTCTATTCCATGCAGAAACCTGTCTGCATTTGTTGACTCTCCTAGTCGACGGTAGAAGGCTCGGTGGAAGCAAAAAGGGGCGACGTTTGCTGGGGAAAACGTGGGCTGCCACTTGTCCCTCCATGCACGAACGTATCCCATTTTGATTGACTACCCAAAGTCAACAAATTGAGGTCCAAAAAGGGTGGTCGGCAGAAGGAGCAGCTTGGCGCCAACGTGTCTTTGTCTGCCGGCTGGGGACTTTTTCATGTGCATGCTTTCATGGGACTTACGGGAAGATATAGGCGACGTGTGTGCATGGCCGTGCATGGTTGTGTAGGGTCGTCGAAACAATGTGTACGAGAGTTTTGATTAGTAGGGTATAAAAGACAGGTGGAACAGGGTCTCAATCGTGGCATTATGCGAAAAAACTTTCAATGAAATGATAGGCTATGCGATGATCGAATTGTCTTGATGCGACCAAGGCGCGACTACAAAGTTATATGCTATGATCATCGTGTAACGTGACATCTGCATCCATAGATTGTGCCAATGATACGGTCCAACTACACTTCCATTGATCTGTGATGCTATGTTACTTATTTGAGGTCTAATGAAATTTCGGATGTAAATATGATATTTGCGTTATGTGCCATGTGGATTAGTGGTTGAATGTGGTAGTTGGATTATGTGCCATGTGGATGATGTGACCATCAAGTTGTGCTTTATATGATATGATGACATATGGTAAATGGAGTTGCATATTGCATGAATATCACAAGTAATGGATTTCTTTTATGGTATGCCGAAGTGATCACCTAAGACCCTGGTACGTTTTACGTGGGATGTGAACCCGTCTTAAGGCGTTTTACAGGGGAAGACGCGCGACTAAGTTCAAATGGTCCCAAGGCAATGGGATGCCATTCATAGATGGATTTCAGAATGAAGCTCCTTATTGGATGCCATGCTTATTGGGGCGAGGCGATGCCCGATTACGCCGGATGATTGCAAACCTTTAGGTTAGCCTTAGGTCCTGAATGATCGTAAAAATTTAGACAAATGTGCATGGAAAGTGCATGCGATTCGTATGTGTTTACGTGCGGATTATTGCATTGCATGGGTGCATGACTTAGACCATAATGCGCATTTGAATGTTTGCCAAGAGAGTATGAAATATATATTATGGAATTACCTATGTGTCTATATTAATGGCCTTGAATAATAGATTTGCTGTTATGAGGACAGTGAGAGACAAGCAAGAAAAGCCTTGCCATGTTCTGCCATCTATAGCTTATTGCGTGTTTAAGGCGCTTCCGGGGTGAACGACTTCCCTACGCAACGTTTAGGAAGAACACTCATTAAGTTTATCCTATATTTGTTTGTTGAAAGGTTTTTGGGTCCTAAAAATAGCTCAGCCATGCTGACAGATTCATTTTGGCATCCCTGTTGAGTATAATCAGGAGGTGACGAAATACCCAATAGCGGGAGCGGCCGATGCGCACTATACGCGTTACGTCACAACCATTTGGGTCAATAAGGTTCCGCCTAACCTCGTGCCACACTGATTCTTGGCCTGGTACTTTTGGGTGGGCGACAAGAGCCACGGTCCCATCTGCAGCTTCAATAGGCCACCGGGTGCTGGAGGCTCTAGGGTTGACATTAGCTAGGATGCCAAAGATGAGGAGGTGTCCAACCTCGAGATCGAACCCCAGGTTGATCTTGAGCCGAATGCCTACATCCCAAAAGCCAATGGGGCTTATAAAGTAGTGGGATTGTTAGCACTTTTTGGACCACTCTCGTAGTATTAGAGGTGTATGTGTACCCCAGGCCCTTTTTTGAAAAAGGTCGTGATGAGCCGGTTAGGCGTGTTGGAGGTGATGAAGCTAGTTATTTAACCATTGAACTTGTGGTGCATGAGAAATTGTCCCGTAACGCTTTAATTCATGGTTAAAGATTTGTTTACATTTCCGCGTATGCGCTTTACTGTTATCATGAATTAGGTCGATGACCCCTCCTAGGACGTTGCAATCAAATGACCAAAGGATAAGTAAAGGTTCGATGAACGCGGGTTGTCACTCTTCCTCCTCTCCTAACTGATTGCCCACTCCATCTCTCCCTCCATTAAGCCCTCTCTTCCTCTAGGTGTCTTTGGCCGCCATTCGTCGCTGCCACTTAAGGCCACCATTTTAAGAAGTGGTAAGTGGACTTATGTTTGCTTACGACGTTGTGTTACACTAGTCCAAGCACTCATGTCTAAGTTTTACTTATTTGGAACCTCGTTCTTGCTTGGTTGAGGCTCGGTTTAGGCTTCAATTTGTGCTTGGGTTTGAATTACTTTGGAAGAAATGTTGTTCATGTGCTTATTTGATATGCCTTGATTTTACTTTGATTCAAAACGATTTGAAAGATGTTTTTAGTGAAAGCATGCTATTTCTTTACAAAATCATTTCAAACCTTACAAGTGGATCCTCTAGTGTGATCACGTTGGATGGGTTCTTTCTTTATCTCGATGTGATATTGAGGCTTATTGTGCCAGAACAAAGTTTTGTAGTTGATTAGTGCCTCAAACATGTCGGATCAAGCCACGATCATTAATTCGTGCCTAGTATGTTCAATGACTTGAATCCAATACGACATTTCATATACTTATGCTCGGCATGGCAATGCCTAATGGATGTCGGAAATAATAACTGAATTGTGATACTTGATGCATGGACACGAGGGACTAAATACTTGAAGTCAACCGATGGATTTCGATGACAATGCCCAATGGATTTTGGAAGAATTGATGGATTTCGATTGAAATGTCAATTGATGGATTTCGACAACAATGCTTGATGGATGCCAAAAAAGTCAATGAATTTTGACTGTTTAAATGAATCCCATGTGCATGAGTTCCACACATTATAGAATAGATCTTTGTTATGCTTGTATATGATTAGGTGAGGTGAGTTCGTCATGTTATGCAGTGGATATTGGTTTATGCTTGCGTATTGTTGTTCGGGGATTTCTCTTTTTTCTAAGCAAGACATGGCTTTTGTGTTGCTATTGATCTACCATCGACAATGGTATATGCTTGTAGGTTTGTTCAATGAGTTTTAGTCACCTGTTGTCTTTTTCAAACTTGTAAGATGGCCGCACAGCCCCTAAGGTTCGATGTCCCCACGATGATGACAATGATGGAGACGGTGCTTTACTTTGCGAGTCTAGATAAACACTATCGAATGGTCACGATGACCATTTGGGTGGATGGAGAGCTACATAACCTCTTTTCTTACAAGTATTAAGCTTGGTACAAGTGGTTCGATGGGGATTTTGTCGGTCTACTCTATGGCGTCGACGAATTTCTTGGGCTAGACGATGACGCTGCACCCAATGGCGCTGTGGAGGACACTTTTAGTAGAATCTCATTAGAGGAGATAAAGTTACCCCGAAGTAGGTGTTTTTTTTTTTTTTTTTTTTTTTGCGGGGGGGGGGGGGAGGGATCGTTTGCTTTTCTAGTGTGAAACTTGGCCTAAGTGAATGGGCTTGTAAATATTTTAAGGGATATATATGTAAATATAAGTAGTTTGCCGTGTATAAATGGTTGCACATGTGTTTTCCTACCACTTGTTGTTGTCGATGTTATGATGATTGGAAGTACGGGATGGCAACATGGTTGGGATGTTGCAAAAATATAACCCTTACCACTCGTGACGTTGGAGATGGAGTCGGGGCTATTACGTAGACAAAGTTGCTTCTGTATGAAACTCACTAGATGGTTATACAAACACAAGAACCTCTTACAACACTATAACTTATCTCTCTTCCCAAATATCAAGAATACAGCCCTCATAAAGAACTACAATTGGAGAACAAACAGTTTTGCATAAATGAAAACTAGAGAGTATGTTCGATAGAAGGAGAATATAAATTATGAATTTCTGCCAAACTCCACGGCCACCATTGATTTTTTTTAAATAGCCCTTCAATCTTCATGATATCCATTGGAAAGCAAGGTCAAAAAAGCCTTGGCCTTTTGATGCGGGAGCATCCAACGTAGCTCCATCCAACAACTCGGAACCATCAATGTTTATCCAAGCCAAGAGAGAAATTGGGCATTATATGCTTCGATGGATCATTTTCAATGAATAATGTCAATTTCTTATCGGTACTTCGTGGTATATCGATAACTATCAATGGGAGGCCATTCTAAATGTCTTGAATAACCAATTGATGAAGTTTCAGAAGGATTATTTTCTGGTCAAGGGAGGAGCTCGCATTTGAAGGTTCAAGAATGCTGAAGGCCGAAGGCATTTAATTCCCGTGTTAATAAAGGCTTTTATTAAGTTATTATGTGTCTTTATTGTTATGCAGCCCAAGAGTCGAAGGTTTCGGTTTCTAGGCTATTAAGGTCTGCTTTTAATATGTATTAAGGTTTCAGTTTCTAGGCTATTAAAGTCTGTTTTTAATATGTATTAAGGTGTCAGTTTCTAGGCTATTAAGGTCCGTTTTTAATATGCATTCACACTAAAACCCTCCTATAAAGAGGGGAAAGCTATCCAATGTAAGGATACGAATTTTATGAATGAGAATTGTGAGATTTCCTCAAGTTGAGTGAATTCCTTTGGAGAGTGGATAACTCCTTTCGGTGTCTTTATCCTTGGAGCATAGATCACTCCTTGGTGGCGAACCAAGAAGCCCTTTATCCTTGGCTGGTGGAATCTTTAGGCCTTGGTGGTGAGCTTCTCCGATCCCGAAGTCCTTTATCCTTGGCTAGTGGAAGCTTTAGGCCTTGGTGGTGAACTTCGTAGATCTCGATCCTCATCCTTGGTTGGTGGCGCTGCCTTTATACCTTGGAAGGAGATTGTTTTTATCCGTTCTTATTCCTTTCCATTTCTTCTCCGTATACACTACTCCATACACTAAACCACAAAATTCCCCTTATAAAAAAAATCTCTGTTCTTGAATCACTCAACCCATCATGCATCACCTTCCTTCCTTGGCAACCAGACCTGCTTGCCATGAGGCCAAAGTGCAGTTTGCGCGCAAAGCAGAAGTTTTCTAGAAATAGAGCCTTCTACTTCTACATTCTTGCTCTCTATCATTATTAGACGTTTTGACTGCCAAATGATTTGGCCGGCATGAAAATTCAATTCTAGAATTAGATGAGCAACACTCAAGAAAACTCAACTGATAGTACACACGGGAATTGGAAGTACAAATTCGAACCTTAAGAAATATTTACCAGAAGAAGCTAGAGACTTGGTTGGGGCTTTTTAAAAACTGAAGTTCTAAATTGACCAAATTAAGACCTTTAAGTCGTCATTTGACTATCGTGCAAAACTTCAAGTCCTACTTTTGTCGTTATCCCATACATGTTCTATAGCACTTACCTTGGTTGCAGTGAAGTCCTAAGTTTCTTAAAAAGATTAATTTTACCTAAGGTGGATTTAGACATGTTATCTTTAGATTAAAAAAAAAAAAAAAAGATCACTGAAGTACCAAAAGTTATATATGGCACTCATTTTACTCTAAAAGTTTAAATGCCACTTTTGAAAAAAAAAAAAAAAGATCACTGAAGTGTCAAGTTTGATTTGAGTAGGTGCAAATCCAAGGCGACAATGTTTGACAAAATAACGCCAGCCATTGTTAAAAAATAATTACTTTGGTGCAAAAAAAAAAAAAAACCTCAAATAAAAATCTTAATTAAAAAAGTCAAGTCATTTCTTTGGTTGGAATCTCATCAATTGTACTTAATTGATCTTTCTTTTTTTCTAATTTGCAACTTAAGTGAGCTAGCAAAAACTTTCGGTGTTAAGGTAAGTACTATACTCAACCTTTGCTACTTCTAGTATACTTTTCTTTTTATCTTTGTTGCAATGATCGTTTCCAAAGTTGACAGCAACTTTTGGTGTTAAAGTAAGTACCATACGCAACAATTGTAACATGCTCTCAGCGAAAGGGCCATGGTCCAATAATTTGCGAGATTTTTTGTTACTTTGCATTACGTGTCCATACATTTCAAATAAAACTAAGAAAATCAAACATCAAATCAATAGAAGAAATCAACACATCACATCAAAAATGATATAGAAGGACGATAGTAAAGGATCACAAAAGCAAAGTCTTGGATATAAATTGGAGAAAAAATATGTTGGCCTTGTTTATAAAACCCTATGACATAAGCCCTAGCGAGCTTGATTTTCAAATTAAATTTAGTCTAGACCTATCTAACAAGTGATATAACGGGGGTATCAAGCTCAACAGACATCCAAGGGGACATTGCGATAGAGTTCCCCATTTATCCGACAAGTGAAGAACCACTATGGATCAATGACCGAATCCGTCAATCTGCGGTTCGCTATGAGTTCCAAACCAACCGTGGCCCATTATTTACGGGAGAGACGAGGGTATCACAATGGTATTGTATCTCTATTTTTTTTATTACCTAGGTCTAAGCTAGCTAACGTGATGAACCCACTAATCATTCAAGGAAAACAACCCTGAACCACCTAGAAGGAAAGTCTGTACCTAAATCCAAATCTATCCAATTCTCTAAGATTACATTACGGTGTGCTACACTCTTAAATGGGTCTTATTCCTGAATCTAAACCTATGCAATTACTCGAAATGGACTACCAATTATTCAAGGGATTTCGCTAAATCTTGAAACTAAATCCATGAAGATGAGCGATTCTCAGGGCTACCCAAAATGCCCTCTAGATTAGCCCAAGTCTGCCAAAGTCACGTCAATTTTAATGTCGTCATGCACTCAACCTTCAACATTCATAAGTGGAATTTGATAAAAAAAAAATTATCATGCAATCGTTTCAAGTGTTCGACAAAAAGATGGCATCACTAAACAAAACGATTATCATAACCCATCTGCGAATAGTGCTTATCCCATTATATGTTTAGTATTCAATGAAGATCAATATTCACCGAGCACAAAACGTATGGCAGCGTATTGATACATTTGATTAACAAAATTGAAGGTCCCCCCACCCAGACACTAGAGATTCCGTAGTAATCACATGCTTTTCCCATTAGAAAAAAAAAAAAAATTAAGCTCAAACCAAAATTCAAATTCATCATCCATAGGATCAAGTAAACATCAAAAGGCACAAATCAAGCCATCTGAAGTAAGAATTGTGTCCCTTCCACTTTCATCTCTTTTCTCTCTTCATCAACTTCTTCAATCTTCAATCATGGAGAGAGATTAAGCAAATCCGACCTTCCCCTCTCTTGTTGATTTCGGTTGAGTTTTTTTATTATTCTTTTCTTATTTCTTTTTTTTCCCAATTTAGACTTGGGAGCTTTTTTCTCTTGGTTTCTTTTTAAATCTAAAAATTTGAACTTGTTTGATCTAGGTCTAAATCTTGGAGCTATTTTCTCCCGATCTAAATCTAACATACCTTTGGAAATTCGATGTGACATCTTCAATTGCAATCTCGTTTCAATTATATGAAATGGTTGTTTTGTCGATGCGCCTATGGTCATTTTACTATAAGCTAGCCCCTCGTGAGTTAATTAATCTATTAGGTGAAGCTAGCAAGGGATATAAATGTGACAGATTAGAGAATTCAATTAGAAATCAACCGTTATAATCGATTACTGAACGGGGCCAGAAGTGATTTGGCTGTTCTATGATAATTGTCTCTTATTATTGCGAAAGATAGTTTTATGGACATTTAAATAGAAAGAAACATTAAGTGTCGGGTTTGGACACCAAAACTTATTTGCTTAATAAAACAATGAGGTTTTAAACTAGGTGTGTCCAAAGTTTGATAGAGTAATTTTGAGTACAACAGCACCTACAAATTTATTTCCAAAGGTTTTAAAGAAAAGGGGGGGGGGGGGGTTACTCTAAATTGCTTCCAAGAAGAGGGGTTTGAGAAAGAATTCCAAAAGATATATTATGACGGGTTTGCACGTCAAGTTTTATGTACTCAATAAAACCGTAAGGTTTCTAATTAGATGCTTACAAAGTTTGAGGGGTGGATTTCAAATGTGTGGCATGATAGGAGACGTGTCATAACAGTTTTACCTTATAATCAAGACCCTTGTGAATGTGTAAAGGTTGAAAAGTATGTGTTCCAGCTATTGATCACACTGGCTGCATTGATAATAGCATATGTTTTGAGCTAACATGCAGTGACGAACCAAGGTGAGGTGACTTCTGTACAGTGCATGTTTAGGACCGACTTTTTGGCGAATTTCTATCCTAATTGGGGTTTAGGGTTTTAACTCATTAAGATTTATCTCATCTAGTCATGGTTAACCTTTTTTAGGGCCGTAGCATAAAGATTTGCTAAGTGTGGATTCGGTGGGTGAGAGATGCGACACATTTTGGCTAGCCTTGTTGCTAGTGAAGTTTAGGTTTACAAATCATAGTTTGTGAAAATCTCTAGCATATTTGACTATCCCTGTGTTTGTTTGTTGATTGGGTGTTTATTTAATTCGCTTCCGTATGTGCTTAATTGAAAAAAAAAAAAAGAATGAGTCGACGACACATCCTAGGACGATAACATGGCCTAGCTGGTTAACATTGACACCCCAAGCAACGTCAAATGTCGTGAAAGTCTTTTATTTTTAGTTAAGCACATGTGGAAGCAATCATAAACTATCCCCATATCAAAAGAAACATATGCATATGCATGTTCACATATCAAAAGCTATTTGCATTACCTATATAGTCAATCAAAAAGCTGGGGTAGCCTAACTTCTCTACCGAATTGCTCCCAAAAGCTACCCCTATGCTAGGTTCATTTCTTCTTGGACCCAGGTTCACCCATCACACAACTAAAATTGTGAGAACAGCAAGGGTGAGTTGATAACTCAACAAGTAGAAATCCCTAATTCTCCTATAGGAGAACATCTCACTGTTGATCGTTGGATACAAGGTCACCACTCATGTGTCGATGACAATTCAATAGCAAGCTTCATGCCTTACCATGCTTATGCATATGAAAGGCTCTCCACTGTCTAAGTGCTTCCAAGATTCAAAGACAAAGATTTAGTGCATATGAACAAACTCTCCAAAGATTCATCGCTAACGATCATTTCGGTCACAAAAAGGAATGCGTGTATCTCATGAAACTCATTCAAGCACTAAGTGACCCAGTTCAAACATACGCCCACATTAATGCAAGCACTTAACAAAACATATAAAAACAAACTTAGTTTTTGGAATAATAACACATTTATCAGTCATGGACCACACATGGACTTTAATTTTTCTTTTTTAGAATCATATTAGTCTAAATTAATCGACTCTTACGATAAGAACCCGGCATCGGTCCCCCCCCTTGGCAACCAGTATCGTTCTGATCTTATTATCGGGATGGCATTCAATGCTACCCCCAAGCATCGACCTCACCTAGGGCGGTATCATCCACGATCTAAAAATTTCATGATTTTTAGACTGCGTTTGACTGGGTAAATCTCAGTTGCAATGACTAAATGTCCTGCTATTTATCAATTTCTTGATGCAAAGATGTGCATTATCAGATTTTTATAAATTCATACTTAGCTTTTCTTAGGAAACTTTTTTCATGAAAGTTATTCCATATCATTTATGCATTCTCAAAGGTAGATCATCAATGGGTGTCTTTCAAATTTGCTAATTTGACATGCTTTGTCTAAAATGTTCTGTTGTAACTCTTTGTTGTGATTGCTTTGTCTAGACTTTTAGGATGGTTTGTGCATGAAATTAGGACATGTTATTTTCATGAAATTTGTTTCAAATCCCTTGATCTTCATTGTTAAACGTTTTTCAATAAATAGATTGACCTTTCGATCACATTATTCTCAATCTTGATTGGAAATACCCATTTTTTCTCATCGAAATAGTCTTTGGTACGTGTGATGTTTTCTACGTTCAATGCTTAGAATCTTGCGAAAATTTAGTTTGACTTTGGAAAGGTCAGGGTTTGGATCGTATTTAAAATGCATGTGATGTTTGTGAGTGGATGATATGCAAGCCCCAAACTAGCCTTAGCAATTAAATGGGTTCATAGCCAGGATATTTTTTTTGTCCAAATGTCTTCAAATCCCTTTGAGCTTTTAATTTGGCCCTAGACTAGCTTTGGCAATTAAAAGCGTTCCATAGCTGAGACATCACTTGGTCTCAAAAACTTCACTTTTCATTATCAATGGTTTAAAATTAATCTTCGACGCACCACATGTACCACCCATGCATAAAACCATGCCATTCATTAAAAATGCGTGTGTTTGTAATCAACTCATGCCTGTTGAATAAGTGGTCCTGACAATTCACTCAAGGGTTGCCTATGTGTTTAATTCATGCGAATGCAGTAGATTTTAGATGTATGCTAGGTGTGATGCTTGATGATATCGAGGGTAGATCTTGGGAATAACTTAAAATATCTTTTTAGAGACTTGTAAATGTTATTGGCCATGTGAGAACACAAATGGTGAATAATGTCTGTAAGTCATGAAATTAGGTTGGTGTCGAGAGGACCTATGCATGAATGGCAAAGGTCAATAAAAATGTTTGGACTGGTCTTTCTACATGAATGGCAAAGGTCATGAAACGTTTGCTGATAATGCTTTCAATAAAACTCTTTTCAATTCCTTAGGAGAATTGATGAAATGCGCCTACACTATAAGACTTTAGTCATGAATTTTCAGCGCAAAGTCTTGTTGTTGCCAGAAATCGGTGAGTGGTGGTTTGCCACGTAAGATGCCACAAATTATCATAAGGACTATAGTGGAATTTCACACAAAATGGCAAAGTTCGAAAATTTATGACTAAATTGGTACCTAAGGCCCAAATTTGGTTAATTTTGAACCTTGCTTCACTTGATTGATTAATTTTAATCTTATGTCGTGCTTTTGATCATTCTGCTGTGAATGAGTGTTTCGTTTCATTGAATGTACAAATTTTTAGTTTTTAATTAAAGACTAGAGGAGGTCCTTAGAGATTGAAGATCATCAAGACCTAAAGATGGTGAAGGTTGATGTCCATTCCAACCGTATTTTGTACTATTTGTCCTAACATATGTCTTGGGTTCCTTCATTTGTATAAACACCATATGAGTTGTGGGTTCTTTCCTTTCCTCTTATTTGATTTCTTTTAAGTTTTAGAATTGCATGATAGATTCACTACCTTACTTGGTCGTTTAGGGCGCGTTTGGTAACGTTTCTGTTCAAAAACTGTCCCAAAGAACAAAAATAGAAAAAGGTGTTTTTGTTCCGGGAATGAAAAATGAATAGAAACACGTTTGGTAAATTTATGTTCTTTTTTTGTTTCTTTTAATTTTTTAATATTTTTATTTTATTTTTCACTTTTTCCTTTCTTTTTTATTTTTTCTTCTTTCGGCTGGTCGCCGGAGGCCGGCGATCGGCTGACGGGGCCGGCAGCCTCACGCAGCCACGGCGAGGCTCGCCTGCCCCCGGCGAGGTCGACCCTCGCCGTGGACGGTCGTGGCTTGGCCTCGCCTTGGCTAGCCGAGGCCAAGCATCGCCGGCCCCCAGCGAGGCTCGGCCTCACCGGATCGGGCGAGCTCGAGCTTGCCTAGCCATGGAGCGGCTCGGCCTTGCCGGGGCCGGCGACGCTCGGCCTCTCCGGATTTAGGCGAGCTTGAGCTCGCCCAGCCAAGGCGAGGCTGAGCCTCGCTAGGGGCCGGTGATGCTTGGCCTCGTCGGGGGCTGGCGACCTTCCGGCGATGTTGCCGACCCTCGACGGCATCGCCGGCGCTCGACGGCCGGTCGCCGGCCATGGCCGAGGCCAGTGACCAGCCAAAGAGAAAAGAAGAAGAAAAGAGAAGAGAGAGAAGAAGAAACAAGAAACAAAATATCGTTTCTAGAACAAGAAACGAGATTTTTTTTGTTTATCATTTTCGGTCTTTTTGTGTTTCAGGGACAAAAAAATAAAAAAAGAACAGAAACTCAACCAAACGCGTTTTTTTTTTTTTTTGTTCTCGGGAACAAAAAAACAGAATTTCTATTTATAAAAAAAAAAAGAGTGAAGACATGCAGGCCCTTACTTATAGTCTCATACTTTAAAATCAATTGTATGCTTTATGTTCCCTTGGGAATATTATTGCATGATAATGACCTTCTACACATGATCAATCAGTTTGGTTAAACAATACCAAAAATAAGTAAAAATAAAAAATAAAATTCATTGACATCTTAGGTAACACGATATACTGTTACGTATCGAAAAGGCACTCATAGAAATATTAGCGTAATCAAGTTCTTGAACCTAGGTATCTAGTTTTATAGAGATCGAGGGAGAACTCTTTACCCTCGATTGGGTTTTCTAGCCGAACTCCAAAAAGGAGGCTAGTGGCAACTCCCATCGTGAGGGGTATCTTTAGCGGATGTACCATTTCATCTTGTTTCCTTTCAACCTTAAAACTGTTGATCAAGATGTGTCACAATGTTGACATAAGGTTATAACACTTGGCGCTGTCATGCAAGATATGAGCTTAGGAGAGCTTGCGACCATGTGTGAGGGAACTCACAAATGGTATGTCCCAAAAAATGAGATGATGAGACCTTTATGGATACAAACTATTAGGAAACTTCGGACCTTATTGAAGTCGATCCCCGAATCACAATGGTGAAGGCATTGGTCTATTTTGGGAATTCCATGATTTCCATTTTTGTGTTTAACCAATATGACTTGACCCCTATAATTGAGGAGTTTGAGATAGCCATTGAATTAAGTAAGGCTTTCCTATGTTTCACCACTCTTCATATTGGTCAAACTATGGTCTCTCTCCTGAGTCAATTCCTTAATATTTCCATCGATAAAATAGAGTGATTCTTAGGTAATGGATCCCTTAGCCATTTTACACACGTGACTTTCGTCGAAATCTTTGTATCACTTAGTTGATTCAAAGTAAATAGATGAGAAACTCTTAAAGCCCTACTAGGACTTCTCCAAATTTGGCTCATCTCTTATATCAAAGAGTTCGCCCCGTGTATGAGAATCACCAATGTCACAAATAATTATCATCCAATTCTCATATTCCACGAAAAGAGTGAATTCTTTCCATCATAGTCCTTCTCCATTTGGTTTCATTTCCTTAAAAGTCTCATTTCGAGCTTAATCCAATGGCATGTCCAATGGCTTGGGAATCTCGAAGTGTTTCGGAATAGAATTACGTTTGGTAAAATTTTTTATCCCGGGAAAAAATTTCTATTGTTTTGTTCCTGGAAGTAGATTTGAAAGAGAATCAAAAATAAAAAATAAAAAATGAAAATTTCATTCTTATTCCAAGAACAAATCTAAGAATCAAAACTAACTCTTCTTCTTCTTCTTCTCTTTTCTTCTTCTTCTTCAACCATCGCCATCCTGTGGTTGCTGTCTACCACAGTTTGCCACCATCCGCCGCCGCCACCATCGGTTGCCAGCAACCGGTCCAGCGAGCTCGCCGAGGGCTCGTTAGGCCAGCACGAGGTCCGATTCACATACCTAAAACCATTAAGATAGTCTTTAAGACACTCAAGATGAGGTTCACGTGCCTAAAACCGTTGAAGAGGTGCAATTAGAAGAGTTTGTGGGTACCATTCTCCTTACATATCAAATATCCTTCTTTAAGAGGATCTTCCTCCTAAGAAGCAAGCGTATACTAAGGCATGATATGTATCCGCTCAAAGTAATCTCAAAGGTATTGGTTGGCAATGGCACCACTTTGTACAAATGCCTTCTATCCATTCTACGTCAATTGGGAGTAAGTACGGAGAATCATCTTGTAAAAACTCTTCTAAAAGCTGTCGAGAGGATAAGGCAGAAAGCATTAAGGGAGATTGAGTTGCCATTGATGGTAGGCTCCATCACGATCACTCAGATCTTCTAAGTGCTTGATATACCACGAAATTTTAACCTATTGTTGGGATGTCCTTGGAGTAATGCACTGGAATTATTCCCTTGAGCCTTCCTCGAATGATGTGCCTTGCCGTCGATGGAAAGATCATAATCATTTTAAGAGGGGTGTGGAGACGTTCCACATCACAATTATACCTTACATTGAACTTGAAATCAAAGGAAAATCAATCTACAACTCATGAAGGAGCCTTAGTTCTCTAATGTCAAGCTTTCCCAAGGCATTCCAAGCCCCGTTGAGGTAATCCAAAGGAAAAAGCATGGAGGCTTGGGTCACCAAGGCGACCAAAAGTGATGCGGGAGCATCCAACTTAACTCCATGGACCAACTCAGAACCATCGATGCTTATTCAAGCCAATAAAGAAGTTGGTCATTATGTGCTTTGATGGATCATTTTGAATGAATAATATTAATTACTTTTCGGTACTTTGTGGTATATCGATAGGTATCAATGGGAGGCCATTTTAGATGCCTTGTATGACCAATTAATGAAGTTTCAGAAGGATTATTTTCTGGTCAAGGGAGGAGCTCGAATTTTGGGAAGGCTAGAGGTTCACAAAAGCGGTTCAAGAATATGGAAAGCCAAAGGTTCAAGAACACGGAAAGCTAACGGTTCGAGAATGTGAAAGGCTGAAGATTAAAGGGCATTTGGTTCCCGTAATAAAGGCTTTTTATTAAGTTCCTAGCTATTTTTATTTTTATAGCTCAAGAGTCGAATGTTTCGGTTCATGGCATTTAGTTCCCGTGATAAAGGCTTTTTATTACGTTCCTAGCTGTTTTTATTTTTATGTAGCTCAAGAGCCGAAAGTTTCAGTTCCTAGGTCCTTTTGGTGGTGAGCCAAGAAGCCCTTTATCCTTGGCTGGTGGAAGCTTTAGGCCTTGGTGGTAAGCTTCGTAGATCTCGATCATCTTCCGGTTGGTCGATTTGTCGTTGAGATTTATGAATGAGGTTCTTCGTTCCTTTATTGGCCGATTTGTCGTTGTTTATTTCGACGATATTCTTGTTTACAGCAGGAACGAGGAGGAGCATATCTCTCATTTAAAACAAGTCTTCAATGTAGAGATCAAAAACTTTATGCTAAAATGGAGAAATGTGAGTTCTTCTCTCTGAGCATTATGTTTATTGGTTATGTGGTTTCCAAAGATGGAATCTCTGTTGATCAAATCAAGGTGGAAGCTATGAAGACTTGAAAGGTTCCGACGTCCCGTTCTAATGTAAGAAGTTTTCATGGACTTGTTTCTTTTTATCGACGTTTTGTTAAAAACTTTAGTACCATCATGGCTCCTATATCTGAACGCATGAAGAATGGTGGTTTTGAATGGACAAAGGTTGCTCAAAACGCCTTTGACATAATCAAGCAGAAACTTTGTGAGTCCCCTATTCTTGCACTTCCTGATTTTGATAAAGTATTTGAAGTTGAGTGTGATGCAAGCGGAGTTGGTATTGGTGCTGTTCTGGTGCAAGCACAAAAACCATTGGCATATTTCAGCGAGATGTTATCTGATTCCAAGAGTTATTCAACTTAATTATTGGAGTCATTATTTGAGGCCAAAGCAATTTGTCCTTCATTTGATCATGAGGTGCTTAAGTTTATTACTGGCCAACGCAAGCTTAATTCGGGACATGCAAAATGGGTAGAATTTCTTTAATCCTTTTCTTTCGTCTCAAAACAGAAATACATGTCATGTACATTCTAACAATGCATGATTCGCTAGTCTTAGGATTCTGTTTCCATTAGAGTATTCCATGACGTGCATCTATTTTGCTATATTCATTAACGTTCGTGTGGTCATATTTAGGCTTTCATGTCTAAATGAAAACTGATTTTTGTTATGCATTCTACATGCCAAATTTTTTCTTATATTTTTTGCATGTCATAGAGGACCAAAATCAAGCATATTCACTGATGTTGAGGATAGGCTAAAGCCTTATGATGTATACACTTTATCAGGCTCATTTGGATCTCTTAGAGACCAAATCTCATGTTAATGCTTTCTTGAGTATTAAAGAGTGCATTACAAGTTTCGTGTGCATATATGACTCGTCATGATTAAGCATCATTTGGTATGTGAACATTATGCCTCAATTAGGCTTGTTGCACTTTGAAATCATCAGGCGTGCCATTTTACTCTTTCACATGCCAACTTGGGGTTAGATTTTCACCCTAATCATTTGCCACCTCCAATTCTTTGTCTTATGCGAATTTTATGCCGTTTGTGCATTGGTTAAGTGATTTTAGGACTCCTTAATGCATGCTGTATTCTGGTTTGTTAATAATTAAACTCAGATTCTTCTAAGAAGTTGTAGGGCATGCTTAAACCTTTTGAGTGTCACCAGTTTCGCAATATTTGCTTATCGTTCAACCCATTTTTTTTTTCTAAACTAGACTAGAATTTAGAGTTAGGGGTAAATTTAGAACCCTGTTAACAATTGAACTCGGACTCTTCTATTTTTGTATCAATTTTTCAATAAAGATTCTCGAGTCGCACCCTTAACATAGTTTGATTGTCACCCTTCTATCTTCATGTGGTGAAATTTCATGATTTTTAGACTTCATTTGATAAGGTAAATCTCAATTGCAATCGCTAAACATCTTGTTCTTTGTCAATTATTTAATGTGATGATGTGCATTGTTGGACTTTTGTAAATTCATTACTTAGCTTTTCTTATGAAACTTTCTTCGCAAAAGTTGTTCTATATGATGTTAGGTAGGCCGTGAGATTATCTCAAAGGTAGATGATCATTGAGTGCCTTTCAATTTTGTTGATTTGACATGTTTTATCTAAATTGTTCTATTGTAGTCTTTGTTGTGATTGCTTGTCTATATGTTTAGGATGGTTTTGTTTCAAACCCCTTGATCTTTTTTTTTTTTTTTTTTTTTTGTAAAGAATAAAGAAACGGGACTTCAAATCCCTTGATCTTCATTGTCAAAAGGTTTTCAATAAATGGATTGACCTTTCAATCACCTTTTTCTCAATCTTAATTGGAAGTGCCCATGTTTGCTCATCGAAATGTCCTTAGAAAGATCGAGGTTTGGCCCGTATTTAAAAGACCTATGATGTCTGTGTGTACATGATATGTGATCCCTATACTAGCCTTGACAATTAAAGGCGTTTCTAACCAAGAAATCACTTTATCTCAAAAGCCTCATTTTTCATTATTGATTGGTTTAAAATTCATCTTTGAAGCATCACATGTACACTTATGAATGAAAAATTCATTAGAAATGTTTGTCTTTGTGATTGGCACATACTTATTGAATAAGTGCCTCGTCAATAGTTCAATCAACTGATTGATTCTTTGAAAAATAAGGCTTAAGGGGCAACTTGTGTGTTTAATTGATGGCATGTGAATTATGGATGTATGTTAGGCGCAATACCAAATAATGAAGGTAGATCTTTGAAATCACATCTTTTTAGGAACTTATAAATAATGATAGTAAGTCATAAAATGAATTGGGAAGGTTTCTAGAGGGAGGACCTATGCATGAATTACAAAAGCTGACCATGAAACCCACATTTGGTTATTTTGAACCTTGCTTCACTTGATTGACTGATCTTGATTCTATATTGTGCTTTTCATTGTTCTGTCATGAATGAGTATTTCTTTCCATTGTATGTACCTAGTTCTAGTTCTTAGCTTGGGTCTAGATTAGGTCCTTGGAGGTCAAAGATCATCAAGAACCAAAGAGAAGGTTGATGTACATTATGACTATATTTTTGTAGCATTTGCCCCCTACATATGTCTTGTGTTCATTCATTTGTATAAACACTTGATGAGTTGCGGTTTCTTTCCTTTCCTCTTCTTTTATTTGTTTTAAGTTTTAGGATTGCATGATAGATTTACTACCTTACTTGGTTACTTACTGTCTCGTACTTTAAATTCAATTATATACTTTCTTTTCCCTTCTTAAAAATGGAATTGCATGAAAATGACCATCAATACATAATCACTTAGTTTAAGTTAAGCAATCTTGAAAAAAGTAAAAAGAAATGCATCAACACTTTAGGTAACACGACATACTATTAGGTACCAAAAGGATGCTGCATATCTACTTGCATAGAAATCAAGGGATGACACCCGACCCTCAATTGGGTTTTCTGGTCAACCTCCCAAAAACGAGGTTAGTGACGACTCTTGTTTTATTTTATAGGTTGTCGTAAACAACCAGGTCATTTAATATACTTGTCATGAGCGGTATGTACCTTAAGAAAAGGTTCACAATCATGATTTAGCATACTCAAGATGGTGAAGTTAAAAGATGAAGTGATGCCATCTTTAGTGGATGTACATCTTGAAAGAGCTATTATGATCGAAATGCCCTTGAACATGTGTTACGTCCGGTTTCCTTCGACCTTAAAATTTTCGATCAAGACATCCTACGACATCAAGGTAGGGTTGATGCGAGGTGTTGATGCCTTTGTGGATGCTAACTGTGAGAAAACTCTTGTGGTCAAACCGTTAGTTTGTAAGTAATGCCTCAGACAAAATCAATCACAAAATAGTAATATAATAAAAATAAATATATTTTAAGGGGGACTAAGCATGGGTTCTTGTAGATTCTCTTAGATGTTTTTAAGAAATCTAGATGTCCAACAATGTTACATTGACTATACTTTCCTATGTGAAACTCTTCAATTTGTATATTGACTTCAAATAACTCTTATTGTAATATTTAATTTCTATTACGCAAGCAGAAGACTATACATTTTTCATATAAAGAAATTTCACTTAAGAACAAATTTCATAATAACTTGCTTCCATTTCATTAATCATAGGCAGGGATTACAAGATGACCATCTTAGAGGCCTGAACTTCATTTAGTATAACCACATAGACTCTTCCATGAGCTAGTGGCCTGCGTTTATTTCCTTTCTGCACCAATGCAACTAATGATTACGGCTGTTGTTGCTGGGTCCTCCTCTATGGACAGTCTTTAACCAAGTGATCTGATCATCCACAACCGAAACATGCCTTTGCAAACCAGCACAGTAAACCCACATGCGATCCACCACACACTTGATATGCAGAACTTTGGGATTGCAGTTGCCTCGATAAATGACTATTCCATAGAGAACTCTATGGAGAATGCTCGGTTCTCTAAAATGGCTCATTTCATGCCATTTCACAAGTTCAATGATGCATCTCGTATTGCTGAATTATATTTTAAAGAGATTATTCACATTCATGGAGTACCAAAGACCATTGTGTCGGATCGTGATTCCAAGTCCTTAAGCTACTTCTGGAGGACTCCACGGAGAATGCATGGTACAAAACTCTTATTCAGCACGGCTTGTCATCACCAAACTGAAGGCCAAAAGAAAGGTAACAAGTTGTACTCTAACCACTCTTCTTCATGGTATGGCAAGTAAATCGTTAAAAGGTTGGAATTTAAAGCTTGTGCATGCTCAATTTGCTTAGAATCACTCACCAAGTTATAATAGTGGTCAGCCGACATTTGAAGTTGTGTATGGAATTAATCCTCTCGCACCCATTGATTTGATTCCAATTCCATCTAATTCTCAAGTAAGTTTTGATGGTAGGAAAAGAGCTAAATCGATGAAGAAGCTCCATGAGCAAATTCGATCCAAGATCGAAAAGGCCAACGAATCTTCCAAGAAGAAAGCTAATCAATATCGCAAGAAGACTCAATTTCAACCGGGTGATCTTTTATGACTTCACTTGAGGAAGGAGAGATTTCCATTTTGACAAAAGAACAAGCTCATGCCTAGAGCTAATGGTCCCTTTAAAGTTATTGAGCGAATTTGTGATAATGCTTACAAGATTGACCATCTAGAGAATTTAAAGTTTCGGGAACATTCAACATTGGAGACCTTTCTCCTTACTTGGAGGATGAAAACTTTCTAGATTTGATGACAAATCTCAAACAACCCGAGGAGGATTATGCGAGAGCATCCAATGTAGCTCCATCAAAACCATCAATGTTTATCCAAGCCAAGAAAGAAATTGAGCATTATATGCTTCAAAAACTATCATTTGGAAGCCATTTTAGACATCTTGCATGACCAATTAATGAAGTTTCAGGAGGATTATTTTCTGGTCAAAGGTTCACGAATGCGGTTCAAGAATGCGGAAGGCCAAAGGTTCATGAATGCAAGTTCCCATACTACTAAATGCATTTCATAAGTTCCTAGGTGTCTTTATTGTTATGTACTTCAAGAGTCGAAGGTTTAAGTTCCTAGGTCATTAAAGTCTGTTTTTAATATTTCCTTAGGCTAGAATCTTCTTATAAACAAGGGAAAACTATCCAATGTATGGGATATACGAATTTGATCAATGAAAATGGTGAGATTTTCTTTGCTTGAGTGAGCTCCTTCGAAGAGTGGATAACTCCTTTTGGTTTCTTTATCCTTGGACCATAGATCACTCCTTCGGGGTGAGCCAAGAACCTATCCTTGGCTGGTGGAAGTCATTTATCCTTGGCCTTTGGTGGTGAACTTCTTACATCTCGATTCTCATCCTCGGTTGGTGGCGTGGCCATTACACCTTGGAAGGAGATCACTCTATCTTTTCATATTCATTTTCGTTTCTTCCCCGTATACACTACTCCATAAACTTAACCACAAAAATCCCCTCTGAAAAATTTCCATTCTAGAATCACTCACCCCATCACACATCGGCAAGGGTCATTGGCTGGACTTCCCGGGGACACTAGAGGAACTTCTAGGGGACGTTGGCCCTAGGCATCTCCCTCCCAAGCATCCTAGGCTGCGCATGACGAAATTTCTGAAATAGAAATTGATTCCTAGCTAGAAATCAATTTTTAAATTTCTACTCCCCGGACAAGTTTCTGAGCAAAGAAACCCATTTGATAACGACTAAAAATTTCTATTTCTGAAACAAAAATCTGTTTGATAACAGAACAAAATTTCTATTTTTAGGAATAGAAATTGATTAGATAACAACATAGGAAATCCTCAAATACAAACTAATAGTCGAAATAATACTAAAACAACATAGGAAATCCTCAAATACAAATAATAGTCGAAATAATACTAATACATTACAAAAGTTGAAAACACAATTTCATGGAATTTCTGGGATATTATTATCCCTTGCCATTTTATTAGTAATTGTTTTCCTAAGCGTATTTATTTGGTTTCCCTCATTTGATCAATGTATCGTTTGCAAGCTCATCTTGCGTAGATTCAGACAAGTACCGCGGAAGCATGAATATGGGTGCCATCAATGGCGCCCATATTATCAACAAGATTATCAAAAACCTGTCGATAATATGGGTGCCATTTTATCAAAAATTGTTTATGGTTAGGAACCAATCGGGGGAAGGTCGATTTATTTTGATTCTCGAATTGAATCAGTCCAATTGCTCATCCCTAATTTCTTTATTGTTGCTCAATGAACCTTTAATGGCCCTTGCATAGCAAAGAGAGAGATTCTCTTAAATCTCTTGCCTTCGAATTAAAATTCAAGATTGTGTAACAATCTAATTATTTTGATTTTGCAAGAATTTTGAATCCGTAAATAAAATAAGGTTAAATTTCTAGGCACGTTTTCTATTAAGAGGAAAGAGAAAAGAGCCCCACCTTTTTTAAGTAAGCATTTAAGAACTTTGGTCGTTTTTGAAAATTGGGGACCCATTCGATTACCTTTCATCCTAAAGAGGAAGTTATCAAAAAAAAAATTGAAAAAAAATGCAAAAAAAAAAAAAAACACGAGCAAAATAAGAAAAAAAAATAGCAATAATTTGTGAAGTTGTCATTATGAGTGAATTAAGTTAGCAAGAAAGCGCAAGGTTCTTTTATGTGGTTTGATTTTAGTTTCTAATTTCTATTTCAGAAACTGAGAAGTTAAAAATTTCAGCTTCTGATTTCTTCAATTTCTCTATTTCTGGAATAGAAATCTGTTTTAGAAATAGAGAAATCAAATTGAGTTACAAAACGGATTTCTGTTCCAAACGTGTTCTGGAGAACAGAGAAATAGAGAAACGAGAAATAAAAATTTCATCATGCGCGCCCCTAGTGTCCAAGGTTGCTGGTTTTGTGGAATATCTCTTAATTTGATTCATTCAGAATTTGACCACATTGCCATCTTCCATTAGGGCACCCTTTTAACACCACTGGCACACACATATATCACCACACAGCATGATCAATGTGCCCAGATCGCAATGCAACAGCATGCGCTAAACAAAATTGTCGTTCACACCACCTCCAAGCCTATTCCACTTGATTTCGCACACACGATGAGCATTGCTCATGCACAGCCATCAAGAATAGGTTCTCAGCTTGCCAAAATCACAAAATATGCATTTTTTAACAAGCAAGACATCAAGAACAGCAACAAGACCACCACCGGCCCTCACTGCAGAAATCGAGTGTGCACACGTAGCTTTAGGATTATATCTAGAAATATAACCAAACAAGTTTAGAAAATTCTCAAATTTAAATATGTTGTAAATAACACTTAAAAAAACATTTTTCAGTAGAAATTTTGACCCATTTCTTTCTAGAATAGGAGCAGTAAATCACTCAAATGGTCACCAAAACTACTCTTGTGTCCAACAATCATGTTTACAAAAGTAGCTTGGTTTAAAGTCCAAAACTCAACCATTTGCTTTCAAATTTGACTATGTTAAGCTTCAAAATGTGCTAAGCAATTGTCAAGAATAAATATTTTTTATAAGACAAGATATTGACTTGCATATAATGAAGCTGAAAACTTGTTTTTTTAAATCCAGAAAATCTTGCGTAAAATATATGTTATAAATGAAGATGTTGAAAATATTTTTCAAGAAGAAAGCAAACTCAACCTCTTAGCACATTCCGATCCACGAAGACAGCAAACATAGGGGGTCCAATAAAATAGATGTCGAGGACAATCCAATCTCTACCCCTATGAACACATCTCATGCAAGCTTGGACAGGCAAAACCTTTGAGAAACTCACATGCAAGACTTCCCACGCATCACAGAATACACGCAAGCTAATGTCATCCATGGATCCAGCTCCTATGACCCAAAAATCCACTAGATTGAACTAATCCACCCTCAAGGATAGAGAGGGTGTCAAAGTTTAATACCTAACTTATTCCCTTACCTAGTTTAGGACTCAAAAACTACTTTCTCGAGCTCTCTTGAAGGCTAGCTGCTCCTCTGGTCTCTAGTCCTTTGAAGAACAGCAAGGAAACAAGAAGAAAATGAGAGAGAGAGAAGTGTCAGGCAAGTGAGGGGAAGAAGGAAGAAGAATAACAAAAGAGAAGGGAAAATAAAGGCAGAAATAGGGAGAAATATGGCTTTCCTTGGGATTTTTCCCTTGCTGCAGTCTTGTAAAGGAGGAGATTCGCTGGGGAATTTAGGGCCATCATCAGGGCTAATTTTTGGTTGGTGGGAAGGGGGAGAATCGAAACTTGCGTGGGAAACGAAAACCTATTGCAAGAAATCCCTAAACTTTGTACTTTTCTCCTTAGCTCACATGCCTTAAACAAAACTGAATCTAAATGAAACAAAACTAATCCTTCTTCTAGCGCAAAGATTTCAACCACCTCAAATACCAAGCACCAATCAAGCAACTTTATTCCAAGATTCTGCACTAATGACATGACAAAAAACTTAGTACAATTGCACACATCTTCAAGTCACAATTTCTAATGTCCCAGGATCTTACGTCCACCATTAATTCCATACATCACAATATCACCAATTAAAACCAGAAGGATTACCATTGAACATCCGAAATCATTTGGTTTTATGCAAGACATTCGTTGATCAAAATTTCAGCAATTTTTCCACCTCAATTGGGCCTTTTGCTCACGCCCAGCCCATTGGGGCTTATTAGGTCCACCATCCTCTCTCTAGTCCACACTCGGTCGAAAATTAGGCCCACCAGGCCTTCACATGTCGTACCAGAAGTGGAGTATACAAACCTTTACAGAAATGGCTTTTTGATCTTTGACAAGTTACACACCTTGAGATGATAGCATGCTCATCTCCACTCATCTTTGGCCAATAAAAATGCTCTTGAAGAGCCTCAAGAGTTTTGTTAATACCAAAATGACCAGCCAATCCTCCACCGTGCGCTTCTCGAATAAGCAAATCGCGAAAAGAACTCCTCGGGACACATAATTGATTTCCTTTAAAAAGAAACCCATCTTGCAAAGAATATGTACCCTGAACTCCCTGCTTGCAATTGTTGATGATGGATGAGAACTCCACATCTTCAAAATAAAGTTCTTTTGTTGATTGAAATCCAATAATCCTTGAGTCCATAATAGCAAGCATAGAATATCTTCTCGATAAAACATCTGCTACGACATTAGTGTGCCCCGGTTTATATTTTGAGCCGAAAGAAAAGGATTGAAGAAACTCTACCCATTTTGCATGTCTCGAATTAAGCTTGCGTTGGCCACTAATAAACTTAAGCGCCTCATGATCAGAATGAAGGACAAATTGCTTTTGCCTCAAATAATGACTCAAATGACCAAGAGCTCGGACAATGGCATAGAATTATCTGTCATAAGTTGAATAATTCCTCTTGGAATCAAATAACTTTTCGCTGAAATATGCCAATGGTTTTTGTGCTTGCATAAGAACAACACCAATACTTTATCAACTTCAAATACTTAATCAAAATCAGCAAGTGCAAGAATAGGGGACTCACAAAGTTTCTGCTTGATTGCCTCAAAGGCATTTTGAGTAACCTTTGTCCATTCAAAAACACCATTCTTCATGCATTCAGTTATAGGAGCCATAACGGTACTAAAGTTTTTGACAAAACATCGATAGAAAGAAATAAATCCATGAAAACTTCTTACATCAGAAATGGACTTCAGAACTGGCCAAGTCTTCATAGCTTCCACCCCGGTTTGATCAACAAGGATTCCATTTTTGGAAACCACATAACCAAGAAACATAATGCTGGGAGAGAAGAACTCACATTTCTCCATTTTAGCATACAGTTTTTGACCTCTCAAGACATTGAAGACTTGTTTTAAATGAGAGATATGCTCCTCGTTTCTACTATAAACAAGAATATCGTCCAAATAAACAATGACAAATCGACCAATAAAGGAATGAAGAACCTCATTCATAAGTCTCATGAAGGTACTCGGAGCATTAGATAATCCGAATGGCATAACCAACCACTCATAAAGGCCTCCCTTGGTCTTGAAAGCCGTCTTGCATTCATCTCATTCTCGCATTTTGATCTGATGATAACCACTCCGCAAATCTATCTTTGAAAACATACAAGAACCATATAATTCGTCAACCATATACTTAATGGTGATGTTGTTGGTGGCCCGACTATCTACACACATTTGATATGTACCATCCTTCTTAGGCACAAGTAGAGCCGGAACAGAGCAGGGACTCATGCTTTCTGGGACGTATTCGTTGAGGATAAGTTCATCGACTTGTCTTTGGAACTCCTTTGTTTCATTTGGATTGCATCGATAAGCTGGCTTGTTTGTTAGCGAAGCACCGGGGATCAAATCAATTTGATGCTGAATAGCTCTTATGGGAGGTAATCCAAGTGGCAAATCCTCCGGAAACACATCTGCAAATTCTTTCAACAGGCAATGCATTTTTGGATGTATGGGTCACTCTATTTCACTCTTTTTCTCGACCACAAGCAAAGCAAATACATTCTTTTGTTTGCTAATGGCTCTCTCAACCCGTGTCTAACTCAAGAACAGATTTTTCTTACAAGTGTTTCCCTCCCCAAGTTGATTATTATGTATCGAATAAGGACTCGATGGTAAAAGAGTAATACATTTTTGTTCCCTATGAAAAGAGTATGTGTTTTTCCGGCCATCATGCATAGCATTTATATCAAATTGCCACGGTCTACCTAATAACAAGTGGCATGCCTCCATAGGAATCACATCACATTCAACCTCATCTCGATAGTTCTTCCCAATCAAAAATGATATAAGAACGCGTTTGGTTACCTTGAGTTCATTCCGTTTATTGAGCCATTGGAGCGTGTATGGTTGAGGATGTTTCTTTGTTGGAAGCTTTAACTTGTCAGCAAAAGTTGTCAAAGCAACATTGGTGCAGCTCCCACCATCAATGATCACCGAACACACTTTTCTGTTTATAGTGCAATGGGTGTGAAGTATATTCTCCCTTTGCTCTTTATTAGGAGAAACTTCAACATGTAAGGCTCTTCGGATGATTAACAACTTGCCATCATCGGCTTTCTCCGCAACTTCTTCTTCCCCATCAACAATATTTTGGTTTTGATTGCTCTCAACCTCTTGAAGTGCCAAATTGATCTCCTCAATTTCTTGAAGACTCATAACTCTTTGATTTGGACAATTTGCTTGTAAATGCCCAAAACCATGGCACTTAAAGCATTTCCTTACATCGCTTTCAAATGTCTTTTGGACTTCTTTGGAAGGCTCTACAAGTCTTCCCTTGCCTCTGTCTTTTGTCGACGTACTCTCACCCTTGCTTGAGGAAGCACTCTTAAAATAGGATGTCGCCTTTGTTGAGGTTTTGGAGGAAAACCTCTTGCTCTTCAATTGTTTTTGGACTTTTATGGCTAACTTGCAAACGTCTTCAAAGGACCAATACGGTTGAAGTTCAACTATATCGGCAATTTCTCGATTCATGTCGCCAAGAAAACGAGCGATGGTTTGCTCGGGAACTTCTAGAAATTCACTCCTCATTTTGAGTTGTTCAAACTCACGAATGTATTCTTCAATGCTCATCCCATGTTGTGTTAGGGAGTTCAGTTTGAGGAAGAGCTCTTGCTTATAGCTGTTGGGCAAGAACCTCTTATGCAGTGAATAAACAAAAAGCAATAAGAAAAAAAAAAGGAATAAGAAAAGATAGAGCGATCTCCTTCCAAGGTATAAAGGTCACGCCACCAATCGAAGAAGAGGATTGAGATCTACGAAGCTCACCACCAAGGCCTAAAGCTTCCACCAGCCAAGGATAAAGGACTTCGGGATAGGAGAAGCTCACCACCAAAGCCTAAAAATTCCACCAGCCAAGGATAAAGGGCTTCTTGGCTCACCACCAAGGAGTGATCTACCCTCCAAGGATAAAGAAATCGAAAGGATCATCCACTCTCCAAAGGAGTTCACTCAAGCGGAAGAAATCTCACCATTTTCATTCATCAAATTCGTATATCCCCTACATTGGATAGTTTCCTCTATTTATAGGAGGATTTTAGCCTTAGGAAATATTAAAAACAAACTTTAATGACTTAGGAACCTAAACGTTCGACTCTTGAGCTACATAAAATAAAAACACCTAGGAACTTAATAAAAAGCCTTTATTAACACGGAAACTAAATGCCTTTAATCTTCGACCTTCCGCATTCTTGAACCGTTAGCTTTCCGTGTTCTTGAACCTTTGGCTTTCCATATTATTCGTGAACCTTTAGCCTTCCCAAAATTCGAGCTCCTCCCTTGACTAGAAAATAATCCTCCTGAAACTTCATCAACTAATCATACAAGACATCTAAATGACCTCCCATTGATAGTTATCAATATACCACAAAGTGTCGATAAGTAATTAACATTATTCATTCAAAATGATCCATTGAAGCACATAATGTCCAACTTTATAAGCATCGATGGTTCTGAGTTGGTTGATTGAGCCACGTTGGATGCTCCCGCATTAGGCGAGGTCGGCTCTCGCCGGGGCTAGGGCGCCCTCACTAGGGGTCGCCCTCACTTGGCTGGGCCTCGCTTGTGGCAGGCGAGGCCAGCCGGTAGGCTATGGTCGATGGTCGGCTGTCGCCTGTGGCCAGTGGCCAGCCACTGGAAAAAGCCAAAAGAAAATATTAAAATAAAAAAAAATAAAATAAAAATAAAAAATTCAAAAATTTTTATAAAAATATCAAAATATTATTAAAAATTGTCTACATCAATACCGGCAGTCTTACGTGGCACCACCGACGTCCATGTCAGCATTTTCCAACAAAAATTGGCCGGATGGACTGAATTGACAAGAAGTGAAAAGGTTTATGACTCAATTGGCAAAACTACAATATGTTTAGGACTTTTTGGACAATTTTCTCGAAGAAAAGTCCCATGTCAAACAATTAATATGACTGAAATGGTTAATATATTTTAGTTTATTCATAACTCATTAACATAAATTTTTGAGTGAATAACTTCAACTGAATATGTTGATGGATTCAAATTTAAATTCCTTGATGATCTTTCTAGTGAAGGTATCAGACTTTTGGCTTTTGATTAAAATCTGGTCGAACTTCCGTGAAGGATTATGTGTCTACAGGGTCATCAGTCTTCAACAAACTAATATATTCAATTAAGCGTCGAATCTGTGTTTGGATCGTGGGAAGAGAAAGGAAATGGGCAGAAAATAATAACCTAGGAGATTTTTTACCGTGTTTGGCCGGCTAAATTAGGGAGGAAGCGGAGGGGAGTGATTATTATCGGGGGAGACATACTTCCCTCATGTAGTCGGATATTTTTATTTCCCGCCAAAAGTGAAGAAAAATATAAAGATGCTGCCCCTTTTTTGTCTTCTTCTTTTTTTGCAAGATTTCCCTTAGTTTCTGTTTAAATGTTAATTAAACAAAAGTTAATTAACTCCATTCAGGAAACTTCCCCGCACATCATTGACACTCAACATGCATCCAGAAACATGATAGGAGTTTTCACTTCTTTTTTATCTCATCATTTCCCTTCTCTTTCTTCCCATTCATTCCCCTACACCATTAGATTTAAAAAAAAAAAAAAAAAAAAAAAGTGATCGTGAACGAACCTGTAAGCATCTTGGTGGGGCTAAGATGACAAACTAACCAACCTAGAGCCTCCAAAACGCTAGTGGTCCAAAGTAGTTATGATTTGATCCGTATACATCGTAGTGTTTGTATGCTCCATTTATGATAAGGTTTAGAGGACATCCTAGCGTTGGTGACCCCTATCCTTCCTTTTTCTTATTAAAAAAATCATTTTATATTTAATGGAGGAAAAATTCCATCAATGACGGGAAATTTTACTATAGATGATAAAAATGTAACACTCTATGTTGACACGGACACGCGACACGCGACATGACACGACACAATATGCTGACATGTTTCGACACGTTATATATTAAATATATTTTTATATATAAATACATAAATAATAATAATAATAATAGCCTAGAATTAATTTATACGAAAAATATTAAATAATATCATTCATTATTTTAATTTGTTACAATAATACATAAAACTTAGAGGAAATAAACATTTTTTAAAGAAAAATGCTGAAATGATATTTTTAAATTTATTTATTTATCATATATAGCATTTTTTTATTACTTCTTTCATAGTAAAAGACTTTTAAAAAAACTAAAACAATTTAAAAAAACAAAACTGAAAAAAAAAAAAAAAAAGATTGATCCGTGCGTGTATATTTATAGCAATTTTATTACTTCTTTTGTGTATATTTATATTTTGATTCCACAAATATTAGAAATTTTTAAAATTGACCCAATGTGTGTCGGAATCACTTATCGGAATTCTGGACTCACGTGTCGGAGCGTGTCGGAGAGAGTTGACCATGTGTCGAATTTTTCGACACTCGTTGACTGCGTGTCGGAGCGTGTCAGGACGTGTCGGAACGTGTCGGATCGGACAAGACACGAAGGCTTCCAAAGAGTGTCTTTGCAACATAGGTAACACTCTGGTTCTAACTTAGAATGAAATTTTCAACTCGAAATCGGTGCTGAACTTGATTTCAATTTTAACTTTTTCAGGCGAGAAGTGTCTTGTGCTTTGAAAAGAGATGATGAACTGTAAGGAATAAAATTCAAGGAAATGTAAAGTTCAAGGAAATGTTAGATGCTACGGAAGTAAATTACAAACTTGAATGGAATTGCATGAAATGTACGCTTAAATGAAAACACTAAACGTAACACGAAATTCCTATTTACAATATACAGTGAAAGCTAAACACTTAAACTTAACATTAAAACCAATGTTAAAAGACATTGAAATTGAGAACCTTCATTGACAGAATCCAAAAGCACAACTTGATCAAAAGTCAACAAAGTTTTGGCATTTTTTGACCAGATTATACATACCTCCTTCTTCTTCTTCTTCTTCTTCTTCAATCTCGGTCTTTGTAGCCTTGTCCGCAGCAAAAGACAATTAGTTTTCTTTGTTGGCTCCTCGTCCTTCCACTGCTCCTCATATCTCTCGTCCATTCTTCAACACTTCTAAGATGGTGCTTAACTCCCTTCTCCATTGCCCACATCGCACCAATCTACAACCGTTTCTGAGCTTGAGCTCCGTGGAAGAATTAGTGCAGGACGAAGTCATTCTTGGTTGAGGTCATGTGCTACTGATATCCCTTTTCTTCTTATAAACTTTCAACGTCAATGGAGTGTATTTGTTACCAATGGAAAAGGCTTTCTTCAGAAACAAAAGAAAACTAAAGGACCACAATAAGCCCAACAATCAAGTCCCACTCTGACTTCCTTACAAAGTAACGTCCGGTTGTCCGAACAATACTTGGCAGACTCTTTCGTTGGGTGGGATTTCGTATAACCGGCTCAAAATATCCAAGAGTGTTCGGATATAACAAACTTAGAATACGTGACATTATGACATCTACAGTAACTGTCAAGGTGGGGCAACTGCTCGCAACGTTCAATAGTGGAACATTTTAAATCCAAATTTGAAATGTTAGCCAAATGCTCCAACAACCTGCAATCGTGAATCCACAGCTTCCGCAAAGATTCCAAGTGATTTAGACCTTCCACACTTCTTAGCTTGGAACATTCACCCACTTTGAGCTTCTTCAGCTTTCTCAATTTCGATAGGTCTGACATCCTTTGCATGGAATTGCAATCCACAATCGATAGGAAGAAAAGGGATCCCAATTCTTCAAGGCCGTGAATCTCAATGAGCACCTTGCAGCCAAGAAGATGTACCTCTTGCAGATCCCTCATGTGTGATAGATCAAGTACTTCTGGGAGGAACTCGCACTAAAGCATCTTTAAATATTTCAATCTTTCAATTTCCAACTGAAACAGTGCATCTAATTTGCTAAACGTGCAATGCTGCATTTGGACAACACCCAACTCAGGGTCAAATATAATCAAACTACGAAACAAGTTATTCAAATCAGAAAAATCTGGCGATTGTGTTGTCACCAAAGGTTGAACTTCTAACTCTTTGAAACTACATAGGAGCTGGGGGAGGAATTGCATGTTTTTAGAGGACAATGTTTGTGTTTCCAGTTGAGATTGGGTACCGGTGTTTGTGGGAAGACCAGAGACACTCTCCTACTGATATGACATGTCTTTGTAGGAATCAATGACAGTATCAGTGGCCCATCTCAGACAAGTCAAGCTTGGGGGAAGTTCTGGCAATTGTTTAAGCTCAGGACATGGTTCTAGATTAAGTATTTGGAGATTAGAGAGGTGACTCACTGTAGTAGGTAATGCGAATATACGTGTGTCTGATAGGTCCAGAATCCTCAATCAAGACAATCTCCCAATTTATTCAGGAATTTTGCCTGTCAAGTTGCAACATCCTCTAGCATCCAACTCTTCAAGCCTCTCCATTAGTCCAATTGCATTTGGTAATTTCGTTATCCCACTTATGTTGCTAATTCTAAGCACTTTTAGTTGCTTTAGATTGCCAATTGAATCAGGGAGGTGACCAATACTTGTCAATGACAAATCCAATTCGACTAATGATTGTAATTTCCCAACCGACTTTGGTAATTCCTTTATCTTTGTACACTGGCGTAAATTTAACCGCCTAAGTTTCAATAGCCCTCCCATTGAGTATGGCAGTTTACTGATCTGCATATATGATACATCAAAGGTCAACAAGGACTTTAAATTACCAAATGACTCAAGAAGTTTTAATTCAGCTAGCGTATGAGGCATGACAATCTTCATCAAAGCTTGTAGACATCCTATTTCTTCGGGCAACTC
This sequence comes from Eucalyptus leucophloia subsp. euroa, assembly GCA_017140325.1. Classification (NCBI taxonomy): domain Eukaryota; kingdom Viridiplantae; phylum Streptophyta; class Magnoliopsida; order Myrtales; family Myrtaceae; genus Eucalyptus; species Eucalyptus leucophloia. The sequence continues at coordinate 26,493,592 of CM029471.1, forward strand.
TTGAAGAGACTGGCATCGATTCAAGTTCAAAGTAATTAGGAGCTTTAATATACCAATGGATGGATCAATTTCAACTAAGTTTCAACAGCCTTTCAGAATCAATCTCTCCAAGGACACCATCGTAGATAAATCAGGTGTTCTACTTAAGTATGCCCAGTTGCTAAGATCTAGTACTTTTAGTTTACTTGCCCCCTACAAACAATATGATAAAATAGATATTAAGAAACAACCTATATAAAAAAGAATGACAAAAGAGACAATGTAAATATACAAGGAGAGGGACTTGCATCATACTTTAATTTGGTTCCAGCCAATCCATTCCTCCGTAATATCATTGTATGAAAGGTCAAGAACGACTAAATTAGTCGGATGAAAGTTTGTTGCCTCAAACTTGGAAGAGCAATATTGCCAAGAAAGCCATCTTAAATTGGAGAGAAGTTTATTGAAATCTCCAACAAGGAAAACCCCATTCCCTTCAAAGAACCTCAGGTTTCGTAAATTAGCAACTTCATCAGGCATTACAATGTCTCCACGATATCCTAGTGACAATGCTTCTATTTTTTTATTTCCCTGACAAAGGAAACAACAAGAAGTCCACATGTGAAGGTCAAAAGCAAACAATTGCAAGCAATAATAGCGATTAACTTTTCATTTTGCAAGAATAGTCTGCAACAATTCGCAAGAAAGTAAATTGTTGTTCCCTTATTATACCTTTTCTGTTTCAAAATGCTCAAGGTTTCCTCATGATTCCACACTCTACTACGCTCGCAGAAATCTTTGATATTCTCTTGACGGACGATTTCCCTTCCAAGGTCCCGCACTTGGTCATGCATCCAAAATGTATTGTCATCTTTGACTTTTACCAAGGACATGAGAAGAAGGACTTCAATGGCATCATGTGGGTAGTATCCACAATCATCGCACATATAGAAAGGGTATGTTTTTCCACATTAACAAAAGAACAAGCTATATCTAGAAATACTTGCTTTTGTGCATCATCTAACCTTTCATAAGTTATCATCAATGCTCTTTGGACTTCCATGGGAGTTGCTTTTTGTAGCTTCTTCCATGTGTCTTCCCATATTGCTTCAGATTTACCATTAAGGGATGAACCTATAACCTCAAGACCCAAAGGAAGCTTTCCCAAAGTGGAGACAACTTTTTTTGAAAGGGAGACATAATGATCTAGTGGAAAGTCTCTTCTAAAAGCATGCCTACTAAAAAGCTTAAGAGCATGATCAAATTCCAATTCCCGTACTTCGTAGGTTGAAACATTTGCTGACTTCTTTGTGGGGCCTTCACCTATTCTTCTTCCTCAATCATTATGAGACTTCTGTTCCGAGTTGTTATGATAATCCTACTACCAGAACTAAACCAATTATCTTTATCAGCTAGACTTTTGAGTTGCTCTTTCTCATCCACATCGTCAAGAATAATAAGAACTTTTTTATTGCAAAGTATTCTCTTAATCTTGTTGATACCATCATCTGCATCACAAATATTGTTAGTAAACCTAGAATCAAGAAACTCTGACAATAGTTACTTTTGCAAATGTACCAGACTATTCCGTCGTGATGATTCCCGAATGTCTCCGAGACAACTACATCCTTGAAAGCTAGAAGATAGTTGGTTGAAGACAACTTTTGCAAGTGTTGTTTTGCCTACACCGCCCATTCCGTGGATTCCGAGAAATCTCACATCATCATATTCCAGATCCAACATTTTGATTATAGCTTCTACTCGATCATCAACTCCAACTAAATATTCAGTCACATTTTTATATCTGACATTCAAGTTAACCAAAATAGTTTGAATTACAGATTGTATTAGGTCTCCTTCACTGCATAACACACATGTTAGGGATAACATTAATATCGTAATATAGAACTGTATAGTGACGTTCTACTGTTGACCCTAAAATTATTCCTTAGAACAGGATCACATGTTCATCCTGTTCAAAGGGAAGTGGCCTTTTGTGGAAGGTTAATTTTTCCCAAGATTAAGCATAACAAAAATGGAAGAAAAAACTTACTAGATCATAGCGCGCAAAAAAAAAAAGAAAAAAAACTCTACTGATCACTATGTTCACCACAAAAAATATGTTTATAATCATGATCGGCAATTTGACGTTAAAATATATGCAATGTAAATATGTATAGAGATAACTATAGAGTTTATTTATTATATAAATATAAAAGATATGATACTTTTTCAAGTAATGACATTACAAGTACCTATTTTTTTCTTAGTGTAATTTGGTAACTAAGCTTCTTCTTATGTAATTTCGTACTCATATCAATTCTAAGTTTGAGATATTCAATCAAGTGAAAATAATAGTGGTATCAAATTGCGAAAAGAGAAAATATTTAGGTCCTTGGGGTTGGACCATTCTAAAATTTCTATGCATGATAATGTTTTGTTTCTATCATTCGGATACAATCTTAAGGGCGTGATTGGTTGCCTATAAAAAATATGAGATCACAAAACACTATGTCCTCGAAAGGCAGCCATCGTAATGGCGGTCATCTTGTTAACAGATTGCCACTGCAAGTTGTAGTCATCATTAACAAGCGAGCACCATGACAATGGTCACTTATGCAGGTCCAGATCAAAATTGAGATCTATATCTTGATGTGGTTTCTACTTAAATACATGATTATAATGTGTTTTTTTACATGTAGTCTGTATTGGTTGAATGCCCTAAAGTAACCATGTAATAGTCATGTGTTGGGGATTTAAGTTGCATTACTTATTTAATGGCAAAAAAATATTCATTCATCATCCCATTTATATGAATGAGTCCATAAGATTAGTTACGGCTGAACCTATTCTTAAGGTGTTAAGAATATCTATATGACAGGTTTATAGCTAGATTGAGTCTTTAAACAAATCTTGGTCAATGGATCATTGAGAGGATATTAATGATCATTGGATACCTTAGGGATGATGAATCACAAGTCATTGGATATTATGATACCTAAGCTAGAATATAAGTGCTTGTGTAGACATTAGGCATTACATGCATAAAACAATTAGCAACTTGGAAGCTTTAAATAGGGTTAATGACTAATCGTTCAAGCTTTGGTCTTGTGTAAAATTCTTAGACCCGAGGCATGATGCTAACCTGTATGTTGGATGGGCATGGTCACAAGTGTGCATATTGGTGCTTCATCGAACCATCTATGTACTTAAGGATCATACATTGTCCACATACGAAAGCACATGTGTGTGTAATATAGGATTTATCTTCTTGTTATATAAACAATATAGAAGATTGATGTCCTATGTGAACTAATCATGACATTGTACTAAAATTCTTAGCTGGGGTTGTAATCAATATTAAATACTTCATATCTCATAGAAATACATGTCTGTTAGTTTTGGGCATATGACTGAATTGGTGGCTTGACAAAAAATTTCATAGCCTTTGTTTGATTGGGACATCAAGAGGTAGAACAATTAAATTACATGGTCACCAAAGTTAATAGATTCTTTACGTTCATAAAATATTCACAAAGTTTAGGTAGCAATCACATATTTCTACATGATCGGGACAATTAGTTATCATGATTATGCTAATGTGTTAATACAAGTCCTACCGTCAGCTCGATGATGGACTAGGGATGTTACATGTTATAACCAATTCATAATGACGCTTGAAATAACCTAGAGACAATCCAAATGCGAAGTATGTTTAACATCTTCGATTAGGCCATATTGGGGAAAATAGGATCACTAAGTTGAGCAGAGATGGATAAATTGATCCATCAGGTTTTGAGTCATACTCAACTTGTGAGGCATGTCTCTTAGGAAAATTGACAAAGGCGCTCTTTGTAGGATAAATTGCTCGAGCTGCTGATATTCTAAGATTGATATATACTGATGCATGTGGTTCATTTAATGAATCTAATCAAGATGATTATTCTTATTTCATTGCCTTTACTGATGATTAGTCACAGTATGGTTAAACTTAATGAAGTTTAAATTTGAGTCTTTTGAAAGTTTCAAGGAATTCAAGGTTGAAGTTGAGTAACAAATGAGAAAGAGTATTAAGGCTCTTTGATCTAATTGAGGAGGTAAGTACCTTAGTATTGAATGAATCATCTTAGAGATGATGACATTTTATTGTAATGGATATCTCCAAGAACTCCAGAACACCATGATGTGTCTAAAAGAAGAAATCGGACTTTATTATATATGGTGCGATTTATAATCGATTTACCAATTTGCCTATATCCCTTTAGGATTCTATGCCTTTGAGACAATTACATATCTATTGAATGGGGTTCCGATCAAGTTCATACGAATCACACCCTATGAGATATGCATAGCATGGTAGTAAACTGAGTCTTAATTATATTAAGATTTGGGGTTGTCCAACTTAGGTCAAAAAGCTAAAAACAGACAAACTAGAGGCAAGATTTGAATGAGCTTGCTTCATTGGGTATTTTAAAAGAAACTTTTGGATATTTTTTTATTTTCATTATAACCAAAATGTTTCAATCAATAGAGATTGTAACATCCTGATACCAGCCTTGTGAGGATTGGCCATAAGGTCTTGAATGGATCGACCTTGGGCCATTAGTCATGGGATCAATCGGTTCAATAAGTAAGGAATCAAGGATCCGTCATGGTTCAACCCACCAACTACTCATGAAATGGTCAAGGTGTCAGCCGTGAATTTTCTACCGACCATACCAGTAGAATAGGATCACTAGCTCATAAGATGATCTTTTGATCATGAGGATTGGTCATGGATGATTTTAATTCGGTGGATGGTCATGGGTTGATCCAACTGGTCGCAGTGCCCAGCTGCGAGTGATTCTACCTAACTATGCACTGATACACGAACAATCCGACTCAATCAAATGTGATCGTCTTTTGACCAAAAATGCATAATTTCTTATTTAATTCTTAGTGATCGGTAAGGAATATTGAATTGATGATGTTCGATCGTAGATCAGTAATGCACCGGCCAGAAAGCATACAGATTAATTGGGTACTGACTGGAATGAGCTCAAGGATAGACCCAGCTATTTCGTCACAGGTCATGAGTGCCTTGGCTTAGTGGTAAGCCATGGGTAGCCTTAGGATTGGTCTTGAACCAACCAATGGACAACCGACACTTTAGGCCGATCGACCGTCTAAAGGAACGGTTCAAGCGAGCATGGGGCATGATGGCCAAACCTCGACTACACGTGATTCAATTTTTCAAGGTGTACCTATTAATCCCTTCTCCGACCCCAGAACCAATTTGGACAATAGAATTCTCTAGATTGCCTCCTTTAGGAAGAAAAGGACAGAGTGAAGAAAATTCTAAAGCCCCCTCATTGAATGAAGGGGTGATGTGTCCTTCGAAAATTCAAATGTCATGATGGAGGTAAAAAATATCTTTGAAGTTCTAGAAGAAGTTAGCACTCACGTGGACCAATCAAATACACGGGTCCCTCATTAATGATCGAAGATTCAGATTGCCGAGTTGGCAACTACAGTACCATTATTGTCAAGCTCCATTAAATGTTCATTAAATGTGGGGTATAGGTGGACTAAATAGAGAGCGAAAAATAGGCCATCGTCAGTACTCCTATGGATTAGATTGCCAAGTGAAACTTTTTAGCAATACCAACTCACTTTTTAGGTGCAATCATGGGGCAAGTAGACTTGCCATCCGAGAATTTTAGATGGGCCACATAAAAACTTATGATTGGATCATGTGGCTTGGTAATGATGGCATCAAGGGCTATAAATAGGAAGAGCCCTCTTCATTTCCCCACCTTGCCTCCCATTTCCTCCTCCCTCCTCCTTTTACACTTCTCCTCCTCCTCATGCCGTCCCTCTCTCTTTCAGCCTCTAAACAAAACAACCCCAACCTTTATAGCTTGTGTCCTAGTTCGATGTTCATCCAAGTAAGTATAGTTTCTCCCTTCTTTTGGCAACATTCGGGACGTCTTTGACTCTAGGAAATTCTCTCTCGAACACGCCGAGGGTAGGTCGATTGATTCTTGGATGTACGATGTATTCTATGACTTGTCCATGTACTTCAATTTCTTGTATAACTAGAACGAAGTCATGGTTCATAGCTTTTGATCAATACAAGTCAAGGTTCACCCATAACCATAAGATGTGATTCGGTGAGGTGTACCAAGTTCAAGTTAGAATTTATAATGCATGTCTGGTAACAAAAGGATATCATTTGATTATGACGAGACTTCTCATCAGTAGTCATACTAAAATCTATTTGGATAATGTTGGCTATATAGCTGTGCATTTATATGGAACCACCATGAGGGTTTTGAATTTGATTTTGGTAATCATAAGATGTGCAAGCTTAAGAAAGACATATATGGACTCAAATAAGCCTCTAGAAGTTGGAACATCCATTTTGATGAGGTGATTAAATCATTTGTGTTCATCAAAAATCCAGATGAACATTTTCTATATAAAAAGGTTAGTGGGAGCATAATTGTATTTCTTATTTTGTTTGTAGATGACATACTATTGACTAGAAATGATATACCTATGGTATTATCGATCAAGCTATTCTTGTCACACAAGTTCTCCATGAAAGATTTAGGATAGGCAACCTATATTCTAGATATCATGACCTATAGAGATAAATCGAGATGAATAATTGACACATTTCAACATGCAACATTCCAAAAAAGAATTATTGCCTTTTTACGCTTGGAATCCATCTTTCCAAGGATGTGTGTACAAATTTCCCTGAGGATAGAGAGCATATGGCAAAAGTACCTTATGCATCCATTATTAGTAGCATAATGTATACTATGCTAGTACAAGACCTAATATTACACATTCTATAGGAATTACTAGCATATATCAATTTGATCCAAGCGAAGAGCATTAGATAGTAGTTAAAACTATCCTTAAGTACTTGAGAAGAACTAAAGATCTATTCTTGATATGTGGAGAGTGGGAGTTTAAAGTTGAAGCATATATTGACTCTAATTTTCAATCATATCCTAATAACTATGAGTCTACTTCTAGGTTTGCCTTTACGCTCAATGATGGTGTAGCTAGTTGGAAAAGTTCCAAACATACCATAATTGCCGATTCCATCACCGAGGCAAAGTATGTAACGGTGAAGGAAACGGCTTGGATGAAGAAGTTCATTTCAAAATTTGGATTTGTTCCTTCCATTAAATAGCCTATGACATTTTTTTGTGACAACAATTGGGCAATAGCCCAGGCTAATGAACCATGGTCTCACCAGAAATCCAAGCACATTGAGAGGTTCTTCTATCTCATTAAAGAGATCATTAGAAGAGATGATGTCACCTTACAAAAAATAGCATCAGCAGAAACGTAGTAGGTCCCTTCACTAAAGCGTTGTTTCAGTCTTCTTTTGAACACCTTAAGAAGATTGGTTTGAGGCACAAGATAGTTTCGCTTCAGTGCAAGTGGAGATTGTTGGTTTTATGTCCTAAAGCAATCATGTAATAGTCACGTGCTAAAGATTTAAGTTGCATTTTTTATTTAATGGCATAGTAATATTCATTCATTGTCCTATTTATATGAATGAGTCCATAAAATTAATTGAAACTAAACCTAATCTTGAGATGTTAAGAATATGGATGATGAATTTACAGGTAGATTGAGTCTTTAAACAACTTTTGGTGAATGGATCATTGAAAGGATATTAATGATCTTGTTGAGACATGTATGTTCTCAAGCTTTACCATTAGGTATTGGATACTTCAGGGGATGATGAGTTACAAGTCATAGGGTATTGTCATACCCGAGTTAGAACACTGGTGCTTGTATCAAACAAGTTCACTAAACATGACCTGCATAGATCGATCAATAATATGGAAGCTTTAAGCAGGGTCAATGACTAATCATTTAGACTTTGATCTTGTGTAAAATCCTTAAATGATGCTAACTTGTATGTTGGATGGCTATGGTTCACAAATGCGCATGACGCATCATTAAACCGTCTCTATACTTGATGGTCATAATTTGTTCATATATGAACACACATGCATACGCAATATCAAAAATACATTTGCAATTACTATAATAAGATTAAGTCGGGCTAAACATTGAAGTTTTGAAATTGTTTTAGAACCAATGGAAAAATTAAGGATCTAAAATTTTTGAGACTTTACGTCCATATTAAAAGTTCTAGACTTTACAACCATATTAAAGATCTAAAAAGAGTTTATAATCAATGGTTGCATTAATGATCTGAAGTGAATTAAGAATCAATCGCCAAATTAAATATTTGAAATGGTTTCAGACTTAATTGCCAAATTAATGATGAAAACATTAATGATCTAGAATGGTTTTAGAATCAATAGGCAATTTAATAATATAAAACTATTTTAGAATCAAACGACCAAATTAATGTTTAGAAATTGTTTCTAACTTAACGGTTGATTTAAAGTTTTGTAATGGTTATAAAGTTAATTGCCCAAAATGAATTTTTGCAATGATTACAAAATGATTACCTCGAATAACTCTCTATAACGGTTATAAAATTAATGCCCAAATTATTACTCTAAAATGGTTTCAGAGCCAATGTCCAGATTCAGATCTGAAGCAAGTTCAACTTTACAACTAAATTAATGCTTTGAAACAGTTTTAGAGTTAATGAGCAAAATTGAATTTAATAAATGTGATCTAAGATAGGTTATAAGAGGTGAGAGAAAGAGACTCATGAGATGACTGAGTAGTTATAGAGATTAATTAAATAAGTCACACATGAGAGCAATTGCTATCATAATTGTAGTGGTGAACTCTTTCAAATTTCTCTTTACTGTTTGACGTGAGATTAATGATGTGTCTAATCTAAATTTTTGGGGCTGAAACTGAAGGAGGAGGTCAGACATTTGTGGTCTATTTTTTAAGAACATCATAAACAAGTTGCTTTGGGTCTAGTTCAAGCATGTTACGAGAAGATTAGACATTTGTGGTCTATTTTTGAAGAACGTCAAAAGCAAGCTGCTTTGAGCATAGAATAAGGGTAATGTGATTAGCCCTTATTCTTATTTCTACGTGTTTCTTATTAAAATGCACCAACAATGTCTTGGAAATACGTGCATGGGTATTTTGGCTTCTACCGCAAATTATCTTTGATTCAATTTTATCTATGTATGTGTTCTTGTTTTCAAAACAAAATCCCAACAGTCCCTAATAGCCATGCTTAAGCTTTTGGCCTAAACTTTTTAACATGGTTTCAATAGCCGAGCCAAGTTAAGTATGTGTAAGAAGGGACTTACACACGAGCAAAGAAGTTAATATAATCACGTATTACTTAAATGTGTGGTTATAATGTAACTTGTATACATCTATAGATGGGGATCAAACTGATAGCTATGCTAAGGTGACCGTCATGACAAACACAACTATCGCCATCAGGCTAATCACCGCGATGGCCGGAGCTCCTTGTCAATCGCCCACAATTCCCTCCCCCAATTTTTTATTTTTTTACAATTAACGTATTTTGATTTTTGTATTTCTCTTTTCATCTATAACCATTCTCCACTTTTTTTTTTCTTGCTAACTTATTTTGTCATATCCTAGTAATTATTCTGTGAACAAATACAATCTGAAACTCAATTTTTTCACCTTCGTTTCTTAGTAATTGTGGGCAATCGTTCGCTGCCTTCCAATAGAATATATAGTTAAATCTATTTCTCAATGGTCAAGGTGCACTTCCAAGAACTTGGTGACTACAAATTTCCCGGAAAAGAACACTTATGGTCCAGAATTCACCGGTAGCTTAGCCGCGTTCAGCGCCAAATTACTCCCTTAGCGACTGAATTGCCCTCACAAGAGAAAATTACGGGAAAAAAAAATTCTAGACCCCGAAACAATCCTTTCTCGATCTCTCTCTTCTCCCCAACGTCCGTCACCATCACGTCCGTCACCTCCCCACGCCTCCACCATCGCGTTCCAGTGCCGTCGCCCATCGCTCCGCGTTGACCCACCATCTCAGCCTTCCCTCAATCCTTCACATCACGTGGGTCATTGCCTTGTGACCACCGGGTGTTGCCCAAGGCTAGCAACGCCAGATGGGCACGTCTGGAACCTGGATCCAGCTTTTGCCACAGTGAATGAGAGAGAGAGGAGGGGTGGGGGACGGATGGATCAGCGGCGGCTTCTGGCTGCTTGGTGTCGGGCTGGCAACGAAGAAGTGGTGGGGACTGACTAAGGGCTGCTGCCGTGGCTGGACAGCGGCTTGGTGGAGCCGATCGATCTGTTACTGTTTATGGTCACTGTGTCAGAGACTGAGAGTAGAGGAGAGAGAGAATCAGGATGAGTAGGGTGCGCTACCACCGCAATAGTGCCATCCGCCATAGCTATCACCGTGATGGCACTAATAGAGTCCACTATTGCCACCACCCGCGAGACTTCCCTTCGCTGTTGTGGTGGCTGATAGCAGTAGCAGCAGGGGCCAGGACAGCTATTTAAACTATATAAAACCGACTGGACGAATGAACTTTCTTTTTATGAACAATACCGCAATTGAACTGAACAGGGAGGAAAAAGAAATCTACGGATTACAGTTGGAAAGTTAAAACATTTACCCTTCATTTTTCTTCAGGTTCCATCCCTTTATCTCATTCACCTCAATTAGAGCCCTTTTCCATGACTCCACTTCAGTGCAAAACCTTTTCTTGTGCTTTGCAAGAGCTTTTCTATATAAGTCTGTTTTGAGCTTGACATCAGCAGGTTCCACGTCTAAGAAAATCGGCAGAATCTCTTTGCTTCCATTTGATTTTGACACACACTTGAACATATATGCAAGCTCCCGAAGGCACCACTTGCTTGCAGCATAATTTGTAGAGAATATGGGAATGTAGATCTTGGAGTTCTCAATTGCTTGTAAAAGTTCACCACCAATCCTTTTACCGACATGGAGGGATTCATCGTCCCTAAAGACAAGGATTCTAGCCCCAACCATGCCATGGTAAAGACAATCGGTGAATCCATAACGGGTGTCTGCTCCACGAAAGCTTAGAAAAACCTCATATGAAGGTCCAAATGATGGCTGTCAATTTGTGTCTTCCTCCATCAGATCTTTAAACTCCATTGATATCAAATCCTTTCTCTCTCTCTCTCTCAGGAAAGTTTGCTTAGGGTGTGCTTGGATCTAAGCACGTGTTCTTAATATAATAACCTCCCGAGACATAGAATAGGGCACTGGACTTCGAATATATTTCTTTACTGGATGCACTTTTGTCTTTTATCAGGTTGATGAATATCTTGGCTGTTTCGCAACGCTTTGAACACCGAATTTCCCAAATAAATATTAAAATGAAAATAATTTAAAGAATACCAATAGTGAAAAAAAATAATACATGAATAGCTGATGCGGGAGCATCCAACATAGCTCCATCCACCAACTCGGAACCATCAATGTTTATCCAAGCCAAGAGAGAAATTGGGTATTATGTGCTTCGATGGATCATTTTCAATGAATAATGTCAATTACTTATCGGTACTTTGTGGTATATCGATAACTATCAATGGGAGGCCATTCTAAATGTCTTGAATGATCAGTTGATGAAGTTTCAGAAGGATTATTTTCTGGTCAAGGGAGGAGCTCGAATTTGAAGATTCAAGAATGCAGAAGGCCGAAGATTAAAGACATTTAATTCCCGTGTTAATAAAGGCTTTTATTAAGTTATTATGTGTCTTTATTGTTATGCAGTCCAAGAGTCGAAGGTTTCGGTTTCTAGGCTATTAAGGTCTGCTTTTAATATGTATTAAGGTTTCAGTTTCTAGGCTATTAAGGTCTGTTTTTAATATCTATTAAGGTGTCAGTTTCTAGGCTATTAAGGTCCGTTTTTAATATGTATTAACACTAAAACCCTCCTATAAAGAGGGGAAAACTATCCAATGTAAGACATACGAATTTCATGAATGAGAATTGGGAGATTTCCTCAACTTGAGTGAATTCCTTTAGAGAGTGGATAACTCCTTTCGGTTTCTTTATCCTTGGAGCATAGATCAATCCTTGGTGGTGAGCCAAGAAGCCCTTTATCCTTGGCTGGTGGAATCTTTAGGCCTTGGTGGTGAGCTTCTCCTATCCCGAAGTCATTTATCCTTGGCTGGTGGAAGCTTTAGGCCTTGGTGGTGAACTTCGTAGATCTCGATCCTCATCCTTGGTTGGTGGCGCTGCCTTTATACCTTGGAAGGAGATTGTTTTTATCTGTTCTTATTCCTTTCCATTTCTTCCCCGTATACACCACTCCATACACTTAACCACAAAATTCCCTTATAAAAAATCTTCGTTCTTGAATCACTCAACCCATCACGCATCAATAGCCTTAATGTATTTTCTAAAATTAAAACTTCTATATATGTATCAAAATCTTAATCTTACTTGAAATCAATTGAATTACTATAATTGATATTATTATATATGTATTAGAATCATAACTGTACTTTATGCAGTAATACGTGGCACTTAAAATGAATTAGAGATTGAAAAGAGTAGCCTCGGGTCTTCTCCTTGCTCTTTCCTCCTAGTCAACAATATCACTAGTAGGAAGTGTCGTGGACGCTGACAAAAGATTTCAGGAGTTTCTCACACGGTCTCTTTTTTACTTTCGCGCTTTATGTTGATATTGATCTCACATGGCTCTTTTTTACTTTCACGCTTTCTGTTGATATTGATCTCACATGGTTTTTTCCACAACTTTTGAAAAGTTGTTTCGTGAAAGTTTCATAGTGCTTTCTTTTTCGGGGGGACCTCTTCGTGGAAATAAGGGCTACCATTCTGCGATGGTGGACCGCACTCCAGAAGAAAGATGAGACCATTTATTAGTACATTGTTAGAATACTTGATGTAATTGTTTTTTTTTCTTTTTTTTTTTTGTCTTTTGCGGCAATAGTATTGTATTTACTTAAGATTGAAAACACGTACTGATAATTCATTTCAAGTGGGCTTTTTTGTTTGATACAATGCATCATCATAAATGGTTTCAGAAAAAAATGGCATAGATGATGCGTGATGGGTTGAGTGATTCAAGAACAGAGATTTTTTTATAAGGGGAATTTTATGGTTTAGTGTATGGAGTAATGTATACGGGGAAGAAATGGAAAGGAATAAGAACAGATAAAAACAATCTCCTTCCAAGGTATAAAGGCAGTGCCACCAACCAAGGATGAGGATCGAGATCTACGAAGTTCACCACCAAGGCCTAAAGCTTCCACCAGCCAAGGATAAAGGACTTCGGGATAGGAGAAGCTTACCACCAAGGCCTAAAGATTCCACCAGCCAAGGATAAAGGGCTTCTTGGTTCACCACCAATGAGTGATCTATGCTCCAAGGATAAAGAAACCGAAAGGAGTTATCCACTCTCCAAAGGGCTTCTTGGTTCACCACCAAGGAGTGATCTATGCTCCAAGGATAAAGAAACCGAAAGGAGTTATCCGCTCTCTAGAGGAATTCACTCAAGTTGAGGAAATCTCACCATTCTCATTCATGAAATTCGTATGCCTTACATTGGATAGTTTTCCCCTCTTTATAGGAGGGTTTTAGTGTTAATGCATATTAAAAACGGACCTTAATAGCCTAGAAACTGACACCTTAATACATATTAAAAGCAGACCTTAATAGCCTAGAAACCGAAACCTTCGACTCTTGGGCTGCATAACAATAAAGACACATAATAACTTAATAAAAGCCTTTATTAACACGGGAATTAAATGCCTTTGGCCTTCTGCATTCTTGAACCTTCAAATTCGAGCTCCTCCTTTGACCAGAAAATAATCCTTCTGAAACTTCATCAACTGGTCATTCAAGACATTTAGAATGGCCTCCCATTGATACTTATCGATATACCACGAAGTACCAATAAGAAATTGACATTATTCATTGAAAATGATCCATCGAAGCACATAATGCCCAATTTCTCTCTTGGCTTGGATAAACATTGATGGTTCCGAGTTGTTGGGTGGAGCTATGTTGGATGCTCCCGCATCAATAGGGATCTCAAAATAGCCATTAGATTGTGTCCGAAGGACAAATAAAGAGAAAAATCAAATATTTGCACCTTGGAATTGTTTTATTGTTCGACAACCATTGACTTTTGAGCAAGGATGGCTGAAAGAGTTATTAGAGACAACAACATTGTTCGTTAAGAAATTCTAAAGAAACATAATTAAACTTTGTCAAACTTTTGCTTCCTATGATCTAGGTAGAGCACAACTAATAAGTCCTATTGGCCATGAAAAGAAAAATTAATAAGTCTACCTCAGTGATCACTAATTATTTGTCCCGATCTTTTATTATGGTGTAAGTCTTGGTCTTTGTTGTATCTTCAAGCTAGGTAACATGGATGGAACTTTAGGATAGTGACATTCTCCCTAAGGTTAAGAATCAATTATTGTCTTTTAATAGTGGTAGAGAAATTGGCTATTTATTAAATTAAGCAATGACCATGAAAGCACAATAACTATAATCTTATTTCAATTTAAAAAACAGAATTAGGTAGGAAGACAAGTTACACATGGACGTAGTTAAGCAATACCATCATTATATTATTAGTAGTAGTTGTAATCTCACTGAGTCGATTGAATGTTTTGTGACATTTCGCGTGTTTCTTCTAGTATGTAGTCAACACTCGAAAGATCATGGAAACTTCTTGCAATTATGACAAACAAGAAGTATAATTATATATTTACATCTCGTGATAACCATTTACTTTTCAACATTGATGGCTGGAAGAAAATGACAAGTTGATGCTAACCTCCGAATTAGTCGAATGATTCTTGCCCACCTTCTTCTTAATAATATCTTAAAACTTTATCCTCAAAGTTTCCTCATCCCATTCATTTGATAGCAAATTTAAAATCTGAAGCGTAATAAAAAAAACTGCAAAAGTGACAGCACGAAATCATAAGGGAAAATGTCACAAATGGTCTTTAAACTTTTACTTCATGTCCAATTTCGTCCCTGAACTTTCAATCGGTTCAATTTGGTCCCTGGACTACTGATAAATGTCCAATCTAGTCCTTGAATTTTCGATCGGCTCAATTTGGTCCATGAAGTATTAATAAATGTCTAATCTAGTCCTTCGTTACTGTTTTTCCTTTTCTTTTTTTTTTTTCTTTTTTTTGCTTCTTCTCTCTTCCCTTTGCCAACTTCGGCGGAGGGAAGCCGACGTTGGGCGAGGGCCGTCCTCACTGGACGCAAATGAGGGCGGCCCGACACCGAGGTGCTCCCTCGCCAAATCTGCAAGGGAGCCCCTCACCCGACGTCCATGAGGGCCGCCCTAGCCTACGTTTGACGAGGACGACCCTCGCCGAACACCGGCTTCCCTCCATCGGAGCCGATAGAGGAAAGAGAGAAGAAGAAAAAAAAAAAAAAAAAAAGAAGGAAAAAGGGTAACAAATGACTAGATGGGACATTTATCAATAGTTTATGGACCAAATTGAGCCGATCGAAAGTTCAGGAACTAGATTGGACATTTATGAATAGTTCAGGGACCAAATTGAGCCGATCGACAGTTCAGGGATGAAATTGCACATTAAGTAAAAGTATAGAGACCATTTGTGACATTTTCCCAAATCATAAATTCATGGCTTAAAAAGTAGTGGATATAAAGTGAAATCAAATACAACACGAAGATGGTTTTTTGCTTTTTTTGTATATTAATCGTGTTGGAGAAAGTTACAAAAATCCTCCACAACTTTATATCTATGTCAATTATACTTCTCAATATTTGACATTTGCACCCTGTTCATCTTTAGACAAAAATCCTTAATTAAAAAGATCAAACTAACCCTCTATCACGACAATGTATTTTTGACATTTGCATCATGTTCATCTTTAGACAAAAATTCTTAACTAAAAAGATCAAACTACCCTCTACTACAAAAAAGTATTTTGTGTGTCGGTCATTCGAATAATGTGGTGTAGTCAGTCAATCCGCTGTGCCCATGCAAATATGTATGTTATCTTAATTGGCGCTTAAATGTTAAAATTACTCACTTTCCATTGTCTTGTCATATCACATATCACTACTATATGGTAAAATTGTCACATGAAATACTTTCACTTCTATCACATTATTTATCTCTCGTTGCTCTCCCCATCACATTCTGATTAACGTCACCATCCTTGTCCTCAACAAACGCCGCCCCTTTCCTAACCTACACCACCAATGCCCTCTACGTGTTAGTCCCAACCTTTGTTTGCATCCGCGCCCCACCCCCCCCCCCCCCCCCCCCCCCCCCAAAAAAAAAAAAAAACCAAAGAAAAAGTGAAAATGCATTTTGTGTGCCGATCATTCAATTGATGTGGCATAATAAGTTAGTCTACATTACCTCTGCAATAAGCACTTACCTTGATTGGGGCTTAAATGTTGAAAATACTCACTTTTCATTCACTAGTTGTGCCATATGTCACTACCCCATGATGAGACTCACATGAAATACTTCTCCTTTAGCACATCATTTCTCTCTTTCTCTCTTCCCACCACACTTCTGATTAACGTCAACATTCTTGTCCTAGACAAATGCCGCCACTTTCCCGACGACACCACCAACGCCCTCCACAAGTTAGCCCCCACCTTTGTTTGCTTTTCTCTCTCTCTCTCACGAATGCCAGACTCAAAAATAGAGGTGGCAAGGTCAAAGCCACAACGACGATTGACCAAATCTAGCGTCGGGCTCAAGCAATTTTGGGATGCATCAAGCTAGAACTTGCAACGCGACTCGACTAGATCAGGTGTTGGTTCGACACCACGGTGAGCTGTCATTGACGTCGGAGAGAGAGATGTGCCTAGAGAGGGGACAAGCAAGAGAGAGGGGACGACAAAAGACATCCATCAATTGAAGGACCGATAGTGCGATGGATTGTAAGGTTGGCCATAGCGGCTAGCTTGAGGCTGTGTGGCAAACACATGGGGAGCTGGCCCGAGCTCACTGTGCAATTGCAAGTGCGATTGGATAAAAGAGAGAAAGAGAGAGCGCAATTTTTTTGGCTGTTTTCAAAACACGTGACGCGAATTCTACAATAGAAAGAGTACACGGTCACCAAATGAGGACACTACCCCCACACCCCATCGAGTTGGCCACTAATCTTCTTCTTTTAACGAAGTGGAGACCTGTCTTTGCTTACATCGTCCAAAAAGTAATTCCATTGGGGAAAACCAAACCTAAATCAAATCTACTAACACTACATTTGGAAAAATTTTGGGAGGTAGAGGGAATTGAAGAGAATGAGAATATAGTTGAAGAAATGTGAGGTGAAGAAAATATAATTATATGGAAAGGCTTGGAAAATGAAATTGAAGAAAATGAGATCAACGGCTATTTTTTTTTTTCCCAAAAAGAGAGTGAAAGTAAAGGTGAAGAAAGTGTAAATGAGTAAAAAGACATTAGTGAACATTAATAGAGAAATGAAAAACCAAAATATTAAATAAAAGAAGGCTAGTGTAACAAATTTTGCCCAAATGGAATTATCAAGAATTGTGGGCCCTAGAGGACTCTTTTGGCCCACCACTATAATTAGCAGAGGTGTAAATGGCGGGCCGAGCTAGGTTTCTGGCCAATTTTTGGTCCGGCTTGAACTTTAAGGTTCGGAATTTCCGAGCCGGAACAAAAGCCGCGGTCCGAAACGAACAATTAACTATCTAGCCCATTCATTTTCATTGCTGGCTATTTAGGGGCTGAAATGTAGTATAACTTTTAAAAAATTTGCAAAAGAATTTGTTCACTAGTAAAGCGTCTTCTCTTTTTGAAATTTATCAAGATTTTTGTTATATCAATGGTATAATATGTGCAATTGTAAATTTACATTCTTTTCATCTAAAAATATTAAGGAAATTCTACTAATACTAAAAAAAGAAAAAAAAAAATTGGGAGGACTGAGCCATTTCAAGCTACATATTGCGAAGCTCGAAGGCCTAGCCACCTCAAAATGTAAATAGTAAAGTTAATAAAATCCCTCATGGTCTCTATAGGCAAAAAAATTTCGGACCGGCTTAGTTTAGGATGGATTTTTGGACTTTCGGGCTTTATTTTCACCACTACCAATATTTTTTTTTCTCTTGATTGGAAGGAAAATTTTCAGAGAGGTACATAATTTCAAGATAAAAATGCAAATCCCACAAGCAAGTATATCTGAAAAATAAGTCAATTTGGTATAGCTTATTCCACCAAGATGGATTTGTCATAGCATCAAAACACAACTAGAGATCGATAATCAAGTTTCATATCATCATCAATGATGAGCACATGCCGCGATTTCCCTCTCTAGTATCTACGGCTTTGCCAAAAGGTGGGGCGCACCTAGATTTAGCGTCTCCAACATAGAAAATGCCTTGTGAATCTCATATTTATATTGAAATTGGGATAGAAGAACACTGAAATCTAGATTTAGCTCTAAATCGGGAGGGAAGAGCTACAAAAGAAATGCTAATTGATCGCAAAATCAGTTTCAGATAAGCCAACGACTGAAATCAGCAGCGAAGGAGCCTTGGAGACTTGCAAAGCACTTGATTATCTGCAGCAAGCACTTGAAGCTAAGCAAGCGAGCAGACCGGAAAAGAGCAGACTTTTTTGAGGTGCTCACAATTCAAATTTCAGAGTTCACAAAACAAACCTCTCCACTTTCCGAAGAGGATGTCGACTACATTGTCTGCAAAATCAATGAAGAAGCCTTGAAGATGAAGTGTGAGAGAGAGAGAGGTCCCTCTATCGTCGTCAGGGATGTAGCTTCAGAAGATGAGGGCTGGGCAGCAGCTTCTACTCAAAAACTCATCCAAACGCATTCTATACAATTATTAAACGTGTTCTTCTACTTAAAAACTCATTCAGGGAATTAAAATAGAAAAAAAATCATTTCTAAAAAGAAATTATTACTGAGAATAGAAATCTTACAAAAGGCACCCTAAATTTCTCACATTGAATATATAACGAGCCAGTTCAAATTTACAAACATAACCATTTATCCAAATTTGTGCGTAGCAGATCTTCATCTAGAAAATCTACAGGTCGCAACATTAGATTGAAATGTATTCAAGATCAATTATGATAGGAATCTAGAATCGAGCAATCCTAAAATGAGAAAACCATACTTGAGATAGTTTTTGTTGTGGAAGAGTTGAATCATAATTAATATTGCCGTGTGCTTCAAAAATTATATAAGTAAATCTAAGTTTTTTAATATAAAGGTAATTTGGCAAATGATTTATTGAGTTCTAAGTTTCAAGCTAATTATCAGACACGTAAATCTGAATCCTATCAGTATCCTAATGAGATTGATTTTATTATGTTTGTTTAATAATTAGCTCGGTTATTTATGAAAAAAAGGCATTTCAATTAATATATATCGGGTTTGGGTATTGAGTTTCCTAACTATAAATTCTAAGATCCTTCCAAAAACTTACGAGGTTTTTAGTCAGTGTTAACCCAAAACCCTTCTTGCTGCTCAAAACCCCTCACATTCCATTACAAGTGAAACCCCAACACCCCCACCACCCCCCCCCCCCCCCAACAAAAAAAAAAAAAAAAAGGCGTTTGAGGCAGTTTTTAGCGTAAAAAGAAATTAAAAAAAATCCTTTTAACCACTTTTTCGAATGCAAATCATGTCAACACATCACTTCTCCGTTGATTTAAATTATGCCCTTTTAACTTATAACTTTACTAAAGCATTTAATGTATAAATAATGTGTGTGTGTGTGTTTTTTTTTTTTTAATTTTACACTATAATTTTTTTTTTGGTAAAGATACACTCTATAATTTTAGTATGCTCTCTGTTCGTTTTTGCGGAAAATGTGGTATTTTTAGAAATTTTTTTCTAGAAGCCATTTTCCAAGGAAGTACCCTATTTTTCGTTGTTTGGTAAAAAAAATCTTTTTTTGCATGCACTCATTTTTAATCATTTTCTTTTCTTTCTTTTCTTCTTCTTCTCCTTCCTTGATCTTGGCTAGTCACCGGCCACGGCAATAGGCAACAACCAGCCATTAATGAGTTCTAGCATTGCCCTAAGGCAGTGAGGCTTGAGCTCGCTGGTCTCAAGTGAGCTCAGCTTCACTAGATTAGCTGAGATGGAGCCTCGACTTGGGCCAGCGAGGTTTGACCTCACCAAAGCCAATCGCAGGCCACCACCATGGCCAGCAACTTGCCAAGGAAGAAGAAAAAGAAAAGCAACGAAAAAGAAAAAAAATAAAAATTAAAAACTTGATTTAAAATAAAAAAATAAAAAATAATGAAAGGAAAATATAATCTAACTGACTTATTTCTAACTTAATCCTCACTAATCCACTCAATTCTAAATAAAAACACAATTATCACCCTAAACAAGGGTTAGGAAGTAACTTACTTTAATTTAAGCTAAAACCCACAACGAAAAATGAACAAGTGGCAAACAAACGACGTGATGAGGGCGCAGTCATGGTGAAGGGCGGACGGCGACAGCTCATGGATGGACAGTGATGGCACGACAACGGCATGAGAGGGATGGCAGTGGTTCACGGCGATGAGGAGTGGTCAAACTAAGAGAAACAAGAGAGAAAATTGAGAGGGTGGGGGTGGTTTTTGGGAGAGAATTGACAAAAAGTGCGAATGAGAAATGAGGAGAATGAGAGACAAGAGAGAGAATAGATAGCTTGTCCTTCAAGCACAAGCCAACCAACTCTAGCCTAAAGACTTCCTCTCCAAGCAAAATTACTTGGCTAAGAATCACTCTTGCAAACATTTACCATAAATGCTCATTAAGAGTGAAAGACAAAGGAAGAGAAGCAAATTTGGACTTCCCTTCTTCGGCGTGAACTATAAGGGGGCAAGAAGACAATTTTGTTCTCATCCAAGTAAAGGGCTTCTAAAAGACTTGAGGGCAAAACGGTAATTTCACCATTCAAAACACTATTCATGCTATGAAAGTCAAAACCTTCTAGAAATCTTAAATGGGCTCAAAAATGGCCCCAAGCCCATTTTCTCTCTCATCTTGGGCCTTGCCGTGGCCAAAATTGTCTAGCTTGACTTCTCGTGGGTTTCTCATCTTGGACCATAATAGTGTGCAATTAAGATGCAATAATTTGTCTTGATGTGACATAATGGAAAGATACCTTTTGAAAGGGTGTGAAAAAAGTTATATAAATAACTTTTGGATATAACCGTTAAGTTGGTTGGCACAAAGAACGTTCCGAAAATTGTTCTATCTTCTTCTCCTATCTTCATCGAAGACAAACAAACAAAAGGCTTCCACTTCTACTTCAAGAAAACAATTGGCATTAACGCTATGGAAAGTGAATATTTTCCTCGTGATTGTATTTGAACCATCATGAAGTTGTATCATTGTCATTTGCTCGTGATTCAACATATGTTCCTAGGTAATTCGTTTATTGCTCATCAAGGAGGTTAGTCATTTCTCCCGCCGACTTTGTTCCTACATTGGTATCAAAGCTCATGTTATGATCTCTACCTTATTTTTCCATCAAATTTTCTCACTTTTTGTTTGATATGGGGATCAAGAGAATGAACTTCATATCATATGGATGTTCATTGCTCGGAAATTGTAACATGAATCATAAAAAATGAAACAAAGCGAAAAACAGGTTTGGAGGTCGTAGATGGCCACTGTTTTTGCCATTTTTTGAAATATTTTTTTTTGAGCAAAATCAATTTTTGAATATACTAAGTGAAAGTACTTGTCGAGACGATCAAAATGGTGAGTGGCACGCCACCAAAAGACGCTAGATGTGCCCACACAAGCGACCAAAATCTTTAGCGCGTGAGTGCCATGCATGCATCAGTTAACCGACGCGTGTTGACATTAATGATGATGTTAGCCAATGGTTGGTAGCTAACCACTAATGTTATCGATGACGTCACCATCTGCCGCTCATTGACCGGAGATCAACTAATTAGCTAACCTGCTATGTCATTAATGACATGACCACTGGCTGTTCGCTAGTTGGCAATTGGACCCATTAAGAGACCCAACCCGCCAACTCGACCTGATGACTCGACCCAGTTGACTAGTTAACTGGTCCAATCAGTTGATTAGTTGGGAGATGGGATTGGTTGGACTGTTCACTAGTTAGACCAAATGGACCGGTTGAATTGGCCAAGAGCCTTTCTTAGCTGAATGGCGCCACACGCGCTACGCGCTCAGGCGAGGCATGTGGACACACGTGAGGTCCGATCGGTGCATGGTTTTTGGCATTTGGTTTATATAGATGTGCTCTACATTGTGGTATAGTTATTTTACATGTTTGAGGCTTTTAAAGGTATAAGAATGCATACAAAACCCTAGATACACATATTTTTGGGGGTATAAATGCATTATTTATCTCTTTTAACCTGTATTTTCTTATGGTATAAGCTAGCCTATGTGTAAATGACCACATAGTTGTTATGTGGAGCTTGATTCAATGATTGCATGTATATGATTTGACATGTTTGTAATTTTTTTGTTCCAAGCAAACCCAAACAATGGCCGGAGATCCTTGATTTTTTTCATTATGTCATGAATTCCACTATACTTAATCAAAAATAAACAATATAATTGTCATTGACTTCCAAGTTCCATCGATATCGAAGTCCAAAATTCATATATTATGGCGAACATAACAAAGATTACATTTTGGGAGGATGAAGTGGGCCCTGTTTTTAGGGACCAACGTGATTTTATGGCATTCCGAAGCATAAGAACCGACGACTTTCATTCAAAATATATTGACAACCTTGTACACAAAATGTCCTAACCGACGCCCGTGAACCTTGTGCGAGGGGCAAAATTGAACTCTTATCATTTTCCCCAATCTTAGACTCGAAAAGGTTAGCATTTCCATGTTTCAACAATGCCACCGTTTGCTTTATTTTCCGCCTCCAGCCCTCTGGGCTCTTCTTTTGTGATGAAGCCCACTTCACGGGCTCTTTGGACTTTCCTTAGCGATTAAATTCCGTAGTCATCACCCTTCTCTCTTGGGAATGGGGAAATTGGGAGTTTGATTCTCCACCTTCTTAGGGTTGGGATGGGGACGTGTGAGTGGGGAAACAAGATTTTGCAATCGCCACATAGCACATAAAACAGGATTTTGCAATAGTTGGAAGAGATTACTGGTGTTTTTGTTATAAAAAGGACTCGTATTCCTTGCAGGCTGCCCAAATAGAATCGATTTTGCGGCAATTGTTGGGTAACTCTCTTTATCGTAAAAAAAAAAAAAAGAAAAAAAAAGAACATAATAGCTCCAAATAACCTATTTGTCCGCAAAAATACCAATTGCACAAAAAAACAAATTCAGTTGTGATGTTAAAATTCATGCACACTTCAATCATGAATCTCGTGTTATTCATATCGCATGATGACAATATATATTACATTATTTGGTATCATGTGAAAATTATATACTTCTGCCAGGTATCACCAATCCCAACTCAAGAATTCAATTTTGAATCAAAAAGTTCATTTGCAATTAAATCGGGTAGAAATAAAGTAAGAATTTGTTTGCTTCGCTGTTTGTGTAATTCTTTTATCTCCGCAGTTGATTCATGATTGATTGTTTCATCGATGTTTCATATTCTTTTGATATTAATAGAAAAATGTGGAAATTATAGCTGTCATGTAATTATTTTTTTCTTGTGGAAATTCATAAGTTGGTAGAATTCTAAGAAGTTCTCACTTATAATTAAATTAGTTAATGATAGTAGAATAATTGTACATAAAAGCTAATTAGGAACATAATGAACCTTCGTTTCTATGTCTTTTGTTGAATTATCATTAATTTAGTTTGTCTTTGTTACAAATTAAATATATATGTAACTATGAAAAATGTGTTAATATTGATTATGCATTTATTATATCAATGTGGCTATAGCAACTTATTATGGTTTTAGCATGTGAAATCCCAAATTTCTGATTTTGTTTTCAATTAAATGAGACAAACTTTTCATCGACGTGCTTATAGTTTAATTCTCCAAGCTGATCACTCATGAGATAATTAGTCTATTAGGTGAAGCCATTAAGGAATTTAAATGCAATAGGCTTGAGAATCTGACCATGAATCGGCTGCTCGACCGTATTAATCTGCAAGGATCATTATGACATTGTCAGAATCGAATAGAGATCAGTAATATGTCAATTTGACTGAGATATGTGATTAGAGCGTGGGTGATTCCACTTGATTGCAATATCCTCATCGACCGGCACTAAACCGATTCTTCTGCCATTTTGGGTATCCTGTGTCCATAATTGAAAATTATGTAGTGGCCTGTAAATAATCAATCACGGGTCAATTGCACTGAAAAATTCTAAAAGCTACCTAGTAGATTAGGACGCGGTTAAATCGCACCAGATTGAAATTAACCGTGAATTTAAACCCGAATTCAGAAATTGAAAATTCTATCATGTCACAATTCATTTTAGAAACATTAACTCATCCTCAGAAGATTTTTCTGCAAGCCGATATTTTTGGCAAAAAAGCAAAGTATGGCCATTTTTGTTTGGAAAAGCTAGACGGCCGTTTTTTTATTGCATCTTTGGACGTCAAGTTGGATCAGTTGACGGGAAAAAGTCATAAGAGAGACAATGACACAAGCTGATTTGTTTGGGCTTCAATTGGATTTATTTGAAGAGAATTGATTATGATTGAAGATGAATGGAAAGAGAGATGTCCAAAATTCGTATAACATGGGGCACACAACATTTTGGACACTTTGGCAAACTTCTTGAGGAAGCTAAGGAGAGGAAAAGGCTGAGGGTGAGGGCCAAGAGTGGTGGGGGCATGAGTGAGGAGAATTGGCCAAGTGTTAAAAGCTAGAGGAGCCATTTGGGGTCTCTCTCTTCAGCAGCCCCTCTTCTCCCTTGAAACATGGCTTTCTCCATTGTTGTTGTCTATCTTGAGCTTCAAAGAACAAGAGGAGATCATCCATCAGCCGCCCAAGACAGTTGCTTTCTCGCCGGACCTCTTTTTCCCCTTGTTTTCTCCTCGTTCCAGTTTCTGCTCCAGCCGACCTTTCAACAAAGATCCGAGTAAAAAGTCAACTTTCTGATTGAATTAGTGAACGAGCCACCCATTGCCACGAAGAGGACATCCAGACCGTTCCAACAAGCCTGACCTTGCCCCAATCGGAGCTGCCTTCCGTCCGATACGCCGGCGTGAAGTTACCGTTCGCCGGACCGTCTGGCTGCACGCCGCCTGCACTGTTTCGTGATTTTCTTCATTTTCTCCCCATTTTGACCCTTCCACCGCCCGTCCCAACCACCACCACATCCCCCGTTGACCTTGGGAGCCACCGGTTGCCAACCACCTGCTCGCCGAAGTTTCGATTAGCCCGTTTTCGCCATTGAAGCTGCTGGTTTCTTCTCTACAGTTCAACCAAGAACAAAAGCAGAAGACAGCAAGGTTTTGGAGACTTCATGGCCCGTTTTCAAGCCCTTCCCGGCCTTCGTTGGTGTCGCCACTTCAAGGTTTATCGACCGCTTTGGCGTCATGGTCGTCATGAACTCACCAGTGAGTTTATCCTCTAAACCTCACTCAGTAAGTTAATTATGCTTAAGGGGTGTTTAGATTAGTTTAAGTCAGCGTATGTGGTTAGATTAGATTATTTAAATATTAATTAGATTAGTTGTATGATTAGTTTACTGGTTGATTAATTAGGGCTAATTGTATGTTTAAATTAGTATATTATTGTTTAAGCCATAATTAATTATTTTTAATTATTTATTTAGATAGATATATGTTGAGAATAACTCAAGAGTTGAATTAAAAGGTATTGACGCATGTAAATTAATCTTACTTAGTGGTGGTGGTTGAAACCTAATCCTTAATGCTCCAGATATTCGATAGAACTTAGTCTCTATATTTGTTCTTTTAAACTTAGGTTATATTAAATTTCTATGGTGATTGTGCTAACATTTTTTTTAGAATTGCTTATTACAGTTTCTAGTAATGTATTGAATGGTTTTATGGTGTTAGACATTAATTATGATATGTATGGTGTTAATGTTGATAGTTGTTTTTCTTTAATTGTATATTTTAGTAATGTTGAGATTGATGCAAGTATTGGCATACTAAATTAGGTCACACTAGATTATAAAGAATGCAAATGTTAGTTAGAGAAAAATTTTTGGGGTTACTCACTAATATTAATCTACTTATATGTGAATATTGTCTAGCGAGAAAAATAACTAGAAAACCATTTAGTAAAGAAATCAGAGATGAAGTTTTATTACAACTCATATATTTTGACATTTGTGACCTACTGAATGTGAGGGCGAGGCATGAAGCCTCATATTTCATCACTTTTATAAATGACTTCACGTATTTCGATTATATCTTTCTAATCTCCCATAAGTCAAAGTATTAAATTTCTTTAGACATTAATTGAAAATTAGTTAAGCAAAACAATAACGGCATTAAGAATAGATTGCAGACGTGAATATCTATTTAAGTAATTCAAGACTCTTTATAATTGAAAAAGGAATTCCAAGACAACTAACTATTACCGGTACTCCACAACAAAATGGGGCTGCCAAGAGAAAGAATAAAACTCTATTGAAAATGGTTAGATTTATGATAGCATAAGCAAATTTACCTATCTCTTATTAAGGAGATGTATTGTTGACTATCGCTTACATACTTAACCATGTGCCCTCTAAGTCAAACACTTCTACCCCTTATGAATTGTGGCCTAGTTGGTGAAAATGCTAATACTATCACCTAGAGGGAGTGAATATGCATTTAAAATAAACATTGACAAAAAAATGTGAAATAAAATAAGTTGTGAGTAAAGTTTGAAAAATGATTAGAGTCTGATTAAATGAGCCACCAAACTTCTAGTAGATGTTCAGAATCTGTTATACGATGGAATAGATTTCTAAAATAACCTGTAAGTATGCAACATACTTAAATAAGAAGAGTTAAGGGAAGAAAATGTTGCACACGAAATTTATAGTGGTTCGGCTTAAATCAAACATACGTCCACTCTTCCATGCTAATAGTCTTCTATCTAGATTCCACTATATAATCAATAAAAGATTACAACTTTAAGTATAAACACTTAGTGATATATCACAATATCTCACTAAGTCACTCTTTTGGTATTTCTCTCAGGATCACAAATGTTTAAGCTCACAAAAACAAGTGTATGATCGAAGTTCGCTTAGACTTTAGAATTATAAATTCTACACTTTGTCTCTTACTTGCTTTTCCATCCTTGGTCTCCTTAAATACTCATCCACTTTCAAACTAGCCGTTGGATAGTATCTAGATAATCTTCTTCTAATCTACCCGTTGGACAAATCTGTATCAAGAAGATTTACTAGCCATTGAGTGATAGAAGCAAAATTCCAAATTAATTTCAATCGCCCATACAAACATAATCTTAGTTTACATAAACAAAGTTTTTTCGTTTAGAAAATTCTTGTCTTCAAGATCAAATTATCAATTAATTAAATTGAGTCAATCAAATCTATTTTGATATATAATTCAAACCAAATCACTAATCATTATATGTTTGGGGCTTGTATTATGTTCTGTCAAGTTGTCTTGTTGTAAACATATATCTCATTCTGGACCTTGTCATGTTCTACACTTCTGTCTTGTTCAATATGTTAAGTTTAAGTGTGTTCTGTCGGAAGTAAAGTTTGAGTGTCTTCCATCTAAAGTAGAGTCTAAGGGCGCGTTTAGTAACGTTTATGTTCACAAATTGTTCTAGGGAACAGAAATAGAAAAAACTATTTCTATTCCGGGGAATAACTTTTGACCAGAAAGACATGTTTGGTAAACTTGTTCCGGGAATAAAAAATGAATAGAAACACGTTTGGTAAAATTATATTCTTTTTTTCTTTTAATTTTTTAATATTTTGATTTTATTTTTCCTTTTTTCCTTTCTTTTTTCTTTTTTTCTTCTTTTGGCCGGTAGTCTCACCTTGGCTGGGCGAGCTCGGGCTCGCCTAGATCCGGTGAGGCCGAGCATCACCGGTGGCTGGGCGAGCTTGGCCTCGCCGGATCTCGGTGAGGCCGAGCGCCGGCCCCTAGCGGGGCGAGGCTCGGCCTCACCTTGGCTGGGCGAGCTTGGCCTCGCCCGGATCCAAGCAAGGCCGAGTGTCGCCGGCCCCTAGTGAGGCTCGGCCTCGCCAAATCTAGGCGAGCTCGAGCTCACCCAACCAAGGTGAGGTCGAGCCACGCTAGAGGCCGATGACGCTCTGGCGAGGTCGCTGACCCTCGACGGCTGGTCGCCAGCCATGGCCGAGGCCAACGACCGGCCAAAGAAAAAAGAAGAAGAAAAGAAAAAGAAAGGAGAAGAGAGAGAAAAAGTGTTTCTTCAAAAATGTTTTTGGAACAAAAAAATAACCTTTTTTTTTTTTTTTTTTTTCTCATTAACAGATTTTGAACAAAAATGCAAACAAATGCATTTCTGTTCTTTTTTTGTTCCTGGGAACAAAAAAACAATATTTTTCATCATGAACAAGAAAAAAGAACATTACCATGCAGGGCCTAAGTGTCTTCAATCTGAAATAGACTTCACAATCCGGATGTAAGTTTGAAGATACTGAATAAGTTCAACTTCAGCATAAAGTCTTATCTTCTGGTTCTTCCAAATGTAAACCTTGGTAATATTATTTATACATTCTATCATCTGCATAGTTTGTTACTTAACCATTAAACACATTAGTATCATTTGATTTATTTTATTATCTTTAAAATATCATAAGAGATTTTCCTAACAGTAGGAAACCCGACTTAAGTAATCTACGAGCTTGAGGGTGTGTAGCTTACGTTCATATTTCTTCCCATACATATGATAAATTAGGCCCTAAATGGAAGAAATGTATCGCTATAAGATATTTTGAATATTCCAAATAATACGTGTTCATAGGCAAACAAGCTAATGGAAGTGTAATTGAAATGAAGTCACTTGATATCACATTTTTGGAGATTAACAAGGATTTCCAATTATATGAGATGGAAGATCCTGATAACACACCTACTAATGTTGTTGAGGAAAATAAAGATTTACCTGGACATATAAGATTTAGTAAGAATATTGCATCGTCTTGCAAACTGAATTTAGAAGAAATTCAATTACGTAAAATTAATTGTAAAAGTATTCCCCTTTCTCGTCATGAGATTGAAAGGGAAGCAATTACGATTACTCCATAAAACGTTATTGAGCTTAAAACTGTTGAAGAGGCTCTCTTATGCTCTAATAAAGAAGAATAGAGAAAAATTTCGGAAGATAAAATGGAATTAATGAGAGCAAATAATGTCTAAGATTTGGTTGATCTACCATCCAATCGCAAGACTATTGAAAACAAATGGGTTTTCAAGATTAAGTGAAGGGCAGATAGATCTATTAAAAAGTATAAGGTTCATCTTGTGGTGAAAGGCTATACTCAATAAGAGAATATAGATTATGAGAAAACATTTTCACTAGTCGTAAAATTTGCCTCCATATGCCTTATTCTAGCCATTGTCGCATATTTAGACTTAGAATTACATCAAATAAATATAAAAACGGTATTTCTTAATGGAGAACTAAATGAAGAAATCTATATAAAGTTGGTTCATAGCTGAAAGTCAAGAGCGTAAAGTTTGCAAACTCCATCGCTCAATATATGACCTCAAGCAATCATCTAGATAGTCGTATTTTTTTTTTTCATCTTGTCATAACATCTTTTGGATTCCAATGATCGAAGAAGAATACTGTGTATATGTCAAGAGGTTCGAAAATAAATTTGTGATTTTATCACTTTATGTTGATAATATATTATTTGTTGGGAATGACAAGGGTTTGGTTATCATTATAAAAAAATGGTTGTTCTCTAATTTTGAAATGAAGAATATTAGAAAAACTGCTTATATATTAGGAGTTAAGATCAAAAGATATTGATCAATGAAACTCCTTACTCTATTCCAATAGTTTTATATAATGAAGATTATTGAGCATTTCAATATGCAACATTATAATCTCATTGATACTTTTCTCATGTAAGACGAAGGCTTGGGTATTAATATGTGTCCTAAGACTCTAGAAAAAAAAATGAAAATTGTTCCTTGTGCTAGTGCGGTTAGAAATTTGATAGAAGCTGTGATGTGTATTCGACCCAACATATGTTATGCCACCAGGTTGGTGAGCTGATATCAGTGAAATCCTGATCAAACACACTAGAAAGCAGTTAAGAGAATCTTGAGATATTTGAAAGGTATCATGGACTATCAACTTTGTTATGAAGAGAATGATTTACGCTTAGTAGGCTATTCAGATGCTGATTGGGAGAAGACCTAGATGAGTGTAAATCGACTTCTGGATATGTGTTTTTGCTCAATGAACGTGTAATTTATTGGAGTAGCAAGAAATAAATATGCACAGCCTTATCTACAATGAAGACAGAATTTATTGCATGCTCTGTTGTAGTGCAAGAAGTAGTATTGTTAAAATGTTTCTTGGAAAATTTAGCCATTATCATTGAGGTTTCAAGACCAACGACAGTTTATTATGATAGTTAAGCAACCATTATCTATGTAAAAGATCCCCAAATATTATGATAAGACGAAGCACATCGACATAAAGAACAACTTCATAAAAAAATATAATAACGTAGAAAGAAGTGATCCCATAATACATTTCAACCAATTTAATAGTTATTGATCCATTTACGAAGGTTGTTCCTAAATATGTATTCTTGACCCATAGGATGTCTCTAAGGTTACATAAAATATGATGTGTAATATTATTGAGGATAATTAGTTTATATATACATGAACATATATATTGTACTTATTTGTTTGTAGTGACTTGATGTTTCATCAATAAGTACACAAGTAATCATATGTATTGTACTTATTTGTTTTTATTGAAAGGTATGTTGGCAGGCAATAATTGACCTACTCACACGAGTAATCACCTTAAGTACTATAATTAGCATGTTGAGATGAAACATTATGCACGATAAATACTAAAAGAGCAAGTTTAGTACATAAAATAATACGTCGTATTGGTAGGAGTCAAGATGAGGTCTGTGATTTTTATGTGATAAGACTAAACATGATAGTCCATAATCATATATGCCTAATAAAAGTCAAATGCGAGTACTTAACTGGGCATTGTAGAGAGCGAACTAATATAGCACTCGAGCTAAACATGAGTATGTAAGAAGCACGTGACTGTATTTAGGCTTAGATCTATATAATTAATATGTTTAGTAAATGACATACACTCTTATAGAAAGAGAAACCCACTATAACATATAATTGCTACATGTGCATTGTATGACCGACAAGAGAAGATGAGTGAAGTTATTCATACTCACTCATCATAAGAGCCATTGAGGTAATCTATAATTTACCTAATTTTGTGCCATATGTTACTTCCAACTATATTATCTCAGCATGTCATCGGCATTCATAAATAGATATGACTTTATAGGACATGTCTAGGAAAGCAGTTATTCTGAAGTGGAAAGAGACATGAGTGCGAAGAAAGACTATTATTATTTTACATCTATCACATATTTTATCAGTTGACCAATTATATCACCTTATGTGATTTTAGATATAATTGTAAATATATGGTATTATGAGAATAGGTAAATATAGCCTTTAGGGGATAGGTATACTTGGACTGATGTAGTAAAATATGTTTAGGGAACTATGAAACATCAATTATTTATTTTTATTTTTGTAGAATTGTAGCAGGTGCATAATTGAAACATCAATCATTCTTAACAGGTGCATAATTTGAGCTCTCAAGTATAAGTATACTCATTGGTTGCACGGTTTTCTTACCAGTATGAATTGTTTCCAAAGTAGCTTAATGTTGAATATCTTATATTCTTGATAGAGCATTATTAAGCCCATCATGTTCAAGTGGGAGATGTTATATTTCTATAGCACAACCATGATAGGGTGTGATTAAGACACACCAATTTGTCTTGATGTGATATAATAGAATACACCTTTTGAAAGAGTGTGAATGAAGTTATATAAATAACTTTTGGAGATCACCGTTAAGTTGGGTGGTAGAAAGAACATTCCAAAAAACTATCCTCTCTTCTTCTCCTCTCTCCATCAAAGACGAACATATAAAAAGCTTCCATTTCTACTTCGTGAAGACAATTGGCATTAATGTTGTGAAACGTGGATACTTTTCTCGTGATTGTATTTAGACCATCGTGAAGTCATATCACTCGTCGTTTGCTTGTGATTTAATGTACATTCTTGGATAATTCGTTTATTACACACCAAAAAGGTTAGTCATTTCTTCCGCTAACTTTCTTGCTACAAGCCCTTTATGCGTAATTTTCCCAAAATAATCTAAAGGGGGCCTTAAATGGCAAAATCATAATTTCTACTTATTTGGGCCCTTGTGGCTGAAATTCAAAGGAAATGTGGCCTATTGGGCTTCTCAAATTCATGAGCCCCATTAGGTCTCAAATTTCCGGCCTAATCTCAATTATCCAAAAATTCGAGGTTTGTCGATAAATAAGATATTTGATGAAATAATGTCCAATGATTGTTTCTTAATCATCTAAATTTCAATACCCTTAACCAAATTAGAATTTGTGGTTGAAATCGATCAAATGCGGCTTTGACATAATTAAAACCAACTAGTAGTCTTTAGGAGTTTCATGAGTTCAATCGGCAGAAGAACAGCCCAATTGCCAAAAACTTAGCACGAGGAGACACTTAAGTGCCAAAACTTTGAAAATGTATACTTAAGTGCCATTTTCTTTGAAAAGCGAGATGATTAAGTGCCACTTCGGCAAACCTTGCCGGAAATTCCACATGGCAATATTTTATTATTTTTGCTTGCCTACGTGGCTTGCTGAAGAGCTGACTCGGTTCAAAATCACCTGAAACGACGTCGTTCTACAAAATAAAAATTAAATTAAAAGCTAATGTATTCTAAAAAATAAAAATGTGTAAATAATTAATATAAAAATTAATTAAATTAAATTTAAACAAAATTTTTTTTAAAACATTCTAAAAATAAAAAACTTAAAATTAAAAAGGGGGGGAGGGGGAGGACCAAAGGAGGTGGCTGAGGGCCGAGCCCTCGCCGCCACCGCTCCCCCGCCGCCGCCGGAAGGGCCGGCGACAGAGGGGGAGGGTCAGCCGGGGTGGCCAACCCCTGGTCGACCGGCAACGAGGGTGCAACCCTCACCCCAGATCGGCTAGGGCCCAAGCCCTCAATGCCTCCTCGCCGTTGTTGAGAAGGGCCAGCGACGGTGGGATGAGCATCAACCGGGGTCGCCGAGCCTTGGCCAAGGGCCGCGATGTCGGGCGACCCGCGCCGAGGGCTCGTGGCCCTCGTCGTCGATCGACTAAGGGACCGGCCACCCCAGTCCACCCTCCCCCTTTGTCGCCGACCCTTCCCGGTTGCGGTGGGGAGGTGGCGGCGGCGAGGGCTCAACCCTCAGCCACCTCCTTCGGCCCCCCTACGGCCCTTTTTTTTTTAAATTTAAAATTTAAAATTTTAGGTTTTTTATTTTTAGAATATTTTAAATAAATTTAAGTTTAAATTTAATTTAATTAATTTTTATATCAATTATTTACACATCAAACACAAAACGACGTTGTTTTTGTATTTTCTTGCCATGTCAATGTGCAAAACGATGCCATTTTGCACTCACCCTTGTTGGAAAATTGTCATGTCAGTAATTTGGCTAGATTTTGGTCGGAATGGCACTTAAGTGATCCATTTTACTCCAATTTTGACACTTAAGTGTACCTTTCCAAAGTTTTGGCATTTAAGCGTCCCTCCGTGCCAAGTTTTGGCACTCATAGTGTCCTAAACTCGAGTTCAACCTATGATTGATTCGATATCAATCCACATTTCAGCCTTTTTAATTCATGGATGATCCTTGATTGTCATGTAATTGTGAGGAGTCAATTGCTCATTCCGAAGTACACAGTCATTTGAAATTGGTTTATAATCATTCATAATCAATATAGTAACCGTGCAGAATCACCCGTAATCCAATTATATATGATTGTCGAATTGATCTATAATTGCTCCCATATCGATTTGAAATGGCTTAAAATTGTCCCTCATCAATCTTTAGGATCGAATTGTCAATCCATAGTTGAGTTCTCTAATCGTGTGCCTTGAAATCCTAAGTTGTCTTTCCCCATAGGTTTAACAATCTTGAATGGTTCATGAACCAATTCAAAGTCTAATTGTACTAACTACGCATTGGTAAAAGTAAACACCTTATCATATCTTGAGTTGAGTTGAGTTTTAAGGATATCACAATTCTCATTTCCAATCACAAAGGCATTTCTGAAAGTAGAGGCTACCTATTGCTATGCTCGTTGCTCCATTAGGCTCCTAAGGGTGTGAGGGCTTGCATAATTCCGTTTAGTCAGCGGTCCTCATTCAACTTTCCTTTCGAACTTGACTAGTCCTGAGTACTCATGTTGTTCTATTGGCTGGCTTGACTACTATAGGAATTCTAAAAAAAACTTTCTACATCACAATCAAAGATTAGTGGCCAAGAACTTTCATCACAAAAGAAATCAATCAAACAAACCTTCACATACACAGGGTATTTTCCTAGCTAACTATTTTATGACTCCCAAAGCACCTTATCACTCCAAGTAATAACTCTGCTCTGATATAAAAAAAAAAAATTGGATGTTACATCCACAACACAATAGCTACGGGGATGTGACCGGTGAGGGTATTGTTGTGATGTCCCAGGCACGTCACCAACCCTTTTCTTTTTGATTTTATCTTGTTCTTATGAGCATCCAAAAGCATGTACAACAGCAAACACCCAAACACGAGAAACAAGCAGCTAGGAAAACACTTCACGAAACACATTACTCCCATATTGCATCAATATATTTACAAGCACTTCTTTATAGCCCTTTCCTTTTATATTATCCATCTATCCGTGTAGGCCGGGGATTCCTATCTCTTCTAGCAAGGTAGTAGCTCCTACATTGACCCATCGATAACTGACATGTCCAATGACATTGGCAAACCATGACAAAGAGGGAGTGAGACATCCATACCCACGAGCTTGACAAACAACAGAGTGAGTCGAAGACTCAGTAAGTAAAATCACTACTTCTCAGTTAGGAGGATGTCTCATCGTCGAACCTAGCATGCAAATATCACCTACACTAATGCGTCTATGCCAAATCAATAATAATACCATAGCAAAAATCTGACTATATGCATGTGAGCAGTTTCAGCTTACCTTTGATGCATGAACTACCGCTAGCTAACCAAAATCAACAAACAGAACATAGAAACATGCACAAGAAAATTCATTAATTAATTTAACAGTCTCAGATGGTTCTTCTAGCAATCCAGCTGAGTATTTGGAATCCATTGGGCATCCAAAATCCACCGGGCACCTCACTCTCACTAACAAGGAAAAGTTGCCATAATCCAATGTTGATGGCTTTTGTCTCTCCTTTATGTGACCACACATGATACATTACACAAACCAGTTTCTTATCTGATGCGGGAGCATCCAATGTAGCTCCATCCAACAACTCGGAACCATCAATGTTTATCCATGTCAAGAGAGAAATTGGGCATTATGTGCTTCGATGGATCATTTTCAATGAATAATGTCAATTTCTTATCAGTACTTCGTGGTATATCAATAACTATCAATGGGAGGCTATTCTAAATGTCTTGAATGACCAGTTGATGAAGTTTCAGAAGGATTATTTTCTGGTCAAGGGAGGAGCTCGAATTTGAAGGTTCGAGAATGCAGAAGGCCGAAGATTAAAGGCATTTAATTCCCGTGTTAATAAAGGCTTTTTTTAAGTTGTTATGTGTCTTTATTGTTATGCAGCCCAAAAGTCGAAGGTTTCAGTTTCTAGGCTATTAAGGTCTGTTTTTAATGTGTATTAAGGTTTCAGTTTCTAGGCTATTAAGGTATGTTTTTAATATGTATTAAGGTGTCAGTTTCTAGGCTATTAAGGTCCGTTTTTAATATGCATTAACACTAAAACCCTCCTATAAAGAGGGGAAAACTATCAAATGTAAGGGACACGAATTTTATGAATGAGAATTGTGAGATTTCCTCAACTTGAGTGAATTCCTTTAGAGAGGGGATAACTCCTTTCGGTTTCTTTATCCTTGGAGCGTAGATCACTCCTTGGTGGTGAGCCAAGAAGCCCTTTATCCTTGGCTGGTGGAATCTTTAGGCCTTGGTGGTGAGCTTCTCCTATCCCGAAGTCCTTTATCCTTGGCTGGTGGAAGCTTTAGGCCTTGGTGGTGAACTTCGTAGATCTCGATCCTCATCCTTGGTTGGTGGCGCTGCTTTTATACCTTGGAAGGAGATTGTTTTTATCTGTTCTTATTCCTTTCCATTTCTTCCCCGTATACACTACTCTATACACTTAACCACAAAAATCCCCTCTGAAAAAAATCTCTGTTCTTAAATCACTCAACCCATCACGCATCAAAATATTGGTATCAGACCTCAAGGTTCAACTCATTTGAGTGATTCCTTTCTTTCTTTTGTTACAAATTCCTTATGGATGAACAAGTTCCTAGAGGGTTGACTTTGAAGCAAGCGCACAACAAAAGGCGAGATCGTGCCATCCAAAATCTTCAACAACAAATGGAGCGAGTCCTCAATCTTCTAGAGAATCCGGCGAGAGAAGGAAGACCAGCAAGGCGTCCCAATGAACGGCATCGGCGTGACGATTCTGAATCTCGTCAAAATTCTGACGTCGATTCCGAGTCCACTGGAGACAACCAAACAATTTTGCACTCTAGTGATTCTGAATCTCCAATTCGAAGACGAAGACGGAGAGGGAGGCATAAGGAGGATGAAAGAGACATTAAAGTGGAGGTCCCCGAGTTTGACGGTAACCTTAATCCCAACGACTTTGTAGATTGGCTACACAAAACCGAACGAATTTTTGAATTCAAATCCTATTCGGATGAGAAGAAATGTAAGGTTGCTATCCTAAGGTTGACCAAATATGCCTCTCTATGGTGGGAGAGTCTAAAGCATCAACGAGCAAGGGAAGGAAAAGGCCGAATCAAGTCTTGGGAAAAACTCAACTTCGAAGAAGAGGTTCTTGCCCGACAACTATAAGCAAGATCTCTTCCTCAAACTGAACTCCCTAAGACAACATGGGATGAGCGTTGAAGAATACATTCGTGAGTTTGAACAACTCAAAATGAGGAGTGAAGTTCCAGAAGTTCCCGAGCAAACCATCGCTCGTTTTCTTGGCGGCATGAATCGAGAAATTGCTGATATGGTTGAACTTCAACCGTATTGGTCCTTTGAAGACGTATGCAAGTTAGCCATAAAAGTGGAAAAACAATTGAAGAGCAAGAGGTTTTCCTCCAGAACCTCAACAAAGGCGACATCCTATTTTAAGGGTGCTTCCTCAAGCAAGGGTGAGAGTTCGTCAACAAAAGACAGAGGCAAGGGAAAGAATGTAGAACCTTCCAAAGAAGTCCAAAAGAAGTTTGAAGGTGATGCAAGGAAATGCTTTAAGTGCCATGGCTTTGGACATTTACAAGCAAATTGTCCAAATCGGAGAGTTATGACTCTTCAAGAAATTGAGGAGATCAATTCGGCGCTTCAAGAGGCTGATGATAATGAAGACCAAAATATTTCCGAATCTGATCGGGAAGAAGAAGTTGTGGAGAAAGCTGATGATGGTGAGCTGTTGATCATCTGAAGAGCATTGCATGTTGAAGTTTCTCCTAATAAAGAGCAAAGGGAGAATATATTTCACACGCGTTGCACTATTAATGGAAAGGTGTGTTCGGTGATCATCGATGGTGGGAGCTGCACCAATGTTGCTTCGACAACTCTTGTTGACAAGTTGAAGCTTCCAACAACGAAACATCCTCAACCATACAAGCTCCAATGGCTCAATCAAGGGAATGAACTCAAGATATTCTTGTTTATAGTAGGAATGAGGAGGAGCATATCTCTCATCTAACACAGGTCTTTAATGTCTTGAGAGAACGAAAACTATATGCTAAAATGTAGAAATGTGAGTTCTTCTCTCCAAGCATTGTGTTTCTTGGTTATGTGGTTTCCAAAGATGGAATCTCTGTTGATCAAGCCAAGGTAGAAGCTATGAAGACTTGGCCGGTTCGAAGTCTATTTCTAATGTAAGAAGTTTTCATGGACTTGTTTCTTTCTATCGACGGTTTGTCAAAAATTTTAGTACCGTCATGGCTCCTATAACTGAATGCATGAAGAATGGTGGTTTTGAATGGACAAAGACTGCTCAAAACGCCTTTGAGGTAATGAAGCAGAAACTTTGTGAGTCTCCTATTCTTGCACTTCCTGATTTTGATAAAGTATTTGAAGTTGAGTGTGATGCAAGCGGAGTTGGTATTGGTGCTGTTCTGGTGCAAGCACAAAAACCATTGGCATATTTCAGCGAGAAGTTATCTGATTCCAAGAGGAATTATTCAACTTATGACAAAGAGTTTTATGCCATTGTCCGAGCTCTTGATCATTGGAGTCATTATTTGAGGCCAAAGCAATTTGTCCTTCATTCTGATCATGAGGTGCTTAAGTTTATTAGTGGCCAACGCAAGCTTAATTCGAGACATGCAAAATGGGTAGAATTTCTTCAATCCTTTTCTTTTGTCTCGAAATATAAACCCGGGCACACTAATGTTGTAGCAGATGCTTTATCAAGAAGATATTCTATGCTTGCGGTTCTGGACTCTAGGATTCTCGGATTTCAATCAATGAAAGAACTTTATTCTGAAGATACGGAGTTCTCATCCATCATCAACAATTGCAAGCGGGGAGTTCAAGGTATATATTCTTTGCAAGATGGGTTTCTTTTTAAAGGAAATCAATTATGTGTGCCGAAGAGTTCATTTCGCGAATTACTGATTCGAGAAGCGCATGGTGGAGGATTGGCTGGTCATTTTGGTATTAACAAAACTCTTGAAGTTCTTCAAGAGCATTTCTATTGGCCAAAGATGAGTGGAGATGTGCATGCTATCATCTCAAGGTGTGCAACTTGTCATAGATCAAAAAGTCATTTCCATCAAGGTTTGTATACTCCACTTCCGGTACCATTGCAACCTTGGGAAGATGTTAGCATGGATTTCATCGTGGCTCTACCAAGAACTCAAAGAGGAAAAGATGCTATCATGGTGGTCGTTGATCGGTTCTCTAAAATGGCTCATTTCGTGCCATGTCACAAGACCAATGATGCATCTCATATTGCTGAATTATATTTCAAAGAGATTATCCGCATTCATGGAGTACCAAAGACCATTGTGTCTGATCATGATTCCAAGTTCTTAAGCCACTTTTGGAGGACTCTATGGAGAATGCTTGGTACAAGACTCTTATTTAGCACGGCTTGTCATCCCCAAACTGATGGCCAAACGGAGGTAACAAATCGTACTCTAACCACTCTTCTTCGTGGTATGGTGAGTAAATCTTTGAAAGATTGGGATTTAAAGCTTGCGCATGCTGAATTTGCTTACAATCGATCGCCAGGTTATACTACTGGTCGATCGCCATTTGAAGTTGTGTATGGAATTAATCCTCTCACACCCATTGATTTGATTCCAATTCCGTCTAACTCTCAAGTGAGCTTTGATGGCAAGAAAAGAGCTGAGTTAATGAAGAAGCTCCATGAGCAGATTCGATCCAACATTGAAAAGGCCAACGAATCTTACAAGAAGAAAGCTAATCAACATCGCAAGAAGGCTCAATTTCAACCGGGCGACCTTGTATGGCTTCACTTGAGGAAGGCGAGATTTTCATTTCGTCGAAAGAACAAGCTCATGCCCAGAGCTGATGGTCCCTTTAAAGTTTTGGAGCGAATTGGTGACAATGCTTACAAGATTGACCTTCCGGGAGAGTTTGGAGTTTCAGCAACATTCAATGTGGGAGACCTTTCTCCTTACTTGGAGGATGAAAACCTTCTAGATTTGAGGACAAATCTCAAACAACCCGGGGAGAATATTTTGATGCGTGATGGGTTGAGTGATTCAAGAACAGAGATTTTTTTCAGAAGGGATTTTTGTGGTTAAGTGTATGGAGTAGTGTATACGGGGAAGAAATGGAAAGGAATAAGAACAGATAAAAACAATCTCCTTCTAAGGTATAAAAGCAGCGCCACCAACCAAGGATGAGGATTGAGATCTACGAAGTTCACCACCAAGGCCTAAAGCTTCCACCAGCCAAGGATAAAGGACATTGGGATAGGAGAAGCTCACCACCAAGGCCTAAAGATTCCACCAGCCAAGGATAAAGGGCTTCTTGGCTCACCACCAAGGAGTGATCTACGCTCCAAGGATAAAGAAACCGAAAGGAGTTATCCACTCTCTAAAGGAATTCACTCAAGTTGAGGAAATCTCACAATTCTCATTCATAAAATTCGTGTCCCTTACATTGGATAGTTTTCCCCTCTTTATAGGAGGGTTTTAGTGTTAATGCATATTAAAAACGGACCTTAATAGCCTAGAAACTGACACCTTAATACATATTAAAAACAGACCTTAATAGCCTAGAAACTGAAACCTTAATACACATTAAAAACAGACCTTAATAGCCTAGAAACCGAAACCTTCGACTCTTGGGCTGCATAACAATAAAGACACATAACAACTTAATAAAAGCCTTTATTAACACGGGAATTAAATGCCTTTAATCTTCGGCCTTCTGCATTCTCGAACCTTCAAGTTCGAGCTCCTCCCTTGACCAGAAAATAATCCTTCTGAAACTTCATCAACTGGTCATTCAAGACATTTAGAATGGCCTCCCATTGATAGTTATTGATATACCACGAAGTACCGATAAGAAATTGACATTATTCATTGAAAATGATCCATCAAAGCACATAATGCCCAATTTCTCTCTTGGCTTGGATAAACATTGATGGTTCCGAGTTGTTGGATGGAGCTACGTTGGATGCTCCCGCATCATTATCTTTATTTTCTTTGTCAATACAAACAAAGCTTGAGGTCATGCACATGAGTATGTGTCTCTGTGGTATGATCTATAACAACATAACTACAACTACAATAATATGCCAGTTCCTCAGTCGTCCACTGGTTCAGTCCGTGACTGATCCATAGATTAGCCCATGGCCGATCCTTATTATTGGCACACACATCCCATGGCCATTTCTCATGATTAATACATGGGCTAGAGCCATGGATTTCACAGTAGGAGCTCCAGTGCCTCACTAAATTACAAAAATTTACTTTACCGAATGATAGATATGTGTTTATTCAACTTATTTAGTTGTTTTTGGACGGTGATAGTGTAAAAGAAGTCGAACCTAGGCATGTACGGCCAATTGGCAACGCCGTAATTATTAGAGAAGGAATTTTCTATGTGTACTTATTACTAAGGAAAATACAAGATCTAGTGACTAGCTGCCAATTATTTTGCTTGACAAATTTGTTCTTGTGTGACATCCGGATTCCGCCGGATCTCGAATACGTAACAGTCCGTGACAGGTTGACGAATTTGTCGTTGGACTACGTCATTGGCGCCACTTTCGGCTGCCGTTTCATCACCACTCTCACCGTAACGAAACGTCATGTTTCGTCACGTTCTCACAATAGCATCTTATCTAGAAATTTCTTCACACGATGCAACTCGCGAGACCAACACCTCCCGCATTGGTACCTTGCTAAGCTAGCTTTTCATGCACATGGAGACGTCAACTCCTGAAAATTTCAGCCCCATACCCCATGCATTTCCATGCAATAAGAGGATATTTTGGACATCAATTTTGCTGTTACGTTCCCTCTCTTTAGCCAGCCAACAAGGTGAAGATTTGACCGTGCATGAAGGATACCCATGCATAGAACTGTTTCCGTCCAAGCTGCCCCCGAACCTTCATTTCATTGACTAATTGAGTCAACTAAACTAAGTTCACGTCCATCAACCTGCCCATGCGGCAGCCATGCACGTTTCCTGCTCTTCGTGGGTCAACAAATGGAGAAGTTGACCATGCAGCCACGTTTTCTTCAGCTGGACAATTCGAAGACATTGACTCCTTGCAGCCACGTCCTGCATGCATGCAAGGAATGATCAAGTGCTGCCACGCCCCTTTTTCCCTTCGGTGGCCATCCAACGGACGCACATACATATGCAAGGTGGCACGTCCTTGCATGAGGAGTGCAATTTGTCACACGCCAGGACAGACCGCTTGCGCTGCCCTCGTTTCTTGCTGCCACCAAGCTGGATTAGTGACTTGCAAAGTCAACAAGAGAGGAGGGGACGCTAGTTTTCATTCGGTGAAGACAAGAGTATTTTCTTCTCCAGCTTACAGCTTCTCTCGACCATTTTTCTTCACCCAAAATTCAGGGAACCTTCACCCCAAATATCGTGCCATCCTGCCCGTGCTCCACCACCGACCGCTCGCTCATTGCACCATCGCTAGCCATCAACCTCCTTCGTCGCTGTCTAGCTCATCTCGACCGTGCCGCAACTCATGGTTCATCTTGCCATCAACAGCCGCATCGCCGTTGCACTGTTCCGCAACTCATCTCAACCGTGCTCGAAGCTACCACTCGCAATTCACCTTGCCATTGATGCCCCAAACCAAAGGCAAGTCAATATCTACTAATCTATGACGTGAATGCTGTTGTTGCTTGGTGAAACTGTCCTGTATATTAAGATTATTTTGGTATACTAGCATTGAATTGTGAACTTGAAGGTTATTGGATTGATTTGACCTATACGGGAAAGGATTTTATAACTATTGTGGTTGAGTCCAAATTGGAGGCCACGTATGTGCTGATTTCCGATATTTCGAAGCTCTAAGGTTTTATGTGTGTGAACTACTTTGAAAACTTTAGGGTCGAAATTGAGATTATCGACCGCCGATGTGCCGAATTCAAATTAGTTATGGTTTTGATAAATTGTTTTATTTCAAGCTATGATGTGCAAGTATGACTCGAGGCTTTACATGTGGATTTCGAAAAACATTTGAGATTTAAACGTGAAAATGGATTTTATGGATTTGGTATCAAGCTTTTGATTTCATGAATTGATATCATCGATATGAGATTGACCTATTTTTAAAGACTAATGTTGTTGTATTGCTGTGTCTTTGAAATCCCTATTTTGCATTACCTAATATCATAAAGTGGGATTTTCGATAACCCAAAGGATTCTCCATATTGATGATTTGAAAACGTTTTGGCATTGAAATGATTTAACTGCTACATCATGGTTGATGTGTCATTTGCTACCGTTAGACCCTCGGGACAACGAAGCCCCAGGAGATGGGTTGCTTGGAGGATCATGATTGCGATGCTTCTGGATGCCTGTGGGACATCATTGTCGTGGTGAGCCCCAGAGGTTCCCCGAGAGATTTTTGGGATGCCCGAATGTATGATGATACACATTCTGGAGGGTAGGGAACACTAGTAACATAGTGAGCCTTGGCGATTCTTCATGATGCTAGGTTGGATGCGAGATGCCTGGAGGTGAAACGTGGCACGCTCTGGATGTCTAGTGACTGAAATATGGAACCGAAGGCTTTCGTGATGCCAGGTTGGGTGCGAATGCCTAGAGGGATACAAACACTGGTCCTTCGAGAAATAGTGATAGTAAATAAAAAATCTATTGAGTTTTAAAGTTGATTGTTCTGCTAAGCTATGTTATTTTGATAG
Source organism: Eucalyptus leucophloia subsp. euroa (assembly GCA_017140325.1). Classification (NCBI taxonomy): domain Eukaryota; kingdom Viridiplantae; phylum Streptophyta; class Magnoliopsida; order Myrtales; family Myrtaceae; genus Eucalyptus; species Eucalyptus leucophloia. Next base: position 26,537,140 of record CM029471.1, read on the forward strand.
TTGCACCTGATTATGGGACAAAATTTTGTGGCACGTTGGAAAACTCTATTGATTTAATGCATGTTTATTACTACTATTATGCGTACTAATTTGGATTGCGTGGAATTGGGTGACAATAGGCTCCGTAATATAGTTTAGTAGAATTTTGACTATTGAGTAGTTGCACTCACCTCTCGTGGGGACTAACATATTACAGAGTGATAAAGTTGCCGTCACTAGAGGATAATGACGGAGGCTCGAGCGGAATGGAGTGACGAAGGTTGCGAGGTCAACAACAAAATTTTGGACACCAACACTTGTTGATAGACGACTTGTTAATAGCTAATGGAAAATGTCGTCTAGTTTTTGATATAGCCAAGTATAGGAAACTTTGGCTTTTGTTGTATCGACAAAAGACGTCTATCAAGTTTATGTTAATAAAAAAAGAGCCTAGTTGATATATGTGTGTATCTAGTGTGCATCAGTGTTTAAGGAAGTTGTTGGATTCGCTTCCGCCATGTAAATTGTGCAGGGACCAAAGAAAAAAAGTGATAGACCCCCAGACTCACGAATTCACCAAAATCCAAGGGTATCAGAGTAAAGGACATCCCTAGATACGGAAGCGATATGGCAACCCTAACGAATCAGGGGCCGTCAAGGGATGTCACATCTTGTGCAATAAGCATATGCTTAATCTTGCTTGTTTTATGTTGATCATGTCTTTATTTTGTAATATTTAAGGCTCTGCTCTACTTTAATTTCATTTGCTACGAAGTTTATGTGCTTCTCATATATTATTTTGGGCAATAATACAATTTTCTTTCCAAAAAAAAAAAAGCCATATGTAACAAAAGATAGAAGCAAATTCGACTCTCTCAACATCTTCATTCGTTTCACATAAGATAACTTCTTGAAAAATGTTTTTTGGATTTTTAGATGTTCCCGTCATGGAAAATGAACTAGTCAAGGAACATATTTTCTTTTGTTAGAAAAAAAAAAAGTACTTTCAAAAGTGGGGAAATTGTTATCTACTTTGAAAAGTGGAAAATATTTTCCATAACTTATTCCACCTTTTTTTTTTTTTGCCAAACACATTTTCCTTTTATTTTTATGTTTTTCTTTTATTTTTCCTTTTTTTAAAATCGAGTTTTTAATTTCTTTTTAATTTCTTTTTTTTTTCCTTTTCCTTGGCTAGCCGACAACTAGCCATTGGCAAGAACTGACCGATGGCGAGGCCTGAGCTAGTCGGCCTCAAGTGAGCTCAAGCCTTGGTCGATCTAACAAGGCTTGACCTTGGCTGAATATGGCAAGCTCAAGCCTCACCGACCTATGATGAGGTCAAAGCTCACCAATGGCCAGTTGCCCACCGTCGCTGTAATCAGCGACTGACCAAGGCCAAGGAAGAAGAAGAATAGAAAAGTAGAAAAAGAAAAGGCCAAGGAAGAAGAAAAGAAAAAGAAAAGAAAAAAAATTAAAAATTGAAAAATCAATTTTTAAAAATAAAATAATGAAAATGAGTGCATGCATGAAAAGCTTTTCCTTACCAAGTTGTGTAAAATATTTTTTAATTCATTTTCAAATTTCAACCAAACACTGGAAATTATGATTATTTTCCTAGAAATTGGTTTCTTGGAAAACAATTTCCAGAAATGCTATATTTTCCACAAAATGAATATAACCCCCTCTATTCACCTAATCTGCCCATTATCTTTATCGATCTTAGCCCAACCTGCTGACAGTCAATTTTAAGGGGCCACCCATGCTTTGAAAGCTTGGAGAGTCTAGTTTATTTTATTAGAACCACGTTTTCAGATTCGGCCAACAAATTCCCAAAATTATCAAATTAGCCAAATCGGTCAGTCTAAGTCTGGAACCTGACCTACCCAAAAACAGGTGAATGCAAGCCCCGTTCCAATTACCTTCAAATTAAAGCCCATGAAGTCAAGTTTAATTCATCGGTTTACCACTTTTCTCAATTTTGATCATAAGGGCCTGTAATTTTGAATTTTCTAAAACTTGTCAATGAACCTCCAAATAAGGCCCACGGACCTATCTAATTAAACCTTTTTAAGTCCTCTAGTTCAAGGTTTTCCCCTAATCATTCCTTTAACGAGGTGAAATTCTCAAATTACAGCAACATAGAAAAGCACTTTGAATTGTTGATTCATCACCAGAGATGGCTTAGAACCAATAGTTCATTATCTAATGGATTTTTCCGTTCTAATACTCCATCCGAGAGTTATCAGTATTTATCAATTCTGTTCCTATCGAATGGAAGGCTATTGGATCAAATGACAAAGACATTATTGAGAAAAAGATGGCTTTTCCCGGATGAAATGAAAATCGGATTCATGTAACAGTAGAAAGGTTTCCCATTACTTAGCCGGAAAAACCCCCAAACTCCGAATCAACAAAATCGTAACTAGAATTCTATCAAACACTTGGTACTCTAGGTCTTCTTCCGATGAATTTCACTCCAAATCAAGTTCAATCAATCCTTATCCAACACATGTTCGACCATTCCACTAAATCAAGTACTCAGAGTTGAGATACACTATCAAATCGCAAGGAATGAACACAATCTTCACCTCACTCAATATACATGCATGTACAATCTATCTCTGTTCAAGATATAATCAAATTGGTACCAAAATAATGTCTATCAATGTTCAGCCCACAAGAGATATAATCAAGTTTCAACTTATTCAAGTACAATCAATGCATGATCCCGATAAGTATTCATTTACACCAAGAGTGGTCTGGAGTCGACATGGGTAAAGATGTGATCAAAACGTTAAAAAAAAATAAATAAATAAAAAATCAAGGAACACGTGACCAATTAACGACTAGAATCAATATCAATGTGTTAGCACACATCAGCTATTGTCACCAATGAGTTATCAACTTACGACGACGTTTGGTTAAAAGATAATCAACGAGAGTGTTGAAAAATAAGGATTGATGAGTGACCAAAGTGTTAAAAGAAGGTTGAATACACAAAGAGCATCAAGATATAGTTAAAGGTTCAAAGTTACTAGAAAGTGAAGCAATCGAGTTCGTGGAACAACTTATATGCATTTTCTAAGGAATAACTACACAAACACTAGATCGTGGCATCGTGAGAATATGAGCATGAAACTTTCGAAAATAAAGAATGAGAACATAACCATTGGAAACCGCTCAAAAGCAGTTATAGTATGACTACTATAAATACCATTGTCCATCTATTGAGGACATCTTTCATTATCTTCACCTTTTTGCAAAATACTTTTATTTCTAGTCTTACGTTGTCAATTAAATTCCATTATGTTTCTTAAATATAGTTTTCGTATTCGTGCCGTTGATTAAATTCCAACGTGTTTATTTGTTATAGTTCTTAGATTTATGTTATCGATTAAATTCTAGTGTGTATGTTTATCTTGGCATACTCAAGCTATGTCGTCAATCCAACGGAGTTTGTTCACATTTGGTTCGCTTGTAATAAATCTACTTTTCAAGCCTTATTGTCAATTAAATTTTGGCATAGTTTGTATTTGTATAGTTTGGTTCAAAGTAAAGTTGTTGATTTTCTTGTCTGCCTAGATATTTCTTGTCCGAAGTTGGTTCATGACTCATTTCCTCTAATAAGAACTGGCTTTTAATTAAAGATATTTCGTCATGAGAGAAATTTTGACAGAAAAATATTTAATCAAGAAAAAAAATAATTTACAAAAGATTCAAAAAAAAAAAATAGAAAAGCCCCACAGAACAATTAACGTTCACGTTAGCAATTGCCAACCAAATTTGACTGAAATGATTATATTGACAAATCATCAAAAAGTTTATGACCAAATTGACTGAATTGAAAGGTTTAAAATTGAATTGACATTTGTATAATAAATTTATGACTTTTTTGGTTATTTTCCTCTCATTCATTCTTACCAAGTAAGTGAAAATTTTCCGTCATCGAACCAAAACTTTGTCACTTTCCCTCTTACAATTGCAATCCAACTTGAGTGTCAAAGAGTCCCCTCGCTTAAAAAGTTGTGTAGTGCAATAAGAATATGGAAACAAAAGCCAAACAGGAAAAAAAAAAAAAAACCAGCAAAGAGGTATTCCATTGAGTTTTCAACGTGCTTGAGGTAGTTTGGTAATTTTCCTCAGTTTTCAGGGCGTTTTTATACACGCTGCGGTGAACGTAATTGACTGAATTCCGGGCCTCCGTTCTTTTCACTCCCCCTCTCAGCCCCCCTTTTCTATTTGCAATGTGATAAGTTTATTTAACAGCCAAAAAAAGTTGGGAAAAAACCAAAACGTCCTCCTCACTTTTGACCTCGATACCACTTTGCCTCCCCTATTTCTCAAAATGTCACTCACTTTGCATCCTCCCTCAAAACTTCAAAATCGAAAAAACATTTTATGAAAATTATTTCGCTGAAAATTTCATGATAAAAAAATATTTTCTATAAAAATTATTTTCCAGAAAAATGATTTGCTTTATGTCATAAATGAAAGTCGTTTTCCTACAACATAAATTTGTCGTTTTTAGTCCATAAAAAATATTTTCTGTATATCAACTAGTTTTCAATTGACCAAAAAAGTCAAAAAATCAAAAAATAATTTCTAAAAACAGTTTTCTTTCAAATGAATGAACACTCAATATTACTTTCTTTCACCCACCACCACCCCCCACCGTAAGGCATTTTACACCACCTCCGACCACCATCCCTGTCATCTAGGCCATTCGTGTCGCCTCTCCAATCATTGAGCCCAATTCTCTCTGTCTTCCAAGTCTCCTTTCTCCCTTTGTTCTCTCTCTCTCTCTCTCTCTCTCTGCCTAGCCTTAATGCTGCGCCAAGCTCCACCTCGCTCGGTGGAGGCCATTTCTAGATATGGAGAGACGCCTCCAAATCTGGAACCCCCTGAAGGGTGGAGACGGTGAGAGGTGGAAAAGGAGAAGGGCCGGGGGGGGGGGGGGGGGGGGGTTGGGGTGGGGGTGTTTGGTTTGGAGTTCTAGTCGACGAACATGAGCTATGATGGGTGACCCAACGACTAGGATGACGACAGCTAAAGTGGCGGCTGAATTTAGGCTTGGGGGTTGGGGTTATGATTTCTTCATGGGAGAAGTATCTAAGTTCACTAAGTACGTTGAAACTGGTATTATCTAATAAGTCTGCAATTAAGGGTGTTTCGTATAAAGTTTTAACAAGTTCATGTCATAAGCAGATTAACTCGTACATTTATACACGAATGAAAAAACATATCATGTGTAGATTGATCCTTTTAACACTTTTATGACATGTTTAGTGATATGGGGAAAGGTGTTACTCATGTCAAGACAACCCGATACTTTAAACACATTTTGTACATACAGTTCACATCTTGGCAAAGTCATGTGTATAGAGTTTAATAAATGAGTCACGACTAGAAATGAGTTTGTATTTGAGTTAGACATAATAAGTAGGGGTGAGTAGTTTCAGATTCTTTATAGATTTCACTTATAATTTGAAACCTATTATCAGAAATAGATTCCTCATTTTTTTTGACACGTGAAATATAATTGTCGAAATTTGAAACGTGAAACCTATTCTGTCACAGGTTTTTATATTGGTTCGAAGATCAATAAGTTTTTTTTTTTCATTTTTAATTAAACAAAATGAAAATGAACATGACAATAATGAACACGGTTAGACATGTTTAGCTTTTTAAAAATGATGGAAGAACGGCGAAAGAACTCCTTAAGAGAAACGTACAAAAACGCTATTGATTGTCAACTTCAAATTTGTCTAGCATTTGGATGATCATTCATCTATGAGTTCTCTATGGTTATTTCATTTATTTCACATTCTTTTAAGAGAAACCATAAGTAGGTTGTAGCCACAATCATGAAAAAAGCAAAGGAAAGATAACAAAGATGAGTCTAGGTCCTTATAGACTATCCAAATGTCTTATTTTAAAAATAATTGCTCAAGGAAGAATGATAAAGCAATGGGAAAACAAAACAAATTTTACATCTGAAACTAAGGGGTATCTCACAAAAGTACATAACAAATCATGCGACTGAACTCGAATTTATCTCTTGTTTGTCTTTGCAAAAACATCACTAAATTGACCCACAAACGTGCATGACTCAATTAAACAAATGGATAGAATCCATTAGCATTATATTTCGTGAATTTGACGATGGAAATCCCATAAGAACCAAAACTAATTGGTAAAAAGGCAAAAAGAAAAGCAAAAGGCATAAACAATTTTAAATTGCTAAATTCCAAATCCTGGTTCTCAGAAAAAAGAGAAATTGAGAATTAGAACCTTTCTTCTTAAAATCGGAACCGTGCTCACCCCTATAACAAGGTTTCAACCCCTAATAACAAGATTTTGACCAACAAGATTTGCCGACCTTAAATGTTGCTAACGTGAGATTGCTTTAGTTGATTGATCGGTCAGCCATACCCACCCACCATCAAATTTCATTTTCTATAGTGCAATTTTGGATCAATTGCATGTCAATTTCCTCTTTTATATTGTTCGAATTTCTTTTCACTATCATTATTTTTCGTCCATTCCTGGTTTTTTTTTCCCTTTCATTTGTTTCATTTAATATAATATTTTTCTCATCCTTCAAATTCAAATAGTTTTTTATTTGTCATATCAAATTGTGAAATATGCATCTATGAAAGATATTGTATGCGACACTTCAGATAATAGATACTACTTAGAAATGATCAATCTCGAAAGGCTTAATAGTCAAGTATTCGTTAAACACAAAATAGTCTAACTAAAAAAACAGTTAGTAAACATGGCAACGAAACATTTAAAAGATCTGAATCCCAAAGAATTTGGGCTTAACAATCATTATTTCCCACAATTTTGACTTTTTTACGGTCAAAACAGTTTCATATTTAAGATATATTTATTTTACAGAAAGATAAATATTTTAAAATACCCCAAAAATTATATTTTGATGTGAAAAAAATGAATAGATGAAAAGTATTTTAATCGTCAGTGATAATGATCAGATATAAATTATTATAGATGATATTCTGGCCAAAAAAATTTGCCTATAATAATAAAAACATTTATTAACTAAAATTAAAACAAATTAGTCTTTTTTCTCTTTTTGGTCGGAAGAAAAAGCGAAATAAAACCTTTTACGAAACCACGGTCGCGCAACTGGTGTCACTGTAACGCCGCTAAGCGGAAAAAAAATTCACACGCAATACCCAAAAGAAAAAGTAGATAAAAAACTTGCATGACCAAGGCCGCCGCCGCCTCCGGCACCGTTCCGCCTGCTAGCGGCGGCCGAGTCCACCGCCCCACGAAAGTGCGCTTAAAAATAAGCATCCGCACAATCAAATCTCCGCTATTTAAATTGCGATTTCTTTCCCATATCAAAAACGGAAAAGAAATCGAAAAAGAAAGAACGAAAGGGGACAGAGACGAAGATGGAGAATGATCAGATAGAGCTAATACAAAGGTCAGACGCCATCATTCCGGCGAGTCAAACCAATAGGGAAACATCAAGATCATCACCTCATTCTCCACCGAATCCGAGCGACGCAGAGTCAAAATCAATAAGGGAACGAATCGAACGACAACGGGAAGAACAAAAGAAATTGAAGAACAGATGACTTGAGAAAAGCCACGGACGTTTCGCGACGAGATCGTCGAAGGGTGCGAAGGGCCACCCTCGCTACTTCGGCCGGCTGCTGAATCTGGAAAAGCGATGCGCACGGGCGAGTGAAGAAACCCTAATTGGTCGCTCCTATTTATAGAGGGAAAAGGCTTATGGTTTATGGCCGAACGAGACGGCGCCGCTTCGACGAGGGTCGTCTGTGTTGCTGTCCTCGCGGAAAACCCTAAACTTTGCTAGGAAGATAACACGAGCAATAGACGATACTCCAATGTTCAGCATTGCTTTTGTATTTTTACGACATACATTATGATTTATGAATTATTATTAAATATTCAATATAATCTCAAAACATTGAAAACACATGGAATATCGTTTTTCTATTAATTAAAAGTAATTTAATGTATTGATATGACTTCCAATTTATAGAGTTTGAATGATATGAATTATTCAAATAAAAATTTTTGATCCATGATGTGAACCCTATAATTTTTATCCTTTTCTAAGATAAATGGATAAAATAATACTCATATTTTTGAAAATCTAATTTAGAGTATAATAATTTATGTTATCATATGACATTTGATTTATCGTTTGAGCAAGCGGAATGACTACATTAAACATTTAGTAATAGTTTGTGGATCATATATAAGCAAATGAAAACTTCAATAATGACGTTATATATTATATTAATGTTTTGTTGAAAATGAATGTTTTGAATATATTTTTGAAAAAAATTATTGTTTGTATTATTTAAATAATTAGTTGATAAAAAATACTTTAATTATCAAGAACAATTCAAGTCAAATATTTTGTGGATAATAAAAATATTTGCCATGCATTTATTTTTAAAAACGATATGAGTGTATAGGAAATTTTTTTTCCAAATAATTATTTTTTGCACAATAAATGCATTTTTAGAGTCTATTCGTTTCGTAAAAACTCACGTTTTGGAAAATATTCTCCTTAAAATAATCTTTTGTATTACTTGTAAAAATGTAAACACAAAATATTTTAAACATCAATAAAAAAATAATATTTTGTTTCATAGAAAACCAATGTTTTGGAAAATATTTTTCTAAAAATAATCTTTTGTATTGTTTATGAAGTATGAATAAAATATAATTTCATTGTCCATAAAAAATATTTAGACATAAATTGTTGTTGATATAAAAAAATTTCGTTGATTAATTATTTCAAGTTATATATAAATAATTATTTTTTTGAAAAATATTTTCTAAATTATTTATTTTTTGCGAATCAAGTATATTTTTATTTTGCTCCAATTGACGGTACGAAAAGCATAGCTTGTTTGTGTCCACAAAAAAAATAAAAATAAAATAGAGCTCAGCTTGTTGCTGATCGCAACGGCGTCGCTTCAAGCAGTGAAATTTGTGACAGGATCTCCGTTTCGACGGTGTCGTTTCGAACTGGAACGACGAGCCCAACCATCGACAGCGAAAACAGTCGATTCCGCGCGGAAAGGCGAAACTGCCCTCATCGTTCTCGTTGAATTCCCGAGATTATCCTAATCCCGCCGACATCGAGCCGGAGCGGCGAAACCGCCATAGCCATTGAAGAAGGGCTTTTCTCTTTCTCTTTCTCGACCGCAAATGGTTCGTCAATCCATGGGGCGTTTTCTTCAGAACATGCGTGAGCTCCCTCTCTCTCTCTAGACGGAAATTCCTGCTCCTGTTATTGTATTCATCTGTGATCGGTTCCTGCTCTTGTGATTCTGGCTAATCGCCGCACAGGTCTCGCCAATGATGTGTTGAAGAGACAGGAGCCCCATAGAAGGTTAGCGTCTGCTGTGCTTTGTAGACGTCAATCGCAAGTGTCGAATACCGAGGAGCTCGACGCCGAGGAGACGAAGAAAAATAATGGTGTAGTTTCTCAGGGGCATGAAGTGCGGAGTGAGACGATTCGTGGTTCTGGGACGAGCAGGCATAGCTCTGACGACGAGGATTTGAGTGATGGCAAGTGGAAGATCGAGCTAGCTTGGCTCACGAAGGCTTTGGAACCGGCGCTGCAGATGTGCAGGTGGGCTTTACCTACAGGTATTTTAATTGCAATCCGTGATCCTCCACAGATGGAATGTGTCAACCTTGTGATAATGACTAATGAGGAAGTTTTGACATTTTGACGGTCTTCTCTTATTGCAATTACAATTGCTGGTTCATTTGTTAGAGTTTAATGTCATGTTTGACACTTGATAGCAAGCTTTGGATGACGTGTAATTCATCTATTCCCGTCACAGGAAAGGAGAAACTCCTTTATTACATTTCATTCTTGCGTAAATAAAGGGGGTGATGGAATAGATTATTAAGATGCATGTTCTGTGACACCTTTTCATTTAAGAGCAGAAGGTTTCTGGGTAGGGCTATATCTATGCAATTCAGCATCTACCATCTTAAGTCATTGACTTTGTAACTAAATTTCCAGGGAATGGAGGTCAAAGCAGAAGCGGGTCGCCACCAACTGCCAGGTCTGTTTCGGAGATCATTGCAAGCATCCAAAGGAGTAAAATGGGAGTCCAAGACTGGAGCCTAAGTGATCTTACTGTGGGCTTGTATTTTATTTATCTTCGTCAAGCATCTGCAAATCCTTTAGAGGATATAAATGGCGTTTTGATATCTTCTGATGCAATAGTAAGTATCAACCTGACTTGTCTGCTTATTGATTAAATACATGCTTCTTTCGTGTACTGACTGAAAGTGCAAATGAAGAGTTATGAGTTTTGTGTCCGCTGAACTTTGTCTTTCATTTTGTGGATCCACTTTTTCAGGTCCAAGATCTCATGTATCACACTGAATTGGCAAAAGGTTGTTATAAGGATAGTGCCGCTGGTCTTGCCAGAAACAGCATGCTTCAAGAAAGCAACGTGCTAAAATATGTGAAAAACTCTAGCATCTTGAGGCCTGGTTATTACATAGGGATTGATTATCGTAAGAAACTTGTAATATTTGGAATTCGCGGAACACACTCTGTGTATGATCTGATCACTGATGTTGCCTCTTCAAGCCATGAAGAAGTCACATTTGAGGGCTACTCAACCCATTTTGGTACTGCCGAAGCCACACGCTGGTTTCTTGCTCATGAGATTGGAACCATCAAGCAGTGCTTAGATAAGCATCAGGTAATATTAAGTTTTTTTTGTTTAACCAAAAAAATATATATCTTTTAGAGTAATTTTCCATGTCAGAGGTTTTATGACAAGTTTGCTAAAAAATGTTTATTGTCAGGGTTTTAGGTTAAGACTAGTTGGTCATTCTCTTGGTGGTGCTATAGCTTCTTTACTTGCAATAATGCTGCGCAAGAAATCAGAAAAGGAGTTGGGTTTCAGCCCAGAACTTGTTTCTGCTGTTGCATATGCAACACCGCCTTGTGTTTCCAGAGAGCTAGCTGAAAGCTGCTCTGATTTTGTAGCAACTGTCATTATGCAGGTAGAAATACGTTCTTTTTTTGTGTTATCTTCTTATCTGGATAGCACAGCAGTTGGTTGATGCAAGTGTTGATTTGCTGCAGTATTTTGGCGATTGTCTCTGCAGCTTATCTTACTGTTCTTACTTGTGATTGTATACAGGATGATATAGTACCAAGATTAAGTGTCGCTTCATTGACAAGACTGAGAAATGAGATTCTTCAGACTGACTGGTGAGTGGAGTTGCCTTGCAAAAGCTAATATGACCTTTTCTTTATCATATTTATGCAAGAAACAAATAACTTCCACTTTTCAGGAAAAAATTTCTGTATGTTGAATGTCCATTGACTTCAATAGAACGGTTCCAAGAAATCCTTAGCAATAAGGTTCCACTCTCCAAAGAAATAAACTAACCACAAATCTACTCTCGTGTCCCTTATATCAATCAAAAGAAAAGGTTTGTTCCATCTGATTAACTGGCACCTAAGAAGTCATGTTTGTGACAAACATATTTGGGAGTGGTTCATTTGATGCTTATTTGGAGATTTGAGAATGAGGATTCTCTTGTTCTTCTTTTCTTATTGTCATGCTATAATGACCGGGGATGTGACAGGATTTGGTAAGTTGGTACTGAATCATCTTGATTTGCAATGATGCAATATAGTATTGTCTGGCAAATGGAGTCATCTTGATATTCTTTGAAGACTGTATCTAATGTCCCCTTTTCATTTGTCATCTCAAAATTATATTGTGGTTTTATCCCTTCTGCTTATGATATAATAGCAGTTCTGGTAATCACTCGGAAATTAATTGGTTTGAGTCCTTTTGTCCAAAGACCAGAGTGTATATCTATAAGGGCATGTGATGGTGCAAATTGTTCAATAATCAGCAGAATCACCAAAGTGCCCAAGTAATTTACTAGCACTGACTATTAGCAGTGACCTGTCAACGTAGGTGTGATTATATGCCTAAACTTTTTCCCTTTGGTCAATTAAATCTTGACATTTTATTTTGGTCAAATCCAAAATGGTGTCAATTATGGTCAATCAAGGCTTAAGCTTGCAACTGATGGAATGTGGTGTTGGACAATCACACGTGGCTCATCTTATAACAAGCCACACCATTTTTAGGCATAAAAATTGATCAGTGGACTTAATGACTGAAACTGAAAATGTTTGACTCATTTGATCAGAATGTAGTGGTAAAGATTCAATTGACCAATGGGCAAAACGTTTGGCACTGTCCTTGTAGATGTCCCTGAATTTTCTCTCTGCTTCTTGGGATGTCACAGATGGGTTTCTGGCTTCGTTGAGAACTACATAAGTTGCCATCTAGTGCTTCTTTTGTGTCAGTATAGACATATAGTAGCTGTTGTCATGGGATGGAATATTGCTTTAAAAGCCTTTATTAAGATGATAACGTTGTCCTCTCGCTTTGTTGCAATATAGTATTGATTTCAACACGAAAAGACAGCTCTGTCATTCTGTGTGTGTTTTTTTAATCTCTTTTGAAGTCATTGATGTGCATGTTTTTCCGAAAAATAACTGCTTAGTTATCTGTAGTGATTTTGTTGGTCAAATTGTTTCCAGTTGTTGTGGGTTAATGGAATAATTCTGCAGTCTTAAGTGTGTACAAAGGACACATAACTACAGAAGATACATCCTATTTCCATTTGTGGGAGAATACATGATGCAATCAAGTCTTTTCAAAAAGACTTGAACACATAACTGCAGTCTAACTGCAGTCTTAAGTCCTAAATCTTTTTCAAAAAGCGCATTCAAGTCCTTTCAATGAATGCTACCTGAAATTGCCCACTTGCCACCTAAAAATTGCATGCGTGACGTCTTTAGATTACACTTTTGAATATAAGTTTAATGACTTAATTGCATCTTTGGATAAAGGGTTTAGGATGTTATTGAATCAATTAAAAGTTGTAGGACTCGATTGCACTTTTGAATCAATTGAAATTTTAAGTACTCGATTGCGTTCTGTATATGGTTTAAGACTTGTGATTCAATTTTGCCTTCGATATCTGTTATTCTCTCTTCCTTTTTATAGGAACCACCACTAGCTAAATTAATTTGTATGACCCTTCTTTTTTCTTATTTTGCAGAAGATGTTTGCTACTGAATCTAGAACAAATGGAAATATTATAGCCATTCCTCATGAGGAAAATGAATTTCCATGTCAAGTTTTTCACTGTTCAGTTATCCCATCCCATAGAATCCTTATTTAATGAACCCTTTTCTTTTGGTTGCAAACAAAACCTACAGAACATTGCTGAAGTTTTTATGTGATATTCTGATGTTGTTGAACTTTGAACTTGATTTCTTCTGCAGGACTAGTATAATTGAAAAGGAAGACTGGAAAAGTATCATGGAACTGGTTTCAAATGCAAAACAGGTTGTCTCGTCAGTCCAAGATGTGGCAAGGAAACTTGCTTATTATGCTAAGTTCAGGACCAACAAAGAATATTTGGGTGAGGCCTTTTTCAATATTGTGTTGCCGTATTATTTAGCGAAAGCTGTGTGATTAACTGGGCTAATGTTGCTTCTTCCTTCAAGTGTGTGTATTGTTGCCTAAGAAAAAGGTGCCTTGTACTTATCCCTTGCTCAATAGATGGCTTACACTAGTGGGAGTCTGTTGTTGAGTCAGAACCTGCAATTGAAGATCAACTTTATTTTTTAGTACTCCCTTCTGAGGACATATGTTGTGGCCTTCTGTTGCTGGTCCATCAAAGGATTTGTATCTAGGTTGTGGGCCAAGGGTATTCCCAAGTGTCCTTTCTGTCAACAGAGTATTGACTAAAATTTTCTTCTGGGAATGTGGTTCCTTTTTTTAAGCTCTGATCCTGAGCTCTAAATCTTTGTCTAGATTTTCAAGGGGAAAATTGCTATTATTCTTATCATTTTTAATGGCACATAACAATTAAAGTCCTTGCTTCTCTTACCAACGTTACCTTAGTCCCTTCATGCCGCAATATGTGTGGATAATATGTACTTGATAGTCAATAGGTTCTGTTGCTTCTGGTGATTGCTGAATGATTTGACAGAACCATCGTCATGGCTCTTAATTCCCTATCCTTTTATGTGTAATCATCCACAAGAGGACATGAGCTTGGTCTTCTGTGACTTGCATCCCCTGCTATAAATCTCACCTAGATGTCTGTTGGCGTCATCTGGCAAACTTCATGCAACCCCCCAAACAAGATGGATGCGTATGAATCAAATGCGACCTCGTGTTAAACTATCACTGGGCCAATTAGTTGTTCCTCTGAGGTCTTGTAATGTTAATGCATGTTTACAAATGGAACATTAATCATTGAATTATTTTGACCTTCTAAGTGTCCTTCCAGCATCAATAGCTTTCTCTTTTCTCTTGGATTTAACCATATTTCAAATTTGAAAACAGATTCATCCATCCAACAGGAATCAGCTATTGTTTCTAGAGTTCCTCCCTTGTCCAAACCTGCAGCAGATGGCGATTCTGTTTTGGAGAAGGAACAAACAATGCCTGAAGAGTTATTTGTGCCAGGTACTGTGTATTACCTGAAGAGAAATACGGACTGTAACTCAAATAGTGGTATTGAGTACTTCACTCTATGGAGACGGCATCCTGGTGATCATTTTCAGAGGATAGTGCTTTCCAGCAATTTAATTTCGGACCACAAATGTGACAGCCATTACTATGCATTGAGAGATGTACTCAAAAGTTTGCCAGCATCAACTAATGACGACATCTTATTCCAATAAAAAGAGGCATTTGCTGTAGAGTTTACCCCCAGCATCTGGTGAACAGTATAATGCATGCTGGGGAAGTTCCATCTTTTGTGAGGCTTATTAGCATGTATCACCCAATCCTTGAGTCTCATATCATAAACGAAAGGAGATCCCATATCATGTTATGGGGCACGAGCACTTTTGTCCCAGTCAGTAAGAAGAAGTGCATATGAGCAGTGGGTTTGTGCTAGTGCGGATGGACGTGCTCGAACTAGGTTATAAGCATGGTGCTCTTGCAAGACGGTGAACTTTGATGTGGACCTCTTGCTTACTGGTGTACTGGTGAATGGTTATTTCTTCTTTGAATTACTCTTCAGAAGTATCTCACCTCTAGAAAATTGTCAATGCGTGGCATGCTTAGTGTATTTTATGGATAATGAACATATCTTCATGTTAGGTCACAGCGTGAGCATCTTGTACCTAGTCTGTCTCACTTACATCGTGTTGTTGCTGCTAACATTTGGGTTCTGGACGTGATCTTCTATAATTTTTTCCGTTTGCTTCGGACTGTCTATGTAAACATCAGCTGACAGTATAGAGAATGTATGCACATATCCAACAAGAGAAAATTGGTGACAATAAATTTTCTTTGCTATCTGGTCTCTTTGTTGGTGAGATCTATTTTCTATTTTAATTTGTTGTCATAGCCATAATATTGTACTATCGACATTGTTACTGCTAGCCTTGGTCGCACATAATCTCTTGTTTTCACATACATTTCCAGTGGAAGAATACATTAACGCACTTGATGTCGAGAAATATCAACCTGGATAATTTGAGTCTTGAGCATGAGTACTTTTGTGCGAATACTTTTGTCGTGTACGCCTCTAGAACATGGCCTTATTGGTAAGCAAACGTTTAATTAGGCTATATGCCAGGTCATTTCGATTAGTTTATAACCTGTTCTTAGGTTTCGAAGTACATGAGAATATGAACTGAAAAAGATGAATCCATTTGAATCAGGGAAAGGTAGGAGTGAAAAAGCATAGAAGCCCGCGCGACTGAATGGCAAGAAGTGATAGCCCAGGGAATGTTAAAAGTTTTCGAATAATTACTTGAGTGCCATTTTTATAAAAATACCATCACTTCAATACCATCATCGATTTATGCAGTCAATGTGGCAAAATTTTAAAGTAAATCATTAGGCAGGGCCAGTAGATAAAGTGAAGTCAGCAACATTAGTATTAAACGATATCGTTGCCCCAAATTAATGAATTGGGGCGAATTGGAGCTAAGTTCATTCCCCTTGAAATCCTAATTTCGTTCTTCAACCAAGGGGTTGGGGCAAATTCTTTTGCAATGGAGAGGAAACGGCTTGCAATCGTGTAAAGCGAATCAAATGGCGTAGACCAAGTTGTAGATTATTATAAAAATAACCTGAATTCGATTCCTCAATTTTTTCCATGAACTTGCCTCAAACTTCTCTTTGCAACACATCATTGGGGAAATTGTCAAGGAATTTGCAGTCATCGTCGAAATTCTGGGACGAGATGTCCTCGATCATGTGGTCGATAGCGTCCGTCATTTTCACTAGCAAGAATAGTGGAGAGAAGCAACACTTCGTCTTTTGAAATGAAATCGTTTCTTCCATTTTCTGGCGATTTCACATATTAAGGGTCCATTTGTTTCACGAAATATAATTTTTGGGAAAATATTTTTGGAATTTTTCGGTATTCATTTAACAAAAAATGAACTAGCTGTGGAAATCATTTTCTACCAAGGAAACAAAGTCTTCTTTTAAAAGGAAAAATGTTTTCCACTTTTCAAATTAGGGAAAACATTTTCCTTATTTACTTTCTCCTCTCATGACCTATTAGCCCCCTTCTTTCTTGTTTTCTTTTTTAATAATTTGAATTTTTAAATTCTTTTTCTTTTTCTTTTATTTTTCCTTTTTTTTTCCACCTTCTTCTTTGACTGGTCGTCGGCATGGCTACAGCTGGCAATCGACCATAGGCAAGCTTGAGGCTCACCGGCGGCATTGTCGGCCTTGGGCCTCACCGGTTCATCGATCTTTAGCGAGCGGCGAGCTCAAGGCTTGCTAACCTCTAGCAAGCTCAAGCTCATCGCTCATCGACCTTTGGCGAGCTCCAACTCATCGCTTGCTAGATTGATGATGGAAAGTGTGAACCTTTGGCGAGGCCAAAGGCCAGCGAGCTTGAGGTGAGCCTCATGCTCGAACCCTAGCACTTGCTGATCTCTAGTGAGCGGCGAGCTTAAGGCACGTCACTTGTAGATCAGTGAGCCAACAAAGAAGCGAGATCGGGCTAGTCGCTCACGATCCACTCACCGCTGGCGAGATTGGTGAACCGGCAAAAGCTAGCCTTTGGTTGGTGAACAGCCAAAGAAGAAGAAGAAGAAGATAAAAGAAAGAAAAAGAAAAAGAAATAAAATAAAGAAAAATAAAAATAATTTAAAATTGATTTTTAAAATATCTTTTAAAAAATATTTTAAAAATAATAAAATAATAAAAATTATTCAAAAATATATGTAGAGGAAAATATTTTCCTTACTGAACAATAAAAAAAGGCTTTCAACTTTATTTTCCAGAAACACTACAGTTTTTAGAAAAATTATTTTTCTGGAAAATGACTTCTTAGAAAATATTTTATAGAAATGCTGCATTTCTTGTGAAATGAGCTGAGCCTAAGATTTTGTTTCTTCTATTATTTCCTGTATATAAGTTTTTGGCCATGGGGATAGGAGTGATCAATGAGATTCTCGAAGAAATTGGTGATCGAAGCCTTATTTTCCGGTTGTGATCTTGGCTGAGGTGTTCGCTAGTTCGGACATCATCTTCACCGTGATCTTCGCAATCATGCATAGAGAGAAAGAAGAAGGAACGAGGAAGATGAAACATTATAGTCTCATTTGCCACGTCATCTACTTTATTTTCCACTTTGGACTTGAATTTCTCTTAAAAAAGCCATGTCGGACTCAAAATTTTATTTAAAAATTCACACAAGACGAATCACTAAAATATGATGTCAAAAGCACTTTTTTTTTTTTTTTTGAGCAAAATGTCAAAAGCACTTAAGTGATCAATTTTCCACAATGGGCAAGAGTGTTCTCTCTCTCGTGTTCATGTGATGAATTTGGGAGCGGCACCCTTGTGGCCTGATAAAAAGATAAAACTAAGATTACTAATAAAGGCCGATGACGGAAAAAGGCATACCTCACTCGAAACTTGGGACTAACAACATCAGTAGATCCTAAGCTTTTCTTTCCTGTTTAATGTCGTTTTTGAATTTATTTTCAATTTAGACCTTAAACATTCATAAATACCCTCAATGCTGTTTTTTTTTTTTTTTTTTTTTTTTTTTTTTTTGGGGGGGGGGGTTAAAAAACCAACCACATTAATTGGCATTAGAAGCTAACACCCTTAAATTTGCACATGATGACTTTTACGAGTGTTCCATGGGTCCCTCCTCCTGATGGAATTGTGAGTTTGATAGAGAAATTTACCCCATAAATATATATAATTTGGGATAAGTATATTAAGAGTGCCATAACTTTTGTATTGTGTTTATTTGAATGTCATAATTTTTTTTTTTTTGCTCACAAGTGCCAAAAATTTGAAAATTCAATTGCTTAAATGCCATCAACAATTTGCCTCACTGCAAAAGCCGACATGTCATTAATTCATAATGTATCATTTGACATGGCATCTCTGAAAACTAAAGTCGGTACTTGAGAAGGCAAACGACTTCGCTTGAGTGTCTGATTGAAGGATGACAGGAGTTCCAATAACTTCACGAATGAGCGTTTCAATGCCATAAATTTTTAGAAGTACACTTAGGTCATTAATTATTTTTAAAGTGACCACTTAAGTGACAAGAAGGGAGAGAGAGAGAGAGAGAGAGAGAGAGAGAGAGAGAGAGAGAGAGAGAGAGAGAGAGAGAGAGAGAGAGAGAGAGTCTAAAAATGGCATCATCTAATTGTATTTTTTTTTTTAACAAAAAGTAAGAAACGACATTTTTTATACTCTCACCATGCTGAAATGACATTTTTTATATTGTCACCATGCTGAACAAAAGTTTCCACATACCCACCCTGCGGTGGACGAGTTGGTTCGTGTCTTAACCCCTCAGCTGGAATATGTGGTGGACGAGTTGGTTCGTGTCTTAACCCCTCAGCTGGAAGGGTAGAGGTTCGAAACTTCTCCCCCCCCTCCCCATTGCGCGACTTACCTGCGATGCCGTGGGAGGTGGGTCCCTACGGCACCGCCCCGAGTTTGTGTCACCAGCTGCAGGCTGTATGGCAGTTCCTGGGTCACCAAAAAAAAAAAAAAAAAAAAAAACAAAAGTTTCCACATTGTACTTCAATTTATTTTGAGAATTTATAGCTTCTTTTGGACGATGGATCTCCCATATAATGTGTACATGGAGAATTTACAGCTTCTTTCGAATGAAATGCACACATTTTTTCAATGAGTATTTGTGAAGAACAACACTGATTAAATCGAATATAGTACATATATTTTATTGGCGATGTTAGATTCTTGATTGATGATGATGATCTTGATGATAAGATCTTTTAGAAGTAAGGAAGAATATGACAGAATTCTGTGGGAGGCCACAAATGATCTAAGTATAGGGGAACCATTCGTAGCATTGGTTCCATTCGAACCATTAGATGTGGGTAATGTAGTTGATGCTAAAGCTGTTACAAGATAGAATACTACGAAATAGATGCATATGAGAGTTTGGTGTCAATGTACAAGGAGAAAAATATGATTTTAGTAAAAGGAGAATTAAGTCTCCAAGACATGATCATAATTGTGTTGTGCATGTGTTTATTGCCCATGGCATTTGATAGTATTAGGCAATTTTAAGATGCTTTGAAAAAGTACTCAGTGAATGAGTGTAAAATGTGTTAATAAGTTTGTTAGAGCAAAATATGTTAAGGAAACTTGTCATTGGACGATTTTTTTGATCTATTGATGTTTGCATGGGATCATTTAATGTGAAGACCTACCATTTAGGGCATACCTATAGCATTAGCTTCAAATATAGGAGGATGATAAGTTATTATCACTATCATCTTACAATAAGAGTAATCCTAACTTATTAAAACTATTGCTTTCAAGGAACAAATTGAGGAGTTATTGTGCTTAGATGTAAGTATAGCTCTGATGCGTGATGGGGTGAGTGATTCTAGAATGGATTTTTCGGAGGGGATTTTTGTAGTTAAGTGTATGAAGTAGTGTATATGAGGAAGAAACAAAAAGGAATAAGAAAAGATAAAACGATCTCCTCCCAATGTATAAAGGCCTCGCCACCAACCGAGGATGAGGATCGAGATCTACGAAGCTCACCACCAAGGCCTAAAGCTTCCACCAGCCAAGGATAAAGGACTTCGGGATAGGAGAAGCTCACCACCAAGGCCTAAAGATTCCACCAGCCAAGGGTAAAGGGCTTCTTGGCTCACTACCAAGGAGTGATCTACGCTCCAAGGATAAAAAACCGAAAGGAGTTATCCACTCTCCAAAGAAGTTCACTCAAGTTGAGGAAATCTCACCATTCTCATTCATGAAATTCGTATCTTCCCTACATTGGATAGTTTTCCCCTATTTATAGAAGGCCTTTAGCCTTAGGAAATATTAAAAACAAACTTTAATGACCTAGGAACTTAAATGTTCGACTCTTGAGCTACATAAAAATAAAAACAGCTAGGAACTTAATAAAAAGCCTTTACTAACACAGGAACTATATGCCTTTAATATTCAGCCTTCCGCATTCTCGAATCGTTAGTTTTCCGTGTTCTTGAACCTTTAGCTTTCCATATTCTTGAACCACTTTCGTGAACCTCTAGCCTTCCCAAAATTTGAGCTCCTCCCTTGACTAGAAAATAATTCTCCTGAAACTTCATCAATTGGTCATACAAGACATCTAAAATGCCCTCCCCATTGATACCTATCAATATACCACAAAGTACCGATAAGTAATTAACATTATTCATTCAAAATGATCCATCGAAGCACATAATGCCCAACTTCTTTATTGGCTTGGATAAGCATCGATGGTTCTAAGTTGGTCGATGGAGCTACGTTGGATGCTCCCGCATCAAGCTCAGTGTATGAAGGTTAAGTTTTTTACTTATGAAGTGTTGATAGGAAACTATAAGAAGGAATATGCAAAGCTACAGGATTATGCAAAGGAGCTTAGGAACATAAATCCTATGAGTACTATTACATTAAAGGTTGAGAAACTTGATATGTAATCTAAGGCATTATTTGAGAGAATGTACATTTATTTTGCTACTTATAAGAAACAGTTCCGTAGTGGATGTAGGAAAGTTGTGGGGTTAAATGATTGCTTCTTGGAAGGAATTTGTCAATGTCAAATCTTATGTGCCATTGGAACAGAAGTAAACGATCATATGTTCTCAATTGCTTGGGCAGTTATTAGAGTTGAGAGTAGCGAGACCTAGACATGGTTCTTAACAAATTTAATGTATGATTTCAGTATTTTGCCCTTATATAGAAGAGGTTGGTTTGTAATTAGTAACAAACAAAAAGTAAGTTTTTATATTATTTTTATTTGTTATGCCTTTTAGATAGTCACACTTGTAGCATATGTTTTACATTGCAATCATCTTTTGTAGAGCCCTTATAGGAGTTGGTTGAGTTGTTGCTTGCTATTGAGCATAGAATGTGTGTTAGACATATCTATGCTAATTGGAGCAAGAAATATAGGGGAATACAGATGCAAAGACTATTTTGGAAGTGTGCTAAGAACAATAATATGACGGAATATGATGAATACTCTTAAACATCGAAGAAAATTGGTCCTTTTACATATCATGATACGAATAGAGCCAAAACACCAGCATAGCATTTTCTTCACCATCGATGTGAAGACAACAACTTATGGAAGGCATTCAATACATGAATTATACTTGCTAGGTGTAAGTCCATTTATAGTATGTTGGAGGAAATATGGATAATTATAATGACAATGATGCATATATAGAGAGATGCACGTGCTAAGTGTAGAAGGAATTGTGATCCAATAATCATAAGAAAGTTAGAAAAAAATAGAGTTGGTGTGACATATTGCTCGGTGATATGGAATGGTTACATTGGATATGAGGTGATGGATAAGTATGAGAAATATGTGGTGGATGTGTTTAAGGGAGATTGCTCTTATAAAAGATGGTAGCTTGCTAGCATCCTTTATCCCTATGTCATTTCCACTATAAATCACAAGCAAGCGAATACATATGACTACATAAATGAATATTCTAAGAAGGCCATTTTTTTAGTTGAATATGAGAGCATGATGATGCCAATTTGAGGAGAAAAATTTTGGAAAAAAATTAATAGGGAGCCACTTTAATCACTTCTAGCGAAGGTGAAGCTCAGTAGACGTAAACAAAAAAAATCAATGGAGGAAGGTAAGGCGAGAATTGGAACTAGAATATCGAGGGTAGGAATGAAAATGACATGTTGAACTTGAAAACCGGAACTTGAAAACCGGACATGATAGTTTTACATTTTCAATTAAGAAGACTAGATCTACACCTTCACAAACATGATTTTCAAGGGAAAAAAATTTGGCTTGTACTTCCAATTCCATTATATCATGCTTGCTTATTCAATAATATTTGAGAAAATCCTAAATAAGGACCCAAAGTGCACTCATTTTCTTAAAAAGAGGACCTGAAGTGAAGTCTGTCTCAAATAAAGACCTATAATGATCATTTACTCTCAAAGAATGACCTTACTCGCTGGCTGGTGAATAGATGCATCTCCGATGCATATTTCGGTGGCCAGACCAAGGGTATTTTAGTCCATTTTTTTTCATTTTCCATTGTCCCGTTCTTTTTTTTTTTTTTTTTCTTTTTTGGTCAATGGTGTACAGTTCATCATCTTCTTCATCCCCTACCCATCTTCTTCTTACCCAGATCAAGAACATCAGACTTGGGAAAAGGTCAACGAGCACTAGCTGCTAGTAAAAGTTGGCGAGGGTTGGCCTCGCCTAGGGCTAGAGAGGACTTGACGCCCATCATTGGCAACGGGCAAAGGCTATCGAGCCCTCGCTAGTTGTAGGCAAGGGCTTGTAGGCCGATCCTTGCCAGATGTAGCGAGGGTGGCCTCGGCCATGGCTAGCAAGGGGCAACCTTGCTAATGGTTGTGAGGGGGGACCTCCTTCTCCTCCGCCCATTGCTCCACCAATAACCTCTTCTTTTGCCAAGGCTATGGTTAGGATGCTTGCACCACCTTCTTCACCCCTTCCTCCCACCATTACTCCCAGATCGACGACTTCTCTGACTACCCTTTTGCCCTTGAGCACCTCCCCGTAGGGCTTTGCTATGGACAACCCTCATCGACCACGGCTGAGGCCACCCTTGCCATATGTGGCGAGGGTCGACTTGCAAGCCCTCGCTCGTGGCCAACGAGGGCTCAACGACCCTCGCCCTTTATCGGCAATGGGCATTGAGCCCTTATTCGCCCAATGAGGCCAACCCTCGCCAAATTTGGAAAGGGTTAGCCTGGCCCATTGCCAACGAGGGCTTGACGATCCTCGCCCGCTACTGGCAATGGGCATCGAGCCCTTGTTGGCTCTTACCAGCAGTCAGTGCTAGCTAACCTTTTCCAAGTTTTTTCTTAGCTTTACCAAAAAAAAAAAACCTTTTCCAAGTTTGGTGTTCTTGATCTAGGAAAAAAGATGATGAACAAGGGATGAAGAAGATGATGAACAACACAACCATTGACCCACAAAAAATAAAAAATAAAAAATAAAAGAATAGGACAACGGAAAATGAAAAAAGAATTTTTTTGGATGAAAATACCCTGATCAAACCACCAGAATATGCATCGGAGATGCATCTGTTCACCGGCCAGTGAGTGAGGTCATTCTTTGAGAATAAATGACCATTTTGGGTCCTTATTTGAAACATTTTCTAGTTCAGATCATCTTTTGAGAAAAGGAGAGTACTTTAAGCCTCTATTTGAGAATTTTCCATAATATTTTAAAGGTATATAATTAAGAGACGTACATGCAAAGGTGTAAGTGGCAATGGTGATGGCTTTACCAGAGTGAATCCTCATGCTCAAGTTAAGAATACAAATGGGAGAAGTTCATTGAAGAAGTAGAAATGAAAAGATGTGGGGGGTGGGTTAATTTTGGCACGTTGTCATTGTATTTTTTTTTTTTAATGATAATAGATTAGTGAAGTGTTGGCGATCTTTTTACTGACGACGGTATCAATGAAGTCGGAAGTCAATTATGAGTTGGTTCCTCAATTGTTGGAATGCCCAATTTGTTATATTTGAGTTGGAGAACCCGCTAAGGTTGACGTTTTGTTGTTCAACCATTGTTTTTTTGTTGCTCCAAATGTTTTGCACAATGAAGAGTTTAGTTAGAGTACCATGGTTTAGGGATGCTCCAATTAATTGTTGCTTCTTTAATGGAACTTTAGCTTTAGCTGGTCATAATTAGAAATTGCCAGTTGTCCATCAAGAGTCTTTGTTTATTGCCTGAGAATGTTGTTGTACAACATACTAATCAAATTTGAACTTAAGTCGGATGGTTGTTTGTACAACTTGCACTTCATTCATATTCACACTCCATGTGGACAGATATAAAACATCAATTAAAACAACTTATACAACACTATTGGTACTAACGCACCTTATTGTAAGCTCATTACATCATTCATCCTCAAATTTTCAAATAACATGTTTCTTACAATTACTATAAACACTTGCGACACAACCCACATTGTCTTTAATATCGAATTTTGTTGCTTTAGCTTTGTCACATCTTGTTTGATACGTTTCAATTGTCCTTTGAGAGGTTTGACTTTAGTGTCCATCGAATTGCCATTATCCTCATTAATGGTTCCACACTAGTTTTTTTTTTTTTTTTTTTTTCCAAAATTGCTTTGGTGAAAATTGTTTGACACACTTTTTGCCGATTGACTCTGCATTAACACAAATAAAAAAAAAAATCACTACTTTCCCAAATATATCTCGGGCAATTGTGATATCTTTTGCTCAATTATCCTACGTCGAAGCTATTTGTAGAGCTATTTCAGGCCGCAATAGCAAAATCCATGTGTCGTTAATTAAAGGGACCGATGTCATTGATCGTGACGAATTTGCTAATGTTTTCACTGGTTGTAATTATTGTGGTGAGGCTATTATTTATGCTTTCAAAATTAACACCATTAAGAGCATTCTTAATTAGTAAGAAATTAGACCAACAATGAGAACAAGAGTATGTAGCTCAACAACAGCAACACGACATATATCTACATTGCACTAATGTTTCCATGTCATGGACAAATTTCCCGTGATATTATCCTAAGGAATAGGGCTTAAGACCAGGATCATCCTGAACTATCTAGCAAATTCTTCTAATCTGGAATTTGAGGAGATTGACAGAACTTGCTAACTAAGTGAGACTATTTCTCACCGAAATTCCTGTGAAGACAAATGTGCCATGATCATATTATAACAAACTGCATTCACAACTTACTGCTTAAACAACTACCAGTTGCCCGGTAGAAGTTCAAGGTAATTGCTAAAATTAAGCCAAAGTTCACATGTGCAGGACACATATAAGTAAAGTCATTGATAGTGGCATTAAAAAAGTTTCTCCAATGTACTATCTTTGTATATGGTAGATGCACCACCTTCGTAAAATCAATCTCTTTCTTTTGCAATAGAAAGATCCCCCGGAGTACCAATCCGATAACTTTCAGTTGACACAAAGATCAGGGCAAAAACAAGAAATTGCCTAGCAATCAATGTGCACTCCTTTCTTCTCTTGACAATGTAGAGTTTCTATCTATCGTTTTCTTCTGGTAGCTTAATCTGGCTTCTTGCCAAACCCTCATCTTCTTTGCAGTTCTTCCTCTTATCGTGCCATATGGGCGATGTTTCTGGATTTGGTCGCGCTGCAATCCCACTTTATCAACTTTGATTGTTTCCTCCTTCTCGTTTCTTTCGGGCTTTCTATTGGGTTTCTTGAACCCGGTGTTTTGCATCTTTGGTTTTCTAGAATGGATACCCACAATCAGTTGGGAAATTACTGCCCATCTCTTTCACTCTTCATAGACTCTATCTTTTGAGGCACGTATCTTCACTTCTCCTTGTTTCGCTCCTCTCCTGGTGAATTGCTCTCTCCAATCAGGCCTTTTCTTTGTGTTGCACCCATATTCCCCCAATTTACCTTTGCATGTTCTGAATTTCCATCATCGACTCCACTAGGAGGTGCCCTGCAAGTGTTAGATCCATTATTCTCTCCTCTAGACTTCCTGTAGATGTTAATCATCTAATGGAGAGTACGGGTCAGGGAGAAGAGGCTCGGCTAGCTGCCCTCTGCAACCGGTTAGGGCGTCTATGGAATGCTCAGCCATTCAAAGTATGGGAAGAAGAGCCCCCTGCAGCTAAGATTGAAGAATGTAAGTTGAGCCTTGTTGGAAAAATTGTTGCAAATACTTCACAGA
Organism: Eucalyptus leucophloia subsp. euroa; assembly: GCA_017140325.1. Taxonomy (NCBI): domain Eukaryota; kingdom Viridiplantae; phylum Streptophyta; class Magnoliopsida; order Myrtales; family Myrtaceae; genus Eucalyptus; species Eucalyptus leucophloia. The sequence goes on from CM029471.1 coordinate 26,563,388, forward strand.
GGGAGGAAGGTCTCTATGTATTCAAATTTCATTCAAAAGCAGAAAAACATCGTGTTTTTGAAAACGGTCCCCGATTATTCTCTACCAATCTTGTCATACTTAAACTTTGGACCCCAAATACTTCACTGCTATGATTTCACAACTTGTGCGTTTTGGGTGCAAGTCTTTGGACTTCCACTAGAGCGATGTACTGAATAGCTAGTTAGCAAGGCGGTTAATGAAGTTGGTAAGGTGTTGGAAGTCAGAATTGAGGCAAAGGAGAGATTGCCTATAAGGGTTGGAAGAGCAAAAGTGGAAATTAGCCTATAGGAGCCTCTAAAACCTGGCAAACTTATTAGAATCGTTGGGAAAAATATATGGCTGGACTTCCATTATGAATGTCTACCCCACTATTGCTACTCCTGTGGAATTATAGGCCATTATGCATCATATTGCAAAGATATTCCATATGATGAGGCTAAATTTGAAAGCATGGATCAACTCTACTATGGATAGTTGCTCCGGGCTGATGTAAGGGAACACAACCCGTTCTGGCAGGCTTTCTATGAATCACAAACTAATCCAGCAAATATCGAGGTCTCTGTACTTGAAACACCTTAATCTGGACTACTTCTCCTCCCTGCACCTCCATGCGAGGTCAGCCAACAATAAGTTCCTATGGAGGTTCAACTAGCACAGCAGCTTCACACCATCACAGAGAATATTATGCCTAGTTCCCGTCTCACTGCTACTACCTAGGTTGCTGCTTCTCAGAATCTACAACTCCCTGCAATTGACCAGCATAAAGATTTTCACGTTTCGATAGTTGGGGCTTCTTCATCAAAAAAAGCTAAACATACTCGCTTGCAGACAAAGACAACTCCCTAGAAGAAAGTTAAGAGATTTTCTCCTTATGGCTCGCGCTCTATCTTACAGGAGACTTTAGATGAAAGTCTTCTCTTGGATACTCCTATACTTGAGGCCCAAAGGGCTAGTGATTGGGCTGTGGTGGCTTGCCCGGACAAGCCACCGATTGACAAATGAGGATACTAACCTGGAATTGCCAGGGTCGGGCAATTCCCAAACAGTTCAAGCGCTAAGGGCCTTAGTGGCTCAAGAATGGCCCAACATTGTCTTTTTGATGGAGACAAGAAATCAGGAACATGTTATTATGAAAATTCAGAGGAGGCTGAACTATCAAAGAAGTTTTGTAGTAAACCCCTTAGGTTTGGCTGGGGAGATGGTGCTTTTTTGGAGGGAAAATATTTCTCTCTCTATTAATGTCCATAGTTCATTTTTTATTGATGCTTTATGTTCTGAAGATAGTTGTGTATCCCTAATGTGTATTACCTATCTGCATGCACCGGCGGTTTATAATCAGAGACAGTATTTATGGGCGGATTTGTGGCGACTCAGCCTCTTACACACTCAGCCATGGCTGTGCATAGGTGATTTTAATGAAGTTTTATATCATTGGGAGAAACTAGGAAAGAGACCAGCTAAGTAGTATATATTACATTCCTTTAGAGAATTCTTACATGATTGTGCATTGATGGATATGGAGACAAAGGGTTGCGCCTATACTTGGGTGAATCAAAGAAGTGGAGATACAATGATTAAAGAGAGGCTCGATCGAGCTTTATGTACTATCAAATGGCAAATGGCCTATGCAGATGCTGAAGTTCAAGCTTTACTTGCTCTAGGATCGGATCACAGTCCGCTAATACTTAATACGGATAATCAACTTGGGGAGGGAAACACTTGTAAGGAAAATCTGTTCTTGAGTGAGACACGGGTTGAGAGAGCCATTAGCAAACAAAAGAATGTATTTGCTTTGCTTGTGGTCGAGAAAAAGAATGAGATGGAGCGACCCATACATCCAAAAATGCATTGTCTGTTGAAAGAATTTGCAGATGTGTTTCCGGAGGATTTGCCACTTGGATTACCTCTAATAAGAGGTATTGAGCATCAAATTGATTTGATCCCTGGTGCTCTATTACCAAACAAGCCAGCTTATTGATGCAATCCAGAGGAAACAAAGGAGTTGCAAAGACAAGTCGATGAACTTATCCTCAAAGGATACGTTCGAGAAAGCATGAGTCCCTGCTCTGATTTGGCTCTACTTGTGCCTAAGAAGGATGGTACATATCGAATGTGTGTAGATAGTCGGGCCATCAACAACATAACCATTAAGTATAGGTACCCTATACCTAGACTTGATGATATGCTTGACAAATTGTATGGTTCTTCTATGTTTTCATCAAATCAGAATGCGAGAAGGAGATGAATGGAAGACGGCTTTCAAGACCAAGGGAGGCCTTTATGAGTGGTTGGTTATGCCATTCGGATTATCTAATGCTCCAAGTACCTTCATGAGACTTATGAATGAGGAGCATATTGGTCGATTTGTCGTTGTTTATTTCGACGATATTGTTGTTTATAGCAGGAACAAAGAGGAGCATATCTCTCATTTAAAACAAGTCTTCAATGTCTTGAGAGATCAAAAACTGTATGCTAAAATGGAGAAATGTGAGTTCTTCTCTCCGAGCATTGTGTTTCTTGGTTATGTAGTTTCCAAAGATGGAATCTTTGTTGATCAATCCAAGGAGGAAGCTATGAAGACATGGCCACTTCCGACGTCCATTTCTGATGTAAGAAGTTTTCATAGACTTGTTTCTTTCTATCGACGTTTTGTTAAAAACTTTAGTACCATCATGGCACCTATAACTAAATACATGAAGAATGGTGCTTTTGAATGGACAAAGGCTGCTCAAAATGCCTTTGACATAATCAAGCAGAAACTTTGTGAGTCCCCTATTCTTGCACTTCTTGATTTTGATAAAGTATTTGAAGTGGAGTGTGATGCAAGTGGAGTTGGTATTGGTGCTGTTCTGGTGCAAGCACAAAAACCATTGGCATATTTCAGTGAGAAGTTATCTGATTCCAAGAGGAATTATTCCGCTTATGACAAAGAGTTCTGTGCTGTTGTCCGAGCTCTTGATCATTGGAGTCATTATTTGAGGCCAAAACAATTTGTCGTTCATTTTGATCATGAGGCACTTAAGTTTATTAGTGGCCAACACAAGCTTAATTCGAGACATACAAAATGGGTAGAATTTCTTCAATCCTTTTCTTTCATTTCAAAATATAAACCGTGACACACTAATGTTGTAGCAGATGCTTTATCGAGAAGATATTCTATGCTTGCGGTTTTGGACTCTACGATTCTCGGATTTCAATCAATGAAAGAACTTTATTCTGAAGATGCGGAATTCTCCTCTATCATCAACAATTGCAAGCAGGGAGTTCAAGGTATATATTCTTTGCAAGATGGGTCTTTTTGAAGGAAATCAATTATGTGTGCCGAAGAGTTCTTTTCGCGAATTGCTGATTTGAGAAGCGCATGGTGGAGGATTGGCTGGTCATTTTGGTTTTAACAAAACTCTTGAGGTTCTTCAAGAGCATTTCTATTGGCCAAAGATGAGTGGAGATGTGCATGCTATCATCTCAAGGTGTGCAACTTGTCAAAGATCAAAAAGCCATTTCCATCAAGGTTTGTATACTCCACTTCCGGTACCATTGCAGCCCTGGGAGAATGTTAGCATGGATTTCATTGTGGCTCTACCAAGAACTCAAAGAGGAGAAGATGCTATCATGGTGGTCGTTGATCGGTTTTCTAAAATTGCTCATTTCGTACCATGTCACAAGACCAATGATGCATCTCATATCGCTGAATTATATTTCAAAGAGATTATCCGCATTCATGGAGTACCAAAGACCATTGTGTTGGATCGTGATTCTAAGTTCTTAAGCCACTTTTGGAGGACTCTATGGAGAATGCTTGGTACAAGGATCTTATTCAGCACAGCTTGTCACCCTCAAACGGATGGCCAAACGAAGGTAACAAATCGTACTTTAACCACTCTTCTTCGTGGTATGGTGAGAAAATCGTTGAAAGATTGGGATTTAAAGCTTGCGCATGCTTAATTTGCTTACCAAGTTATACTACTGGCCGATCGCCATTTGAAGTTGTGTATGGAATTAATTCTCTCACACCCATTGATTTGATTCCAATTCCGTCTAACTCTCAAGTGAGCTTTGATGGCAAGAAAAGAGCTGAATCAATGAAGAAGCTCCACGAGCAAATTCGATCCAAGATTGAAAAGGCCAACGAATCTTACAAGAGGAAAGCTAATCAACATTGCAAGAAGACTCAATTTCAACCGGGTGATCTTGTGTGGCTTCACTTGAGGAAGGAGAGATTTCCATTTCATCGAAAGAACAAGCTCATGCCTAGAGCTGACGGTCCATTTAAAGTTATTCAGCGAATTGGTGACAATGCTTACAAAATTGACCTTCCAAGAGAGTTTGCAGTTTCGGCAACATTCAACGTGGGAGACCTTTCTCCTTACTTGGAAGTTGAAAACCTTCTAGATTTGAGGACAAATCTCAAACAACCTGGGGAGGATGATGCGGGAGCATCCAATGTAGCTCCATGGACCAACTCAGAACCATCGATGCTTATCCAAGCCAATAAAGAAGTTGGGCACTTTGTGCTTCGATGGATCAATTTAAATGAATAATGTTAATTACTTTGTGGTATATGAATAGGTATCAATGGGAGGCCATTTTAGATGTATTGTATGACCAATTGAAGAAGCTTCAGAAGGATTATTTTCTGGTCAAGCGAGGAGCTCGAATTTTGGGAAGGCTAGAGGTTCACGAAAGCAGTTCAAGAATATGGAAAGCTAAAGGTTCAAGAACACGGAAAGCTAACGGTTCGAGAATGTGGAAGGCCAAAGATTAAAGACCATTTAGTTCTCGTAATAAAGGCTTTTTATTAAGTTCCTTGCTGTTTTTATTTTTATAGCTCAAGAGTCGACCATTTCAATTCAGGGCATTTAATTCCTGTGATAAAGGCTTTTTATTACGTTCCTAGCTGTTTTTATTTTTATGTAGCTCAAGAGTCGAACGTTTCAGTTCCTAGGTCATTAAAGTTTGTTTTTAATATTTTCCTAAGGCTAAAATCCTTTGATAAATAGGGGAAACTATCCAATGTATGAGATACGAATTTCATGAATGAGAATGGTGAGATTTCCTCAACTTGAGTGAATTCCTTCGAAGAGTGGATAACTCCTTTCGGTTTCTTTATCCTTGGAGCGTAAATCACTCCCTGGTGGTGAGCCAAGAAGCCCTTTAGCCTTGGCTGGTGGAATCTTTAAGCCTTGGTGGTGAGCTTCTCCTATCTCGAAGTCCTTTATCCTTGGCAGGTGGAAGCTTTAGGCCTTGGTGGTGAGCTTCGTAGATTCGATCCTCTTCCGATTGGTGGCGTGGCCTTTATACCTTGGGAGGAGATCGTTTTATCTTTTCTAATTCCTTTTCGTTTCTTCACCGTATACACTACTCCATACACTTAACCACAAAAGAATCCCCTTTGAAAAATCTCCATTCTTGAATCACTCAACCCATCACGCATCAAAATATTGGTATCTCGTGGCCTTTATACCATGGGAGGAGATCATTTTACACGTTTCCACATGTGCATAGTAATAAAATAACAGAATCGAGATGACGACAAGCCTAGGATGTCACAAGAAAAATCCCAAGTGAGGATGTGACACTTTTGATCTCAATCCCCATATTAAATTTTCTTCTTTAGGACTTACAATCTAATTTTAGATGGCCCTTCTTTTCACAAGTCCAACAAATTATTTTACCACAAGGTCTTGATTTGCTTTATCTAGACTTCAATCCACCATGGTTCTTTCTAGACATTTATATGTACCAATTTTAACTTTTCTTTGTTTGGTTCTCTTACAATTTTGAAAAAATCTAACACATTTCTACATGCACTAAACACAATTTCTCACGTGGATCAATATCTCAGTCAATTTTCCTTTGATGCTAACACCTTCTTCTCATTTTGGCTTATATGACCAAGCCAATAGTGCCACAATTTGAAATTAGTTTCCAAGTCAGCAACTGCCAATATTTATTTTTCCAGTCTCGTATCATGTTGTCAACTCTCCTCCCCGTGCTACAAACCATTGCACCTTTAACAATTTTCCATGAGTCGTCTCCAAGATTAGTTTTATTTTGTCTATGTTGTTTAATTGACCTATAGAGATCGGTTTAGTCCTGAGGTTAGGAACATACGTGACATCATGCAACTTTAAGCAAGACTCCTTGATAGTCTATATTCAAATATTGCATTTCCCCTCATAGGTTCATCATCAAAAAAATAAAGAATTTCCAAGCTTTCCAGCAACAAAATTTCACATTATTTCTCTACATGATATTGAATGAAATAATGCATCTAAGTCTAGACTCCATAACTCAATCGGACTGTCAACGCTAAAATATAAGGCAACATGGGCAGGTGTCTCTTAAAAAGTTGCATTCATAGATTTCTCATCCTTTTGATTTCTATCCTCATGATGATTTTTTTTTTTGGGACTCTATAATCTAATTTTAGATGGCCCTTTATTTTGCAAGTCTAGCAAATTATTTGCTATAAGGTCTTGATTTGCTTCTCTATCTAAACTTCGATCCACCACAATTCTTGTCTAACCTTATTAATTGCTTCCATCTGTCTTTAGTACCAAGATAGTGCCCAAAGATTGAGTAGACTCTCTTATGCAAATATTTTTATTAAGAATCTAAATTTCAAATCTCTTGAAAATTTAAATTCTTCTTTCAAGTAGAGAAGATAACAAAATTAAAACTTTTACCTCATCATGGACATTGATTTTCACTGAACTCAATTGAATCATGATAATATTGAATTTGTTGATATGATATGTCATCAAAGGACATTCATCCATCTTCAAGCTAAACAATGATTTATCAAAGATTCCTTGTTTGATGTAGAGGGCTTTCCATGCATGTTGAACAAAGCCCTCATCATATTCACCATTGCAAGTTACATTTCACCCCAACTTAAGACAAATTACACTTAGAACTTGCCGATCTAACAACTACAATCTTCTTTCTTGATCGAATTCAATTTCTTTCCAACAAAGACTGATGCAGGTTCTTCTACTACAATATATCCTCAAACTGTATCTTCCAACAATCAATATCTTTATTGTCGAACCAATCAATCTTCATTGGAAATTTACAAAAAAGAAAGTCCTAAACCTATTGCAATTGTACCAATTCAATCTATCCAATTAGTTGTAATTGGAAAATTTCCACATGGAATCCAAGTCAATGCCAACTAGTGTTGCTGGCGTTGATATGGCCACCAGAGAATCAAAATGACATTATTTTTGCGTCATTTTGCTATATATATAATAAAATAAAAATAAAAATAACCTTTTAAAAGCTCCAAAGGGCGTTGCTTGACTAGAGATCACAGAAATCAAAATCATGGGTTTCTTTAGTAAATCGGCTTAATGAACCCTAGTTTGATCTCATCGAACATGCTCACAAATATTCTATTGATTCGATCTTGTCAAACAAAGTCATTTGTCCCGAGCCTTCCCTAAATTGATCTTCCAAATTTTTGCCTCGAAACAAAAACGCATTACTCTTTTACCCTTGAGTCAATTAACTTAGTAAGGAGGCGAAAAACCTTTACCTTTGAATCTTATTGGCTGCAAGATGCCGACTGCCACAGGGTGGTTTTAGAAACCTCTATGTCACTTGCTCACTCCACTATCTCCAAGAAGCTCCAAGCTGCCTTTGCCACGTTAGCTAAGTGGAGCAAACAAAAGTTTAAAGTAGGACATCGTCAAACAGATCTTCTTCAGCAACAACTCCAGCAATGTACTAACCAACCTATTTGCAATTACAACAAGGACCAGATTAATTCTTTGAAGGAAAAAAATACAGAACATATGGTTACAGGAAGAGCACTACTGGGTGATGTGTTCTAGAATTAAATGGATGAGGTGGGGAGACAAAAACACAAGGTTCTTCCACGCCACAACTATCCAACGGCGAAAAAGGAGCATAATCAGTATCCTAAAGGACATAAAAGATGAATGGATTCGAGAGCCTACTCAGGTGAAAAACAATACATCAACTTCTTTCGAGATCTTTACCCTTTTGTGGGACATAAGGATTTTGGACCTATTTTAACGCAATGTCCTCGAGTAGTGATAGATGAAATGAATACACAATTGACAGCTGCAATTACAAGGGAGGAAGTAAAACATGCCACATTTCAATTGGGAGCCACGAATGCCCCAGGTCCTGACGGATTGAACGGGCTCTTCTATCATCACCACTGGGACATTATACAGGAGGATGTTTTCCGTATAGTGAACAATTTTTTTAAAACAGGGGTGCCGCCAGCAGAAATAAACGAGACTTCAATATCTTTAATCCCTTAAATTCCGAACCTCGAAAGGTTGGATCAGTTTTGCCCGATTAGTTTATGTAATTTCCTTTACAAAAAATCATGTCCAAAGTATTAGCAAATTGCCTGAAAAATTGCCTACCTCAGTTAATTTCCGAAGAACAGACTACCTTTGTGTTAGGCAGACAAATACAAGATAATATCCTCATAGTTCAAGAGGTGCTACATCAATTAAAGGCTCGAAACAGAAAGAAAAAGTTTCAGGCAATTTTGAAATTGGATATGAAGAAAGCCTATGACAGGGTGGAAAGAGATTTCTTGGATGCTTATCTCCGTCAAATGGGATTTCAAGATCAATGGGTTATGTGGATAATGCATTGTGTATCCTCTACTTCCCTTAGTGTCAAGCTTAATGGCGAACAATTACCTTATTTTCATCCGTCTCGGGGACTTCGATAGTGGACCCTCTCTCCCCTATTTATTTATTTTGGTGGCCAATATTCTCTCATCTCTTATACAACAAGCTGTCGACATGGGCACTCTCAGGGGCATTAAACTTAACAGGTGGTGTCCTATTTTATCCCACCTCCTTTTTGCTGATAATGCTATCTTTTTCTTGGAGGGTAGAACTAAGGAATGCTAAATTCTAGAAAATATCCTAAATCAGTATTTGTCTAGCTACCAGTAAAGAGATTAACAGGAATAAATTTGGTATGTTTATGGGGAAATCTTGCCCTCAGCCACTGAAGTTAAACTTGGCTAGCAAACTACGGGTGCCCATTTTGGAAAAATCAGGTAAATACCTAGGGCTACCTTTTGATTGGGTTCATCGAAAAAGGACATGTTTGCTTGGATCCTTGGAAGAGTAAATGAGAAATTGGAAGGGTGGAAAGAGAATTTCATTTCAAAAGGGGGAAAGGAGATTCTATTAAAATCAGTTTGAGGAAGAGATCTTGCTTATAGTTGTCGGGCAAGAACCTCTTCTTCATCAACTTCTTGAGTTTTTCCCAAGACTTGATTCGGCCTTTTCCTTCCCTTGCTCGTTGATTGCTTTAGATTCTCCCACCATAGAGAAGCATATTTGGTCAACTTTAGGGCAGTAACCTTACATTTCTTCTCATCTAAATAGGATTTGAAGTCAAAAATTCGTTCGGTTTTGTGTAGCCAATCTACAAAGTCGTTGGGATTAAGATTGCCGTCAAACTCGGGGACCTCCACTTTAATGTCTCTTTCATCCTCTTTATGCCTCCCTCTCCATCTTCGTCTTCGAATTAGAGATTCAGAATCACTAGAGTGTAGAATCGTTCGGTTGTCTCCACTGGACTCGGAATTGCCATCATAATTTTGACGAGATTTAGAATCGTCACGCCGATACCGTTCATTGGGACACCTTGCTGGTTGTCCTTGTCTCGTCGGATCCTCTAGAAGATTGAGGACTCACTCCATTTGTTGTTGAAGATATTGGATTGCACGATCTCGCCTTTCGTTGTGCGCTTGCTCCAGAGTCAAGCCTCTAGGAACTTGTTCATCTATAAGGAATTTGTAACAAAGAAAGGAATCACTCAAATGAGTTGAACCTTGAGCTCTGATACCAATATTTTGATGCGTGATGGGTTGAGTGATTCAAAAACGGAGATTTTTTTAAGGGGATTCTTTTGTGGTTAAGTGTATGGAGTAGTGTATACGGTGAAGAAGCGAAAAGGAATTAGAAAAGATAAAATGATCTCCTCCCAAGGTATAAAGGTCACGGCACCAACCGGAAGAGGATCGAGATCTACAAATCTCACCACCAAGGCCTAAAGCTTCCACCAGCCAAGGATAAAGGACTTCGGGATAGGAGAAACTCACCACCACAGCCTAAAGATTCCACCAGCCAACAATAAATGGCTTCTTGACTCACCACCAAGGAGTGATCTACGCTCCAAGGATAATGAAACCGAAAGGAGTTATCCACTCTCCAAAGGAATTCACTCAAGTTGAGGAAATCTCACCATTCTCATTCATGAAATTCATATCTCATACATTGGATAGTTTCCCTTGTTTATAAGAGGATTTTAGCCTTAGGAAATATTAAAACAAACTTTAATGACCTAGGAACTGAAACATTCGACTCTTGAGCTACATAAAAATAAAATCAGTTGGGAACGCAATAAAAAGCCTTTATCACAGGAACTAAATGCCCTGAACTGAAACGTTCGACTCTTAAGCTGTAAAAATAAAAACAGCTAGGAACTTAATAAAAAAGCCTTTATTACGGGAACTAAATGGTCTTTAATCTTTGGCCTTCCACATTCTCGAACCGTTAGCTTTCTGTGTCCTTGAACTTTTGGCTTTCCATATTCTTCAACCGCTTTCGTGAACCTCTAGCCTTCCCAAAATTCAAGCTCCTCCCTTGACCAGAAAATAATCCTTATAAAACTTCATCAATTGGTCATACACGACATCTAAAATGGCTTCCCATTAATACCTATCGATATACCACAAAGTACCGATAAATAATTAACATTATTCATTCAAAATGATCCATCGAAGCACATAATGGCCAACTTCTTTATTGGCTTGAATAAGCATCGATGGTTCTGAGTTGGTTCATGGAGCTACGTTGGATGCTCCCGCATCATATTCTCTTTCCAATTGTGAAGTTAGCAATTATAGGCTAGTGTTAGAAGCATATATCTACCCGGTACAACCATGAGGTGTTCAAGTATGGCAAGAAAAACTATGTATGCAAGTTAAAGAAAAGTCTATATGGTTTGAAACGGGCTTTTAAACAATGTGATAAGAAATTTGACATGTTTAATGGTGGTAACTATTTCACCATATGTGAAATGGATCATTGGTGTAATTTTAAAAAATTTGCTGACAACTATATTATAGTTGTCGTATGTGGATGATTTACTTGTTATGGGATCTAGCATGCAGTAGATCAATAGAATGAAGCAACAATCATCAGAGGAGTTTAAAATGAAGGACCTAAGGGTAGCAAATTAGATTTTTGGGATGAGGATCACGCAAGATAAATTAGGAAAAAAAAAAAAAACCTAAAATTGTCTCACGTAAGGTTTATCGAGAAGATGTTGGACAGATTTGGAATTCAAGATGCAAAGCCTAAAAACACTCCTTTGAAAAGTTACTTGAAACTCTTGAATAAGCAATCGTTAAGGATAGGCAAGGAGTGAGAGTACATGGTTAAGGTACCTTACGTGTTAGATATTGATAGTTTAATGTATGCTATGGTATGCTTTAGACTAGACCTAACTAACGCAGTGAAAGTTGTGAGTAGATATAATGATTAAACTAGGAATGAAGCATTGAGTGGCTACTAAAATACTTGAGAGGCACTGTAGGTATGCCACTTTGTTTTATAAAAAAAATAATAATGTTACTTTACGAGGCTTTGTTAACGCAAATTTTGGTGGTAAAGAGCACCTTGAGTTATGTTTTTACCTTAGACAATAACATAGTCTGTCGGATGTCTAAACTTCAGAATCATGTGTTTCTTTCAACCACTAAAGTAGAGTATATTACTGTATCTAAAGCTGGTAATAAGGTGATTTAGGAATTTTTTAAAGGAAATGGGCAAGGAACAAGATAACAATGTTCTTTTAGGTGAAAATCAAAGTATTATTTGTCTTGCAAAGTACCTGGTAGGAAAGCACATTTGATTGAAGTATCATTAAATTTGTTCGCTGATACTTAATGTGACATTGTCATTGAAGAAAATCTTTGGCATAGAAAATCCATTATATATTAACCAAGCATGTCATTACCTAGAAATTGACGGTTTACATTGCCGCACTTGGCCTCTTTGCTTAATGATGAGGAGGTGTCGTTTTGCTAGGACAATTTGAGTAAAAAGATGAGTGACGACTATGACAAACTATTGTCATTTTGAAGATCAGCCAGAAAGTGAGGGAGTAATGGAGTTGTGGAGAATATTAGAGAAATTTACTGTTAAGGGTATGCATCTAATTTTCACTTAGCTTTTCTAGATTTCTATTATATATTTGGGTAATCTTTTTTATAGTTGTAACTCGATACTAATAGTGCAAAAATCATCTAGTGCGGTACCGTAATTTTTTTTCTTTTCTTGACTTTAAAAGAGTTTTCCTTATCAAAGATCACTCTCTCTCTCTCTCTCTCTCTCTCTCTCTCTCTCTCTCTTTTTCGGTTCCTTTTACGTTTCACGTTCCCAATACTCTTCCTTCATAGAAAAGAAAATCTTCAAGAGAAAAAGACCAACGCCACCAATCAATTGCCGCTCATTGCCATGGACTTGACGATTAATGCACTATCACGCCATAGACTCAAATCGCCATCACCTCCAGACTCGACCAACATCACCGTATCGCCACAACCACGATATGAACAGCACCACCATCACCACAAACACTTTGCTAGACTTGGGCAACACCTCCGTTGCCACTGCACCACCACCACTGCCGCCGCCAAACTCGAAGCTGCACAACCAGCATGAAGCCCATCACCAAACTTGACTACCACCCCTAGACTTTATCCCCAGCGCCAACATTAACACCACCTCCAGTGAAATCTCATCGATTTTCATTAAAAATCCGTGCTACTCAGATTTGGACTGTAATCTTCAACTTGTGGTCGCAAGACTTGAATCAAGATATAGAGGGGAGAGAGAGAGAAGGAGCCAAGCTAGGATAGGGTGCGTCGATGGGGTGACTAAAGAGAAAGCGGCGCCGTGATGCCTTTATTGGCGGCGGCGGCGGTGGCGGCGTCCATAGTGGAGAAAGAACTAAGAAGAAAAGAAACTGAAGAGGAAAAACATATGGCAAAAAAGATGTTTCGTTGAAAACGAGGTGCCGATCCACATACACGAAATAATATTTTATTTGATGAAAGGACCACAATGAGTCAATTGAAAAAAAAAAAATCCAAGGATTATATTATATAAAAAAAAATTTAAGGACCGCTAAATAATGAAAAAGATTCAAGAACTGAAGATGTTATCGATTCCAAAACTTTTATTGGCCCAAAATAAGCACACTTGAACAGTGTTATGAGGGGCGCTCACAGGTGCCAACTAATAAATTCGTGAACAGATGACTAATGCACCTAATCCTTGATCGACTTAGAATCTTTTTTATGGAATAAAGTTATCATTTGGCTCGAGAGGGATGTATCCTAATTCTATCGATTTCAATTAAGAGAACGAGTATAACGTTGGATGGAATTAGAGAGTGAGGAGTATTATACTTATATAGATTCCTCTTGTGCAGTTTTCACTTAAAAGGATCGTTTGATTCATGCCACGTGTCGATCAGATACTCAACAAAAAAGAACCTTAGTTTCCTCCCACGTCTCCTCTCCTCTCCTCTCTCAACCCTCGCACGCCACCTACCATTGCCGGCCTTTGCCTGCCTATCATCTGACCAACGACTGCCCCGTCGCTTGTCCTCCACTCCATTGTTGTGGCTTCTGATTTCTCGGTCTCCCTCTTTGTTCACTATTGTCCGCAGCGTACCGCCCCCATCCTTCCGTCATGGCCACGATGTCAACCATATTTCTATATTAATAGAATTGTGCAATTGTGAGAAATTTAAGAATCAATGTCCTGCATAATTGAGGTCGCTAAACCTAGGGGCAAATTTCGAATAGAGATCGAAACAGCACCACAAGTAGAACTTCATGGCCCATATTATTCCATGTCCTAATTGTTAGAATATCTAAATAATAAACTGAACATTCATCTATTAACTTAAGCTTTTAGAACAATTAATAATGATCGCACAAATCTCACATGGTATTAAAACTAACAGGTACCAAGTTCAAATTTTCCAAGCCCCTATTTGTCTCCCCGATGTAGTTTTCCACACTTTAGGCTAAGGCCAAAGTTCAGCCTACACGTTATTGAGAAAAATTTCCAATAGATTTTGAAGTTAATAAATCTTTTGAAGTATCTTTGATTTAGGAAAATGTTCTTGGAAGAAAGGTCTACAAGTAATCTTCAAGTCTAAGTTTGACTAAAATTTCGTGTCTTTATATGTTACTTCATGGATATCATTAGAGTAACGTGAGGATATTAGAAAAACTTGCACGAGGATATTGTGAAGATGTTTAGCATATTTAGACTCTATGCAAAGTCTATTTAGACTTAAAGAACATTTTAGATTGTCACGCCCTGATCCTCGAGCACGTGCCCATCCCTCACTAGTCAATTAAATAGCAACATCCCAAGACGCATTGCCAACCCTTTCGTTTTAATACGCACACGGAAACATATAAAAAAAATCCCTAGACAATAAAACAATAGGATAGGAAAGTATGACCATAAATTTAGAACCTGAAACAACCACACATATATACATTGCACACCATAATGTATATAGTACGATACAAACTATTGAAGTCGGGTTCTACTCAAGCTAGTTTAAAAACAAAGTCTACAAGTAGGGGTGGGGGTTTCCGATCTACTCCGAGTCATCATCATCCTCGATCTCTCCTTCTTCCACGCTCCAGCTGGAACCTTTAGTAGACTGCCCCAGGGACTCTGGTGCTACAAGAGCCAAGCCTACTACATCTACTATCGAGCCTTAAGGAGGATTAGCTATGCCCTTCCCAAAAGTGAATTTCAGAGCGTACAGAGGAATCTCTGACTCTAGAATAGGACCCTCTCTCTAGCCATCTTGAGCCCGACGGTATCACAATTTGTATCAATGGGGCACCTTATGAGTGAGACCCGCATCGACCCAAACTACGGACCTTACCAACTCGTAGTCCCAACCCCTAGGGCCCTGATTCATCGGAATATAGGATGTCTACTTTGTAATAGTCTTGGGTTGTCAAAAAAACTCAGGAGCGGCCATCTAAGGATTTGAAATGTTATCGCACAACGAGGTGAAACAACGTCTCAACGAGTTCTACTCCCTAAGACTCGATTAGGAAGAAAATACATCCTGAGGGCTGCCTATGCGCAAACACGAGTCAGAGGACTTACTTTGACCTTAGTTCTTTCTTGTCAGTTAATATAATTCGCAAATGTCTCAAATCACATCAACCAATCAATTCATAACATTAGATCAAATCATTGATTAATCGACTGAGTCCATTACATGTCATCATGACCTTCCCTTAGTCGGTATACTCAGTACTATCTATAAAGTTCTATCAAATTAGGATTGCTCACCTAAAGTTGATAATATAGTATATTTGCACGCATAAAGCTGATATATTATGGCCCCTAGGCCAATATTGTATACTAATAATGCTCACCCAAAGCTGATAATATAGTATATTGCTTGCACAAAGTTAATAGATCGAGGCCCGTAGACAGATATGATATACTAATAACGCTCACCAGAAGCTGACACCATGATATACCACTTGCCCAAAGTTGACATATCAAAGTCTGTATGTTGATATAATATACCATATTGATTATCTAATCAATTCATCATTTTTGTCATTTTACACTTGGAAATCCCACTAATTTCACCGATCCATGAACTCAATTTTGTCGTTGTAAACCGACGCCTGATGATTTTCCATTTAATTACTGAAATTAATTAAATTTAGGAATAAATTACTAAAATACAAATCACACCAAATAAGCACAAATTCGAGCTCAATTAAATAAACATATCACACCATCACAATCAGCATAAAATTCCAGTCACCAACTATCTCGATCTAATTTTCAAAAAAAAATTAAATAATTAAATAATTACAAAAATTAATTAATAAATGCAATAAATAGCAAGTTAGGCTCATAAGGCCTAATTAAATGCCGAGATGGACCCGAAAAATTTCCGAATCACTGTAGATAAATACTAAAGCTTGTCTAAGCCCTAATTGCACTAACTATCCACCTAACATTTATCAATATTTAATTAAATTCACTAATCAAATCTAACTAACCACCTAATCCTAGCTTAGTCTAAACTAATCAACCCTTAAGCGTCATTAACCTATTAAATAAGGATTAGTGAGTTAGACTCACCAGATTAATGAACCGCTCAATTCGAAACGATGAGGACGCTGCGAGGGATGAGAAACTCCAAAGGAGGACCGGCTTTCGGGGTCGAGAACACCTCCAAAATAGGCCCGACAACGGCTAGAAAACCCAATGGTTCGGGTTCTGTTCGGGGCTGGAAGGTGGATGGTCCGGGGCTAATTGGGCGAGACAAGAATTAGTAGGGCTGCAGCAGTGCTCGGTGGTCCTCACGGTGGCTAAACGGAGGCTGGACGGCGGCAGTAGGGCACCAATGGCGGCCCTCAGCATCCTAGTGAGTTGCTGGATGCACGACTGGGCGAGACGGCGTGGCTGGAGGCATGAGCAAGTGAGGCGACCGCGAGGCAGCAAACGACGGTGAAGGGGTGCGACGATGGACGCTCGGGCTCTGGTAGGCTTTGGCTGGCTTCTGCTAGTTGCTAGAACCGAAAATAGCAAGGGGGAGGGATGAGAATGGGCGGTCGACGGGCTAAGGGAGAGAGGGAGGAGAAGAGGGAACAAAAGGGGGCCACTTGGTCTTCACTTATCCAATTTGGTCCCCTTGACCACTCCCCTCCACCAGCTATGTTCCAAGGCAAAAAATCAGCCACCAAGGTCCCTTCTAGAAGGCTTGAAATGGTCCATAAGTCATGGGTGGTGGGAGGCTACAAATTTGCAAGGATTTCCCCTCAATTGGACACTCAATCCTTCTTAAATCAACCCAATTTGGCCTCTATAATTTCAACCAACATCTCATTAATCAAATTGGTATTTTTCCTCACCAATTGATCCTACATGCATCCTAATTTCGCGATAAAAAACGGTCCCTGACATTTTCTGAACAAAAACAACCCTACAACAACTTTTTCCCAAAAAGTCTCAGTTTGCAAAAAAATCTTCAGAGACTGAGTCGACGTTCCTAAAATGATTTGTGACATGAAAAGCCTTCCATTTCTGAAATCGGATTTAAATTTGCAGTTAATTTCACTCTAGTTCGTTTTTAGCATGACTTAGGCTACCGTTTAGCTTTTAGAAATTTTTAGTTCAAATGACATATGGTCGATTTTCTTCGAGCCACAATGAACCTATCTAACACATTGGTGACTCTCGGTTGTCGTAAAAATCTTCATGATTCAAATACGGACACAAGGTAACAAAATGATTGAAAAATCAGTCTAGTGCCGATTGACGAGAATTTTTTAATTTGGTGGAATCACCCACGTTTAACCACACATCTTAGTCGAACCGACCTATATATAATTTCAAATCGACTTATATTTGTGCCACAATGATTTCTACAGATGAGCACGTTCGAGTAGTTGATTCTTAGTCAAATCCTCCAGTCTGTTGCATTAAACTTCCTTGGTTAGTCTAGTTATCTCAGGAGTTATTAGCTCTGAGACTAACACTATAGGCACGTCGATGAAATGCCTGATTAATTTAATTGAAAGCAGAACTGTAAAATCCAAGATGTCACATAGACTTAGACAATTCATTTGATTGAGAAGTTTATCAAGACTCATAAATAAGCATATACATCGCAACAACTAATTATCTGGCTTGGATTTCATATATAGAAAGACTTGATTGACTCTTAATCTTACAGATTGTTTTACAACTAACTTTGTAATGCAAAACATCTTAATTGATTGGCAATCAATCTTGATATAAGTTACCTTCCAAAAATGGAGATCTCTACTTATGGAAACCAAGCCTTTGTTTGTATGTGTAACAAGAATCAATGAAGGTTCAAAATTCGTCACTCAATGGCTACTCAATCTTGTCCATATAGATCTGTTCAACGGGTATATTGAAAGATGATCATCTAGAGACTGTCCAATGGCTATATTAGAAGTGAAGGAGTATAAAAGGAGATCAAGGTGTTAAGGAGAAAAGAATAGACAAAGTTTAGAATAAAAAAAATTCTAAAATATGAAAGTACTTCGATACTTGTCTCTCTTGTGCTACAAATTATGATCTTAGAGAAACACTGAAAGGGTGATTGAGTGAGATAGTGAGTCTTATCAAAGACTGAGGATTATCACTCACAATTTTAATCTCTTATTGATCATCTAGTGAAATCTAGTCAATAGGTTATTAGCGTGAGAAAGTGGATACATACTTGCTATAAGCTAAACCACTACAAGTCTTGTGTGCAAATTCTCTTATATATGAATTCTTCTTGATTTTTTTTTAATAGTCTTTTACACACTTGTAAATTGCTTCTAATCTTTGTCCAGACTTTGAACTTTGCACTCTAGTTTAGACTTGGATCTTGACTTTTTTCAATTCCACTTTAAATTTGTTAAGATTTGTTAAAATCATCTATTCACTCCCCTCTTGCTCTCAGTGATATTGCTAGCCTCCAACATATGTGAGGAGAGTCATTACAATATTTCAATAATAAATCATGTATTCATTTATTAGTTTAAGTTTTTAGAATAATTGGTAATGATTTAAAAATTTCACACTAATTACCACGCTTAGGAATCCGAATCCTTACCCTATACATCATCTCATGAACTCTTCCAAGTACCCCTTGCAAGAAGGTACTCTTGATATCAATTTGTGAGTACGAGCCTAAATAGTAACTAGTACATTATTTTTTTATGTAGCCAAGCAACTAAAGCATGCAATGCTGTTTGATATAGCTTTCTTACAACTTCAATCGGGAAATAGTTGTACCGTCAGGCCCCGAATCTCGAGTGCAAGCACATCTCTCGGTGGTCGATAAAATTGCGACGTCCAAAGACGCGTTGCCAACCCCTTCATTTTATTACATATGCGGAAGCAAATAAACAAATCCCCAGACAACACAAATATGAGATAAACAGGCAAGACAACAATTTTCACAAAACGCTTTTATAAACAAACTGAGTTTATATATAATACTAGTCTATAAACAAAAGCCTATTCCAAAAAGAAGAGTCACTAAGCTATCTAGGCACAAGACTCCTCAGCTAAGACCTTCGAAACTTCAGGGGGTTCTAGGTCTTCCACGACACCATTAGGGGGATCAGCTACCCTCTCACCTGCAACGGCGTTACCCGCAACGGCAGGGATATCAAAACCTTATAGGGGACCTTCCCTAATCCCATTGATCGCATGGCGAAACCACGCCTTAAACTGATGAAGTACCAAATGTGGTTGGCCCTTATCGACCAAAATAGTGGTCACTATGAGCTCATGGAACCAGGGACTCCTAGGAACAAGGACGTCGGTACTCTGCTCTATATACCCCATTGGCTGTCCAAAACGTACTAGAGGGATGGCCATCTAGGGATCTGAAAAGTTAAGCCTACGACAGGGTGAGACGATGTCTTAGTGAATTCACGCTCTAAACCCCGATTAGAAAGGAATACGCATAGAGGTAGTTTAACCACACATCACAGAAGACTTACCTCACCTCTGTTCCTTCTTACACGTCAGTACGGTTTATATAACATATAATTGCATTAAAAGCACTCATCGATCAAGATGTCTCAACTTATATCACAAACAATTACAGGGGTCCCGATTACAAGGCCAAATTGTTATAATACGTCACATTCCATGCCACATAATTTTGTCTCATAATTAGGCGCGTCAATTTCAATCAATCATGTGCCCCAATTGATTACAACCTAACAGCCATAGCCAACTCAACAGTCGGCGGTCTTTCGGCGTAGCCGGGCATCGTCTTGTACCATTGAGCACGGCAATGTCTACATCTAGACGGCATTCCATAAGGGAGCATCGACTCAGCCTTCACTGCAACCAGCATTCATTGACTTGGGGCATTCCTGAAGGAGCATTGTCCAACCCCAAAGGCTTGTGACGGGTTTTCATACCATTCATGCACACATTTAATCTCGGCCAAGACATTGTGCCTTGCACTCAAATGTCCTAATTAAGATAATGTATTTGGCCAATTTTTTTCATATTAAAAACACACGGTAAAATAATCATGTGTGGGAACACGATCAAATGAACTAGAAAAATTGATATAATTTCTTTTAAAATCCCACTATTTAATATAGTACTTAAAAACATTTTCAGTGTCAAAACCCGACACCGGTATTTTTTTAATTAAATACCAAAATTTCACAATTTTGAAATAAATACTCAAAATTAACAATCTCACTCAATTGCACAATTTAACATTCATTTGCATAAGCTAAGCACACCACTACAATCAACACGAAATTTCGATTACGAGCTATCCCGGTATAATTTCTGAAAAATATTAAATAATTAAATAAATTGCAAAAATAATTAAATAAATGCAAATTAATCCAATAAATGCATACTTAGGCCGAAAACACTAACTTAACCACTTAAACAGGCCTAGAAAAATAATGCACCTATCAACATAAATCAAGCAACCTAATTAACCCTTAACTAGTCTAATCTAACCACCTAATTAGCCTAATTAAATAACTAAATCACTAATTAAAACTAACTAACCACAAAATTCATACTTAAGCTAATCTAATTAATCCTTAAGCATCATTAACCTCCTAAGCAATGTTAGTGAGTAAACTCACCGAATTAGCGAGTTGGTGAGTTCACGACGATGGCAATGCAGAGGTGAGCGGAACACAAGCCTGTGGCGACACCAAGGGAGGTCTAGACGAGCCCAAAAAAGGCTCACAAAGCCTCAGTTGTGAGCTAAGATTCAGCTTCTGCTCTTGGGTTGAGAAGGGCTGGCTGAGTGACAGATTTGGTTGGAAACGGCTCAGCAGGACAGCAGCGACTGCAGCGGTCAATGGCGGGGGCGACGGTGGCTCGGATGGACGGCCAAGGAGTCTCGACTGGTTGGACGAATGCTCGGCACAATGGCTTGGCCTCATGGGGATGGCGAGCAAGCACAGGACGAGCGGGACGGTGTGCGGGCAACCAACGGGCTCGGGCGGAAGCAACAACGCTCAACGAGCGGCAAAGGGCAGTCGACGGTGCAGGGGGCTTGGCTAGCTGGTTCTTTGGTTTTCTTGAGCTCTCAAATTAACACCAAAATGGAGAAAGTAAGGCTAAGGAAGAAGAAGGAGTTCGCAACTTGAAGGGGCACCATCAAAATGCCACAAAGTCTTCTAAATATCCAAATCACTCAAGTTCAAGACCCCACTTGTTGCTGCCTCAATCCTCAGTTATTTCTACACCAAAGCTTCTCCAACAAGCCATCCAAATGCTCCAAAATGTTGTAGCCGCATGGACCTACGAATTTTGTAACCATTCCCCTCCAAATTCATTCAATTCCAACTCAAATCAACCCAAATCGGTGCCCATAAATTCCAACTAAGGCACCCACATCCATTCCACAATTTTCTTTGCCAAAAGATCCAATTTAAACACCAAAAGTCCACCAAAAAATGGTCCTCTAATTTTCCTGGTTCAATTTCGCCAAACTTTGAATTTTCACCAAAAACTCGAGTTTGCAGAAAAATCTTCGAAGGATGAGTTGACGTTCTTAAAATAAATCGTGACATGACAGAACTTTCAATTTCTGAAATCGGGTTGAATTTCGTGGTAAATTTCAATCGGACGCGATTTTAGCGTGATCTAATTTATTGTGTAACTTTTATGAATTTTTAGCACATTTGACTCATGGTCGATTATTTTCAGGCCACATTATACATCTTTGACACATTAGTAACTCTCAGTTGTCGTGAAAATCTCGAAATTTCAAATACGATCACAAGGTACAAAAATGACAAAGAAATTGGTTTAGTGCCGTTCGACGAGAATTTTGCAATTCGATGGAATCATCCACACTTTAATCACATGCCTCTGTCGAATCAACCTATCTTCAGTCTCTTGTCAATTTTGATGGTGCCGTATTGACCCTTGCAGATTAGCATGGTCGAACAATCGATTTCTGATGGAATTCTCAAGTCTATTGTACTTAGATTCCTTAATAGTTCCATCCGATAAATTAGTTATCTTATGAGTGATCAACTCAGAAAAAAGACTATAGGTGCGTCGATAAAAAACCTAACTCATTCAATCGAAACTAGAATAAAAAAATTAGGCTGTCACATGTACTTTCTACTATATATTCGATTAATACATGCCTCAATAGCAACTCTTTTAAAATTGCTCCACATGGATTCAAGGTGCTCCAACTCTATAATTTACATTACCAACTATGTAAGTTGCGAACAGTTCACGCTAGAATAGAGTCATAACACATCATAATTATGATATAGTTAAACTACACCAAATCTAAGTCCTCTTATGGCATTTGATCTTCACGTCCTTTAGATCCATTATCCAGTTTGAAAGGTAAGCTTTCATGTTGTAATGATCGGCAACTACAATTATCTTGTTCAAGTGCCCTTTTCCAAGCCCACTTTTCCATTTTCTCCGCCTTCATCAAAGTAGAATTCAACCAAAACTTTGGCGACATGTGTTCTTGCTAGCGTCTGATCCTATTAGGAAAAGGCTAAACAATCGATTCCAGTCGCCCACAGAGTATGATGAAAAGCCACTTGGCCAGCTCCATCATCACTTATTGATGTATCACGCTTTTGCATATTGGCTGCTCGAGTTGATTGATTTGACATCGCCTCACTCATGCATCAATTGTTGTGTCGTGCGATGGCTATGCACGTGCTGCTGTTTGATAAAGTAAAATGTAAAGAGGAAATTAACTATTATGAGTCGTAATGTAGATAAGGAATGATGAAGCTCTAGTCATAGAATTGCCCCCACCATTTACACACCTTAACAGAAGTTTTGGGATTGGGATGCGCATCTGCAATTCTAGGTTAGATAGGCTACAAAACTAGGGGCACATAGCATGATCAGCATCCTATGTAAATGAATCAAAAGTTACTTGAGTCCATAGAGAATGATCCAAACCATCACGACATTATTTAGGCAAAAAGAATATGGAGATTGTGCTTTATCATTGCTGTCAAATCCGATACATTTGTGACCCCAAGGAGCTCTTTGGGGTATCAGTTAAGAGAACCTTTTGTTTTTCTAATCCAACATCTATTTGCCACCAGGATTGTATAAATGTCATGGCAGGAACATTGAAGTAAGTCTAAATTCTGTTGAAGATGGCTCTTCCTTAAAAGTCGATCTAGGGTCTATTCCTCTTATGGGATAGGTTAATGAGATATTATTGATTAATCAATTACTATAATTGTTAAAGTTTTCAATTACAAGAAACTACTTAATGACTTAATTTATTAATAAGAGGATAGGCTATTGGATCGATAATATTAAGTCTATTAATTTCGAAGGATATAACTATTGCAGGAATTATAGTTTTTCCTTTCGGACTTTTAATCGAAAACAGTTTTTGCTTGCGCGGGCCAGGTTGGAGAGGCAACACGACTAGATCAGGCTTTTGGGCTCTGTCTTGGCTCTAAGCCCACTTCCAATCCTGTAGATACTAACTGACAAATCCGAAATCTGATTAAAAAATAATTAAATTTCTAACCCCTCACGATTTATTGCTCAGTCAAAGCGAGTGAGACGTGTGAAGTACTCATTGAGTCTCCACCACGTTAACTAAGGTCTCCACAAAACATAGTCATACATAGATGTGTCTTCTTTCTGGTCTTTTTTCCTCATGAATGCCATTTTCTCTGGTCATATTTGAACCCGTGATCTATTTTTTTTTTTTTTTCAATTTGTTGGAGAGGTTTCCATGTTGAAGATTTCATAAATTTGGGACTTCTTCCAGAGCATTTGTGTAGATTAAATATTGATTTTTACACATTACTCTCTCTCTCTCTCCCCTCAACTTTGATTGATGGGTAATAAGTTATGAACATTTGCATGTAAACTATAACTGCTATAAATGGTTGATCCTATGTGTTTTCCCTACACAATGTACAATGTGCACGACAGTTGGCTTTTGATGGCATTGTGCGCTTCCTAAATTGCATGGCCAAGCCAAACGCATTAAGGATCATGTAATTAAAGTCAGCTCATCTATCTTAATTGATGAGTCAATCAAAACCTTTCATTGCCATTTCTTCTAGTTTATCTAGTCTATTCCAGAAGTTAAGGATACCCCTTAATAATTTATGAAGAGTAATGCTAGGCATATTCAAACTGATATGAAATTGGTTTACAAAGTAAAATGACATATTGTAATTGAGAATTTGAATAAATGAGCCACATTCATGTCTGTAAAGTCTAACACATCACTTAATGAACCGACGTTTAAATTGGTGTAATTTAGGGAAAGCCTTCAACATAAGTGGAGGAAGTGGAGGGGAAGGTGGGAAAGAGAGAAAGTCAGTCCTCATTAAAGACAGGATTCTATTCTAATGCCTTAGTGGGAGCTCATACAGAGTCAAGACCAAAGAGGAATATGAGGAGACACTTTTGTCCCAAATTAAACGAAAGACTTGACCCCATTATGCACATTGGGACAAACTTGTAGGGCCTCTACTTTTTCATTGTTATTCGGATTCAGGAGAACAGCCTTGGTCCTTCAATTCACGCCCAGTCAATAAACGCCTCGTTGGCTTTTTCCAGGTTGTCTTTACGTGCTTAGAAGATATAGACACGATGAATATGCGTGACATCCCCATACTAATTAATCATTCTCATTTTTAATTACCTTTATTCATGTAATAATCAACACCGTCTTAGTTGGTTAATGATATTTCTCAACTTGTCATGTGGTATAACATTTCATATATGCTAAACTTTTTTCCTCCGCACATGCGATAAAAAGAATTTGCCACTCATATCCTTGGCCATTTGAATAAGCAAAAGGAACCCTTCTTTTTTATATACTCATTAGTTGCACCCACACGGTGACAAGTCCGTAAACCCTATAGTTTTTTTTTTTTGCTTACAACTTATTTGAAAGTGACTGGGCTATTGTCGTTCCTGCTCTTTGCAAGAAGATTCTATACCATCCCCCCCTATATTGTGGTTTAGACTTTGAATAATTGCCCCCTGTTCAACCTACACGGAATAAGCAATTAATATGATATCCGGTGTATATTTTAGAGCATCAAGAGTAGATGATCTGTAAGCTACTTTGTTGTGACCTCTTGAAAACGAAGCACTCATGCTTTTGTCTCTTCGTCGTAAGGCAACAACATTGTCTTTGACGTATGCATGTCTCGATCGAATTAAATAGGTGCTTTGAACGTTAAGAGTTTAGTTGCTAGATGTGTTGAACTTGAATAAATGGGGGGCCTTTTAGTCCTGTAACACGCGTGGAATGGATAAGGACATGATGAGATGCATGTTTAATTGTTAGCCACTGGGTTTTGCTTCTTATAAGGAAAAACCCTTTTGTCTTTTCAAAGCTCCATTTGGTTCGTTGTGACTATAAGCAAAAATAGATGAAAATCGATTATTTTCTAACGGTTAAAATTTTTAGACTAAGTTTGACAGTCCCGTTTTATGAGAAAATGTGATACGGCATACATAGTTCCACATATACTATCCAGTTGAGTGCTATACATCATGTAGAGCCAGATAAATTTTTTTGAAACTTCTAATCATGGCCATATGGCCATTGTGCTCAAACAAACACACATAAATAAACATATTATAACTATAATCAAGTTACATATATCGACATGAACATATCTCTCTCTATGGTACACAATTTTCTCCTACCTTTTTTCTAGAGATCCTATTCAATTTTCAACCCATTTAGTCAAGGTTTGTTTTAGAGATCTCGATAGACATCAGTTGATGCATACTCTAGATCACTATGACTAAGACAATCTTGGTAAAATACTTCTATGTTCCTCACAATCATCATCCTAGTTGGGTCTCACTGCATCCCACCCATTGCCGAAGATATATAAAATTTAGGTTTCTTCTAGAATGAGAAGAAACAATTATAGTATATGAATTTATATGTAATAAAAGGTGAAAATTTAAACCCTAGATATTTGGCAATCATCCATACACGTGCAATGGCCCCATCTGCAACCCTGTTGTCGGCTTGACCAGTCATAAGGGCACACAAGTCTGCATCATTCTCCAACACTATCTTTTGTCCTCACAACCAAACTCGTACTCCTCTTCATTTCATAATCTTTTTTCTTCTTCTTCTTTATTTCTGTGTTTTTTGCTTGCACTCCTCTCTCTCATTTGGAAACCCTAGAAAAAGACCCAGGCTTTAGTAAACTGGGTGAAGGTACCTGTCATTTTTTGTTTGGCTCCTATGATTAGTAATCTTGGTTTGTCAATTTGAGGCTTTGTTTTCACTCTTCCGCTGGTCTTGGGCAGTTTTGTTTGGTTAGATGACTCAATTATTAGCTGAAAGAGACGAATTGTGGTGATTTTATTCATTTATTTTCTATTTTATATAATTGAATTTCTTTTCGTAGAAAAGTTTATGAGTTTTGTTAGGTGGCAGGTGTAATCAATCACATTATGCAAATCACCTCAAAGCTATACATGCAAGTTACTTCGTGTGAGATGTACCACAACAAGATGAGTGCCTTTTGGATAGTAAAAATCCTTATTTTCTCCATTTCTACTGATTATTGGTCAATTAACTCGCAAAGATTGGTCTTTTTAATTGAAACTAGATCCCCAATCGAAGGAAATTTGGTTTCATCATGTCTCTAATTAACAGGTTATAAGTTATGGACATCACTTGCACATAAATTTGACTGAAATATACAAATGTAAATCATCAATCAGAAAATTGATCAAAGAAGGCCCTACTAGAAAGTCGGAGCCAACGCTTCCCAACAAAAGAAGCGGCAACAAGAAAGGGAAATAATCTCAGCATGCGAGGACTGGGCAAATCATGTTAGAGTCAATGTAAACTTCAGGATAAATTGGGAGATAAATCTTTGTTAATGCCACATTTACGAGGGAATAATCATAAAGGAAGAAGTGGCTTAAGGAAGAAGCAAGGATGACATTGTTTAGTAGGGACAACTACTGTTTTGTCGCGAGTTTCCTAGTTCGCGCTGACAAGGATAGGCCTTTCTCACATGTCCATGTACGACTGCTATTTCATCGTTTTCGACGATTCCAAGGCTACGGTGATAACTCCACATTCGCTCGCGCTGGGACCCGCACGTGCGGCGGGTTGATTGGATTGCGATAATTTAAAAAAAAAAAAAAAAAGCCACAAAGATGATTACGCCATCAACCGAATTGTTTGATAATTCACCGCAAAGGTAGCTGGTAATCACTTTTTCTTCGACTCGGTCAGAAGTTCCGATCCATGTCGTAAGCAAATCTTTATACTATTTGTGTTGCAATATTTAAATGTGGCATATCTTATTTAGGTGACTCACTGGTTATTAACATATTAGCAAGCTACAGGAAGAGTTTGCGAGTCTTGAGATTTTAGATTTTAGGTTGTGTTGATTAACCATACCTCAATATGCATATTTGGCAACAAGTGTAATATCTTGTGGTAGTGTCCAAATAAGCTGTTGACTTTAAAGGACACAACCCTCTTGCATATCCTATAACTCTCTTCATTTCTCTTCTTATTGGAACCAAAAAAGAAATTCTTCATGTATAAAAACATTTGATATGCATAGCCAGAAAAATCCTTGGGATCCTATAAATGCGGCACGTACATAAGATTAAACAATTGATGGAGGTGATTATTGATTATTCCAATCGTATATAAAGAAAATTCCATATAAGGATTCAAAATACCCTCAATTTTTTAAATAAGGACTTAAAATGAAAATTATTTCAAAGAGGTTTGAAATACTCTTATTTTCTCAAATAAGGTTTTAAAGCGATCATATTAGTCTAAAAAAAAGACCTGATCTCATCGGCTGGTGAAGGGCATTCCCATCATTTACATTTACTAATTTTCTTTCATTTTCCCCTTTTTCTATTCTTTTCTTTCCAAAAAAATATATAAAAAAAAGAAGACTAAAAGACTAAAACTTAAAAAAAGAAGAAGAGAAAACGCAAATTTTTTTTGAAAAAAAAAAACCCTCTCACCTATATTTTTGTCTTTTTAGCTTCTTTTTTTTTTTTTTTTGAAAAGAAAAGAATAGAAAAGGAATAATGAAAGAAAGTAAGAAAATCTAAAGGACGAAAATGCCCTTGACAAACCGGTGAGATCATGTCATTCTTTAAAATTGACATATCACTTCAGGTCCTTATTTAAAACAAAGTTAACTGCAAGCTTGTATTTGGAAAAATGAGAGCACTTTATACCTCTAGTTGAGACAATATTTACTTCAAGACTTATTTGAGAAATTGGTGGTACTTTAGATTTTTATTTAAAATTTTCCTTTGTATCTATATACCCTTTTTATTAAAAAAAAAAAATCAACCTTTGATGTTTTAACGATAGGAAAGTTCACCAAAAAAAAAAAAAAAAACCCTTTGATAAAAAGTCCTAGATCCAAGAGTTAAAACATTTTTGAGGAGTTAATAAAAAAATTCACAAAAGCCCACCTATATATAGTTTAAATTTAATTAAATTAGCCTAAATAGTTTTGGACTGATTTTGCTAGCTCAAAAGTCACTTTTAAAATTATTTTTTTGTCAGTCCTACTCTAACGCTCACTCTCAGACTTTTGTCATGCCTCCTTGTAGGGCGTGAGAGTTGAAATCCATTCCTAAAATTATATCGTTCCCACCCCAATCTCCCTGAGAAGGTAGGGATTTGAATTCTCCATCTCCTTATTCCATGTTGGAAGGGTGGCCATTGAGGCAAATCTCAATTGTTAAGTCACTTTTAATTGAGTATTACATGTTCTTAATTATGCACTTTCATTGCGCCAACACCTATTGAACTATTTATTCACAAAGCCGTACAAGCATCCCATCATCTCCCAAATATCAATTATCGACTAGCATTGGAAGTAGCAAACATATCATATTCAAAGTCAAATCAAATTGAAATTTGACTAAATAGTTTCTACGGTGGTCAATGCGTCTTCCCTTTCTTGAAAACTGATTTTTCTTTAAAATATTTCTTTTTACTGTTCTATCACGCAAAAGTTGGGAAGAACTCCTAGGAGAAAGTCAAGAAATAAACAAGTAAAGAGAATAAATAATTAGAGATGGTTAATTATAATATCGGAAGAGGTAAAGATGGAGAGACCGAGCTCTGATGGTGGATTCCTTTTTCAGCTAGAAAAATTAAAAGTGTTCATTTTATGCTTGTCCATTCATTATTATAAGATTCCCTCGGTTATAATAATCAAATTACAATTATTAGTCTGCATTTCTTCCTATTTTGATATAACCTTTTTCAGTAGATTTAACATTGGAATTTAACTTTGGAAAAAGGACGTCATAAATTTTTACAAAGTGTGACAAACGCCTCACAGTTATGGATCATGCAAGCCGTAGCTTACCATTAATTTTGGGAAACAAATCCACTCAACTTCAAGGTGTTATAGTAGGTAGTGGGTATAATCGAGTACCCCATCTGTTAAAACCCTAATGGAATATATGTAGGTAGTGGGTTTGGGAAGGCAAGATGGATTTAAGGTCAATTGGTAAAAACCTGTAGAATTTGGAACAACTAAGGGGCTTGGGATGTAAACAGCACTGGACTTGGGATGTTGTGGTTGGAAAACTCTATACCCCCGAGCCAAATATATTATCATATCTAATTAAAAATCATTTTCCTATGGTTGTTGAGTAAATATAGATAATTATTTGCTCTATTAATGTTTGGAATGATTTAAGGATTTAATAAGATTTCCTTACTCCGTTAAAACACTTTAAATTACTTATAAAATTTTGTAAAATCTACAAAAGAAATTTAATATAATCTTATACTTTTCAACAACGTCCACCATTTCACAACCCTGCTTTATTAGATCTTAGACTTCTATGGATGTGGATCCTGAATTTTTCTGTCTCATATTTTGAGACTCCCAGGATATTCTGATCTATCATGCATGTGTCCGAAATAATTTGTTGTGTTAAATTAAGGGTTGTTTATTATATGTTTAGTGTGTGATATTTTCCTTAAAAAATATTTTGGCCAGTTGTAGGTACTGTTGTGGTATCTGTCTTTTAGTGAGACAGGTTTAGTTATTATATCAGAAGCCGTAACTTGGAACGAGTTTAGAAAGTAGTAGAAATTTGACGGAATGGGTTTGGAATAATACCATCCCACTTCCAACCCTAGTTTTAAAATATGTATTATCAAATACATAAGTTACAGCGCACATCAAAACTACATTACATTTATTATTTATAACAAGCACACTCTGAGGATCAGTCTGTTTGAAGGATAATATTTTTTGGTAAATTAATTTTCAACTCTCTAGTATTTCGATAATAGAAAACTATTCAATTAATGAATTTTTTTTTTCATGAATTCAAAACAACAAGTTTAGATCAAGAGAAAATGACTTCCCCTTCTAGCAAGGAGGAAATTGCTTTCGTTAAATTACCAAACAAATTAAAACTAACCATTTTTCTTGAAATTGATTTTCATGAAAAATATTTTCTTTTATCATGCAACTTTCAATGAAACAAGCGCACCATAAATCACAATTCCTATATGTTCATCTCCTTGTACACAAGTGATCTTCTTGTCTGTTACAAGAGGTACCTCCTATGTTCATTAAGATTTTCAAACATAGTTGTGATTTATAAGGAGGGGGTTCGCAAGAGAGTTCGTGATGGAAAAAGCTAAATCAAACCTTGGGAAAAGCTCAAAAAATTTATGAAGAAGAGGTTCTTGCCCAATAACTACAAGCAGAATGTTCCTCAAATTGAATTCCTTCCAGTAGGGCAAAATAAGCGTTGAAGAATACATTAGGGAGTTTGAACAACTCCTTATGAGTTGCAATATATTCTAGAACTATCGGAGCAAACTATCGCTTGTTTCCTTGGTGGCTTGAATAGAGAGATTACTAATTTGGTTGAACTTCAAGCATATTGATCTTTCAAAGGTGTTTGCAAGCTAGGCATGAAAGTAGAGAAACAATTGAAGCGCGGTAAGGGATACTTCTATAAGGTCGAGAATACGTCGAAGAAGGATAAAGACAAAGAGAAAGCTATGGAGCTTGTTAAAGAACTCCCCAAAAAGATTGATGGTAGTAGTGTTCGAAATACTTCAAATGTCATATTTATGGACACTTCAAAGCTGAGTGTCCCACTCCAAGAAATCGAGAAATTGACTTGGGGTTTCAAGAAGCTATGCAAGTAGATAGAGTCCAAATCTGAGAAGCAAGATGAAATCATCAGGTAACTAGATGAACGAGAATTGCTCGTTATCAAGAGAGCTTCGCACTCTACAATTACTCCGAAAACGAACTAGCAAAGAAAGAATATTGTGCCAAAACCTGTTTCACCATAAACAAGAAGGTATGTAACTTGACTTTTGATGGTAGAAGCTATACCGACATAGCGTCGACAACTCTAATAAATGAGTTGAATCTTCCCACTTTCAAACACTCCCAACCTGGTTGAACAAAGGGAGCGATCTCCAAGTAATTAAGCAAGCTTTGATTTCGTTTTTGATTGGGTGAAACTACCGACATTGAATTCTGTGGATATTATTCCCACGGATGCGTGCAACTTGATATTGGGAAGATCTTGCAATTTGATAGGAAAGCTGTCCTTGATGGATGGAAAAACACTTAATCATTCTGGAAAGAGCATAAACATATCATCCTGTCCCTTCAATTCCAACCATGTTCCACAAAAATCAACTTGGGGAGGGAAACATGAGTAGGCAAAACCTTTTCTTGAGTAAATCGCGGGTTGAGAGAACCATTCACAAACAAAATATTGTTTTTTCCTTGCTGGTGGTTGAAATGAAAGTAAGTGAGAAAGAGACTTCCCTACGCCTTGAAATGCGTTCTTTGGTGAATAAGCTTGAAGATATGTTTTCAGCATTGAAGAATTTCACAGGGCTAAAGGAAATGTATTATCTAATTTGTTGGAGAGCCATCCGAGAAATTTGTTGAAATTAAATTCATATGGTAAGGATGATTGTAGCAAATTAGGCTGTGCATGACAATGTTTTTTGGCTATGGAAGAGATTTTTTTTTTTTCCAGAAATAGTTATTTTCTATTTCTATTTCGAGGAACAATTTCTAAGTAAAATAAGGTGTTTAGCAACTACACAAAATTTCTACTCTAGAAATAGAAAAAAAATAGAAATGCGTTTGGTACGAAACAATTTTTTTTTTGTATTTATTTGTTTTTTTATTCTTACTCACGAATCGCCAACTGTTGACTGCTGACCGCTGGCCGTCGCCGCTCGCCGCTGCCTTTGCACAACTACCAGCCGCCGACCGTCTTTAGCATGCGGTCGGCGGCGGCTAAAGGGTTGTGCGGTGACGGTTGGTGGTGATGGTCGATGGTCGGCGGTCGTCAAAAGATTGCGATCAACGGGGGCAGCGATTGGCGGTGGCGCGGTCGACAGATGGCGATCATTAACAGCATCGGCGGCGGCGATCATTAGTGACAATCGGCAACGGCTGGCGGTAGCGGTCGACACGCAGTCGGCGGTGGCTTTGGGCGATTGGAGGTGGCCGCGACAAGAGAAACAAAAGAAAAATAAAAAAGAAAATTGGGTTATATCTATAAATTGTTTCCGGGAACAAGAAACTACCTTTTTTTGTTTCTTGTTTCTATTCCAAAACTGTTCCCGAGAATAAAAAAATAGAGAAATTATTTTCGGGAACAAAAAAAAAATAGAGAAATTGTTTCCGGGAACAAAAGTCTTACCAAATAGATTTTTGTTCTTGTTTTGTTCCGGGGAACAAAAGAACAAAAATCCTGGAGATGAGGCAATGACATATTTGAGGGCAAATCTTCAACAATCTAGGGAATCTAATGTACGAGTATCGGTTCTTTTTATTTATCAACTCATAAGTCCAATTCAGACCTCGTCGATTAATCCAGCTCAATCATTATGTTTGGAAGCAAAAGGCAATTTTGGCTATAGTTTGATTTAGTGAGTTCAAGTTGAAGATGTCAATTTTGTAAGAGAGTTGTTGATTCAGTGAACAAGTTATCAATTTTATGGTTGCCGATCAACTACCTAGTTGTTGATTTACAAGAGGCATTGTCAATTTTGAGTCTACAAATCAATTACATAACGGTAGGAGGTTGTTCTGTCAATTTCCTTCGCCGTTTGTTCAACTTCCAAGGTGTCTATTTGGCTTTTGAGACTAGAGCATGTATTTAGAGAGTCTTATCAAGTCTTAATGTATCTAATAATTAGTCACATGCATTTAAGCCTTTTAATTCATGGCTTTTTATGAGTTTTTTATTGTGGAGTTACTTTTAAAAGTCACAATTAGGTGAATTCCTCAGAGTCTGTTTTGTTTCTGGGAATTTCAAGAGTCTTTTCTTTTGTTTTGCAATGTCTCTATAAATAGAAGTGTTAATCTAAGTTGTAAAGACAATGACTTGAGTATATGACTACATGAGATTTTCCTTTATGTTAGCAAATATCTATCCCTAGTTTTTTTTTTTTAATTTTTTTTTTTTTTTAAATTCTTGGAAGGTTTATATTTCCTTGGTGGTAAGCCAAGAAGTCCTTCATCCTTGACTAGTAAATTTTCCTTTTTGAGCCTTAATGGTGAGCTTCTCTTATCTTGGTTCCTTTACCCTAGAAAGTGGATTATTCCTTAGGGGTGGACCAAGAGGCCCTTTATCATTAGTTGATGGCTCGTCCTTTAGGCCTTATTGTTGACCTTCTCCTATCTTGAAGTCATTTATATTGAGAAAACATTCTCTAAATAATTTTGATGACTAACAAACCTTAGAGACTTTGATTCTAATATTAACATTTTCAGGTGAAAAATTTGATGGGATATGGTCAGACGATGTTTATTAGAATCAAAATTGGAATCGTGGTTTACTTTCCTTCCTTACATATCCTGATAAACGACTAGGAATGAGTCAAAATACTCATGCAATGGTTAGTGGCAATTGGTTGGATTCCATACCATATTTATAAGGAGTTTCAAAAGGAATGTCTTCCTAATATCTATCAATGATTCAACTTTCCTATAACAACTTATTTAAGGCGAAACATACTTTTCAACTCGAAACACTCAATTTATGGAAACCCAAACTATTGTATGGGCAGCATAAATTATGGGAAACATCAACCTCGGCAATCTTGAAGTAATCAAATCTTCTCGACAAGATTTGGGCCAATGGGTTGATTGGCTGGATAATCCTCCTGGAGATATGTCCAATGGTCAGCTTGGACTAGAATGGGTATAAGAGGAAGTTTCGAAGCTGAAAGATAGAGAATTCGCATTCACAAGAATCAAAGCTTTTAATTCCAAAGTCCGAAGAGTGTTTTGTGATCTTATACTTTCATTTCCGCTAGCATCATTGTGTAATCATTTAGAGGTTCAGAGTGTGTGAGGAGTTATACACACAAGCTTGAGTGTTCAAAGCTCAAATCTTGTAACCTCTAATCGATCCTTATCAGTGGATTCCAATCAATAGGTTGTAGCGCAAGAGAGTGGACGTAGGCTTGCAAAAGCCAAACCACAGTAAACTTTTGCTTGCAATTCTTTATCCTTTACTTCTTTTTTATTTATTGAGATAGAATTACACAATGGTAAAATTTGACCATTTCATCAGAACTTGTCTCGCTGCAATATTTGATTAAATTCTTTCATTTTCGCACAATCACCTATTCACTCCTCTCTAGGTGATAGATCTAGCCATAGCAATTGGTATCAGAGACCGATTATTCTTAATTGAAGTGATTTATTACTTCTGAGTTAACTATCTTTTGATGGTTAGTAATATTGCACCAAGTTTGATGGAAGGTTAGAGTGATATAAGGCCTCCTTACTTTGACGGAAAAGATTATAACATCTAGAAAACAAGATAAAAGCATTCATCACATCTAAGAATCCGTTGGAGTGGGATGTTTTTCTAAGGGGTGTAAAACCTGAACCTCCCTCGACCAAAGAAGAAGGCAAAAAACTAGAAATTTTAGTCATATCTAATGCACACATTGTCAAGAGAGAAGCACTAGATGCTAAAGCTGTCTATTCATTATATTGCGCGTTATTCCATTTGAATATAATCGAATTTTCTCTTGTGAATCGGCAAAAGAAATTGGGATAGATTACATGTGACATACGAAAGAATTGATCATGTCAAGGAAACGAAGATAGACATTTTTCTTCAACAATATGAAGCCATCAAGATGAAACTTGAAGAATCCACAATAGACATGTTTAGTAAATTTATTGACGTTGTCAGGATTGGTATATCAAAGGCAACTATATCTCAAATGAAAATGAACAAGATTCTTTGAGGACTATCAAAAGAGTGGAACAACATCAAGATATCCATCCAAGAGACTCAAAGGATATCACCTCTTTCTATGGATGAACTAGTGGGAACACTCCAATCCTATGAAGAAGAACATCTGAACGAGGAAGATGCCAAAGGTAAGAAAGCGATAGCTTTAAAGTTTAATTTTGATTTTGACAATTCAGATTTAGATGAAGATGACAAGGACAACGAGGAGATTGCACTCGTGGTAAAAAAGCTTCAAAGAATGGCCAGAAAATGAAGGAAGTTTAAAGGAAAGAAATCCTTCAAAACATCTTAGCAAAAGAAAAGTTTCAACAAATAGGAAATCAAAGATGTGGTCTATTTCGAATGCAAGAAGCAGGGCACATCAAGCCCAATTATCCTCTTCTAAAGAGAATAAAGAACAAGTATAAAAAGACAAAGAAAGCATTGAAGGGCGAAACGTGGAGTGACACTAAATATGAAGAAAGCGATGAAAATTATGCTAATATCTATCTTATGGCAAAATCTGATTCCAAAGAAGAATTCGAGATAAGTAATTTTGATATTCCAATTGAACTATCTAATTATATAGAAGAATTACTCATGATTATAAGGCTATGCTTAGAAAATACTCAGAATTGAAGAAAGAAAACTCAATATTGAGACAACAGGATTCTTTCCGAAAAGGAAAAATTGAGTATCTTAAAAAGGATCTTCTTCAAACAAAAGAAGATCATGGTTCCATTTTAAAAGAAAACAATTCTTCGAAAAAGGAAATTTCAAATGTTGCGAAAAGGTTTTCAGTTAGCTCAAAAACTTTGGAGCATATTTTGTTTGTCCAAATCCCGTATTACAACAAATCAGGAATGCAAAAACAAAAAGGTTTTAGAAAATGATTTTCCAATTCACAAAGAAATGAAGAAGCAAAGGCCTCCTAGAGTTTTCTATGAAAATCATTTTAGAAAACAGTTTATAAAACCTATTGGTCAAAATCTTCTTAAATGCTCAATCTATGGCTGTCATGATCATTATCAAAATGATTGTTCCAAAGGTTGGAAGCCGATTCGAAGGAACTTTCTAAGTCTAACCGATCCTTCTAATCAGAGAGGACCCAAACAAATTTGGCTACCAAAGAATACTTGCACTTGCCTTAATCTTTGTAGATACCAAATAAAAAGATAAACACGTGGTACCTCGATAGTGGTTGCTTAAGACATATGACCGGTGATGCAAGCAAGTTTGTTGAACTTACAAAGTTCAATGGTGGAAGTGTTTCCTTTGGAGGGAATAACAAAGGAAAGATCATTGGCAATGGAATAGTTTGATCACATTCATTTTCAATTTTGGTTTTTTTTTTTTGTCAGTCATACTCTAGGTCTACTCTACACTTACTCTCAGACTTTTGCCCTACCCTTTGCAGGGCGTGGGAGTCGAAACCCACTCCTGAAACTTATGCGTCCCCACCCCATCCCTCCTGAGAAGGTGGGGATTTGAACCCCTCACCTCCCCCTTTTATGTTGGAATGGTGGCCACTGGGACGAATCCCAGTGGTTTTTCAATTTTGGTTTTAATCAAAAGCTATTTGAATCTCAAATTATTTTATCTCTTTAAGAAGTTTTGCTTGAAAAGGTTTTGTCATCATAAAAGAGGGGGAGATTGTTGAGACAACATTCCCTAAGTAATTTTGATGACTGACAAAACTTGGAGACTTTGATTCTGATGTTAGCATTTTCGAGTGAAAAGTCTGATGGGAATGGTCAGACGATGTTAATTAGAATTAGACTTGTGATTTATTTTCCTTCCTTACATATCTTGACAAACAGCTAGGAATGAGTCAAAATACTCATGCAACAACTAGTGGCGATTGGTTGGATTCCATACCATATTTTTAAGGAGTTCCAAAAAGAAAGTCTTCCCAATATCTATCGGTGATTCAACTTTCTTGTGACAACTTATTTAAGGTGAAACATAACTTTCAACTTGAAGCACTCGACTTATGGAGACCCAAACTGTTGTATGGGCAGCATAAATTATGGCAAGCATCAAAACAATCAGATTTTCTTGACGAGATTCAAGATAATGAGTAGATTGGCTAAATAATCCTCATGGAGATATGTCCAACGGTTAGTTTGGACTAGTAGGAATATAAGAGAAGGTTTCGAAGCTAAAGGATAAAGAATTCACATTCACAAGAATCGAAGTTTTTAATCCAAAGTCTGAAGAGTGTTTTATGATCTTATACTTTCGTCTCTATGAGCATCATTGTGTAACCATTCAGATTTTGTAACTTCTAATCGGTTCTTATTAGTGGATTCTAGGCAATGGGTTGTAGCGCAGGAGAGTGAACTAAGGCTTGCAAAAACCGAGCCACTATAAACTTTTGCGTGCAATTCTCTATCATTTACTTATTTTTTTTTTATTTATTGAGATAGAATTGCACATCGGTAAGATCTAACCACTTCATCAAAACTTGTCTCGCTACAATATTTGATTAAATTCTTTTATTTTCGCACAATAACCTATTCACCCCTATAGGTAATAGATTTAGTCATAACAGCTTATCTTTGGTGGGCTGTTCCTTCCTTAAGTCTTGGTGGCGAATTTCGTCAATCTTGATCTTGAATTCTGGTTGGTGGCCTGTCCTTTAGGCTTTGGTAATGATCGTATTCTATCCTACATTTATATTTATCCATCCTGTACACTCTGATTTACACATACTTCCATTGACATCACTCAAAACATCAATCACCCGCCCCCACAACCGCATCTTACCCCCCCTCCCCCCAAAATTTGTCTTCATTCCTCTATATAGTACCACATCAGCACCACATGTCCAAAATTTGCCTCATTGGTCATTCAAAGTTCTAAGAAATGGAAGATGACAAAAGAACTTGATTGCAAAAATCATGAAAGTTATGATGTTTCATGGCACAAAAAATAGTTGGAGGATCAAATGGAGTACATATAAGAACTAAAACCATACTTAATCCTTTAGATGACTATCATTTACTGTCTCTTCTAGGTTTGACAATAAGTAATTTATAATTGTGTTTTGATCGTATTAGAACTTGTCGCTTCTAAATTGAACACAATTGAATCCTAGCATTCTTTTCTTGCCATTTTACAAAGATGTCATCCGTAAAATTTCATACCTACTCAATTCATAAAGCACATAGCTCATCTGAAGGGGGGAGAGAGAGTAAGTACGGTGAAAGGTTATTATATTTGCCATTAGATGAAAGGATACCATATGGAACAAGGTCTAGTCAACTTAACTAATCAAGATGGGGCACAATACTTTAACAACACTTTCATGTGGAAACCAATTTGAAGTAGTGCAATGAACATGTGAATACCATGTTGAAAAGTGTTTTAAAACTCCAATACCTTCACAATGGGGAGATCCATGGGGTCATAAGTCATGCAGATGTTTGGCTTTGATAATAATAAGTACATTAAAAATTCAATACCTTCACAATGGGGAAATACAAGAAGATGCTTAAATTTGAGCATCAACAAATCTAGCTCGACCCACTTTCACAGAAAAAAAAAAGGCCATTGAGTTACAAGCGAAATGTACTCATCAATTGTTTCTTCTTACTCGAACAATCCGATGTGAAATCTTCGTTTCACACCTTTCACATTTGCATTATAATTCCCTCCCTCATCTGTGGGCGTTCGACAAATTACTCACTCAATTTAACTCTAAAAACTATCTACCTAGTTGAGAACCATATGTAAGCTACTTCTTTGGCTCAAAGGTAAATTTTCCTATACATAAGTACCGATAACTCCTCACTTATTCTCTCCCAGAGATAGAGATATATAAGGTAGTGTTTTTTATCTTTTGATTTTTTTTAATTGATAGGCATTGCCAAATTCACCCCTCTCTACATGGATATTCATAATCATGGGCAACGGGGCTACTTATTAATTAATTAAAAAAAAAAGTCATCATGGGCTTAAGCATAAGTGACAAAATAGATGTTATTGTAAATGGAGGATGAAGTGTTCATGTACGTACATTTTCCTCGCAGAAGGAAATATATTACAGTTTCTTGTACTTTTTTTTTTTCAATTTCTAGTACTTTTTTTTTTTTAATTTCTAGTACTTTAAGTAAGGCAAAAAGGTTCAGGTGTTCACCTTTTGGTGAAATTCTTTAATGACAATGTTGGAAGCTAGATATAAAGTCGCACACATGCTGCGTTGATGGTGTTGTCTTTTTGAGATTAGTTGAACCCCTCCTTCTACATTATTGTCTAAAGGTTTGATTATTTTAACAATCCCCAGGTAATAAACATGCCTTCTTGTCTCCGAGACCATCCTACCCCTTTTTTCTGCCTCAAGTGGCCAACAGGTACACATGACTAAAAAGCCATATGGACATCCTCTTATGAGTTGGGCAATTGCCATCACGGAGACATTTTGAGATACGTTTCCATTCTTGTTGATTGGTAATTAGGTAAGACCCGACAGTTTGCTTTAGGGTATTATGATCGCGTTTGCAATCTGTGTCGATACATGTTTTGGTTTTATAAGTTCAATAATTGTCTTATGATGAAATTGGGCATCTTAATTTGTTTGTTCCATAACCTGGGGCCCGACCGTAATTAATCAGTTACCTGGAAGGGAATTTATACAATAACCTATTATCATGATCCCCACTTAAATTTGAGTTCTCCAAGGTGGGGAAGAAACCCACAACTATTGGATCCTATGGACGAAAGCCTAAAAACCTTGTCTTTAGGTCAATCCCAAGGTGGATTGTACATGTTTATATCACTATAATTTTTTTTTCAAGATGTATTATATAGAGTTTTGCTAGCATAACAGTCATTGAAATATTGTGATAATAGTAATCTATTGTGAGTCACAAATTCTTAAAGAAATAGATTTTAGAATAATTTATAATTATTTATAATTTGATTTTTTGTAATCCAATATCACGCAATCATTTCTCTATTATATGTAAGTTTTTCTTTTCTTTTTTCGCAATTCAACTTCTTTCTCACGTCGTGCACACTGACCATAATTCATTTTGCCAGCCCTAGATTGGCTAGATACATTAGGCAAAATTTCAATTTATAGTATCGTGTAATTGCATAGTTCTGACAAACTATCAAATGCATTTGGTGCATGACCCGAGATTGATCCCAACTGTTACTGTTTGGTGCATCCCATACTAAACTTGGTTGATTGCAAACTTATGAGGTTGAATTTATGGTTAAAGAACAGTCGTATGGGCATGTAGATTAGACCTACGACGTAAGTTTGACACTTTACATCATGAGATGAAAATAGTATTATTGGCTGATCCGCCCATCCGAACTCTTTTACGTACGTTTTATCAAAGTCCATGATTTTAGTCATGAGTAGATTGAGATTCTCTAAGTCAGGTGGTAAGTTTGCATCTCTACTTCAATAGAGGACAGGTCAACGCATTAAATATCAACGGTTGAGACATGTCACTTCAATTTCTTTTTTTTTTTTTTTTTATTGTTTCATTTCAGTATTTACTTTCCTTTCATTTTCTTTTCCTTTCTTTCTGTTTTTACTCTTCCTTGGCCTTCTGATCTTCCATCACATAGTTAGCGTTGGCACCTGTACCATGCTACCATGGAACTTTACACCTTGGTCAAAACTAACACCATTGGTGCATGCCTGCTTGCCATGGTTCATGCTTTCTCTCTCTTATTGGGTGACTTTGGACCTCTCACTTAAAAAATTAACTCAAATCGACCATCAACCTCTTGCATAACTAATATGGGACAACTTCAACATCTCCTTCCGCCGCTCCCTCAATGGACCATGGTTTTTGAGGTTGCCTAAGATAGGCATCCTCCATGCGAGCCACTTAGTGTAGGCCACGATCTCCATTGTCTCAAAATAAATATGAGAGAGAGAGAGAGAGAGAGAGAGAGAGAGAGAGAGAGAGAGAGAGAGAGAGAGAGAGAGAGTTGAACAGAGAGTTGAGGATGGTGGCGGTGTCACGGCTGTCGGACAAGAGGCGATAATAGGGGCAAGAGGTTGCCGTAGGTGAATTGGTGTTGCCCAATATAAAAGGGAGAGACATGATATAGAATTTGAATTAGGGATTAGGCTATGTGATTTTTTGTTAATTATGAGGATGTTTTAGTAAGATCAAGGTGATTTGGCGACATGATTTATTCTAAATATTGGTTTTTAATCGGTAATTGGGAGGAAATTAATATAAAATGTCAATTCATCCCCCCAAATGTGGAGGATCCTGATATTTAATGACTACAAGATTTACCACCTAAAGTGAGTATTCCATCATTAAAAAAGAAGAAGAAGAAGACCAATACCACCAGATTGATTGGTCTAAATTTTATCAATAAGATGCACCTAGCATTCTGATGATAATTTCCTGGTCATTTGGGTCGAAATATATAGAGGCAATGCATGGTTATTTTTGTGAAAAAATCCAGTTAATCATAACAACCGACGACATACTTTTGCACTAGTTAGCTAAGTTTCAATTAAGATGGAAATTCGAAGAAGAATGGAAATTAGAAGGTAACCGCACCGTCATATTTCAAAACTAACAGGTGCCTTCTCCACCCGAAATTTTTTCACGGAAACCTCTAAAATTCTTTGGCCTGTTCCCTTGGGAAAATTAGAATTGGAAAGCCTCACTTGGTAAGATTTCCACAAATCTCAATAAGTAAGACTCCTTAAATATGGACAAAGGAAAAAAAAAATAAATTTAGCATTTTCTTTAAGAGTTAGCAAAAGTGACAAACCTATTTGTAAACACAAGAGAGAAGTAGTTGTACTTAGAGCGAAGCCATTTATCCAAGTGAGAGACATAAAGTGCGAGGAACTCATTATAAACACTTAGAGGTGTAGTTAATTGAGATTGGATTAACAATGTTGTGTATAAAGCATGATAATGATTATTGGAGTATCCACTAGGGGGATTGTTGTTGGAGAAAGTTAAGTTCTACATAGCAGTAGGTTCTACACTTAAAACAAGGCGGTAAGGTATTACTCTTCACATAACTGGTTGAATTCTATTTATTTGGACTGCTTAAGTTGGAAGAGAGAATTACTAGGATTTGCCCCAATAGTCGCCGTCCCACATGGGAAGGGAGAGGTGGAGTATTCATATCCCCACATTATTAGGGGGTTAGGATAGGGACTATTTAATCTCTATATGAGTTTCGACTCTCATACCCTATAAGAGGGTAGGTTGGAGCTGGGAGCAAAGTAAAACTGACAAAAAAAGAGAGTTAAAAGAGTGGAGTAGGCACACTTTAAACAAACGTCTATAAATATCGTTTACAAATTTTCTTTACCTAAACTCTTTGCTTTTTGTTAGTTGTATTGCTAATTTACTTTGCGCATAGAATCAAAACTTTTATTAGTGTTGATTCTGCAAAATCGGTTTGTATTTTTTTTTTTTTAAATCCAATTCACCCCTCTTAGTTTCTTATTTGGTGTAATAGTTACTTCCCTATAACATGACCCAAGAGAATGCATCGTTAAGAAATCAAACTTGAGGTTTCATGCTTTTTGAAGTGCAAGATCCTAATTGTTTTGCCAATTAACCAAGCCGATTCTAGTGTGTCTATTTTTTAACACTTCCGTTATTTTCAACTGAGATGGGCTTCGAAATCACCCAATTAAGCAATTATTATTCCAGTATACTAATATAATGAACTAAAAATTAGGTCAATAAGATTGTTAGCCAAAAGTTATTCTAATCTCCATGATTAGATGACTTCCAAGAACCATTTCATACATATAAACTGTCAGATCAGTAACCAAGAAAACTGCTTTTCACAGGTCATAACTCCTAATCTCCTCATTAATGTCTCACAATCAAACCAAAAGCTGCCATAGCATTTTTGTTCCCTCTTACTTGTAAGAGCTAGCTAGCCCTCACTAGTTTTCCTCTGGGGGTTGAACAATCAATTATATTTTAGGAGTTAAAAGGAGGATTTGATAGGATGTGTGTTTAAGTTGGGGTGTCATTATTATTGGAGTTGAACGTGGGGCCGAATGCACATTGGGGAAGGTCTACATGTTGGTGCCTATGTGTGACACAACCAGGTGATTAAGTGATCAAGGATTATAATAGTGATTAGTTAATCCCAATAGTACCGTATTGCTGGACAAGCCTTGACCTACTAGCCCTAAAACATTTCGAAGTGCACAAGAAGACAAACTCTCTCTCTCTCTCTCTCTCTCTCTCTCTCTCTCTCTCTCTACCTTGTCACTATCTTCTGTGCCATCCATTCTTCAGATGCATCTGTTGTTTATATTTCCTTCTTTTCTACATTGTTATCTCGATTATATTGCTACTTTGCGCTTTAAATTACTCTAATTTGAATAGAACAGTGGAACGGAAAGCCAACATATAGTACCAACATCGCAGTGGCATGGCAAATAACCTAATATTTTGATTGGCTTTCATTTAGAAAGCTGTATGGGAATCATCTAGCAGAAAGTTCTAAATCCCAATATAAATACATTCATTGCTCATCTTACAATTTGGCGATTATGTGACTTACCCATTAAACAAATATGGCTCTTTCCCCTGAAATAATTTGCCATGGATACATACATATCAGCATCTATTTGCATAATAAATTGTTTAGATTCTCATCAATGTTTACTTTAATAATTGAATGAAATTTGAATGGCACTGATTCAATTGCATTTCTCTATATGATTTATTCTTTGTTTAACTTTTGTGCACACGAGTGGTTTCTAGGTTAGATCAGCGATACACATCGTATGGGAACAGCCCCACGCAATCAAAATGCACAAACAGGTGTACCTGCTGCTGAAGAGAATCCTACCATCACATGCCATCAACCATGCCACACTCATTCAGATACATCCAACCAAGAATTTTCACATCCATGCCTAGCTTTGTGTCCAGAATTATTCTTCATTGGATCATGTCCCTTCAAGATGTTCATCATTCTGGCGGGACCATTGTCGGGTGCACATCTGGAATTTAGATGGATTTAGTAGAAGTTAACTGCCAAGAAGTTACACTGAACTAGAACACGAGAAGGGCTTCCTAAAGTACACCTTAAAAAAGCTTATAACAGGGCAAAAGGGATACGGGAAATTGAACTCGGAACCGCTAAATAACTCTAGTATTAGCTACAAGTTGAGCGCACATCTATTTTTGCTAAGACCTCAAAATGTCAGAAACGGAGCCTATATAGACACCTACGTTCATGATTCGAAAGCAGGCTATTTTCTATGGATCATATGAAGAATACTTGATATCTATACGAGTATAAGACTTTCGTTGTGTTTTCTAAATTCACTCAGTGGTTTCTGAACTCGACATAAGAAACAACGATGACAAAAGGAAATGTTGATTTCGTCAAACGACTACTGGAGCCGTTAGAAACAGGCCAAGCCCAAGGA
Organism: Eucalyptus leucophloia subsp. euroa; assembly: GCA_017140325.1. NCBI lineage: Eukaryota > Viridiplantae > Streptophyta > Magnoliopsida > Myrtales > Myrtaceae > Eucalyptus > Eucalyptus leucophloia. Next base: position 26,608,214 of record CM029471.1, read on the forward strand.
CGGCCATTGGGGAAATATCAAAGAAAATTTCCCCCCCAAAAAAAAAAAGGAATTAAATACTGGAAATGTCGAGGAGCCTCAAAATTCGTGACCAGGAAATGCGAGGATGCTATTAAGGACAAATTGGTTTGTGAACTCCGATATCTTGCTTTCAGGAAGATTCCACTTCATTAGTCCGCCATTTATTTTAGGGACGTGCGATAGATACAGTAGAACCTACGACCCTGTAAAAGCTCGCGTTCCTTTTAGTAGGTTGCAGAGTGAGTATTCGACAATCCATTATAAGTCTTCCCTCTCGGAAATGATTATATCTTCCTCCATCTCTGTCCGGTGGAAATTTCCTTCAATCATGTGTTTTGTTGGTAGATTACAAGTTGTGTAACGTAAATTTAAGTAAATATAAATCTGGTGCTGTCCGTGTTTGTAACCTATCAATCGGAAAACCGATCAAAGGATTCATTCAAATAGAGAATGGTGGATAACATGATTCAATACTTACCTTGGAACCAACATGCTTCTAATTAGTAAATGAACGGGGAAAAAAACCTTCTATTTTGTCCCGTCGTGTATGGTGTAAATGACAAAACTTGGTCAAGAAATTAAATAAATGTTAGGGGAATTTCGTTCCAAAGACATATTGTTCCAAAATTGTCCTCCAACTACAATTTTCACATGTGATACCAATGGGCAGTATTTATGGAATCTCAAGGAACCTAGGTCAAAAATATGTTATGGTAACTACCAGAAAAATGAAGCTTTACCCCAAATGGTCAAGAAACATATGAAAAAAGGAGCTCCACAGTTGACGAACCCCATCATCAAGCAAAATGGGCAATTGGGTTCGGTTTATGTTCAGCTCTTTTGTCGTTTAAGGCTGCACCTATGCCCAATAACATATGGCAACAGATTTATGGTATAATTTAATTAGGACGGAGGAGGATGAAAGGGATTTTCCATTTTTTAATAACTATAAAGTGCTAAATAAATGAAATCTGCAGCCCATTAAGACGACAAAACGGTATTTAATATTCATTAAAATATACACCCCCGCCTCTTCCTCAAGTGTTTATAAACTATGGCGATTAATGCCTCCTTCCCAAAAGCTAAAGAGCTAAGCAAAGAAAAAATCAGTGAATCCTTCCCCCTCCCCCCACAAGAAGAAAACCCCCCTCAAAAAAAAAAAAAAAAAAAAAAAAAAAAAAAAAAAAAAAAAAAAAAAAACAAGGATCAACCATGACTGGTTCTGGTTCTCCTTGTGGCGCTTGCAAGTTCTTGAGGAGGAAATGCGTGAGAGGCTGCGTCTTTGCTCCTTATTTTTGCCACGAGCAAGGTGCGACGCATTTCGCGGCCATTCACAAGGTCTTTGGCGCAAGCAACGTGTCAAAGCTCCTGGCAAACCTCCCCGTGAGTGACCGGTGCGAGGCCGCCGTGACCATCTCGTATGAGGCTCAGGCGCGGCTGCAGGACCCCATTTATGGATGCGTCTCGCACATCTTTGCTCTCCAACAACAGGTTGCTTATATAATGTGATGATGTGCATATAATTGCAACCGACACTCTGATTTGATGAGCAAAAACCCTATTTTTAGTGGGTTCATGATTTTCTTGATCACGACCCTTGCAGGTATTCAATTTGCAAGCACAATTGGCTTCTCTGAAGGAGCAAGCTACTCAAAGCCTTTGTGCTCCCTCTTCCACGAGAGGGAGCCTTAACGAGAAATATTCTGGAAACAAGGTCATCTCAAACCAAGCCCTTGACGTGCAAAGTTGGTTGCACATGGCAAATCCAAATAATTTGCCTCATCAGTTCAGTTTAGATAGCATGAGCAATGTGAACACAATGCCTTACTATGACAATGGGTCGATGGATTCAAGCTCTGCAGGGAACAATTATGACAATTCACTTGTCCTAGAAGAGAACATCTCCTTTGGGAGCTTAGAAGAGGCTTCTGGTGGTTCGATCTCTTCAATGGATATGCAAACAAGCAACAGGCAGTGGAGTTTCCGGGATGGTGATGACCTCCACTCCTTCGCGTATGGGTACATTCACCATTAGCAAGGCGTCAGCGAGCATTTGGTGAGAGATGAAATTCGGTCGAAGATGATCACCATTTGTTCATTTTTTTTAGATGCTGCTTGGCTATAAGCTGAGAAGAAAACCCTAGAAATGCTCATGCACAGTTAGAAACCCCATTTAAAGCCATCTACTGTTGTTTGTTCTTGTTCGACATAATCCAACAATATTCAGTGGACTATAAGGAAAGGTAAATTTTCTAAAGCTAAAGCAGATTCGTCATCTGGGATGATTAGAATGGTTTTATGTGTTTTTTTTTTTCCCTAAAAATATGATTCACTAATGACCTAAATTCATGACCTAGGAAAAAAAACAGATGCATAGGTTAACTTTTTCTGCGAGACTTTCCCTTCCCTGCAACCCTGAAAGTTTTAAGAATGATCAAGTGTAATCTGATTAGGTCTTCTTTGGAACTTAATGGAAAGAGGTACCTACGATACCCTGAACAATCAAAGGTCAGAGACCTTGAGAAAAGGTGACTTTCGAGGCATATCTAGCACAAAAACTCTCCGGACATTATTTAAAAACTTTCGGATAATTTGCACTTCACTATGTATCTTACCTCACTCAATCCCACTATATAGCAAGCCGGTGTCATCAGATTGATCAAATTCCTACATTGCAGAGGACAGCATGCCATTGAGACCACAACACGTTGCAAATGATGGTCAAAATAGCAAAATGAGGGGAAAAAAGTATAGATATCTGTTTTTTTGGTTGGTCTCATCAACGGATGGGTGTAATAAGTAGCAGCATCAGTTTCCAGAACAAAATATATTGATCTACAAGAGTGCATACTCTTTTTTTAGCATGAAAGCACCGGTTTATCTTTTAATGTCTTGTTTCTGGAGTTCAAAGAAAAGAAGTATTGGTACATGTCTGTGCTTTTGGTTACCATTGAAGTCCAGTAACATCTGAATTTCCTAGGATTGAGTAAAGTAGAGGAAACATTGTGATAAACCACCCTTTCAGACATTGTGATAGGTTAGTATAGCTATAGGTGATCTTTCTCATAACAAGTAATTGAGGAAATGCGGTGCATGGATTCTTCTAAAGACATAAAACTTCGATTCATCTAGTGAATTGGCATATGCATGACTCTCAATGGTTTTCTTGGTTTATTACGAAGTGCAAAACAATTTCTAAAACCTCTTCTTTCTTCTTTTTTCAGGTGTGGCCTCATCTTTTTCCAAAGTAATATCCTTGTAAAGGAGATTAATGATTTCCTGGGCGGAAAGCTTCCCCTCGCATCTGGTAGTCCACTGATTTGGTTAGGTAACTAGATAATATAGAACATATTGTAATGGCAATAGCCATAGCAGCTTCAGATTGCACATAACAATCATGCCTTGGGTTTCTCGAGCATTCACGTTGAAAATAATATAAGGTTGATTGCCCCCTGGATGCAAGAAACAATAGATTAATGTACCATTTCCTGTACTATATTATACACCATTATCAGAATTATTATCTTGTCTTGGATTGTGCCATGTCTCTCTTGCTTCTGATCTCGAGGATCAATAGGAAACAAAACTTGCAAATTGCATTTTATGTTAGCTGCTAATTGCTTACAATGATTCAGACAAAAAAGAGTTTTACCATGAAGATATATCTTACGCAGAGAACCATAAATTTGGTAGATTCTTTATATTTGCAGCTGTTCATTTGAGCTGAAAGATTCCACAATGTTAATATGGGATGATATTGCCATTTTGGAATTGTGATTTTCAGGCAGGAATCGTGAAATATAAGGGATTATACAATTGGGTATGTGTATGTGCTTCTAAGAAGGCCCTAATGGGTGCTAGATCGAGCTGTGACACTTTAGGAAGCAAAACTCTATGACCGACGTATACATTTCTAAATATGTCACCATTCTTCTTTATTGTTTATTGCTTCTACTCATTTAATGGGGTAAAAGTCTCGGGTCCCAACTAATGGTGCAAAAGCACCAACCGATGAGGAAAGGGTGAGTTTTGGAGTTGAGATTCCGATTCTGCTGCCTTCTAAGTTCTGAGATGAAGGAGGGTAGACAAAGTTTGGTTTCAGAGCTTCAATGGAGGTTTCGAGAATATTTCCGTGGTGGAGACGGTAGAGGAATAAAAGAAGATAGTTGAAAGTAAAAAAAAAAATGTAAAGAAAAGGCACAGAAAAAATAAAGATGAAGTGGAGGTGGATGTGGATGTGGATGTAATCTACACGCGGAATTGTCACGTTGGACTTTGATGGCAGTACAAGGTAGAAAGTTAACGGGTCAAATTTGAGTATTTGGTTTTTCTATTGGGACTCGATCTGATATTGATATTGATATTGTTTTAGAGAATTTGGCCTATAATGGTGCAAAAATGTCCACTATTTAGTATAACATCGACGGACACAGATGATCGAACGTGAAAAATTATTTTCTTTTCGTAAAATATCAGAAAATGTAACTTTTACCCAATCCAGTGGTTCACACTTCTGAGTATCTCATCATTCGCATGCTGCCTCAGTTTTTTTTGCCAAAGCTGGAGGCATATCGAATCCTGCATGAGCTGTTCTAGTATGGGTAGACATGGTCCCTGTTACTTTCTGGTAGACTGAAGGAGTTTATTTTGAGGACAACGATGATCCACGTGTAAAACTATTATATTCTAGAGGAGATGAAAATGTTGCTTTAACTATATTTGCACGTCTGCTGGTTGGTCGAGTGGTCCAACATTTGATTGGCAAGTCGAAGATCTTAGATTCGAATCTACAGTGTATTCTCAGTCTTAGGAAAATTGGTTAATCAGTGAAAGATGAGATTGGGTTGAAATGTACAGCCAGTCTTACGCTTCCTCACTTGTACCTTGCGAAAGTACAATGACGGGCTCGCCTGGTTGGTGATTAGTGTTTCATCGGAGCCTTGAATTTCGGCAGTGGATGTCCTAGGTTCCACCTATCCAAACCCTTTTTCTGCTTTCATAAAACATTTGAAATAGAACAAAAATTCTAGTAAGAAAATTTCACTTCAGGAGAGAGAGAGAGAGACGATTGTCTTCACTAATCTGCCCAAAATAACACAAGAACAAAGTTCGTACACAGGGGATGAGTTAGCTACTCCCGCCTTTGATCAAAAGAGGACAACTTTTTGATTTGCCAATCTCTTCATTTTCCTTGGGAAAAATCTCAAATATGAACTTAAAGTGCCCTTATTTTCTCAAAAGAATACTTAAAGTAAAATCTGTCTCAAATAATAACTCAAAGAAGTCATTTAATCTTAAAGAAAGGCCTAACTCGCTGGCTGGTGAACAGATGCACTGGTGAACAGATGCATCTTTAATGCGTATTTCAATGGTTTGATCGAGGTATTTTTGTCCAAAAAGTATTCTTTTTTCCTGTTTTCTTTTTCCCCCATTCATCTTCCTCTTCATCCCACCCATGATTGTCCCTTTTCATCATCTTTCTTCGTCAATGTGCATTGCTTAGATCAGGAACACCGGGATTGGGGAAGGGTCAGTGAGGGCTCAACACCCATGGCCGGTAGTGGACATGGGCCATCGGGCCCTCACTGCAAGGGCTTGCAGGCCGACCCTCGTTAGATCTAGCGAGGTGGCCTCGCTAATGGTTGGCAAGGGCTCGTCAACCCTTCACTGGCTACAAGCGATGGCTTGTAGACAACGACATGGGTGTAACAATGTCTTCTTACATTCAACGACGAACATAAATATCAAAGCTCAAGCAAGTGAAAAAGCCTAAGCACCGGCCAACATAAGCTCTGATTGAGCTCATCATCACTTCAAATCGCTCACCTTGAGCAAGTGATCAAAGAAGACAACCTCGCAATCTCGTAGTTATCGAGCATGTCAATGCTTGCCTCGCCATAGAGCTCTATGACTAAGTCCACTGCTCTAAAGTGATTCTCGACAGAGTAGTCGAATGGCCAGACATAGACCTCAATGCTGTTCCCAGGATACTCCAATAGCGGCGATGTGTCTCACTTGATGGGGTGCATCATCCCCCCATCCTCATTCAGACCAACTTTCAACGTCGACAAAGGTCAACGAGTGCTGTCGAGCCCTCACCAGCCATTGGTAAGGGTCGGCGAGGCCATCCTCACCAAATCTAGTAAGGGTCTACCTACAAGCCCTTGCCTGTGGCCAAAGAGGGCTCGATAGCCCTCTCCCGTTGTCAACAATAGGGGTTGAGCCCTCGTTGGCCTAGATGAGGCTGACTTTCACTAGATCTAGCGAGGGTGGCCTCGCCTACCCTTGCCAACAGCCAACAAGGGTCATGGAGCCCTTGTCGACCCTTCCCCAATTCCAGTGTTCTTAATCTAGTAATAGACATTTGACGAAGGAGATGATGAATAGGGACAACCATGGGTGGGATGAACGAGAAAGATGAATAGGGGAAAAGGAAAACGATATATATATATATTGAATGAAAATATCCTGACCAGGCCACACGAATACGCATTGGAGATTCATCGGTTTGTCTATTGACAAGTTAGGTCATTTTTTTAGACTAACGGACTATTTTAAGTCATTATTTGAGACAGACTTCACTTCAGGTCTTCTTTTGAGAAAATAAGAGTACTTTAGGTCCGTATTTGAGATTTTCCTATTTCTCTAGAGAATTGCTCAATTCTCAAAACCTCTCAACCTTTCAATTTAGTTCTCATAGTGTTCCCTGATTTTCACAAAAGGGAGATGAAAACTTTCCTAGTTTCCCCGGTGTATAATTAACTAAGAGAGAAAATATTGCAAACTCCAGTAGTGCCGCTTGCTATTACCCCAATCCACTAGTTGATTGCCACCTATTTAAGTGGGCGCACTTTTCAGATTTTTCAAATGACTCCTTTTTTTTTTTTTTTTTTTAACTCTTATCTGTCACGCTTTCTTTCTCCTCCATCAATATCTTTTCCGTCGCCACAATCATAATATATTTTCTCGGTCGCGCTATCATTTTGGAAATTTATCAATCACTCATATTCAGAAGCCGAAGGTATTGACTGGGAAAAGCCCCATTGAGCTCCTTGTCAGGAGAGATGGTGAAGGCGAGACCATGACCATCAAGCTTTGGGTGCTGCAGGATGTTGACAGCCAGATTTCAGCAACGATTCTTAAATACATGATTTAAAGAAAATTAATTCATGAACTAGGGGTTTATAATATCGAGACCTCAAGCCCATCAAACAAAATTTTGACCGACAGAAGCCCGGTAGCCATTCAATGCCAACGTTCCAGTTTGATTTTTAAGGATATAACTTAATTGGACACATTGACCCAAATGGAACATGTTAAATTTAATTTCTTTGCCCGTTTAATCTTTCGAGCTTAAAAAGATATCAAGGCGAGTCCAAGACCGATGAGTTTCGGCTTGGCCCGACTCGCAAGTCTGGCCCACAAGCCGAAAGCTTGGCTCGGTCTAGATCACAGCCCATGAACGCTTGTAGAAGTCGCTAGAAAGGCTTTAGGTCCTTCCTTCCAGCTCACAACCTCATGGGCTCTCCAACAGATTCTCTCTCATCTTGTAAGAGACTTCCGCTCCTCTCTTCGAAGGCATGCCAACAAGGACAACCTATTAACCACCAAATTCTCTTCGAGTTTTGATTCACGTCATAAAATACTCTAATGTATCAGAATTCTGATATATATGAATCACATTATGGCAAGTGTAGAATATACTTCCAAGATTAACCAAAACATTTGTGATTTCTAGAAAATTATACCTAGCAAAAAGGAATTCGAATTTTGATTCATGTCATAAAAATACTCTAAGATAGCAGAATTCTGATACATAGGATTCACCTTGTAGTAAGTGTAGAGCATACTTCCAAGATTAACCAAAATATTTGTGGTTTCTAGATAATTATACCTAGCAAAAAGCAAGAGAGGAAGTGTTTCAAGGATTCATAATAAAGTCCACACGATATTACAAGTTTTGCCTCTTATAAGTGTTAGGAAAAGAAAGGAACAAACACAGACCAGGTGAGTGTTTTACCACCCGTGATACAATAGGAAAAGAACATGTGGGTTTTATTTTACCTGTGACGCAATAATGCAACACTTATGCTTGACAGATTCGTTCATGCTATAATTACTGAATAGTGTTAGCTAGAATAACTCCGCCATCTTTGTTGCTATAATGACCTTAAGTAACCAATTATTCAAATTTTTACACCTAATTGACCCTTCTGGCAACTCTCACATGTCATATTTGCAATTAGTTTTTCAACTTCTAGAATTTCTAAAGCAACTTTCGTGGGGATCTTTAATGGCTTTTGTCGTTTAGGTGGAGATTGATTGAAACTTGATGGGATATTAGTGGTATCAGTATGGCTGGCTAAATGGTCAACCATGCTTGGCTGGGGCCAAGTTACAAGCTGAATTGATGGAGCATTAGTGCTTAATCCAAGGTTTAGTGCTAGGCGTAGTCCATTATGATCATACGAGTTATAGGATAATGGACCTCCCCAAAGATTTTGGGACGGCAAAGCTGGATTTAGTGATGATGCTGAATCTTGCCATGGATCTTGCAGCGATGAGGCTACATTGTCTATGCCAGGTTGCATATCAATCCCATAACATCCCCAAAAATCGACATTAATTAGAGCTTGTGTCTTGTTGCAGCCATCTAAATGATCTCAAGAGACATCATTAGCTTTTGTCGGCCATATTTCTTGAGGAATTACCCGATTGTGTTCGCATAAAATCCTCTGTAGTTCCTGATACTCTCGCAAATATGTTGAAATTTGAAGGAGGGAGAGTTTTGACAAGTTTGTTCGGAATCAGTTGAAGTTTATATGTAGTAACCCCAACATTTGCTTGTGTTTTGCAGATATCTCTATTGGGTCGTACAAATACCCATGGCCTATAAAATAAAGTGACAATGTGTGGCTCTAGATCATGTCTGCATGCTCAATGTTATTCTTGCCATGCTCCTAATGGCTTAAACCAACTCAGCATTTCACGAAGATGTTTGAATCGTCCTTCCTCCTATATGATCTGGCCAATGAGAAGGGGCATTTTGGCTATTGGAAACTCAGTAACCATTTCATGAAGGTTGAACAGATGCCAATAGAATCATTTGAGTTCTTCAGAAAATTGTTGATCTGGTAGGAATGACAAGGGACACATGAACAGGTATTTAGGACGTAATCCGCTTGGTCTAAGACACAATCCTCCACATCTTTTGAAAAATTTGAAATGATAGGTCCACATAATATTTTGGATATTCATGAAGAAGGGATTAACTTGGATGTTTGTAAGTATTTTTGGTGAATAAAAATGGGAAATTGAGTTGAGCTTTATTTTCCTTGTCTTGAATTCACCTGTTGGATTTCTTACCACATACATATTTATGGATATGGTAGGTGCAAACTCTACTGGTCGTGACTAAAAGTCAGCAGGCATGTTCTTTTTTCCTATAATATGTTTGGTTTCGATGGTTTCGAATGAATACTTTGAAAGCCATTCTACAAATCTGAGAAATTGAGGGTGTGGCACTCGCTTTTATCTAAACTTTAGCACCTGAAAGGGCGAGGACATATTCATTTTCAAATGTAAAATGATAATTCAGTCCTTGTGCATGAATCTTTCACTTTTATGTCTATAGATTCTATGCTTTTTTTTTTTAATCAATTTCTTCAAAGAGAACAACGGCCCCATATTCATCACTAGCATTTGTTTGTAAAATTCTCTTCATTGTGGAAGGAATTTGTAATGGAGGGAAATGCTGCAAGATTTTTTTGACACAAACAACATAATTAGTTTGTTATGGTCCCCATGGAGGAATATCTTTCTTGAGCATTTGTTGTAGTGGACTTACTAATATTGTGATATTTGGGAGAAAGTCCCTAAGATAATTAACTATTCCAAGGAAATGTTGGACCTGCTTGTGTGAAAAATTTCATCAGGAAACTTTTGCAATGCTTTTGGAAGATAAGGACTAGGGTGCAATCCCATAAATTTGATTTCTCATTTAAGGTTATTCATTTTCTTCTAGGACAGCATGATGCCATCTTTTTTTACTAGCTTGGCAAACTAAGCTAGTAATTTAAAGAAGATTCTCATCTTGGTTAGAGTAGGATATCATCAATGTAGATTTGAGCATTAGCCATAATTAGCTTAAAAATTCTGCACATAGCCTTATGGAATAGTGAAAGAGTTGTCTTGAGTCCAAAAGGTGGCACTATCCATTGAAAATGCTGATTTGAGAAACAAAATTTAGTTTTGTGCCTATCTTTATGATAAATTCTCAATTGCCAAAATCATGTTTTAAGATTGAATTTGGAGTAGACTTTGGCTTGGGCGAGATTGGAAAACAAGGAATTCTAGTGTGGTAGAGGAAACTTATCATCCCAGAGTATTGATTGAGAAGCTGGTAATTGATAACCAATCTTATTTTTCCTCCATTCTGCTTAGCACGTTTTCCCATAGAATGTTTCATAAACCCATTGAGAATCAAATGGCTTATTGCCAACCAACCATCGATAAAGTGTATGATTTGGAAGAGGATTTTCTTATTTGTCATCAAATTTTCCATTAGTCTTAATGGGAATTAATGCAACCTTGTCATCAATGAATCTACTCGAGAAAGAAGATTAGTGCCGTCACTTGAGAAAGATTATTGCTGGAGGAAACTAAGGGTCCGTTCGTTTCACGGAAAATTGGCCAATTCCGGAAAATATTTTCCTGGAAGTCATTTTCCAGGAAAATGACAATATTTTCCAGTGTTCAATTAAAACTTGAAATGTTTCGGAAATTATTTTCCGGTATTCGGCTAAAACTTGAAAATGTTTCAAAAAATGTTTTTCGGTGTTCAGTAAAGAAAATATTTTCTAACCATTATGCTTGGGAATAGTTTAACATAGTTTGGATTCATGTTTCGCATCTATTGCCATTTTAGATAAAAGGATTCAGCCCCTACATCGAGTTTGCAGATTCGATGAGTAGGATTTTACTTCAAACCGTTTGTAAATTAAAATATTATGTCCTCAGATTTGAGGTAATTTGTAGAGTTTGAGCAAATCAGAAAGTTGGAATGGTGTTTCACTCTTGCAAAGTAGGGTTCTTTGTGCCAATCAAAACTAGGGGTCGAAATCATAGATTCAAAGCAAATCGAGTAAATAATCCCTTGTAAGATAAGCAAAATGGCATCATTCTGGCTCAAAGACATGTAACTTCATCGTCATTGGTCACATCGGATCCCAAATAAGCTTTCTTTGAATGAAAGAGTTAACAATAAACATTTTCTGTCCCTCAAGTAAAGGTTTGTCTCTACATTTTTTTTTTTTCATTCGACCGAAAATTTTTATATGAAATTGAACGATATATTACAATACATTTATCAATAATACTCACGTTAAGGGGTGGCGGTTCCCATTGCTCATAGATAATGTCAATGCCCCATCGACACGAACCGGATCTTGTTTCTCTTTTGATCAGAGCTGTGGAAACTCATGCGATTCAGCACTCGAGATTTACTAGGCTTGTACGCACTCGGAGCCCACCGATAATTTTTTTTTCTTTTTCTTTTTGGGGACTTGGGTTAGTTGGGGGGTGGGTTTGGTTCTCATGGATAGTCGTTTCTTGGTCTTCTTGCCACTATCTATTTCTTACCCATGCTAAAAAGTAGTTCCTAAATCTTCCACAATATTTGTGGAACCCATCCTGGTAATCATCAGTGGAATATTAGCAAGTAAATAGTGGCGAATTCTCCATATGAATCCATAAGAGCATCATAGATAAATTAGGCAAGCAGAGGGTCAATTACAAAACACTGCTATTTGACTACAGGTGTTAAATGTCTGAATCCAAAAGACAATAATAACTACCCAGTTGACCTATGGATTTCATAAAGGCAAAAAAGCACCCTTGCTTTAAGCAACTCATTCAATTCATACTCTTTTGACCAGCAAACTCATCAGATCAAGCTATCAAAAATCTTGTGTTACCTTTGTTATCTTGACACTTCTACTGAGCAACTTGCATAAAATTACTGAGCAACTTGCATAAAATTACACATCAGTGGAATTTTGGTAGCCATAATATGTCTACACACCTATCTCTTCATCCACTTTGCAGTAGGTTGTCTAGCCAAAAATGCTTGTTGATGCAGTCAACAGAGCATCAAAAATCAGTTCTCGATCACCATCACAATCACAATCACCAACCATACACCCAGAGACAAGTATATCACTAATGATGATGTCCTTTGCTTAGAAATTTATCAACCCATACTTTGTGAAGGGTCGCGCTCTTCACCATGAATGCTTTTCCAATTTTTTCATTTTCAATTAGATGGTCAAAAACTGATCCAAGGGTAATTTCATTGTATCCATCCACTTTCATCACCTCATTGTAGAGTTGAGAGTAATAGATTTGAGAGTGATCCGCATCCGTATGAGCCAATGACTTAATTGCCGAGCCCATCTCTCCAAGTTGTGTTGAAAGTGCAACATACTTGTCATCATTGTTGCAACCTTTTCGCCTTTTGCAAGACCTCTTTTCTAAATGCACAGTAGAGGACCATGTTTTCGAGCCCTTCATCAACTCATCGAAGTCATCGAAGTCATCACCTAAGTCAACAGGTGAGGAGTCAACTTCCGTTGCATCGATGTCCCCGAACTGCTTAGCAAAGCTTCCGGTGGCTATATCTCTCCCAACCACCACAGCCATCTCATCATACATGTCAATCATTTTATTCAAATACTTTTCATGAGAAGGATGGACCTATAAATGCACAATATTCATTCAATTATTAGTTCCACAGTTAGATATGAAAAAGAAGCTATTAAGCAGACAACACTTAGGCTTCAAGCTATGACAAAAACACGTTTGAAGCCCTTCATTTGTTTGTTCTTTTAGTCATTTTCCCTTCACAATTACGCCTAAATAGAAATTGCATTGTCAATCCATCTTTGCAAGAGATGCAAGATCAATAAGATCTAAAGCACGAGGTTTTGAAAACGCCTATCAATGTCAGAATTAGCACCTCATTTGTGAACACCTAAATTGCAGAAGACATGGTGCCTTCTTAGTCTCTCACCACCTAAATCGCAGAAGATAAAGAGAAAAGAAGCAAACTTTACCAACCCTAGTCGCGTTCCAGATATACCAAACAATCAAAATCAAAATCGCAGCAGCAAAAGACATTGAGAAAATTTTCAGACATATAAATTGCTAGTATGATAGTTAATATTAAATTATGCGTTACACTTGTAACAAAAACAGAAACAACACCAACACAATAACCTACACCAACACGATAACCTATGGCTTCAATGAAACAGGGGTGACTAACAAGTTAATAATCTGTTTTTTTTTTTTTTTTTAGTCTAGCATGTTAGCAAACGCATTAAAGTTTAAAAATCTTGACTGAGATGGTTAGGAAATTATCCCTTATATGCTGAGTAAATATATAAAGACACATAAAACTGCTTATGTGAAACATTGGCTAAAAGAATGTATTGAGCAAGTGATGAGAAAAATTACCGACACATATTGATCAAATTCATTTTTCCCAGCTATGACCATTTTCAACTTGTCATCCCAACTGAATCCACTCTTGCCACGCACAGTTTGAATCATCTTCCAATTGCTTTTGACTGTCTTCAAATGGTTGTCAACATGGTCTGACTCACAACAAACACTAAACTTCTCATTTATTGTATTGACAACTTGAGTAATTGAAGAGGGTTTGAATCTTGTTTCCTTTACTAGCTTCATCAGCGAGAATTTCAAGTAAAACACGTTCCATGAGCTTCGACCATCTAAATTGCTTGACCTTCTCATTGTTTGCCTTACTTTTACTCATCATGATAACTACGTAACAGCTTTAAACATTAGAATAAGAAAAAATATGATGAAGATGGACACATAATAAATATTTAGAGATGATTATCATTAAAGAAATGAAAAGCACATCTTCAAAATAAAAGCACTCAAAAGAAATAAAAGTAAAACTATTAGCTTCTTCTAATATTTTGATAACTAATCCACATTGCATGTGCAATCCTATCCCTCTTTGATGCCCATATCCTATTTTCCTCCCTTTCCTCCCTTTGAGAAAGTTGGATTCTTGGATTTTCTCTTTGAGATTCCATTTCTCTATTCATCTCTTCCATGATAGAGCATTGGGATTAGCTTTCATAAATAAAATTGTGAATGATACAACAAGCTAAGACAACATCGACTTGTGTTCTAAATGCCCAAAAAGGTTCTGAACCCAATAGTCAAAAACGCTTCTTTAGAACTCCAAATGCTCTCTCAATAGTAGTTCTTAGAGATGGATGCCGCAAATTGAATAGTTCCTTCTCGTTTTCAGGAGGGCGATCACTAAACTCCTTCAAATGGTATCTAACACCACGATAGGGAGAGATGATGCCATTTTGGATTCCATAACCAACATCAGTAAGATAATATTTTCCTAGAAGTTATAAATAAGTTTATTATCAAGTTACTAATCTCAATTCACATAATGTGTGTAGATTCAATTTTCTTACCTCTAGGAATGTTCAATCCATTCGGCCTTGAAAGTGCATCAGACAAAATACGTGAATCATGAGATGTGCCTTCCCAACTAGCTAATACATAAGAAAATCTCAAGTCAAATGTAACGGCGGCTAATATATTTTGCGTTGTTCCATCCTTCCAACCACGGAATCTTCCTTGAATTTCAAGAGGAATTGATGCACGTACATGAGTTCCATCTATTGCTCCAACACAATCCTAAAATAATCAATATAGTTACCAACCATATACTAATGAAACTTCTCAAGCAATTTATAGACTTGTTTTTTCAAATTCCATACCTTAAAATATGGATAAAACCTTCGACTGTTACTTATCTCAGGAGGAGTGGAATTGCCTAGTTCTTTCACCATATGCTTGTATAATTTCAAAATCGCTTGCAGGACGATTTTGAAATATTTATGAACGGTGTCTATTGATCTATGAAATCTTCCCCCAATGACTCTAAACCTCACATTATGTCCAATGATATGACAAAATATCATAACTTGCTCCATAATAGAAACATTTACAGTAGAGCGCAACAAATTACTTGCACTAAGTATCTTACAAAGGTCTAAAAAAGCATTCGGCGTCATCCGTATTTGATCTACACAATGAGTATCACCACTATATAACACACGATTCATATATAACTCTCTCTCATAATCTCGATTCACATGAGGCTCTCTCGGTATGCGATTCTCCAAATGATCATAATCATCCATAACTAATGTGATAACTGTCATAACCGCTGCAACTGCACCCGTTACCACTGCTTGAATTTTGTTATCCATCTATATTGGAACATAATAATCATGAAACACAAATTCATATGAAATACAAGAACAACAATACTAGAAGAACCAGAAAAATAGGGGACAGCAGATGATTGTAAGAATGTATTACCTTACTTTGTCCGTGTCAATGTGGATGTCTAGCTTAATCAATTTCCCTTTGTAGATATCTGTAATGTTATCAAGTTTAAAGTGAGAAATATATCATCTTCAAAGAAATATGATTTAACTTATGTATTAATCATGCAAACAAGTATAGTTGCTGAAATATATCCACCAATTCTCGAAATGTTAAAGTGAGAAGACATACGATCTTACTGATTATTCATAATATTATAGGACCCATCATCATATAAAAGAATGACAGAAAATAAGAAAGCTGATGAAGAATCAGAAAACCACACATGGCTGACACCACATGAAGGACATGTACATATACATGGCAAGAGCGACAAATCTTCAGTTTTTACTCAGCTAATCATTGTAAAGTTCTATTTAGAAATCATACATTACGGCTTACCATAATATATACCCGATCATAATTATGACAGTAATATGTTAGTCTACAGATATAGGCATATATCCATGAATTCTGCAAAAAGAGACATGGACTGAGGAGGAGGATAAGATACTAATTCAAGCACACATGGAGATTGGTAATAAATGGTCCGAAATAGTGAAGAGACTCCCCAACAGGACCCAGAACTTGATCAAGAATCACTTGAATGCCACCAAAAGAAGGCAATACACTAATTCATCTACATCTACATTAGACTTGGACTCGTTACATCAAGCTTTAATGTTATCGCCAAGATTGGTAAGCTTTTCTATAGCATTAGCGTCCTCCTTCATGAGAGCCTTACAACCGGGCAATAGTCCTGTAGTACATGTCTCCATTGTCCTTCCCACTGGTTCTCTGAATCACGTCTTATTCCACATTTTTCACCTAATCTATCGTCTTCAGTATATATTATTGAAAGAGAAAGCATAATATTAAGAACGTTTGGTAGCAGAAGAACAACTCAACTTCGATGACTCGACCAGATAGGCTTTGACCCAGAAGAATTTAAGGTTCTCACTGTTGAGGTAAAAAGCATCAAGAGAGCCTGTTATACTGAAACAAAGCGAGATGTAAGAAAGAACAAAAATTGGTTAGGCGGATATGGTTGAGAATTTTTTTCTTGGCACAGAGCAGGCCAGAGATCTCAGATTCGTAACTCTTTTACATTGATGAGGCTGTGTCCATGGCCTCATCCCACAATGGAAGAAAAATCATACAATAACGAATATAGGGAAAAGAAAATGAAACTGATGCGTGATGGGTTGAGTGATTCAAGAATGGAGATTTTTTTAAGGGGATTCTTTTGTGGTTAAGTGTATGGAGTAGTGTATACGGTAAAGAAATGAAAAGGAATTAGAAAAGATAAAATGATCTCCTCCCAAGGTATAAAGGTCACGCCACCAATCGGAAGAGGATCGAGATCTACGAAGCTCACCACCAAGGCCTAAAGCTTCCACCAGCCAAGGATAAAGGACTTTGGGATAGGAGAAACTCACCACAACGGCCTAAAGATTCCACCAGCCAAGGATAAAGGCTTCTTGGCTCACCACCAAGGAGTGATCTACGCTCTAAGGATAAAGAAACCGAAAGGAGTTATCCACTCTCCAAAGGAATTCACTCAAGTTGAGGGAATCTCACCATTCTCATTCATGAAATTCATATTTCTCATACATTGGATAGTTTCCCCTATTTATAAGAGGATTTTAGCCTTAGAAAATATTAAAAACCAACTTTAATGACCTAGGAACTGAAACGTTCGACTCTTGAGCTACATAAAAATAAAAACAACTAGGAACGTAATAAAAAGTCTTTATCACATGAACTAAATGCCTTGAACTGAAACGTTCGATCTTGAGCTATAAAAATAAAAATAGCTAGGAACTTAGTAAAAAGCCTTTATTATGGGAAATAAATGGTCTTTAATCTTCGGCCTTCCACATTCTTGAGCCGTTAGCTTTCCGTGTTCTTGAACCTTTGGCTTTCCATATTCTTGAACCGCTTTTGTGAACCTCTAGCCTTCCCAAAATTCGAGCTCCTCCCTTGACCAGAAAATAATCCTTATAAAACTTCATCAATTGGTCATACAACACATCTAAAATGGCCTCCCATTGATACCTATCGATATACCACAAAGTACCGATAAGTAATTAACATTATTCATTCAAAATGATCCATCGAAGCACATAATGCCCAACTTCTTCATTGGCTTGAATAAGCATTGATGGTTCTGAGTTGGTCCATGGAGCTATGTTGAATGCTCCCGCATTAGAAACCTACCATAAACTTTCGCTGGGTCTCGTTTACTCCTCCTCCTCCTCCCCAACGCGCATTCAATTGAAGGATCGATGGAATCCTCCCCCAAAAACCCTCTATACATGCAAACAAGAGGAGAGAGATCTATGAGGACGCTTCAATCCGTGCATACGCCGCTTGAAGACAACTACGCGTGGAAAAGTATGAACTGACTAGCAGTGAAGAGGAAGCAGGGTAGGTCGCGGAGATCAAGCACCGCTGGACGAGGGGGAGGCTTCGCTGCTGCTAATCATCGGCGTCGAAGGAGGAGGACGAGATCACAGGGCTTCGTGAGGGTGGAGATCCAGCACCGCCGGCCCTGCTGTTGCTAATCGTTGGCGTCAAAGGAGGAGGACGAGATTAGAAACCTAGGGCTTCGTGAGGGCGGAGATCCAGCACTGCCGACCCCGTTGCTGCTAATCGTCGGCGTCGAAGGAGGAGGACGACGAGATCAGAAGCCCTAGGTTTTGTGAGAAACAGGGCAGAACGAGAAAGAGGGCAGAATAGATGAGTAATGAAAGATAGAGCATGCGACGGGAAAAGATTTCCTCTGGAAAATGATTTCCTCTTTTCAAAAGAGGAAATCATTTTCCAAGATTTGATGGGCAAATTTTCCTTTGATCGGAAAATATCTTCCTTGACCATTTATTTTCCGCCATCCAAACACCGGAAATTCCGGAAAATATTTTCCCGGAAGCTATTTTCCGCGAAACGAACGGAGCATAAAGCAACATCCAAACCAAATCCAATGTATGAGATTTGTCTAATAATTGTTCATCCGCCATCGCTTGCTACCAAAGAGGATACGAGCTTTTTTATACGTGCAAGGCTTGTGAAAAGATGTAATGGTAGAATAACAATGGAAATCATGATATTAAATAGAAGGTTGATTTACATGAATGGAACGTAGAACAAGACAAGAGGAAATGACTAAGGGCAGAGAATCTGTAGGTGGCACAAACATGTTATGAGCTGCCAATGTGGGATCACCAAGGTACCTACTTCTATATTAGGAGAAGACAACTTTGAAGAGGAAGATTCAAGTGTGTCATCTTTAGGAAATAAATCCATTGAAAGATTGGTAAAGAAGTGGATAGTAGAAAATGAGTCGAAAGGATGAAGAGATGAGAACATCTTATATTCCTAAGAGGTAATATGACGAGATGCAAGTAGATGATCAGGGATAAGATCTCAATATCTATATCATTTGTACTCAATGCCATATACAAGGAAACCAACATAAATGAGTATGGGGTTCTAATTCTTGGATTCATTTGGAAGGAGCTGGACAAAATAAGTATTGCTAAAGACTTGAAAAAAATTGTCATTAGGAACATTGACACACGAGTGCTCATAAGAAGACATGTTACTTGCAATTAGTGACAGAATATGATTAATACAGTAGCTATGACAAGAGGCTGAGATTAAGCGAGTGCATAGAACATCTAAGATGTGACTAAGTTATGCTCTCCTCAAGTATTTTATTGGGAAGTTCCTAGATAAGAATGATGAATGATAGTACCATCTTCAAAAATAATTCTAAGAAATTTTGTATCTCTATATTCCATTGCATTATTAGTACGAAAAAATTTGATGTCTCTAACAAATTAAATTTTGATCATGGTAACAAAATCATGATATATATGAGCAAGTTCAAATTAATTTTTTATACGATAGAGTAATGTATAACAATAATGATCATCAACAAAAATCACAAAATAATGAGATATTCCCCTAGTGAGAGAAGGAATTGACCTCAATGTAGAGCGGATTATGAAATGAAAAATTATTTTACTTATAATATATTGTGAATGCACCCTAGTAAACTGGAATAATAATTTTTGACTTAAAAATAATGTAATAATAGAAAAGCTTCTTCCATAAACTTTCTACCATTGATTAAGTAACAAAAGAATTTACTCTCCTTTATAACTTACACAATGATTTTTTTTAAGGAGCGGTGAATAATAAAAGCATACATATGGTTAAAGGAGAATAAATTTGTCACATATGTGTTAATTTGAGATTTTTGGTGGTTAAAATATTAAGGATTAATATTACACAAAACTCTAAACAAATATACTTGTAGTAAATTTAACTGAAACTAATTTTTTTATTGCAAAAATTTTTAAACCGATACATTTATAACAAAAAACTACAAAATTAAAATAACCGTGATAAATAGAAAATAAAATCTCAAATTGATACATTTGTCAATTTTTATTATCATCCAAATAATTAATTTGAAAGTTAAATTTAACAAAAATTAATATAAAATAAATTTATCATAAGTATAGTAATTTAGAATAAATTTATCAAATTTTATCTATATTAGTTTTGGATTTTTCCTCATATTAGCTCGCGTCCGAGAGAACTAGTACAAACGTGCCACGGCCACTCGGTCGTCTCTGGGTATCTCTCTCTCTCTCTCTCTCTCTCTCTCTTGGAGTCTCAGAGCACAAGCAAGCCGTAGCATCGATGGCGGAAGTAGAGAAAGCAACCGCCGCGAGGGTCCAAGCCATCGCCCAGTCCAACCCGCCCCAAGTCCCTCCCCAATACATCCAACCCCCTCAAACCCGACCCTTTTGCTCCTCGCCCTCTCCCTCTCCCTCTCCCTCTCCCTCTCCCGCTGGGGCCGCCGCCAGGATTCCCGCGATCGACCTGTCCGGACTCGATCCGACCCGGGACCGGGTCCGGGCCGAGATCGGGCGGGCTTGCAGGGATTGGGGGGCCTTCCAAGTCACCAACCACGGAGTCCCCAGCTGGCTCCTCGACCGCGCCCGCGCCGTGGGCTCGTCCTTCTTCGGGGATGTCCCCATGGACGAGAAGCTCGCGTACGCTTGTGACCCGAGCTCGTCCGCGACGGAGGGGTACGGAAGCCGTATGCTCGAGAACGACGACTCGGTGCTGGACTGGAGGGACTACTTCGATCACCACACTCTGCCTCTCTTTCGTCGCGACCCCTCTCGCTGGCCCACTTCGCCTTCTGATTACAGGTTCTTGATATCGTTTTCGAATTCCATTGGTTTGAGTGAGTCTGGTTTTGTCGATTCTTGGTAAAGGGTTCGGTCTAAGAAGGAAATCTTGCGAAATGTCTGTCGTTGGGTGTTGTAATTTGAGGACTGATTATTAGTGGAGTAGTGTAATGAGTGTTAGAAGATGATGGGTTGTTTTGTTGGCTATTTGTTCGGGCAGACAAGTTATGGCTGAGTACAGTGATCGAATGGGATTGCTGGCGAAGCAGCTACTGAGCCTAATTTCAGAGAGTTTGGGATTGCCAACTTCGTGCATTGAGCGTTGGGTGGGGGAGTTCTACCAGAACATCACAATTAGCTATTACCCTCCATGCCCGCAACCAGACGTGACTCTTGGTCTGCAAGCGCACTCTGATATGGGCGCAATCACCCTTTTGATCCAGGATGATGTTGGGGGACTTCAGGTTTTGAAGGACAAGGAATGGATCACAGTCGAGCCGTTGTCAAACGCCATTGTCGTCCTTTTGGCTGATCAAACTGAGGTTTTGCCTTTTCTCTTGAATTTTTGTTGTCACTGCATTGCTTGATTCTCCATGCTGTTTTAAACAATCTAAAACATTGATTCAAGAGCAGCACATGATGACATTTAAGCTCATTGACTTATGTTGTGATATGTTATAGGCACTGTAGATGCTTGTTACCATTGTACCAAATGATAGTCTCTACCCATCCGTGTCGTTCTTTTACTTCATCCTAGCATGCCACATCGCCGAATCTGGACTCTGAATTCAAGCCACATCATTCTCCTTTAACAAGAGGAGTTGAGGTTTATTCAATTTGATTCCTTATGGGAAGAAATGTGCCAAAGTCCTTGGGGTGAGATGAACAGCGGAGAAATTTTTTTTCCAGGAGTAATCTCAATTAAAACTGCTGTGCATGTTCAAGCAAACACTATCTTTGGATTGCTCTAAAAGTAATTGAGCTCATGTTTTTCTGTGAGTTGTAAGGCATCAGTTTGGTTTCCTCTGGGAATTTGAAATGTAGCAAATTGATTGCCCTTTGTATTCAACATTATCAAAAAACCATTGGCCATCAACTGTGGTATGTTACCCAGGAGCTTTGTTCTTCCAACATATAGAACAGGCCCTTTTCGCTAGGTTTTTAGTCAATGTTTTTTGGGCTTTGACTTTATCAAAGAGCCTGCAGCTCCCTTCCTTCATGAAGTAGAGGAGGGGCACTTTTCTCCCAGAAGTGCAGAGGGAAAATGGGGAGCACCGTGAGGAGTCATATTTGTGCTGAATTATGAAACCGCACACTCTAGTTCATGTGTTCATGTCCTATGTAAATCATCTCTTCTACACCTCAACACATTTCCTTTTCTTTTCTTTCCATGAGCAAGTGCACTGCTGATTATTTGACCATTGTACTTAGCATATCAACTAATGTTTGTTGAACTCATCTTCTAATTACACTGAAATTACGTTTCCCATTGACTTTGAACCATAATTATTTATGATAAAAAATGGAGATTAATGCTCTGCCTGTAATTGATACTTCTATCTACTTTTTATTTTTCTATGCTAATATCAGTGTAATCTTCTTGCTTAGTGCTTACATGTATCTTTTGGTTCATATTAATGGATTGATGTTGGAATTTCATGATCGGGGCAAATCATTTTTGCCAAGTAAAGGCATTTAAATACTTTTTGACTGATTTCAGGATGCAAATTCAGAAACTTCTTATTCATTTTGAACTGCTTAAGAAGAAAATAAATTCTTAAGCGTTTTTTTCTGTTTCTCCAAAACCTCCTAACTTCTAAACCAAAGTTGCAGCGATTGCTTGATTTCTTAGCATTTGCTTGATGATTCAATTCCTTGTCAAGTGAAGTTAATGGTCTACGTAACTTTCTGTAGTTGGTCTAGATGACTTTTGGTACCTTTAAAGATTGCATCCAATTTCACTTGCCCAAAAAAGCAAAGAAAAAGATTGAATCCTGTTACAGTGTGTTACCTGGTTGGTTTGGGGAGTCTGAAACTTGAACACACTGTTCTTGACGTTGATCTCCTAAAAAAGATGGGGTTGTATTGTCTTTTGCCTCTAGTTGTGGAGTTTTTTTAATGTGTACTGGATATATCAAAGAAGTAGCTACATTACTTATACTGTCCTCGTTGTATGAAGACATGAGAGGAGAGAAAATCTGCCAGACAATGCAAGTTTCTCCCAACTTTATGGTATGTATATGCATATATATGAAGCTGTTTTTTTTGTGATAATTGCTCTTTCATGCATCCCTTCAGTACAGTACTTTGTCATTAGTTGGTGTTTGATTGACATCTCTTTATTATTGATACCTGAGTTGTACCCAGTGTACGAGCTTACCACAACACAACCCAATAAGACAACTATTGATACTGGGTTTATTACCCAAAATTTCACTTCATTTCTTAGTCTAGCAAATGATAAGTTGGAGTTACTCCTTGGAGTTCTGATTGGATTGTCTTATGTTTCAGATTATGACCAACGGAATCTATAGGAGTGCAGAACATCGGGCAATAACAAATGCGAGCAGGGCACGGCTTTCAATTGCAACATTTCATGATCCTTCGAAGGCAAGGAAGATATCCCCTGTTTCCGAGCTGGTGAGCGACTCTTCCCCTCCTCGATATCGCGAAGTTGTGTATGGGGACTATGTGTCTTCATGGTATACGAAGGGACCTGAGGGGAAACGGAATGTTGATGCCCTTCTGCTATAAGTCTTGGCTTACGGAAGATCCCCAATAATAACCAGATGAGTGAATAAAAGGAAAAGAGGGTATAGAGAAGGCCACCAACTTGGTCACTGCTTTCGTCCTATATGTCCACAAGCAGCTTTCGAGAAATGGAACTGTTGACCAAGCGGACAGGAACAGTGATGAAAACAATATGCATTGCTCCTCTTGGAGGTTTGCTTTGTTCTTGGTTTTTAAATTCTTGTTAAAACGAGTAAAGTTGATTGACTAGCCACCTTCTGAAAACACACGTTCTACTCAAGGGTACTCACAGATGACAATTCTATTTCAGTTATAAATTCAAGTTATTGTGGACAAACAATGAACTTCTTTGGCATGTGCCATTGTAATTAGCTTAGGTGGTATGGTCAATATATATTGTCAAATTTTACGAATGATCTGATTCCATTTTTTCTTTGGTTGATATGTGAAATCATTAAGCTGACATGTCTCCTTCCATCAGCATGCAATTCTTTCTCAATGCCTGCAGTATTGCATTGTGATATCAAAAATTAGCTGGCACTCCGTGGGTTAAAGTAGCCTTTTGACATCCTTGACTCTGAGAAGCTAGGGGGAGTGTCCTAACTTTTGGTTAGCACAGCATTGTAAAGAAATTGTGTCTTCCTGTCTATCCTTTCATTATTTTGTTCTGGCACAGACTAGGAAGTGCATGTGCTGCTTTAGATTCTGCAGTCGAATTGAGCGTATCGTTGCGGAGTTGTCCCAAATCTTGTCTTGGAATAAAAAGATTAACATTGTTAACAGAGGCTATCATGTGTCTTTGTCCTGGTTAATGCAAGAAGAAAACTATTGTTCGGACATGTAAATTGAACACAGAACACATACAAGCCATGAGCTTGGGGAAAATAATTGGGAGACTTTGAAATCTGGCAGGGAGTAGTATGTTTATTATTGTGCATCTTCATCTGCAGCAGCAGCATCGAAGAATGTTTTGACGCATGCGTTGTTCTGACTTCCTGCTTTGCCGTGATTTTTGTGCGTCTTTGACTGCAATCTGTGTTTGAAAGCCTTGAATCAACATTGTCAATTGCCGTGACTCTGGTGGGTTCACACTGATTTTCTAGAAAAGGTTGAACCAACTGCGGAATTCATTAGCTGTCACGAGGTGTTGACCGAGGGCGCTGCTGTGACTGGGTGAGGTTATTCAAGTGCTCTGAGAAAGCTGAACATACAGTTTTTAAGGCATATGGTCGGTAACACTTTTTGCACGTTCCTTTAATGGAACACCTTGTCTAGAAAAGCTTGTCGGACATGAGAGGTGTAAAGGAGTCCAGTAACTCACAAGTGCCTGGGTCCTGACTCGATGATTGCTCAAGATTGACTTGCCTAATTTCGACTCGGCCTTGAGTTAGTTAGTTGACTGGTCGAGTCAAGCTCGAGCTCGTTGATATTCAAGTAATGAGTCTAATCAAACTTAATCAAGCTTCTAATGTTTGTTTAGAAAAATTTAGTAGTTGTAAAGTAAACACTTAAATCGTTGAAATGACGTACTTTGGCGTGCTCACCAGTAGTGTATAGCTAACATGATCCCAAATAATGGTATTCTAGCTTATTAAACTCGAGCATGATCTCGAGTCGATTATCGAGCATCAGTATACAAGTCAAGTTTCGAGCATCAACTGTATGGGTTCAGCTCAAGCTTGGTAGCTTATCAGTTTGACCATGGGTTTACTCGAGCCAAAAGAATTGAATATACCTTATTTAATAAAAAAAATAAAATAAAACTACGTGCAAGAGTCAGAGTTCCATCCGTGAGAATGGTCAGAAATGACAAGTGACGAAGAGTACAACAATAGTCTAATGCAACCAAAGAACCTAACCAAATAAATAGGCCAAAAAATAATAAGACATGCTTTTTCATGCAAGTTCTGTCTATTTTGCTGATTTGGCAATCTATATCAATGAATGTATGTATAAATACATATTTATGGAAAACATCAGTTTTAGAATAATTGTATGGTCAGATGAACCTCTATACATGCATTCATGCGTATAGGTATAAGTCTTAGGATTATTGTATGGTGAAGGAGTTTCTATCCTTATGCATTCTAGCTCTATAAAGAGTGCTGACCGCTTGGTTCTTAAATTTGAGAGTTTATTAATAGTAGATTCATATAAACAGAATTATTGTAACTACTCCACCAATTTTATTGGAGTGAAATGCTCAAGTAATTTGTTGCCATCAATAATGTGCGCTAAATGGAAGCAATCATCTGGATTAGAGAGAAGTTGTTAAATTGACTCAATTAATTGGTATTATAATAGGCTTAATTTCCTTTAAAAACCGCAAATTTAGGTTTAATCTCAATTTTGCCTTGAACTCTTTTTCATTTAAAAGAATCACCAACTTCCACTATAGTTGCAAATCTTTCCCAATTTCAAAAGTCATCATTAGTTTCTTGATCAATATCAAAGTTAATTAGAAAATCATTATCAGAACTTGCGTCTTCATCAACACTCTTGTTTGGGTATGGAAGTAGGTAATCTTGAAGAAACTAGTGACGATTTTTAGATGTGGAGCGGATTTGAGACTACAATGAAAGTTTGTAATTTTTTTTTTTTTTTACAAGAAAAAGTTGGGGGTGAGGTAGGGATTAAACCTACTGTTGGGATCTTTTTAGGGAATTAGGCCTACTATAATGTGAGTAATAGAAGGGTTCACTAATACATATTTTATGTATCTTAAATCCCTTATCATTATTAGGAAGGACCTAAGCAAATTGGATGTTTCAACTAGTTCTTAGGAATCAGAGTGTAGAGCCAAATTATAAAATCCTATCTATCTTATATATTGATCAAGAGATAACCCAATTACGTTATCGCTCATTAAACTCATATAATTAGCTAATTTATTAACTTTTTAAGATAAATGATTCCATTGTCAATTGCAGATTGTTGACAATCATCCTCTTCAAGTACACCTTTGTGCGGTCCATGGTCTTGTATAATGATGATGCGGTCCATCGTCTTGTGCAATGATGAATATAAAATTTATTAACAACCAAGTCTCCAAGATGTCAGAAAGTTGCTTGTGACAATTAAGCATCTTAAAAACAATAACAATTTAACTAGCTGAACATGGACACCAACATGAACATGGACCCCATAAAGCATATGCATAAAACTTTTGTGAAATCATTGGCAAATTATGAGGAAAGCAAAAGGCCAAAAGGAATTTGAAATGGGATTCGGAGCTCTAAAGAACCCCCATTAGCCGCTTCAATTATTTAAACCGTGAGATAAATTGGTGATTTAATATTTAAATTTATAGCATAGAAAATACTAGATTCCAAAAGAAGAGTAATCACATATCTAGCAAACTTTAAAGCAACATTCCAAAAGCACTCACATCATTCTTGGCGATTATCAATATATAAGGAGGATGCTGCTTGGCTATTGATATCATCAAGATTGGAAATAACAATTGATGTAGAGTGCAGTGTTATTGGGTGCTCATTGTCTTCGTTTTTTTTTTTTTTGCTTTTCTTTTACCCTTTTATTTGGAATTACTTCAATTCCCGACACAAAAAACAGGAAGAGGCACGACAGCCAAGAAGGGCACAAATGACATTCTGAGCTTTCACATGTCATTCGAATCCTTCCATATGGTTGGCATCTGTTTAGGTCCTTGCAGTCAGACATTTACACCCAAATGAGTTAATACATGACCCACCTCATACTGATATTTCTTGCATGGACAAAAGAGATGCAATGATGAGCTAAGTATAAATTATTGCATCTCTAGATTCGACATATATTACACGTCAAGTAACAGTGAGATTTATATTGAACCTCGTATGAAAAGACACGCATCTTCTCATATATCATCTATGCACGGCATGAGGTGCCCTATATACCATGTAACATGTAAAGTCATTATCCTATGTAAATTTTCTTTTTCAAGTATCCCACACCGTATGTATTATACTAGAATATATAAATCTCCCTTCATGCTTAATGACTTGACCTTTTGAGCCGAACCTTTTAACATGACTGATGATATTGCCATTACTATCAGTTGATTATGGCCCATTTTATGATTCGTTTAGTTTATACTTTTTTATCCAACCTTTTAAGTAGAGTTTTCTAGAGAAAAAGCATGATTTGGAATCCCAACGATTCTTTCTCTCTCGCGTGCGCACAAAAACACATAAAAGACGAGCAAACTCAAAACTGGAATTAGTAAACACGACATATCAACACAGGTCCGGTATATATCAAGAGCCCTGAGCAAAAGGAAATCAATTTCCATCATCTCAAAACCTAACAGAACCCTAATAATCTTTCTCTAGCACGCATAAAAGCATGCATCCACAAACCGCGCCTGCATGAAGAAGAGACTTGGCGAGGTCGAAACATCAACGCATCATGGTTATGTGGCTTATAGGAATAGAGATGATCAATTTTGGTGAAATGAATCATACAGCCAACATATGGGACAAGGGACAAGAGGGCTAAAGGAAAGAAGGCAACATGGCGAACTATTTGCTCAGAAGGCGATCTAGATGTCTCTTGGGAAAACCCACTTGGGATTAGCTCAAGATCAAAGATGAAGAAGAGAGGAAGAGTCGATCGATACGTACCCAGAAAGAGGCTCGACTGATGCAACTTGAATAGAAAAGCTTTCTTGAAAACTGTTGAGGGGAATGAAGCCTGGTCCGAAATCACCAATCCAGTTTCGCATGAACACATGCGATCAAAGCTCGATCAGCAACCCCATGGAAGCAAGAGCAAGAGAAATGATCTCGAACCAGACAACATTCCCCTCAACCTAACTCATCATCTTCAGAGCACAGAGAGAGAGAGAGAGAGAGAGAGAGAGAGAGAGAGAGGATTGATATGGCCATGCATTCGTTTTGGATCTTTTCGTGGAGGAGGGTCCATGAATATATATGTTAAAAGTGTAAAACGACATGGAAGTCCACTTTCTACACCGTCCTAGTTTTACTTTTCTTCACACGTAGGGTCAAAGACGTTTAGTTAGATCTGTCCCGGCGATGCCTCACCTCACTGCGGAAACGAAAACCTTGTTCTTAACTAATTTGAATGCTCGAGCTTTTCGGCAGCCAGACACGGCTTTATTGGGACCTTAATTAAGACGGCTGGCCACAAGTCAATCCTCTAGAGCTAATCGCGTTGTCGCGAAACGTCCCGCGTCGCCAGTCTCTTTTGCTTTAAGGAAAGAAGAGAGTCCAAGGTTGGAACTTTGAATTTTCCGAGCGTTGTTGGAGGAGAAAAATATTGCACTTCTCATGTAAAAATCGATCGATCGAGAGAGAGAGAGAGAGAGAGAGAGAGAGAGAGAGGAAAAAATCGACAAAAGATGTAACTTTAAAAGCGTTTGATTTGGATACTGACAGATGTCGGCGTATTTCACTTTGAGTATTTCCGGAGGTCTTACTTGCCATCTTGAGAATAGAGCTTTACTTGTTACTTTGTCGGTGGGGCTTTCCTTCTCAATGCTAGTGGTCTCTAGGGCTATTCTTGTGCATCCTTGAACACGAAGTTGAGCCGAGAAATTCATGAATATACTACATCATCAATATACGTGGGATTACTGGCATAATGATGTATAAGTCTCGAGTCTTTTAGGGTTACCCAAGCAATTGGACATGTCACACGGACCCGATATCTATGAGGCAAAAAGGCCCCGGAATGGCCCCAGTAAGTTGGCTATACTGCAACTCAAACACATGATTGGATATCATGACCTTTGATTTGGTGTCGGGTATCAACCAACTTGAATTAAGGAAAAATTATATTATGCTTTTGCTAATTTAGTTATAAATCTCTTAATTTTATTAATTAAATTCTAAATATTTTGATAATTTGCCAATTGAATCCATCTACTTATGTGAATGCCGACCGTTAGAAGGCGCTAACATGGAAATTTTTAAATAAATATTTTGAATTTTTCTATTTTTTTCTTTCTTACTTTCTAGATTGAGAGCCAACGAGGGCATTGTGACCCTCACCGAGTCTAGGCAGAGGCTTGTGCGCCCTCACCTAGTGGCTAGTGAGGGTGTCACAGCCCTCACCAAAGCTAACAGGAGCCACAATGTGCTTGCCCAATGCCGGCCTCAATCCAAAATACGAAAATAAAGTAAAGAACATGAACAAAATTATAAAAATTTCAAAAAATCATTAAAATATTATTAAAAAACATTTGCGTTAGTGATGGTTATGCCATGTAGGACAGTTGGTATTCATGTCGGTAGTTTTTAACCAAAATTGGCATAATATATTTAATTGGTAAAATGCAAAAAGATTTAGGATTCAATTGACAAAATTGAAATTTAACAAAAGCGTAATGGGTTTAGTATTTTTTGGACAATTTTTCCCTAGAATTAACCCTAAAGATCATTAGTGATGCTTTGCTTCTTCTTGCTAGTCGCTACTAAACTTCAAACGTGGATCATAAATTGAAAACCTTTAAACAATTTTTTAAAAAAATATGGACTTTCATTGTATGCAGAATTTCATGTGAACCAGAAAAATCACATTAATCCTCCAATTGGCTAAGTATATATCCAGGATATCTTTAACCAATCTATTTCACCAGATTGCCAATACGATTTTCCTCTCCTCTCACGCAAAGGATATGTCCTTTGCTTCCCACTAGGGTAAAGGTAAGCCCAAAGTCCATTAATGATTGGATACTTTGATCCCGAAGGTTATTCGGTGTCCTGATGCGACGCCCATATCCGAAATTTAAGTTAATGAATCCATTTCTTTTCCTATTAAATCTGAAATTGGACCACCTTTATAAAATGGGAATTTTGAAAAAGAGACAAAAGGGACGGATAGAGAAAGTCAAAATAGGTTCTTAACGTGTTATTCAACCCTTGAATATGGGTATTATTTTTTTATAGACTCCCAAAATTTGCGATGGATAATTAGGATCTCTTTGTGGAAAAGTGGCTAAAGAAGTGCGTCGTGGTGTAGGCAGACCAAAATAACGAATTTCAATCAAAGTCATGATTCCTCAAAGAAGAGGAAGTAGGGAAGATTTTCACATGGCCACAGTGTCTACGCTTCAATGTTTCACATTCAACACCGGGTACAATCAAATCTACAATCATAAGACGGCAAGAAAGTGAATAAAGCATTTTGAGTAGTTTTGCACTTTCTTCTCTTTTTGACAAAAGCATTTAATTTAGATGTGAAAGGTGAATGTTGATAAGAATCGAATGGAGCATTTCTCAGATTCTTGACATTGTATGGCCATAAAAGAAAATTTGTATCATTGTGTTTTGTTCTCTCGTCTACCACCGTTTGAATCACATGAAATTTATGTTTCCATACACATTTTTAGGAAAATTTCCGAAAAGCAGAATCCTAAACTTTTCCTCATGAGACATCAATACCTCACACTTTTTCGACTAACCAGCGCCTTAAATTTATACCAGTGACCAAAAATTACCTTCACGGTTCCACCCATAGTGGCCGTCGAAAGTCCTACACGGCAGCATGCCTGAACACCACGGTGTCCGATGTTTTATGGCCATCATGAACGGAATTCTAAGAGAATGTGTTTTCAGGTCATTAATACAACTTTGGGATTCTAGTGAGACTCAAAAAAAAGTTGAATGTTAGTGTCCCATAAAGAATATTTTTGGATTTTTGGTGGGATTATTCCTTCTTCTTTTTTTTTTTTTAAATGACTAGCTCCTTTCCTTACATAGTTGAAGGTGTGCGCCTTTGGAGGTATTTTCGAATGCAAATGCATGGTAGCTTCTATTATTGGCCACAATCAACTGTATTCTAAATGAATTGACATTTCTAACGACAAATCATTACAGAAGATCATCATGTGGCGAGATTACTAGGTACCGACAAGTCCAACCAGCAAAAGCTTCAGTTGCCTTGATTTTCTCCAATTATGTAGATCTTGTACTTTAGTCAAATTTTTTGTATTATTCTAATGATAATCGTCAAAATACAAAAAATTTCATAATTACCCCATAACCAACACGACAAGTATGAAAAGGTGTGATTTTACCGCTTCACTAGTATGCGGATTCTTCCTTCCAATGCTGCTTTTTATTGCTCGTGTATGAACTTATAAAACCTAAAAATTTGTAGATCTTTGACTAATTATACTATCTTCTCTTACAAATTCTGGATCATTATAAGTTGAATTTATAAGCACTTGTAAAAAAAAAAAAAAATCATCTTTGATAGGACAAAAACGTGATGCGATTTTAGCCCACTTTTACTGAATTCAGCAGTATGGTGGCGCGAAAAAAGAAAATATAACTCGGTGTAGAAGTCGCGGTTAACAGTATTGCTTTGACTCACACAATTTCCAGCTAAGTAATTTCACAAAAAATTTAAGTGGAGTGAAATAAAATGGATTATCCTCGAAGACCAAAGTGTTTTAGGCAACTTAAGTAACATTGATACCGACACGACACGACACGACACGATACGCCGACCAAAGAGAATTCTGACACGTTATATATTAAATGTATATTTTATATATAAATTCTATGATTATTTCAATCAAATTAATCTGATTCAAATTCACAAATAAATAAAAAATAAAAATCCTACGATAAATTTACACTAAAATATTAATCCATCATTTATTAATATCATCAATTATTTCAATTTGACAAATTCAACTCCATTTCAATAAATCCATAAAACTTGGAAAAAAAAAAACAAGTAATTCACATTTTAGACTTGCGTGTTAGACTTGTCAAAAGAAAAAGAAAATATTTGAGGTAAATTGTGTATCATGGAAAATAAGAATCAAAAGAGAAGAGAATAAAATATTAAGTTTTTATTCTTTTCTAATATGTTATTTTTATTATTAATTTTTATTTTTTTCACATATATATATATTTTTTCTTAAGTCACATATATATATTTTGACCCTTCATTTATCGAAATTTTTTACAATTGACATCGTATGTTGGAATCTTGTGTTGGAAACTCACATAGTGAAATTCCAATTTAAGTGTCGGAAAAGTGGATCAAGTGTCGAATTCTTTGACACATATTGACCGAGTGTTGGAGAGTATCATACATGTGTTGAAGTGTTTGACATAGTACGAAAGCTCTTAGATAGTGTCGGCGCTTCTTAATAGGCAACACAAGTCCAAGATAGGCAAATTTGCTTTACCAAAAAATTGATCCCAAACATAATAAGAAAAAAAACAAACTACAAAAGCAAGCAAGTCCAAGATGGAGAAGGGGGGACGCACTAGATAAGGTGTGCGGGAGAGAGAAGTCATCTGGAGCAATCATGAAAACCCAGCTAAATGACATGCGCTTGCCAACCATCAAATTCCCTGTTGACCCAACAGCTGAGAACCAGTATACAGGAAGCAGTTTTATCTTCATCATTTCACAGGACTGAACAAGGAAACAAACAAGCGTTTCTCAGCAACAGCTCAGTAATACTGCCAAACCATCGTTTGAAATGGGGCCATCCCAATAAAGGTTAGCTTTTTTGGGCCCCTATGCTCTTTGGAAATGCTGGGTGAGAACAGAAGAAGAATGGAACTTTTAGAACAAGTGAAGAAAGAGGGGATTTCTATGTCAATGGTCAACTAAACACAAAAGGGGTTGAATGAGATGCCAAAGCGAGGTTGGGAACAGCATCTTTGACTTAAACCTAACAGAGACTCTCTCTTTTGGTCTTGAATTTGGCATATAGACAGATCAGTTCCTTTCTGCAGACACGAGGTATAAAGTAAACATGAAGTCCTACCTGCATTACCACGACAGAACCTTCATGTCGGAATCAGTCAACGCATTTGCCTGGAGATCCAGTTGGTTCTGATTTTGTTACCTCAGCAAATAAATAAATAGGTTAAAAAATAAATGGCCACGGGAGATTGTAGCGTGATTTATCATGAGCTATTCAGATCATCCTTAAATTTTCTGTTCGTTAAACTATCTAGAGTAAGTTCGTTTATGCATCTTGCATTGAGCGAAACTCGAGTCGGCGTTAATTTCAGCATGGCTCTTTGACAACTACGAGGAAATGACAATAAAAAGGTAAGGGCGCTCCACATTGTTCAGATCCAGCGATGATCCATCATTGACTAACAAAGACAAAGGATAACTTTTACTGTTGAGAATCATTGTTTTCCCAACGTTAAGTAGAAAGTAAAGATTGGATTTATCGATATACGTTAAAATAAAGTAAAGCAAAGCGTCTAAATCTCTTCAATATTGATCACAGTAAATACATGACGCCTTCTGGCCGACCCCCCCCCTACCTGGATGCTTTCAATGACAAAGCCACTTCATCCCCCAAGTTGGTTCTATTTTCTTGGAGCACTCAACTAACTGTAAGTTAAATATCCGAGAACACGCCTGCAAAATTTCAAAAGCTTACCTAAATTGCGATGCTTCTAGGTCTACAAATCAAAGAAGAGGAGGAAGTTTGGCGTACTACATGTTTTTCCCGATATCACAGGTGGAATTCCATGTGGGGCAATTGCTGCTCTGCCAATCCCTTCAGCTTGTCCACAACTTTATGAGCGAGATCACTATAAGCTCTGGAAACAGTCGACTTGGGAGCCGACAATACAATAGGAAAACCTTCATCACTACTCTCTCTGATGTCTCCTTCCAATGGTATCTGAGGGTGGAGGGAAAAAGGAGTATGTTAACACTGAACAAAACATGATTATTGTTAACATCAGAGTGGTTTGACTTCAAACTCTGCTGCACCTTCACTAACTCGCGTTTCCGAATGCATTTGCCTAGTATTCGACTTTTGAAATTTTAAAGTCTTCCACGAATGGACCTAAGACAAGGTTTTGACCAGCTTACAGCCAAAACAAAATTTAAGCTACCATACAAGTACAAGATGCAGAATCCATTATCTTGAGTATGCTCTGATCTTTATCCACAGAATTCATCTGCTTGAGATTTGGTCATGTAGCCAATGCAAGCCTATCAACTACATATTTTTTAAGTACATGTGTAGACTGCTCTAGACTTCAGAAAAGTGGAAAAGTGAGGTAAGCTTGTTAACTGGCGATGCTGATATGTAAATAGGAACTCCCCAAGATATGTGCAGACCACATATGCCAAGAAACTTATTATTACAATGTAGATCGTATTTGCTTGACTTCGCAAGATTGAAAGGATCCAAGATGATAAGAACATCTTCCATGTTCAACACAGAGACCAGCTAGGATATTTGTCAGTTAAATAAGCCAACACCCATTCACATAGAATCAAATGGCAAACTCAAAAGCAAAAAGGAGAAAGAGATCCTACAAAAGATTTCATGTAATTTTAAGTCTTAACAAAATTAAGGCATTCTTAAAATGTAATTTCAGAGTCTCTGGTGTGGCAGCACATAGGAGACATCACACTATTTAACATACCTCAGCAATACACTCAAAACCCATCTCATCGGCTGTCTTTTGAGTTCCTCCTTTTCCGAAAATGAATGAAGGTTCACCACAATGTGGGCATTTAAAGTAGCTCATGTTCTCTATAAACCCCAAAATCTGCAGGGAGAAAATCTATCACTAACTTCACAGGTCAAACTACTGCTAGAATTATGGCATCCAATTCAAGTCAAAGATATAAAGAAAAATAATAATAATGAAAAATACACTGTATAATAAAACTGACTGCCAGAGATAGATGTGTCTATATTAAATTACCCAGATTCAATCATGACGTTCACATGACAGTGTTCCAAGAAGTATAGTTTGATAAATCGAAAATTGTTAAATCAGAAAGGTCAAGACAAAACAGCATAAACCAAATCAAGGGAATGACATAATGCCTCTGTATCAACCTACCCACTATGTTCAACTACATTAAATACTCCAAATAACTACTTACACTTCCAGCAAATCACATTACATTTAGCATCATATAAAGCCCATGTTTCCAAAATAGACTTCTCAACTAGTACTTTATATCCATTATTTTTATACCCATTAAGAAACCACTGGAACAATGTTGCAGTGATTTAGTGAAAAATGCAGTCATGCAATATTGAACACACACACACACACACACACACACACAGACGAAATGTGAAATTTTCTTGGAAATATGGCATTCACAAGTAAAGCAAAATGTAGCTTTGGAAATAGAGAATACAAGTTACTTTCACAAGTGCAAGATGTAAACTGTAATTCTTTTGCAAATACGAGATGAAAAGGTGAAATCACCTCTAGAACAACTGCACAACCTGACTTTCCATTTCAAAAACAAGCACACGCCATATTCTAGCATCATATGCATGACATGATCAGTTACTACCAAAGCCAGTATATTTCTTCTCCATTCAATGGAGAATTTCATCAAATGGTCCGCAAAAATTGAGTAGGAAAAGATTATGCAAAAATCACAACTCCCCAAACTAATCAAACTCTTGGAGGAGAAAACACTTCTCTCCATTACACGAAGTTCCACCACTCAAATAAAGGCAGATATTCCAATGACCTTTTAAAACTTTAAACAAATGGAAAACTGCTTCCTTTTTTCATCGTTTTATACTTTGCCAGTTTGAAAACTCAAATCGATAAGACACTGCTTTTCATCAGCCAAATTCCTTAGCTTCCTTGTGATTGTAAAGTGACCCCTTAAATGAAATACACAGATCATGAATATTGCATTTTATCCAACCAGACATGACATTTAAAATTGATGAATTTACTGTAGAGTAAAAGATATTGTATTCATAAAATTCTGCACTCCCTGCAAATACATTTGTTCAAAAACCAGTCCAATTTCAACTCAACCACAATTCCTATGGCTGAATATTAGCCTATTGGTCCTCCCATCTGAGTTTGTACATGACGTTGACAGGAAGCCATAGCCAGCAAGCTGAAGAATAAGATACAAGATAATTGATGAAGGATTGGAAGATGTTCAATTATTTGTGTAAGGGAAGGTAAGATATCCAGAAGATGTAGTATGCAGAATATGAACTTGAAACATGCAGGAAGCTTTTCATAGTGCCCAAATTTTTTTTCTCTAGATTTGAGTTTTATATCCCAGTCAAATCACCAGAAAAAAGATAGCTACAGCTAGGCAATAAATGCACACAGGTATGGGGTGTATGGCTGCGAGTATCTTTCCAGCTTCATGTTTTCATTTCTACAGAAAAGAAAAAAGTTGATGCTTTGGAGCCAATAATGCTTTGAATGTTTCAAATAGGGAAAAGATGAAACATGAATATTATTAAGAACATTACATGACACTGGTTTAATCAGAAAAAGTAAAATAACATAAAACGTGCCACATGAAATACAATGTCCAATGGCAGCCATTTGAAAGTTCTTATCGAAAAGTTGAAATATGAGAAGTGGAAAACTTTTCGAAAGCTGAATGCACAAACTCTAAAGAGAGCTTTCCCACATCTCAAAAACTACAAAGATATATGCAAGAAGATACACAAGACAATGCAAGCGACACAATTAGAACGTTGTTTCCAAGGTAGCAATCTCTGTAAGTTACTCATGCTGTCAGCAATTTTGCAAATTCACTTCAAGCACACTACATAGAAAAGGTCCAGAAAATGATCATACAGGAACTTGAACTTTAGCAAACATCCTAGCTCCTCTTCGAGCATCGATCAAGGCAACATCTTGGGGAGTTGAAACAATCAATGCACCTGCCAGCATATAACTTAAGCTTATAAATGAACAAAGAAAGAATAGAAACTATTGGTGTAACTTCCAAAATAACCATCAGAAATACCAGACACTTGACGTGCATCAAAATTATGAAAATGAAGCAAAATGTTTTTATTAAAATCTGTTGTAACAAAGAATTAGCTTTCAAGTCCGTGATATGTACTGATGCAGAACCATTTCATAGTAAAATAAAACCATTTCAAGACCTTAATGTTTTCGACCAAAAAAAAAAAAAAGACCTTAATGGAGCAGAATACAAGTAAATCAAGTACAAGCTGAAATTCTGAATGGAAGATTTTGATTTTTTGGATCAGTCCCTTACTGGAAGAATTAGAACCGAATTTCTTTTCCATTTATCATATTTACCTCAACCATGAAAGAATTTTTCTTTTTTTCACTTTTTGCATTGACATTTAATTCAAATAAATAATTCAAATATTTGAGCATGAATGTGGGAATGCCTGTGTATTTATTCGGTGCACAGGCATGTATCTATTCAGATGTATGTGCGCTTTCAATTACCCAAGAAACATGTGGATGTAAATTCTGGTTGAAGTGAAAATCCTCTGTATCAAGCTCTGAACAATTAGTTGACTCCAACACAACAAGAATGGAACTGACATTTAATTATATTTTAAAAAATGGACCAAAAAGAAAGCACTAGCTTAGGCATGAATAGCCACAATCAAATGGGAATGCAAAACTTTGGCGGGGGCCGATAGATTCTCCTTTTTGGCTCAATTACTCTTCAACATTACTCAGCCACCTTAAATACACTTTTGAATGATTCTTTCAAATTGAGTACATTTAGCTTTGGCATTGAAGTACCATTAGTTGTACCTCTAGAAAGGATGAGGCCAGAGAAAAAACAACTGTCTTTCAATTTCCCTTTTCTCCCATCCAATATAAAGGGAGGGAGATTGGTGCAGCTAGACCTCATGCTATATACCAAGGAAGGCCTGGCACTACCACTAATCCAATCCTCAACATCAATTACCGAGTTTTTTCTGATTAACTAAATTAAATTAGATATTTATTAGATTACCTGATAACTGTAGCCTCTGCGTCATACTTATTTGTGTATCACCCGTGCCTGGTGGCATATCCACTACAAGAATATCAAGATTTCCCCATTGGACTCCCCTTGTCAATTTTTCAAGAGCATTCATTACCTGCAACAAGAAAGATTCAATATCTTTTACAAGCTAAAGCTGTGGAAAAATTTAGATTGTACAAAAAGTTGCAATCGCCGACCATAAAGGATTATAAATGCATTAATTGGCATAAAGGTCCACTGAAACAGTGCAAGTTCCCCAAGATCACCTATCCTAAATTTCGAAAACTCCACCAAGGGTATACTTTCTAAACCAAGAATCTTCAGTACATCCAATTACTGTGGCTAAAAAGAGGATCGATGTGACCACTCAAACTGCCCCTATCATGCAGTGACACTTACAATCAGCCTATATACAATAGTTTAAGAATCATAGCCAGATTAGAATCATTTAATGACAAAGCAAGAGCAGATATTCCTCTGTATCTACTGCAATTCTAGAGTGGTAACGCCTGTCAACTAAGATTTTCTCTTTCCTTTGCAAAATGTCAATACTTAACCCCTTCTCTAGTAATTCCTGATGCATGCAAAAGATGAAGCTTTGGGAGCTACCAATCTGTTCTACCGAAGTCCATGTGTCGTAGGCTGCCTTACTATCTTAGGATCCACATTTGGGGAAAGATGACTGAATTGTCACTTGAATGTGTTAAGGAACAAAGACTGGAATATAGACACTAAGGTGCCTGTCCAGAGTGACATGTTGGTTGTGCTGTATGTCAAAGTCATATATGGAGGCTACAAGAGAAGCCATCTTTAATGGCAATTGGCACATCATTTGGCAAAAATTCATGGTCAGATTTAGGGGTGTACAATGGGAATCTCCTAGACCGGGAAATGCTCGGACCGGACTGGACCGGCTAGTTTTGGGCGTTTCCCCAAGAGGGCGGTCCAGTTTCCGGTTCCCACTTTTGGAACCGGTGGCCGGTCGGTCCGATTCCCGATTCCAAGGTGGGAACCGGACTGACCAGACCGGTTATATATATATATAATATTTTTAAATTTCTTAAGAAACAAACCTTATTTCCTCCCAATTTCTCCTATTTTTCATTTTATTTTTGGCCCAAAATAGCAAATTTACCAGTTCCACCAAACTGGATCGGACCGGTCGGTCCGGTTCTCGGTTCCACCTCGGACCCAGACCAGACCAGGAACCGATCGGTCCTAGTCAGATTTCAGTCACTTTTTCTTTGTGAGATCATCAGAACATGTCAACATTTCTGCTATGAAGTTGGACAGGAAGTCCCAAAAAGATTACTACTGAATCTTGGAGCCAGACATCTCATGCAATATGTCAAAAGCCTATATTTGGCTAAAGATGCAGAAGATATGCAAGAACTGGTGATCACGTTCCTTTTCTACGCATAGCACTGAAAAAAAAATTGTCCTTTGGAATCTGTTACTGGCACTCTGCACCAGTTGTCCTCAGAGAGCTGAGTACAAAGAAAATGACCTATCAAACATTTTCTCCGTATTTCGTATACTACAACCTATGAGTTTTCAAACTTCTACCGTCAACCCAAAGCCTTCGAATCCATGCTGCAAAAGAAAAGCCAAAAGGGGGCTCGAGCAGGTGCTCTTTTAATCACCAATCTGTTTCTTTCAGTGCCATCCTTTCATCCAGCAGATAACATGGGCCTCATAGTAATAAGATATCATTTAGATGGCTTACAGATAATCCAATCACAACATCTTCTTTTAAAAGATTTGTGAAAGGATAGATTGGACAGTATGTCGTACCATAGGGCCTCTCCATACGATTGGTGCATCCTTTTCAACAAGCAAACCCATTGACATACACTTGACTGCATACATCTCAACAGGAATCATCTTCTTATCTGCCAAATAATAAGAGGGGATTAAATGCACGAATATTCTTGACATCTATGTTATGTTAAGATAATAAGTATTTTTTGAGCAGATGACTGAAAAATTAAGTCTGGAACTGTGATAAATCATCATCTATGTCAAAAACTTGCAGGACAATAGGATAGAGAAGCATTGTTCATTCTTCTAGTTCTCAACCTTAACTTACCTAGAAAAGCTACTTTGTTGCAACCATACCCGCTTATTGAAGTTAAAGTCCATTTTACCCACAGTTATATGGAAGAAAAACGATAAAGAGCTCCTGATAAGATCAGCATTATATAGGTAATCTTTAGAATTTCAACTTGAGATAAATTTTATGATCTTCAAATTGCACACTGCTATGCAGAAAATTCAAAAATGTTAATTGCTTACCTTCAGTCACATCTGGCTTCTCATGTATGTACATCATAGTGGGAACAGATGGTCCATAAATATCAGCATCTAGCAAGCCCACCTTGAGTTGACACACGTTAGCAAGTGCAACAGCCAAATTAACTGCAGATATATTGGCATTAGTTATCTATACGCATTATAAACAATACAATATTTCGAACTTCATTTAGCTTAGTATTAAAAAATTAAGACATGACCCACAATTCCTTACTGCTCTCCAATAGGCCCTTCTTCTTTCTTTGAATGAACATTTTATAGTCCCCATGCCACAGAGTGTGCACCTTACTTCTTATTATCTATGAAATTATCTTTAATTGTGAAAGAAACAAAGACAATTAGCATATTCTTCATCAGTAAGTTTATCATTTCATTTCCAGATATTGTATGTAGGAGAGGCCCTCCCCACTAGAAGCTCATTTAAATGTTGAGTGAACCCAATCTACAGAAAATTTATAACCCAATTTGTGCACAGAGTCCTCTATCTTGAAGTAGCAACTCACTTCAAAGCATTGGAACAGGACATATCCTCTAATGGACAATAAATATTATACTGTATATAACATTAAAAATGCTATGTAAGCTGACTATTGTGTAATAATCTATTCCTTGCATACAGAATGTGATAGCAATAAGCATTCCAGGCCAACTTTCCAATAATAGTATTATTTGTTCTTCCATTGAACATTTTAATAGCCTAATCCAACTCATCCTGCCAGTGACGGACTTCCCTACTGAATCTCAACAACATCAAACTTCTTTTTGAACAGCAATAGAGATTAAGCAAGCACCACACATATGATCACTGGATTCATTACAAATCCCGCACAAGAGAGGTATACTTGATACTATCAAACCAAGTAAATAATCTGTGCTCAATTGGCAGTCTATTAATAATTGTCAACCAAGTTTTAAAAGAATGCTTGGGATATTCAGACAAAACCAAACAAGTAGATGCCAAGGTACTTTTGCAGCTCTATCTCTGAGAAGTTGCCAAGCATTATTGACTGTAGAACACCATCTGAAGAACTCCAAATAATTTCACAGAGGAGTTAAAGGGATATAAAACCCACATAAAGCAACTTGAATATCCAACAAAAAGGAAAACGTTGCTGGTGGAGTGAAAATCCTTAATGACTGCGGACACCTTGTCATTCGATAAATGGCATAATAATAAATGATTCTACTTCCAAAGTTAGATGGGAGAGGACCAAACCGGAGCCAATTAATGATCCAGAGATAATTTAAATTGCCATCTCTAATACAGTGACTAAAGCACTACCAAGCTACATCAGGAAGATGAAAAATTATCCTCCAAGCATAAGAGGAAGACACCGTTTGTTTTAATGACCAGAGACTTCTACTCTGGTCATTCGATATATGGCAAAATGAAAAAGGATTCTACTTCCAAAGTTATATAGGAGAGGACCAAACTGGTGCCAATTATTGATCCAGAGATACTTAACATTGCCATCTCTGATGCAATGATTAATACACTGCCAAGCTGCATCATGAAGATTTAGAATTATCCTCCAAGCATAAGAAGAAGACACTGTATGTTTTAATGACAAAGACTTCAATCTCTGAGCTTTTATTGTCATCTATGCTATCCAAAGATAACCCCCTTGCATTAAAAGCAGCCTAATACACTTCAGAATGCATGTTTCACTCCAATGAAAGAGCCTCTTCCAACCAGCTCCTCCCTTGTGTTTCAGTAGACAAATCTGAGTCCATTTGACTCTTGCCATTCTGGCATCTTAAGCACAAGCTTTCTTGATTTTCTTGAGCACTTTCTTAGGTATAATGAAACTATTAAACAAGAAGCTTAAGTACTTTGAATAACAGCCAATATAAGTTATAGTTTTCCAGCGTAACACAATTTTTTACAGGCCCAACCACAAATCTTTAAATTGTTCATATTTCTGAGGATCACATTGCTTTTCATTTAATCTACAAGAGGTCAAGGGAACACAAAAGTTTCTCACGGGTAAAGAGCCAAGTTGAAGTGCACTAATACTAAGAAATCACTGTAACAAAGCATCAGGAATGCCTGCTACTAAAGCTTCAGCTTTTCTAGGGTTAAAATTCAAGCTAGACATTATATAGAGCTCATTGAAGATGCTAAAATTTCAGAAAAAGAAGAGTCTCCATACAGTATTACCATCAAATTGTCAGGGAAGCATAAGTGAGTCATTCTGATTGTGCTACAAAGAGGATGCAATGTGATTTTCCCTTCAGTGGCTGCATTCTTACAATCAAAGCAGAATCTTCATTGTTGGAACAAAGAGGTAAGGAAAAAGAGTAACCCCAGGCTCAAACTTTTCTCCCCTCACCATTAAGCATACTAGAGAGTTTAGAAGATCTGATGTAACTTTTAGTCCACTAGATAAATTTAGCAGGAATATGAATAAGTTCAAGAAATATTGCTGAAGAAATCCCAACATATGGAACAGAAGGCTTTCATGAGATCACCCTCGTTGTACATGGGGCCCTAGGAGAATGGTTCCTTCTATGATAGCTCTCAACAATCACTTGAGTTAAAACAACATTGTCCCCAATTATCCTCCCTTATATAAACTGGTAAAATCAGACATGCTCTTTTTCAATCTGTTAGCAAGAATTTTACTGGTGTATCTTATGTAATATTGCAACAAGAGATCGGCCTTAAATCAGTCATTCTGGAAAGTTTTAACTGTTTTAGGCACAAGGGCAATCACAGTTGCATTCACTTGACCAGGCAAAATCAGATGCTTGTAAAAATCACTGTTCGCTTCAACACAAAATCCATGCCCACTATACCTGTTCACTGGAAAAAAAAAAAAAGGACCAGTATAACCATCAGGCCAGGTGCTTATTCCCATTTATTTACCAAAGAACAGATTTATTTGTTAGTTTCAATGACAGGGCTTAACAACTTGAGTTTCGCAGCATCACCAATATCTTGTTATATCAACAGAATCCAAAAAATGCTGATAATAATTGATTACTTCAGCTTTAATGTCAAGATAAGGAGGGAGTCTCAGACAATCATCAGAATATATTATAGAAGGGTACCCCTTGGTTATCTAGCTTAACCACATTATGAAAGTAACAAGTATTTTGATCTCCCAAGGTGAGCTAAGAAAGTCTTGAAATCTTCCTATAGAAAGCTTTCTCTGCACATTTTAGAATGGGGGCTCTGCAGAAAGTTGCTTTTTAAGCTGTAATTACCCAGAAGAACCTGATATTGGTTTTTGAACCATCACAGGTTCTTGAGATTTCTGCTTCACAAGCCTCTGAGATATTACCACAATAATTCATGTCAAACTCATTTATAACTTGTTTCAACCTTTCCAGTTAACTGCAGAACTCAACCACGGAGCTGGGAAAACTTTGGGACCAAATTTAAAAACAACACAATCAAGTCCCCTCTCTCTACGAGCTAAAATCCTTTATTGCTCCAAGTAATCAAATTATTACCAAAATTTATGAACAAAGAGACCTGCATCTTTTAGCACATTGTTAGAAGCTATCATATCAGCAACAGGAAGATGAAGGATTGCAAACCAACCAGGTGGTTGGTCTAGGAGTCCA
Organism: Eucalyptus leucophloia subsp. euroa; assembly: GCA_017140325.1. Classification (NCBI taxonomy): domain Eukaryota; kingdom Viridiplantae; phylum Streptophyta; class Magnoliopsida; order Myrtales; family Myrtaceae; genus Eucalyptus; species Eucalyptus leucophloia. The sequence continues at coordinate 26,652,256 of CM029471.1, forward strand.
AGACTCGGTTTGCAAGCCAAAGGTCACAGGTTTGATCTTTAATCTATTATTGGTCTCAAGAAACCTTGGTTAGTCTGTGAAGGAATGGGCTTGAGTTTTGGTGTATCTCCGGTCTTGGCCTTCCCCACTCGCAACTGGTGAAGCTGCAATGATAGGCTCTCCTGGTGGGCAGTTGGTACTTTGTTGGCACCGTACACCTAACATTCCAACAATGGGTGTGGTAGGTCCCAACCCCATCCAAACCCTTTGTATATAAGTAAAAAAGGAGTAAAGGACTACTAGCCTCCCTTCTATCAGTGATAGTATTAAAGTGTCTGACTAACACCCCCAGCTTCAGTATTTACAGAATCAGAAAAACTGCATAGAGCACTCTGAAGAGAAGTCTTAGAGATAGCAGAAGTTCCAATGAAATCCACTTTGTACAAAAGTTGCACAATTGCTCTTGGGAGCATTTGGTGTGGGATGACTATGTTATTACTCAGCTTATTGCTTCCAGTATGGAAGCTCTTCACTGTGAGATTACTCTTCGAGCTATCTCCTATTAATCCCTCGATATCCAATCAGTTTGCACAGCAACCCATTCATTGCCTTCAAGCATTGGTGGGGACTCCCGGTGACTACTGACTCCTGACTTCTCAACAATTCCCATCTTTTTCCACATTCACTTAAAAAACTAAAATCACTTCACCACTTCCTCCCTTCTTATAGTACTGCACATGAGGATCAAAATTTCATTGACTGTCCATATTTAATCAACCACATGTCACTAATCTAACATGTCCATAGTACCATCAATCCAGAGAAAAAGGGCACCACCAATCACACTTGTCCAAAGCAAAGATGCATGACAAAATCCCGACTTATATCAAGAAACAAAAGCATCCGGCAAGTACCTGCGGTGGTGGACTTGCCGACACCACCTTTGCCAGAGGCCACGGCGACGATGTCCTTGACCCCATCAAGCCTGAGCTCGCCTCTACTAGAAAAAGCCCGAAAACCTCCATACCCCTGCACCAATGGCAACGAAATTGGACGGTAGCCAACAGCAGCAAACACAACAACCGCTTGAATTTGAACAACTGAGCCAGAGGGAGAATATGATGGTGGAGAGAACTCACAGAAAGAGATCGCAACAGACCCTTCATTGGCAAGGAGATACGAAATTCCGTAACACGAAAAGATTTCTCATTGGAGAGAGAGAGAGAGGCGGTACGTTCTTCACCAAGAACCAGATGTTTCGCTGCGTTCGTGAAGCATCAGGGATCGAGGAGTGACGCTGACGCTGACGCTTCGGCCCTCTTCAACCTCGAGCCCTCGACCTCAACCAGCATTTCCATTAAGAAGAAAAGGTAGGAGGCGGCGAGGCTGGTGATGCTGGTGTTAGGTAATAATTTTGTTCTCGAAAATAATTTTTAATAAAAAATAATTATTTTTATTATGTTCTCAATATAATTTCTAAGCAAAATAACGTATTTGGTAATTATACAAAATTTTTATTCTAATTTTAAAATTTTATCAAATCATAAAAATTTTATTGATTAATTATATTTATACTAAGTAATAAAAATATTAACTAATCAAATTTTTATTAAATAGTAAATAATAAACTATAGTATAAATCATAAATAAAAATACTAAATAATAAATTAAATACAAAATTAAATATGTATTCTATATATTGCAAAATTTCAATTCCCACTTCAAATTATTTTTTTATTTTTAAATAATTTTTTTTTCCTTTCTTCTTTCCCTTCTTCTTCTTCCTGGTTGCCTGCCTTGGGACGATTAACGACCTCATTGGAGCATCGCCAGCCCTCGGCAATGCCGTGCCTTGTCGCCTGAGCCTTGCCATCAGCTGGGCGAGGCTCGATCGAGTCTTGGTTGGGTGAGCAGTCTGGTCAGATTTGGCGAGGCTAAGCTCGCCCAATTGCTGGCAAGGCTCGACCTTGCTAGCTTTGGGCAAGGTCGAGCCTCACCTAGCCATGGTTAGGCCAAGCCGGGCAAGGCTCGCTGGTGGCTAAGGGAGGCCTGCCTAGCCACCGGCGAGGCTCAGTTTTGCTAGATCTAGCGAGGCCAAGTCTATGGCTGGGTGAGCCCTCGACGAGCTTGCCAGCGGTTGGGTGAGGCACCAGTGAGCTCGTCAGGCTTTGCCGATGGTTAGGCGAACCTCTAGAGAGCTTGTTGGCGATTAGTGTCGATGAGTGGCAAACGGCGATATTCGATGAGGGGCGGCGGCGGCGGTAGATAGTAATGGTGGCGATAATAGCACTTGAAGAACAAGAGAGGAAAGAAAAACAAGAAGAAAGAGGAGAAAAAAGAAAGAATAGATAAACTTGATTATAGAATTGTTCCCGAAAACAAAAAATCTACTCTTTTTTTTTTTTGTTTTTTATTGATTCTACTCAAAATTTGTTCTCGAAAATAAAAGTTTTACCAAACGTGATTCTATTATAAAACTACTTCCAAAAACAAAATAATAGAAATAAACACTGTTTGACAAGTTACCAAATAGACCCTTAGCATATGACACTATGACGAAGCTCTGGCCACCCTGGATTGAGCCACTAAAGTTTCTCATAGTTTTCAGCCTCCAAAGCCTTGAGAAATGTTTGAGCCTTTGGTCTAGCATCACCTTCCACCTTCTAAATCCCTTAAAAAATGATAAATCTTTGATAATTATTTTGAAGTAATTGTTGAAGCTCAATTCTAGTAGGGAGTAATTTTGAACTTTTAGATTTTGGCCAAATATTGAAACTCATTTTTTATCTTTTCAAAATTACCCTTATCCATTCTTCAAATTTCCATATTTTCCCTCGTTATTTTTTTTTTAAATACTAAACAATGATAATAAGTAAATAAATATAAATGATAAAAAATCAAATATATAATTAAAAAAAAGATCAATCTTTTCCAATTTTGGTAAAGGGCTATGGCTGCCGATAAGCTAGATCTGGCACCAATGGCCATTGGTTGAGATAGCTCGAGGTTGAGTGACCTTCGACAAGTGTCACGTGACCCTGGCCAGGGTCGTGCGATGGTGGCCGCTTGTTGTGTGATCCTTGCATGACCTAGATGAGGGCCGCTTGAGGTGGCGACACTGCTTGGGTCGCTCGAGGTCATGCAAGAATTTTATAAAATCCAGGATAAAATTCAGAATTTCACAAATTATGGCCATGGGAACATTGGCCGTAGCACAACTCGTTCTCCCCACCTTAGGCACTATGATTGAAGTCACAAAATAGGCCAATGTCTATGTAGAATGCTCCAATCACGTCTGGGCTAACATAGCCACAGTTCGTTTGACAAAAAGCAGCTACAAATTTAGGTTTCTCGGGCTGCCCTTGAGCACTCCTGACACGTCTAGCAACACTCAGAGTCTTAGTCGCTGGTTTATCAGGGGGAGACTGGAAAGATGCAGCAAGCTCCAATAATTCATTATGTTTGAGACTCTTTGTGGAACTCCATCATTTTCAAGGTCATCAGAAGACACTTGGACCTTTGGAGTGCCAAAAGTTAAGAAAATGATACTTAACTATCAAAATTGGAGCAAAATTGATCACTTAAGTACCAAATTGGCCAAAATGCTGATGTGGCGATTTTCCGGCGAAACAAATACAAAATGGCATCGTTTTGGTAATGATATGGTAAAAAATTAATATTAAAATTAATTAAATGAAATTTAAAACTAAATTGATTTAAAACATTTAAAAATACAAATACAAAAACTTAAAAAAATTAAAAGAAAAAATTAAAAAAAAAAGAGGCGGCCAAGGGTTGACCCCTTGCCCTTGCCGCCGGGAAGGGTCGGCGATGGAGGGGGCAAGGCCGACTGGTGGCGAGGGCCTGTGAGACCTCACCTCGGATCGGGCGAGGGCTCGCGGGCCGTCATCGCCAATTGGCCGAGGTTGCCGGCCCCGGCCGGGGCCCGCGATTTCGGCCGACCCTCCCCTTCGTCGTCGGCCTTTCTCGGCGGCGTTGAGGAGGTGGTGGAGGCAAAGGCTCAACCCTTAGCTGCTCTTTTTTTTTATTTTTATTTTTTTGAATGTTTTTGAATTTTTTCTTTTTTTAAATGTTTGTATTTTTATTTTAAATGTTTCAAATAAATTGTTTTAAATTTCATTTAATTAATTTAACTAATTTTTATATTAATTTTCACCACATTAGCATCAAAACGACGTCGTTTTTGTATTATTTAACCACATTAGCGTGCAAAACAACGCTGTTTTGCAATTATTTCGCCGGAAATTGCATATGTCAGTATTTTGGTTGGATTTTGGCTGGATTAGTACTTAAGTAATCAATTTTGTTTCGATTTTGATAGTGTCACTTTCGTAACTTTTGACATTTAAGTATTTATTTATGCCAACTTTTGGCATTTGAAGCGATCTTTTGCCGTCATCAGAATAGGACATTTGGACACCATTCTTGTTAAACCAATCTTCCGTATAACAAGCAGCTTCCTTTGTTATCCCCATTACGTACGACTGATGGAAGTTCCATGTGAAGAAAAACCAATTGAAGCTACCCTGGGTCCAGACTCGCTGTCCACAAACTCCAAAAGTGTCATTTCTTTGTCAACGTCATACTTATATTTGCTGCGTTCAGCCCTGGTGTTATTGAGGTGAGCGCTGGGACTGCGATTTCCTCCCGCATCCAAAAGTTCCGCTTTATTCCCGAATATTGATGCCGGCCTGAGATTTTCATGAGCTTCTATGATGCTCTTTTCAATACCATCCACAATGACATCAAATGACTGGCGCACAAATCCAAGAGATGTGACGATATATACAACATATTAGAGGAAGCCATCGGGACCAGCATGCGTACGGATTCCACGGATAGCTACATTACTTTCAGTATACAAGTCACCATACCTCGCTTTCAATCTCTCGAGCACTTTGATTATCATCAACTGATACGCCATGCAAGCAAGGAGATTCACGAAGGCGACACGCGTCCCTTGCGGTTCCGCCACGATGAACGCCCGCCTGATGTGAACTCCTGCTGCGACCTGTTCCGTATTGGCGTAACCCATCATGTTAACATCAGCAGCAGGGCCAGTGATGTCGTAGCTCCCGAGACCAATTAATTAATTGGAATCGGAGCGCAGTCCCACACTCCCTTGCAGAAGCAACAGAGAAATCCACAGCTAAGCAGCCATCTGTGGTCTCCGGATGGAGAGATTAAATCGACGTGGGAATCCCATCGCAGCTCTAGCAGATAAAAAGTTTCAGCCAATCAATTCGCTCTCAGTTCCTCTCGAACGGCCGGCGGAGGATGCAGGAGCCGATGCTTCTGGTCGGTTTAGTGGATCCTCGGAGAAGACGAAGAAGAATTTACACGGAGAGGGAGTATGTGGGAGTGGTCATTCACTAATCATTAAAACCGGCTTGGACCCTAATTAGGGTTAAAAATGACAATCCACATTTTGACATGACCGATCTTGAAGCTGAATGAGCGAGTGAATAAGAAATAGTCACTTGACTAAATGTTGTAAAAGGAACCACACCTAATTAAGATTAAAACGAAAATAATTTTAGTTTTAGTCAATTTAGAATCTAAAACCGAAAATTGAATTTTACGAAATTTTCAACACATAAGTCAAATTGACATTAAAAATAAGTGTTTTGTGGATTTTTTTATTTTTTCAAATTTTTGATTAAAAGTTTGATAAAAAGTCAACCCTTTAGTAATTTTTTTTCTAAAATGTTGATTTCTTAATCAAATTTTTGGATTTGAAAAAATTGATTTGAAAAAAATGAAATTAAAGCTAATTGACATCTCTATGAGCGAAAAGTCAATTTTTAATTCAAGGTTGATTTTTGGTCAAGGAGTTGACCAAAAAATCAATATGAAAGTCAATTGTTTGACTTTTCGAGTTTTTCTTGAAAATGAATTGAAAATTGCCTAAAAGCAACAATGTAAAGAAATAAATGACCATCGACACTTTTTGATCAAGAAATGGACTCTATCGCAATCGAAAATCTAAATCTCAATTTTTTTACCTATTTAGAAATTTACAAGGTAAGTTAAAGGAGAATCATGATATTTTGACATGCTTACCTAAAGTAGATGCATAACCTTTGAATCTACTTTTTATCAATCCTTACTTGAAATTTTTTGTTGATAGTGTTAGGATTTGCATAGGATCATATTTGGTGATCTTCTATAGATCTTGTCAATATATATATATATATATATATATATATATATATATATATATATATATATATATATATATTGGTGAAAGGTAATTGTATTAAGCTGAGCCAATATGTACAAGCAAACGGCACCAAAGCTTACACTCAAAATGAACAAGGCATACCGAGTGGAAGGGTACTGAAAGAAGAAAAAACAAAAGCCTACAAGGTAGAAGAGCAAGAAGGCACGGTCACACAACGACGGTCACAACCAACAGTAGGACCAATACAAAAGAAGGCGACCAGCCAGCCAAATAGAGGCAACTGAAGCCCAAAACCCCGAATTAAAGAACCCCGTCCACAAGCGGCAACGAGAGACTCCACGGTAGCAACAACGCGCAGCAACGGTCCACCTAGCACAAAAAACCGGATAGCACAAATGCTAAGGAAGTACTGAAGAGGAATAGAAAATACAAGGGTCAATCCCCCATGTGCGTTGAAGCCTCCTATTTCTTGGATTGTCTTCAACATTAGTGAAAGTCAACGCCTTATCCTTAACCACTTTAATCAAGTGATTCTTCAGAGCTAGAACCGTGAAGGTGTAATTTCTAAATAGAATCTCATTTCTGTATTTCCAAATAAGGTGGTAGAGAGCTCCAAAGGAAAACCGAGCGATGGAGTGATAGAAATCCTTATCGGGAAGGAATTTCAGAGCCCAGCTAAGGTTGTTAGCCCAAGTCCTGTTACGCCAAGGGAGGTTCCCCCCATAGGAATGCTAACCTAGCTGTAGTGTTACATCCAAAAAACAAATGATCAATAGAATCTGGCGTCGACTTGCAAAAGGCACACACCGCATCGGCAATCCTGCCATGAGACAAAAGCATGGCCTGAGTAGGAAGGCGGTTCTTGGTGATAAGCCAAAGGTTGAACTGATATCTTAGAGATATAGCATTGTTCCAGATCAAGGAAGCCCAATTGACCCGAGGCTTCTTCTTCCTTATAAGGTGCCACGCCGAAGTAACCGAGAACAAACCAGAAGCACCTCCTAACCAAGTAAAACGATCTGGTAATTGAGATAATAAAGGAAGGGGCTGCTCTGTAGATTCTAACACTGCTCGCATGGACTGACCAACCGATGAAAACAAATCAGCCACCGTAGCATGTATGGGTAAGCCGGAGCTATAAATCAAAGAGTGAGAAAATAAAAGGTTGAGGGGACCTCTCGGGTGCCAATGGTCATACCAGAAAGAGATAGAACGGCTGTCTCCAACCCTCCAGAGAAAAGATAGTTGAAATTCAGACCTAAGATGGAGAATTCTCTTCCACGCCCAAGAGCAAGAGGTGGGTTGATTAACCACCCAGAAACTCTTTCTTTTTAGGAATGTCGAATGGATCCACCTACACCACAAGGACTCCTTATCTGTAAAAAGAATCCATATGTGTTTTAACATTGCTACTTTATTACAGTCCCTCAGATTGCGAATACCTAACCCTCCTTCCTCCTTCGGAAGGCACACATCATCCCAGGAGACCTTAGCTCCACCCCTCCCCAATCCAGGGCCTTTCCAGAGAAACTGTCTCAGGATCTGCTCAATGTGATCCAATACTACAACAGGGATAGTAAATACACTTGCCCAGTATGCTTGGATTGCATGGAGAACTGACTTTATAAGCTGAAGACAACTAGCAAATGAGAGAAAGCATTGAGTCCACAATTGGACCCCATTGGTTATGCGATCCACGAGGGAGATACAATCCGCCTTGCCAAGCCTGGATGAGATAATAGGAACTCCAAGATAATGCACCGGCAATGTCCCCTCAATGAAGCCAAAAGCAAGGAGAATCTCGCTACGCAAGGTTGCCAACCCTCCAGCAAGAAAGATCTCACTTTTATTGGAGTTTGGCTTGAGTCCACTCCACGCAGAGAAGGTGTCTAAACCATTCTTTAAAAGAGAGATCGAAGTCAAATCAGCTCCACAAAATAAAAAGACGTCATCCGCAAAAAAGAGGTGGGAAAGGCTCAACGTCTTACACCTCCAAAAGAACTTGAATCCTGGTTGCCTGGCCCGATCACTAAGGATCCCAGAAAAGACCTCCATAACTAAGGTGAATAGGTAGGGAGAAATCGGATCCCCTTGGCGAAGACCACGGCCACAAGGAAAAAATCCATGAAGTTCTCCGTTTATGGAAATGGAGAACTTAGGGGTACGGACACATACCATAACAATCTAAACAAAATGATCTGGGAAGCCAAAAACACGAAGAACTAACTCAAGAAAGTCCCAGTCCACTGTGTCATAAGCTTTCTAAAAATCCACCTTAACTGCACACTTGGGTTGGTATGGGTCAAGATGAAATCCAGCAAATAATTCCTGGGCAAGAAGGATGTTGTCTCTAATTCGCCTGCCTTTGACGAAAGCATTCTGATAAGGACTGATAATGTCACTAAGGACTGCAACAATCCGGTTAGCCAAAATCTTAGTAATGCATTTGTAAATAGTATTACAACATGCTATAGGTCTATAATCATTGACCGAAGTTGCATTTGGAACTTTCGGGATCAACACTAGGATGGTGTTATTGATTTCCCTGAGAAGCCTCCCTGTTGTAAGAAAGTCCTTAACTGCTTCAATGACCAAAGGCCCTACTATCTCCCAATTATGCTTAAAGAACTCAACACCAAAGCCATTAGGTCCTGGCACCTTGCCTTGAGCCAGGGAGAAGACTGTATCATGAATCTTCGCATCAGAGAATGGATGAGAGAGAAAACTAACATGTTCCCCCTAAGAGGACACCGTATGACCTCCCAAATATCCAGTAAGGAGGGGTTGGAAGACCGGGGGCAAGGTGCCAAGAGCTCCTAAAAATGGGAGAAAAAAGTATTTTGCACTAAGCTCGGCTCCGAGATAATAGTACTTAAAGTATTCATGACAGAAAGAATTCTGTTCCTCAGCTGCCTTCTATTAATGGAATGGTGAAAAAATTTTGTATATTGATCACCTTTCTTGAGCCACCTGATTCTGGACTTCTGCCTGAAGAAGGACTCCTCCTGACTCCTCAACTCTAGAAAAGTCCTCCGATGAGTCTTCTCCAAATCTGACAGAATCTCACTAGTAGGATCTTGCTGAAGGCCAACTTGGGCTAAAGATAGCGCATTTCTTGCTGCATAAACCCTATCAGAAATATTAAAGAAAGACTCTTTGTTGAGTTGCTTTAAGCGGCCTTTAAGGGCCTTCAGTTTACTCACTAGCCTGTACATAGGAACCCCTTCACCCGGGCTTTCCCAAACTTGAGAAACAATGCTATGGAAAGAAGGGTGCTTCGTCTAGAACTTGAAGAATTGGTGAACATCGGCTGCATCACTCTAACCACCATAGGAGTATGGTTAGAAATGCCCGGTGCAAGGAAAGACGCTTCTGAATAAGAGAACTCCTGGCTCCAATTAGCATTCACAAGTACTCAGTCAATCTTCCTAGCCTTGCGGTTGACCGCCGAGGAAGTAGACCAAGTAAAGCGAAAGCCAACGTACCTCAGGTCCTCTAACTCATATTGAATAAGACAATGATAGAAATCATCAAAGCAAGGAATCCAATTGTCAGAGCTTCCAATCCGATCAGAGGGATCCCTGATATCGTTGAAATCCCCCGCCACAAGCCAAGCCACATCCCCGCACAATACACTCCTTTGAACAAGATCCGTCCATAAAGGCCTTCGAGTTACAAAGGTATGTTCTGCATATATCACCAAGACACAACAGCAGATACCAGACATAAGAAACTTCACACTACCATTTATCACCTGGCTGTTGGAAGAAATCACTTTAAAACTCACCACTAAAGGGTTCCAGCCAACCCAAATCCTACCCCTGTGAGAGAATTCATAGTTGGCCACCCAATTCCACCCCGACAACATTCTATCATATATGGAGTCGAACAAAGAATCCGGAAGCTTGGTTTCTAACAAGCCGTTCAGACTAAGACCATTAAAATACACAAGTTTCCTCACTTCTGCTTGTCTCTTTAGGATTCTCCTCCAATACCAGAGCCGGTTCAGAAGCCTGAATTGGGGCAAGAGGTTCAAGACTAGGATGGCCAGAGGGGGTATGGTCAGATGCGGGAAGAACCGGCAGCTTCCCTTTGTCCATGCTATGAACGGCAGCATTATCCTCACATCTATGGCCGAAGGTGCCACATGAAAGACATTCAAGCGGCTTCCATTCAAATTCAATTGCAATAGAGCACGAGACCCCATTCAAAACCACATCAACGGTGGAGCATCTAGGTTGATTGGCATAGATTTCAACACACATCCTTGTAAAGGATAGCATCTTCATTTCCTCCGTGCGTTGGTCAACATAAAGGGGTGTCCCAACCGCACTTGCAATACCACCAATAGCCGAAGCGGACCATAAGTCAAGGGGGAGGTTCTTCAACCTAATCCAAACCAATACGGCGGTTTGCTTATCCTTCTTCAAATCCATAAGTGGCTGCCAATACCACAAGATGAGAGGAACCCTTGCCACCGTGAGGGGTCTATCTTCGATGATCTTCCGCCGGAAAGTCGGGTCCGGGATATGGAAGAAAAAGAAGCCTTGATTATCCACCATTACTTCTATAAGCTTGGAGCCCCAAATTCGCATCAAAGTTTGTTCCGTAAGTTTGAAGGGAAGCTTCTTCCCAACATAATAACCAACAAGGCATTCGTGCCACTTCGGATCAAATACCTCTAATACTTCCTCCCCGAGATGAACAATTGGCTTGCCATCCACAAAAGTAGGAGGGGAGTATGCAAGATCATATCCCTTTGCTGCAAGCTTGGCCACATTGGCCCAAGTGCGAGAGGGAGAAGGGTTCTGGTAACTAGGACGCCGACCAGGGCCATTTGGCCGTTTGGAGGAGGATCGAGCCCTACTCCGCCCCCTAGAACGACCCGAACGGGAAGGAGCCCTAAGGGAAACTTGCTGTTTGCCTCTATGATCTGCAAGGCCAGCCTTGGAAGGGCCAGACTGATTTGGAGCTGAAGGATTACGCCGCTCGACGGCAGTCACAGCAAGGTGGGCCTCGCGGAAGTGCCAGACATGGTTGAGGACATATCACAAACACTTGGGCTGCAACCCAACCTCTACTACAGAACAGCCATCAAGAAAGAAATGCCTACTAGGATGCTTCGACGGCTCGAATGAGGGGAAGATGTGGAGCGCTCCTGCTCCGAGAAGGCCCTATGATGATGGACGAGGCCGCACCAGCTAGAATGCACAGCAAAGAGCGGAACAGATCGCGACTCCTTGAGCAGTAAAGATCTGAAGATGAGGGCTGAGATAGGAGGAGCGGCTTGGTGAAGCAGGGGAGGTAAGGTATACGACCCTTCCCTCCAAAGCTCGGGCCAAAATGATCCGCCAAGACCCCACACCGGACAGAAAACAGACCAGAGAAGCCACCTGTGCGCGACTCCAAGGAACTGCTAGATCTCAAGCTATAGGCCAACCCAGACAAATCCGTTCGGTGGAAATGAAGAGGGATGTTAGAGGAACCAACTCTCCAAATTTTAGCCAAAACGGATGGCTAGATCTCCGGGAACAGACGACACAACAGACAGATGAACAGTAACACGAGAACCAGCAGAGAGGCCCCGCGTGAACAGTACCCACAAGAGGGCAAAATGGCTCCTTTCAAACAAAATGTCAATATTGATATATGCTTTTGGTGATATCCAAGCTGATTTTTAGTATTAGCCGATCTTTGATCCAATTTGCTTGTGTAGTATTTTATTAATACGTCCATGATGTGATACGATTAGAACGCACCGTTTTGTCTTGATAAATGATTATGGAAAGACACCCTTTGAAAGGGTATGAGGGAGTCGTATAAAAATCTTCTGAAGATAACCGTTGGGACAGTTGGCAAAGCGTATGCTTAGAAAGAAAGGATTCTCATTTTCTTGTCCCATTTCCATCAAAGAAAAAGAACATGTTCCCATTTATCTTTTATGAAAACAACTGGCATTTACGCTGTGGAAATTGGATATTTTTCTTGTGATTGCATTTAGACCAACGTGAAGTATTTTTGTTCGTCATTCATCCACAATTCAACAATCGTTCCAGGGTAAATTGTTCATTGCATATCGGAAATAGGTAAGTCATCTTCCACTAATTTTCTTCCTACATTGGTATCAGAGCCCGTTTATGATTTCTGTCTTATTTCTTCATCAAAATTTTTCGTTTACCATTTGATAATAAGATCAAGAGAATGAAAATTACATTGTTTGGATGTTTATTACTTGGAATTGCAAATTGAATCGTCGAAAATGAATTGAAGCAAAAAACAAGTTTGGGGCCGCGTCCACTTGTATGGTTTTGGTCATTTTTCGAAATATTTTTTCGGTTAAAATCAAATTTTGAACACACAAGGTGAAATTACTTGTTGAGATAAGTCGAATGGCAGGTCAAGCATCGCTGGAGCACGTCAAACGTGCCCAACACCTAGGGAATGCCCAGCGCGTGGACATCACACACGCATTGGTGAACCGACACTTGTTGACGTCATCCAACAGTCGGTAATCGTCAGATGATGTCATCAATGATGTCACTGCTTGAGACAGTTGGTCGGCCAATTGCCGGTCGGTGACTCGACTTGACCTTAGATTTGACCCGACCATTAATAGGTCAACCGGTTGGACTAGTCCTTGGTTGGACTAATCGGACCAATCAGACTGCCTAGGAGCCTTTTGGCTCACTAGCACGTGTGCTAGACACGCCACAAACTGTGCACGTGGGTGCTCCGATTGGAGCATGGTTGGCGGCATTTAGTTCATATAAGTGTGCTCTACATGTGGTATAATTATTTCATATTTTTGAGTTTTTTAAAGGTATAAAAATGTGTAGAGAATCCTAAGTATGCATATTTTTTAGGGTTTAAATGCACTGTTTATTTTTTTTTTAGTCTGTATTTTATTATGTTTTAGGAAATACAATATCTAGCCTACATGAAAATGGTATTATATATGTTGTCTAGAGCTTGGTTTGATGAGAGCATGTATATAGTTTAATATACTTGTAATTTTATAATTTTAAGAAAATTCGAACAATGGTAGGAAATTCTTGTTTTTTTGTTACATTTGAATTATGGTTTTGATTATAGTTGCTGCATGATTGTTTTTTGTACGTTGGGTCACATCATGCTATGCCTTTTGTGTTAATGGAAAAATGTAGAAATTATATGAGGTCATATAATTATTTTTCCTAGTGGGAGTTCGTAGGTCGGTAAAATTCGAATGAGTTCTCACCTAGAACTTAAAATTTGAGCAAATTAAACTAATTAATGACAATAGAATAATAGAACATAGAAGCTGATTGGGAACATAGTGAACTTTTATTTCTGCATCCTTTGTTGAATTATCATTAATTTAATTTGTCTTTATTGCAAATTAAATATGTGTGTTATTCTGAAAGTGTGCTAGTGTTGATTCTACATTTATGATGTCAATGTATTACAGCAATTGATTATAGTTTTGGCATCCAAAACCATTGTGGTTGACCTCAATATGGGAGAAAATCTAAATGGTGACAATTATGATATTTGGCACAAAAATGTTCAGTACATTCTTGATGAGCAAAAGGTTTTGGAAATCCTCAACCACACCATAGATGAACTTGAGTATGGAACTTCAGTTCAATACATGAGAGATCTAGAAGTTTATCAAGCTTAGAAAAAAAAAATAGCATTGCTCATATCATGTTGCTGAGCTGTATGCAAGATGATCTCATGTGTGAGTTTGAAAGTTATAATAAAGCTCAAGCAATGTATGTTGCTTTGAAATATAGGTTTGGGGTTACACCTATCACTAAATTGAGGAGACTCACCATCAAGTTTAACACATACCGAAATCGCTCAAATGTAACAATGAGGCAGCATTTTCAGAAGCCGTCAAACATAATTTGTGAGCTAAAGTCGGTAGGTCACTCTCTCACTGATGAACAGTAAGTTCATGCTATTATAAGGTCTCTTCTTGACCATTAGGAAAATATGAAGATCAACATGACGCATAATGATAATATTGTTACTTTTGATGATATAGCGCATCATTTGGAATTAGAGAATAACTATCTAGAGGCTGCGAAATCCTCTACTCATATTATGTTGCTGAATCGAGTTCTCGCAAAACTTCGGACTTTAACCACAAAAGGAATCATCAATTCAATAACAAAGAGAAGAAGATTGATCGGGCACCTAAGAAGGTTAAGACCTTTTGATGCAAGAAGCGTGGTGGAAAGAATGACGAGGCCAAGATGAAGTGCTACAATTGTGGCGAGATGAGTCACTTTGTTTGTAAATGCATTGAGTCGAAAAAGGTATCCTATTACTCAATTACTTTAAGTAATATTTTCATTTCTAGCACTGTAATACTTGCTGAATCTCATCTAATGTGGGTTGTAGACTTATGAGTAATAGACTACATAACTAGAGACCAAGAAGCATTTATGGAGTATTGTCGGATACAGCATAGAAAAAGATGTATATATGTTGGAAATAACTCAAGAATTGAAGTGACGAGTATTAGCATATGTAAATTAATTTTACGTGGTGGTCGAATCCTATTCTTACATGATGTCCTCTATGTTCTAGATATTCGACAAAACGTGATCTGTGTAGTTGTTCTTTTTAGCTTAAGTTATGTATTGAATTTCTATGATAATTGTGTTGACATTTTGTTTAGTATAGTTTATTATGGTTCATGTCATATATCGAATGATTTTGTGATGTTAGACATTAACTATGATCAGTACAATGTTAATATCGATGGTTGTTTCTATTTAATTATATCTTTTAGTAATGTTGAGATTGATGTAAGTACTTGATAAACTAGATTATGTCATATTGGGTTACAAAAAATGCAAAAATTAGCTAGAGAATGCCTTTTAAGGTCACTCACTAATACATTGTCTAGCGAGAAAAGCAACTAGAAAACATTTGATAAAGAAATTAAAGCCGAATTTCCATTGCAACTCATACATTTTGACTTTGCTGGGAGACTTCAGCTCATAAGGTCAGTGCTTCATGCTATTCAGACTTTTTGGGCTAGTGTATTCACTTTGCCCTCTTCGGTTATCTTGGGTATTGAAAGCATTCTTCGTAGATTTCTTTGGAAAGGCACCTCCTTGGATAAGGGAGGTGCAAAAGTCTCATGGGCGGATGTTTGTTTGCCTAAGGAGGAAGGGGGCCTGGGGATTCGGTCTATCAAGGACTGTAATAAAGCCTCAATGCTGAAATTTATTTGGATCCTCTTTACGGATAAGGAATCGCTGTGGTGCCGATGGATACACTCCAACTTTTTAAAGAAGCATAACTTCTGGGTTGCCCCTCAGCCTTCGGTTTGTTCCTGGAGTTGGAAGAAGATCCTTCATCTTCGGGGCTGTTGTAGACAATCCTTTGAATGGAAGGTCGGCGACGGCCGATCTACATCATTGTGGTTCGATAGCTGGTTGCCTTGTGGCCCTCTTCATCTACAAGTTCCTCAATCGTTTTTGTTGGACCCTGACGTTCCTACAAAGGCTACTGTGGCTTTTTTATATTCTTATGATGGTAGATCCTGTAAGTCCCGGTTAGAGGATTATGGTTTCTCGCTTCCTCCTCTTTCGGTTGATAACGATCGTTTTATGTGGCATCAAGATTCCTCGGGGGCCTTCTCCGTAGCTTCTGCTTGGAACGTCATCAGAACTTCTAAAGCCAAAGCTCCTTGGACTTCTTTTGTGTGGGATAAGGATGTTGCCCCTCGGTTTCAATTCCTTTTGTGGCTTATTACTAAAGACCGCTTGCCTACACAGTCTCTTCTCCTCTCATATGGAAGGATTGAGTACTCAGCTTGCACTTTTTGTAATACTCAGCTAGACTCGACCAACCATTTGTACTTTGATTGCAAAATTTCAACTACCATTATCTACTTTTGGGCAACTAGGTGCAATTTGCCGTGGAGGAACGGCACTTGGGCGGAAAACCTTGCTTGGGCTATGAAATTCCTTGCGGGTAAGGACTTCTTTCATAGGCTATCCCGCTATTCCTTTGGAGCTCTTTGCTATCTAATTTGGAAGAAGAGAAATGCTATGATTTTCCGTGGGGAATCTCTTGATATTCCCGCTTTGAAGAATCATTTGATAAAGATGGTTAAAGATAAAGCAATTACCTACAAGGATTCCCGACAATCCAAGGAATCGGTGTCTTCAAAGGGGTTGGAATCTCGACCCTAGTATCTTCACGTAACCCCTTGGGTGTTATCTTTTGATCTTGCTCGGTCGTCTCCAGTGCGGGTGTTCTGGCTCCCGGATTCCCAGGCGTCCTTTGAGTCCGGTGGCTATTTCTGGTGGTTGTGTTGTGTCTTTTGTTGCGTTCTTTCTGTCTTTGCCTCTTGAGGCTTTTGCGCGGTCCCCTTCCACTCTTTTGCTCGCAGTGAAAGTGTAAGTTTTGGTGCCGTTTGTGTACATTTGTCCTTTGACTATCAATATATTCTTACCTTACCAAAAAAAAAAAAAAAAACTCATACATTTTGACATTTGTGGTCATTTGAACGTAAGGGCGAGGCATGTAGTCTTATATTTCATCATTTTCATAGATGACTTCACTCATTTTGGTTATGTTTTTCTGTTCTTCCATAAATCAAAAGCATTAGACTGTTTTAAATGATATATAGTGATGTTAGAGAATTAGTTGAACAAAACAATAAAGGTATTGGAAACCGATTACGGACGTGAGTATCTATTTGAGCAATTCAAGACTTTTTGTGATAAGAAAAGGAATTGTATGACAATTGACTATTTCTGGTACTCTACAACAACATGAGGTTGCTAAGAGAAGGAATAAAATATTATTGGAAATGGTTAGGTCTATGATGGTGCAAACAAATTTAACTATCTCCTATTGGGGAGATGCGTTATTGACTATTGCCTATGTTCTTAACCAAGTGCCCTCAAAATTAGTCAATTTCATCCTTTTTAAATTGTAGACTGGTAGGAAATCAGACTTAGGTAATCTACGTCTATGGGGGTGTGCAGTTTATATTCATGATTCTTCTCATAAATATTGTAAATTAGGCTATAGAGGGAAGAAATGTATTTTTATAAGATATTCAGAAAACTTCAAAGGGTACGTGTTCATATGTGAACAAGCTGATGGAAGTATGATCGAAATGGAGTTACGAGATGTCACTTTCTTCGTAGATGTGAAATTAATAAGGACTTCCAATTATATGAGATGGAAGATCCTATAACACACCTACTAATGTTATAGAGGGAAATGAATATTTATCTCAACATACAAAACCTATTAGGAGTGCTATATCGCTTTGGCGAATTGAATTCAAGAAAAATTCAGTTACGTAAAAGTAATCGTAAAAGTATTCATCGTTGTCGTTTTGAGATTAAAGGAGAAGCGTTTATGATTGTTCATATAGACGATGCTGAGCCTAAGATTGTTCAAGAGGCTCTCATTTCATCTGATAAGGAAGAATGGAAAAAAACTTTAGAATATGAAATGAAGTTAATGAAAGCAAATCACGTTTGGAACTTGGTTGATCTATCACCCAAACGCAGGGTTATTGGAAATAAATGGGTTTTTAAGATTAAGTGAATGGTAGATGGATCCATTGAAAAGTATAAAACTCGTATTGTGGCGAAATGTTATATTCAACAAGAGGGTATAGATTATGAGGAAACTTTTTTACCAGTTGTAAGGTTTGCCTCAGTGCGTCTTATTCTAGCCATCGTTGCACATTTGGAACTTGAATTACATCAAATGGATGTAAAGATGACATTTCTCAATGGAAAACTAGATGAAGAAATTTATATGAACTAGCTAATAGGTTTCATAGTTAAAGGTCAAGAGCATAAAGTTTGCAAGCTTCATCGCTTAATATATGGCCTTAAGCAATCATTTAGATAGTGGTATCTTCATTTTGATCGAGTCATAACAATTTTTGGATTCACAATGATCAAAGAAGATCATTATGTATATTTCAAATGGTCCAAAGATAAATTTGTGATTTTATCACTTTATGTGGACGATATTCTATTGGTTGAAAATGATAAGATTTTGGTTATCATCATAAAAAAATGGTTGTTCTCTAATTTTGAAATGAAGGACATGGAAGAAGTTGCTTATATATAGTAAGAGTTAAGATTGAAAGAGATTGATCAAAGAAACTCCTTACTATATCACAAGAGTCTTATATAATGAAAATTCTTGAACATTTCAATATGTAGCATTGTAATCCCATTGATACCCCAGTTATCCAAGGTGAATGCCTAAATACTAAAATATGTCCTAAGACTCCAGAAGAAAATAAAGTAATGGAAACTATTCCTTATGCTAGTGCGGTTGAAAGTTTGATGTATGCTATGATGTGTACTCAACTCGACATTTTTTTATGCTGTGGGATTGGTGAGTTGATATCCATCAAATCTTGTTTAAGTACACTAGAAAGTAGTGAAGAGGATCCTGAGATACTTAAAAGGTACTAAGGACTATCGACTTTATTACCAAGGGAATGATTTATGTCGGCTATTCAGATGTTGATTGGGGCACAGACCTAGATAAGCGTAAATCGACTTTTGGATATGCATTCTTACTCAATGGAGAAACAATTTTTTGGAATAGCAAGAAACAAGTATTGCACGGCCTTGTTTACGATGAGACATAATTTTTTGCATGGTCTGCCGTAGTGTAAGAAGTAGTATGGGTAAAATGTTTCTTGGAAAATTTAGCTACTGTCACAAATGTTTTAAGATCAGTGATAGTTTATTGCGATAGTGAAGCAGCCATTGCCTATGTGAAAGATCTCAAGTATCGTGGAAGGATGAAACATATTGACATACAGAACAACTTCATCAGATATATAATAGTTTAGAAAGAAGTGATCATACAATACATTTTAACTAATATAATGGTTGCTAATTTATTTACGAAGGCTATTCCTAGAGACGTATTTTTGACTCACGGGATATTACTAGGATTATGTAGAATGCGATATGTGTTATTGTAGATGATTATTGGTTTATGTATATGTGGACATATGTTTATTCATTAGTGACTTGGCGTTTTATCAATAAGTACAAATCCATTATGAGACTAGCACAAACACACACACATTATTGAAATGTATGTCAGTAAATAATGATTGGTTCACTTACACAAGCAATCATCTCAAGTGTTATAGTTAGCACGTTGAGATGAGACTTTATGTACAAATAAATGCTAAAAAGCGAGTTTAGTATACAAAATAATATGTCACCTTGATTAGAGTCAAGATGATGTCCGTAATTTATATATAATAAGACCGAACATAATAGTCCCACAATCATGTATGCCTAAAAGATACCGGATGTGAGTACTTTATTGGACGCTATAGAAAGCGAGCTGATATAGTACTCAAGCTAAGTTGGAGTACATGAGAAGCACGTGACTATGTTTAGGCAAAGATCTATATAGTGGATATATTTAATAAATGACATACGTTCTTAAAAAAAGAGAAGTTCACAATAGTATGTAATTCATACTACATGTGTAATGTATGATCGACAAGGGAAATGTGGGTGAAATTATCCATATTTACTCATTGTGTGAACCCTTAAAATAATTTATAATTTACCTCATTTTTTGTGTCTCATGTTACTTTTGACTATGTTTTCAAAGTAAAATATCAATGTGGTTATTTTAGCATGTTATCGGCGGTCATGAATATATATAACTTTATGGGACGTGTCTAAGAAAATAGTTACTCTAAAATGGAGAGAGACATAAGTGTGAAGGAAAACTATTATTGTTTTACGTCTATTACATGTATTTTCTAGTTGACCAATTATATCGCATTCTGTGATTGTAGATATGATTGTAAATACATGGTGTTATGACAATAATCAAGTATAACCTTCAAGGGATAGGTATACTTGAATTGATGTAACAAAATATGTCTGTGATACTGTGAGATAACGATTGTTCATTTCTTTTTGGGGTTGTAGCCATTATATCATCCCTAACAAGTGCATAATTTGAGCTCCCAAGTACAGGTTTATTTACTGATCACACGACTTTCTTGCTAGTATGAATTGTTTCTAAAGTTGATGAATGTTGAATGTCTTATATTCTTGATAGAGTACTATTAAGCCCATCATGTCTGAGTGGGAGATGTAGTATTTTATTAATATGTCCATGATTGGGTGTGATTAGAATGCATTGTTTCATTTTGATAAGTTATTATGGAAAAACACCATTTGAAAGGGTATGAGAAAGTTGTATAAAAATCTTCTGAAGATAACCATTGGGAATGGTTGGTAGAACGTACGCTTAAAAAGAAAGGGTTCTCATTTTCTTGTCCCACTTCTATCAAAGAAAAAGAAAGCATTCTATTTTTCATTTACAAAAACAATAGGCATTTACGCTATGGAAATTTGATGTTTTCCTCATGATTGCATTCAGATCAACATGAAGTATTTTTGTTCGTCATTCATCCGTAATTTAATGATCGTTCTGAGGTAAATTATTCATTGCACATTGGAAATAGGTAAGTTATCTTCCACCAACTTTCTTTTTACAGCTTGAGTCTCTTTTTTTCCAATTTTTTTTTCTTTTTTTTTGAGCTTCGAATAGAAGATATGATTGTCTTTGAATTTCTTCTTCTTCAAGAGCATTTAGAATTCTTAAATCAAAGAAGCTATATCCTCATCTTCATCATTACCATTGTTGTCATTGGAGGACAATCCTTCAAAATCTACATGAAAGATGTTTGCGATATATGCAATAGATACTTTACCTTTGGATTTTCTCAGCTCATTGTTGGATTCGATTTGTAAGCCATGAGACTTCCAATAAGCTTATCCAATGTCAATTGTCACGATCTTTGAGCTTCATGAATTAAGGATTTCGGCATGAACTCATTCTCATGGTAGTGCTCAAAGAATCTTGCTTGAATGTTCCTCATTTGTGTAGATATTGCCATATTAAGCAAGTCCACTCATGATGTTATAGCACATGAGCATTTCTTTGATATCTTCTTGTGGCTCCATAAATCAGTAAGCAAAATGTTCCTCTTCGTTTATCTTTCTCCATTGGTTCCTTCGAATGTGACTTGGAGCTGACCTCAAATTTCCTTAATTGTCACACAAGAAAAGATACTCTTAAATATCAAATTCCAGGACAATGCACAATATATGAATTAAAAAGCTTTAAGAGATACGAGCAAGTCTTCTCTGGATATCGTCATGAGTAGGTTGAGCTAGTGGTTGTTCTTTTATAGCTACTCAAACAGGAGGTCTTGTTGATCTTTGAGTTATTGGTCCAACTTTGATCACTTCATGTCGTGCCCTGATTCTTGAGTGCATGTACATCCTTCGGTGGTTGATTTAAATTACAACGTCCTAAGACGTGTTGCCAATCCATCCATTTTAATGCGCATGCATAAGCAAATTACTAATCTCTTGACCACAATAAACGTGGGATAGAAAAGCAGGATAACCAATTTCAAAACATATACACTTTTATAAATAATCTGGTTTACAAATAGAGGCTAATTCTAGGTCTAAGTACATGAGGTCTATCTGCAAAAAGAACTTCTGAGCCACCCACATTCTTTGACCCTTCCGCCTCAAGCTTTGGGGTCTTCACACTAGGGCCTTGAAAAGTTAAGCCCATGACGGGGCGAGACAATATCTCAGCAAGTTCACCCCCTAAATCCCGACTATGAAGGAAATACTCCTAAAGGCAGTCTATGCACACACAAGACAGAGGACTTACCTTGCCTCAGTTCCTCCTTGCAAGTTAGTGTAATTCATATACTCAACCAATCAATTCAAACCAAATCATTGAGCAGCTCAATCAATCCACCCAATTTGACACACTCGATTTGGTCCATACTATCTATCAATTCAATACGACCACTACTCATACAAGTTGAAATAGGTGGTCATAACTCTCATAAGCTAATATAGATAGATACTAGCTTATACAAGTTGATATATAGATCATGCTCCCACAAGCTGATAAATGATCATAGTTCACACAAGCTGATAAGGTATACTGCTCTTATAAGTTGACATATCAAGCTTATAGGCTGATATAATATATTGCTCTCATAAGCTGACATGCGAAAGGACTCTCACAAGTTGATAAAGTATATTGCTATCACAAGCTGATATATCAAGTACACATAGGCAAATATTATATACTGCTCTCACAAGATGATGTGCAAAAGGGCTCTCACAAGCTTACGATAAATGCTCTCACAAGCTGATGTGCAATATCTTTCTTTTAGAAAATCTCACTATTCATATAGCCTACAAAGATATTTTCGGCGTTAAAAACTGACACTCGGTATTTTCTAATTAAAGTATTGAAATTCCACAAATTTGGAATAAATAACCAAAATCATCAATTTCACTCAATTTGCACAAATTAACATTCAATTAAATAAACCAAGTATACCATTGCAATCAATACGAAATTTCGTTCATCGGCTATCCTGGTATAATTTTCGGAAAATAATAAAATATTAAATAAATACCACAAGTAATTAAATAAATGCAATTAAATGCCAAAAATAGAAACTTAGGTCGGAAATGCCTAATTAGATATCGAAACGGGTTCGGAAAATTTCCAAACCTATATAGATAAATAGCACACCCTATCTAGTCCCTAATTAAACTATTCTAAACACCTAACATGCATAAACAAATATTTAAATCGTTAATCCGTTCTAACTAACAACCTAAACTATACTTAACCTAAAATAATCAACTCTTAAGCATCATTAACTCTATAAGCATAGTTTAGTGAGTAAACTCACCGGTTTTATGATCCAGTGAGTCCATGATGACGGCGTCGTGGAGACGGGTGACAAGCCTCCTAGTGACGACACCCGACAAGGCCTAGAAGTGGCCCTAAAAAGCCCATGAGGGCTCATGGTTGCTGTTGGTCTTAAATGGGCTGCTGGTTGCGGCTTGGCTCAGCTAAGATGTGAGCTAAATTGGAGGTGGGGATGCTGCTGGTTCGACTTTGAGAGAGGGATGATGGAATTGAAGATGTGAACTAAAGCTAGCGAAGTGGGTGATGTTAAGCAGAGCTATGTCGGAGAATGATGGGCCGATAGGATGGTGGCAAAATTCGTGGGATGGTGCAGTGGTGTGTCGGGGGCTGAATCGAGGGAAGCAAGGTGGTGAGTCGGTGGGATGGGGATGATGGTCTTCGAGGCAGCTATAAGGGTTGACGATTGGCAGCTCGTTTTGGTGGGTGATGAGGGCTGCTTGATTTGCTGTTGGACGTGTGGTAGCATGGATGAAGAATTCGGTGGAGGGAGACACATGTTGGTGGAGGACGCGCGGCAGAAGGGCGTCGCTAGCTTTGAAGGAAGAATGAATGGGGTTCATTTATTGGTGGGGTGAAGCGATGTGAAAGAATGAAATGAAAACAAGGCTAGAATGTGGACAGAGATGAGGGATTGCTCGAGCGGAAGAACAAAGAAAATGAAAAGAACGTAGAGGCAGTTGGCTCGGTGAAGCAGCAACTTGTGCGAAGGAGAAGAGGCAGCTGGCTGGCGTTCGAGGGAAGCTAAGGAAAGGGGAGTGAAAGTCAACAAGAATTATCTACTCAATTAAAGCTTGGTCCTTCTATTACTTTCTTGCAATAAAATCTCACAAATAACAAATTTTGATGCCAAATGTTGTAGCCCCCACCCAAGCCTCCGAATTTCACAAATTGGACTTCCATTTCAATCTGATTTGGTCCCCAAAAATCTCCATGCTAATATACTTGGTCTCCACTTACTTTCCTGCATGTAAATTCCCCCAAATAACCAACTTTGGACAGTAAAATTGGTCATGTCCCTCACCCATCCGAATTCTATTTCCTTTTTCCGAAATGTCTGAAATTCAATTTCTTAACAAATCTCTCCAATTTGATGGCCAAATTTGTTACAGAGGAAGCCTACACAATTTCTACAATTTCCCTTTACCAAGTAACTTGCTTTGTAGGCCTAAAAACCATTCAATTTGACCCCTCCGAAATTCCTTTCTTTTTCGAATCGTCTGAATTGATTTTCCGTAAAAATCTTGAGCTCACCGAAAATTCTTCAAAGGATGAGTCGACGTTCCTAAAATAAATCGTGACATGATAGAACTTTTAATTTCTAAAATCGTGTTCAATTTCATGGTTAAATTCAATCTGACGCGATTTTAGTGTGATCTAACCTATCGTGTAGCTTTTAAGAATTTTTAGCACATTTGACCTATGGTCAATTATTTTCCAACCATATTGTACATCTTCGACACATTGGCGATTCTCGATTGTCGTGAAAATCTCAAGGTTTCAAATACGGGCACATGATATCCAAAATGACAAAGAAATTGATCTAGTGCCGATCGACGAGAATTTTGCAATCAGGTGAAATCACCCACACTTTGATCACATATTTCAGTCGAATCGACCTATCTCTTATCTTTGATTGATTTTGATAGTGTCGTAATGACCCTTGTAGATTAGCACAGTCGAGTAGTTGATACCTGATCGAATTCTCAAGTCTATCGCGTTAAAATCCCTTAACGGGTTCACCTAATAGGCTAGTTATCTCGTGAGTGACCAACTTAGAGAAAAGAACTATAGGCGCGTCGATGAAAAGCCCAACTTATTCAATTGAAAACAGAACCTGAAAATCGAGCTGTCACAACTCTTCTTCTCTTCCCTTTAATAGTTCATCTTTCGTAAAACTATCTAGAATTCTAGGTCCAATCAGCAGGCTACTCCTTTGTTATAAAAACTCAAAAATCAATTTTCATATGTTGCCACTAACCTAGGATTAGATAAGATCATAAGGACCCACAAGGCATTACAGATAATATAAATGATCTCTAATGATTCATTTAATCATATAGATGAATAATTTAAAATTTAAAGTAACGGATCCTTAATTTTATTTTACATACCTGATGACGTCTATTTTTCAAATATAAAGATCTCAAAAATTTATCTTATTAGAATTAGCTATTATTATCCATTCAAGAATAAGAATCACCTCTAATTATGTAGTTAATCATATTGACTTATGTAATATGGAAAATTGTATGAGATATTTAAAAGTTTTCCCCCTCTAGAACATTGTGTCAATGTTGTTTCTATATTTGCGAAAATGTATCATTTACTTATATTTTGAATTGGGATGTAATAAATCTATATAGTCCTCTAGTATCCTTTTTGACACCTAAATTTTGGCTCACCATCTAGAATAATTGCATAAAAAACCAAGTACTAATCTTCAGCCCATAAAAAAAGTAATAATATTAAGTTGCATAGCATATAATTTTTAGTTGCATTCATCATGTAGTTTAATTCACTAATTGCATTTGCATTGAGCCAACAGTGCTGATTGAGCCTAAATTAACCATGCGGACTTGGCCTGCACTAGAGGTAAAATTTGGCTAGCGTACGGGAAGGGGCAGTCAAAATTTTTAGCCCACAATAAGATTTTTGTAACTTTAATTGAGTTGGTTTAGCTCATTAAAGTTAAAGCTTAATAAGAAAAGGCCCCAAGAGGTATCAAACCTATGATCATTAGGGATGTTAGGAACCGAACCGAAAACCATCTGAACAAAAAATTCAAATTTTTCGGTTCGGTTTTCATTAAAAATCAATATTTTTTTCATTGGTTCAGTTTTATCAGTTAACCGAACCAAATCGAGCCACAAACTAATAAAATCAAACCATTAAAAATTCGGTTTATTCTCTCCCGACTCCCGTCTCCTCTGGCTCTGAGTCCTCTCCTCTCATGTCTCGTCTTGATTGGTGACAGCGACTGCGACTGTGACGGCAATGGCGATGACAATGGCAACTTTGACAGCGACGGCCAAAAAGCTTCTTTTTCTGAGCCCAAATCAATGAAAGTTGCATGGAGATGTCATCTCTTGCTCCTCCAAACGTGTCGGGAAGGAGACTAGTTGCAGAGAGCCATTCCATTTTGGCAGAGACTCGTTTGCTCTGTTTTTCGATCACAAAATAGAGCAATGCGAGAGAGGGAGAATGTGATGCTAAGGACTAGACTTGATGAGAGCAAGCGGAGCAAGTAGATCTCTGTGATCTGGCAATTGAATTATCTAAAAAAAGCAGAGAGTTGGAGAGAGAATATTTGCTTTGCAATATTGCTTCTAGGTCAAGCAAAGCAGAAGGGAAAAAGAAGGAAGACAGAGTTGGAAATGTCAGTGAACCGCTCACTCAAAGCCCAAAGGTCACTCCTCTTGATGCATTGTAGAGAGACCCATCGAAAAAAAAAAAAAAGACATGGAAAAGAAGGGCCTGATCACTAATCCAACAGCTGAGCAAAATAAGACAATTACTTATCGATGAAGACGGATAGGTGAACTCTATCAAAGAAAAATGGAAGCTTTTTGGCTGCTGTTGCCCTCAAACGAAGACGAAAAAAAAGAAAACCGAAAACCAAAAGCTAAAAACCAAAAATCGAAAAACTAAACCGAACCAAATTTCGGTTTGGGTCTCATTCGGTTTAGTTCAAAAGGTTTTTCTAATAGTTTGGTTCGGTTTGGTTTTTAAAAAAAAACAAACTGAACCGAACTGTTGACACCCTTAATGATCATTAAGGCCTCAAGGGGGCAAAATTCAGCTAGCCCATTGAAGGGCATGCTAGCCAAAAATCACAAGGAGAAGGGGCCTTGACTAGCCTAATTTGAGCTCTAGCGGAGATTTCGCCTTGCCTTGCAATGTCACTGCCCTTCTCGAGCCTCCATAACAATCCTGCAATCTTAATCTGCACCATCGACCCTTAACAGGAATCCACGCCCACACGAACATCGATCCATGACGGTGTTGCTTTTTCTAATCCACGGACAAGTCCTACATCGAAAATGACATGCAACTCTATTTCCTTGCGCTAACCAACCCTCCCTGTTGGTTTCCTATTTGCAGGTGCTTTGGCTGAGCACCCTTTGTCATGCACCACCATCCTTGGTGACGAACTCACTATCGCAGCTGCCCTTTCTGAGTCCTTACCAACCACCATCATTGATATACCCTTACCGTGGAACATCCTGTTATGAGTTGCTCCCTCACCTCCCCAAGCCCATACCACCCTTTGTTGCGGCCCACCATCATCCAAGTACCACCATTGTTAGTCACCATCCACGAGCCATGTCACGCCCTACTCCTCCGAGCGCATGCTTATCCTTTTGCGGTTGATTTAATAGCGACATCCTGGGACGCATCGTCAACCCATTCATTTTAATGCACATGTGGAAACGAATAAATAATCCCTAAACAACAACAAGATGGGATAGAAAAGTAGGGTCATAACTTTTCAAAACAAAACCATACATACACACACACACACACACACACACACACACACACACACAGAGCAACCCATATCATATATAATACAAGCTTATATATAGATGCAAGGTCTACAAAATAAGGGGGGGTTTGCAGACAACTACTAATCTTCCTCCCGCTTCACATCCTCGTTCTCATTGGAGCCGTCAGCTAAATACACTAGGGACTCTGGTTCTTCAAGATCCGAGTTTATCGGGTATACCATTGAACCCTTGGAAGGATTAAATGTGCCTTTCCCAAAAGCAACCTCTAGCACATATACAGGTACCTCAGATTTCGGTATGAGACCCTCTTTCTGTCCATGACACTTACGACGGTACCATGATCTGTATCGTTGAGGTACCTCATGGGTTAGAGCCTCATCAACCTAGACCACGGACTTCATGAGCTCATAGACCAGACCCCTTGGGTGCCCATGAATCGGGATATAGGCTATCTACTTTGTAACCTTTTTCGACTGACCAAAATGCTCGAGAGGAGTTGCCATCTAGGGACCTAAAAATATTATCCCACAATGGGGTGAGATGACGTCTTAGTAAGTTCAACCCCCTAAGACCTAATTAGGAAGAAAATACGCCCTAAGAGCTGTCTAAGTACAAACACAAGTCAGAGGACTTACCTTAGCTTTAGTCCTTTCCTGCTAGTCAATAAAATTCGAATAACCATGCAATCATTTCAACCAATCAAATCGAATCATCGATCAATCGACTCAGTCGATTCTATGTCATCGAGACCATCTCTCGGTCATCTCAATCAATACTATTTATAAAGTTCGACTCTATTAAGATTGCTCACTCTAAGCTGATAATAGATAGTATAGTTCGCACTAAATTGATAAATAATATACTGCTTGCTCTAAGTTGAGATGTCAAAATAGGTCATGGACCCATTTTTGGACTCATATTTTACTTATATAGGTTGTATATGGGTTAGAGGTGTTTGAAAACCCAATTAAAAATGGGTAAAAAAAGTGAGTATGATTTAAATGGGTCGAAAATGGATCATAACTTGTGACCCGTTTTCGACCCAATTAAAATATCAAATGGGTTAGAACTTTAGAACTCATTTCTAAATTTCCAACCCAAACCTGTCACAATCTTTCCCTCTTTAACTTTATAATTTAACAAAAAAATTGAAATTATAATTATTTTTCATATTTCAATTTTCTTTTCTTTTTTCTTTTTCTTTTTTCTTTTTTTTTTTTTCCTTCCTTAGCTGGTGGTCGACATGGTGGCCGGCAGGGCAGGCTAGGCTCGATCTTGCCAGCATGCGAGCTCGTGGTTGCCAACAACCAGCGATTCTCAAGCCTCGCTGAATCTGGCAAGACTGGAGCTCACCGGTGTCGGGCGTGGCCTCGACCTAGCCAAATCGGCGAGATCGAGCCTCCCATGACGCTGGTGGGGCCTTGGCCTTGCTGATGACTGGCGTGGTTCGAGCCTCGCTAGATTTGCCGAGAATCAAGCTCACTAGCGTCGGGCGGGGCCTCGGCCTCGCTAGATCGGCGAGATTGAGCCTCGCTCGATGCTGGCGGACCTCAACCATGCTGACGATTGGTGAGGCTCGGGCCTTGTTGGATCTTGCGAGACTCTTGCTAGCGAGCGTTGGGCGAGCTTGAGTCTCCCTAGATTCGGCAAGGCCGAGCTCGCCTAACGATTGGCAGGGTCGACGCCCCATTAGCGTCAAGCGAGGCTTGAACAACGAGCTCGAGCTCAAGCTCTCCTGTGGCCAGTCGCTGGCCATTATCGTGGTCAGTGGCCGGTTAAAGAAGAAGAAAAAAGAAAAGAGAAAAGAGAAAAATAAAAAATAATATATATTTTTAATAAAAATAATTACAATTTTGATTTTTTAAAAAATATTATAAAAAAGTTATAAAAATTTGTATTGTATAAAAGTGTTTTAGCAATATTTTTCTTTTTATAAAAAAATATAAAAATGAGAATTCTTAAGTTTAGTTAAAGATTTTTCATGTTACAGTTTTTAGTTACTCAATAGTATGTTCATTGCATGTGCATGGTCTAATACTTTATAAATATTTCAATTTATAGATTTTTTAATTTATTTTTTAAATTTATTTACTATTTTTAATTTAATTTGAAGTTTTAATTCAATTAGCATATAGTAGGTGTGGGTTTTCCTAAAATATTAATAGGTTTTAGCAATACAGGTCGAGTCGAGTAAAGGTTAGGTATGGGTCAAGTCGGATATGGGTCAAAACATGTTAGATTGATCAAATATGAGTCGACCCATTTTTGACCCGACCAAAACCACCCATTTGACGGGTCTACTCTAAGCTGACATATCGAGACTCATAGGCTGATATAGTATACTAATAATGCTCACCAGAAGTTGCTAAGGTTTATTACTTGCTCTAAGCTGACATATTGAGGCTCATAGGCTGATATAGTATACCGGTATACTGCTTGCTCTAAGCTGACATATCAGAGCCCATAGGTTGATTTAGTATACCATCTTAACCATCTACATTTTTACCATTTTTATCATTTCCAATAAAAATAATTGTATGTGGGTACATGGTCAGCCTTAGCCAAAATATAATATTTTCACCTTTGAAAATTCCACTAATTTCAACAATTCGCAAATCCATTTTTGGCGTTGTAAACCGACGCTCGGTGATTTTCTAATTAATTATTGAAATCATTAAATTTTGGGATAAATACTCAAAGTTACAAATCACATTCAATTAGTACAAATTAGCAGTCAAATAAATAATTCAATCACACTACTGCAATCAGCATAAAATTCCGATCATCGGCTATCCCGGTCTAATTTTTGAAAAATAAATAATTAATTAAATAATTACGAAAATTAATTATTAAATACAAAAATAGTAACTTAGGTTGGAAAAGCCGAGACGGGTCCGTAAAATTTTCGAACCACTCTAGATAAATACTAGAGCTTATCTAGGCTCTAATTACACTACTCTAATAACCTAACATGCAATAACGATTAATTAAATTGCTAAACTATTCTAACTATCCACCTAATTCAAACTTAGTCTAAACTAATCAATCCTTAAAACATCATTAACTTACTAAGCAAGGATTAGTGAGTTAAACTCACTTGATTAATGATCCGCTCGAGCCACAACGACGGGGATGCAGAGGGGATCGATAAACTCCAAAGTGGGAACGCCAAGCGAGGTTAAGATAGCCACCAAAACGAGCCAAACAGTGGCTATGAGACCCGCTCTGCTCGGTTTTGTTTGAAGGCTAAAGGAGTTGTTACGGGCAACCACAAGTGATAGAGATGGACAGTGACGATGTAGCGGGATCAGGCGAATAGTGGTGGAGCTTCACGATGGTGGAGGCGGGCTAGACGAGTTTTGGCTAAGCTCGACAAGGCTTGAGGGGCTCCAAATTGGGTGGCACGACGACGGGACAAGGCTGGACGGTTGCGGGGCTGGCAAACACACAAAGGGCGAGCGGTGGCTTCGGCGGTGGATGGCGACGGTCCGACTAGGCTGCTCGACAGTCGATGGAGGAGGAAGGATGAGCTGCTCTGTTTTCTAAAAATTTTGGAGG
The DNA here is from genome assembly GCA_017140325.1 of Eucalyptus leucophloia subsp. euroa. NCBI lineage: Eukaryota > Viridiplantae > Streptophyta > Magnoliopsida > Myrtales > Myrtaceae > Eucalyptus > Eucalyptus leucophloia. Next base: position 26,683,303 of record CM029471.1, read on the forward strand.
TCTTCACACGACTGGATGGAGGGAGAGGGTCGACCGGTGAAGAGGAGAGAGGAAGGGGGAGACCAACAAGGCTTGGAGGGTCTTATGTGCTTCCTTCCTATCTTCTTGTCCCCCTTGCCATGGTCCCACCTCCAAAAGCAAACCTCCTCAGCCAATTTTGTAAATCAAATTTCTCCTATAACAAGTCCTAAGAGGTCCAAAGGGTTGGGTCCATGGGAGAGCTAAGAATTTGCAGTCATTTGGCTCGATTTCTATTTAATTCCTCCTTGAATTCACTCAATCCTGCCTCCATAAATTCAACCATCGAGTCCTTGATCAAATTAGCATTTTTTCTCGCCAATAGATCCTACTTGTACCCTAATTTTGTGATAAAAACGGTTCTCCAAATTTCTCGGTCGAAAATGGCCCTATATTGACTTTTTCCGCCAAAACCTCGGTTTGCAGAAAAATCTTCGAAGACTAAGTCGACATTCCTAAAATGATTCGTGACATGATAGAACTTTCAATTTCTGAAATCGGATTCTAATTCGTGGTTAATTTCAATTTGGCGCGATTTTAGCGTGACCTAAGCTACTGGGTAGCTTTCAGAAATTTTTAGTGCAAATAACCCATGGTCGATTTTCTTCGAGCCACAATGAACCTCTTCGACATATTGACGGCTCTTGGTGGTCGTGAAAATTTCGAAATTTCAAATACGGACACATGATACCAAAACGATTGAAAAATCAGTTTAATACCGGTCGACAAGAATTTTGTAATTTAGTGGAATCACCCATGTCTAACCACACATCTTTGTTGAACCAACCTATCTCTAATTTCTAATCGATTTTTAACCATGTTGTAATGATCTTTGTAGATGAGCACAATTAAGTAATCAATTCATGGTTGAATTCCCAAGTCTATCGTATTAAAATTTCTTAATAAATTCTCCAGATAGTCTAGTTATTTCAGGTGTGATCAGCTCTAAGAATAGTACTATAGGTGCGTCGATGAAATGCTCGATTTATTCAATTGAAAACATAATTGAAAATTCAGGATGTCGTAAGCCATCATTGTCAATTCAAATTCAAAAGCAATCTTCAAATTAAGTAATGTTCTGATCTGAAGTCAATTTCAATATATTACATTGCCTCTTTTGAATAATTATTATCTAATGTGCATATTTTTAAGATTAGGGGTGTCCTCTAAAGTGGGAAAATTTCATAATCCACATGCATATGGTCAACAGTCCAATCTCATACTTAAGATACGATTTGCAACCACGCAAAAAATCATCCAATCCTATTCACAAGCCGTTGGACACAATTGTTGATTTTACTTACTGCCGAATTTGAATGGATTGGAAGTGCTTTGATTATTCTTATCTTTGTTTGATTTGTCTTATTTCAACTGATTTGTTTCTTATCTGAAAATATAAAAGAAAAACAGATAGAATCAGAATGAATAGTGAATAAGAGGTTTAGGTAATGTTGCATGTTTAAATTAGATTGCATGTTTAAATTAATCTAAAAAAAGTCAACTAGGATAAAGTTTGGATAGGTTTTCTAGATAGATTGCATATAAAATTTATCCTTATCTAAATAAGATAATGTTCTAATTTAGATTAGGATTTGGTCTGATTTAATCCTAAGTTGAACTAAATAATTTCTTAATCTAGATTATTTATTTTCATTTTTTTCTAATTGAAAACTTTAATGAAAAATATAATATAACATGTGCTTGTCATGAAAAATTAGGTGCATAAATTCCCATCATTAGAGCTAGGTCATGTAGTTGAATACCATGACATGTTAGAGTTGATAATATTTTACATGTCATTGCAAATTAGATTAAGCAGCATTACATGCATCGTGTACAACTTAGTTTCCATTTTAATAAGAGAAAATCCTAAAAATTTGATAGTAATTACTTGATAATTAAAAATCATATTTAGGTTATTAATGGGCCATCAAAGAAATTAAGTAATTGTTAAAATCTTTTCTCTATGGCTTTTGGAGCAAAGAATATTGACAGTAGTTGTCAAAACCCCAACTCCATCCCTAGGGTCACGAGCAGCAAGAGTTATTTTTGCAACGTTTCAAGCGCGTTGCCATTCCGTTTCCTTTTATATTTTCATTAGGCACATGTGGAAGTGTAATAATTTAGGGGGTGTTTGGTAACGTTTTTGTTCAAAAATTGTTCATGAAAACAGAAATAGAAAAATCTATTTCTATTCTAGAGAATAATTTTTGAATAGAAGAATACGTTTGGTAACTGTACAAAATTTCTTTTCCTAGAATTGAAAAAAAAAGCAGAAACATGTTTGGTAAACTTGTATAATTTTTTTTTTGGTTTCTTTTGATTTTTTAATATTTTTTTTTCTTTTTTCGTTTTTCTTTTCTTTCTTCCTTTTGGCTGGTCTCCAGCTTCGGCCACAGCCAGCGACTGGTCAATGAGGGCTAGCAGACTTGCTCTACCACAACGAGGCTTGCTGGCCCCCGGTAAGGTCAAGCTCGCCTAGCCACGATGAGGCTCGGCCTCGTTGGGCGACAGTGGCCCAATGGTGGCTGGGTGAGCTCGGCCTCGTCGAGCCACTACTGGGTGACACCAACCCGGCGGTGGCCTGACGAGGCCGAGCCTTGTCGGTGGCTAGGTGAGCTCGGCCTCACCAGATCTAGGCGAGCTTGATCTCCTCTAGCCAAGGTGCGGTCAAGCCTCGTCGGCCATCGCCGAGGCCGGTGACCAGTCAAAGAAAAAAGAAGAAAAAAAAGTTTTTCTCGGAAGTGTTTCTGAGAACAAGAAACAAGTTTTTTCTACTTTCTGTTTTTGTTCCAAATTTGTTCTCAAGAACAAAAAAATAGATTTTTTGTTCTTGAGAAGAAAAGTGTAAACAAACGCGTTTTTGTTCTTTTTTTGTTCCCCAAAACAAAAGAACAAAAATTTGTGTTCCAAGAAAAAGAAACAGAAATTGCCAAACACACCCTTACAGGCCCCTATCGCGACCTAATCTTGCCGTACTTCATCCCTCATCATCATGAGGAGAGAAAAGGGGGAAAGGTCGGGTTCAGGGGTAATTGATCGTGATCTCTCCCAAGCTTATACCCCACATGACAGCGAAGTATCGCGATCCATACCATACGGCGGCACACCTTAGAAAAAGGGGTCATGTGTGGATATTAGATTTAAATATACTTTTACCATGGTAGCCCTCTCGACAGTACGCTTCACCTATACAGATGTCATCACTTCATCATCCTTTGGGGTACTCTCATATCGAGTATGCTAAAGTATAGTGAGTTTCATTGAAACTCGTATCCCATGCGATAGGTTTATTTATACGGTCTAGTTATTTATGACAACTTAAAAATAAGATGGGAGTGTTTACTCAATTCCTATGCAACTAAATATCGAAGTTCGAGGACTTGGGAATATGCTAATATTTCTATTAGTGCTTTTTCTGTACCTAAATAGTATGTTGTGTTTTCCTAATATGTCCATGAGCTTCTTTTTATGTTTTCGAAATCGTTAGTCCTAAACTAAGTGATCATGCATGATTGGTCATTTTCATTTTATTCTATTTCTAGAAAAAGAAGAAAAGGAAGTAATCAATGGAATTGAAATTACGAGACAATAGGTAAACAATCAAGGAAAGCAGTAAATTTACCATGCAATCCTAGAAAATATATAAGAGAAACACAATTGAAAAAGATGAGATAAAGAGAGAAAACCCGCAACTTGTCGATCTTTATATAACAAATGGAACTTGAGACATATGTAGAGGAAATGGATAGTACATGATAATGGTCAAAATGGACATCGACCTCCACCATCTTTGGGCTTTCTCCATCTTCGGGGTCCTAATTTAATTCTAATCTAAGAGACTTATAACTAGGTCCATACAATGGAAAGAAACACGCATACATATCAAAACAATAAAAAAACAAGACATTATATCGAGATCAATCATTTAAAGGAAATGCAAAACGAAAGTCAAATTTTGGGGCTTTGGGGTCGCCCTTTGTCTTTCATGCAAGGGTCCCACTAAGATACCTACCTAGTCCATTTGTTTTGTAACTTATAGCAATTGTTGACTAATTGTATTCTCGCATGGCTAATGATGCTAATAAGTTTCTTAATCAAGCAATCTATGTGATCCCAAGGTTTTCCCTTGACATCATGCATCGACCATACCATTCATCTAAAAGTCACATGCATTGCGAAAATTTAAACATGCATGCAGGTCTTTTGAATCTTGTTTCTTAATCAATCAAGCAAGAAAGTGAGTCATTGGTGGGTCACTTAATTACCAAGAGCATGCGCCAATCACAAACACAGGCAATTTCTAGTGTATGATGGGATTATATGTATGAGGGGTACATGTGATATTTCAAAAACATATTTTGAAATCATTCATGAAAAGTTTTGAGACAAAGTGACGTCTCAGCTATGAAAGCCATTCAATTACCAAGGTTAGCCCGGGACTCGCATAAATGCACTCACAAGCATTGTAGACATTTTGAATACAATTCAAATCATGACTTTCACAATGCCAAATCAAGATTTTAAAGATGTTTGAAAATATTTAGCATTAAAGAATATTTAGGCTATGGAACACATTCAATTGCCAAGACTAGCCTAGAGCTCCCATAAATGCACTTACAAGCATCGTAGACTTTTTGAATATGGTTCAAACCACGATTTTTTCTTAAACCAAATCGAGCTTTGGAGAATAAATTCTTTAGAAATCGTTTTTGAAAAACATCACATGTACCAAAGCATTTTTTGAAAGATGCAATTGGAAAAGGCCGATTGTCTAACAACAAAGATCAATACATTTAGAAAAATTTTCATGAATATGGCATGTCATAATTTCATGCACAAACTAACCTAAAAGGTATAACTAAACAATCACAATAATGTTTATATCATAAAATTTCAGAATAAACATGTAAGGATAGCAAAATTGGGCAACACCTAATGATAATTTGGCAATGAAAAGAAATTCTCTAACATGCATGGCATGATGATAAACAAATTTTGTGAAGAAATTTTTCTTAAACAATCTATACATGATTTTACAAAAATCAAACAACAAGCAACAACACATCAGAAATTTGTCAAAAAAACGGCACATTCAGCTACTGTCACGAATATTTTTCCTATCAAAACATGTCTAAAAATCTTGAAATTTACATACAACATAGCCAACATGATAACAAGTGAGTTTTATTATGAGGCCAAGTGCAGATTCCAAATAGAAAAAAAAATGAAACAAAAATATCAAAGGTTTGTCCAAATAGGGGTTAGAATAAGGGTCCAAATTTGATCCCTTATCCAAATTGTGATCTAGATTTGAGAAAAATGGAAAATAATCCAAACGATGAGTGATTGGCATGAAATTAGTGGCATTAGAAACTTCTAAGTGTGCCCTATGTCTTTCTAGAAGAGCTCAAGTTCGAACTGGGTCAATTTAGTATCCTAAGATTGAAATCTTTAAAAGTGTGTGCATTAGTAATTAAGAAAACAGAACATAAGCATTCATTAGAAAACCTCAAAATCACTCAAAGAATGCACAAACGACATGAAGAAATCACATGGGACTTATGATTGGATGTGACGGAAAGTTTGGATAATCATCTAATCCTAAGTCAGCATGCAAAATGTCATACAATTTAAATGAAATGACTCATGATTCATAATGATATGATTGAGGATCCTAAGCATGATGAACACTTTTTGTAAAACAAATTTAATGAGTGAGATGAAACTCAAATGACATGACCTAAATATGTATGCAATTCTTACAACATGCAGTTCAATCACCAAGAAAGCATGATCATAAGAATCAATCCCTAGATGTCTCAAACAAGCATGGAAAGATGCGTATATGACAAGGTTTCATTTCAACATTAAATTTACAGAACAAGTATGATTTCAACCATCCTCAAGACATGCGTAAATCCTACCAAAAATCTCACATGCAAAGCATACAATGATGAAAATTTCTTGTTAAGAGGTCGAAACTCAATTAAAATCATACGAGTCATGGAAAAAATGGCAAAATAGACAAACTATATGTCCAACACATGTTGCTGCAGTACCTTTTATTCTAATGCATGTAATTGACTCACTTTGCCAATGTCAAAACCTTACAAATCATGCATTAATTGAACTTATATATTATATATATATATATATATATATATATATATATATATATATATCATGTATTTCAACTTTAATGAAGCATTTGAGACCAAATAGGTACATTTATGGACTCAATTTCATCAAAATAAATCTCGGATTAATACAGAACAAACTGACCTATGTTTAGATTTAAGCGATTTTGACCTGTCTAATTTTTTTTTACAAAAATACAGGACATGCAAAACACCTGTACAAGAAACTTTCATGAAGAAAAGTTGTTCCATAACTCAACAAAAAAGTCAATACAAAAATAGCAAAATTAGAGATCGATACGGAATAGATTGACCTAGGCTTAGATCCGTGTAGATCTGACCTAGTTGAACACATCCAAAAATCATGAAAAAATTACAGAAGATGTACAAGATAATTTAGAACAAAACTCATGAAGACAATTTTATCAAAAAAAATGATTATGAAAGTCGACACAAAAAAAACAAAGCTAGAAGGCGGAACAAAATCAGAACCGAAAAAAAGTTAAGACTACTGCAGAATTGTTAATCTTCGGAGGTATTTTTCGAGGGTCAAACAACGCTCAATTGGGGCATGCGACCTACCGTTTCGAAGCTCGTGATGCATACATCAAACTTCTAGCTCATGACATCACAAAATAACAACATTTAAGAGCTCAAAACTGGCCTAATAGAAACACGCTCGACCATATTTGAAAATCACAGAACCACCAGATCTAAATATAATCAACTCTAGATCATTCAAGCGTTGATTCTAATCAGATTTGCAACACATCCTGGCCCCGAACCTTCATTGTCGATCATGTATTTCGACATGAGAAACTCTCACCTCATCGGACGCTATTAAAATGAGTTTTATCACGCTTACCTCGATTGAACCAGCAAAGAATTGACTTTTGGAGATGTTCGCCTTTCAACAACAATGAAGCTACTGGCTTCGATCTCGCTTCAGGAATCGTCGGACATGAAGAATGTCAAGTTCAACTCTAGTAAAAGAGCTGTTCAACGCCGATCTTCAAATTCTCTTAGCTAGATCTTGCTGCTGTAATTTTTCTGGAAATCAGAACGCCAGCAACTTCTGATGGCCGAACAGCAAGAGGAAAATCCTTTGAAATTGGAAACGGAACTTCAGAAAAATCTCCACGCGGAATAAGCGAGACAGAAAAACTACTGGAATGTTGAAGGACTTGGGGAAAATCGAGAAATCAAGCTCGATTTTGTCAGCCGAGCCTTCATTCGATCAAATCAGGAATATAGATGAGAGAGAAATGGCCACAAGCTTCATCAATCTCATTCATAGAAAACAAAATCAACCGCTCCATTCGTCTTTTGGCTAGAGAGAGAATTAGTGGAGAAATCATCCACTTTGCAGGAGCGAAACCAAATGTGGAGATCACCCCTTGAAAAACAACGAACCAGATGTGAGAGGATGAGTGGAGACTTTGGGGCTCCTTCTTGCAGGCGAGAACACGGGCGAAGAACTGCTTCGTTCCTTTCTTGCTTGACTGAATTCAGAGAAAAATGGAGAGAGAGAATTTTATTTAGAGAAACTAGATCCAGAAAAACGCCCCCTTAAATTTTGGAGGGAAAGTTAGTTATATAGTGTTTAGGGCAAAATCAAATGTTAGCCCTTGGATAGGGTTGGATCTCTCTAGCTAATTAGTTCGTTAAATTTGTTCAAAGCACCCTAATTGAGCACATGTCTATTTCAATGGCCACGATACATTCTTAATGAACGGATGATGATCAATCGTGTACTAATTGGGGTTTTTTTTTTTTTTTTGCAATTTTCATAACATGTGGGGTTGATTTGCGAATTTCGTAAAATCCGTAACAAAATTGGAAATTTGAAAATTAAGGGCGCGGATGCATTGGACATGAAGTGGGCTAGAAGATGGTGGTTTCCGGCCAAAATATGGCTGGAAAAACTCGCTAGTCAATGCTGGTCAACGCTAGGTTGACCGGGTTGACTTTTTGTCTAAATTTCATTCTATTTTTTTTTTAGCTTTTGCCCAATTTAAACGAAATCAAATATTTCTATATGATTTGGTTCAAATGAGAAGCAAGTGGGTTATCTCAAGTTGACTAATTGTGCACAAAATATTCAAATTCATTGAATTTCTATTGAAGCGAGGCCACAGGCTAGACTCACATCTTCAATTGAATCTCAACCGGCCAAATTGAAGCTCAATTACTTCAATTGCACTCTAGTCTAAAATGGGCCAAGTCGAATTTACGTAAATTGAAGCACCTTAGCTAGGCTTTCTAATCCTTGAACATGCTAAATTGAGCAAATTAGAATGTATCATCTCCAAAAATTGACCTCGAATTTGGACTCATCTATCAGGTGTCGACAGCCCCATTGTCACGAGCCATCATATTTAAAACCAATACATTTTCTATGCTCCAAGGATCAAGTAAACCTTAGCTCCTCTAGCAAGACTGCAACTCTAGCATTAGAGGGAGACTTCAATACCTACAATTCTAAAAAAAGAACGTGGTGAGTTGTGGACTCAGCAAGTAAAAGCCACTAATTTCCGAGTAGGAGGATGCCTCACCTAACAACAAGCATATAACTCATCCAAAACATTAGTCGATGACAGATCAATAGCAAAATAAAAGCTTTAGTTTGGATGAAACATGAGAAATCCTCAATCAATGATATGCAAACATAACCCAATATTCACCCACGCCATGAGGAACTCATGCTTCACTCAATATTATGCAAGCATAAACAAGATCCATTCCATAGTGCGAGGAACTTACGCCTCACTCAATAATATGCAGTATAACCAAAATCCATTTCATAAAGTGAGGAACTTATGCACACGAGATTTAGTTATTAATAGCTGAAATCCATCGACTCTTCCAAAATCCACCGGGCATCCAAAATCCATCAAGCATTGTCCCCTAATCCAAGGGTGATGGCGGTCCTCCGACAATGAGTCTGTTTGACAATGTTGCCGAAATCCATCAGTCGATGGCTAGAAATTAGTCCATCGTGTGACCATGCATCAAGCATCACAATCTGGTTCCTATCTTCATTTTTAGTTCAATGGCCCGAAGGCATGCCATGCATAAGTGCGTGAAATGACTTACCAAAATTGAGATGTTAAGCATGCTAAGCATGAATCAAGGATCGCGACTTGATCCAACACGTTTGAGCTCTAATCTAGTACCTAACTTGGCTTGGGAACGATATATCTTGATATCACATCTAGACCATGATAGGACTGGCCCGTCATGACATATTCATTGACCTAGTACTAGACTTAGCTTGGCAACGTATACCTTAATACGCATCGAGACCATGAAAGGACTAGCCCGTTGTGACATGTTCATCGACCTAGTATCGAAGTTGGCTCGGGAATGAAATGCCTCGATATTGTACCGAGACTAAGAGAGGATTGATTTGTCGTGATCCAACGTATGTTGAAGCCGACAAAACCATTTTTTGGAGCTCGGGGCATGAATTAGAACATGCACTTGTGAAAATGGTTGAAAATAGTTTTGTAAGGAAATAGCAAGCTTTCAGAAAAATGTTTTTCAAGTAGGTTTGTATCAAAGCAAAAATCATAGCTTATCAAATAAGCACACAAATCGGGCTTCTTCCAAAGCAACTCAAGCGAAAGCATGAGCCAAAGCTCATCAAACAATGATTGAACTCAATCAAGGAATGAGGTCTAAACTTATCCAAGCAAATACCTCCGAACTTCAAGCAACAACAAGTCGATTAACTTCAGTCAAGGACTCGTCACACACTTGGAATAGGGTAACACACCATCTTAGCCAAATATTAGTAAGTTCTACATAATCCACTTCAAGGAACGGCCTAAGGGACCAAGCAATATGCGGGCGAGCAAATGGGCAAGAGGGCGCAGCCATGAGAAAGAGAGAGGGTGATGGTAAGGGTGAGGTTGAGAGAGTGAGGGAGGAAGAGGAGGTGGTGTGGAAATGAGGGGAGGGAATGCCTCTATTTATAGACAAACCCCTCATGATGATCTTTTCAAATGGACCAATCATCTTCATGTAGGTGGACAATCTAGGTTGAGGAGGTGGTAAGTTAAAGAGATGGGTGGCAAGTCTAGTTTCTAGGGGTGACACTTGCTCATCTTTCCATTGGCCTATCTAAGGGGTTGAGTCATCTTGAAATTATTACATGTGATTATTATGGGGCCACATAAGCCAATGACTAAGTCTCTCCCATTTAATGTTTGGATCTTGAGTAATCATTAGGCTAGATATATTCATATTACAAACTTGCTCTCCAAGTTTTTAGGTTATGAGGCATTATGGCATATTCCGTTAAGAGACACCTCAACTTGGCATTGAAGAACTAGAGTCCAAGATATTTAATGCATCATTTTCCTAAATAAAGAAGACTTTAGATTAGCCTTGCTCCTTAAGTTGAGTGTGCAACCCTCTTCCCTTCCAAGTTGGGCATGTGACCCTCTTATCCTGGCGTGAAAATAGTTTCAGGCAATTTCTAAAATTAGTGTCATTACCCTATCAAACGGAATCGAAAAATGATGAACTTTAAATATGTTGTAGAGAGGACCTTCAATAATTTTTTTTTTTATGAAGAAAGTCAAGTCAAATTCGTGCTGTGGAGAGAGCATAAATCCCTGAACACAACCCAAAAATTCGTTTGTCGAGAAGATTCAATGGTCAGAGAGAGAGACTCATTTTGAAATCCAAATCTTCACAAAAATCTTTGAAATTTCTATATGTTGTAGATATGGATGTCCTTTAAAAATTTTATGAAGAAAGCATGTTCAAATTCAAAGGATAAAATTTTATAAAAATCAAGAAGGCAATCTGGTCATTGTTTTTACTACACTAAGTAGATTCCACTCGGTAAATGATTAGGCTTTCGTCCCAACCATTTCTCCTCATAAAAATCCGAATTTTTTTTAATGACTCAGGAAACCCCGAAAGCCGACAGCCGACAGGAAGAAATAGGGCTGATGCAAGCTATCGTAGAGAAAGATGTTTAGAACAACTTTTATGAAGGAATTTTCTCCAAATTCAAATCAATAAAATCTCTGTAAAATTGGAAAACGGCGAAGGTCTAGGAATTTCGAAAAATTGGAGAGTCAAAACCTATTAAACCTTAAGTGGCAAGTCTAAGGAGGATGGGTGGCGCCCTACTTGGCCTTCAAGTTCCCTTTTCATCATTTTTTTAGGCCATGAGTCACTCCCAACCATCAATGAGCTTATGACCCACCCTTTCTTAATATGTAACCATCCAAAATTTCATGATTACCTTTCAAGAGTAAACTAATTTGCCAAGTGTTCTACTTAGTCATCATGCATTAATAGGCTACCTTCCAAGAACATTAAATGAACCATGGAAAATATCGAGTTAGAAGGCTATCTCATTGGGCGGGAGTCAGTCATGTCACGCCTCGAACCTTGAGCGTGCACACATCCCTTAGTAGTCGATAAAATTTTGCGACGTCCTAAAACGTGTTGCCGATCCATTCGTTTTATTGCACATGCAGAAGCGTATAATAAATTCCCAGATAACACAAATATGTAATAGAAAAGCAGGATAAAATTTTCACAAAACACTTTTTTATAAACACACTAGGTTTATATAAAAAAGTCTACAAAAAGATTGGCTTTCAAAAAGAAGCTATCTTACGACCTACTAGTTGGACACATTTGCTAATCCTTTGGACTCCACCTCCACAAGTTTCGGGGGCTTCGGGTCCTCCATAATCTCATCAAGAGAGTCAGTTGCACCTCGCCCAGAGCGGCATTGACCGCAATAGTGGGGATACCAAAACCCTGAAGAGGACCATCCCTATATCCATTGAGCCTATGGCAAAACCATGCCCTGAATTGATGAGGTACCCTTTGAGGTAGGCCTTCACCGACCTAGACAATGGTCATTACGAGCTCATAGACCTAGTGACTCTCGGGGACAGGGACGTCTATGCTCCACTCTGTAACCCCCTCGAGGTTGTCCAAAACGAACTAGAGGGACCGCCATCTAAGTCTACTTCCTAAACCCTGATTAGGATGGAAATACGCCTAGAGGTAGTTTAATCACATATTACAAAAGACTTACCTTGCCTCAATTCCTTTTTGCATGTCAATATAGTTCATATCACATATAATTGCATCAAAAGCACTCATCAATCGACATGTCTCAACTTATCTCACAACAATTACAGGGGTCCCAATTATAAGACCAAATCATTATGACACGCCTCATTCCGCGCTACACAATTTTGTCCCATAATTAGGTGCATCAATTCAATCAATCATGCATCCCAATTGATTATGACCCAATGGCCATGGCCGACTCAATAGTCAACGGTCTTTCGGCGTAGTCAGGGGTCGACTCGCACCATCGAGCACAGCAACCTCTACACCTAGACAACATTCCACTAGGGAGCATCGGTCCAGCCTCCACTGCAACCGGCATTTGTTGACTTGGGGCATTCCATATAAGGGCATCGTCCGGCTTAATAGCTCGTGACAGATTTTCATAGCCATCACACGATCATTTAATCCCGGCCAAGGATACCGCGCATTGCACTTAAATGTCTCAATTAAAATAGTGAACTTGGCTTATTTTCTTCATATTAAAAACACCAAGTGAAAAAATTGTGTGTGGGTACATGATTAGATCGAACCAGAAAAATTGATATAATTCCTTTTAAAATCCCACTATTTGATATAGTAATTAAAACTATTTTCGGTGTCAAAACCTAACACCCGGTATTTTCTAATTAATTACCAAATTTTCATAATTTTGAAATAAATATTCAAAAATCACAATCACCACTCAATTGCACGAAATAACCATCAATTGCATAAATTAAGCATACCATTGCAATCAACACGAAATTTTGGTCACGGGCTATCCCTGTATAATTTTCGGAATATATTAAATAATTAAATAAATAGCAAAATTAATTAAATAAATGCAATTTAATCCAATAAATGCATACTTAGGTCGGGAACACTAATTTAACTACCTAAACGGGCCTAGAAAAATAATGTTCCTATCCATATAAATAGTATAATCTATTTAGCCCTTAATTAATCTATTCTAACCACCTAACAATCATACTTAAGCAATTAAATCACTAATCAAAGCTAACTAACCACCTAAGCCATACTTAGTCTAATCTAATTATCTACTAAACGTTATTAACTCCATAAGTAGAGTTTAGCAAGTAAACTCACCAGATTAGCGAACCGGTGAGTCCATGGCGACGGCGACGTAGAGGCGGGGGGGAACACGAGCTTGCGGCGACACCAAGTGAGACCCGGAAGAGACCTAAAATGGGCCACGAAGCCTAGCAGCCACTGTTGGCCTTCGATTCTGTCCAAGGACTAAAGGGGCTTGGCTAAGCTGCGGCTTGGTTGGAAACGGCTACTCCAGCGGCGGATGGCGATGGCGGGACAAGGTGGTGGCTCCGGCGGCTGGATAGATGAATTGGACAATGGAGGTGGCTCGGGATGGTTGTGACGTAGGCTTAGCTTCGTTGGATGTGGGCTTGGGACGACAAAGACGGGCGGACGAGCACGTGGGCGTGTGGGCTAGCGTGCGGGAGCTCAGGCGGCGCAACAGTGCTTGAACAGTGGGTGGAGGAGCGGTCGACAGGCAGGGGCTTTCAGCTGGCTTCCTCTGGATTTGTTGAGTTCTCAAATTTACACAACAATGGATAAAACAAGCCTAAGGAAGAGGAAGAAGAAGAAGACAGCTGTTGAAGAGGGGGGCCACAAAATATCCTAAACACTCATGGCTTGGCCCCCACTTGTGGCTGCCTCAATCCTTAGCCATTTGCACACCAAAGCTTCCTCAACAAGCCATTCAAAGTGTCCAAAATGTTGCAACCCCTTGGTCCTACGAATTTTGAACATTTCCCCCCTCCAATTTCATCCAATTCCCACTCAATTGGACTCAAATTAGTGCCCATAAATTCAGTTAAGGTGCCCACATCCATCCCATGATTTTTCCTCATCAATCGAACCAACTTGATGGCCACAAAACGACCCTCTAATTTTCTCAGTCCAAAATAGCCAAACTTTGAAATTTCACTAAAAACTCGGGTTTGCAGAAAAATTTTTGGAGGGTGAGTTGACATTCCTAAAATAAATTGTGACATGACAGAACTTTCGATTTCTAAAATTAGGTTTAATTTTGCAGTTAATTTCAACCGGACGCGATTTTAGCGTGACCTAACTTACTGGGTAGCTTTTAGGAATTTTTTGCGCATTTGACCTGCGGTCGATTATTTTCAAGCCACATTGTACCTCTTCAACACATTAACGACTCTTAATTGTCATGAAAATCTCAAAATTTCAAATACGGACACTGGGTATATAAATAATAGAAAAATTGGTCTAGTGCCGTTCGATGAGAATTTTGCAAATAAGTGGAATCACTCACTCTTTAATCACATGCCTTTGTCGAAAGGACCTATCTTTGGTTTCTAATCAATTTTGACAATGTCGTATTGATCCTTGCAAATTAGTACGGTTGAGTAGTCGATTTCTGGTCGAACTTTCAAGTCTATTGCGTTAAAGTCCCTTAATAGCTTCACCGATAGACTAGTTATCTCTTGAGTGATCAGCTTAGAGAAAAGAACTATAAGCGCGTTGATGAAAAGCCCAACTCATTCAATCGAAAACATAATCAGAAAATCAGGATGTCACAAATCGAGTCTGACCACAATCGATTAACTTATTTAGCCCGAGGTTTTTGCCTAAGCCATGATTGAATAAAGCCAAATGCAATTGGGCCTAATTGGTGAAACCAAGTTCGAAATCCCCTTTATCGAGAAAAGGGGTCACAACTGGGTTTACTAGTTAGGTCTTGGCCTAGTCGGTCAATCCTCTGGTCAGTTTGTGGGCTAGCCCATGGGTCAGTTCTACTTGGCCAGTCTTGTGGTTAATCCTTGGGCCACTCGATCAGTCTTGTAGCTAATCCTATGACCACTCCAAGGTTGTGCACCACAAGTCCTAGTCAGTCTGAAATTGAACCACATTGAGTTTATTCACTCATGGTCGATTATCGGTTGTCATGTAATCGTGTGAAATCGATTAATTCGTATCAACTCATAGTCACATGGGATCGGTTCGTGGTTGTCCTTGATTGGAATAATGACCAAGTGGAATCACCCAAGACCAATGCAATGACTGGATGGAATCAAGCCATGACCATCCATCAATTCGTGATGGTATGTGATTGTTCCATGATTGATTTTTATGATCGAATAACCTTTCCATGGTCGAATACTCTATAACTAGACCTTGGGTTACCGATCCCTGAACGGCCAATTGACTCATGACTGGCCTTCGGGCCGGCTCATGGCTAAGTCTCGCCCTTGACATATCAAGCTTTGGCCTACTAGACGTGACCAAAATAGGAGTCGAAATCGAGGATGTTATAGTAGTCATCATCATGTATCAAAATATTAAAGATATCTAACTATTACTATTCAATAATCAAATTTCCTCAACAAATACAAGCTTGAAGATGAGAAAATGAATAAATGAGGGTCAAAATAGGTGAAAATTAATCACCCCTACGTTTTGCACTTTGGATTAGCGATGAAAAGTAAAGAAATTGAAAATGCTAGCACTGGAGATTAAAGGTTGCAAGGAGTGTAAATGGTACAAGAAATTGAAATGGGGGAAAGGTAATTTTGCAGGAAGTAGAGAATAAGGGATTTATAAGGAATACGTGTTTTGTGATTGTTTGGGCGACCCTTACACCGATTACATTTGAATATCGATATCCTACAATTGACAGTTATTTACAAACGGTTACTAATTTTAGATGCATAAATAACTTCTTAATCCTATCTCTAGTGATTAATAAGAAGTTCTAGATTCTTGAATTGATCTTTTATTTAGTCATGATTATACATAAGCAATTACGAATAACGAGTTTGTTGGCATAACCAATTAGTAGTTTTGTACTTGTGTTGATTGACTGTCTCCGTCTTTATTTGAGGCTCGGCGACCAACAGAGGGATATAGGGAAAAGGAAAAAATAAAAAGGAGAGAAGAAATAAATCAATTTTTTTTTAATTACAAAATTTATCCATGTCAACTGTCTATAGCCATATCATATAAGACATTTATGGTGTACATGACAACATTTCTATTTCTCTATTTCTTTGTTTTTCTATTCCCCGGAATATATTTGAAATAGAAATCCATTTAGTAACACAATTTTATTTTTCTATTTCTGGAGTAAATTTATATTTCAAAAATAGATTTGGAGTAGAAATTATAAGTTAAAATTTTTAGCTTTTTTATTTCTGGAACAGAAATGAGAAATCAAAACTTTTTGCATCGTTCACTCTCGTCATCGCCCATCACCCACTCGCTACTTGTGGGATGCCGAATACCCGTCGCCGGTCGCCCGCTGCCCGCCGCCGGTCGCCGGCTGCTTGCCACCAACCCCGGCCATCAGTCGCTCGCCACCAAACGCCGGCTGTCAGCCACTAGACTCCAACTGCTTGTCACCGATCGTCGGCCGCTAGATGTTGGACGCTCGTCGATCATTGGCTGCTCATTGCCAACCACCAAACACCAGAGGCCTACTGCCAACCATTGAATGTCCCCCACCAACCGCCCGTTGGTCACCATTAGCTGTTAGATGTTGACTATCAGACTTCGGTCGTTGGTCACTCGCCACCAGTCGCCAAGCTCCAGTTGTTGGCCCCTCACCGCCGGCTGTCAGACTCTGGCTTGGCCACCCGCCATTAGCCACCGGACTTCGACTGTTGGCTGGCCTCCGAACGTCGGATGCTGGACACCGGCCTCCGACATCGGACGCCGAATGCCAGCCTCCAGATGTCAGCTGCTGGATGCTGGACTCCAACCACCTACCATCAATTGCCCAACGCCGGACGTTAGACTACGGCTACCAAATGCTGGCCGTCATCGCTTCTAGAAATAGAAATTTTATTCTCTTATCAAATGAATTTTTACTCTAGAAATAGAAATTTTGAATCGTTATGAAATGCATTTCTTTACTGAGAAACTCGTCCATGAAAAAGAAATTGAGAAATTAATTTTTGGCCAAAAATTAATTTCTATTCTAGAAATTTTGTCATGCGTGCGTCCATGTTAACGATTTTCAACAAAAAATTGACCGAAATGATTATATTTTAAATCTTCAAAAGGGTTAGACTAAATTAACCAAATTAAAAAGTTTATAATTGAACTGGGCACTATACAATAGATTTACAATTTTTGGACCTTTTTTCTCTATTAGTTACACTGCCTCAACATTTAATTAAAATCTGAGGTTGCTTACTATTGATAAATTTATTGATCAATTTTCCTTGAGTTTTGGTGAAAGCTCTTATTGGTGAGTTATGCACCATGTGTTATCAACTTCTTTCGCTATCTACAAGCTTGTGATGATTTCTGTTTTGACCAAATTTTGTTCTTATTGACCGAGCTTACCATTCGTCGATAATAACAAACGTTTGATTATTTTATGGTGGCAACACAGACTAACCAAAGTCTCTAAGAACCAATAATAGATTGGGAATCAAATGTGTAACGTTTGGCTTACAAGCGAAGTCTTGGAACACTCCACAAATCAACTAATGAAACACAAACAACCAACATAAGGATATATTCTTACTCAGAAAATTCCAAAAAAGATTCCACTGTGACACGACATTAGAAAAAACAGAACCCAACGCAATTTGAGCATTACGACAACCTATCTAGAGATCTTCAAAGAACTTTGGTGGCGAGGCGGCACCTTATGGTCTAGGGCGTGCTCCTTAGGGTCTGGTGCTGGCTAGGGTGACATTCCCTGCGCTTCGAGTCTGATGCTTCGTCCTTAGAGTGAAATGCTTGCTTCTTTGTATAAGGTGCGTGCCTACTATGATCCTTTGAAAATAGAAATCACTCACTTTGAAATTTTTGGGAGCACGTAATAAAATTTCCCTTCTAAAAAGATCGCCAAGAGGGAATCCAAACTCAAGCCTATCAATATATTTAGTTAGACCCACATTCACTCAAAAACTTAAACCAATAAGTTATGGTCCAATTATACACCGCACAAATTCTCCGATGTAGGATTTCTTAAAATAATCTCTTTCTCACGTGTAAGCTCAATTTTAGGTTTGCTCCCCGTTAATTCAAATATCCTTTTGCATTGACTTATCTCAACTTGAATATCTAAATTATTGGAATGCACCCACAACAATACATGACAACTATCATCAACTGCTAACTTGGGTGGCTCAGCCAAGGTCTCTATCTTGTGTCACTAGATCAACTATCCATTTCTCGTCAGACCAATCATGATGGCAATTTCCACCCGAAAGAAACTAGCATTGATCATGCGATTTATTTTTTCAGATATTTACCAAACACGAGAGTGGATTAGGGGCCCACCAATGAATCATTGGCTCTGATACCATTTGTTGGGAGCATATAGTAGAAGCCCAATATCTTCTTTGAAGGACATCACCGAGAGGGAGGTCAAATTCAAACTTGTCAACAAATCCAATTTGACCCACCTTCACTTAAAAGCAAGCCAAGGGCCCAACTACGATACATTAACTGTTATATACAACACTAATTTTCTAATGTGTGACTTCTCTAAGACAACTCATATGTGCATTCTAACAACTCTACCAAACATGGTCAAAGCCTAGTTAATTGACCCACCTAAAAAGGGTAAATCTCCAGCTTAACAATTTTTACCTCAAGATAAAAAGAATTAAACTGTCAACAAGGCTATATTAGACCTTTTTCAATACGTCTAATACTATTGGTACGAAAAATACTTTCTTCTTCTTAGCATAAAGATCCATTTGCTCCTAAAGCAAAAAAAATGGAGTGAATGAGAGATTGTTTTATTTTCTCCCCACCCTTCTCGACAAGGAAACCCACATATTGAACTTAGTCAAAAAGTGTGATAAATGGGCGTCCATCATCATCCCCATGTGGGACGTGGGTGGTCGCTTTATGTGCAGTCTATGCCATTCGAATCTCCATTTAGGCATGAAAGAGCAAAGCAATAGATGGGCAAATTGAGAAAAATATGTTGAGGAGTCTTTTTCAAAAGCACGTGCGGAAGCAATACGTCAGTTTTCTGACTGGTTAGATATGTGTCCTTATTAAGATTCCCCTTAGTTTGTAAAAAAATAAATGATATGGGAGATATTTTCTCAAAAAAAAAAAAATCGTTTGCATCTTTTACAAATAAATGAACGAAACATATTTTCATAGTCTACCAAAATGTTTAAACATAAATTGTTGTCGAGAATGAAAAGATTTTTTTATTAGCTAATTATTTCAAGTGATCATTTTTAGGTAAATATTTTTTTTAAATGATTCATTTTTCATAAAACAAGTGGAGTTTAAATGAGCAATTTAAGAAGTCTAGCATCTTAAACTTGTCCACTCCAAATGTTAGAGGGCACTATATTGGGTTATTACACCCTCGTATAGTTTTGATTATACTGGTGATCAATAGCACTTCTTATTATATTGGTACGTTATAAATACAAACTACTTTGATTTTTTTGCACTTTATTTGGTGTCAATGGAGAGCTGACGAATTGCAAAATGAGGAGACTGATGCATTTCAATTTCAACAGAAAAAAAGAAAAAGTAAATTGAGGGGTCGGGACATTCACTCCTTTGCTAGTTGACCCTAATTTTTTGGACCACATGCATTTTGGGGTGGCAGATTAGATTTATCATCGAGAGTCCGATTGAAATAACTCGAGTGACTGGACCCTCAGGGAATTTGAAACTTCTTGAGGGTTTCATACTACCTGGCATGCAACCATTGGTGTTCTCCTAAAGATAGACGTGTCAATTTCATCCGGCGTGGTTCGATTCGTCCGCAGGGTTAATGTATGTGATTCGTGGATTCACGTGTCTATATTTTATCAATTAATTTAGTAAAATCTAGGATAGACAAAGTGGTTATCTCATTGTTGTTTCAAAGAGATATAATTTTATGCATTATAAAATAAGCATGTGCAACTCCTGGGTCTCATGCAATAAGTTGGACGCCAAGGAAATTCCATTTAAAAATTGGAGGTCATTCATTTGAATTTCATTTTTGTGTGCAAATTGTTCTGGATCAGAATCACGTGCATACGTCAAAGGTCTGGAAATAGTTGATTTATGGGGCTTATAGAGTTTTTCATGAGGCTTTAGGCCATTGGGTTGTCCTTGCCCCTAAATTATTTAAAACTTCAAAATGTCTGAATTAAAAAAGTAAATTTACATCTCAAAATTCCAAATCCTTGATGCATAAAACATTATTTAAGCTTTGTTTATTTTATGAAGAAAATGAATGATTTGAAAAATATTTTTCTAAAAATAAACAAAAGAAAAATATATTATTTTTTAAATAATTAATTTTTCATGAAACAAACGAAATCTTTTTGTTTGTTTGTTTGTTATGGGAGTAGCCCAAATCTTTTTTTTTTTGTTCCTTTCTTTTTCTTTTTTGCTTTGCATTCTTAGAGAAGGGGAGTGGGGGTTCAGTTTGGGTGCATATATGGATAAGGGCATTTTTGGTAAAGTTGGGTTTAATAAATTATGCTATTCAGTGGAGGAAAAATAAGATGTAAGTTGGGCTGTAAAAGTGGGTAACAAAATTATATTTTCATTTAAATTTATCGAAGCAGGGTATATATGGATCATCCAAATTAAAAGCTAAGTAAGTCATAATGGATTTTAAAGAGAAAAGCCCAAAATAATGAGTTTTTGTGGGTTTATTACAAAGTCACTTTCAACCCGCTTAATAAAAATATTTAAGTTAAGAAAGCACGTCTCAATCCCTCGTCAATGTTGGCTCCTCCCCTGGTTGGGATCAATCACTCCAACCACCAAAACCAAACCGCCCACACCCCCCCCCCCCCCCCAAAAACAAAAAAAAAAAAAAAAAAAAAAAAAAAAAAAACCAACGAACCGCTTAAATATGGTGTAGCCGCTGCTCATCTTCAATGGCCATTCAAAGAGCTGAACTCGTAAGTCTCCACGTCTCTCAATAGATTATCCATTTTGACAGCCTTAGGGTCCTGAGTTTGCTTCAATTGTCAACTCTTTGACATCCAAAAAAGTCACGAGACCTTTTGGATGCAGATCCAGAAAAACCTGTCAACTCTTTTACAAGTTTTTAAAGCAGATCGGTGGTAAAGAATGGTTCTTGCCGTACCTCTTGGATAAAGCAAAAGCGTACGAGTGCTCCTGTCCTCTTGTCACTGTGTAAAAGAGTAAAATCATTACTTGACAGAAATATCTATTTGGCTGATAATTTACATCATATGTTGCCTCACCGGCCTTCTGCTTAACATCGCAATAGACACAAAGAAATGGAGATCAGTTACATGATTTATATCGTCCACAATTTGGTGAATTAGCAATTTACCAATGCATATAGCAAAATTTCGTCATTAAGCATCAGATGGCAAGCAGAATCTCAAGAGGCGAAGCCATCCAGCAAAGCTGCGATGCTACCAAATGGAAATAATTTGCTGTCTGAAAACATATATATATATATATATAAAATATATATATATATATATAAATGATGGGAAAAAGAGAGGAGGTACAAATGGAAAGCTAAAATTATACTCTGGCCACCAAGTCTGGTATACATGAAAGCAAACCTATTCACGAGAACAAGGGCATTATTAGTCACCCGGACAAGTTCCACCACCTTTCATCTCTCTGCCACCTTCACGCCCCCGTGCCTTACCCAACTCTTGAGCTCCCTTACTGACTCGGCAATCTGGTGCATGGAGTCGCTCATTCTTTAGAGGCAACAATTTAACAAGAAAGTTTGCTAAGGATGAACTCAGGTTGTGTCAAGTATGGATGCTAAAATTGTATTACATAAAAATAGATTAATATTAATGGTTCAATTTGGATTGGACCCTTTTCAGCATGACCAAAATCCGATCCAACTCACATATTTGACTAGCCTATATGTAAATGTACCCTCCTAGATACAAAGGATATTGTTTTTGGCCAGAGATACAAATATTTCAATTATGGATATATTTGCCAACATGCGAAAGCACTTGTTAAATGTTGAATATGATTCAATTACTTGAAGTCGTATAACCATCCTTCACAGTATCTCATTAGTAAAAGTAATCTGAATTTCTGTAAGGTTGTAAAATAATTACGAAATTACCTCATCCAAGTAATAAATAAGTTATTCCACACATGGCAAAATGCCAAAGTACATTAGCATATCCCGATTAACTTTTGATTTACTTATTACCTCTTTCCAGTTGAATTATGTTAATACGGATGAAGCCTGGTCCAAATAAGAAACACGACAATTTATAAAAGCGACTGAATGATTTGTTACCTTGCCGATTGAAAAACGTCAATAGGGCTGAAGCGTTGAAGCCTTGTCCAATACAAGATCAGTGTTCAGGCCGCGTGTTACATGTGAGAGTGAACGGCATGTATGAAAAAAGTGATGGCTAATGTCTAAGAGATAGATTGAGTGATTAAGTGCTAGATTTGAATGTGTCATATTACGTCTTCAAATCACAATGCCTTCCACTCATATTAACTTTGGGCCAATTACTATCACCAATATTCCTACCCATCCAATGGGTGGTTTTTTTTTTTACCAGATGAACGTGGACATGAAGGTTTGTGCATACCATAAAATTAAGTCATGCTGAAAGTTCTCTAATGTGAAGTGGAAGTGAGCAACAATAAACTAGAGTGTTAATTTATAGTCATGTCCTTTTTTTCCGCCTTGATTTAATGTAGGGAATTTTTTCAAAGTTCTACAGACAAATTTTTACTATATATAACGACTATAGTCTAACTTTATTATTTAACAAATCAGTCTATTGTATTGTACAAGATCACGCCAATTCCCCATTAGTAGTGATGTGGTCCAGTCAAGAATTTTTTTAAGAGACTCCTATCCACAATGAGGATGATGGACATGTAATTAAGCGGCTATATTTTCCTCTATTGTTGTTGCAGGAAATTTTCTTCAACTATACTGTTAATTGACAGGTTATAAGTTATAAATATCGAAAATTTAATTAAATACAGATATAACTACGTCCATATTTGAAAGCCACCTATCAATAAATTATTTGGTGGAATCCTCCAACTAGGGATGATAACATGATTTAATTTTGAGGCAAAGTATTAAAAAAAGTCTCAAACATTTTGCATTTGTACCCATTTAGTCATAAATCTTCTAATTGAATCAACCTAGTCCTAAATATTTTCACATTGGTACCACCAATTTAAGCTAGAAATTACTGACATGGACGTCGGGTAATCCTATGTGGCATAGCTATCGTTGACATGAAACATTTTTTTTTTTATAATTTTTAATAATTTTCTTCTTCTTTCATCTCTTTTTCTTTCCCCTCATTTTGCTGGTGGCCAGCACAAGCCACGGTTGGTGAGGGCTGGTCTTGCTTGAGCAAGGGTCGACCTCATCTAGGCAAGGGTAGTGGGGTTGACCCTCACCTATACTTGGGCAGCCTTACTAAGCCTTGCTTGGATGAGGGCAAGGCTAACCCTCCCTAGGTGATGCTTGGCAAGGCTAACCCTCGTCGTCCATGGCTTGTGCCGCTACAGGAGAAAAGAAAGGGGAAAAAAAAGAAAAAAATGTAAAAAAAATGTCCACATTAACATTGGCCTATTACGTAGGACTGTTAGCATCCACGTTAGCAATTTCGGACCTAAATTAGCCGAATGAATTAAATTGATACTAGTGTGAAAAGGTTCATGATCAAATTTGCCCGATTGAAATGTTTATGATTAAATTGATATCAATGTTATATATGTTTAGAATTTTATTTTATTTTTTAACTTTTCCCCAATTTCAAAAGGCCTATATTCTCCGGCATGTCTTTTATTGGTATGTTAAAAGTGAGTGATGTTCATATTTACAATCCACCCATAAAGTTGGAGGATTTTCCAACCCAAAATAGAGGAAGACATGAACTTTTTGGTAGTACAAAGTAATTGTCTACTTGTTTACTACCAAGAGAAAATCACGTGATAAGCGTTGGCGTTAGACTATAGGTTCGTACTTTTCTTCTTTTTATGTCATGCTGCATATATCTTCGTGTATATATAGCTCGCTCTCAAGTCTCAGTTTTCTACTACATTGAACTAACAAGAGAGACTTGAGACACCAAGACAAGCAGCAACCATGTTCACCGAGCTGCTCTTCTCCTTCTTCCTCCTCATCGTCTCTCTCTTCTCAATCCTCTTCACCAGCAAAAATTCCATCGCTCATCACAAGAAAAAAATACCATCGCCACCCACTAACAATCTCCTCCCAAAATCGTATCCGATCATCGGCTCCTACTTTGCGATCTACGCGAACCGTGAGCGGCGCGTTGAGTGGCTCTCTGACATGATCAAGCTTTCCCCATATGCCACCTTCGTCCTCGACCGCTTCTTTGGCCAGCGCCAGGTCTTCACCGGCAACCCCTCCAATGTTCAGCATATACTCAAGACCCACTTCAGCATCTACCCGAAGGGTAAGCTCCTCCGCTGCAGCCTCCATGACTTCCTCGGTGACGGCATCTTCAACATCAACGGCGATGCCTGGAAGTTCCAGAGGCAGGTCTCAAGTCACGAGTTCAACCGCAAGTCCCTGCGCAAGTTTGTCGAGCATGTGGTGGACACTGAGCTCTCAGGCCGCCTCGTCCCCATTCTTGACTCTGCCGCCAAGACCGGCGCTGTGCTTGACCTGCAGGACATCCTGCTGCGGTTCACGTTTGACAACATATGCAAGATTGCTTTCGGGTACGACCCAGCATGTCTTCTTCCCTCACTTCCGCCAGCCCAGTTCGCTGAAGCATTCGAAGAAGCCGTCATGATCAGCAGTGGAAGGCTGAATTCGATCTTGCCCATCATATGGAAGCTCAAGAGGTTTCTCTGCATTGGTTCGGAGAAGCGTCTCAAGAAGGCCGTTTCTCAGGTGCGGTACCGAGAAGTTATTTTATCTAACAGTTACATCACCGAGTCGCATGACCAACTTATGGCAATATGATCGAATTCTATAACAGATTTTGCATTTAAATGCTAAAGAAATCTAATTTCTTACTTCTTAGATTGTTGGAATGACTGTATGACGGATGCTAATAAGATGTTTCAGGTGAGAGGCTTCGCGAGAGACCTCATAAGAGAGAAGAAAGAGAAGATAAGAGAGCGCCGATCGCAAGACGTCGATCTCGAACTCGACATCCTGTCTCGGTTCTTGATGTCAGGCCACTCTGATGAAGACTTTGTGATCGACATTGTCATCAGTTTCATCCACGCTGGCCGTGACACCACTTCGGC
Source organism: Eucalyptus leucophloia subsp. euroa (assembly GCA_017140325.1). Taxonomy (NCBI): domain Eukaryota; kingdom Viridiplantae; phylum Streptophyta; class Magnoliopsida; order Myrtales; family Myrtaceae; genus Eucalyptus; species Eucalyptus leucophloia. The sequence continues at coordinate 26,708,775 of CM029471.1, forward strand.
CGCGTTGACGTGGTTCTTCTGGCTTGTCTCGCAGAACCCGCAGGTGGAGAGAGAGATACTCGATGAGATTGCAGAGAAGACGGGGACACCGTTGGCCGTTTATGAGGAGACGAAGGACATGGTGTACACACACGCCTCGCTGTGCGAGAGCATGAGGCTATACCCTCCTGTTCCCGTGGACACGAAGGAAGCCACTGTCGATGACGTTTTGCCAGATGGGACGCACGTGAAGAAGGGGACGAGGGTGGTGTACCATCCATACGCGATGGGCAGGCTGCCGGAGCTGTGGGGCTCAGACTGGCCGGAGTTTAGGCCAGAGAGGTGGCTGGCAGTGGGGGCCGGAGGAGGGAAATGGGGCTTCGTCGGGCGGGACCCGTACGAGTACCCGGTCTTCCAAGCGGGGCCTAGGATTTGCTTGGGAAAAGAGATGGCATTCCTCCAGATGAAGAGGGTGGTCGCCGCCGTGCTAGGGCGGTTCAGGGTGGTGCCAGCATTGGAGAAGGGGGCCGAGCCAGCGTACTCGGCTGACTTGACGTCAAAGATGAAGGGCGGGTTCCCAGTGAGGATTCAAGAGAGGAATGGATTATTGTAGGATATGTACACAAGTGATTCGTGCATGGACGTTTCATGGCTTGTCGTGTTATAATTGCGTTATGATAATGGAAAGTGCGATTTGTATGAGCTTGTTTCAGAATGTACTTTTGCTCTTGGGCATAGAAAATATCTGAGGAAGCATGTCTAATTAGGGTAGGGTGTTTCGCCCCCCTAAAAAAAATATTGGGGTGTCTAACTACTCTAATGAGTAATGACAAATCCCAAGGGAATCGCCAACCTCTTGAATATTTTTAGGATTTATTTCAATTACACGACTTGCGTAACAATTTAGTACCCAATCTATCATTATCACCATTAATTTAGATAATTGATTAATGCCTTAAATTATAACTATCCACATCAATAGCGATAGATGTGAGTCGAGTTTTGGTAACAAAAGGATTACTTATATTCTGTATCCCTGTAAATATTTAGTTTTATAGACTGGATTCCAAAATTATATCCACGTTTTTAGGGTTTGCCAATTGGGTAAAAAGCATTGTTCATTTGTCATGTCATGTCTAATATTTTCCTCCATATGTTTTACTGTTATTATTATTGTTGTTGCTGCTGCTGCTGTTATTTCAATTGTAACTAGACATTGTTTGAAATGAAAAGAAAAGAAAAGAAAAAAACAAAAAACAAAACCACGAGTACAGATTGCGATGTCATCAATACGCACTATGGTTTCCACCAAAGCATAAAGTACTTTCTTTGATGTGTGGGCAAGATCGGTCTTCCACAGAGCAAAAGGTGGGCATCAACATATTTCTAAATGCTCTTGGAGGATCAAATTTCCACTTAAAAGGATCATGGGGGGCACTTGATAGACGAAATTTCTCATTTTCCTTGAAACAATCATGTTCCCGACATATGTGGTACTTATTGAGCAGCTGAATGTTCCCCGAATGATATGTATGTGCATATATGAGTGGGATTCCACTTTATGGGAGCTTGACACTTATGTCAATCTGTAACAACTGATTTTTCCTCATGCATCATATGACCTAAAATTGGTGGGATCAAAATTAACTGCTCTGTTAACTTCAACCGTGAGATAATTGCGTGTTTGGATATTTTAATATTTTAATACTCTTCCTCACATGCAAGCTGAACTTTGGCCTAATACTAAGTGCAGAAATGTATATTAACGGAGGTAAATAAGGATTTTGGAAAGATTTGAACTTAAGATCTCTTACTCTAATACCACATAAAATTTTATAAGTTTACTATAAATTGTTATAAAAATCAAAGCTATTAGAAGAATGTGTGCTTTATTATTTAAATACTCTAATAATTTATCTTGATTGTTGATAGTCAAAAACTTTCCGTGGGTGGTGGGCATGTTATTCGCTCAATCATATCTACGGTGACAAAAATGCGGGTTGCAAAATGTATTGCCAAGTTAGTGACAACAGAGGCTACTGATATGTGGTCTAGAAAACATTTTCTTGTAGATTACATATGGATATTTCATTTCCAAAAATTTCAGATTCTCGAATCTTAGATGAACTTTAGAGAAACATTGTAAATAACTGTACTTTAACAATATTCTTATAACATAAAATCTCAATTATTAAGTTTATTAAAATTATCAAATCTTAGATGATTCTCATAAAAAAGAAACGAATATGTGAATATCCCGATTTCAACAAAAAAGAAGAAGAAATAACAGTTTAAGAAAGGTTTCTAAAATTATTTCAATTTATGTATAGTAAAGGTATGCATTTCCTTAGTCATCAATCTTACCATTAATGAGGTCTTGGTGAGAATTATTTTGGACCATTTAAATTTTTAGGGCATGTCTAAAGTTAATTGAGGTGTAAAAATAGCATGAGCCTTATTTTATTTATTTCGTAAAATCCAAATTGGCTCTAGTCTAGTCAGATGATAGAATCCCGAAGCTTATATTGTTGCAGAAATTGATCCCTCCTCAATATATTACAACGAAATAATTTTGCCAATATAATGAAAAGTAAATCAAGAGCAATGGGACAATATAGGTGAAAAGATATTGGAAATTCAATTTACTTACTTCTAATAGGACTTGAGCATGTTCTTAAAAGGCTCAACAGAGGAAACAAGCGGGAGAACCGCCCTGGGGTGGGAGATCTCGCATTGTCCTTCTATTCCCTCTCTATCGGGAAGACAAAGATAGACAGAGAATTAGGGAGTCTTACGATAGTGAAGGTAGACACCACGTCAGGATTTCGATCCTGGCTACTACTAGGTAGGTAGATATAGTAGTTTCACATGCCTGGAGTGAGTAAGGGTGGGTTAAATGCTCACAACTAGATTGACACGCCTTATGGCACTGTCCTCAGCCACAGGTTGACCCAGTTCCCTCAGTTGAAGACAATGCCGTTCTATTTCGTGTAAATGATTATAGAATTAATTAGGACTGAAAATCAATAACTTGATTTTTTTAAAAAAAAATTGATTTATTGTATTACTTACAAAGATCAATTAATGATTTTTTCTTTTATCATTAACGAAAACATAAGCTATTCTTTTCCTAATCTTTTATTGTCAAGTTCTGACAAAGATTGTTCTTTCATTGCCTGGATTTAGGATGGAGGGCTGACTTTTCATTGCTAGCAATAGCCTATACTATCTGAACTTTCTTATAGAGAAAGACCTACTTTTTAGGGTCTTCGATTTTTTTCTTTTCTCTCATATATTTCCATATACCTATTTTATAAGTGTTGTACCAATGGGGACAAATGCTTAAGTGAATAATTCTAGTTTACCTCTTACATTATTTAATATTAAAGTTTGAATCCTTTTTTTTTTTCCTACAAACAACCTTTCTTAGATAAGCCAAATCAAAAGTTATCTTGACGACCCTTCTGAGCTGTGACCTAACTTTAGGATATTAATTTAATTATTGCATCACGAATAAAATGACATATTTCCCTCATTAACCTCAATAATCGAATGAACGAAATCAATTGGATGGTAAAATGAAAGTAAATAACAAAAAATATGGTTTTACGTGACCCGTTGTTGTCAAGGCAAAAAGATAATGCGGATTTTCACTGTATGAGAGCAGAATTAGCTCCTGAGTACAAGAAGACACTATCGATATTAAATCACTCTTTCAAGAAATATGCTGTATGCATCTGTTAACACATCTCTTAGCATCAGAGCACAGTGAATGACTAAAATATGATTTGGCAAACAAACAAAATAAAAGAGATTTAAATCTTGACACTCATTTGTTAAAATTATCTAAAAAGTCCTAAACCTATTATGCAGTAGTCACTCAACCCTGAACTCTTCAATTTGACCAATTTAATCCCAACACTTTTTATGATTTTCCAATTTAATTCTTCCAACCAATTTTGGTAGGAAATCATTGATGTGATAGGCTGATCAGCACCCACCACGTACATGGCACGATTAACGTTAATGTTAAGGATATATATATATTAGTAAATCTTCTGATTTTTTTTCTTTTTTCTTTTTATTTTTTATTTTTATAAAATGGTGGGGGGAGGGGAGTGCACATGGCTGGTGGCTAACTGGTCGCTAGCCACTGACAGAGAGTATCATGGCCCTTATCATATCTGTGTGAGAGGGCCTCGCCTAGGGGTGCATGATAAAAATTATTTCTGTTTCAGAAATGATTTTTTTGTTCCAGACCAATTTCTGGAACAGAAACTTGTTTGATAACGCTTATCAAATTTTCTATTTCTGGAATAGATTTCTATTCCGAAATAGAAATTGAGGAGAAATCGAAGTAGAAATTTTCTACTTCGATTTCTCTAAATCAATTTCGATTTCTCCCAACCCTAAGTTCACTCTTCTCTCCCTCGTATGCCACTTCTCTGCCTCCTCCTCCTCCTCCTCCTCCACCTCCTCCTCCTCCTCCACCCGTCTCGCTCCGCTCCGCTCCGCCCCCGCCTCCGCCTCCGCCTCTCCTCCACCTCTGCTCCGCCTCTCCTCCGCCTCCGCCTCTGCTCCACCTCTCCTCCGCCTCTGCTCCGCCTCTCCTCTGCCTCTGTTCTGCCTCTTCTCGCCTCGCCTACGTTCGCCTCTCGTTTCCGCCTCTCCTCCGCCTCTTCTCTTGCTCATCCACATCTGCTCACGAATCCAGCCCCTCGCCGCGACCCACGTCCCCGCTTGTTGTCCGAGCACCCCTCGGCAACAGATCTCCTCTGCCTCTGCTCCGCCTCCGCCTCCGCCTCCGCCACTCCTCCACCTCTCCTCCGCCTCCGCCTCTTCTCTGCCTCTCCTCTTGCTCATCAAACGAATTCCTCTACCTCTGCCTCTTCTTTGCCTCTCCTCTTGCTCATCAAACGAATTCCTCTGCCTCCGCCTCTTCTCTGCCTCTCCTCTTGCTCATCAAACGAATTTCTATTTCTGAAATAGAAATTTTATTAAGTTATCAAACATATTTTTTTCCTAAGAAACTCGTCCAGAAATAGAAATAGAAAAATTCATTTCTATTCCAGAAACTATTTCTGGAACAGAAATGTTGTCATGCACCCCCCCTAGTTGCTAGTGAGGGCTTTGCAGCCCTTGCATCACAAGATCTTAGCGAGTGAGCTATAATTAAGCACCAAACAAATGTTACCACATCTCAAACATTATTCTTACATTTTGACCCTTCAAAAAAGTTGTATCTACTTATTTGTTGCACCTGCTTTCTATATTTTAGTTTTTTTTTTTTGGGCAAAGTCTATATTTTAGTTTAATCACCAAAGGAAATGCAGTGATTTTCTACGCATTGGCTTTTTGATGTTATTTGTATTTAATTACTAGACAATCGAGCATTCTGTTGTTAATTATAATTATGTTTAATAAGTACCCCTAGAGCAATTCTCTAGCATGACTTTGTTTTTTAATAAAGAGTTTGCTCGGCTGCCGATAGAATATACATCAAAGGCAGCAGAAGGGAGGAACTAAAATCAGATAGGCGGTTACCTTCCGGTCAAGATAAGTTCTTCACGACTTTAGCATTTACTTGACAAAGTACCAATTGTAATCCAGACGCATGGACAAGGAGATTGTGTTATTCAAAGGCTTATAAAACACAATGTAAGCCCTATAAAATGGTTGAATCCTGGCTTTTGATTTATATAGATGGCTTTGATCTAGGGCAATTTGGATGTAGTTTGTGGGTGTGAGAATAATTAAATATTAAACAACACATTTATCTAACAGTTCAAGTTTCTAGAATAGGTAACAATGATTCCACAAAATCTCATAAAGTATCAAAACTAGAGGTCTCGAGTTCAAATCATTTTAGACTCCATTTGCTTTACCAATTAAATATGTCCATGTGTAGTCTTGGACCCAAAAAAAAAAAAAAAACTAGATTAATCGTGAGGGAAAGTGTTAGAATAATTAAATATTAAACCATGCATTTATCTAAGAACTTAAATTTTTAGAACAGTTAGTGAGTATCAAACATGTGATCTCCACTTCTTGAATGAATAATCCCTTAACACCCCAAGCAACTCTATCGACCCCAGAAAGTTTAGAGAACATTCTTTGAATACACATTAATATTGCATTTGAAGTTTATTATGGCATTATATTGACACAGTTTCACGGCACCTTGTAACATCATGCCCTTATAAATTTCATTTTCCGCTGGTGGATTTCCCCTCATCTCATTGTCTATATTTAGATTTACATGCATTCCTGATATGATTTTCACTCCAATTTACACATAATAGAATACGAAGTCTAGTTTTCTAATTACATCAGTTGCGAGAAATCTTAAGTAGGTTAGTGATGACTACTCCAATGATAACCTCATACTCAACATCTTAATTACCATGTCTGGCAACTGATTAAGTGCCACCAATTTTCTAACCCCAGATTATATCATTTAGTGAAAATGAATTCACATGCTGTGTTCTTACCCATCTCCTAAAGACGAAGCACAACACGGATCGAATTGAAGAGATAAATAAAAGGAAAATCTACTTCAAACCACCCACATGGAACCGAGCAATACCAGAGAATTTGGCATTCTCTTTTATCATGCATTATGTCAACATGTGTTGGCTTTTTCGCCTCCATTTTCGTCCACTATATTATGATATCTCTTTCCTTGCGGTATGGTGTTTGTCACTAGAAGAAGCGGGAACTTTAAGCAGTGGCGCAGGCACTATCCCAATGCCTACACCAATTTTTGTCGAACTCCACCACAAAAGTAGTAAAAAGTACCCAAAAAATCATAAATTTGTTGCATAAATATCAATTCAGGTCTAAACTTCTTAATTTGACCAATTTAGTTATAAACCTTTCACATTTATATCAATTGAGTTCATCGGGCTAAATTAAACTGGAAATTGCTGATGTGAACGCCAACTATCTTATGTGACAGCTAGCATTGACAAGTACACTTTTTAAATTTCTAATAGTTTGTAAGAATTTTATTCTTTTTTATTTCTTTTTCTTCCATGGCCTGTGTCAGCAAGCCGATGGCCTCACCACTGCTTGAATGAGAGTTGGCCTCGCCGAGCCTCAGAGTTATCTTGTTCATTCTAGAGTTTTTCTTATTCTTGCTAGAGTTAGCTTCAATGGGCTTTAATGGTGGGAAGCTCCAACATAGGCGGTCCACCCTACGATGGAGCTGTTGCCTTACGATCACAGTGAGTAATGCGTGAGGACCCAATTCAGGAGATTAAATGTTACCAATTAGTGCGAGGAGGTATATGATGCGTGAAGTTCAATCTAGTGAAGTGGGAGTGTATCGCAAGATCTTTTTGATATGGTGGAGAGGAATTTCCTGTATGGTTCCAAATTAGAGAAGCTGAGGTCATGCGACCTAAAGGCAACCTAGATCTGGCCCTTCAACCGACCGTGACCCATGCAAGGACCACCAAACATGGACGATGCCAGGTGAGGCAACACCGAGGTCATGTGATTGTGGCCAAAGGGCTAGATCTGGGTTACTTGACCCTTGACCTTGTCCTCAATCTCGACCCACAGCAACTTGTTGGAGAAACATCTTCAAATAATTTTGATGATTTCCGAACTATCCTTAATATAATATTTAATGTGATAATTGCAGATGTTTGTGACAAGTGTTCAAAGACTATGGGATGACCATTGTATGATCTAGTTGGTAAAGATTGCAATATGCGATGATATGATTTTTCCACAAACAACATCAGCGAATCTAAAGATCAGCTGATGTTAATGTTTGTGTCAATGCTAAAAATATCGAGTCATTGGAAATGGTGCAACAACATTCTTTTGATAATGTTTGTTGGTTTAGTAAAATAGTCGTTGTGGAGTAGCTGTGCAAAAAGCAGAATCCAAATATTAATACAAAATGAGATACTAGGTTGTTTGACAAGTTTATCAGAAATTGTAGCAATAGGACAGTAGTAGAAGCTATTTTCAGGTAGCTTGCAAATGTCTATGAAAAAAGGATTGTATGGGCAGTTATATCATTGGATAGTAGCACCGATGACAATTCTAACCACCTTCAATAGCAAGATGAAGATGGGTATAATAGAGAAGATCTTTGAAACCAAATGTTAGACATGTGCAAATACCAAGACCAGAAATTTGTTAGGAGTTGTGTGTTCCAAGCAAAACAATCTCATTCAATTGTTTTTTCTGAGTATTGTATTATTGTTGTCTTAGTAATTGTGCTAAATATTAAGTGTACGAGAGTAAGAGAAGCAGCTGAGTTCTAATAGTATGATCTATTATACAAAAAGATTAGTGCTTGCCAATTATAACTTATTGAGTAATTGCTAGTGCAATTCGATCCAACTTGTGGCTATCAATTTGACGAGTGGGCATAGGCTTGGTGACAAAGTCAAACCACTATACATTGTTGCGTGCTGCTTTTTTCTCCCTTATTTCTTTCAAAAGCACACAATGTGCTCACGAGTTTGAAACGTCAGCTTGACCTAATCTTTACTTAGTAATAGCTCATTTCTGTGAAAGATTGTCAAAGTTTTTAAAACAACCTATTCACCCCTATCTAGATTGTATTGTTAGCCCCCAACAATTGTTTACAAAGCCATATTACTCGTTATTTAAAGTGTATTTCTTCTTAATATAAAGATTTTCTCTTATGGCTAGCTTTGGTAGTTTCTTCACCAATGATGCTCAAGCTCCTAACAAGCCACCTTACTTTGATGGAAGCAATTATGTTTACTACTAAAAGCAAATGATACAATCTTACATTAAAGCTACAAATCTTGATATGTGGAATGTGTTTGAAAATGGCATAGCCATGCCGACTCAAGCTCTAGCTATAGATATCAGCTTTGGTGAGCTATGGTGAGCTATACTATCTATCTATATCAACTTTAGTCAACTATACTATCTATTTATATCAGCTTTAGTGAGCTATATTATTTATCTTTATCAGCTTAGGTGAGCAGTGATCGATTTAATGCAAAGAGTTGATAGATAGTATTGGTAGATAGATAGTATTAATGGATAGATGGTAGTGATTGGTTGAGTGTTTGAATCGTATTGACTTATAGGAAGGAACTGAGGCTATTTTACTTAACCAACAAACATTATCAAATGAACATTGATGTATAGTGACATTCTGATTTTCAACCCTGTTTTCAATTATATGAAATGGGCTTTTCATTGACGTGCATATGGTCTTTTTCTCTAGGCTGATCATTCATGAGATAACTAATCTATCAGGTGAAGTCTTTAAAGAATTTAAATGCGACTGATTTAAGAATTCGACCAGATATTGACTGTTCGATCGTGCTAATCTGCAAAGGTCAATATGGCAACGTTAAAATCGATCAGAGACTAGAGAGAGGTCGATTCGATAGAGACATGTAATTAAAGTGTGGGTGATTCCACCTGATTGCAAAATTTTTGTCGAACGACATTAGATTGATTTTTCTGTTGTTTTTGTATCCTATGCCCGTATTTGAAATCTCAAGATTTTTACGACAATCGATAGTCGCCAATGAGTTGAAGATGTACAATGTGGCATGAAAATAAATGAACATCGGTCAATTGCGCTAAAAACTCCTAAAAGCTACTTGGTATGTTAGGTCATGCTAAAATCGCGTTCGGTTAAAATAATCATGAAATTAAACCCAATTTTAGAATTTGCAAGTTCTGTCATGTCACGATTTATTTTAGGAACATTGACTCATCCTTTGAAGAATTTTTGGCAAGTTCGGATTTTTGGCGAAAATTCAAATTTGGGCAATTTTGGACCAGGAAGTTTGGAGGGCCGTTTTTAGGTGCATTTTTTGCCTTCAAGTTGGATTGTTTGGCGAGAAAAAATCATGAATTTAATGTGGATACCTTAGTTGGAATTTTTGGACTACAATTGTGATTGAATTGGAGTGGAATTGAGTTGAAAATGGTGAGGGATTGCACAAAATTCGTATGTCAAGGGGGGGGGTGCAACATTTCAGCATCCTCTTGGCTTGCAAATGAAGATTTGAGGGAGGAAAGTGGGCTGTGGATGAGGCTGAAGATGGTGGGGGCAGCCACTCAAGCATTTGGGATATTTATGTTGACTTGTGAGGCTTGTTGTCCCCCTTCAGCCAGCAAAAATCCTTCTTCTTCCTTGCCTCTCTAGTCTCCATGGCTGTTGTTTGAGAGCCCGAGAAACAATAGAGATCAAGCCAAGACCAACAGCAGCCGTCGACATATCATGCCCCGATGCTTCGAGCATGTGCCCATCCCTCGATGGTCGATTAATTTGCGATGTCCTAGGACACGTCACCAACCCATTCATTTTTAATGCGTATGCATAAGTGAATAATTAAATCCACAAATAACACGAAGATGGGATAGAAAAGTAGGGCCACAATTTTCAAAACCAAATCACACTTTTATACATAACAAACTAAGTCATATACAATATTAGCCAATATATACAAGGTCTACAAAAGGGGGGGGGGGTTACAAAACCTCTAAGGATTCAAGTCTTCAACCAGGGCAAGTTGATAGATAGTATTGGTAGATAGATAGTATTAATGGATAGATGGTAGTGATTGGTTGAGTCTTTGAACTGTACTGACTTGTAAGAAGGAACTGAGGCAAAGGTAAGTCACCTATTTCTTATGTGCATAGGTAGCATTTAGGCATATTTCCTTCCTAGTCGGAGTTTAGGGGGTGACCTTGCTGAGACATTGTCTCATCCCGTTGTGGAATAACATTTATAGGTCCTAAAAGGCTGTACCTCCCAAACGTTTTGGCCAACCAATGGTCATCGAATAGCACTCTTCGATTCCCCTCCCTAGGAGCTAAAGAGCCTAAGTCTATGAACTCGTGAGATCCACTGTCTGGGTTGATGTGGGTCTACCCCATAAGGTACCCCATAAATTTATATCATGGTATTGTTATAGGCGAGATGGACCCAAAGAAGGCCCCTTTTCAGAGTCTGAGATTCATAAGTTGGTACTAGAGATCACTTTTGGTGAGGGTACGACTGACTTTCCAGGTGGTTCAGTGGTAGACTCAAATCTTTCGAATCTAGAGTCCATGAAGTATTCAATTGAAGGCTCGAATGCTTAGAGGTTTTGTAACCTCCCCTTTTTGTAGACCTTATATATATCGGCTAATATTGTATATGACTTAGTTTGTTATGTATAAAGGTGTGATTTGGTTTTTGAAAATTGTGGCCCTGCTTTCCTATCCCATATTCGTGTTGTCTAGGGATTTAATTATTCGCTTATGCATGCGTATTAAAATGAATGGGTTGGCGACGCATCTTGGGATATCACAAATTAATCGACCACCGAGGGATGGGCACACGCTTGGAGGATCGGGATGTGACAGGTCAACAGTTGTTGCTGGTCTTGGCTTGATCTCTATTGTTTCTCGGGCTCTCAAATAGCAACAATGGAGACTAGAGAGGCAAGGAAGAAGAAGAAGGAGTTTTGCTAGCTGAAAGGGGACAACAAGCCTCACAAATAAACATAAATATCCCAAATGCTAGAGTGGCTGCCCCCACCATCTTCAGCCTCATCCACAACCCACTTTCCTCCCTCAAATATTCCTTTGCAAGCCAAGAGGATGCTGAAATGTTGCCCCCCTTTGGCATACGAATTTTGTGCAATCCCTCACTATTTTCAACTTAATTCCACTCCAATTCAATCCCAATTGAAATCCAAAAATTCAAACTAAGATATCCACATTAAATTCGTGATTTTTGCTTGCCAAACGAACCAAATTGAAGGAAAAAAAAAATGCACCAAAAAAAAGCCCTCCGAACTTCTCGATCCAAAATTGCCCAAATTTGAATTTTCGCTAAAAATCTGAACTCATTGAAAATTCTTCAGAGGATGAGTCAACATTCCTAAAATAAATTGTGACTGGCAGAACTTTCAAATTCTGAAATCGGATTCAATTTTGTGGTTAATTTCAATCGGACGCGATTTTAGCGTGACCTAACCTACTAGATAGCTTTTAGGAATTTTTACCGCAATTGACCCGTGGTCAATTATTTTCTTGCCACATTATACATCTTTGACTCATTGGCAACTCTCGGTTGTTGTGAAAATTTTGATGTTTCAAATACGAGCACAAGGTACAGAAACGACAGAAAAATCCGTCTAGTATCGTTCGACAAGAATTTTGCAATCAAGTGGAATCACCCACACTTTAATTACATGCCTCTATCAAATCGACCTATCTTCATTCTTTGATCGATTTTAATGGTATCGTATTGATGCTTGCAGATTAGCATGGTCGAGCAGCCGATATCTAGTTGAATTCTCAAGTCAATCGCGTTTAAATTCCTTAACGGTTTCACCTGATAGATTAGTTATCTCGTGAGTGATCAGCTTAGAGAAAAAGACCACAAGCGCATCGATGAAAGGCCCATTTCATATAATCGAAAACAGGATTGAAAATCAGGATGTCACAATATATAAATGTTCATTTGATAATGTTTGTTGGTTTAGTAAAATAGCTATTGTGGAGTGGATGTGCACAATAGTAGAATTTAGATGTTAACAAAGAACGAGATACTAGGCTATTTGACAGATCTGCTAGAAGTTGCAATCATGAGATAGCAACATAAGCTATTTTCAGGTAATCAGCAAAAGTTTAGGAAAAATGATTGTAGGGATAGTTTTATCTTTGGACAGCAGCACTAATGGTAACTATAACGGCTCTTTACTTCTCCAAACCACCTTCAACAGAAAGGTTGAAGATGGGTATAAAAGTGAAGATTGTTGAAGCCAAATGTTAGACACATGTATATACAAAGACCAAGAATATGCTAAAAGCTATGTTCCAAGCAAAACTATCTCATTCGACTATTTCTATGAGTATCGTATTCTTTTGCTATCTTAGTAGTATTGTTCAAGATTAAGTGTACAAGAGTAAGAGCAGCAATTGAGTCTTGATAGTAGGGGGTGATCCATTTCGAGTTCCTTATGTATTCCACATAGTACTCGGAACCTACCTTCAAGTATAGTTTCTTCATTTTTTGGAACATGGAACTTACCATCGGAGTCTAAAACTTGGAACCTACCCTGTCACGAGGTTGGTTCTAGGTTCTATTAGGTTCTTTTTTTGGAGGGGGGTTTCATATTTTGTTAAATAAAATGACAATGAACGCAACAATACCAAACAAGTTTGTCATTCACCAATAAGAATACAAAATTAACAAAATTATCAATAGAAGAAATGGATTTGGCTGCTGTTTGGTAAGAAATTCAACTACATAAAAGGGAGGAAATGGGATAAAAGTTTGCATTGAAATGGATGTTGCTGCCGTGTAAGAGGACGTCACCGTCTCCTCTTAAAGTCGCATCCCATGGCTGCATACTGTTATATGAATGCAGAAAAACTAATAACCCAACCAGCGAGTGATTTATTTGGCCACTAATCAGATTTCACATCTCATGGAATCTAAAAACATCAAAGTCGGTCTCGGGGAGTGATAAGGCTCAATGCAAGTACCAAAAGCGATCAGCCAAGTGTGTCTGGGAGGGAAAAAATTCTTGGCTTCACCTTTGAACACAAGTTATAGCCTAAGCCTATATATCACAGCCACCAAAAACAGCCCGACCTGAAGATGTCCTATATGTACTGCTCCCTCTGTTGCCAACTCCAGTGTCATAAGGCATCTAGTTCTAAAGCAAGCTATAAGCACATAGATGAACGTACGCAGGAAATATGTGATGTTACTATGCACAGTAAATTACTAAAAGGTAGCTGATGATCAAATAAGTAGTAAAGGACAAGAAGATGGAAGACAGAACCTTCCACATCTAGGGATCTCTTGATCTTCTTCCTCGTACTACTAGAGCCGCCAAAATTGGAACTTTTTCACTCACAACTACGCAAAGGATGATATGCAATCGACTCCAACTCCCACTTTGCTGCATCAAGCCTTCTTTGCTCCTCTTCCTATCGAAAGACAAGTTAGGAGGACCGTTTCATTTCTGGAGCATATAGAAAAGAGCTAGCACGATGCTCAACTTGACTATATAATCAACCCATATATGAGAACTAAACCCATTGGATGGAAGTGTAATGGGAGATGCTGGTAAAGTAAAATAAGTATTAGATGCTTACAACATATATTCATTTTGCTTTAAGTGGTCTATTTACCGACGACAATTCCAATTCTGTGATCGAAGTCATCTCCTCACATCCCTCCACTTCCATTGACAGTTATCTTGATAAGCCAAGCAAGCAACAATCGAGGTTGAGCCTTCGAGGTCGAGCCTTGAAATAATATTCAGCTGCCACACAAAACAACGGATACATCTGAAATCTAAATATGAAAAGGAGTATTGAATGGATATATCTGAAATCTAAATAATCTTCTGCCACACAAAACAATCTAAATGCACAAGAAATAGATTTCCTCATTTACAAGTGAGGACAAAGAAGCACTTCACACGTCATTTATCACTTCTCGTTGTTTTTTTTTCTTTTTTTTTTTTTTTTTTTTTTGGGGGGGGGGGGGGGGTGGGGGGGGGGGTGGCGTCAAAACGACCTGATCACTTCATTAAATCACCTTCTTTCTCCTCACTTGTTTGCTTGCACCTGTTCAGTTCTATCACACCATAGAAAGAAGACATATCTGCCCAACACAATGGAGGAAACACATGAGACTGTCACTACCATACTCTTGGAGGCCCCAATCACAACTTATTTCAGAATCATCAGATCATTTTCGTTTAATCTGCTCTTCACCCAACCCCTTTCGATTTTTCGAAGTTCGCACTATATATTTATCTTAGAACCGCCAAAACCGGCACAAATTCGATGGGTTTACTTCTTGATACATCCATTTAGGAGCTTCATTACACTTTCAAACACGTGCACCGGAAACTTCTGGGACCTGACGTGAACTGAACAAGGAGAATGAAACTTGGAGATCGCTCAGCCAAATTGGTAGCAACTAATTTTCTGAGCCTATGGCCACTGATTGCTATGTATGAGCTCAAGAGTGCTAACTCCCTCCAACTTTATGTTCTCTCAATTCAATAAGCAATCTATTCTTGCCGGGACATTTGCTGCAAAAGGGATCAATAACACACATGGCATTGCCTCTATTTTTCCTTGCTGAGATACCATTATCAGGTCCCATTTTGCTCATTCAATACGCTGAGAGAGCATCTACTTTTAAAACTGCCAAGTACAATGCCATCATTTTTTTTCCTCTCTCGGTATTTAGAGCTCTCTCTACCTCCATGGTAGTTGTTTCCTCGTCCAAACCCTAATTTCACTTATGCTCACCTTTACGCTTCCATTCCACAGTTTGATTATGGATTTCCCCTCATGTTTCATCTCACTTTCTAATTTGGAACAATCCAATTGTCCACAGACCCATTTCTGCCCATCACTTCTCCTCTCGTTTTACAATGGAACTCACCCCTAGATTCAGTTTCTATTCATCTCTCCATCGGTGCATGCTCAATTCCCATGTTTTGCAGTTATCCTTGATTCCCGCGGCTCATTTTCAGGCTTGCTTTAAGCCGTAATGTTTGTGGACAGTCTTGCCTCACTTGCTCTTTAGCAGATTCCCCTTGTGCTAGCTAGTCGATGGATCCTTCCAACATGTTGGCCACACCCATCATTCCTCTGTGGACGGCTCGCCTCAATTGCTCTTTAGCAGATTTCCCTTGTGCCAGCTAGTCGATGGATCCTTACGACCATGATGGGCACACCCATCATTCCATTGCTGCTTCTTCAGGGATGGATCACACTTACCATGATGACGACGCTCGCCTCGCTGCACAAACAATTGAAGTCTGGGAGGATGCTGCCCCAATGGAAAAATTAGAGGAATGTAAGTTGATCTTGGTGGGTAAGATTCTCTCTAACCTGACTATTAATTTTCAAGCATTTCAGAACACTATGAAACGAGCATGGTGTACTGATCAAGTAGATATCTCCCACGCGAAGCTGGCTTGTATGTTGTTAAGTTTAAATCGGAAGGGGAAAAACAGAGGATTTTGGATAATGGACCTTGGCTATTCTCCAACCACTTAGTCATTTTACAACCCTAGCTACTCAACACTCCACCGCATTGCTACAACTTCACCACCTGTGCTTTTTTGGTCCAAGTTTTCAGGCTACCATTAGAATGGTGCATTGAACATATGTTAAGCAAAGTTGGGCGACGTGTAGGTCGGGTGTTAGACGTTGAAGTAGAACAGAGAGAAGGTATATCTCTAAGAGCTGGATGAGTCTGGGTAGAACTCACTTTACTGGAACCACTCACCACGAGCCAGCTTCTGAAATTGGACGGGAAGACTTTATGGTTGGATTTTTGCTATGAACACCTATCTCA
Source organism: Eucalyptus leucophloia subsp. euroa (assembly GCA_017140325.1). Classification (NCBI taxonomy): domain Eukaryota; kingdom Viridiplantae; phylum Streptophyta; class Magnoliopsida; order Myrtales; family Myrtaceae; genus Eucalyptus; species Eucalyptus leucophloia. The sequence continues at coordinate 26,725,102 of CM029471.1, forward strand.
CTATTGCTACTCTTCTGGTGTCTTAGGCCATTATGCAACGTACTGTAAAACATTTCCGTTTGATACAAAAAAAAAATGGAAGGCAAGGATAACCTTTACTACAATCCATGGCTACGCACAGAGGTTCAAGAACACAGCCCGTTTTGGCATATCTTTTATAAGACCGAACCATCCTAGGAGGAGGTAGAGGAGGTCATCCCGGAGACTCCTCAGTGGCCTACCAATTTGATCCCTGTCCATCAACCACAAACCAATAAATAGAAGGAAGTTATGGAATTCCCAACAATGGGCCAAATCAATACTGTGCCAACACTGCTTCAATGGCAACCTCTCGTACAGGAACCTGCGGACTCTGTTGCAGCAGAACAAATCGCTAAAATGAAGAAAGTAGCATACAATTCATCAAAATCCAAGAAACTGAAACACACACATTTGAACCCAAAAGCGGGACCCATCAATACAACACGTCTGACCTGTGCATATAGATGCCAGAGGGACTTGATGAAACTCAACTACAGGATACCCCAATCTTTGTGGTGGCAGAATCCTATAGGTGGGCTTTGGTGGCTGGCCCTAAACAGCCACCAAAAAAAAAAAAAAAAGAGAAAAAAAAAAGAAGCTAGTTAGTTGGAACTGTTAGGGTTTGGGCAATCCCCTGACAGTTCAAGCACTAAGAGCCATAGTGACTCAAGAAAAGCCCAACGTTTTTTCTTTTTTTCTTTTTTGATGGAGACTAAGAACCAAGAAGTGATGCTTCAAACATCCGAAACTTAACTTACTTAGGCCTTGTTTGTTTCGCAGAAAATGTGGCGTTTCTAGAAATTGTTTTCCAAGAAGTCATTTTCCAATAAAATAACCATATTTTCTAGTGTTCGGCTAAAATTTGAAAATCAATTAAAAAATATTTTCCGCCGTTTGATAAAGAAAATCTTTTCCTACATGCATTCATTTACAATAATTTTTTAATTATTTTTTTAAATATGAGTTTATTTAATATAGCGACTATCAAGGAAGAAGACGAAGAAAAAAAGAAAGAAAAATAAAAAGAGAAAGAATTTAAAAACTTGATTTTAAGAATAATAAAAAACGTAAAAATAAAAAATAAAAATAAAATGAAAATTTTTTTTGGTGAATTAAAGTGAGATGGAAGAAGTCATGGAAAATGTTCTCCACTTTTCAAAAGTGGAGAATATTTTTCCCACATTTGTAGGTGTTTTTTTTTTCCGATAGTGGAGAATGTTCTCCTCAACTAATTTATTTCCCCTGAAATGAATATCAGAAAATTAAAAAAAATGTTTTTCTTGAAATTATTTTCTGTTAAATGAATGGAGCCTTACATTAGCAAAGTTCTCTAAATACTACTCAACATGGGTTCAACAGTAATCATCATTCCTTCCGTTGAAAAGTAGTAATGGTGATGTGCGTGTATATGTGGACAGGTCCCTAAAGTTGGTGGAGTCAATAATGCAATAAAATTGCAACCAATATGATACGAATGAGTCATATTTGTTAAAATACCATCCCAATTTATTTGACTACTGGTTTTGACTGTGTAACATAATAAGTCTTATTAGGACTCATATCAAAATCACAATGCCTTATCTTGATGGAGATCATCATGAAGGTTCCAAGTCTGAATCCACTAATATGATTAGCTGAATTTACTTTCACTCAAAAGGTTCATTCATTAAATGAAGACGGGACATATTATTTAAACTTTTAGATAAGTTATTCTTGAGCCTGCAAAATTGTACATAGTACAAGAATAAGAGATCGCAATTTTAAATTTTCCAAGCGCATCATTTATTTTTCCTATCAGTGATTTCCATGCTTGACTGTCAGGCCAACTCTTGCCACATGTAAGGGGTAGTTTATTATTTAATAATATAACTCACTACAACTAATAGTTTATTCTTTTAAAATGGACATTTTGACATAGTGTCAGAGTTAGCTTTCTGAATCCTTATAGAAAATGTCCGTTTTGCATAGTGTGCTCCCCGAACTTCCATTCCACGCACTTATGTTCTAATCCAACTTGCATGTGAGGTCTCTTAAAAATCATCCCATGTCGCTTGATCCTAGTGTGATTGGGCATTAATGTGTATACATATATACTTTCTCTTCATTTATTAGTTTAAACTTTTAACTTAAACCTTTGTACAATACTCCTTAACTAATATAAGTTGATTGCATCTCTTTAGTACATTATCTCTATAAATCAATCTTAACATTTAAGTGTTTGTTACAAAAAGGTACAATATTCTCCTTCATTCTTGGTTGAAGAAAATTTCCTCTAAGAATGTCTTTAATTGTTGAGTCATTAATTGTAAATATTATTCACATGCAAAGTTAACTATAACTAGATATTGGCGAGGTCTTTATTTGTTTGGCACCAACGATTGGAGAAAATTTCTTCGGACAAAATTATAATATAAGAGAAAGCAAAAGAAGTGTTGGAAATAGAAATCATACAATGCATATAGCCAACAATTCATCATGGTGACGCACCTGCAGGGGGGAGGTCAAAGCCCCAATCATTATCACGATATTGGACAGGAAAAAATAAACGATAATTCGAGAACATGTGTCTGGTTCCAAGGTCGACTCTCCCATTCAATTAGATTTGCCTTTTAATTTATGAATGTACATGGGACCAGTCAGAGAGTTTGATCGTGGATTTGGCAATCCTAACACCAAATCCCAAGATCTGTTTTCAGAAGAGAAGTTTCAGAAAGCTTTCAAGTGAAATGAATGGAGAAGGCATTTCGAACATCGTTTCAAAGAGACTTATCATTTGAGACGCACAATTTGGTCACACAATGTTTTCTTTTCTTTCCTTTACTAACTAAATTATTTATTGTTCTCAAACTTACTTGCGAGGGCCCATGTGCGGACTTTACGAGTTACTGGTAGAACCGCGAGTGGTTCCCGTCTATTTTGGATTATTTATACAGTTTTGTCCTGATGAGTTGGGAGTGAGGCCCAACAAGAAAGGGCCGATCTGCCCTACTTCTAATATTTTTTAGTGGACTTCGTGTCGACCCATGTCCTCGTACCAAGGGTCAATGGTGTGTGTAAACGATTAGGTTTGAATAAAATGTTACCTATATCCTTTCGCTAGGAAAATATAATATGTATATCGAAGTACGGATACATGGAGTGCCAAAACTTGGCACGAATGGACACTTAAGTACCAAAAGTTAGGAAAATGACTTAAGTGCCAAAATCGGAGCAAAGTTGATCAGTTAAGTGCCGACGGCAAGAAAATCCGGCCAAATTGCATACGTGGCATTTTCCAATGACATGCTTTACCAACGTAGCAAATATTAAAAAAAAAAACACACACACACACACACACACACACACACACGTGGACAAGGAAAACGACGTCGCCCCATCCACTTTGGCTTAGCGAAGCTAAATGACGTCGTTTTTTGTTAGTGCTGAATGACGTCGTTTAGCTTATTTTCGGTTTAACTAGTCGTCACTTACGTTCACACTAGATCTAACGTCCTCTCCATCGTCGTTCACAGGTCGTTGTTCGCAAGTCATCGCTCACTGTCGTCACTTGCCGTCGTTGCTCGCCGTTGTCACTCACTATCATTGCTTGCTTAGGTTTGTTCTCTTCTTCCTCTCCCCTGTGGTAAAATTAGGGCTCCGACTCATTTATTAGGGCTCCTACTTGAAATTTGGGGTCAGCTAGGAAATGTAAGGCTTGGATGGTATTGATGTGAAATTTAGGGCTCATATGTGGTGCTAGAACCCTATCAAGGTTCGGATTGATAGTTTAGGGCTCGGCCTCGAAATTTAGGGCTCGATGGGGGAAAAATTAGGGTTGAGATGTGATGCTCGGTATTGTGATGTGTGATTGAGGGCTCGAATGTGGAATTGTGATGTGTGAAAGTAATTTTTAGGGGTCGGATGTGAAATGTGATATGCGATGGTGATTGTTAGAGTTTGGAGTAGTTGTTGTGGGGATTTCTGGGCATTTTTTATTTTTTTAAATTGAAGTGTTGAAATTGGTGTCGTGAGGATCCATGCTTATCTGGGGGACTTCTCAATATTTTAAGGGAATGCAAAATAATCAAAGTAGCTATCGGGTGGGGACCTCTATATGTCATGAGGGCATCTTTCCGATCAAAGTAGTTGTCGTCTGACTTGTGCATATTTTCCCTCTTTCTTCTTTTCTTTAATAAAGTCTATAAGAGTGTAGGGACCTCCACATACAATTGTCTATTGTCCTTTGTGAATGTGGTTGTTGACATCTAAATTTTGGCGACCTAATCATTCCTTCATTGCATAGAAAATAAGGGACTAAAATTTAGCCCTTAAGCAAAAATATTAAATTAAATTGCTTAGCATATAAATATTAGGGGCATATTTCATTTAAATACACATTTGTCGAGCCTTGGATGGAAATGTAGACAACCTTGTGACTGCATGATGGGAACACAATCACACAGCTGGTTGCGGCTTCGAAACAGCTCTAGTCCACTGGGTGGCAAAACAGGGCCAAGCTCATTAAAAGGCCATGATGACCGCACCCTTTAAATGCTGGAGTTCTAATTCTGTTAAGTGAAGGTTTTGAAACATTGACCCGTGCATAAATTCTTTCGATTTTGTGTGGGCACAAGATCTTCAATAATTAAGGAAAGAAAACAATAGAGTATGGTTGATTTGGTGAGTCATAAGGAAACAAAATAAAAAGGGTTGATTGGCAAAGAGCAGGAGGCGTGCGCATCATGAAATAAAATAAAGACGAAACTCGATTCTCGCGATTCGAAGTTGGAGCAATATTTGGTCAATAAAAGAAACAGGAAATAAAGAAGTATCGGCTTATATATGCATGATATGCAAGGATCAGAAGAAGGAAAGTGGATTTTGGGCTTTCCTTTTACCAGCCCTAACCGTTCCCTATAAAAGGAGAATTTTCTTCGGAGCAATAGACAGAGAGAGACAAACGTGAGAGAGAGCAGACACAAGGAATCTCAACTAGCTTTGGCCGAGACGCTCCTTCCATGCAGACGCCCCTTCCACGGCCAAACCTATGGTCGTGCTTCTATCTCCATCACCGCTACATCGTGCTGCTGCCCTATTGAGGTGTCGATGACGGCCAAGCTACTCCCTGCACACGTGCCACCTGAGAAGTCAACCGAGTCCGAGCTATTACACCCCACCGCACTGCTGCTCTGATCGTCATCCTGAGCCTTGTCCGTGACGAGCTGTTGCTTGATGATCCTTGCCGAGCTTCCATCCACGCCAGCCTCAAGTAAGACATTGCTGCTTTCAGACCGTGTCACTCCTTCCAGTGCCAACGTGGGCGACGTTGCTGCTGTCACTTATCTAGGGTGTCCTTACTACTTGTGCTGATCCGAGAAGACCCGTATTGCGACGACTGAGTTGCCCGTGACCTTGCACCAGAAAAATTGTAGCTGCTCCATCCTCCGTCGACGACGTTGCTAGGCATCACACTGAAAGCCTCTTGGTGCTCTTCGCATTAATTTTTTTTTGTGCCTCTGCAGGTTAAGAGGAGAACTTCAAACGGTGGTCGAAAAAAGCTCTAGTGGGGATTATATTAAAATATAATAAGGCAATCCGAAGAGGGGACGTCTTGCAAACAGGAAAGTCCACTTGAAGACTTTCGATTGTGTCTGACAAAATCAACGCAGCCCTCACTGAGCCAAGAGCCCTTTCCACATCGAGTGCCGCGGGCGATTCTCAAAACATTATCGTGAGCCAGCTACCGTGAAGCAAAAGTGGATCGTGACTCCTACGATCTGATACTCGTCCAAACTAGGAAACAACAATCAAGGTAGGTAAAATTCCCATCTAAATTAATTCTTGAATATTTCGTTTGCTCAATTGAGATATTGCATTCTTGATTAAACTCCCGAATGATGTTATCTTGTCCCATGTTTCCCCAATAGTCTTTCAAATTGGGAAATCTTCCTAATTTCGCAACGTAAATATGATTGACGGTCCGATTTCACGCTCGAAATATAACCCGCAATCGTACGGAAAAATCACCAATCCGATCTCATGCTCAAGATACGATTCGTGATTTTATTTTAAAATTGACCAATCCGATCTCATGCACGAGATACGATTCGTCAATTTATTTCCCAAAATTAAATGGACATGGATGATATCTTGCTTGATTTGTTGCCGTGATGTTCTTGATGCCTTTGTTTGATTGCTCCCATAAAAGAAAACCCCAAAAAAATATAAATATTTAGGTTAATTGCATATTAGGATAGATCGCATGCTTATTAGGGAAATAAAAACCATGTGCATGTCATATAGAATTAAGTTCATACAATGCACATTATTTAGTGATTTTTGTTAGGTTCATTTAATTAGAAATTGTCCGTCATTAGAATTAGGCCATTAGATTAATTTAGATTGCATATTTAAGTGTTGCATTTCTTTAATTTCGAATGTCATGGAAAATACAAAAAAAATTATTTTTTAGAATAAATCCATCTCATGCTTCAGGATAGATTACATGCTTATTTATGTCATATCGCTTAGGTCATACAGCTAAGTCATGTTGCCATGTCATATCATTTTATGTTAAATTAGTAGCATGCATTGCATAAAGCATGATTCTCATTAATTAAGTGAAAACAAAAAATGCGTGTTAATTAGAAATTATATCTAGGACTGTTGATGTGAATTCTGAACTAACAACGCAGATGTTTTCATTGCTACGAGGTAAGTCCTGCATTTTTCTATTATTTGCTTTCTTGGGTGTTAAATTGGTGGATTGCGCACCCGTATGATCGCCTCACATGTTAGGGAAATAGCCTAAAATTAATTCAAGCTACTTGCCAAACATTTTTCAAAACAAAAGAGAAAGGTACCGAAAGGGCGTTAGAGAAATCTAGCGTAACCAAGTCTCCGAACTCATAAATCTCTGGTTCGTAGAAGTAAAGTAAATCTCCCATTACTTTTCTTGGATTTCTAATCGACTCACCAAAAATAGATTAGTGACGACTCTAATTGAAAGATCGATTGCATGTTAAGAACTTGAACCTAAGTCGTGAATTGGTATGGGCTTGGGAGAGCCCGAGTTAAGTTTAGACTTAACAATCCATTAGCCAAACTCTAGGTGGTTCACACCAGAAAATTTGGTCGCGACAGTGGTCCCAAAAGTTAATTGTATTTTTTTCCTCTTTAGTTGCAGAAATGGCTCATGATAAAGACTATGTTGCTATCATTGTTTACTACGGTGGAGATTTTGCGATTGAGGAGGATGAGTGAGAGTATGAAGAAGAAATGAGGATACTATGTTTGTAGATATAAAAAAGGCATCTTATATTGGATTTATTAGGAATATAGTGACATATTTGCCTTGTAAAGTACAAAAGTTGTTATACTATGTTCTTGGGAAATACTTGAGAGATGGTTTGAGAACTTTAAAAGATAATAATGGTTTTAGGGATGTCCTATATCATTATCTTCATGGCGAAGAAGCGAAAGTATATGTTGAATACAATAGTGATAGTGAGGACGAAGATGATGACAGATATGGCACCCAAGTAGGAGAAGGAGGAGAAGGTATTCAAGCTAGTATTGAGGTTAGGGATGATGGAGGGCATGATGGACAAGACAGAGAGGAGAGGGGTGCAGATGCTGTTCAGCAGAGTGATGGTGATATAGGTGATGTCACTATTACTGAATTAGATTGGGAAATAGCTGAATCTACTGATAGTGATGATGACAATGAAGGGGTTGGCTGCTAAAAATTTCTTAATCTTAAGTGATAATGATGACGAGGAGTTTACACAATCAAGGAAAAAACAAATGGACTTTTCGTAAAATAGATTTGCAACTTTGCAGGTAGTTGATGAAGTTCCAAACAGAGATGAAGGCCATGCAGATGTTGTTGGTGTTGCTGGCCAGGAGACGGATAATGAAGAAAGCATTGAGACTGCTACTTCCTAGGCGAGCTTGAAGAAGATCAAGGAGCTGTGCGTAGAAGAAAAGTAAGTTTCCTTCCTATGATCCATCCATTGCCTCTCCTACTTTGTCAGTAGGTATGAAATTCCAAGATGTGAAACAATTTAAGGAAGTTATATTGAAGAACTCCATTGCTGCATAAAGAAATATTGACTTCATTCAAAATACTAAGAACTTTGTAAGAATTAGGTGTTCGCAGTAAAATTGTCCATGGAAGATTTACAATATATTTGTTAAGAGGAGTGGTTCTTTTCAGATTAGAGCCTATTAAGAGGAACACACTTGTTCCATTGCTTTTCAAAACAAAAGGGTAACAAGTGCATGGTTGTCCAAGAACTTCTTCGATATGGTCAAGCTAATGCCTGAGATGAAAAGTACTGATTTTAGGATGCTGCTGAAGGAGCATGTAGGCATCAATTTATCTAGGAATCAGTTCAAAAGATCAAGGTAAAAGATGATGAAGATACTTATTGGTCAGTATGGCAATGAATATGGGCAGGTGTGGGATTATGCTTGGGAGTGTAGGTTGCAAAACCCTTTAAGTAGAGTGTATGTAGAGGTGGTGGAGAGGCCGCTTCCTGATAGTGGAACTAAGTTCAATAAGTTCTATGTATGCTTTGATGCATGCCGACCGGGATTTTTAGCTGGTTGTAGACGGATTATAGGATTGGATGACTATTTTTTGAAGGGCTTGTGTAAGGGAGAATTGTTGGTGGCGATTGGAAGAGATGTGGATAACCAAATGTTCCCACTAGATTGGGCTGTTGTAAGGATTGAGAATAGGGACAATTGGTCCTGGTTCTTGAAAAATCTTATGGCTAACTTAGAGATAACAAACAGGGAAGAATGGGCGTTCATGAGCAACCAACAAAAGGTAATGCCGCTTGCTTTTTGAAAAAATTAGTCAATTATTTGCTTTGTAATATTAACATGTTATTTGCTTACATTTCTTACTTTGAATTATTATAGGGATAGGTTCCGGCAGTAGCCGAGTTGTTGCCCCATGCTGAACACCGAATGTGTGTGTGGCACATATATGGGAATTGGACAAAGACCTACAAAGGGGATAAGCTGCAATTGTAATTTTGGCAATTAGCAAAGAGTACGAACATGACTGACTTTAGGATAGTCAAAGAAGGACTACTTCAGTTGATAAAGGAAGGTTGTGCAGCACTATTTTAAACAGAATCGAAGCATTGGTGCAAGGCATTCTTCAGTGAGGAATTCAAGTGAGATCACATCGACAACAACATATGTGAATCATTTAATGGGAAGATAATATATGCTAGATGCAAACTAATCATCTCAATGCTTGAAGATATACGAGTTATGGTCATGACTCAGTTGTACAAACAAAGAGATGAGGCTGCAAAGTGGACTAGACAATGTAGTCCTAGGATTGCCAATAAATTGGATGAGAACTTAGCTGTAAGTAGATATTGTCATTCCATTTGGAATGGAGATGATGGATTTGAAATAATAAAGGGTTTCGATAAGTATGTTATCCATTTAGGTATAAGAAAGTGTTCATGTAGAGCATGATAATTAAGTGGAATTCCTTGTACACATGCTATCTGTGCAATCCAGTTGAAGGGCCACAATGTAGAGGATTACATTGATGATTGGTACAAATAATCCAAATACCTTGCTTCATATCAATTTATAATGAAGCCAATTAGAAGTAGCAAGTTTTGGGAGCCGATGGATTATGAAACACCTTAACCTTTGCCACTAAAAAAGAAAATGGGAAGGCCAAAACGAAGATGAGGAATAGCGGAATGAGAGGTCTCGGGTTAGCAACGAATGAGCAGGATAGGTGCAAAGATAAAGATTGTCAATTGAGGAAGCAACAAGAACAATTTAGGCCAACTGAGAGGCTTAGTGAAGGGACAGTTGGAGAAAGGCAAACGAAAGGGCTAAGTGAGTTGACTATTCTTTAGTTGACGACTAGAAGCCCGGTAAGTCATAAAATTTATATGTATGTTGCTTTGTGGTTTATCATAAATATATACATAATATCCTAGGGATAAGTACACTAATGGTGCCATAAGTTGTGTACGGCGCTCACTTTGGTGCCAAAAGTTTTTGTCAGATCACTTAAGTGCCAAATCGGAGGAAAAATGCTCACTTTGGTGCCACTGGCGAAAGATTCCTGCCAAAATAATTACGTGATTTTTTTTTTAAATCGACAAGGCCTTAAACTACGTCGTTTTGCCGTCCTACATGGATGGCCTCACAAAAACGACGCCGTTTAACTCATTGGGGATTGAAATTAGGGTTTTGACTTGGCCGCCGAGTGGCTGTCGTCGGGGTTGGGGTCGGGGTCGGGGTCGAAGTTGCAGCCGCTGAGTGGCCATCATCGAGGTTGGGTTCGAGGTCAAAGCTGTGGCCGTCAAGTGGCCATCGTCGGGGTCGGGATTTGGGGTCTGAGCCACAAACGTCGAGTGGCCATCGTCGCGGTTGGGGTCGGGGTCGGGATCGGAGCTGCAAGCCACCGAGTAGCCATCATCGGGGTCGGGATCGAGGTCGAGGTCGGAGCCGTTGCCGTTGAGTGGCCATCGTCGGGGTTGGGGTTGAGGTCAGGGTCGAAGCTGTGGCCGCCAAGCGCAAGGACCGTCGAGGACGGCAATGGCCGGAGATTAGGGTTTTGAATTGGGGGAGACACCAAATGGCGTCGTTTTGGTGTTAGGATGCTGACTGTGTTCTCCGGTGAGCCACATCAGCTTAAAAAATTAATAAAAAAGTGCCATGTCGGATTTCCGGCCAACCGGATCGGAGTTGGCACCAAAGTGAGCGTTTTTCAAATTTTTTGGTACTTAAGTGATTCGATGGAAACTTTTGGCACCAAAGTGAGTGTCATACACAATTTATGGCACCATTAATGTACTTATCCCTAATATCCTATTTGGCCTTGTATGTAATGTTTTCGTCAGGTCATGAGAAGAACCCCAATAAGTCATGAAACTAAAGGGCTTGTTCGAAGAAGGCAAGGTACAGCACGGCCAGTTGAAGGATTGGCCCAAGCAGCTAAATGGTCAATTCAGTCGACTGTTCTTCAATAGAGAAAGAAATACCCAGTAAATTCAACAATTTCTATTTAGTTTTTCTTTTTCTTTTTTTACGTTATTATATAGCTCGATATTATATTTATGATATCTTTTGCCTCTTTCTCAGGTTCGAATAATGCAAGTTGGAGCTCAATTGCCAATTGAAGGGTTATCACAAGAGCCACCACATGGGTCACCATAAGAGCCACTAGAAGAATTACTACAAGGGTCACCAGAAGTACCACCAAAAGGACCAACATAAGATGTCACTGAAGCTGAAGGGCTACATAAAAGGACAACTACAAGAAGGCCACATGAAGGGGCAGCTACTCAAAGGCCATCTAGAAGATGCCCAACTGAAGAATTGGTCGAAGAAGCCCCGGCTATAACTGGAGGGCCAAAAGTAGGGCCTAACAAATTACAGGGAAGAAAAAGAGCCAACAAATCACAAGTTCCTTGGGAAGATGTTAAAACAATATGGATGGGAAGCCTTTAAACAAATGAGCTTTATACAAATGAAACAGTCATTCTGAATGTAAGTTTTATTAGTTGCATTTAATTTAATTTATGCTGCAAACTTTTTTTGACAATTTATTGTCTTTTTGTAACCTGGGAGAAGTTCAAAGATTCTTATCTCTCAATGCCAAACTCAAGAATCAATGGCTGCACCAACAAAGAAAAAGAAGAAAACATCAGTTGCACCAATAAGAAAGAAGAGCGAGAACCTAGTTGTAGGTTCATTTGAATCAATTCAGCCTAGGACAGTTGCAACTGCAACTCCCTCTAAATCAATTCAGCCATGGACATTTGCAGCTCCATCTGAGTCAGTGGATATTGAGAAGGTTGAAGAAGAAGTTGCACGTCTAGTTAGAAAAAGTGCGGGGATTATGAATCAAGTGAAAGACCCATAAAAAGAGCACGAAAATCGGATGTTGTGCATATTAATTGATGAGATGGGACGTGATAGGATTTGTGGAACTTATGAGTCTATTTTGTAAATGTTTATAATAACTTGCTATGAATGGTTATTTTTTTTTCTTTAGTTTGTCATTAATTTTGTGACACTTAATTTCAATATCAATGGAATGATCTTGCTGTTTGTCAAATTCTTTTACTTTTTGTAAATTATGAATTTTGCTTTTACTTGATGTTGTTGGTGTTGGGTCTATGGTGGTAGTTGGAGTGCTGGTGTGACTGGTGGTGGTGGATGGTGATGCTTGATGATAATGGGTTTGTTGTTGGGGTTCGGTTGATAGCTCATGCTACATCTGGTTCAAGTGTGCAGTGTGCACATCTTGCACCAGGGGGTGTTGGTGCAAGGCTCAGCTTGCACCAACACCTTCTGTAGCAGACCTAGCACTAGCACAGTGGCTGTTGGGTGGTGGCCAGGTGCTAATGTGATGGCTGAGGTGCTGGTGTAGCTGGTAGTGGTAGCTGGTGATGCCTAGTGGTTGTGGATATGTGGTGGGGGTTAGGGGCTTATGCTATCCCTGGTGCAAGTGTGCAGTGTGCACACCTTACACCAAGTGTACTGCTGCAAGCTAGTGCAAGGCTCAGCTTGCACTAGTACCTTGTGTAACAACGCCACCAGCACGGTGGTGGCTGGAGTACCTAGTGTGGCTAGTGGTGATGGCCGGTGGCACAGCCGATGATGGTGGCTGATGCAATTTTTAGAGAAAACGTACAAAAAAAATTAGCATTTAAGTGTCTCACTTTTCAAAAAAAGTGGCACTTAAGTGTTCACTTTTAACTATGAGTGGCACTTAAGTGTTTACTTTTAACTACGAGTGACACTTAAGTGATCACTTTAATAATAACTTGACACTTAAGTGATCATTTTTTCATCGTGACTAGCACTTAAGTTATTACTAAATACAACTTATGGCACTCGGATAATCACTCATGTTTATCTTGTGTATATGCTTATTTGCAACAAAACAAAGAATGTGATGGTAATTTAACTTATGGTAACTCCATTCAATTTCAATATTTGTTGCTGGTTTATGTTTATATTTGGCTGAAGTAAAAAAGCCACCACAACACATTCACCCAATACACATTCATCATTATTTGTTTATATTCAAGAACAAGAAAAACACAATACAAGTAGCATCTAATTCACTCATTCCCTTTCCTTAACATCCTTACAAACACAATAAGTAATCCACAAACAACAACAAAGCCACAATGATCTTGTGGAACAACACAAACTTCTTCTCATCTTTCAAAAAGAAAAAAGCCTACATTTAATCCAAAACAATTACATTTCTCCACTCATTTTTAACTATGACAGTCGGAGAAACTTTTTCTCATCTTCAAGTGCTTTACATTTCATCATAAAGTATAATAGACAACAAAACAACACCATAATAAACGTTTGATAACACTTCTGTTCAATTTTCATCATTGAAACTTCATTCTTAGAAAGTTTAGCCAAAGACGCTTGAGCTTGCATTGAGTCAACATCGTCCAAGTCGTCCACGAACATAGATAGAGATTGATGTCTTTTATAAAGTATATCCAAGAGGTTGGGACACCTGGAGTGCCATAACTTGGCATGGAGGGATACTTAAGTGCCATAACTTTGAAATGGTACACTTAAGTGCCAATATCGGAGTAAAATGGAACACTTAAGTGCCACTTCGACGAAAATTTGGCCAAATGACTGACGTGGCAATTTTCTTGCGAGTTTGGTCCAAAACGGCGTCGTTTTGCACGTTGACGTTGCGGAAAAAATGCAAAAACGACGTCGTTTCGTGTCTGATGTGTAAATAATAATATAAAAATTAATTTAATTATATATAAACTTAAATTTATTTAAAATATTCAAAAAATTAAAAAAAATAAGAAAAATTTAAAAAATTAAAAAAATTAAAAAATTTAAAAAATTTAAAAAATTTAAAAGAAGGAGGTGGGCGAACGGGCCGGCTGAGGGCGAGCCCTTGCTGCCATTGCCTCCCCGCCATTGCCAAGAAGGGCCGGCGACGAAGGGGGGAGGGTTGGTCGGGGTCGCCGACCCCCGGCCGATCAACGGTGAGGACTACGAGCCCTCGCTGGATCACGGCGAGAGCCGCGACCCTTGCCCCAGATCTGGGCGAGGGCTCGTGGGCCCTCGCTGGCCCCTAGCTAGGGCCCAGTGACCCCGGCCGACCCTCCCCACTCCGTTGCCAGTCCTTCCCGACGGCGGCTAGGAGGCGGTGAGGGCTTGCGACCCTCGCCCCATGCGAGCCCTCCCTCAGATCTAGGGCGAGGGTCGCGGCCCTCGCCCGGATCCGACGAGGGCTCGCGGGCCCTTGCCGCCACTAGGAAGGGCCGGCGACGGAGTGGGGAGGATCGGCCGGGGTCGCCGAGCCCGGCCGGGCGGCGAGGCCCCGGCGCGGCGAGGGCGCAAGCCCTCACCTGCATTTGGGGTGAGGGTTGCGACCCTCGCCGCGATCCGGAAGAGCTCGCAGCCCTTGCCGTTGGTCGGCCGGGGTTCGGCGACCCCGACCGACCCTCCCCACTCCGTCGCCAACCCTTCTCGGCGATGGCGGGGAGGCAGCGGCGGTGAGGGCTTAGCCCTCGGCCACCCCGTTCGACCTCCCCCGCCCCCCTTTTAAAAATTTTTAAAAATTTTTAAATTTTTCTTTATTTTTTAAATTTTTTGAATATTTTAAATAAAATTAAGTTTAAATCTAATTTAATTAATTTTTATATTATTATTTACACGAAACGGCGTCGTTTTTGCATTTTCTCCACCACGTCAACATGCAAAACGACGCCATTTTGGACCAAACTCGCCGGAAAGTTGCCACGTCAGCCATTTGGTCGGATTTTCGCCGGAGTGACACTTAAGTGTTCAATTTAACTTCAAAACTAGCACTCAAGTGTACCATTTTGAAGTTATGGCACTTAAGTATCCTCCCGTGCCAAGTTATGGTACTTGGGCTGTTCTTCTGCCCAATTTATCAAGATTCAATAGGGAGATACCCTTTTAGGGTATCTCATTTCCTAAACCTTCGTAGTCATTTGGATTGTAGATGGCTTAAAGATTTAGGAATTGGAACAATTTGAATAATCGAACTTATTTGTTATTTTCAAACAGAATTCTGGTCGTTTCCCATTTTGCTTAATTGAACTTACTAGGGTATTTTCAAATAAACTTTTGGTAGAAGAACGACAGGAACTAAGGTAGTGTATAAACGTACCACAAATATGACTCACCCAAACTGTAGTGGCATGTAAACGTGTTTTGGATGTCGAAAAGTTGGATGCATTTGGAGTCAATTGCAGAAAACCATAAGGATCTGGGACGGGTTCGGGATATTATACTTGTAAACCTCATATATTAAACCCAATATGTATAATTACTCCAATGCATTTATTTCATATATCGTTCTTGAGCGATTTAAGTCGCATTGGGATAGGTTTTTACATAATCTAAATTTTACGATGGACGCATAATAAATATTTTTAATCTGAAACTTTCACTACATATATATATATGTCCATACATAAATTCACATATAACTTTCCTTTCATTTTTTAGAATTCGGATAATGTTTTTATATTGGGGGCTTCTTGCTTTTCACATAATCCTAAACAGACCTTATTGAACCCTGCTAGGTTTGGAACAGTTATTTGAACTTCCGCGACAGTCTACTTTTATAAAAATTTACGAATCCCAAAAAGTTTTGTTATGATCTTTCTTTCTTTTATCTTCCAGCATCAATCACCATTTCAAACCTAGCTTCTCGATATTGGTAGGTTTTAGATTTTTATGACCATTGGTCAAAAATATCGTCGACCTTATATTTTGCCACTCTAAAGGTTGTATCTACAAATTTAACTAAATGATAGTGTTTGCAAATTCCAGACGGCTTATTGTATAGTTCATACGAGGTAATTTATCTATGAAAGAAAAAAAATACTATCGTTGTTCATAAAATACCCAACTACTTCACTAGGTGGTGTATGGGATATCACATCAAATCTCACTACCACGTTTGGAAAGTAATACAGTTAACTGGACAAGTTTGGGGCAGAAGAACAGCCCAAGTACCATAACTTGGCACAAGAGGACATTTAAGTGCCATAACTTCAAAATGATACACTTAAGTGCTAGTTTCAAAGTTAAATGGAACAGTTAAGTGCCACTCCAGCAAAGATCCAGCCAAATGGCTGACGTGGCAACTTTCCGGCGAGTTTGGTCCAAAACGACGTCGTTTTGCATGCTGACGTGGCGGAGAAAATGCAAAAACGATGCCGTTTCGTGTAAATAATAATATAAAAATTAATTAAATTAGATTTAAACTTAATTTTATTTAAAATATTCAAAAAATAAAAAAAATTAAGAACAATTAAAAAAATTTAAAAATTTATAAAAATTTATAAAATTTAAAAAAAATTAAAAAAAGGGGGAGGGGGAGGTCGAATGGGGTGGCTGAGGGCTGAGCCCTCGCCGCCGCCGCCTCCCGTCGTTGTCGGGAAGGGTCGGCGACAAAGTGGGGAGGGTCGGCCGGGTCCGCCACCCCGGCCGACCAACGACGAGGGCTGCGAGCCCTTGCTAGATTGCGGCGAAGGCTGCGACCCTCGCTCTAGATTTGGGTGAGCGCTCGCGGGCCCTCGCCGCCGGCCCTTGGCCGGGGCTCGGCGACCCGGCCAACCCTCCCCACTCCATTGCTGGCCCTTCCCGGCGGCGACGGGGAGGTGGCGAAGGCCCACGAGCCCTCGCGAATTTGGGCGAGGGCCGCAACCCTCGTCCCGCATTTAGGGGAGGGCTGGTGTGGGGTGAGGGTTGCGGGCCCTCGTCACCTCCTCGCCACCGTCGGGAAGGGCCGCGGCCAGTGGGGAGAGTCGGCCCGGGGTCGGCTGGGCCCGGCCGGGGGCCAACGAGGCGGCGGCCGGCGGCGAGGGTCCGCGAGCCCTTGCCCGGATTTGGGCCGAGGGTCGCGGCCCTAGCCGCGATCCGGGCGAGGGCTCGTAGCCCTTGCGTTAGTCGGCCGAGGACCGGTGACCCCGACCGACCCTCCCCCCTCCGTCGCCGGCCCTTCCCGGCGATGGTGGGGAGGCGGTGGCGGCGAGCGCTCAGCCCTCAGCTGCCCCGTTCGACCTCCCCCTTTTTTTAAAAAAAATTTACTTAATTTTTTAATTTTTTCTTAAATTTTTGAATTTTTTGACTATTTAAATAAAATTAGGTTTAAATCTAATTTAATTAATTTTTATATTATTATTTTCACGTTAGACATGAAACGGCGTCGTTTTTGCATTTTCTCCGCCACGTCAACGTACAAAACGACACTGTTTTGGACCAAACTCGCCGGAAAATTGCCATGTCAGCCATTTGGCCGGATTTTCATCGGAGTGGCACTTAAGTGTTTCATTTTACTCCGATATTGGCACTTAAGTGTACTATTTCAAAGTTATGGCACTTAAGTATCCCTCCGTGCCAAGTTATGGTACTCAAGGTGTCCCAACCTCGTATATCCAATATCACCTCTATGGCTCGGTGAGATAATTTCGCATCGGCCCATTTGAAGTATTTGCACTTCGACCCTTCTTTATATCTGGCACATCCATAAAATCTTCTCCCATGATTCATTCGAGTCCACGATGTTCTTCTTAGACTCGATAATCCACAAAAATATAAACTCTGACCTTCTCCTTCGCTTCAGTGAGAGGAATTTGAGGCACTGCTGCGAGTCATGCTCTCCATTTCCAATATTCGTAGATGGAATTTTGGGCAAATCAAAATTAGGGTTTGAGACTAGGATTTGAGCACTTTAATAGGGATTTTAGCCGATTTAGGGTTTTAGTTTTGGGGCCATTTGGGCGACGACATCGTTTTGGCAGATTCAGAGCTTATATTTTGGCTAACTATAGAAACGGCATCGTTTTGGGTGAGTTAGAGCTGAGTCAGCTCTCCGGCGAGCCACCTAGGCAAGAAAAAACAATAAAATATTCCCGCGTAGGATTTCCGGCAAAGTCCGCCGGAGGTGGCACTTAAGTGTCCCACTTTTCAAAAAAAGTGGTACTTAAGTGTCATTTTCCTAACTTTTGGTACTTAAGTGTCCGCTCATGCCAAGTTTTGGCACTTGCACTGTACTTCTTCCTATGTATATCTGCATACATGATGAAAGAGATTGAACGGGTCAAAGAGGAAGGGATAGAAGGAGAGGTTTGAACATCAAGTGATGCAGCTTTCTCTATAGATCCCCATGCATGAGCATAGAAGAGCAATTCATTTTCGTGGAAACTTCCTACAGCTCAGGTACGTAGGTTGTTTGCCACAAGATGAGCTTTTGAATTTCGAAGCACATGACATGGCACTTACAAAGTGATATATTTCATTGGACTCTTTTTAAGGTTTACATTTATATCTTCATAGAAGATATAACTCGTGAATAAGCTACATGTCTTGTTATTGAAAAATGTCGCAAGTCTAGGACTTTTGAATGCATAATCCAAGCCACATGAAGAAAATACGTCATTAACTTGTCTCCATTAAAACCCAAAAAATTGACGTAATTGATTAGCGCGTCGAGGGAGATCATTTGTTTAAATTCCACCAATTTCGTTAAAATTACTCTTGGTTAGGGTCTCATGCTCATGCCCTTAGGTTATCCAAAATAATAATTGTTTCCATTTATGGGTGAAATAGACAACTTTGATAACCTCTTCACTTACTTTGGACGAGGTTCATGCGGCTGAAGGGGGCCGTGTTCCTGGCTATATCTACT
Source organism: Eucalyptus leucophloia subsp. euroa (assembly GCA_017140325.1). Taxonomy (NCBI): domain Eukaryota; kingdom Viridiplantae; phylum Streptophyta; class Magnoliopsida; order Myrtales; family Myrtaceae; genus Eucalyptus; species Eucalyptus leucophloia. The sequence continues at coordinate 26,743,829 of CM029471.1, forward strand.
ATATCCCTTTTATGTCTCCACTCCTCGCAATGTTTGGATAGGCACCGCATCTTGATTTGACACTCGTTCGAAAATCTTCTCTCTTGAAACCCCCTGCCCCCTCTCTCCTCCTCGTAGCCCGTCGCCTCTGCCGATAGCCACCTGCCCTCGATTACCAACATTGTCAAACATATGCATTCGTGGAACTCATGACAACCTGAACTGATGAAACCCTATCAATTTAGGGTTAAAAGCAAGAGAGATTGGATATTTCAGAAAACTAACCTTCTCGTAGTCCAATAGAGCAATGAAGGCTTCTAGGCCACGATTAAAGGTGACTTTGGCAACGCTTTAAAACTTTGTATTTAAGGAAAGGATATTGAATTAAAGGATTTTCATGAGAATAGTGTTTACTGTATACTTTTAAAATACTTATTGCAAAGCAATTTTTATAATAAGAAATAATTTAAATTAAGGAGGATGGAGGAACTTATAATTGCAAATGAAAGCTCAGGCAGGTGGCACATTAAAAGCATTGATGTTGACCTCCCGCGACTCCAGGTGGCACAACGTCGGGTTGCATAACTAAGCAACAGAACGCAAGCGAGATCTAGCTTCCTGCAGCCCCCGTGCCAATGCCAGAGACGAAAACCCAGCACAGGAGCAAGCCAAGGGCTGACCGACCCTGTGAAGAAACCCCACGTCATGCAACTCCTGGCGAATTAGTACGGTGTCGAGCGATCCTCATCAAAGCTCGGCGGCGTAATATGACCCTCGGTATCGCTTGACTGTGGAAGAAGCTTTGCTGGTGTCTGCTGACCCTCGAGGAAGCCGTGTCGTTGTCCCTTGACCTCCTAAGCAAAGTTTCCCGGCCACTACAACTGCAAGTTCATGAAAATCCCTGAACTTGGATTGGAAGAAAAAAAGGAGTAAGGGGTAAAACCAGATTATTAACATGTTAGTAATGGCAAGTTTCAAAGAAAAGATTTCATTAAACCCCTAAACTAGCATTCTGAAAATACTAAAACCCCAAGCGAGAACTTAGCTTGAGCTGTGAGCATTTTTAAAGCGAAAGTTTGCACCAGTATATTTGAAACTGTGTTACCAAATACCATAATTTTAGCTCAAGGGCCTTTAAAGAGATCAGTTCCCATGTTGTTATGCTATTTCTAGCTCCATTCGAGGAGGTATTGGTCTATTAAAGCTGTTTGTAAATGGTCTCCCAAATGCATCCTTGGTCATGTCAGCTTTTGAGTCCTCATCGGCTATTAAACCGATCCGCATTTTCCTTTCCAATCCTAAGGAAGGGAGATTAGCGTTTGTTGACACTTTTAAATTAATGAGTGAAAAATGCGCAAATGGCGCATGTCCAATCTTCTGTTCTGGGGAAGCGGAAGATGTTTGGTTGTATGATATTGACTCTTGAAAGCCAACCTATAAACTAATTTGTGAATTGAAAACATCTAAATTTCTACATATCAAATTTACTTTCTTGAAAAGAGGACCCATTCGACAAATTTACTTGGGACGCATTCCTTTTCTTCTTTTTTGTTTTTATTTCCTATTTTTCTCTTATTCTTTTTCCTGGCTATGAATGCATAGTCGATCGACCGCTTGTCCTTTGTCACAAAATTCATTGAGCAACAGAGGCTAAAGTCAATGACGCCCGACGACCACGTGATAGCAGATGAGAACGTTTTTGCTAAAGTTAGATAAAGTGAATTATGTGGCCAAATCTACCTCCTTTATAAATTGCTAATTTGTCCACCTTTTAGTGGCAAATATAAGATGTAAATTTACCCCCGGTCAATCTTTTACAAGAATAGGCTTAGTTCACTTTCAATAGCTTGCAAAGAATTCTCATTGGAGAGCAGTATCCAGTGGACGTGTGCATTAGATCAACTGTACGCAACGAATTCAAGCTGTCAATCCACCTACGACTTTATCGTATTAGACAAGCCTTTAGTCTCCCAAACGTTTGTAAAATACCATGATAACCTATTACGAGAAAAAGCACACTTAAAAATGTCAAATGTGCGTGTGCCACGGACCAAAGTTAATCCAAAGGGAGCTCATCAAGACCATTAGATCGCAAGGGGACCTAATCTTTGCCATTGGATTTGCTTGATGAGGATTGATGATCTCAACCATTAAATGAGATCAATCTCCACCATTGGACTAAGATGATGAGGATTAATATCCTCCACCATTAGATCAAATGCATCTCTACCATTGAATCGATTAGACGAGGATTGATATCCTCTACCATTAGACTGTGTAGAAGATTAATTGTTGTAATTAGAGGCACTTTTATATAAATAGGGGAGCTCTCCCCACATTTGTATCATTTGCTTCATTTGGGAAATACAAGTATTATCTAGAGTTCTCTGTCTACGTTCTCTCCCTAGAAATTCCCTTCCTTGTGAGAGTGTGAGTGAGAACTAGACTTAACTATGTTGGAGAAAACCCCTACGATGTTTTGAAACTGACAAAATTTATCCAAGTTCTATTCTAAAAATTGCCAAACTTCTGTGTCAAAGTCTATCTTACATCAGAGGTCTGCCCACTTTAACAAGTTCCAAACTGTATGCATGAATGAAGACTTAATTAGACTTAGGATTATTTTCTTCAAGGTTCCAATATGTTCAAGACACATCTGGCTTTCTGGTTGGAAATACCACTTACCATATTGGTTATCTCAATCAATTTTGAAGAAGCAAATCATTTTGGAAGGCAAGCTTATTTGGAAAGAATCTACTTATGGAAACCAAGGTATTGATTGTATGGGCGAACAAGATTGATAGGCTTCCATCTCAATCTTCAAACGGCTCGAGATCTCCTTGATTGATTATGTTCAATGAATTGATTTGAAGAATTCTTCTGGAAAGTGCCAAAGGTCGAGAAGGCATAAATGAGTATTTAAAGGGGATTTTACAAGTCATTTAAAAAAGAGCGTGAAAGAAAAATTTCAAAGTTTGAAGCTTCCAATTCACTTGTCCTTCATCATTTAGTGCTTAAACTTGTATTTGAAAGTGGAAAATTCTAGAAAGTGATCTTGTGAGAACAGTAGAGACTCCTCAATAAGAAGTTGAGATCACGGGGCTGCAATATTCTCTTTCGATTCATAGTGAAAACCAGCCAGAAGGCTGTCAATGTGAGAGAGTGGACTTAGGCTTGATCTAAGCCAAACCACTATAAATCTTGTGTTCATTTTTCTCTTCCCTAAACTCCTTACTTTATTTGCTGCGATATACTTCTATGTTTTGAAATAATCGTTAAAGTCTGAATCCTTCTGCAAAGTCTGTAGTCAACCAGACTCAGGTTAAAAGTAAAGTTTTTCATTGCATTTCGCAAAATCTATTTTTACACCTATTCACCCCCTCTAGGTGTTCATACTAACCATTTCAATTGGTATCAGAATTTGTGTGTTTACTTTATTGAAGTGTTTTTGATTTTGAGCTAAAGATCTTCTATGGCTAGTATTCTGGCTCTAGGTTTGGTTGAGAGATAAAGCAACACCAGACCTCCTTACTTCGATGGAAAGGAGTACAATGTGTAGAAAAATAAGATGGCGGCATTTCTCAAATCAAGAGATCCCCTGGAGTGCGATATTGTTGACAAAGGAATCTATCCTAAAGCAACATCAGCTTCAGACAAAAGGAAAGAAGTGATTGATGCTGATGAATAAACAAGCTGAAATTACCAAGGGACAGGCTCTTGACGCAAAAAAAAATTATATTTTATATTGTGCTTTGTCTCCCACAAAAAAAAAAAAATTGATTTTCTTCTTGTAAACAGCAAAAAAAGTTTGGGACAGACTTCATGTTACCTATAAGGGGACTGATCATGTGAAGGAAACAAAAATAAACATTCTACTTGGACAATATGAAGCATTTAGAATGAAGTCTAGAGAATCTATATCTTATATGTTTAGTCCCTTTACAAAGATTATGAATGCTTGGCTTATCAAGGCCAACCAATTTTTGGACCAATAAAAGTCAACAAAAGTCAACAAACTACTGCGTGGACTTTCAAAGGACTAGAATTATGTGAAGACCTCAATCAAAGAGACTTAAAGGATTATGCCTCTATCAGTAGATGAACTAATAGGCACACTTCAGTCATGCGAAGTGGAGCAAATTAACAATGAAAAAGATCCAAGAGTAAGAAATCAATTGTTTTAAAATCTAACATTGATTATGATGATACAGATTCAAAAAATGATATGGATGATGAAGAACTGGCCCTCATGATAAAGAAATTCAAAAGACTGAACATAAAAGGTAGAAGGTTCAATTGGAAGAAGTAGGGCTCACAGAATTTCCAGGAGAAACCAACAAAAGAAGCTGAAGCTAACAAGGATGTAATATGCTTTGAGTGCAAGAAAAGGGGGCATATTAGACCAAATTATCCCTTGTTGAAAAAGAAGAAAGGGAAGACTGAGAAATATAAAAAGGCTCTCAAAGTAGAAACTTGGAATGATACCGAATGCGAAGAAAGCGAAGAAGAATTCGTAAACATATGTCTGATGGCTCACTCAGATTCATACTCAAGATCATAAATAGATACTAATTCAAACTTTGACAAAGAAATCGATGCTAGTAACTCAAAAATTCCTATTAAAGTCTCTAGGTATACATATGAACTTTGCCTCAATCTTAAATCCTCTCTTAAAAGGATCTCCGAACTAAAGAAGGAGAGTTCTAAGCTCAGGCAACAAGAAGTTTTTTGGAAAGAAAAGTTTAAAAGTCTTAAAAGAAGCTTTGAAGATTTAAGAAAATTCTGATTCTCTTTCAAAAGAAAATGTTGTTTTAAAAAAGAGAAATCTCATATATTTCAAAAATGTTTTCAAAAGGATCAGAATAATTAGAGAAAATTATTACAACTCAAATACCATATTTTAACAAATTTGATCTGGGTATGAGTTATGAAACTACTCATTTAATTGATTTTCCTAAAGTAAAAGAGAGACTTAAGCAAAGGCCTGCAAAAATCTTTTACAAAAATCATTTTCAAAAACTATTTGTAAAACATGTTGACCAAAGTGCTCTTAGATGTTCTAAGTGTTAATAGCTCAGGACATTTTGAGAAGGATTCTCCCAAGGTTTGGAGACCAATTAAGAAATATTGGGCAAAAACTGTTTTTAATATTAACACTCCTAGACCTAAGAAAATCTAGGTACCAAGTAAAGTTTGAGTTTTTCTTCTTATTATAGGTCACTATTAAAAGAAAAATCAAATGGTATTTGGATAGTGGCTGTTCAAGGCATATGATCGAAGACTCAAGTTGTTTCGTAAAGCTTGATAGACTAAAGTGAGGAAAAGTTTCATTTGGAGGAAATAACAAAGGAAAGATTGTTATGGAACTGTGAAGATTGGAAGTCTGACCATCAACAATGTTTTCCTGGTGAAAGGCTTAAACTACAATCTTCTGAGCATAAGTCAACTTTGTGATACTGGTTTCGGAATAAACTTCCAAGAAGGCATTTGTTCTGGAATAAGTCAAGACTTCTCTCAATCCTTTATTGGGCGAAGGCATGGTAATATATATCTTCTGGACGTAAATCCAAAAAGTTCTCAGTGTCTTATTTCTATTCAAGATGAAGCAAGTCTCTGACATTAGAAGCTTGGTCATGTAAATATGAAGCAGATTGCCAAAGTTGCCTCTAAGAAGCTGGTTCGAGGGCTTCCTAATCTAAGCTATTAAAAGTCTAAATTATGCACTCCCTATATCTTTAGAAAGAACGTTAGAAGCTCTTTTAAACAAGTAAATCAGGTTTCTACCAATTGAGTTTTGTAGCTCCTTTATATGGATCTTTTTGGACCAATAAGAACTTAGAGTATTGGTGGAAAGAAGTATTGTCTAGTAATTGTGGATGATTATTCTCGTTTCACTTAGGTGTTCTTCTCAACAAACAAGTTTGAGACTTTAGCATACTTCTCAAACTTTGCCAAGAAAGTTCAAAACGAGAAAGGATATGCTATTTCAAGCATATGAACAGATCATAGAGGTGAATTTGAGAATTAAGATTTTGCAGACTTGTGTAATGAATCTGGTTTTGAGCATATCTTCTCCTCTCCATATACTTTGGAACAAAACGGTGTCGTGAAAAGGAAAAATAGATCTTTACAAGAGATGGCTAAAACTCTTTCTATAGAAAGCAAAATACCCTCTCACTTCTAGGCAGAAGCAGTTTTTACTGCATGTTATATTATCAAAAGGGTGTTCTTAAGACCTATTTTAGAGAAGACTTCCTATGAGGTATATAAAAGAAAGAAGCCAAGCATTTCCTACTTTCATGTCTTTTGCTGCAAGTGCTTTATTTTGAAGAATGCAAATGATCGATCTGGAAAGTTCGAAGAAAAATCAAATGAAGGAATTTTTCTTGGGTACTATATGACAAGTAAAGCTTACAGGATCTTTAACAAAAAAGGTTCAATATGTGGAAGAATCTATGAATATCAAGCTTCAGGAAAATATGCAAATTCAGCTAGATCAAGTTCAACTTGAAGAGTCTGAACAAGTTCCAGACTTAACAAAGTCTGTCTCCCTCGGCAAAGTTTAGACTTTTGGAGTACAGCAACAAGGAGAACAAGAAGATTCAAACAAAACAGAGGATCAACAGACTCTCAGGCCAAACAACAACTGGAAGCACAAGTCGAGTCATCTCAAAGAACTCATCATTGGGAACATTGATAAAGGAATTTGCACCAGATCCAAAGGAAGAGAAGGCTCCAATGCTTTAGCACTTGTTTTTGAGATAGAACCAAAAGGTGTAGAAGAAGCTCTGTCTGATGAAAGCTGGATAGAAGCTATGCAAGAAGAACTCAAATAATTCAGCATTAATGATGTATGGGAGCTAATTCCAAAATCCAAAGACAAATCTTTTATTGAAACAAAATGGGTTTTTAGAAACAAGATGGATGAGAAAGGAAAAGTGATTAGAAACAAAGTAAGACTCGTGGCAAAAAGATACACACGGGAATAATGAATAGACTATGACGAAACCTATACACCAATAGCAAGGTTAGAAGCAATTCGATTATTGCTTGCTTTTGCTTGTTTCCAAAATTTCAGGTTATTCCAAATGGATGTCAAAAGTGTTTTCTTAAATGGATTCATTCAAGAAAAATTCTATATGGAACAACTACCAGGATTTGAAGATCCAAGAAAACCAAACTCTATCTACATACAAAAAAAAAAAAAAAAGGCATTATATGGTTTGAAGTAGGCTCCACAAGCCTAGTATGAAAGGTTGAGTAAGTTTCTAATTCGTAATGGTTTTGAAAAAGGAAAAATAAATACTACTTTGTTTATAAAAAAGGAAAGGAAAATATTTTCTACTTGTACAAATTTATGTAGATGATATAATCTTTGGTTCTCCTAATGAAGGTATCTACATGAAATTTTCAAGATATATACAGGATGAATTTGAAATAAACATGATGGGTAAATTGACATTCTTTCTGGGATTATAAGTCAGACAATCAAAGGAATGCATATTCATTCACCAGAAGAAATATGCCAAATATCTCGTCAAGAAATTTGGATTATAGAATTGCAAGATGACAAAAACTCCTATGTCAAGTTCATCAGAAATGGACAAGGATGAAGGAGGGAAGAAAGTAGATTAAAAACTATATAGAAGCATGATCGGCTCTCTTCTTTACCTCACTACCTCTAGACCTGACATTTTATTTAGTGTGTGCATTTGTGCTAGATTTCAGTCTGATCCAAAGGAATCTCATCTAATTGCTGTTAAGCGCATCATTATATATGTTGCGACTTTTCCAAAGCTATGTCTATGGTAACCAAAAGAATGAGACTTTACTTTTCTTAGTTATTTTGATGCTAATTTAACTGATTGTAGAATTGACAAAAAGAGTACATCTAGCACATGTCAACCATTAGGACAAATGATGGTGTCATGGTTCTCAATAAAACAAAGTACAGTAGCATTATCAATAGCAAAAGAAGAATATGTTGCTCTTGGGAATTGTTGTTCTCAAATTCTTTGAATAAGACAACTAAAAGACTTTGGAATAGAAGAATCATGCACAGAGATCAGATTCGACTACACAAGTGCTATCAATCTCAACATAAATCACATTCTTCATTCAAGGACAAAGCATATAGAGATTCGATATCAGTTTGTAAGAGATCATGTCCAAAATGGCGAGATTATGGTTCAATTTATTGATTCAAAGAATTAGCTGGCAGACATATTCACAAAACCATTGGAGAAAAACTCATTTGAGTTTGTTCGCAGCAAGCTGAATATTATCTCTCCCAAAGTCTAAAGGTGATCAGACTTGGAACTTCAACTTGAGGAAGCCACTTCAATATGTACATTCTCTCAAATCCACGTATTTTATTTTTAGAATGTAAATTCTGAACAAGTATGATTTTATTTAAATCGATGCTTGCCTATTTTATTTTTGGAAATTATTATTTTCTTGCTAAAGTACATTTTTTTTAAACATTTAACAGTTACCTTTTTTAATTCCATTTTTTAAAAAGCTTTTTCCTTTTGACGCTTCAGCTACCCCATTTCAATTTGCTTAAATGCCTCAAAATTCTCTTTTTCGAAGAACAAGCATTTTCCGATACCCTAACGACGATTCACTCTCCTTCTCCCTCGTCTTTTACTCTCAAATTTCTCTGCAAGTTTCCATCTTTCCTTCACTTGAACATGTCTACGAAATCTTCCAAGATTGCATCCATGTCACACACCAAAGGAAATCTTCTCAGATCGCAATTTAGGGGCCTCGGACCATGTCAGAAGGACCAACACATTTCGATCTCACCAGTGAAGACTCTCCTCAGAACACTCCTCGTCAACCTTTGGAAGAAGAAGTTGAACAAGATGCAGTTCCTCTCAAAGTTTTGACACCTCAGGCTCTTTACAAGCATTACTATTATCTAAAATAGGGTGGTTCTCCAATGTATTTTATCACTAGTTTTCTAAAAGGGCATGGTCATGAGAATGAAACTATTTTCTTAAAAGCCATGGAAAGGTTAGGAGTGGCACCAAGAGGTTTGGCAGAAAAGGCTTTTCTACATTTTCCTTCTGATCCTAAATTTAGTTTTGAGAACTAGCCTAAAAATATGGATGATGATGAGCAGATGTTTTCAAATTTTCAACCTAGGATGAGTGTGGCTATTGACGTGCCTGGTGAAAGAACGAAACTGTTTCGTTCTAAGGAGCATAAAAAGGTTTCTGCCCAAATGTTGAATAGAGGGGTCATAAATCCTCAAACAGTAGATTTTGACTTTTTGGACTCGATTAAAGTGAACTTAAGGGAAAATTTGGCCATCCTTCAATTAGAAAAGTTTTGTGTTGAGACGACTGTGACTTATCCAGAATTGACAGCATACTTCTACTCAAATTTGTCTTTCTTTGATTAGAATCGCCTTCAGTTTATTGTTTGTGATAAAGCCTATGTTGTGGATGTTGATATTCTAGTTGATATTCTGGAAGTAGAAAGAAGTGATTTTCAACCAATCAATGTCTCCATCAATCGAACCACAAGATTTCTAGTAAAGGATAGATTGCCAAGTGGAGGTATCACATACTCTCGATTACTAGCATCCAACATTCTGTTGCACAAAATCGTCATCAACTGCATCAGACCAAAGGCAGCCTCCAAAACTGATGTTTCCATATTTGAGGCAAGAATCATGTGGGCAATTTGCAATGGGATTCGTTTCTCCCTTCCTCATACTATCCTGCTACACATGTACAGGACTATCATGAAAGAAAAAGGCCAATTGCCTTACTCTGCCCTGGTCACAAAATTGTTTCATCATTTTCAGATCCAATTCCCTTCTTTGCTCTGCTCAAGAACTGTTGCTCCTATTGAGATAAGATTGAAAATAATTTCCAAAATGAGGCTAAAGGATCTAACCAAGGCCATTGAGCTTTTGAAGAAGGAATCCTCGAGCAAAGTCAAGGAAGGATCTGCTACTCCAAGAAAGCGCAAAGGCAAGGAAGTTGTGCAAGCAACTAAAAAGAAAATGAGATCTCTTATCCTATAGGATGAAGAGGATGAAGATGATCTAACCAATCCTGCCATTGCCTTAAGAAAAGAAATCTTCAAGGCTTTGCTACTTTTAAGCAATCAAAGGAAAGAGAAGGAAGAGAAAGAATAGATGAAGAAGAAGAGGAAGAAGCAAAAGAAGAAGAAGAATAAGAAGAAGTAGGAGCAGAAGAAGAAGGAGATGAAGATGAACAAGAAGAAGTTGCTACAGAAGAGAAGGGTGACTCCGATGGAGAAACTGTTGCAATAACATTATTAGAAGATTTTGAAGCAATCAGGGATAACCTTGAAGGAGTACGAACTGAGGCAGAACATCACTCTAGTTTTGAGCAAGAAAAGGATCAAGAAGAATAAATCTTTTCTCCACCTGTAGGCACATAAATAAGGGGAGCTCATGAAAAAACGGGGACTTCTTCTCCATCTCATGGGAGTGATGGTATACGCAGATTTCCTGCAGACCTTGAAGATGATTTTGCATCCCAATTTCTTGACGCTGAGGTTGAAGAGTCCACTCCAAGTCAGGGTGCAAGACAAACTGCCCTCGATCAAGTTGATGTTTTCCCATCTCTCAACACTCCACAAACTCATTTCGCTGAAGCTAGTGCTCAAACAAACCCTAATCCAAACTATCCAAGGATAGTAGAGCTCATTTTGGAAGTTAAAGCTCAATAATATGCAATAGATGTTGGGATCCAAAAGCTTCACAGTGCATTGAGATCTACTTCAAATTTTCTCACTAGCAAGGTACAATCTCTAGACACTCAAGTTCAGACTTTGAATTACCAAGTCTCACAAACTGTTGCCAAGGTCGAAGATGTTTATAATCAATGCTAGAAGCTTGAGGCGACAGTGCAGTCGATGGGGGATTTCCAACTCATTTGAGTAACTACACAACCCCGATTCCATTTATCCTTTAATCTCCCTATTTTGACTTTCTCTTTCTTTTTGCTATTGACAAAAAAAGGGAGAATGAGAGCAGATTTAATTTATTTGAACTTAACTTGTTTTTGTTTGAAATGACTATGTTGGATTTGTGTTGGATATTTATATTCTATAGTAACCTTTTTGTGGTTGTGATTGTGATTATGGATTGAATCTTTGTCTAAATTGTCAAGATTAATATGTTTTATGTGGTTGCAGAATCAATATTATCTAGATCTATAACAACTTGCTTTTATAAGTTATCATGTACTGCTAAAGTGTTATTTTGCAGGATATAAGTTTTTTGAATTTGTAGGAAAGTTTTGTCAGCATAAAAATGCGGAGATTGTTGGAGAAAGCCCCTATGATGTTTTGAAGCTGACAAAATTTATCTAAGTTCTATTATGAAGATTGCCAGACTTCTGTGTCAAAGTCTATCTTACATCAGAAGTCTGTCCACTTTGACAAGTTCCAGACCCTACACATGAATACTTCTGTGTCAAAGTCTATCTTACATCAGAAGTCTGTCCACTCTGACAAGTTCCAGACCCTACACATGAATGAAGACTTAATTAGACTCAGGATTATTTTCTTTAGGGTTCTAATACGTTCAAGACACATCAGGCTTTCTAGTTGGAAATATCACTTACCATATTGGTTATCTCAATCAATTTCGAAGAAGCAAATCATTTTGGAAGGCAAGCTTATTTGGAAAGAATCTACTTATGGAAACCAATATCCTGATTGTATGGGCGAATAGGATTAACGAGCTTTCATCTCAATCTTTAAACGGCTCAAAATCTCCTTAATTGATTCTGTCTAACGGGTTGATTGAAATAATTATTTTGGAAAGTGCCAACAGTCAAGAATGCATAGAAGAGTATTTAAAGGGGATTTTACAAGTCATTTGAAGAAGAGCGTGAAAGAAGAATTCCAAAGTCTGAAGCTTCCAATTCACTTGTCCTTCATCATTTAATGCTTAAACTTGTATTCGAAAGTGAGATACTCTAGAGAGTGATCTTATGAGAACAATAGAGACTCCTCATTGAGAAGTTGAGATCACAGGGCTGTAATATTCTCTTTCGATTTATAGTGGAAACAAGCCAAAAGGCTGTTAGCGTAGGAGAGTGGACATAGGCTTGATCTAAACCGAACCACTATAAATCTTGTGTTCATTTTTCTCTTCCCTGAACTCCTTTACTTTATTTGCTGCAATATACTTCTGTGTTTTGAAATAGTCATTAAAGTTTGAATTTTTCTGCAAAGTCTTTAGTCAACTAGACTCAGGTTAAAAGTAAAGTTTTTCACTGCATTTCACAAAATCTGTTTTCACACCTACTCACCCCTCTCTAGGTATTCATACTAGCCCTTTAAAACTAGACCCGATCAGGTGACTCAAAGGTCTAAGTGCCGCACAGTTCATAATCGAAAGAATCGTCCCATGACATGTGCACAAGATTGCCTTTGAGAAGATGCTAAGTTAAGACCTAAATATTTCCTCAAAGGGAAAATTTTATTAAGGTCTATATCAGTAATTAAGTTAATTAAAACGTATTGAATGATTCGATACAATAAAGAAAAAGACTGGAAAGAAAAATGGGGGAGAGAGATGAAATAGGATTTCCATACTACTAGCTAGGAAAAGAGGCCCATTCTTGGAGGTAGATTTCATATTCCGCCCAACAGGAAGGGTGGAATTGGTAAGTTTGGGCCAAGTAGGAATGAATTGTGTCGCACTTGTGGAAGTTGACATTGATCGAATCAGTGTCCCCCGAAGGATAGGTGCCTATTTTGAATGTGGCTAGCTGGGCCACATGGCCAGAGATTGTCTAAGAAGGCCACAAGGACAACTATAGTTACCGCCGCCACCGCTGCTGATAGGACAGATTAGAGGGTATGTGCCTCACCACAAGGAGGTCAGCTAAGACCACCAATTCAAGGCACAGTGTATGCCCTCATCGGAGGATTGGACAAAGGGAAAGCATCGCAAATAGAACACCACTGGGATGACAAAAGGAGTAGGAATGGACCGACTAGGCATCGAGCAAAGGAGGAGTGTTTTTTAGGTGTTTTTGTCAAAGTAGCGCAACGGGATTTTGAGTGAAGGTTGTAAAATTTCCGTTGTTGTAATAAAGTGGTAGAAAGATAGATCTTTGACTATAGTTGTATTTGACGGGTTTGCCTATGTATAACTTTGATACCATATATAAAAAGGTTTGGTTTGAGGAGCTTATATTGTAATGAATTGTTGTTGCAATGCAAAACAGTTTAATCTGTCGATAGAGGAAAATTTCAAATTTATCAGAAGTCGAGGAGGACCCTCGATTTCCCTAATCTTCTCGCAAGAGACAACTCGTTTGTTAGACGGTGGTTGTCAAGATTACCTGGCAACTGTCATGGATACAACAATTAAGGAACTGAAAATTGAAGATATTTCAGTTGTACAAGGATTTCCAGATGTATCCCCGAAGGAATTGCTAGAAATTGCCACCAAAGGGAGAAATTAAGTTTGTGATTGAGTAGCTCCCGAGATAGAGCTAATCTCCAAGGCTCCCTACCGGATGGTGTTATCTGAGTTGAAAGAATTGAAGGTGTAGATGCAAGAGCTTCTAGATAAAGGATTTATTCTCCCTAGTGCATCACTTTGGGGAGCACTAGTTCTATTTGTAAAGAAGAAAGATGCTTTGTTGCGTCTGTGCATCAACTATCGATAACTCAATCAAGTAATGATCAAGAGCAAGTATCCATTGCCAAGGATTGATGACTTGTTTGATCAGCTTCAAGGAGCGTCGATTTTCTCAAAGATCGACTTGAGGACAGGATATTATCAGCTGAGAATTAAGAAGGAGGACGTTCCTAAGTCAGCATTTCGTACTCGATATGGTCACTACGAGTTCACGGTGATGTCGTTTGGGTTGACGAATGCTCCAGTTGCTTTCATGGATTTGATGAACAGAGTATTCAAAAAATACCTAGATCAATTTGAGATCATGCTCATCGATGATATTCTAGTGTATTTGAGAAGTGATGAAGAGCACGAGAAATCATTTGAGATTAGTGCTGCAAAAGCTAAGAGTTCATCAGTTGTACGCTAAGTTTTGCAAGTGCGAATTTTGGCTGACTCATGTTGCTTTCTTAGGAAATGTGATTACATGCAAAGGAATTTTAGTGGACCCTAGCAAGATGGAAGCCATGATCAATTGGTCAAGACCGACTGCAGTGATAGAGATCAAAAGTTTTCTAGGTTTAGGAAGGTATTACAAATGGTTTGTGGAAGGATTCTCATCGTTAGCATCACCTTTGACAAGACTCCTGAAGAAAGAGGAGAAATTTGTGTGGATAGACAAGTGCGAGAGCAGTTTTCAAGAGCTTAAGGAAAAGCTGACTATCGAACCTATACTGATGATTCCATCTGATTCTAGAGAATTCAAGATCTATAGTGATGCGTCATTCAAAGGATTAGGTTGCATGCTAATGCAACATGGCTAAGTTGTTGCATATGCTTCCCGTCAGTTGAGGTCTCATGAATTGAACTGCTTGACGCATGACTTATAACTCACTGCTATCATATTTGCATTGAAGATTTGGAGGCATTATTTGTGCGGAGAAAGATTCTAGATCTTCACGAACCATCAAAATCTCAAGTACTTGTTCTCTCAAAAGGAGTTAAACATGAGATAGCGCCAATGGATGGAATTCCGAAGGACTACAACTGTGATATTCTATATCACCCGGGAAAGGCGAACAAGATCACTGATGCTTTGAGTCGAAAGTTTTCAATTGCACACATATGGATTAAAGAGTGGAACTTAATCGAGAGAGCTCGAAATTCGGTATTTAAATTTGAGATAAGCCACCTTTTGAGTCTGATGGCCACCCTCAGAATTGAACTGGATGTTCAGATCATAATCAAGTAACTCCAACCAACGGATCCAGATGTACAGAAAATCCTACAAGAGGGTACTGACAAAATAGAGGCTGACTTTCAAATTTATGAGGATGGAATACTCAAGTTCCGAGAGTCATTGGGTATACTTGATGATGTAACACTCAGGGAAGAGACTTGGTCAAGAATTCACGATAGCAGTTTCATTATTCAACATACAGTGAGAGGTAGGTTAGAATCAACGTCAGCTCGATTCGTAGATCGATATGAAGATAGTTATCATCAAATGGGTTGCAAGTGTCAGAGGTGCTAGTAAGTGAAAGTTCCGTAATGTAAGCCGGAGTCAGTTCAACAATCAGTTATTGATGTTGCTGTGATCAGAAACAGATTAAAGACTGCTTAGAACCACCAAAAAAGTTGCATAGTTGAGCATTGAAAGCCCTTAGAGTTCCAAATCGATAATTACATATTTCTGAAGGTGTCACCAATGAGAAATACTTTGCGCTTTAGTAAGGAGGTGAAAAATTGAAATTAAGGTACGTAAGGTTCCTTTGAGATTTTGAAAAAAAAAAACGTGATTCTAATGTACTGTCTTGCGTTGTTGCCGAGGTAGGCACAAGTGCATGGCGTCTTTCACGTGTTAAGGTCGAGGACATATGAGCCTGACCCGAACCACTTGCTAAATCTTGAAGAATTAGATGTGGACGACAAAGTGTCGTATGTGGAAAGCCCGGTTCAACTTGTGAATCAGAAAGATCGAATTCGGTGAACCAAGATAATCCCCTTGGTCAAAGTGGTCTGACAACGCCACGAGACTGAAGAACCAACCGGGAAAAGTGAGATTACATGAGACAATGATACCCCCTACATTTTTGTTTAAGGATTGGTAAAAGTTTAAATTTCGAGAACGAAATTTTTATAAGAGGAGAAGAGTTGTGACATCCCAGATTTTCAGTCTTGATTTCTACTAAATAAATCGGGCATTTCATTGACACGCCTATAGGGTTGTTCTCAGAATTGATCACTCTTGAGATAACTAGACTATATGGGGAAGTCATTAAGGAATTTTAATGCAATAAAAATGCAATAAACTTGAGAATTCAATCAGATATCAGTTACTAGGCCATGTTCATCTGCTGAAGTCGTTATGGCATGTATATAAATCGAATTCAGATTAGAGATAGGTCAGTTTAATGGAGATGTGTGGCTAATCGTGGATAACTCTACTAAATTGGAAAATTCTCGTCGACCAGCACTAGTTTGATTTCTCTATCATTTAGTACCCTGTGTCTGTATTTGAATCCTCAAGATCTTCACGATAATCAAGAGACGCCAGTGTGTCGAGTGGGTTCATAGTGGTTCGAAGAAAATCGACCATGGGTTATTTGTACTAAAAATCTCAGAAAAATACCCGGTAGCCTAGGTTATGCTAAAAACACGTCAAATGGAAATTAATCGCGAATTCAAATCCAATTTCAGAAATTGAAGATTCTGTCATATCACAACAAATTCTACAAGCGTCGACTCAGTTTCAGAAGATTTTTCTAGCAACCGAGACTTTTTAGGAAAAAGTTGATTTATGACCGTTTTATGCAGAAAAGGCCGGAGAGTGTTTTTGATTTCAAATTTAAGATGCAAGAGGGCTTCTTGGGTGAGGAAAATTATCAAGTGAAGCATTGAGATGTCAATTGAAATTGTGGAGGCCGAATGAGATTGATTTGAGAAGGAATAAGTGATCAATTGAAGCCATTTCTTTCAAAATTCGTAGCCCCTCTTCCACTAGCATTTTTGGACCATTTGAGAGGTTGTTGGGCATGCATGGGTGCCCCATGACAGCCATGGATTGTTAGCTTCTTAGACAAGCTTGTAGGGGACAATTTGGTGGAAAAAGTTGGCCAAGGGACCCTCCACCCTCATCTCTATCCTCTCTCTCTCTTTCTCTCACCCCACAACTGGCCAAACCCTCTCCTCTCACTCCATTCTCGACGCCACCATCAACTAGAGAAGAAGACAGTAGCCCGTCGCTGCACGCTGTCGCCGTCCACGTGTGCGCCACCAACCGCGTGCTGTCCGCTCCTCTCTACCCAATCGTGCCATCTAGCAGTTCCCTCTCATTGTTCCATCCTTGTTTAGCCACTGCAGGGGGCTGAGGAAGTCCCCGGAGCTGCCGATTTGGACTCAAGACCACCCTGTTGTCCATCCTTGAGCCTTGCCACCACTTTAGCTTTGTTTTCCTTCTGTTTTGTAGCAAGAGCAGAGAGTTGAGGAGTGGGTTTCACAGCCACTTCTAGGCCTGTTTGGAGGTGCTTGTGGGCCTCGAACCTTAGGCCTACTTTGGAGAAAAATGTCCCCTGCGACATTCTCAACGTTTCGATCCAAACGAATTGTCAAACGGGTGAATTTTGCTCACTAATCCCTTACTAGTATGCTAATGATGTTTAGGGATTGATTAGATTTAATTAAGTGCAATTAGGTGGATTGATTAGATTAGAATAATTAAATTAGAGATTTACCTATGCATGTTAGGCAAATGGTTAGTATACTTAGCAAGTAGACAATTCCTATTATTTATTGAACAAGTCTCAGTAATTTTCTGGGCTCATCTCGGCTTCCAATTAGGCATTACGGGCCTAAATTGGATTTATTGTATTTATTTAATAATTTTCGGAATTAATTAATTAATTATTTATTTATTTTCCGAAAATTAGACTAGGATGGTCGACAACCGGAATTTATGCTGATTATTGTGATGCAGTTTGTTTAATTTATTGAGTGCTAGATTGTGCTGAATTAATTTATTAATGATTTATGATTATTTTCCTAAATTAATTAATTTTGAATAATTAATTGAAAAATAACCAGGGTGTCGATTGACAGCACCAAAATTGTTTTGGTAGACTACAGAAAATGGTAAGATTTGTGAAAGGAAATTATTATATTTTGGCTAAGGTCGACCGTGTACCCACACACGACATTTTATCGGAAATAATAAAAAAAATGGTAATTTGATTCCTTGGAATGGCATGTATATCGACTTAGTGACTCTATATGTCATTTGAGACAGGACAGTATGATACCTGCTTGGTGACTCTATAGATTATCTTGAGACAGTACGGTATAATATACCAGCTCGATAATTCTATAGATCATCTTGAAATAGTACGGTATGATAAATTGTATTTATACTGGCTCGGTGACTCTATATGTCATATTGAGACAAGACGGTATGATCTACCAACTCGGTGACTCTACAAATTATCTTGAGACAGTACAATATAATATATCAGCTCGATAATTCTACAAATCATCTTGAGACAATACGGTTTGATAAATTCTGTGTATACCGGCTTGGTGACTCTATATGTCATCTTGAGACTGAACGATATGATCTACCGGCTTGGTGACTCCATAGATTATCTCGAGACAATACAGTATAATATACCGGCTTGATAATTCTACAAATCATCTTGAAACAGTACGGTATAATTTGACAGCTCGATGACTCTATATGTCATCTGGAGATAGGATAATATACTATCTAAATATCACCAAGAAATGATCGTGATGACATGTAATCGATTAGATCGATTGATCGATAATTCAATCTTAATTGATTGGGTGGTGTGATGCAATGTGTTCGTGTATACCTAATATATATACTAACTTAGAAGGAACTGAGGCCAAGATAAGTCCTCTATCTTGTGTTGTGCTTAGGCAATCATAAGGTGTATTGGCTTCCTAATAGGGTCTTAAGGGGTAAAACTTGTTGAGACATAATCTCATTTTGATTGTGGGACAACATTTCAAATCCCTAGATGCAGTCGCTGAAGGCTCCAGTTAAAGTGTGGAGGATGATAAAGAGGAGGACGAGGACACGTAGTTTGTAGAACTCCACCCCTGTTTGTAGACCTTGATTATGAGCTTGTTTAAGTTGAATCTAGAGTAGTAGCCCCCCCTATATATATATATATGTGTGTATGTGTGTGTGTGTGTGTGTGTGTGTGTGTGTGTGTGTGTGCATTGGTTTGCAATAAATACAAGCGTGGTTGTTTTTTGAAAGCTCGAATTTAGTTCTACTTTCCTTTCCCATTGTTTTATTATCTGGGGATTTTTATTTGCTTCCACATACGTATTAAAATGAAAGGATCGGCGATGTATCTTGGAACCTCACTATAAATCAACCAAGGTGAGGGATGAGTGCATGCCCAAGGATTAGGGCGTGACACTGCCAATCCGCCTTAACATATTAGACAAGCCTTTAGTCTCTTAAACTTTTTGTAAAGTAGCATAATAATCTATTACGTGAAAATCACACTTAAAGTGTTGAATATGCGTTCACAAGACGACATTTGAGAAAATTGAGATGAAAAACCTAAATATCTCTATAAAATAAAAACACAGAGGTTAATAAGAGTAATTAAGTTTGTTGGAAACAGATTCCTAAAAATTGAACCAATACTCGAACGATTGAATATCGAAAATGAAGGCGGAAACATGCCCAGAAAACACATAACACCGATCGAAGGCATATCATAGAGATGGACACACATTTATTGCCACAGATTAAGTACTGTTACAATCTCAGAGGAATCATTTGAAGCCTTGGGGTTCCATTCTTCAAGAGGGAGTAAATTGCTTCAATGGGAAGAAAATGGAGAAGCGTGTTTTTTCTCTGAAATGTTATTGTTTAGATTAATCCCCATTTTTATTTATTCCTTTTATATATTGAAGTAACTACACTCTTCTATGAGCCATTTACTTACGAGCCGGGTTTTGGCCCAACATGGGCAGACGAGCTTAACTTGGCCCATCAAATAAAAAACCTATCATCTCCCATCACACATGATGGGCTAAATAGAACTCTTTATTTACCTCTCTATAATATTTATATTAGTAAATAATCCGTGCGACCAGCATACTTTGAGAGCTTGTTGTCATACATCTATTAGGAATATATAGCAGCTCATAATGGGCATCACATTTTTTAGTAAATATAGTATGCAGTACCCTAAATCGATTGATCACATTTATATCTATCTTGATCTCTTTTTAACAATGATATACCGTATTACAATTATAATTATCTTAAAACAACCATAATTGGTCGACCAAAGAATACAAAACTAGAATGCGATTTTCCAAACTCGATCTTCCTCTTTCCTTTAAACTCTCAATTTCAATTCAATTTGATTTTCTAGAAATGTTTCATTAAACCGAATTAATTCATAAGTATTGCCAACATTCTAAGATAACAAATACTAAATAGAAATCTTGAAAATAAGTAAGAGTCATATGAGCACTTAATTGAGGAACTCTTTCCCTCAAAAGTCTTATACAGTATAAAAGTTAAAATTGAAACTTTTGTCATTTTTGTTGGTCATCTTATGTATACATAATATAAAATACGTATTACAGTATTAACTCTTATGGAACATATGTCTATACCTTCAATACCGTATAAATGATAATTCAGACATATTTATTGTCTAACTTGAGTTTACGTATCTACTCTTTCACGGAATTCATCAAAACTCATATCTGGCAACACTTAGTTAAGGTGACATATATATTTTAAGCTTGAGTTCTCAATTATCACATAGATAATAAATTTAAAAACCATCTCATTTCTATTGATCA
Source organism: Eucalyptus leucophloia subsp. euroa (assembly GCA_017140325.1). Classification (NCBI taxonomy): domain Eukaryota; kingdom Viridiplantae; phylum Streptophyta; class Magnoliopsida; order Myrtales; family Myrtaceae; genus Eucalyptus; species Eucalyptus leucophloia. The sequence goes on from CM029471.1 coordinate 26,764,293, forward strand.
CATAGTAAATAGAGGCGATTACCTGTTTGAGTGGGTTAATCTCTTATTTGTCCAACATGTTTTCTTAATTTTATATGATGCGCTAAGTATTAAAATGCATAAATGTCAAATAAAGACTCATAGGTATTAATAATGAAAACACAAATTCATTAAATGTGAACACTTAAGGAAAATTACAATATTAAGTACATCAGCCTCTACGTAGTCCTAGAAATTTTACATGGCCACATAACACATCTCTAAGTATTAGCTTTGTCATAGGATCTATTACCATTTTATGCATAGATATATACCGTAAGTTCACATTTTTTCGTGTAATCGTATATTTGACAAAATTATACTTAGTATCTATATTTGTTGTACGTTATTGCTGCGTGACTATCATAATTGACCAATAATGAGTTTGCGACATTCTTAATAACACCTAAATGATCCAAAAATTTCTTAAGCCAAACACATTCTTATATTCTTACTGATAATACCACGAACTTAGCTTCCATCGTGGATAAAGCTATACACGTTTGTTTCTTATTGCGTCATCTCCAAGATATGACGCAATTATTTAGTTAAAAAACAAATCCTAAGTAGATTTCATTTCATCTAGATCTCCTCCCCAATCTGTTTCTAAATAGCCTTCAAGTTGCATATCCTTTCCTTGATAAATCAGTGTATAATCAGCAATTTCCTTTAGATATCTCAGTATTCTTTTGACAACTTTTCAATGTGTTTGGCCTAGATTGGATTGGTATCTACTTATCATTCCAACTGCAAGACATATGTTAGGTCTTATACACATCATAGCATACATTAAGCTTTCAACAACATTAGTATAATGAACATGTTGTATTTATTCCTTCTTTTATAGAGTTTTTAGACACTTTCTATGGCTCAATCTTTCACTTTTTGCAATAGGAGTATTTATAGGTTTACAATCTTGTATACGAAATTGTTTAAAAACCTTATTTATGTACGTTTCTTACGAAAGAGATAATAATCTCTTCAAACGATCCCTCAAAATCTTAACTTCAAGAATGTATGTACTCTCACCTATGTCTTTCATCTTAAAGTTGGAAGATAACTAACTCTTAACAGTATTAACAAATTCCATATTGCTTCTGACAATCAGTATATCATCAACATATAATGATATGATCACAAATTGATATTTGGATCTTTTGATATATACAAAATGATTATCACCAATCATTATAAAATCATATGCCATTATGGCATCATAAAAATATATGTACCATTGTCTCGACAACTACTTAAGGTCATATATAGATTTCAAAAGTCGACATACATTTTTTTCTTAGCCTTTCAAAATGAAACAAACGGTTATTCTATATATATTTCTTCTTCTAATTCTCCATTAAGAAATGCAATTTTTATATCTGTTTGATATAATTTAAAATTCATATTAGCTACTATTGCTAGAATAATGCGAATCAATATATCTCATTACTAGAAAATATTTCCTAATAATTAATTCATTCTTATTGATTATACCACTTCGCCACAAGATGAGCATTTTATCTTTCTATTGAGCCATCAACTTTATGCTTCATTTTGAGAACCCACTTATTCCCAATAGTTTTGTATCATTTTAGAAAATATGATTTGACTTCACTGACTCAATTTCCTCTTTCATTACATGCATACAATTCCTTCCTATGACAATTTAGAGCATTAATTTACATTTCTTAGCTCATCTTCATCTTGTGGAGTAACCATACAAGTTCCCCTTCAATGTCAAATGTCAACAGGGCTTTTGTGACTTGTTCGCCGTACGGGAGATTGTACACTTTGCACATTATTCTCTATTATATTCATACTCGGATTAGATAGTGACGATATCGTCTTATCAGGTGGTTGTAATTAAGAATTCGTCAAATTTAATTTATTACTTCTCATATCACTCCTATTTGGACGAACCATATTATATTCGTTATCTTGATCCAAGATTTCAAATATGGAGTAATCTTTATCTGTTTCGCCCTTCTTAGGAAATTCATTTTTTAAGAATGTGACATCTCGCGATTCAAAATTAATTATACTCTTACTTTCCTATTCACCAATAAACACATATACTTTCGAGTGTTTTGAGTATCTTATGAAAATACTTTTCTTGCCTCTGGGACCCAATTTCCCATACTTGTGAGAGGACTCATGAGTATAGGCAACACAATCCTACGATTCAAGAAAACTTAAGTCAGGTTTTCTACCTGTCCATAATTCATATGGAGTGGAAGTAACTAATTTAAAATGCACACAGTTAAATATATATGCAGTAATTAATAAAGCATCACCTAGAAAATGATAGGTAAGTTAGTATGTGTTATCATAGACACCATTTTGTTGAAGAATATAGAAAATAGACAACTGTCTTTCTATTCCTTTTTCATCACATAAATTTTTCAACTCATCAAAAAAATATTCTCGACCCCGATTGAATCTCAATACTTTTATTTTTTTTATATAATTGATTTTCTTTCAAACTCATAAATTTTCTAAAATAACTCAATGCTTCAAATTTATAAGAAATCAAATATACATGTCAGAATCGAGTATAAATATTTATAAATGTGATGAAATAAACAGTCACATGCATTCCTCTCACATTCAATGGATTGCAGATATCCATAATGGATTACTTGTAAAGAAAATTCAGCTCTTTTATTTTTTTTCCAAATGGTTTTATTGTTATTTTTCCTACTAAACAATACTCACATATGAACAAGTCAACTTTTTCAATATCACTCGACAAGCCCTCTTTGACTAGCTTATTCATACATTATTGGCCAATATGACCAAATTTAGTATGTCACACATTTACATCATAATCATATTGATTAGAAGATGTGAAGAGGAAATAACAAATATTGACATGACCATAGTCAACATCCAATATAATAATACCATCCAAAAAATAACCACAACCATAGTAGTTTGTATATAAACACAAATCAACACCATTATTATGAAAGTTCAAACTAAAACCAAGTTTTACAAATACTAAACCAAACACTAAATTCCAATGAATCTCTAGAGCATATAATACACCATATAGAAATAAAGTGTGTCCACTATGCATGTTTAATTGACAGATGTCAATCCATTTTATTTTAGTTCTAGAGTTATTTCTTACATAGATTCATTTAGTTCCAGTCAGTACTCGTTGGAATTCCACAAATGATTTTCTATCATTCGCTATATAGTTTGTTGCTCCCGAATCTATAGTTCACAAAAAATTAAATTCAATTAAGAATATAAAAGTTGATACATAAGTAAAATTCTCAAGAATACAAAAGGTGTTTACCTTCTTTGGCTCACAATAGTCATGAGTATAGTAACCATTCTAAGTATAGTTATAATATTTCACCATTGAAATTCTCTTCACTCGAAGACGTTTTTCTCTCTTATGTTGGTCAACTGTTAGTTTCTTGCTTGAAGGACTTGATCCCTTGCACTTCCACCTTTTGAACGAATCAATGGACTTGCACTTAGAGCTAGAAGCCTCTTCTGAGCTAGAATCAGCATAGTAAATATATGTTTCACACTCAAATGTCAAAAGGAGATCCTCTACTAGCTCATGGTGGCACACAACATCCTCAAGTTCTTCCATAACTTAGTTAATATTTTAGTGCTTCTTGCTTATGAAGCACATATTGAATTTTCATATTTAATATCTTACAATTCTCGCCGTTCAATTTCTCTTCTTTGTTTAACTTAGCAACTATGCTCTTAGTTGCTGAAGCTATTGGATATGAACATATTAGACACATATGCACGAATTATTAATGTCTATCATTTATGTATCCATTTTGCATAAACTCATCATATTAATGAATAATTTCAAATGAGGTTATAGAATCAAAAGATCACTATATTTCTAATCATTATCAAAAAATCATAACTTGAAAGTATCATTAATATAGTTTTTGTTGCAAAAACAAGTTCACCAAAGTCACTAAAACTTTATTGAACTTCTCACAAATAATTGTAAATTAACATACTAATTTACAACGATAGATAATATTGAATTTTCAATAAGTAAACTTACCATTTACACTAAGTAATATATTCAAAGGAAATATATCAACATAGAAAGAAATATTTACACATAAAATATCTCAAACTAATCTAAGAAATATAAATAAATAAACTCAAAGATCCTCAGAGAATTCTAAAGGCACATTGGTCAATCACATAATGACCTTTAGAGAGCCCTTATGGCTCCTCCAAGGCACATTCATTTTGCGCCATGTTACACTCAACTTGAGAGTTGAACTCTTGGTTGCCTCAATTTTATAGTATTCTAAAATTATTGCAAACCTTCTATAATCCGGGACCACATTAACCTCCCATAGGCTATCTAATACTGCTTGTCATTCTAGTGGAAGAGTGTTCATTAGGGCTAGCATTTTCTAAAAATCCGGTATAACATAACTATTCCTGATGATTTCTTATATCATCTAATTGACCCTAACTATATATGATACTATATCACCATCATTCCACCAATAATTAGCTAATTTTATTTTTATCCCTTCAAGTCTCGCATTTTGTTTGTTCGTTCTCGGAAAGATAGGCATGCGTATAAAACGCATCATTGTTCCTACAACAAATGTAGGACAAACAAGTTTACATATAATCCACAATGAACAAAATCGGAAAAACATATTTTCCTTTGTTTTTCTTTTTTGTTGGTCAACGCTAGTCAACAACCAGTCAACTTCAATCAATGATCAACAAATGATCGAGTGGGTCAACGGGTTAGTAATGGGCAAAATAGTAATAACATCAAACAATAAAAAAAATCATAAAAACAATTGTCAAGGGCAAAAACATAATATTTTAAAGAAAATAGGGGTAAATCCGTAAAATCGCTCAAGTGCATGCCACACATGCACTAGCAGTTGCCACGTGAGTGCGTGCGATGCACGTGCATACAGCTGTGAAGCGAGTGCGTGCCATGCACGTGCGTACAGTTGTCGTGCATGTGCGATTTACAACACCCTCGCATGGCGGCGTGTCCAGCAGTCCCTGGCAGCAATTCACCCATCATTTTTCTCGTCTCGACGAGAACTACGACTCTGCATTATCAAAAATTAATTTTGATTTACTAAAAAAAAAAAAAAGGCGAACAGGAGTGGGTGTTGGGATTTCCATTCTCAAGCATCTGAGGACAACGTTCTCGAAAATTTCGGCCAAAAACAAATTATAAACATCAACAATGATCGAAAAACATAAACATCACTCTAATACCAATGTAAGGATCAGATTCCTAAAAATCGAACTGATACTCGAATGATCGGATACCGAAAATGAAGGTGGAAACATGCCGAGAAAACATGTAACACCGATCGAAGGTATATCACAAAAACAGACATACCTTGATTGCCACAAATTAAGTATCGTTGCAATTTTGGAGGAATCGTTTGAAATCCTAGAGTTCTGTTCTTCAAAATGAAGTAAACTACTTCAAGGGGAAGAAAATGGAGAAGTATGTTTTTTCTTTGAAATGCTACCGTTCAGATTAATCCCCACTTTGTTATATATATAATGCAATAACTGCATTTTTTTTATGAGCCATTCACTTACGGGCCGGGTTTTGACCTAACATGGGTAGACGGACTTAACTTGGCCCATCAAATAAAAAACTCATCAAAGTTAATTAAAACATATTCAACGTTGGCGCTTTCCCTTTCTATGGCGGATGAGCCAATACAATTATACAAAAAACGGGAAAAAAGAAGAAAGAAACGAAAGCAGCAGACCCATGCACCCCAAAAAGGGTCTAAAATGGTTCATACGTTGTAACCCGAAAGTCCATTTATCGCTTCTTGTCCTTGGCTAACCTAAGCCGGCACGACCCAAAAGTCCACTCATGGAAGGAAGCACTATCAATCAGCACGGAGAGAGACTGACCCCCAATTTTGATATGGCAGATATGCTTAGCTGTGTCTTTTACAATGTTCCCAACACCTCTACTCTTTTGCTTCTAATCAACAGGATTGACCGCACTGATCTCTCACGAGTTATGTCATCATCTCCTGCCACAGATCCATTCCAATGGGCATTGCCAATTTGAACTCAGCTTCCCACGTCTAGCTCTTGGCAACAGGTTCAGCCCAAAAATGAAGTCGAGCTGAAGCTCGTTGGATAACGTCAGCTCTAACATCACGAAAAGAACTTTGGAAAATGCACTTCCGTGAACCTAATGATGCTTCATTGAGCATCGTTGGAGCTTTCGGTCGTTTGAAAAACTAATAATCTGTACATCCTCGGTGGTTATTTCCAAGGGGGATTATTTGGAGTCTCTAGTCCTCTCCAGACACAAAATCTGTACATCGACATATACATAAGCATATACAGTGAGCTACCCATGGCAGCTAATGTACGACGAATGACTTTGAAAACAATACAGACTATACTTTCACTCTACAGATGAATGGTGCACATAACGGCAGTCCTAAAATCCAAAGGGCAATGCAATGGCGACTTCCTGACAAGAGATCGCCATGTCTTCTTCCTTGGACAATAAACCTGAACAAAGAGAGTTCCTCCCCTCTTGCATGATCGTGACCGTCGGGTTTCTGCTAAATCATTTCCATTCAGAAGAGTCATAACATACAATTCCCCATCCAGCGCAATAAATCCAAACGAGGAGTTGCCTGGAGCCTTTGTTGGGACACTGGACTCCTTTCGCCAACGATTCGCTGTCATGCAATATCTGTACATGCGTGCAAGTTCAAAGAAAACCAAAAGAGACATCAGCAGAGATGCAGCTCCTGTTGTCACATGAAAACCACGATATACTTAAAATTCTTACATGCATAGCCAAGTTTATCTACATATCACAACAGCAACGCCCACCCAAGTTTCATAAGCCAGCAGAGGTTCATGTGCCAGCCATGAGCTCATCCGAAAATATAAATTCAAGCATATTAAAGAATTATAGATGAGCCCACAGGCATTAATTTCCAAGTCTCTTGTGTCTTCCCACTATTCTCCCAGAAATAGTAATGTTTTAAATGTCAAAGCGAGACCAATGAGAAAAGAACCTCCAAAGCAATAAAAGAACCACATATGACATAGGATAAGTTAGTATCTTCCAGTAATAATGAAGTCCTCAACCATTCTTAATTGCAACAGAACTCTTGGAATGAACTCAGCAAGCAACAAATTTGCATCTACAGAGACCAAAACATTACCAACTCTAATATCATATCTGTAAAGAGCTAATGCAAAGAATCAAGCAATAACTACAGTCTCAAATTGATAAATGACAACTATTCAATTTATAAGACTACATTTCAACAACAAAATCTCCCACATTAGAACCATCAACTTTCACTTCTAAACAGAGCAAACTTACTTTATTTCCCAAGACTACCTGTTTAATTTCAATTGTGAGACCAATTTAGACCTCTAACATTCCATATTAGGATCTTGATCATGAAAAACTACTGAGATAAGTAGCCAAAGCTCCAGGACAAGATATCCCCATGGACTTCCCATATTTTCTAGCTTGAGAAACTACAGCCTTAAGATTATTACTAGCAACAAGTGCAGCTGCCCTAGGCTTCTTCCTAGACTATGATTAGCACTAAAGGTACTAATATCTTCAACCATCTCTGGGCAGAATTAATCTCCCAACACCTCTTGAGCAATCTCGTGACTGACAGAAGATTCAGCCACAGCCTCTTCTTCCAAAGATTTTAGTACTCAATAGGAATTGTGTACCACTGATCCCTTCTCCATGGCAACAAGACAAGGTCCAGAATCAGTACTAACAGCATGATCTTCCTCAAATTGAACCTGTTTGTTAGATACCCATTTCTTCTTTCCTTCCACTACTTTCCAGGAATTTCCAACTTCAGCATTAAAATGCAACCACCATCTCAGCATCAGATAACATGACAGATATAAAAGTCTCACGAGGAATACTCACATTAATTTTCACACAAATTTTGGCAGAATTCAGACTATTTTTTCTCCGATTCTCTATCTAAACATTTTGCAGGTACAACCTTTAGGAGTCATCAGTCATAAGCACTTTCCTCAATTCTAATGAAACAGGCTTCTTAGCTTCATCAATCTCCAGAACAGATAAATTTGGTTCTCATTCACGCAGCAAATATGGCTGATCAAAATAAAACATGCAGCACAAAATGATTCGCAAACACCTCAGTCTCACCATTACATTTGCACAATCAATTCGCAACAACGTTATAAACTAATTTCAGATTCAATTGCGTGCCAACAACTTGACCAACAAGACCATAACTCCACGTTTTAACCCCTCATCAAGTACCTCTCTCAGAGGCTTTAAAACCAATTTGCCATCAAGCATCTCAGGCTTGTAGTAAGAGAGCTTCGTTAATTCAGAGGAGTTCCCCTAAAAAGCTTGTTTGCACAAATACTCTATCTTAGGGCAAATAGGAATCTCACTCACAATCAATTACAACAGTCAAATTTCTTGCCGTTTGATTTATGCATAGTAGATTGAGTCACATATAGGCAAACAGCAACAACCCAATCAACTGCATTCAATGCCTTCCCAAGAAGTTCACAGCAAATCACACTAATCAGCCTCAAAATCTTCTGAACTAAACAACACATTCTGGGCCAAATGAGGATTTAATGCAATAGTACAAGCCAAATGAATAGAATCCAATTGATTGACAGGCTCAAAAAAGCAGAAAATCAGCAAAAAGATTGAGAGCTTCTTCAAATTTAGCAGCAGTACACCGAGACGAAATTTCATTTCCTGCCATCAAGAAATTTTTTATCACAACATCATTTGATGTTCAAACAAATTTATAATTCTTAGGGTAGGAATGTTTTCACCAAACTATGGTGTAGATGAAGATTGCATCCTTTGACAACTAAAAGAGCTTTAACTGGATTACGATTCTCGTCGAATTAGTAGTCTCATCTATCAAATTGATTAAACTTCCTTATGCATTTGGAATACAATATATCGTGCTTCCCCTCTGTTTGTTGGAAAATCTGCCTTTTTGAATACTTGCACTTCCTCAAATTGAAGTAGAATTTCAGAAGAGCTCTTATATACCCTTTTACTTCTTTCCATTTAATAGTTAAGGGAGATTATTTGATTTTAACATGTTTTTCTTTGAATTATGTGATGCTGTTTTTTTCATGTGTGATGCTAAAAAAAAAAAAAAAACCAAGCCTGATACTTAAAAAGCTTTTACCACAATGCCTAATGAATATACTCATATTTCTCTTTAAATTCGCTATCATATTAGGCCTAACTATTTTGAAGTAATCTTTCATGCATAATAAGTATTAAAAAGTAAGCAATGTAAGACAAGAGTCCAAAGTAATAAATCCAGACACAGAACTTGAAGATAAATCTCAGTGAACGATAATTTAAAATGAGTAAACTTTAGGCATCACATATGAGGGACACTTAATAACTTGTATATAACCCAAGATAATTTATAGGAAATGATATCCAGGGTTTGACAACGCACTATGGAGGAGATAAATCTGAATAAACCTGTATTTATGGTGCGACAGGAGGATTTAATCCCAACTGTATACACCAACAACAATATAAACCTCTTTACCCAAAAAAATTTTTTACTTTACCCAAAAAAAAACAACAATATAAACCAAGCCTACTCATAGTAGGTGGAGTTATTACACTATTAAGCTCAATCCTGTTTTAGATCCTCTGTAAGTCCATACTTTTTTCCTTATCGTCTCCCTCCATGTCCATTTAGGTTTTCTTGCTCCTTATAACCAATCTTTCCATCCATCTCTCACATGTCATCAATTTGACCAAACCACCTCCAACAACCTTCTCCTATGTAATCTCAATTGGGGCAATGCCGAAATTTTTTTTTTTCTCTGGATTTAAGTCATTTTCCTTGCATGTCCACATATCCCACAAGGCATTCTCATCTCAGCCATACTCATTTTGCGAACATGTCGATTTTCAATTGCCCAGTATTCTGTATGATAAAGCATGACTGACCTCATTGCCATCCCATAGTATTTTCTGCGATATGAGTGGCATTCAATAGTCACTCCAACTAATAATATATGAAAATTCAAAGAAACAAACCCGTTACAATATGTTTTGTTTGGAAATGACGGGATATAACAGGTGATTTCAAAATATACTATGGAGTTTTGTACTGCGAGGACAGGATGGGCTACACAGGATAAAATTGACAAGTCGTGGTCATGACTAATAATGAGACTGTCATGCAAAGGCAATGCCAAGTCAAGATGGTGGAGCCATGCATTTATCCTTTTGGACCAGGGTTCCAATCATTCTCACATCCTATTGATGTTCTTAACTACAGCTAGGGTTTGCCATTTGAATGGGACTGATCCTGTCACTATTCATACAAAGATGAGTGCAACAGATGGGCAGAGCACCAGGCTTAGCTCCCAGAGCAAGTTCTTTGAGTTTCCCTCACAGCACATGTTACTTTTGTGCTAATCTCAACAACAGGGTCAAAACCAAGTTGACTGTTATACCTGTTGAACCTGGTCAAATTTAATTCTCAACCAAAATGAGCTGGAAAAAAATACGGACCTGAATTTAATCCAATTACCATTTCAGTGACGCAGATCTTATTACGATAATCTAGTTGGCATGATCGTACTTTAATTTTGTATACCTGTTTGTTTTCCTTTATAAGCATCCAGTCCAGCAGATAGTATCCAACTAACGTCCATCAGCAAGTACATTAAATAGAGTAGGGCTTAATATCCAAAAGTTAGGGACAAAAAAGCAATCTGAGGACACACTACAGTTAGCAAAAATATACAAGAAGATGCAGAAAATACATACTCAAGAGTTTATTGCCATTTAAAACCAGTAAGCAACAGAGCTTGGCAAGCAAGTCAATGTGTGTCCAGGTAGACTTTTACTTATGCTTTTTTCTTATTCTAAATCTTGCAACTGACGCACTTGACTAATTCATAACACAAAACCCTGGACCTTTCACTATATATAAATGTTAGCACGTACATTTACATCAAATTTTTTCATAATTTCTTGAAATTCGGATATTATAAATCATGGCAGGGAAGCAAAAAGTTGTTTTTTGCTATTTAAAAAGTATAAACAAACAGGCTAAGTATTTTCATTTACAAAAAGAAAGGAAAGGAAAAGGATACATCACATCTCCCTCATCAAAGATTTTGTTACAAATGCTTGATAAAGAAAAGACGAAAAAACATTACCATCAGTTCAGATAGTTGCACCCGTTTTCAAAATGAAGTGTAAATTGCTCTTTCTCAGGCAGTCTATTCAGGCACCACATAAGCCGTGGTGTTAAGAGATGAGGACTCATCATTATAAACCCAATTGGAAAATATTATCTCCACTCATAATTCGCTCATTGAATGAAACTTCTAAACAACTTAATTACCTGCTAGATCTAGCTCACTTGTTAAGACCTCAGGTTTACAAATACAGTGAGAGCATTGGCAATAATAACTAACCCAAAACACAAGTATCATTACTCGACCCCCTCCATAACTAGCAAATTCAGCTTTAATGCCATTTTTCCAGATTCCTCGAAAACTCAAGTGTAGCATTACACATTCTAATGTCATCGAACACATGTACCATCTCATATGAAATCACAAAGATAACTATAAACGTACATATATAAAAACATGCAGCGCTAGTTTGAAAAGTGGAAGCTCACAGACAGAATACACAAAAGAAATAGAATACGAATGAAAAGGATCAGCTAGATTGTTCAAGTAAATTGAGATACCTGAAGATATCATTCTCATCAAGCATAAATATGCCAGGCATGTCCCGTTCATCATCATCAAGAACAACAATCTTTCCCAATTTCCTTCTCTCACCTTCTTCCCACATATCCCCCACCTCCCTCCACTTCCCGCAATCATAACCCCCATCATTCAACTCAAGCACCACAGCATCCCTATAATACTCATCAACCGGAAACACACCTGAGATAGTCCTGGATCGGCCATACCCACCCATCACCCAGAACTCCCTATGTTCACCGGTCCTCACCAGAAAACCCACACACCCTGCCCTGAATCTAGGAAGCCCATCCAATGCAATCCACTCATCCTTCTCAATATCGTACCTCTCCACCGAACTCATTCTACTCCCAGCCGCCCCGAACATGTTGTGCCGAGACCCACCACCGGCAACCAGAATCTGGTCTGAGTTGGGAACAGCCGCGCAAGCGAAGCTCCCACGCGGGGAAATCATTGGGGCAAGCCGGTCCCACCTGTTGGTGAAGAAATTAAACCGGAACGTTGAGGAAGAAGGCAAAGGGCGATCGAGAGGGAAGGACCGGGCATCGAAATGTGACCCGCCGAGCACGTACAAGTTGGGGCCAATAGAAACGGAATTAAAATTGCACAGGCCGTAGACTTGAGGGTTGGGAGGGAGAGGAGGCAGAGGGCACCAGGCCAGGGAGTGAGGGTCGAAGAGGTAAGGAGAGGCGATCGAAGGGTCCTGAGGGAAGATGCAGAGGAGGTGCGAGAGGGCCTTAGGGTTACGGTGGCGAAGCGAAATCAAGTTCTTGGAGGAGAAGAAGACACGCCAGGACTTGCAGGTTGCCTTGAGCCGACCCTGATGCGGATAAGGAACGAACGAGAGCACCAAGGCTCCGATGTCATTGGGGAGGCCCGGCAAAAGGGTCGCGGCTTCCGGCGTCGCGGGTGCTCTCGGGGACGAAGACCGCACCATTTCGAATCTCGAAACGGTCGTACCTCAGCACTCTGCGGCCACAACGCTCCGATCAATCTCGCTGCTCCATCAAAGATCCTTGCATACCCACGACGCACTGCCCACGATTCTCGACGGAACGAAGCTCCGATCGTCGGAGGACGTACGGCGGAAGCTCCCGATTCTTCCCCTTTTTCCTGCGACGCCCGATGCTTAACAGCGACGGAGGGGGGAGGCGAAGGTGACGAAGAAGAGGGGCGACTGGTTCAAGCGTTACGTTGTTGTCTTGAAGAGCGAGCCGCGGTTTTTCCTCTGCAGTTACGTCCAGATATGATGACAGATAGAGAGCGAAGGGGAAGCCAGTTTCCAGAGTCAAGTCAACCCACACGTGGCGTCGCATTAGGATCCTCCCCTAATTTTCGATAAGACCGAGTACGATTCCTATGCGTATTTTGGGTGCATAAGGTCCCATATTACACCATCTCAAAAAAAAGAGTCCTATATTGCAACTTTTCTTCGATCAACCTTGTCTGTAAATAGTCAAACACATGGATTGGATCGAATTTGAATCCGACTCAAATTAATTCATATCAATTTATTTTTATATAATGTATTTATAGAAATTCATTTCCAATCTGATTTGAAGTTGCTCATATTCAATCCAAATTGTTTATTCACTAACCTTTTTTTTTTTCTTTGAAATTATTGACTAGTGTTATTATACAAGGCATGTGATGTTTGCCCAAGGGACCACAAACTCACAAACACGAAGCAATAAAATAAAAGACAAGTTATTAATAAGTTTTAGGAAAAACTTTCTAATAGAGTTTTTGTAGTAAGGTGTTTTCTCAAAAAAAATGTTTTATAGTAAATCTGATCTCAAATAAAACCCTAGAGTGAACTTGATCTCAAAACATATCCAAACTAACTATTCAACCAAATCTTCTATAGTTGGTGAGCATATGTATCTCACACCACTCTCTCCAAGGCATGGCCGAGGCCAATTTCATTCAACCAAATATTCTCAAGGGAAATTCTTTTTTGTTTTCTTGCTAATCAAATAGGATTTCCCTTTTTCCCTTTTCTCTCTTTTTCTTCTTCGCTTCGCACCTATGTTGAGCCACTTATGGTGCCCTCGCTCAACATCATGAAGTGGCTTGTGAGCCTTTGTACCAACATCATCTACAACTGCTCCTCCATCCAATGCTGACACGATGACACCAATGGTCATTCTCTCTCTTCTCATCCAAATATTAGAATCTATTTGATTTTCTCTTAAGCAAAATCCTAAGCTACATTTAAATGAGAAAATGATATAGGCCATTTTTGGATCAATTGAACTTTTTAAGTTAACTCTATTTATTTGTCCATAGTCACCTGTTGAGCCTTACTTTTTTATCCAATCTTTCATTGACGCCCACATATCTTTAGTTTAGTTTTTACCAAATTAAATCATTGTCCCACGCCCTATGAATAAATTGAATTTTTTAGGATAAAAGTTTATTTAAGCATAATAGTAATTTGGGAGGAATGGTGGAGCATGGAAATGTATTTTTCAATATATTTGATCTTTTATTCACCTTTAAGTAAATGAAACATTACTTGGGAGATGCTATTCAAATGCATTGCATATCCCCAATTCATTACAAATATATTCGAAGGCTGGCTTGTCTAGTAGCTTAGTGAAGATATTTGCTAGCTGATGTTTTGATTTTACAAATTGTATGCAAACGTCACAATTGCTAACATGATCTATGAGAAAATGATGTCTTACCTCAATGTATTTTCCCTTTGAGTGTAGTATTGGATTTTTGGTGGGGGGTGAATGGGTTGTTTCGGAAAATTAATGATCTTTTGGGGAAATTATCTTATCACTAAATAAAGATCATGTCAACATAATGTTTTGAAAAGCCGTGAAGCTATTGTGTGCAAATAAGAGTAAACGGATGAAAACAACAACACATAGAGAATTATAGTGATTTGGCTTTATCAACTGGCCTAGGTCCACTCTTCGGACTAACAACCGTAGGATAGGTTAGATTCCACTAGTAATTTATTTGGAATGTTACAAATAGGTAGCACTTATCCTTTATAAAATAGATATTACTATCAGGACTCAATTGTAGCTCTAACTCTTGTATACTTAATCCTTAGAACAATTACAAAACAACAATATTGAAATAGTATGCCAAAGAGCATATAGCTAAGAAAAATAGTAGGAAGTAAGCTTCTTGATCTTTTTAAATTGTGCACTATAACATACGGCTTATGAGGTCTTCTCTTTTTTAGTCATCTTCAATCTATCCATTGAAGGTGGATTGGGGAAGTAGAAAGTTGTTGGAATTATTATTGAGTTGTTGTTTGTAGATAGAAATGCCCATGGAGCTCTTATCCTTGAACCTTTGTAGACTACTTAGAAACAACTGTTGCAGTCCTTGACAGTTGTTTAAGATGACCTAGCTACTCAAAACTACATGTTTCATATAGATTATGCTATTGTGCGAATCCCACAATAGCTAGTTTGCTGACCCAACAAACATCATCAAATGTACGTGGTTGTCACACACCGTCGACCCAATCTTTATAGCTTCAATATAAGTATCATCAACTATTGATCTTTTAGGTCCACTAGTACTATTTACAGAAAAACCTTATCAAGACATTTTGCAAACTTCTTTTCAATGGATCACACCATGGATATTGTGTGGTCCTTTGGTCCAAACATCTACATATGTCATAGTAAAATATTATACTAAGGATAGTTTGGACATTATCAAAATCACTTGGAGATGTTTCTTCAACAAAAATGGCACATGTGAATGGGGTGGTCACTATGTAATCGTTCCACGAGTGATGCCTCGAGGCGAAAAGAGTTGAAGGGCTTACGAGTGGCCAAGGATGTGGACAACTTCCTATGATACATGAAACAATTTTTCCACGCTATAAGGGTTACTAATGACGCATTACAAGTCAGTACTATGGCTATGTACTTGACCAATAATGCTTTGTTGTGGTGGCATCTTAGGAGTGACGATTGAAGTGGTGAATTCATCACTACAGAGGAAATGTACGTCAAGGAATTTTGATGACAATACTGTCCCACTTATGTGGAAAAGGAAGCTCAAGACAAACTTTGTCGCTTGGAGCAAAAAGAAGTAGTCTAGGAGTACACCAAGAAGTTCTTGGAGTTGCTGCTTTAAATCCCATTTATGAACAATACGAAGGCCTACTACCAGTTCATGGGTGGCCTCAAGTAGTGGGTGAAGTAAGAATTGAAGCAACACAACGCGAGAGATCTCTCAATGACCATGTTTATGGCCTAGACTCTTGTGGAGTATAAGGCAACTTCCGAAACCTAGATGGACTCTCGATTGAGGGACAAAGCCACTCTTGGGGAAGATCGTAACAAGTTCTATAGCCCAAGTAGAAGTAAACCATTTGTGGTCAATGTGTAACACCCTCGATTCCGACCTTGTGAGGATCAGCAATAAGGTCCATAATGGATCGATCACGGGCCATTGGCCATGGATTGATTGCTTCAATCGATAAAGAATCAAGGATCGGTTATGGTCGATCAACCGATTGGCCATAACCGGTCGAGGTGTCGGCCGTGAATTTTCTACCAACCATATCGATGGGATATGATCACCATCTTTTAAGATGACTTTTTGATCACAAAGATTGGTCATGGGAATATTTTGGATCGGTAGATGGTCATGAGTCGATCCATCCAGTCATAGTGCCTGGCCACGGATGATTCTGCCCAGCTATAAACCGATGCATGAATGATTCAATTTGATCAAATGCAATCGTCTTCTGACCAAAACTGCATCATTCTCTATTCAATTCTTAGTGATCAAAAATGAATCTTGAATTGGTGATGTTCGATCATGAATCGGTAACGCATCGGCCATGAACCATATAGATGGATTGGGTGCTGATTGGAATAAGTCTCGGGATAGACCCAACTATTTTGTCACTAATTCTAAGGTCCATAAGTGCATTGACTTAGTGCTACACCATGGATAGCTTTAGGATTGGTCTTGATCGATCAAAGGATCAATGGACCACTATTTGGGTCAACTAATTGTCCAAGGGAACAGTTTAGTCAAGCATGGTATACGATGGCCAAACCTTGAGTGTATGTGATTCGATTTTTTGAGATGTACTTATTGATCCCTTTTTTCGGCCCTGGAACCAACTTAGATAATGGAATTCTCCGGACCACCTTCTTGAGGAAGAAAAGCACAAATTAGAGAAAACTCTAAAGCACCCTCATTAAATGAAGGGGGGATGTGTCATTTGACTTTTCAAAAGTAATAATGAAGTTAAAAATATTCTTGATGGTCAAATAAGGATGGCACTGATGCGTGATGGGTTGAGTGATTCAAGAACATAGATTTTTTTATAAGGGGAATTTTGTGGTTTAGTGTATGGAGTAGTGTATACGGGGAAGAAATGGAAAGGAATAAGAACAGATAAAAACAATCTCCTTCCAAGGTATAAAGGCAGCGCCACCAACCAAGGATAAGGATCGAGATCTACGAAGTTCACCACCACGGCCTAAAGCTTCCACCAGCCAAGGATAAAGGACTTCGGGATAGGAGAAGCTCACCACCGAGGCCTAAAGATTCCACCAGCCAAGGATAAAGGGCTTCTTGGTTCACCACCAAGGAGTGATCTACGCTCTAAGGATAAAGAAACCGAAAGGAGTTATGCGCTCTCCAAAGGAGTTCACTCAAGTTGAGGAAATCTCACAATTCTCATTCATGAAATTCGTATCCCTTACATTGGATAGTTTTCCCCTCTTTATAGGAGGGTTTTAGTGTTAATGCATATTAAAAACGGACCTTAATAGCCTAGAAATTGACACCTTAATACATATTAAAAACAGACCTTAATAGCCTAGAAACTGAAACCTTAATACACATTAAAAACAGACCTTAATAACCTAGAAACCGAAACCTTCGACTCTTGGGCTGCATAACAATAAAGACACATAATAACTTAATAAAAGCCTTTATTAACACGGGAATTAAATGCCTTTAATCTTCGGCCTTCTGCATTCTCGAACCTTCAAATTCGAGCTCCTCCCTTGACCAGAAAATAATCCTTCTGAAACTTTATCAACTGGTCATTCAAGACATTTAGAATGGCCTCCCATTGATAGTTATTGATATACCACGAAGTACCGATAAGAAATTGACATTATTCATTGAAAATGATCCATCGAAGCACATAATGCCCAATTTCTCTCTTGGCTTGGATAAACATTGATGGTTCCGAGTTGTTGGATGGAGCTACGTTGGATGCTCCCGCATCATCCTCCCCGGGTTGTTTGAGATTTGTCCTCAAATCTAGAAGGTTTTCATCCTCCAAGTAAGGAGAAAGGTCTCCCACATTGAATGTTGCTGAAACTCCAAACTCTCCCGGAAGGTCAATCTTGTAAGCATTGTCACCAATTCGCTCCAAAACTTTAAAGGGACCATCAGCTTTGGGCATGAGCTTGTTCTTTCGACGAAATGGAAATCTCTCCTTCCTCAAGTGAAGCCATACAAGGTCGCCCGGTTGAAATTGAGCCTTCTTGCGATGTTGATTAGCTTTCTTCTTGTAAGATTCGTTGGCCTTTTCAATGTTGGATCGAATCTGCTCATGGAGCTTCTTCATTGACTCAGCTCTTTTCTTGCCATCAAAGCTCACTTGAGAGTTAGACGAAATTGGAATCAAATCAATGGGTGTGAGAGGATTAATTCCATACACAACTTCAAATGGCGATCGACCAGTAGTATAACTTGGCGATCGATTGTAAGCAAATTCAGCATGCGCAAGCTTTAAATCCCAATCTTTCAATGATTTACTCACCATACCACGAAGGAGAGTGGTTAGAGTACGATTTGTTACCTCCGTTTGGCCATTAGTTTGGGGATGACAAGCCGTGCTAAATAAGAGTCTTGTACCAAGCATTCTCCATAGAGTCCTCCAAAAGTGGCTTAAGAACTTGGAATCATGATCCGACACAATAGTCTTTGGTACTCCATGAATGTGGATAATCTCTTTGAAATATAATTCAGCAATATGAGATGCATCATTGGTCTTGTGACATGGCACGAAATGAGCCATTTTAGAGAACCGATCAACTACCACCATGATAGCATCTTTTCCTCTTTGAGTTCTTGGTAGAGCCACAATGAAATCCATGCTAACATCTTCACAAGGCTGCAATGGTACCGGAAGTGGAGTATACAAACCTTGATGGAAATGACTTTTTGATCTATGACAAGTTGCACACCTTGATATGATAGCATGCACATCTCCACTCATCTTTGGCCAATAGAAATGTTCTTGAAGAACCTCAAGAGTTTTGTTAATCCCAACATGACCAGCCAATCCTCCACCATGCGCTTCTCGAATCAACAATTCACGAAAAGAACTTTCGGCACACATAATTGATTTCCTTTAAAAGAAATCCATCTTACAAAGAATATATACCTTGAACTCCTCGTTTGCAATTGTTGATGATGGATGAGAACTCCGCATCTTCAAAATAAAGTGCTTTCATTGATTGAAATCCGAGAATCCTAGAGTCCAGAACCGCAAGCATAGAATATCTTCTTGATAAAGCATCTGCTACAACATTAGTGTGCCCGGGTTTATATTTCGAGACAAAAGAAAAGGATTGAAGAAATTCTACCCATTTTGCATATCTCGAATTAAGCTTGCGTTGGCCACTAATAAACTTAAGCGCCTCATGATCAGAATGAAGGACAAATTGCTTTGGCCTCAAATAATGACTCCAATGATCAAGAGCTCGGACAATGGCATAGAATTCTTTGTCATAAGTTGAATAATTCCTCTTGGAATCAGATAACTTCTCGCTGAAATATGCCAATGGTTTTTGTGCTTGCACCAGAACAGCACCAATACCAACTCCGCTTGCATCACACTCAACTTCAAATACTTTATCAAAATCAGGAAGTGCAAGAATAGGACACTCACAAAGTTTCTGCTTGATTACCTCAAAGGCGTTTTGAGCAGTCTTTGTCCATTCAAAAGCACCATTCTTCATGCATTCAGTTATAGGAGCCATGACGGTACTAAAATTTTTGACAAACCGTCGATAGAAAGAAACAAGTCCATGAAAACTTCTTACATCAGAAATAGACTTCGGAACCGGCCAAGTCTTCATAGCTTCTACCTTGGCTTGATCAACAGAGATTCCATCTTTGGAAACCACATAACCAAGAAACACAATGCTTGGAGAGAAGAACTCACATTTCTTCATTTTAGCATATAGTTTTCGTTCTCTCAAGACATTAAAGACCTGTGTTAGATGAGAGATATGCTCCTCCTCATTCCTACTATAAACAAGAATATCGACGAAATAAACAACGACAAATTGACCAATAAAGGAATGAAGAACCTCGTTCATAAGTCTCATGAAGGTACTCGGAGCATTAGATAATCCGAATGGCATAACCAACCACTCATAAAGGCCTCCCTTGGTCTTGAAAGCCATCTTCCATTCATCACCTTCTCGCATTCTGATTTGATGATATCCACTCCGCAAATCTATCTTTGAAAACATAGAAGAACCATATAATTCATCTAGTATATCATCAAGTCTAGGTATAGGGTACCTATAATTAATGGTGATATTGTTGATGGCCCGGCTATCAACACACATCCGATATGTACCATCCTTCTTAGGCACAAGTAGAGCCGGAACAGAGCAGGGAATCATGCTTTCTCGAACGTATCCTTTGAGAATAAGTTCATTGACTTGTCTTTGCAACTCATTTGTATCCTCCGAATTGCATCGATAAGCTGGCTTGTTTGGTAGTGGAGCACCAGGGATCAAATCAATTTGATGCTCAATACCTCTTATGGGAGGTAATCCAAGTGGCAAATCCTCGGGAAACACATCTGCAAATTCTTTCAACAAGCAATGCATTTTTGGATGTATGGGTCGCTTTATCTCACTCTTTTTCTCGACCACAAGCAAAGCAAAAACATTCTTTTGTTTACTAATGGCTCTCTCAACCCGTGTCTCACTCAAGAACAGATTTTCCTTACAAGTGTTTCCCTCCCCAGGTTGATTATTATGTATCGAATAAGGGCTCAATGGTAAAAGAGTAATGCATTTTTGTTCCTTCTGAAAAGAGTATGTGTTTTTCCGACCATCATGCATAGCATTTATATCAAATTGCCACGGTCTACCCAATAACAAGTGGCATGCCTCCATTGGAATCACATCACTTACAACCTCATCTCGATAGTTCTTCCCAATCGAAAATGATATAAGAACACGTTTGGTTACCTTGAGTTCATTCCCTTGATTGAGCCATTGGAGCTTGTATGGTTGAGGATGTTTCGTTGTTGGAAGCTTCAACTTGTCAACAAGAGTTGTCGAAGCAACATTGGTGCAGCTCCCACCATCGATGATCACCGAACACACCTTTCCATTAATAGTGCAACGCGTGTGAAATATATTCTCCCTTTGCTCTTTATTAGGAGAAACTTCAACATGCAATGCTCTTCGGATGATCAACAGCTCACCATCATCAGCTTTCTCCACAACTTCTTCTTCCCGATCACATTCGGAAATATTTTGGTCTTCATTATCATCAGCCTCTTGAAGCGCCGAATTGATCTCCTCAATTTCTTGAAGAGTCATAACTCTCCGATTTGGACAATTTGCTTGTAAATGCCCAAAGCCATGGCACTTAAAGCATTTCCTTGCATCACCTTCAAACTTCTTTTGGACTTCTTTGGAAGGCTTTGCATTCTTTCCCTTGCCTCTGTCTTTTGTCGATGAACTCTCGCTCTTGCTTGAGGAAGCACCCTTAAAATAGGATGTCGCCTTTGTTGAGGTTTTGGAGGAAAACCTCTTGCTCTTCAATTGTTTTTCCACTTTTATGGCTAACTTGCATACGTCTTCAAAGGACCAATACGGTTGAAGTTCAACCATATCAGCAATTTCTCGATTCATGCCGCCAAGAAAACGAGCGATGGTTTGCTCGGGAACTTCTGGAAACTTCACTCCTCATTTTGAGTTGTTCAAACTCACGAATGTATTCTTCAACGCTCATCCCATGTTGTCTTAGGGAGTTCAGTTTGAGGAAGAGATCTTGCTTATAGTTGTCGGGCAAGAACCTCTTCTTCATCAACTTCTTGAGTTTTTCCCAAGACTTGATTCGGCCTTTTCCTTCCCTTGTTCGTTGATGCTTTAGATTCTCCCACCATAGAGAAGCATATTTGGTCAACCTTAGGATAGCAACCTTACATTTCTTCTCATCCGAATAGGATTTGAATTCAAAAATTCGTTCGGTTTTGTGTAGCCAATCTACAAAGTCGTCGGGATTAAGATTACCGTCAAACTCGGGGACCTCCACTTTAATGTCTCTTTCATCCTCCTTATGCCTCCCTCTCCGTCTTCGTCTTCGAATTGGAGATTCAGAATCACTAGAGTGCAAAATTGTTCGGTTGTCTCCAGTGGACTCGGAATCGACATCAGAATTTTGACGAGATTCAGAATCATCACGCCGATGCCGTTCATTGGGACGCCTTGCTGGTTGTCCTTCTCTCGCCGGATTCTCTTGAAGATTAAAGGCTCGCTCCATTTGTTGTTGAAGATTTTGGATTGCACGATCTTACCTTTCGTTGTGCGCTTGCTCCAAAGTCAAGCCTCTAGGAACTTGTTCATCCATCAGGAATTTGTAACAAAAGAAAGAAAGGAATCACTCAAATGAGTTGAACCTTGAGCTCTGATACCAATATTTTGATACGTGATGGGTTGAGTGATTCAAGAACAGAGATTTTTTTATAAGGGGAATTTTGTGGTTTAGTGTATGGAGTAGTGTATACGGGGAAGAAATGGAAAGGAATAAGAACAGATAAAAACAATCTCCTTCCAAGGTATAAAGGCAGCGCCACCAACCAAGGATAAGGATCGAGATCTATGAAGTTCACCACCACGGCCTAAAGCTTCCACCAGCCAAGGATAAAGGACTTCGGGATAGGAAAAGCTCACCACCGAGGCCTAAAGATTCCACCAGCCAAGGATAAAGGGCTTCTTGGTTCACCACCAAGGAGTGATCTACGCTCCAAGGATAAAGAAACCGAAAGGAGTTATCCGCTCTCCAAAGGAGTTCACTCAAGTTGAGGAAATCTCACAATTCTCATTCATGAAATTCGTATCCCTTACATTGGATAGTTTTCCCCTCTTTATAGGAGGGTTTTAGTGTTAATGCATATTAAAAACGGACCTTAATAGCCTAGAAACTGACACCTTAATACATATTAAAAACAGACCTTAATAGCCTAGAAACTAAAACCTTAATACACATTAAAAACAGACCTTAATAGTCTAGAAACCGAAACCTTCGACTCTTGGGCTGCATAACAATAAAGACACATAATAACTTAATAAAAGCCTTTATTAACACGGGAATTAAATGCCTTTAATTTTCGGCCTTCTGCATTCTCGAACCTTCAAATTCGAGCTCCTCCCTTGACCAGAAAATAATCCTTCTGAAACTTCATCAACTGATCATTCAAGACATTTAGAATGGCCTCCCATTGATAGTTATTGATATACCACGAAGTACCGATAAGAAATTGACATTATTCATTGAAAATGATCCATCGAAGCACATAATGCCCAATTTCTCTCTTGGCTTGGATAAACATTGATGGTTCCGAGTCGTTGGATGGAGCTACGTTGGATGCTCCCGCATCAGGCACACACATGGACCAATCGGAGAGCGATAACTAAAGCTCTCATTAATAACCTAAGAAGTTTAGGCACCAATTGGAAATCTTGATAGCATTATCCTTAAACTTCAATAAATGCTCATTAAATGAGTAATACGAATGATCAAATGAAAGGACGAAAAGCTGGCCAAAAATCCGGCCATCATCGATGACGCCTATAAGCTAGATTGCCAAGCAAGATCTTTTAGCCATCTAACTCATTCTTTAGGTGTAATCATTGGACAAATAGGCTTGCCAACTAAGGATCTTAGGCGGGACACTTGGAAAATTTAGAATGGATCGTTTGGCTGGTAATGATGGCCTCGAGTAGTATAAATAGGAGGACCACTCCTCATTTTCACCAATGCCATCCACTTTCCCTTTTCCCCTTCCTCTTGGACACCATCTCCTCCTTAAGCCTCTCTCTCTCTCTCTCTCTCTCTCTCTCTCTCTCACGACCTTGCTCACCCACAGCTTCATAGGACGGCTCTCTCTTGGTAAAGCCACCTATAATTTATCGAGGTTCATCGAAGGTAAGTAGAATTCCTAATTATTAGCTAGGGTGATATGCTATGCCGTCTAGTTTTAGCCATGTGCTTACTCATGAGTAGTCATTTTTATGTTGCGAGTCCATTTTGTATGTTTTGCTCATGTATGGGTTGAGATGGAAGATAATAAACTAGCTTGTGTGACACATGATATGTGATCATTTAATGAAAAAAAGAAAACCGTCATCATATAATGTTGGCGGCGATAACTCGTTCGGAAGAATAGGATGCCTTGATTGAGCTTGGATACCTCTAGTGAGCTAGCCTTGGGATGCCTCGATTATACCTTGGTTGAGCAAATAAGTTTTAGTGTCCAACTCGACACCTCATTGTTTTTCTAATTAAAAGCTCATAAGGCCATCTTTTGCAATAATAATAAACAATCACCATAGAACAACCATTCTCATAATATCACGCATGAGTTCTTAGCATGCCAGACATCAACCAAATCACAACATATTCATTTCCAGCAAACATGATACCAAGAACAACTACAAAACCACAATCAACCTTAACTAGTTGAAACTGGGCCACTCACGTGCCTTTAAGATTAATTCCAGAAACCTAACCAAACGAGTTCAGAAAATTCTTAAATTTGAATATGTTATAAATGACACTTAGAAAAACATTTTCCTAGAGATACCTTGATCCAAATGTTCCTAGATTAAGAGCAGTAAATTGCCCAAACCGTTACCAAAACTATGCTCGTGTCCAGAAATTACATTTTCCAAAATCAGCTTTGTTTGAGATCCAAAACTTGTCCGTTTGATCTAAAATTTGACTATGTTAAAGTACAAGATGTGATGAAAAATGTTTGTGAAGGAACTCTTTAGAAAATCTAACCTTAAAAGTTAATAAAAATCCCTTAAACACCAAAAGGTCACTGGTTCCAAGTACATACCCTAATTCTACCTTGCCTGAAACAAAGCTAGAATCTTGTTCTTTTAAATCCATAAAATCCATAGTAAAGTATATATTATAGTTGAAGATGTTTAGAATATTTTTCAAGAAGGAAGCAACCTCAAAATCGTAGCACATTTGAACCCACAAAAATAGCAACGGCGAGTGTCCAGTAAACCAGCTTTGAAGATTAAGCTAATCTATCTTAACACTAATCTAACCAGCTAATTAACACTAATCTAACCAAGATAATTAATATTATTCTAACCCCCTAAATGCAATTAACAATCTAATCAAGGATTATGAAGTTAACTCACTGAAATTCAACAACGACGGGTTCACGGCGACGGCAATGACAACCTGAAACTACCGGGTCTCCAACGGCCTAACGGCAACTGAAGAATAGCCCAACAGCTCACGGCTAAGGGGCGGTTTTAAGGAAGGGTTGAGCTGGTCGAGATGGATGGTGGCTGAAGTTATGGCGCTCAAACGGTTCGATGGGGCTAGACATGGCTAGGTTGGCTGGCAATAGACGGCTGGGTGGTTCGATGGGCTAGATGGATAGCGGTGTGGCTTGGACATGAAGCTGCTGTGGCCACTAGCTAGCAAATGTCCAGTAAACCAGCTTTGAAGATTAAGCTAATCTATCTTAACACTAATCTAACCAGCTAATTAACACTAATCTAACCAAGATAATTAATATTATTCTAACCCCCTAAGTGCAATTAACAATCTAATCAAGGATTATGAAGTTAACTCACTGAAATTCAACAACGACGGGTTCACGGCGACGGCAATGACAACCTGAAACTACCGGGTCTCCAACGGCCTAACGGCAAGCTGAAGAATAGCCCAACAGCTCACGGCTAAGGGGCGGTTTTAAGGAAGGGTTGAGCTGGTCGAGATGGATGGTGGCTGAAGTTATGGCGCTCAAACGGTTCGATGGGGCTAGACATGGCTAGGTTGGCTGGCAATAGACGGCTAGGTGGTTCGATGGGCTAGATGGATAGCGGTGTGGCTTGGACATGAAGCTGCTATGGCCACTAGCTAGCAGATGGACAGGGGTTGGCTAGACGGTCGAATGGAGTTGGCAGGTGGCGAGTTGAAGGTGGTGAGGTGCTAGACTAAAGAAGACAGCGTGGACTAGCTGGCTGCTGGAGGCTTGCGACACCAAGGGAAATGGAAATGAAGAAGAAGAAGAAGAAGCAAGGGTGGGGGTTTGGCTGGCTGAAGTTCATGCACAAGGAGGGTGAGAGGGAAGAAGAGAGGGAACATGAGAGGGAACAATGAGGGAAGAAAGTCAAGAGGAGGGCCAATGGTAGTCTTTGCAAAATATCCATGCACTCAAGTGCATTTGGCCTCGAAGTCTTCAGCTCATATAGTAAAGCATCCCTCCAATGGCTAATTTCTTTCTGATTCTCTCACAAAATAACTCATTTTGGTGGCCAAAAAGTCCCTTGAAGTAGCCCATCCGAATTTCCATAATTCCTTTTTGCCGAAATTAATTTTTGCTCAAATTTTCGGGCTCAATGCAATTTCTTTGAAAGATGAAACAATATCTTAAAAATAAATCGCGACACGCTTGAACATTCAACTCCCGAAAATGAATTTAATTTCACGATTAAAATTGACCGAATGCAATTTTAGTACAGCCTAACCCATCGAGTAGCTTTTAGGGATTTTAATGCGTTTGACCCATGGTCGACAATTTTCGATCCACATTTATGCATCTCTGACTCGTAGACGATCCTCGGTGGTCACATAATTGCGAGGTTTCAATTACGTATCTTGAGTATAATATTGGTAGAAAATTGGTTTACTGTCGTTCGATGCAAATATCGTAATCACATGGAACACCCACAATTCGACTACGCAGTCCCATCAAATTGACTTATACCCATTCGTTAATCAATTATAATGGTGTCGTATTAACCCTTGTAGATTATTATGGTCAAGCAATTGATTTTCGATTGAATTCTCTATTCTACCGTGTTTATATCCCTTAACGGCCTTACATAATAGATTAGTTAACTCGCGAATGATCAGTTCCGACTAAAATGACCATAGGCACGTTGACAAAACAACCATTTCGTATATCCGAAACGGGGTCGAATTTCAGGATGTCATACAACTCGAGGCAAGCTTGCAACTCTTCTCAAGGCTCACAAGGAGGAACAGCTGGGTTCATTGTGAATCCTAAGTTCAATCAAGTCCAAGAAGGCAAGCAAACTTAAGGAACTTATGTTCATTGACGTGACGATTGGAGGAACAACAATGATTGCATTTATTCATAGTGGAAGAGGCTGCAAATCTGGTTGAGAAAGGAGTGGGTGGCTCAAGATGGTTAACTCCAAGAAAGTCCCAACAAGCAATGTGGCTAGGGATGTAAAAGTTCGCATTGGGCAATGAAAGAGCAACGAGATGATCGAGGTATTCTTGCTCAATAACAATGATTTCGTTATTAGTTTGAGATTTGTCACACCCCGATCATCAAGCGTGTAATCATCTCTCTCTATTCAATAAAATTTGCGACTTCCCAAGATGAGTCGCCGACCCTTTCATTTTATTGCACATGCGGAAGCGAATAATAAATCCCCTAACATCAACAGCTCGGGATAGAAAAGTAGGATAACAGATTCACAAACAAAACATACATTTACATATACACGGAGACTGCAAAAGACTAGCCCTCCAAAAAGAAGCGGTCCTAATTGACCCCCGCCTAAGATCACCTTAGCACAACTCCAGGTCCTCCGCTCTGCGGTCCTGAAAAATGAGCCTATAACGGGATGAGATATAAATCTTAACAAGTTCACGCTCTAAACCCCGATTATGAGGGAAATACACTAAGAAGCGTCCTAACCACACGATTATATAACCACAGAGACTTACCTCGTCTTAGATCCACCGTGCAAGTCAGCACAGTTCATATACATCATGCATAAAGTTGATGTACATCACAATTGAAACGCCTCAACAACTCAATCAATCACAGGGGTCCTGATTATAAGGTCAAACCGTTATGATACGTCCTATACCATGCTGCACGGTTTTGTCTGATAATCAAGCGCAACAAACTCCAACAAACATGCATTCCAATTGTTTATTTCGGCCCTCTAGAGTATGACCTACTTGAAATTTAGCGGTTTACTAGCGTAAACAGGCATCGTCTCACCACCATTAAGTACGGCTTCATCTCTCAAAGATGACATTCCTAAAGGAGTATAGGTCCATAATCTATTGCAACCAAAAACCCAATAAATGGGCATCCCATATAGCGTAACGTTTATTTGACACAGTTTGGGGATGGGTTCTCTTAACCAGCATACGATCATTTAATTTCGGCCCAAGGCACTATGCATTGCATTCAACTGCCTCAATTAAAATAGTGAATCTAGCATTTTTCTTCGTATTAGAAATGCATGGTAAAATAGTTATGTGTGAGTACACGGTCAATTCACCCCGGAAAATTTGATATCATTTCTTATAAAATTTCACTATTTTACATAGTACTTAAAACTATTTTCGATGTCACAACCCGTCACCCAGGATTTTCTAAACAAATATTGAAATTCATAAATTTTGGAATAAATGACCAAAAATCCAATCAGCACTTAATTTGTACAAATTAACACTCAATTGTAGAAATTAACCACACCATTGCAATCAACACAAAATTCTGGTCACCGACTTTCCCGATCTAATTTCTAGAAAATAATTAACAATTAATTAATTTCTAAATTTAATTAAATAATTCAATTTAAATTCTAAAAATACCAACCTAGGCCAAAATCACTAAATTAAATACCGAACGGGCCCGAAAAATTACCGAACCAATCTAGATAAATAATACAGCTTATCTAGTCCCTAATTAGGCTGTTCTAACCACCTATCATGCATAATTAACTAATTAAATCACTAATCTAATCTAACCGTCTAATCCATAATTAAATTAAACTAAACACCCCTTAAATGTCATTAGCCTACTAAGAAGAGTTTAGTACATAAATTCACTGATTTATTGCGAGAACTAGTGCATCGCAATGGCAGCCGAACTTGGGCTTGCAACGACACCAACGAGCTTGGACTAAGCCTAAAATCGGCCCAACAAATCTCAGCCCAAGTTGAGATTTGTTCTTGAGTTGGGTTAGGCTTGCTTGGTGGGCTTGGGCTCGGAATTGGGCTTGCTGTAGGCAGGAATCCAACTGAAGATGGGCTGTTGATTTCGTTGGGCTGCTGCGTGGGCTTCCTATAAAGGAATCATGACATGCTCGAATGTCCGATTTCTGAAATCGGATTCAATTTCGTGGTTAAAATCAACCGGACGCAATTTTAGTACGGCCTAACTATCAGGTAGTTTTTAGGGATTTTAACGCGTTTGACCTGTGGTCAATAATTTTCGATCCACGTTTGTGTATCTCTGAATTATAGACGACTCTCAGTTATCATAAAATCGCGATGATTCAATTACGTGTCCCGAGTATAATATCAATAGAAAATTGGGTTATTACCTTTCAACACGAATATCGCAATTGTGCAGAACCACCCGTAATTCAATTATGTGATTCCATCGAATTGACTTATAACTATTCGCTAATCGATTTTATAATGGTGTTGTATTGACCCTTGCCTATTATTATGGTCGAATGGTCGATTTTTGATCGAATTCTCTAGTCTGTCGCATTTATATCCTTAACGGTTTCACATAATAGATTAGTTAACTCGAGAATGGCCAACTTCGAGTAAAATAACCATAAGCATGTCGATGAAACAACCATTTCATATATTCAAAACGAGGTCAAATTTCAGGATGTCACACCATCTCAAAAACCTTATGGGACTAGGGTTAACATAAACTTTACTAATGGCAGGGCCAGCCAAAAATTTGCGCATCTCATGCCCACTAGATTAACACTCAGCAGATCTCCACGCCACAGCCCTAAATATGTTTAATCACAACAGGATGAGATAAATCTCTGCGAGTCAACAGCCTAAACCCTTATTAGGACACAAATTCATCCCGAAGGTAGTCCTAAACACACACCATACAAAACTCACATCGCCTTGACACGTCCTTGCATATTAGCGCATCACATATGCCATTATAAATACAACAAGTGTAATTAATAACCAAAACACATAATTCTCACCATTCAAACATTTACATGGGTCCCAATTATAAGGTAAAACCGTTTTGGCACATCCCATACCATGCCTAATAATTTTGCCCTATAATCAAGCGCAAAGTATCACAACCATTTAGGCGTGTTTCGATTATTACGACCCCTTGGGCCATGGCCAACACAAGTATCGGTGGTCTTCTAGCAAAACCGGGCATTGTCCCGCCCCATCGGGCACGGAAACATCTAGATCTCCTGCCTAGACAACATTCCATAAAGGAGCATCGATCCGGCCTCAATTGCGACTTGACTTCTGGACCCCACTGGGCATCCAATAAAAATTAGGCATGTCCCCAAACTCCTGTTGGGTGATAGGTTTAATTACGTGACCACATGAGCATGTCATCAATCACACCCATTTCTTATCTTCTGTCAACTAGCTCAAAACATCAAAATTCCTTTTTAAACAATAAACCATGCAAAAAAAAATTTTGTTCAAAACTTTTCGAAAAAAATTCGTAGGTGCTCACGTACTCAAAATTAATCCATTAAACTTTGCACGTACCTTGTTTAAAACCTTATTGTTTTATTGAGCAAATAAATTTTGGTGTCCAAACCCAACACCTAAATTTTTTTTCTATTTAAACACTAATAAAACCATCTTTTGCAATAATAATAGATAATTATCATAAAACAACCAATCACATAATATTGCATGTGTAGCACTCAAATTCATGCATAATTGCATAAAAAAAAACAAGCGTTAAATTCTACAAAACGGCTAATCCATTACGCTAGTTACAATTAATTAAACAAATCGTGATTAATTAAGTAAATTTCTATTAACTAAGCTAATCCAACTTAATTAACGTAACCATGATTAACTAACCTAACCATGCTTGATTAACACTAATCCATTTTAGCACTAATCTAACCATGATTAACACTAAACTAAACACCCCCTAAGCGGAATTAACAACCTAATCAAGGATTATGGAGTTAACTTATGGGATTACGACGGTGGTGGACTCACAGCGATGGCAACGTGACGGCGATGAGAACTCGAGGCAACTGTGGCTTGCACAAAGGTTCAACGATGGTAGAATTGGCCCTATAAGCTCTCGGCCAAGGGCTGGTTAGACGGTTCGGTGAGGGCTAAGCTGCTGGCCGTGGAGCTGGTAGACGGCTGGGCGGGCTGGTGGCAACTGGCCGTTGAAGATGCGAGCAGCTGTGGTGGCGTGAGGGTGTTGGATAGGTAAGTTGGTGGTGGTTGCTATGGAGTTGGGGATGTGGTTGTGGCATTGGCTAGTGGGAGGCGATAGAGTTGGTACAAGGTGGCTATGGTGTGGATGATGGCATGAAAGGTGCATGGATGGAGTTGGAGAAGGTGATGTAGGCGTGAGGAGTGGCAGCGGCGTTGGGATGCGAATAGTGGAGATGGAGATGTTGAAGTGGAGGCATGAGGGAGCTGGTTGTTAAAAGAGAAAGGAGCTAGGGATTGCAGAGGAGGGATGGAGGGAATGGCAGAAGGGAAGAATTGAAGAAATATGAGGGAGAAAGGGCCTTGCATGAGAGAGAGGGAAAGGGAGAGAGAAAAAAATAAGTCAAGGGGATGGCCAATAAAAAACCTAGGGAAATATCTGATAAGCATCACAATACCCCTAAAGTCTTCACGCCACAAAGTCTTTGGTTCATCCAATTAGAAATTAGCTCTAATTTCTCACAAATAAACCATTTTTGGGGTAGAAAAATCTCATTTATTAGACCATCTATAACATTATGATTTTCCAATTATATTTTCAAGTGAATGAGTTGGGCTTTTTATCAATGCGCCTATAATTCTTTTCTCTGAGTTTATCACTTGTGAGATAACTTGTCTATCATGTGAAGCCGTTAAGGAATCTAAACGTAATAGACTTGAGAATTCGATTAGAAATCGACTGCTCAGCCGTGCTAATCTGCAAGGGTCAATACAACACTATTAAAATCGACCAGAGACTGGAGATAGGTCGGTTTAACAAAGGTATGTGATTAGAGTGTTGGTGATTCCACCTAATTGCAAAATTCTCGTCGAACGGCAGTAGACCGATTTTTCTGTCATTTATGTACCCCATGTTCATATTTGAAATTTCGAAATTTTCGTGACAATCGAGAGTCACCAATATGTCGAAGATGCATAATGTGGCTCGAAAATAATCAACCACGAGTCAATTGCACCAAAAATTCCTAAAAGCTACCGAGTAGGCTAGGTCACGCTAAAATCGTACCCGGTTGAAATTAATTGTGAATTTAAACCTGATTTCAAAAATTAGAAGTTCTGTCATGGCACGATTCATTTTAGAAACGTTGACACATCCTAAAAAGATTTTTTTGCAAACTTGAGATTTTAACAAAAATTCAAAGTAAGGCTATTTTGGACCGGAAAAATCAGAGGGCCGATTTTTGTAGCAATTTTGGTTGTTAAGTTGGTTCAATTGACGAGGAAATGTCACAAGAGGGACGAGGGCACCTTGGTTGATTTTATGGGAGCCAATTTGGGTCCATTGGAGGAGAATTGAATCAAATTGAAGAGGGAAATGTCCAAATTCGTATGCCATGGTAGTTAGCCACATTTGGACCCATTGGCAAGCTTGTTTGGGAAGCCAAGGAGTTGCGAATTGGCTGAGGATGACAGCCAAGCTGGTTGGACACCAAACTCAAGTGTTTAGATCTTTTTATGGCCCCTTCCAAGCCTCAGCAACCTTCTTCTTCCTTTAGCAGCCACTTTCTTCATTGTTGTGGCTTTTAAAGAGCTACAAAACCAGAAAAACTAGCCAGCAACCTCTCCCTTGCCTGTCGACTACCCCCTTGCCGCCCGTCTGCCCGTTGTGAGCCCGCACATCGCCCATGAGCTATCCGCCTGCCCTACTCGCATCCCACTCGTCCTTGCGTCTAGCCACCATCCCCTGCATGCCCTAGCCATCGTCAAGCTCACTTGGCCACCATCCGTCGCCATCCAGTCGTTATCCGTCTTCGTCGTCAACTGTTGCAACTCCGCCACCACCTTCTCGCCGTTTTCGCACCAACCAGTCACTTGGGCTACCTCTTCCAACATCAAGCAGAGGCCGAACCCTTAGCCTAGCTAAGCTCTTCTAGGCCCATTTTAAGGCTCGTCCAAACCTCCATTGGTGTTGCTATAGGCTTGTTTATCGCTCGCCTCCGCATTGTCGTCGCCGTGGACTCACCGGCCCATTAAATCGGTGAGTTTACTAGCTAAACTCTGTTTATGGAGTTAATGACACTTAATGGATAATTAATTTAGGCTAATTAAGGATTAGGTGGTTAGTTAGCTTATATTAGTGATTTAATTGTTTAATTATGCATGTTAGGTGATTAGAATCAATTAATTAAGGGCTAGATAGATTGTATTATTTATCTAGATAGGTTTGAAAATTTTATAGACTTGTTTAGGTGGTTAGATTAGCATTTCTGACCTAAGTTTGCATTTATTAGATTTATTGGTATTTATTTAATTATTTATTATTTTTTGAAAATTATACCAGGATAGTCAGTGATCAAAATTTCGTGCTGATTGCAATGGTATGCTTAGTTTATGCAATTGAGTATTAAATTGTACAAATTGAGTGATGATTGTAATTTTGAGTATTTAATTCAAAATTTTGAAATTTCGGTAATTATTTAAAATTACCGGGTGTCAGGTTTTGACACAAAAAATGATTTTAAAGACTATATCAAACAGTGAGATTTTAAAAAGAAGTGTATCAATTTTTCTAGTTCAAATTGACCGTGTACCCACATACGATTATTATTATTATTATTATTATTATTATTATTATTATTATTATTATTATTATTATTATTATTATTATTATTATTTAATGACCTAAGAAACCCGTATAGCCAACAGCCGGCTAAGCAAATCTAGAGTGACGCTAGTAGAGGACCTACCACCTCGACATCACACTTAAGACACCAAGTACCTCCACTGGGTTTCAAACCCCTCACCTTTGGACAAGGATCGATGGAGCTCTTATCCAGTGGAGCCACCACGGCCAATGGTCACACATGGTTATTTTTACCGTGTGTTTTTTATACTAAAGAAAAGGGCCAAGTACATTATTTTAATTGGGACATTTGAGTGCATGAATGGATATGATAACCCATCCCCAATGTTAGTCGGGTGGACGTTGCCCCTATATGGGATGCCCTTATCAACATATGCCGGTCACAGTAGATTCTGGATAGATGCTCCTTCGAGATTGCCGTGCTCCATGGTGGAAGACATTGTCGTGCTTAATAGGGTAAGATGATGCCTAATTACGCCAAAAGACCGCCGAACGTCGAGTAGGCCATGCCCATTGAGCCATGATTAATAATTGGAACGCATGAATGAGTGGTTAAATTGCACCTGATTATGGGACAAAATTATATGGCACGGTATGGGACGTGTCATAATAATTTGGCCTTATAATCGAGACCTCTATAGTTGTTTGAGTTTTAAGATGTGGCTTTCCAATCGATTAAGCATGATTAATTACTGCTTATGGTTGTGTATATGAACTGTACTAACCTGCATGGAGGATCTAAGACAAGGTAAGTCTCTATGATTGTGTGATTGTGTGGTTAGGCGTATTTCCTTCATAGTCGGAGTTTAGGGGGTGAATTTGCAGAAACATTATCTCACCCCGTCGTGAGCTCAATTCTTTTCAAGTTCTTAGATGGCGGTTCCTTCGGAATGTTTTGGTCAGTCGCGTGCTATTACTCAGCAGGGTATAGACATCCCTGTCCTTGGTCTACAAGTTGGCCGTGACCATCGTCTAGGTCGATGAGGGCCTACCTGAGAGGGTACCTCATTGATTCAGGATGTGGTTCCACCATGGACTCAATGGATACAGAGTTGGTCCCCTCCAGAGTTTTGAGATCCCTGCTATGGTAGTCAACGCCACGTTTGGCGAGGATGCAGCTAACCCTCTTGATCGTGCTGTGGAGGACTCAATGCCCCCGGAGCCTATGGAGTCCGAAGGATCGGTGAATGTGTCTGACTAGTGGAGCATAAGACAGTTTCCTTTTTTAGGACTAATCTTTTTGGTGGACAGACTAATTTTGTATATAAACCTATTTTGTGTATAAAAGCGTGTTTTGGTTGTGAATTTGTTTTCCTACTTTCCTATCTCATGTTATTTGTTGTCAAGGGTTGTTTATTCGCTTCCGCATATGCAATGAAATGAATGGGTTGGCGACGCATCTTGGGACGTCACAAATTTATTAACCACCGATGGATGCGCGTGCACTCGGAGCACTGGGGCCTGACACCATCCGAATTTCTTTTATTTTCTTTTTCGTTCAAAAATCGTTTTTCCGCAAAATTTTTGGGCTCGACAAAAATTCATTGAAAGATGAGACAATGTCCAATAAATGAATCGTGACACGCTCGAATGTCCAATTCTCGAAACTGAATTCAATTTCGTGGTTAAAATTGACCGAATGTGATTTTAGTACAACCTAACCTATTGGATAACTTTTAGGGATTTTAGCACGTTTGACCCGTGGTCATTAATTTTCAATCCACGTTTGTGCATCTCCAAGTCGTAGATAGCCCTCGATTGTGATAAAATCGTGAGGGTTCAATTACGTGTCCCAAGTATAATATCGATAGAAAATCAAGTTATCGTCGTTTGACGTGAATATCGTAATCTTGCAAAACCACCTACAACTTGACTACACGATTTCATCGAATCGACTTATATCCGTTCGCTAATCGATTTATAATGGTGTCGTATTGACCCTTGCTGATTATTATGGTGAGCATTCGATTTCCAAACAAATTCTCTAGTCTATCATGATTATATCCATTAACAGCCTCACCTAATAGATTAGTTAACTCGAGAATGATCAATTCCAAGTAAATTAACCATAAGTGCGTCGATGAAACAACTATTTCAAATATTCAAGATGGGGTCAAATTTTAGGATGTCACAAAATGCACCTTCATATGCTCCCAACTATGAGGCAGGAAACAGATCATTGCTTACACTTGTTACTCGTCAATCAGAACGTGGCTAGCATTCTTCAGCTCATTGATCACATTTGACATCTTTTTCATGTGTTGTTTCATCGTCTAACCATAAAGCTTATTGTACAAGTCAAACTTATAGTGAGCTATTTTAGTTTGGTCACTAATGTATGATCAAATCTTGTTGTCAATGCTTTCCTCAGTTACTTGATATTCTCAAAACACCTAAACTCTTGCATTAGATCATTCTCTATGCTACTTAGCAACATAATGTGAGCAAATGAGTTCTTTCTTTTCCATGCAGCAAATGCCTCATTTTCTCTTTTGTGTTGTGTAATGTTCCCATCTTTAAACTCTTCCATAGCTAAGTTAAGAGCTTCTAGTGCCTTTTACTCTTTTAGCAAATATTGAATTTTCATATGCTATATTTCATAATTATTACCACTCAGCTTTTCTCTTTTATTCAACTAAGCAATTATGTTCTTAGTTGCCAAAGCCATTGATTTTTAACATATCAAATGCACATGCACGAATTATTAATGCCTATCATTTATATATCTATTTCACATAAACTAATCATATTAATGACAATTTCAATAAGGTTTTAAAATCAAATGGTTACTATTGTTTCCAATTATCAACCGAAATCCTAAATCGAAATTGTCATTAATACAATCTTTTATGCAAAATAAGTCCTTTGAAGCTACTAAAACTTCTTTAAACTACCCACAAGTATTGATAATAATAGAAGAAATAACATTGAATATCCATTAATCTTACCAAAAAAGACATTGAATATCCATTAATGAAAAAACACATTTTTACATAATGTAACCAATACATTTGAAGCTACAACAACATAAACATGAAATGAACTATCTATACAAGATATTCATAAAACTTCCTAAATAACACAAAAACAACTAACGCCAAGTTAACCTATTGTGACGATCCCGAGCCACGACGGTCCTCAATCCTTAAGGTCCGCCACTTGCATATCTTGGTCCCTATGCTATATTATTGTGGAAGCAAGTATCTAACCCCATCTCCAATTAACTTAAAATTATGCACACGTTATATAAATCAGGCACTTTATTTATTTAAAGCTTTCAGACGACATTAGTCTGTACACATAGGCCAAAAGTTTCTATATTTGGCTAAACCAAAATTGAAGCTATCTATCCACATCATTGTCCGCGCTTCACATCCTAGCTTCCAAAAATACTGCTGCAATCCTGAGTCCTCCCCTACTCCACCCCACTGGAGCCGTCATCATCATCCTCTAGCAGCAGAAGTGGCCCCACCATGTGCTCATAACTCAGACATACAAGACAACAAACCTCATGAGCACAGGGCTCGAGGTAAGTCCAATGTCTACGGTAAGGATCACCCGGATCCAGATGAATGTGATCTCTAGGTCAGGGTCGTGGTGCTCTGTCTACTCCTATCTAAGGTCGACGGGGATATCATAGAACATACTCGAGGACACAAGCTGCAGCGGCATTTCTATATCTCTAAAATATGATAGCCCTGCAAGGGATGAATACAATTACTCAATAGTCAAAATTTTACTAAACTATATTATGTAAGTCTATCACCACTCAATCCCACGCATTTCAAAACAAAGCACACAACCAAAGTAAGAAATATGCATCAAATCAGAAGGATATCATAACAAGACGGCATATCTAAACACAATGAGAATTTTGAAAACTCAATATATCTCAATTCAATACCAACATCTTTTAGGGGACCAATGTTTGCATCCCCTCCAAGCTCTCGCATCCTACCTAGCATCACGGGGACCTTCGGTTCCATATTTCAGTCACCGGGCGTCAAGAGTGTGTTACGTTACACCCCCAGACATCCCACACCCCACCTAGCATCACGAGGAACCTCCAGGGCTCACCATGTCAATGATGTCCCTAGGCATTTGGTACGTGTTACATCACACTTATCACGTCCCAACCCTCCGAGCATGTGCCCATCCCTGTTTGGTCGATATAATAGCGATGTCCCAGCACGCATTGCCAACCTATTCAATTTTAAATTCGCATGTGGAAACGGATATAAATCTCCAGACAATAAAATAATGGGATATGAAAGTAGGACCATAAATTTTTCAAACCAAAACCAACATTTTATAAACACACAAGTTTATTTACAAAATCAGGTCACTTACAAAAATATCAGCTTAATCAAAAGGGACTGTCTTATGACTAGCGAGTCAAATAGGTTTGCCGATTCTATTTCCTTCACTTCCCCAGACTCCAAGACTTCAAGTCTTCCACAACTGCCGTCTAGGGACCTGAAAATATTATCCAACAATGGGATGAGACGATGTCTCAGTGAGTTATACCCCTTAAGACTCAATTAGGAAGAAAATTACACCCTAAGGGCTGTCTAAGTATAATCATGAGTCAAAGAACTTACCTTGGCCTCAGTTCCTTCCTACAAGTCAATTCAAATATCATATATTGAAAACCATATCATCTAATCAATCAGATCAACCTAATGATCAATCGACTCAGTCGATTACATGTCAACAGGACCACTCTCCGATCATTTCAAGTATTCAATCTCAATTCTTACTCATGGCTCAACAAGCATAGTCTACCAAATTCTTGGCTATAAATCACAATCCAAAGGACACAACCTATATTTATGTGGTAATCACAGCCCAGTGGGCACAACCTTTAATAAGTGACAGATCACGATCTGATAGGCACAACCTTTATCAGGTGGCAAATCACGGCCCGATTAGGCACAACCTCTATCAGGTGGCAAATCACGGCCCAATTAGACACAAGCTCTATCAGGTGGTAAATCACGGCCCGATTAGGCACAAGCTCTATCAGGTGGAAATCACAGCTAGATTGGGTACAACCTCTATCAAGTGGCAAATCACAGCTTGATTGGGCACAACCGACTCCAAATTCGGTAATGAATCTCAACCCAACTGGCACAGCCATACTTCGGCAGCTTTCTAGGTCGACTCACAACCTCTCATGGTTATTTCCCACTCAAATACCAACATCTCTCAATTTTGGGATATTTTCCCACATTCACCAATCACACTCAATTTTTACAAACTAGTACTTAATTAAATAAATAGAAAGCATCACTGTAATCAGCGTGAAATTACGATCATCGACCATCTCGATTGAATTTTCGAAAAATAAATAAATAAATAAATATGGAAATTAATAAATAAATGCCAATAAATATACTTAGGCTCGGAAAAGTCTAATTGGAAGCCGAGACGGGCCCATAAAATTACTAAACCACTCTAGTTAAATACTAGAGCTGTCTAGACTCTAATTGCATTAACTATCCACCTAACATGCATCGATAAATGATTAAATTCATTAATCTAATATAATTTAACCACCTAATCCATCTTAGCCTAAATTAGTCAACCCCTAAGCATAATTAACTTACTAAACGAGGATTAGTGAGTTAAACTCACTTGTTTCGTAATCCAGTTGGTTTAAATCGATGGGAACGCCGCGGGGAATGACTTTCTCCAAAGCAAGCCTAACTTTTGGGGCTGGGAAGCGGGCCAAAGTAGGCCTCGAACACTGCTACAAATCCACTATATTTGCTTCTATTCTTGGCTAGCCGTTGGCTAAAAAGGTGAGGTGGTGGCTCGGTTGAGGCGGAAATGGATTGAGGGAGCAAAACCAGACCTAGGCGGGACTCGATGGAGCTCGAATGGTGGCCAGCAGTAGCTCACGGCGGTCTAGGTGTCCACGATAGATCACTGGGCTCAAGCAGGAGGTGGTAAGGAGATGCAACTGGACAAAGGGCGTGGGCGCAGGCAGTGGTGGCGCGTGAGGATGGCAACGGCGATGGCGATGTGTGCGGGGAGAACGGCTAGCTCGAATGGCCTCCTTGCTAGTTTTCTTCTGGAAATCTCAAGCTTTCAAGGCACAACCATGAAGAAAGAAATGCTTGTCTACAACTTGAAGGAGAGAGAGAGAGATAAGGGAATAAATGGGGGCCATTAATGGCTTATTTTCTCCTCATATGTCCCCTTGACCTTATCCCATCACCAGCTGCACTCCTTGGCTGATAATCAGCCACCAATGCCTCACTTATAATCCTTTAAATGGTCCAAAAGCCTTAGGTATGGGGGAGTTACGAATTTCACATTTTCTTCCTAAATTGGGCACCAAATCTCTCTTGATTCAATCCAATTTGGCTCTCATAAATTCAATTAGCACCTCAATGATCAAATTGATATTTGTCCTCACCAATTGATCTCACTTGCTTCCCAATTGTGCGATAAAAAATGGTCCAAGACTTTTTCTGGACAAAAATGGCCATACGACGACTTTTTCCCAAAAAGTCTCGATTTACAAAAAAATCTTCTGAGACTAAGTCAACATTCCTAAAATAATTTATGACATAACATAACTTCCAATTTCTAAAATCGGATTTAAATTCGTGGTTAATTTTAATTCGGAGCGATTTTAGCGTGACCTAACTACTGGGTAACTTTCAGAAATTTTTCTTGCAAATGACCCATGGTTGATTTTCTTCAAGCCACAATGGATCCACTCGACACATTAGTGACTCTCGATTGTTGTGAAAATCTCGAGGATTTAAATACGAACACAGGGTATCAAAACAATAGAAAAATCAGTCTAATACCGGTCGACGAAAATTTCTCAATTTGGTGGAATCACCCATGTTTAACCACACATTTCAATCGAACTGGCTTATTTCTGATTCCCAATCAACTTATATATGTGCCGCAATAATCTCTGTAAATGAGCACGATTGAGTAGCCGAGTCTTGGTTGAATTCTCAAGTCTATTGCATTAAAATTTCTTAATGGCTTTCCCAAATAGTCTAGTTATCTTGAGAGTAATCAGCTCTAAGAACAGCCCTATAGGAATGTCAATGAAACGCTCGATTAATTTAATTGAAAGCAGAAGTGAAATTTGGGATGTCACAACACTCCCGGGCATCCCGACTCCCAAGGCACCTCCGAGGCTCATCAGTCCCTAGGCATCCAGATGCATCGCCATCACAATCCTCCAAGCAACCCGACTCTCAGGGCATCATCGTTCCAAGGGTCCGACGGTATCAATAACATTTCAACCATGGTGTAGTAGTCTAATCAATTTAATGCCAAGCCAATTTCGTATCACCAATATATGAAGCTGCTTTGATTTCAGAATCCTAAATCATGGTATAAAGCAATGCGCGATAAAGATTTTAGAGATATACCAAATCAGCAGCAACAAGTTCACATAAAGTCTCAAGTGCAAATACCCGAATAAATCGAAGAGATTTTCTATTGTTCCAACCTAATCAAAAAATCCGAATTTCATAGGTGTGGGCTCAAATCACGCTCATGCCTTTAAAACTTGCTAATTTTTATTTATTTATTTATTTATCAAAATAGTGCATGTATCTTGCAATATTGGAAATCACAGTTCGATGGGTCAATAATATCGGTCCCAACATTAAGATTTTGAAGCTAAAACTTTGAAATCTCAAAACCAGTACATTCATGAGTCCCGAATCCAAACATAATCGTACCAACATTAATTTCTTTCTCAAAACAGCTCATCGCCAATCCCACGATTCCCAATTCACAATTCAAAGCAAGTAATCTAGCATCAAGCTACACTTTTGGGACGCACTTCATCAGGCAGCGACGAAATTACACGATATAGGTCAATAGATATTGACTTCCCTTCAATTTGGTGGCATCGGCGGCGAGTGAACCGTGAGCGGCGGCTACAAGCAAGGCTAACAACCAAACGACACTATGGCAGATGGAGACGCGGCTGGTGGCGAGCTACGGGACGGTGTGGAGGCCGGTGGTGTGGTGGTGCGGTGGTGTAGTGCGGGTGGTCGCCGGTGAGTGGCAGTGAGGGAGTGAAGCGGCAAGAAACTTCCTGTCAGAGTTTACAGAGGAGCGTTGAGTGGATGGACTCAATGAAGCTACGGCGATGAAGGAGAAGAAAGCTGTCTCTCTATCTCTCCCGCTCGCTCTTCTTCAGTTAGCTCGTTAGTTGACTATCTCAGTCAACAAATGTGGGTCCGGTGGCGGCAAGAGGAGGAGACAGGTGGGGGAAACGTGGCTGCTCTTGGTGGCCCTCTTTGCCACTTGAAGACACGGTTGATGCAGCTGTCCCAAACTCCCTCCTCGCTGGCCACCGAAGATGGGATTACGTGGCTGCATTGGTCAAACGTTTTCCCTCAGTTGACCGGTTGAGAGGAGAGGAAGACGTGGTCGTTGCTTGAGTCGTCCAAGAGAGGGAGGCGTGGCTGCACCACTCGAGAATCAACGATCTTCATTTGCTGCATGGGGGAGGGGCCGTTTAACGTGGATGCATGGTTCAACGTAGCTGCAAAATTTGGAATCAATCTTCCCCATTTTGTTGACTCCTCGAAGGACGTGTGCATAGCTAAAAATATGGCCGCTTGCATGGCCGTCTAAGAAGGGGGACAGCAGTGACGGGGTGCACGAAATTGGGGTCTTCAGCTCAGTTAGTTGGCGAGACAACTCGGGTCAGCATTCCTCATTTTGTTAACTACAATGGCGTGTACATGGACTGGACCTTGCGTGGAGTTTAACTCGGCAATGTACAAATGAGGACGGACTTTGATCTTGATGGTTTTATTTATTTATGTTGATGGGCCTTAGAGGGCCCGTCCGCCCATGTTAGGCTTAAAAGCCCGGCCCGTAAGATAAGAGGCCATGGATGAAGGGTTGAGATATGAAGAGGTGTTACGTTGAGGGAATGTGTCTTTTGGAGAATACGTATTTAAGGGGAGAACATGATTTTATTTTCCCCCTCTCTCAAAACCAACGTAAGTTTCTCTCCCTTGAAGCAACAGGACACTCCTCAATAGAATAGGATCAG
Source organism: Eucalyptus leucophloia subsp. euroa (assembly GCA_017140325.1). Classification (NCBI taxonomy): domain Eukaryota; kingdom Viridiplantae; phylum Streptophyta; class Magnoliopsida; order Myrtales; family Myrtaceae; genus Eucalyptus; species Eucalyptus leucophloia. Next base: position 26,807,225 of record CM029471.1, read on the forward strand.
AATCTTCCTCGATCTTCAACATTGGTGTTTAATCTATGGATAATAATGTACACTCGATTTTGTGATGTGTCTTTGATCAGTGATACACGTTTATTCTTGGGCTCGTCTTCCGCATTCGTTTTAGGGGTTAGATTTAGTGTTGAATCCATTTTAGGGAATCAGTAATTCCCTACATTGGTATCAGAGCCATCTTTCATGTTTTTCTTGACCCTTTTTTCATCTTTATGAATCAATTTTTGATTGAATTTTCGTTAAACACCGCTCTCGGCCAACCGGGGATGGACAATCCCGACACTCGTACACTGTTCACCCTATATTTTGATTTTCTATAAGTTCAAATTTTTTTCTAAAAGCGTAGGATCGAAGCCCTCGTTGATACGAGAAAAACGAGTGGTGGATCGTCACCGGAGACCGTCGGACGCACTGCCACGCGCGGCCGGAACGAATGAGGGTCATCGACGTGTGTGATTTGGTCCCCCACAAGCGCGTGCGACGCACACGCCGTTTCGACCGAAGGTGCGTGTAACACACACACGCGGTGCTGGCACGTGCCGCACACAATGCCGACATGTGCCGAATGACGTCATTGTGACGTCATCCAGGCACGCGCGTGGCACACGCCGGTCGGCTTGTCTGATCGAGCCGAGCGGTTCGTCCTGTCCGACCGGCCCGACCCGGCCCGTCCGGTCCAACCCGACCGCTTGTTAACTCCGACCCGGCTGATTGTTGATCGCGACCATTGACCGTTGACTTTGACCATTGACCGTTAATTTTGATCGTTGACCAAAAAAGTAAAAGGAAAAGAATGTGTTTCTTTTTCAATTAAGTCTATGTGAATTATATGTAATCCCTTATTTGTTCTGCATTTGTTACAGGAACAATGCCTCCCCTTAGGTTGTGCACACCTATTTGCACAATTACCAATGAACAAAAGGAAAAGCTTTCTAGGTTGATAACCGAGCTGACTGATTATGGATGGGAGAGAGATGACTTAATTGATCATATTCTTAAAGTCAATGGGAAAATATAAAAGGTCGTATGGAATGGTCGTCCCATGCCACGGTCTGAGATTGTGCGATTTTTTATGAACACTCTTCCACAAGATTGGCAAGGAGTGTTGAATCGCTTATGGGAAGTCAACAGAGCTGCTTCGCATAGAAAAATTGTGATGGCTTTTATAAATGATTATTACTGGATTGTTACAAGGGAAAAGATCAAAAAGTTGAACAAAAGATGATATTTCCCAGTTCGTATGTTGACTTAGTGTTAGATGTTTTGGCTGTTCTTTATTTAGTATGCTTTGTGGACATCTTATGTAATGTTTTCTACCTAATTGTTGTTGGTGTGGTAACTGACATGTTAGTTGTATTATGTGAAAACATTATTATTATATCATTATTTGATATCAAATATCATTTGCTTTCTGTTATTATTAACTATTGTGTGTAGTTTATAGAAATTTTTATAATTTCAAAGACTTTATTTTACATAGAATGTTGTATTAATAATAACTCAAAGTTAGGATTATGGATGATGATTGGGAATATAGTGACATTTTGACTCAGAAACCTTAGTTTAAATTATTCATTAATATGATGGTTTTGTAAAAAATAGATGCATAAATGATAGACATTAATAATTCGTGCATATATGTCTAATATGTTCAAATCAAATGCTTCAGCCACAAAAAGCATAGTCGCTGAGCTAAACAAAGGTGAGAAGTTCAATGGCGATAACTATGAAATATGGCACATGAAAATCCAATATGTGCTAGAAGAGCAAGAGGCACTGGAAGCTCTTAACCTAACCATGGTAGAACCTAAAGGAGGAAACACTGCACAATATAAGAGAGATAATGATGCATTTGCTGCCTGGAAAAGAAAGGATTCTCTTGCTCACATTACATTGCTGAGTAGCATGAAAAATGACGTCATGCGAGAGTTCAGGTATTTTGAGAATGACAAGGAAATGTGGAAAGTGTTGGCAGCAAGATTTGGTCATACTTCGATGACTAAACTGAGACAACTCACTATTAGGTTTGATTCTTATAAGAAGTCTTATGATCAGACCATGAAGTAACACCTTAGAAAGATGCCAAACATGATTAATGAGCGGAAAGATACTGGCCATGTCTTAACTGATGAGCAGCAAGTGTAAGCAGTGATTCGTTTCTTGCCTCAGAATTGGGAGCATATGAAGGTGCACCTGACTCATAATAAGAATATCAAAACCTTTGAGGATGCAGTGCATCATCTTGAGCTGGAAAAGGACCACCTCTTGGCGGCTAAACCGGAAGCTGAAATCTATCATGCTGGTTCTAGCTCACATGGAGCTTCGAGCTCTAAGCGCAAACGTCTTAACTAGTTCAATAAAAGGAAAGGCAAGGAGTAGGTCATTCAGGGAAGAAACCTAAGCTTAACCAACATGAAAGAGGAAAGTGCCCTTGAATGAAGAAGCTAATAAGGGTGAAATGTTACAATTATGACAAGAATGGTCACTATACTCGCGACTATCGTGAGCCAAAGAAGGTATACACCCCTTGTACTTTTTAGAACTTTGTTTATGTGTTGAGTTCTGTAAGTTCTGATTATGTGTCGAGTTCTGTATTTTTAACTGAGTCTAATCCTTTGTGGACTGTGGATTCAGGAGCGACAGACCACGTAGTGAAGGATAGAGAATCCTTCGTGAAATTCCGATGAGTACCGACTAGAACTAAGTGGGTCTATGTAGGAAATAACTCTAGAGCAGAAGTAAAAAGAATTGGCATCTGTCAATTAAACATGCGTAGTGGACACACTTTGTTCCTGCATGATGTGTTGTATGCTCCGGAGATTCGTTGGAATTTAGTGTCTGTTTTAGTGTTGGTTAAACTTGGTTTTAATATGAAATTCCATAATAGTGGTGTGGATTTGTATTTGGATACAAATTACTATAGTTGTGGTTTTTTTCTATATGATTTTATTGTATTAAATGTTAACTATAGTAATGTCAATGTTTGTTATTCCCTTTTCAAGTCTCCTAATTCATATGATAATGATATGAGTGTGTGGCATGCTAGACTTGGTCACATTGGCCAACAACGTATAAATAGACTAGCCAAAGAGGGCTTATTAGGCAATATTGAAAAAGTCGATTTGCTCATATGTGAGCATTGCCTAGCAGGGAAAACGACAAGAAGACCATTTGAAAAAAGATAAAAGAGCTGAATTTCCTTTACAATTAATCTATTCTGATGTCTGTGGTCCGATGAATATGAGAGGAATGCATTAGGCTATTTATTTCATTATATTTATAGATGATTATATTCGATTCGGATATGTCTATTTGATTTCTCATAAATCTGAAGCATTGAGTTGTTTCAAAAGGTTTATGAACTTGATAGAAAATCAATTAGAAAAGAAAATAGAAGTATTGCGATTCGATCGAGGTCGAGAATATTTATCTGATGAGTTCAGAAAATTATGTGATGAAAAAAGAATAGAAAGGCAATTGTCTATTCCATATATTCCTCAACAAAATGGTATTTCGGAGAGAAAGAACAAAACCCTATTGGAAATGGTTAGTCCATGATGACGCATGCTAACTTAACTATCACTTTTTGGAGTGATGCGTTGTTAATTACTGCTTATGTACTTAACCAAGTGACTTCCAAATCAGTTACTTCCACTCCATATGAGTTATGGACAGATAAAAAATCGGACTTAAGTTTTCTTAAACTATGGGGTTGTGTTACCTATACTCATGAGCCCACTCACAAGTTTAAGAAATTGGCCCCAAAAGAAAGGATAGTATTTTTATAAGATACTCTGAACATTCGAAATGGCATGTATTCATATGTGAACAGGAAAGTGAAAGTATAACTAAATTCGAATCGCGGAATGTCACATTCTTAAAGAATGAATTTCCTAAAAAGGGCGAAATAGGTGAGGATTACTCTCTATTTGAAACCTTGGATCAAGATAATGAACTTAATAGAGTTCATCCAAGTGGGAGTAACATGAGAAGTGATGAATTTAATTCAACTCACTCTCAATTACAACCACATGATGAGATGATATCGTCATTATCTAATCCAAGTGGGAGCATGATGGTGAGTGATGTGCAAAGTGTACAATCTCCCATACGGCGAACAAGTCGGAAAAATATTCTCCGTCGACGTTTTGACATTGAAGGGGAAACTTTCATGGTTGCTCCACAAGATGAAAATGAGCCAAGAAATGTTAATGAGGTTCTAAATTGCCCTAATAAGGAAAAATGGATTCATGCAATGGAAGAGGAGATGGAGTCAATGAAGTCAAATCAAGTTTGGAAACTAGTTAATCTTCCAAAATGATGCAAAACTATTAGGAACAAGTGAGTTCTCAAAATAAAGCGTAAAGCTGATGACTCAATAGAAAGGCATAAGGCTCACCTTGTGGCAAAGGGATATAGTCAACATGATGTAATTGATTATGAAGAAATATTTTCTCCTATAGTGAGATTTACCTCGATTCGCATTATTCTAGCAATAGTGGGTAGTATGGATGTTGAGTTACATCAAATGGATGTAAAAACTGCTTTCCTCAATGGAGAATTAGAGAAAAAAATATACATGGAACAACCTGTTGGTTTCATTATGAAAGGCCAAGAAAGAAAGGTATGTTGACTTTTGAGATCGATATATGGCTTTAAGCAGTCGTCAAGACAATGGTATATACGTTTTCATAATACCATAATGGCATATGATTTTACAATGATAAAAGAGGATCATTGTGTATATATCAAAAGATCCAAATATCAATTTGTGATCATATCATTATATATTGACGATATATTAATTGTCGAAAGTAATATGGAGTTTGTTAATACTATCAAAAGTTAGTTATCTTCCAACTTTGAGATGAAGGATATAGGCGAGGCTGCATACATTCTTAGAGTTAAGATTTCAAGATATCGTTCGAAGAGATCATCATCTCTTTCGCAAGAAACATACATCAATAATGTTCTTGAACGATTTCGTATGCAAGATTGTAAACCCATGGATATTCCTATTGCAAAAGGTGAAGGATTGAGTCATAAACTGTGTCCAAAGACTCCACAAAAAAATGAACAAATGAAATATGTTCCTTATATTAGTGCTGTTAAGAACTTGATGTACGCTATGATATATACAAGACCTGACATGTGTTTTGCAATTGGAATGGAGAGTAGATACCAATCCAATCCAAGTCAAGCACATTGGAAGGCCGTTAAAAGAATACTGAGGTATCTTAAGGGAATTCTGATTACAAGCTGAATTACCAAGGAAAAGATCTACGACTTGAAGGCTATTCAGATGTTAATTGGGGAGGAGATTTAGATGAAAGGAAATCTATCTCTAGTTTTGCTTGCTTACTGAACAATGGCGTCATATCTTGGTGCAGTAAGAAACAAACATATATAGCCTTTCCCACGATGGAAGCTAAGTTCGTGGTATTATCAACAGCAGTACAAGAAAGTGTTTGGCTTAAGAGATTTTTGGATCATTTATGTATTATTGAGTATGCTGCAAATCCATTATTGGTTAACTGTGATAGCCCAGCAGCTATAGCATACACCAAAGATCCAAAATATCATGGTAAAACCAAACATATAGATACCAAGTATAATTTTGTCAAGGATATGGTTGCACGAAAGGATGTGAACTTACAATACATATCTACGTATATAATGGTAGCAGATCCTATGACAAAGCCAATATCTAGAGATGTATTTTGTGGTAATGTAAAATCTCCAAGATTGCATGAGGCTGATGTACTAAATATTGTAAGTTCCCTAAAGTGGTCACATTTAATGAATTTATGTTTTTCATCATTAATGCCTATGAATCTTTATTTAACGTTTATACATCTTAATGCTCAGTACATTATATTAAGTTAAGAAAGTATGTCAGACAGATAAGAGATTAGCCCACTCACATGGGTAATCGCCTCTATTTACTGTGTGATAAATAGAGATCAGGCGGTTTTTAAGCTTATTATCTAGGTGATAATTGAGAGCTCAAGCTTAAAATACATATGTCACCTTAACTAAGTGTTAAAATGAGGACATAATATTTATTATATCCGAAAGTAAAATAACCCCACATATTTTACTTTATCTGTCTATGATGCCAGATGTGATTTCTGATGAATTCTGTGAATGAATAGATACGTGAAATCAAGTTAGACATTAAGTATGTCTAAACTATCATCTATATAGTATGGATGGTATAGACATACACTTCATGGGAAAGGAGTTAAGTACCATAATACGTATTTCATACTATGTATGCATGAGACGACCGATAAGAGTGGCAAAAGTTTGATCTCAACTTTTATGTCGTGTGAAACTCTTGAGGAAAAGAGTTCCTCAATTTAGTGCCATTATGACTCTTATTTATTCTCAAGATTTTTATTTAGTGTTTGCTATACTAGGATGTTGCCAATGATCATGAATTGATTCGATCTAATGGACATTTCTAGAAAAGCAACCTGAACTAAAATTGAGAGTTTGAAGAAAAGAGGAAAATCGAATTTGAAGAATCACATATTAGTTTTGTATTCACTGGTCGATCAATTATAACTGTTTTTGGAATAATCATAATTGTGAATACAATATATCATTATTTAAAAGGAGATAAGAGATATATAAATGTGATCGATCGATCTAGGGTACTGTATACTACATCTACTCAAAGTGTGATGTCCATTATGAGCTGTATTATATTCCTAACAGATGTGTAGCAACGAGCTCTCAAAGTATGCTAATCGTACGGATTTTTCACTGGTATGAATGTTGTAGAGAGGTAAAGAGAATCTTGTTCGGCCCACCATATGCGAATTAGAGATGACGGTTTTATTTATTTATATTGATGGGCCTTAGAGGGCTCGTCCGCTCATGTTGGGCCTAAAAGCCCGACCCATAAGATAAGGGCCCATGGATGAAGGGTTGAGATATGAAGAGGTGTTACGTTGAGGGAATGTATCTTTTGGAGAAGACATATTTAAGGGGAGAAAAGAAAAAGAAAACACACCTTTTGGATGTATGTATGTTTTTCTTTTCCCCCTTTCCCAAAACCAACGTAAGTTTCTCCCCCTTGAAGCAACAAGATGCTCCTCGATTGAATAGGATCAGAATACTTCCTCAATCTTCAATATTGGTGTTTAATCTGTAGATAATAAGGTACGCTCGATTTTGTGGTGTGTCTTTAATCGGTGATACATGTTTGTTCTTGGGCTCGTCTTCCGCATTCGTTTTAGAGGTTCGATTTAGTGTCGAATCTATTTTAGGGAATCAATAATTCCCTATAGATCTCATGTGTAGCGATTCATGAAGAAATTCCGAGATGAAGCATTATCGCGAAATCATGATAATATATGACGTCTTGGTTCGACGAGAGTGATGATGAAACGGCGGCCATAAGTGGTACTGATGATGTAGTTCAACAACAACTCGTCAACCCGTCATGAACCGTTATGTATTTGAGGTCCGGCAAAATCCAGATATCACACCTATGAACAGGGAAAGATTATCTAATTTCTCAATAATTTCATTTGAGATTTTAAAGGCACATTTGGAAACTACGAAAAAACATACGGAAATCTCTTAGAGTTTCTCCCTTGCACATTCATTTCCCGTTGGGTTGAACTCATTCCTAGGGTTTAGGTCTTTCTGGCTTCAATTCTATACTATCCCTTAGAAAAGCCACTACAAGTTTCTTATAATCAAGAACCACATCAACCTCCCATAAGCAATTCAACACTCCTTGCTATTCAAACGGAAGAGTGTTGATTAAGGACTGCACAATCTCAAAAGCTGACATGAGATAAGTCTACTAGATGACTCTTTAGATTATCTTATTGACCTCGAGAACATATTCAATATATTACCACTTTCTCATTGATAATTAGCCAACTCAATTAGCATCCTTGCAAGTCTCACCTTTTGTCCTTCTGACCATGTGTCAATAGATGTACGCATACAATGGGGAGGTATTGTTTTTGCAATAAATGCGGAACAAAAGAATTACTCATAATCCATAGTGATATAATTGAAAAACGCATTCTCCATGTTTTTTTTTTCAACGATCAATGGCCAGTCAACGCTGGCCAACTGTCAATGGATGATCTAGTTGGGTTAACAAGTCAACAGGTCAACGGGTCAACGGGTCGGTCCCATTGGGTTGGGTCGGACCAACCGACCTATCTCTCAGGATGACGTCATTGTGACGTTAGCCACATGTGCCTCGCATGTGTACGAGCAATGGCTAGCTGACATCATATGATGTCAATCGCGCACACGAAGGCAACCGCTTATGTGCAGGTGCAGCGCATGTGCCTATGATTGCCGCACGCATGTGCGGCGCACACATTTAAGGGAAACTGCCTTGGCGCATACCACACATGAGTCGATGACCCTTCTTCCTTCCAATCATGTGATGACGCGTCCGGCCACTAGCAACGATGTGCCACCACTCGTTTTTCTCGCCTTGACGAGAACTACGATCTTGCGCTATCAAAAAATGAATTTTGACTCACAAAAAATCAAAAAATAGGGTGAACAGTATGCAGGTGTTGGGATTTCCGCCCCGAATATTTGTTGGCGATGTTTCTCAAATTCGAGCCAAAAAACCAATTATAAACTACAACAACATGATCGAGAAACATGAACAACATTGCTCTGATACTAATGTAGGAAACAAATTCCTGAAAAAAAATAAACCGATTTTCAAATGATTGAATACTAAAAACAAACATGGAAACGAGCCTAAGAAACATGTAATACCAATCAAAAGGCATATCATGAAGATGTATACACCTTATTTGTCACCGATTGAGTACTTGTTGAATTCTAAGAGGCATTAATTGAAACCCTTATAGTTTCGTTCTTTGGGAGATTTCACAATTTATCAAAAAAGGAGAAAAAAACGTACTGTTCTATTTTCCGTCGTTCAATCCTAACATTCCCCTTTTCCTTTTTTTTTTTAAATATATATAGCAGTTAACTTTTACTCAAAAATAACCGTTCTCTCTTTTATGGGTCCTTTTATGAGTCGGGTCTTGACCCATCATGGTCGGACGGGCTGGCTTGGCCCAAAAAATATATTAAAAAAAAAAAACCATCACGCATTAACAAGCAAGAAGTGGGCATGGGGAAATTAAGTCGCAAAGAGTGGCCGAGCTCTTCTATATGTTGATATACGCGTGAGAATCTCCAGTGAGAGGTGGTGAGACGATGTTTGAAATAGGAAAGGGGGAAAAGAAATGTTACATTTCTTTCTAAGGCATAAGAGTATGGAATGAACGAGCCATATGGAATGAGACCAAGAGGGAGAGCAAGAGAGTCTCAAACTGGCGGGTGGGTTGGGTTTGGATAGAACCTAAACCCACTGTGTCCTATCTCTTCGCTTCCATCACTGGATTTAAAGAAAATCTGGGTTTGAATTTCCTTAAAGTTGATCGTACTGGGTCACATGTTGACCAGCACAAAAACATGAGAGTCACAGCTAATCAATGAGAAATTAATCATGTCTACGGTCTTATTGATGTTTCTTTGGAAAGCTTCCAACATTGCAAGGAAGTTTTCATTGCTAGTTACCGTTAGGGTGTAATAATCGAGGAGTGGCGAAATCAGTCCTTTTACTCCCGTTTATTGCTCGTCGGAGTTCATTAACTCTTGTTCGATTTATTGGTCGTACTAGTAGAACTAATTAGGTCTTTTAATCAGTCAATTTGGTCTCTCTCTCTCTCTCTCTCTCTCTCTCTCTCACGTGGCTTCTGATGTGTCACATCATATGCCAACATGACCGAATTGATTAGAAGTACAAAATCTGTTTTGAGTTGGTGTTAGTAAAAGGCAAGTTTCAGCGGGACGACAAATTTATGCATTTTATTTCTGAATACTCCTTCATTGATTTGCTTATGTTGTTCCATGAGTTTCCCACGAAGATTAGAATGAGAAAATGGAATACTAGCATCCATCCTATCAAAGACTTGTTTCAAGATCATGTATTTTCTATTTAAAAGATCACAAAAGAATTTCGAATTTTTTCTGATTTTGAGATTACTCATGACATTAATCGTTGAATTTCTTGTATGACTTGTTGAAACAACATTTACTATAATAATATACTTTATTAGTGATGTTAAGGTTGGCCTGGTTAGACTCAAATGTATCATGTTTAGAGAGTTTTGTTAAGTGAAGATTCCTAATGATAGGGCCATGAAAAAAAAAATGAACATAATTACTATGCTAGCTTTAGTCAGCGTAAGTGGTGTCAGAGAGAAACAACTCTCGTAACGTAACCGCCATGTGGAGAGAGAGAGAGAGAGAGAGAGAGAGAGAGAGAGAGAGAGGGAAGGAGAGAGAGAGAGAGAGAGAGAGAGAGAGAGAGAGAGGGAAGAGAGAGAGAGAGAGAGAGAGAGAGAGAGAGAGAGCCACAAGAACATCAAAAAAAACGGCGACATCGTTGGTTATACATAAGCTGCCATCGGTTGATCCTGGAAACACTTAACCATGACCGTGTAAAATCAAGTTTCAGATCCTAATCACCTCGAAGAGCATATTTTTTCTTTCCCTTTCGGAGATCTTTCTTCTCCTTAGCAATGGCCGGAAATGGGATTATCAATCGTCGGCAGTTTCTCTGGTTCATTGAATGAAGAACAGATTGCACATCTTTTTATTCTTATAGATGGTATTGGTACGTAAATTTCATACAGGTAATTCATTCTTCAATATTCGTATATGGTTTCACTTGTTCTGTTTTCCATTCTCGATGATCATTTCCCCCGTTTTTTCCCTCTTGGATTGTATCAGATGCTGTCAATTATCTATAGATATGATTTATGTAATTCGTGGCGTTGAAACGCATTTAAATTAAGATTCAATAACGATAAAATGAAGTTGAAAATCGTCCTTTCTGTGGCATTGGGGCCATCGCAGTTTCTGGCTTTGCAACCTGCTGTAATAATTGGACAGGGGAATGACCAGTCATTGGAACAAGACAACAAAAATGGGGTTTTAATCTGAACATCTATAGTGTCTCATGTTGATATCGTGTACTTTCAAAACGTGCTTATAATCAGTTTGAGGATGGGAAGGTTCCATAATAATAGCCTCTAATTTTCCATGTTAGAGTCAGTTTCCTGTTTTAGGAATTGGGAACCGAATTAGCCAACCGGCATTTTTACGCAGATTCCAGAGTTGTCCCATCATTCGGCATGGTCACGGAATTATTAGGTGGAAGAGTGGGACATTCGATAGAACTTATAGGTGTTTCTGCTTACTTATAATACCAATTTCATCGGTGCCAATATATTGACCAGATTCAAGGTGAACACACTTTATGGTACATACAGTTCATCTAAATCCACTTAGATACGAATGAAAAAAGACCTCCAAAAGTTAGATAACTGTTGCACATCAACCTTTCCAAAACAGACTTTAAGAATTGCGACATGAGATGCAACATAACACCACTTAATTTCTGTCACTTTAAATTTCTAGTTCATTTTAACATTACATATTTTCTTTCTCTCTCATTCAATATCAAATTAAAAGCGTAGACATGTTTCTTAGTATATAATCTTTGTAGTTTGCAATTGTTGCAGCGCACAACCATGAACATCATTGTAGGTTCGCATGTTTGGGTTGAAGATCCGGCTCTCGCTTGGATAGATGGTGAGGTCTTGGATATCAGGGGAGAAGATGCTGAAATTCAAACATCAGCAGGGAAGATGGTAAATAGCTCTTTCTACTGAAATACAACCTTTATAAGGACAAACAAATCTTTCAATTGATACCATCTTCTCTTTCTTACAAGTTCACTTTACCGCTTCTGACATTGGCCAGGTCGTCGCCAACTTGTCGAAGCTGCATGCAAAGGACAGAGACGTCCCCGAAGATGGAGTCGACGACATGACCAAGCTGTCTTACTTCCACGAACCGGGAGTGCTGCATAATTTAGCCACTCGATTCACCTTAAACAAAGTCTACGTAAAGTCTCTAACTTGAAAACTTATGTCTCCCGCGTATTCAATAAATTTCAATTTTAGTGAAAGGAGTTAAACTAATTAAATGCAGCTGTGGAAGGACTCTATTATAATTTAGTGACAAAAATCATGGCAGACTTACACCGGAAACATCCTCATCGCCATCAACCCTTTTCAAAGCCTCGAGGGATTATACAACACCGGTGTCATGGAGAAGTACAAAGGCATGCTGCTAGGAGACATGAGCCCGCACGTGTTTGCCATTGCCGATACTTCGTATAGGTTGGTATTCTTCGACTCGGCTAAGTTACCTCTATCTTTTCGAGTACATCCGAGGCCGTTTTTTGCATATTGAGCTATTGAATTGAATGGAACAGGGCGATGATCGATGAGAGAAAGAACATATCAATACTTGTGAGTGGCGAAAGCGGGGCTGGCAAGACTGAAACTACCAAGATGATTATGCGTTATCTTGCGTTTTTGGGAGGACATACTTTCGTTGAAAGACGACGAACAGTCGAACAGCAAATACTAGAAGTAAGTTAGGTACTTATTCTTGCTTTTCTTAATGATAGGGATGATGTTTGAGGATCTAGAAAAATTAGTCAACAAAAAATGTTTTCATTATTGACAACAATTTATGCCTAATTATTTTTGTGAGTGAAAAAAATTATTTTGCATTCATTCATTTTTGTATAGATATAAGCGGTCATTTTTCAGAAAAATATTTTTTGAATTTTAGTTTTCAATGAAACAATCGCAATTTTAGTGATGGTTTCTTTCTTGAAAGAGGGACTTATAATACATACATATATACATACATATATACATACATTCATATACATATATATTTTCCACAATACACTCACGTATTTAGAGTAGAATTCTTGAGGGAAGGGGGCGAAATGTTTAATTTACTTGCCTTAGTATTTAGTTAAATTTTGTTAGTATTGCATGTTAGAAAGACCTCCACGTGATAAACCAGTAGAAAAGAGTGAGTACGATAAATAGTTTTTGTCTTGGACTGAAATAAAAATAGCAAAGAGTAGAATTGAAATAACTTTAGCCGTTTATTATTCAGACCTGTTAAAGACACCAAAATTCAATTACTATACATTTGTTTCAGTGAAACTAAAAAATAACTAATTCAAAGGTTTTCTTCTTACTTGTGTAAATTATAGATGATCATATTGAGATACAAAAAATTTCTCTCTTCACTAATGTGATGGAGTTCTTAAGAGAATTATATATAAATTCGACAGCAAAAATATTTACAGAAAAGCGGAAAAGAAAATGACATGAGTATTCAACATAAAAGTTTATGCGGGTCGGAAAATTTGTCAAATCTTTATTCCTTTCATATTTAAATTGAGTAATTGTTTAATCATCTAGAGAAACTCTTATGCTCACGCAAAGTTTGTTATTTCTTGCAGTCTAACCCCGTGCTCGAAGCTTTTGGCAATGCAAAGACCGTCAGAAACAATAATTCCAGGTAATTCAATATATGAGAGACTCTTTTGACCAAAAAAAATATATACGAGACTCTCTAGTCAATTACTTTATAAGCTGCCTTGTCAATACACTTCATAATTGTGCCATAAAATGTCTATCCTTGTTCATTCTAGGATAGATTTGATAGCCTGTTTATTAATAACGAGTAAATTCAGTGATAACTAAACTTTAGTATGCTCGGTATTGACATCACTAAACTTTGTTTCAATCATCAAATGCCCTAAAATGACCTACTATAAGGCGCTGTAAAAAGTTAATTACATGTCTTCCATCTTAGCCCAGCCAAATTTCTAAACAAAAGAGAGTAGAAAATAAAAAATTCTAGAAATCTTTTTCTAGATGTTTTTTTTTTTTTTTTGTCGACTTTTGCCACGTTTTAAGATTTTATCAACTTAGTACCATAAGGCAAGTTAGACCAATATAATGGAAAAAACTACTTATATTTTGACCAAAGTATATCAAGTATAAAGAAATGAAGTTGTATGCATCGGGTGATTGTGATCAAAGTCTTGTAAATTCGTCTAAGATGCACCAAAGACTATAGATAAGTTTGATCTGGAAATATATATGCCTGACAACATAAAATTTACAATATTGATTAGATGCTACTCATATCTTTATGTAATGTTTTGTTTTGAAATTAATTTTGCAGTCGATTCGGGAAATTTGTCGAAATCCAATTCGACAATCGTGGAAGGATATCCGGGGCAGCAATACGGACATACCTCCTAGAGAGATCTCGTGTTTGTCAAATTTCGGATCCAGAACGTAACTACCATAGTTTTTATCATCTTTGCGCAGCTCCACAAGAGGTTCTCCCTCTTCTTACTCTAGAGTATGAACATGATTATAAGTAAATTAGATATAATTCAATTTTTTTATCTGTATTCTTAGTAGTTTATCAGGTATTACACTAATGTAGGAAATCGAGAAGTACAAGCTGGGAAATCCCGAGTCGTTTCATTATCTCAACCAATCCGATAGCTATCACTTGGATGGCGTGAATGATGCAGAGGAGTACCTTGCCATCAGGAGAGCTATGAATGTAGTGGGAATAAGTGAGGATGAACAGGTTTAACATATCTTTTTTTCTATGTAACTTCATGATAATCGATCATAATACTTAGTTCTCACTAGGGAAATAAAATGATAGTTGTGCTTTTTCATAGGACTCGATATTCCGCGTCGTGGCCGCAATTCTCCACCTCGGAAATATCAACTTTTCCAAGGGTGAAGAGACGGACTCCTCGGTCGTGATGGACGAAAAGTCCAAATTTCATCTCGAGATGACTGCCCAACTTCTAAAGTAATAATAAATTATGTTGTCTTCGTTTTTTTTCTCCCTTTCTTTTTGTGAGACTCCATTTTTAAGTTCTTATAGTTAATTATTAATTATAATTATTAGGTGCGATATTCATGAATTAGAAGATGCTTTGTGCAAGCGTTTAATGGTCACCCCTGAAGAAATAATCCAGAGAAGCCTGGATCCCCTTGGTGCAGCAATTAGCAGAGATGGCTTAGCCAAAACGATATACTCACGCCTATTTGATTGGTGAGATTCTAGCACTTATTATTCGTGTATTTAGATATTCTTTTTTTTTTAATTATTGTTTGATTACGCTCGTTATATATAATATATATTCGTGTGAGAATTTTTAGGTTGGTTGACAAGATAAATATCGCCATCGGACAAGACCCCGATTCGAAATACCACATAGGAGTTCTCGACATTTATGGGTTTGAAAGCTTCCAATCTAACAGGTAATGATTGGGGGCTTTATCTCTGTGTTTGTGAAATGATGATCACTAATTACTTACTCTGTTTTCTACAAGAATGTATTCCTGGAAAAGCAAGGGTAAATTAATTGCAAACGATTTGAAATATATTGAATGTAGTGACATGTAGAAAAAAGGAAATATCGTTAAATTTTGGTAAAAATATTATCCGTTTTTGTCATGCCACACGACTCCCAGAATTTGACATTTGATCCATGTTTAAGTTTTCGTGGGGGAGAACAAAGTAAAAAAGAAAATTTAATTTGAAGTAGAGACGAGAAATCCATCATAATTAACTAAGTACATAAAGTGAAGAGCAATATGATTATTTTCTTGTACAATGAGATAATTTGAAATTGTCATATAATTTGAAATTGTCATAATCTTTTAAAATTTTACCCATCATTCAATTATTGTTATTTCGGAGGTTTTCTAATTTTTGTCTTATTATGTGCAGCTTTGAGCAATTTTGCATAAATTATACAAATGAAAAGTTACAACAACATTTCAATCAGGTATCAAGTCAACCATACTTTACATAATCTCAAGGGTACTTCTCTGTAAAAACCCTACACTCTGAGATTTTCATCCATCGACCCAGTATTTTTCCAAATTTTAAAAAATTATCCATTATTGAAGGGTCATCCAGTGTAAATCTCAGATAATTTATCCTAAAATTTAGTCATCATAACTTTCCCACTTATGACTTAACTACAGTGATTATCATTCAGCATGTTTTCAAAATGGAGCAAGAAGAGTACAAGAAGGAAGACATAGAATGGAACTATGTGGATTTTGTTGATAATCAAGACATCTTGGATCTAATTGAGAAGGTATGCTTCCGGAAGTATTAATAGATACAGCTTATTACCTCATTTGTGAATTAATAAAGTTATTTGTATGTCCTAATCAAGAAGTTTGGACATGTTCTTTTATAATTATTTTCTCAATAAATGTATAAGAATATCTATCAGTTAAGTCTGATTTTAAAACAAATTTAGATGCATAGTACAACATAATAACTGCAGTTGCAAAATCTTGATAATACCCTAATTAAGTCTATGTTTTTTGAAATTGTAGATAACTTGATAAGAACCCGTAGAGCAAGAGAACTCCCGGGTGCCACATTGATATTACACATATGAAAAACACCACATTAATATCTCATATATGGGTTTCCGCACTTTTCATTGAATTCACACCTTCCAATCTCTTTGATAATGTAGAAACCCGGCGGAATCATCGCTTTGCTCGACGAAGCTTGGTACATTAGACTTCCTGCTTTGTATGTTGGTTGAATGCTTCACTTGATCATTCTACTGATATAGGTTTGAATTTTCAGCATGTTTCCCAGATCAACTAGCGAAACGTTCTCTGAAAAGCTTTACCAGTCATTCAAGTTCCACAAGCATTTCGTCAAGCCAAAGTTAACGCGTACAGACTTCACGATTATCCATTACGCTGGAGAGGTAAGCTTGAAGATACTATCGCCATTGTTATCGTTGCTATATCAATGACTGCTAAACTCGGTTGAATTGAATTTGATGAGCTTTTTTCTAGGTTCAATACCAATCTGATCAGTTTTTAGATAAGAATAAAGACTATGTTGTTCCAGAACATCAAGACTTACTGAGCACCTCCAGGTGCTCTTTTATAGCGAGCCTTTTTCCTCCGCTTTCAGAGGACTTGGCAAAGTCAGCAAAATTTTCATCTCTTGGGTCTAGGTTCAAGGTATGGTTATTCCTTTTCTCTTTCTTTTTTTAACCAAATTTAATATAAAAAAAGGAATATATGATTTGATTTCCTATTTCTTTATGAGAATAATTACGAAGAATTATGAATTCATTTATCCTTCTCCACTTAAAACACCAGTGCCGATGCATGAAGCCCGCAATCAAAATAGGCAAGTAGAACATTCCCGCACTTTGGGCTATGGTTACGCTCTAACAGAAATTTATCACACTAGATTATAGGGAAGAAATGGTTGCCCTTTATAAAATAAAGGACCAAGTATTTTTATTCAACAATAAATAATAAAAAAAATTAGCCCAAGAAACCTCCAATTAAATGAAAAATAATTAAATGGTCTATAGATCACAAGTATTCTCAAATTAGAGCTTACTATTATTTATTGGTTCTAAATTTTTGGAATTATGTGAATGTTATCCTATTCTCTCTAATATCCACTTTAGAATATGTCCGGTCGACTGATCCCATAAAAAATTTCTCCTACTCAACAAAGTATTAAGACTGATTGTTTAGTAAATAATCTATTACCAAGTAAACACAAGTTCATCAAAATCTTTCTTTTTTTTCGTGAGAGCTATTGAAAACAACATACAATCAATTTTGTTCTATAGAATTTGTGGCAATTGTGGAAATTGTTTCACATCTCACGTTGCAATAAAAGTATTAAATTGATGCCTATCATTTTCTTTGAAGACTTTTGTCTATAATATTTGTTGAAAAAAATGGCTCTAAAATTTATTTAGTAAAATTACACAGAATATGTTTTAAGTGATTAGCGCTCCCCCCCCCCCCCCTTCTCTCCCTCTCTCCCTCTCTCCCTCTCTCTCTAAAGTATGCTCTACACTGAATTATATACATAGTAAATGTGTGAGGATAGATGTGTAACCTAACTACTTAAAAAAAGGAAAGTTCAATTTCAAATTAAAATTTATAAAGAAAAAAGATAAAGTCCATCATTGACTTTACATCTTCTATTTTTCTTTTGAAAAAGAACTTTATGCATAGGTTTCTAACACAACTAGATATATTTAGGGAAAGTTACTGATTAGGAAATGTAAATGACAATGTTTTGAAACTTTTGGACTCAAAGTGTACAGTTATGAATTTAGAGGACCCAAAGTGCATGATTTGAAATTGAAAGATGCAAAGCGCAAAAAAAAAAAAAAACTTCATTTTGATTATATGATAAACCTTTTCAAAACCAACCTCAATATCATCTTTTTGGGAAATTTTCAAATCAGTCTAAAAATTATTATATGGATACTAATTCAATTCTAAATTTTTTAGTTTTATTAATTAAGTCATAAACCTTTGTGCGAAATTCCATTGTAGTCATTTTAGTCAATTTTTGCTAGAAATTGTTGACGTTGAACGATCGACAATAACTAGAATGCTACATTAGCAATTTCTAGTGAAAATTGACTAAGAGTATAATAGCGGTATTTTGCACAAAGGTTAGGACTAAATTAACAAAATTGAAAAATTTAGGACTGAATGAGAAATTTTCCCTTGTCTATTCCATTCATTTCTTCATTTTTCTGCCCTCCCTTCAATTCAATCTTTTAAGTTTTATGGGATTATCCAAGCTACCTTACCAAATAATCAAGTTATATCAAAATTTGCATAAATGGAAATACCCGGGCCTTGAATATGCCCAGATCCTAGTATTTCGCAGCTAACTTGTCGACAGCTAAACTGAAGCCTTGTATGTCAATTTTGTTGACCTAAGAATTAGATAGTAGATAAATTGCATCAATTATAGTTGCTATTTTCCAACTTAACGTCATAGTTATATATGCGGTTCAACAAAATGTTTGCAAATGGTGGTATGATACCTCGGACATACTGATTGCAGCTACAACTCCAACAACTGATGGATACCCTAAATTCTACAGAACCTCATTACATCAGATGCGTGAAGCCAAACAGCAAGCTAAGGCCTTTCGTTTTTGAGAATATGAGTGTGATGCAGCAATTACGTTCTGGTGTAAGTGTAATATAGAGCTGCATATTTAATTTTTATAATTCTCCATTATTATAGAGTGATATAATAAGTAGAATGTTATAGGGTGTTCTCGAAGCAATCAGAATCAAATGCGCCGGATACCCAACGCATAAGACCTTTGCAGAATTTATAAAGCGCTTCGGTATACTTGCACCAGACGTATTAAAGCAAGAGTAAGTTAATTCACATGATAATCAATATGTTAATTGTCATCCTGAAAAGTTTACATCTTAAGAATATAAATTCCATTTTCTTACAAGTTCCTTCAATTTAGGTATGATGATAGAGATGCTTGTATAATGATGCTTGAAAAATTAGTTCTTCAAGGTTTCAAGGTACAACTGTTATTCAAACTTTCGACATAATTGTTGATTCAAAGTTAATTAGCATTGCTTTTGAAGGTTCAATATTGGCATAATATTATTAATGCATTGGGCAGATTGGGAAGACACAAGTTTTTTTAAGAGCTGGGCAAATGGCTGAGCTTGATTCATTGCGATTACAAGTGCTTAGTAGCTCTGCCAAGATTATTCAACGACAGATGAAAACTAACATTGCTCGCAGACAATACATCTCTTTACGAAAGCACTCGATCCACATACAGTCCTTTTGGAGAGGTTGGTATTTTAGGGATATTCATTGTTTGTTCGCATTATGCAAATAAAGGTTGCTAATTCCACATAATTCATTACAATTTTTTTTAAAAAAAAAAGATTAACCTACCTCTGTATTATTCTATGTGAGTGACAAATGAAATATTTTGGTGAAGTATTATCATATTTCTTGCAGGAAAATTGGCTGGCAAATTGTATGAACGTATGAAAAGGGAAAATGCAGCTACCAAAGTACAAACTGCATATCGTGGACACTCGACTAGAAATGCATATACCAAGATGAGAGTCATGGCAATTACCGTGCAAGCTGCTATACGAGCAACGGTTGCATGTAATGAATTCAAACATAGAAAACACACCAAAGCAGCAACGACAATTCAGGTTAATATTTCAAATACCATATGCTATACTCTTAAATGTTGATGAATTATATCATTAGTTTCTTTCTTCAGGGCAACTGGCGGCGTCATAGAGATGAATCGCATTATAGGCAACTGAAAAAAGCATCAATTCTTCTACAAGGCAAACGAAGGAAAAAAGTAAACATAACAGAGCATGAGAAGAGAGAGATGGTAATGCTCTTGTACTATTTTTTTTCTATTAAAATATATATACTCTACCAGTATTTTCGTATTGCCCATTTAATATTTCTCTAAGTTATCAATGTTCTGAGTTCCCATATATCTCAAAGTATAGCGTGCATCTTCTTCATTCGTGTATGTTTTATGTGTTAGCTGAGATATCGGATGAGAAGAGAAACAAATGAAGAAGAAGAAGAAGAAAATGAAAAAGAAAAGCTCGAGAAGCAAGTGGAGGAACTCGCATTATCTTTGCAAAAGGAGAAAATGGCTCGGGTAAATATGTAAATAATCACTTTTTACTCTATATTTCATATATGCAGAAATATAACTTCGATGTAGCTCTAATAAAGATATGCAAGATTGTTAAATTTGCATGACATGATTGATTCTAATGTATGTTTTTGCTATTGATATATGCAGACTAAATTGGAAGAAGAAAAGGCCCAAGACATAGAAAGATTGCACCATTCTTTAAACGCTATGAGAGCAAAAGTTGATGAAGCAACTGCTTTATTGTATAATGAACGAGAAATTGCTCAAACTATAATTCAAGATGCTCGCCAACTGATGACTCCCGTCAGAGATTCTGTTCAAGATGCTGAAAAAATTCAGTCTCTCAACTCTGAAGTGGAAAATCTTAAGGTACTAATATCTTTTATATCAATTATTTAACTTCTATTATTCATGAAGTCCCTACATTTATAAGCGTATCAAACTTATTATCATGTTAATCTACGTGAGTGCAATTGTTACTGGTAAACTTAATTCAATCTACCACATACAGACAGGCGAGTTCTTAAATTATTATGTTGTAACCTTTGTTATGTTCAGGTCTTGCTGCGGAGAGAAAGAGAAAGAGCTGATGATTTTGAGAGGTTATATATGAAGGCTCAAGAATCAAGTGAGGAACAGAATAAGAAGTTGTTAGAAACTCAAGGAAGAGTTGATCAATTACAAGAATACTTGAATAGGTACGTAACACATGTACATAATAATTTCAAAAGACATTACTTTTGAATTTAAACTTCAATGCTATTGAAGAGAAAAATCAAGATTTCTTTTCTCTGCATCTCTTAGAATGGGTCGAATATTGTAAATCATTGTGTTTTGATGATTTTGTCCCATGTTATGGACCCTCGTGTGATCTGCTCATACTATATCTGATTTAGTTTGCCTCAGGATGATGTCAAGTGTCTCAGACCAAGTCTCGGAGTTGAAATCCTTCTTGTGCTCTTCAAGTTCGACTCACACTTCTGTAACTAGAGATCATCACGATGATGATGCTATTGATCTTATGGAGACTTCATCGACTGATTCGGACTTCACTTTTCCAGCTCCTATCTCGACTTCCGATTCCTTCCAATTCCCTGATGGACTCCAATTGATGGTTCAAGATATATCCACTGGCGAAGATCTGGGTTAGTTTCAACATCTTAATCTATCAAACCCTAAGTCAAGAGAGCTACTGTGCTTAGAATCTCTTAGATTATAACTCGATTTTTGAATATGTGCAGGACTTGAAAAGTCAGAGACTGAAAAGGAACGTGCATTTGATGATTTCTTTTGAAACCAATGAGGGTGGATGATGAGTGTGATAGTCATTTTCGTCTGTTTTTCGAGATACGAATTGTCGATTTTAAGTAGCTAGGTTAAGTAGAGAGAGGTAGATTCTTTTATATTGCTTTTCCTGAGATTCCATTTGTGTAGATTGTACCACTTTAGTTCGACGAGAAAAAAGCTAGAAAAACTCATTAATGCATATATGTACGAACCTCCATCATTATTTAAATTATGGGGTGTTATTCCAAAATTTTAGTGCTTCGTTATTATAGTTTGGCAACATTATTAACTTCTTATTGGGACTACAGTAATAAGTGACAGAAAATTAGGAAGATATGAGGGGGAAATTGTGATGGCATTTCTCGATAATTAAAGGTACATGTACAGGAAAGAATAAAAATGGCAATGTTTTCTTATTCTATCAATATCCAGTCTTGTGGATTGATTTAATCAATTAATATGTAATATGTGGTCAGAATCAAAATCAATGATTAAATCGGATAAAATCAAATCCTTTTTCCAACACTCTCCCTCAAGCCGTTAGCTTGTACATGTCAAAGACGCCCGAGTTGCTTAACAAGTACACATGTTGTCTTTGGCACAATGGTTCGGTAAAAATGCTTGTAGGCTATTCTACAATTCCAATTCATCATGTTGTGACTAGCCCTTCTTGAATTTTATCTCGAGTGAAATGTAATCGACTTCTATATGCTTTCTTTTTTCAAGAAAGACCCAATATTCTACTGGTTTGAGCATGGCATCATTGTCCGTCTATTTAAAAAGCTGTGTTTGGTTGTCTAGACATTACTGTCAGATAGGATAATATCGGATAGGATAAGGATAGTATAGAATTTTAAATATCAAATCCAATGTTTGTTGACATTTAGATATATCATGATTCAAATAAATATCATCCAAATAAATATTTGATTTGTAGAATTAAAACTAAAAAAAAAAAAAAAAAAAACCAGGGAAATAAAACAATCCCTCTTCCTCATGAACCAAAGGAGAAGGCCACAAGCACTCAACTCAGCTTCCACAAAGAAAACAATACTCTTAGAAAAGGCAGAAAAATTGTTGGAAAGTGAGGCGAACTGAAAATCTCTTTGCTGGAGATAGATTGTCATGCACCCAATCTCGGGTATGCACACATTTCTCGGCGGTCAATTAAAAATGTGACGTCCCAAGACGCATCACCGACCCATTCTTTTTACCTTTCAATTAAACGCATGCAAAAGCAAATTAAATAAACCCCCGGCCAACAAAAAAACATAGGATAGTAAAACACGGCAAACATTGCCAAAAACAACATGTTCATTTATCAACTGTTAACCCTAGGAAGTTTAATACTTACAAGCCTTTCCACGGCCACTTTCTATCGACCCTCTCAAAAACCTTCAGGGACTAGGATTAACTTAAACTTCACTAATGGTAGGGTGTGATATCCTGAATTTCTTATTCTACTTTCAACTGAGTAAGTTGAGTTTTTCATCGATGCGCCTATAGTTCTATTTGTTGAGCTAATCAATCACGAGATAACTAGTTTATTTGGTGAAGCCGTTAAAGGATTTTAACGCAATAGACTTGAAAATTCGACCAGAAATCGACTGCTCAACCGTGCTAATCTGCAATGGTCAATACGGCACTGTCAAAATCGATCAGAGACTAGAGATAGTTAGTTCAACAGAGGTATGTGATTAGTGTGTGGGTGATTCTACCTAATTGCAAAATTCTTGTCGAACGGCACTAAACCAATTTTTCTATCATTTTTGTACTGTGTTCGTATTTGAAACCTCAAGATTTTCACGACAATCAAGAGTCACCAATGTGTCGAAGATGTACAATATAGCTAAAAAATAATCGACCACGGGTCAATTGCACTAAAAATTCCTAAAAACTACCTGATAGGTTAGGTCACGCTAAAATTGCGCCCGATTGAAATTAACCACGAATTTAAACCCGATTTCAGAAATTGAAAGTTATGTCATGTCATGATTCATTATAGGAACATCGACTCATCCTCCGAATATTTTTTTTTGCAAACCCGAGGTTTCGACGAAAAATCAAAGTTGGATTATTTTGGACTGGGAAAATTAGAGAGCCATTTTTTGTCGCATTTTTTGCCATTAAGTTGGTTCAATTGACAAGGAAAAATTATAAGAGGGACGATGGCACCTTGGCTGAATTTTTAGGGCTTCAATTGGATCAAATTGGAGGGGAATTGAATGAAACAAGGTGGCAAAGGTCCAAAATTCGTAAGCCAAGGGGAAGACAACCTTATGGACCATTTGGGAAGCTTGCTAAGGAAGCTTGAAGGCTGCAAAGGGTTGAGGATGACAGCCAAGGTGGTGGGGCTTGTGTGATGAGTGTTCTTGATATTTTGGTGGCCTCCTCCCTCTTCAGTAGCTTCTTCTTCTTCCTTGGATCGCTTTCTCCATCAAGTAGGGATGCATAGGATAGAATATTTTCCATACAACCCAGATCATATCTCATGGTTGAGATCGGATTGCCGCCCGTATGCATGTTGGTAATTCCTAATTTAACGGATATTTTTGGCAATTTAGGAAACACACATTATCACTTAAATATTTGTGTATACTACAATATCAACAAAATTATGCAATAAAAGATTTAAAATTAAATTCCAATTAGATAATTACCTAATTTTGCGGATACTGTTTCCAAATTGAACTCATTGAAGACGGATCAGACGGTGGACGGCAGTGGGGTGGATGTGCGGGGGTGATGCCCGCGGTGGATGTGCAGCGAATCAAGGATTAGCGGAGGGGAACACAAGGATGATGGCAGGCAAGGACAGCACCGAGAAGACCAAATTTCCAGCAAACTTCTTTGACAAGCTTAGCCTTGAGGAATAGCGGCAATGAGCTGAGATGGCCAAGTAAGTCAACAAATCTTACCATATTGACACCAAAGTGCCAGCTGGGGCCGTTAGAGAGCTGGTCTGAGACTTGGTTCATTGAGGCGATTGAGCGAGCGACGGAGTCTTGCCAAAATCGGGGAGAGACTGATCTCAGTGGCCTGTCTCGACTCGAGCTGGTCATGGCGTGCAGAAAGAGCCAAGATATTGAGCAAAAAGTTCACCGGAGACCTGCAAAGAAAGAGCAATCGACGGAGCAGCGAACTGATTGGATTGAGACTCGTCAGATTGATTGCTGGCGTGCTGACTGATGCTGGTCTGGAGATCGCCGAAGAAGATGGACTACAACTAGCAAGAGGTGACGGCAGGGTTGATCATCGTTAGTCATAATAATCAGCAGCAAAGAGGATCACCACTCAAACCAAGAAGCACTGGCGTCGGGTTGAGGCAGCAGCGAACACTGAGGGACAGTGGCAGCGAGGATCATCTGGCCGAGGGCCAAGACACACTGGCATAAGATTTGGCACAGGGATGGCACAAGAACTGGTCACGGCCAAGAGCAGGCCTCGCCCAGGACCAGGCGTGACCTGGAACGGAGCTTGGTCAGTGACCGTGCGTGGTCGGACACGGGGCCTAGTCAGCGACCGGGCGCGGCCAGGAACCGGTTGCTACTCCTCCTTCTCACTATTTTCTCGCGTGCATTTTTTTATCGTGCTATGATATCATTAGTTGCCGACCTTTCTCTCTCAATTGTGGCCGGATATCTATTATGGCTCTTATAATTTTCATGGGCTTTGACGAATTTTCTCTTGTTGCGGGCTCAGTCCAATTAGCATAAATTAAGCTCAGAACCCCCTTCACCCGAGTCCATTAGCTTCAATGAAATTATATGGGTTTATTACTATTTATAAAAATGCTTCTAAAATTTATATGCAATTTAACTGGAATTCTCTGTACGGGGGTCGGGGTCAATTACTAATTTTCTATGTGATGAATGACAAATGGAGTCGTTAAAATTTCGATATTAAAATTGCCCCTTTTTAAGGGAAACTTGCTGAGGTTTCATTCAAAGACTCCTATTGTATCCTCTTCATAAGCTCCTTTTTTCCTCCATACTCAAAATCAAGAATGGTAAATAAAGGGGTGTGAGCAAAATCACGAATTAAAAAGTGATAATTACCATTTTTGCGGGATCAAGTAACAAAATATGCGACTTTATAAACGTATATAAGTGTTAGTGCATCATGAAAGTAGCTCCAACACGCATTCTCAAGTACCATGAATATTGCATATATTTTTCCATAAATGCATGAGTCGTAACACAAACATATGATATAGCCAACAAATATGATTCTCAACCGTTTATGTCCAAAATCCTATGGCCATGCTTGTGCCAACAAAACTCGAAAATCATATCTATTATGGTTAAATATTGAAATCACATATGTTGTAATTAGGCCCCAAAAAACATGTAGGCCATAGAAGCCTTGAAACAAGATTGATCTATGCTGTATGTATACATCGTATGTTTAAATGAGCACAAAAAATGAAATCACAATCCAATATGCTGGCATATCATTAATCTAGATATCATCGAGAGCACATAGCAAAAATCTTATACTTTCAGGTGAGATTGCCAAGGGGAAGTTTAAGTCAAAACTCATCAATATATCTAATTGGACCTATCTTTACTTAACTTAAGCCAATAAGTTATGCGCTAAGTATGATATATTAATTGTTCCACACCAATCAATTATCCAATATTGGACTTTTCTAATATAACTCACACGTATATCTCAACAATCTCCCATACACATTTGAGCTCAATGTTAGTCAGGTTTGTACTCCCCCTTAAATTCAGGTACGTTCCTACAAGAACATGTCTCAATTTGAATCTCCAATGATCACCTTCATCTATGGTCTCATTCTCCAAACTAAATCATGTTGTTACACCACAACGCCCACCTTCATCTCTTGTCTCTTTCACTAGACTAAACCATGAAGATTGCCTGAAAGCCTTGTTGGTCATGAGTTTCTTTCTTTGATAAACAACCAAACACCAAAACACATTGGGAGCAAGTCATCAATTATACCTTAGTTTTGATACTAGTTATTGTGAAATTAATGTAGAAGTCAAAAGATTTTGCAATTTGTGCTTAAAGTGATGAGGAGAAACTTACTAGAGAAATTAATGAGGAACAATAAAGAGCACTAGAAATTTACATGGGTTGATCAGAGTATTGGTATTAACTCCATGAATAAAGCCATTTGCAAGCATTCCACTATAAATTCAAAGAATATATAATTTACAATCTCTGAATCGCTAAAAATTTCCTAGGCCTAGATTACATCAAAGCAAACTCACTAATAGGGAAAATTCTAAATAAATGCCTAAAGTGTCCTCAATTTCTCAAATAATGGCATAAAGTAAACATTGTCTCAAATAAGGACCTGAAATACCTTCTGAAATACTTTTCATTTTCTCAAATAAAAGCCTAAAATGGACATTGTTTCAGATAAAGGCTTGAAGTGGTCATTTTAATCTCAAAAAAGGACCTAACCTTACCAACCAGTCAATGGCATTTCCTTTTTCTTATTTTCTTTCCTTATTTTCCTTATCTTCCCTTTTCTTTTTTTTTTTTTGGCATAAAAGAGACTTTTAAAATTAAAAAAACACAAATATATTTTGATTAAAAAAACTCAAATGGAGGGCTAGCGTCCTTCGCTCGTGACCATCACCCCATCATTGGTAAGGCATCGACCTTGGTTGGTGAGGTCGCCATGACCCTCGCCTAGATCTAGAGGTGAGTGGCGAACCTCTCATGATTCTAGGGAGGGCCATTGGTGATGGGGCAGTAGCCATAAGTAGGGAGGGCTAGCTATTAGTCCTCCACTTGAGTTTTTTTTTTTTTTTTATTTGTTTTGTGTGTGTGTGTGTGTGTGTGTGTGTGTGTGTGTGTGTGTGTGTGTGTGTTTTTTTGTCTTTCTTTTTAAGTTTGTCTTTTTTATGCAAAAAAAAAAAAAGAGAGAAAAAAGAAAAAAGAAAGAACATAAGAGAAGAAAATAAGAAAAAGCAAAAGGACAGTAGGTCATGTCATGACCCCAAGCTCAACTCCATCCCTAGGGTCATGAGTAGCAAGGATTATTTTCACGACATCATAGGCTCATCACTGTCCTGATTGTTTTTATCTCATTATCATACACATGCGGAAAAGTGAATAAACAACTCCTCGGACAAATAATAGCTAGAAGATTGGGACATACATCATACATAATACACTAATTTATATTATAACGGTACAAGCCATTTCTTTACGGACCCTCTTTTCTTTTTACATCATAGTACAAGTTTTTCACATAAGCTAGGGGAAATCCTAACTGCAGCTCCCAAAACTAATGTGAGATTTCCATATCTACAAGTCTAGAAGATGAGGGGGTGAGTTTTGGGTAAACTCGATAAGTAAAATTCATAATTCTCTACTAGGAAAGCATCTCATCATTAAAGCTTAACAAGTACAATACTCACAGATAGTGTCGATGACAGATCAATTAAATTATTTCACCAAACAAGCTTATCAACATCACATAGTAACATATTCAATAAGTTCATTAACCGTATAAACGGTTCTTCCCATACTTTCAGGGGCTTCCAACTGTAGGTTGTGCGACCTCGGGCCAAGCATCCCATACTCTCAGGGGCTTCCCATACTTTTAGGGATTTCCTGGCTCAACCAGGGTATTTGGCTATCAAGCTAAGCATCCCATACTTTCAAGAGCTTCTCATACTTTTAGGGGTTTCCTGGCTCAACCAAGGCATCCGGTCATCAAGGTAGGCATCACATACTTTCAGGGGCTTCCTTGCTCAACTAGAGCATCCCGTTTAATGAACGAGGCATTGCTGCCAACGCTATGTGACAACGGATGCTTTTTCCTCTTTAAGTGCACACACGCACAAGTGCATCACACAAGTCGATTCTTATCTTTTCTTTTAGTCAACACATGTATAGCCCGAAGGTGTGCTCATTCATTCGTGTGTGTCTCATGAATTATTATACTTCACTAATACATATGTCGAAAATGATCTTTGATCCGTAACTTGAATCAATCACTTAGCCCCAATACCCGCATTGGACAAGGCTTGGAAACGATATGCCTCAATACCAATCTAAGACCTCGAGGCTTGGGTACACCTCGCTTTAGTGACGATCCCGAGCTTGACTGACCTTTGCTCCATTCCGATGTGAATACACATGTATCAAGAATGATCCTCGGCTCGCGATTTCATTCAATGCCAAGCACAAAGTCCCCATGTCCACTTGAACTATGGAAATTGGCATGCTTGGTGCCTTACCAAGACCTCGTGGATTTAGGCAATCCCTATACCGATCAAGGCATAAGATCAACACGCCTCAATGTTGACTTAGGACCTTACAGCCTTAGGCAACTCCTGCACTAAGCAAGACTTGGCCTTGACATCCTATTTATGCCGAAACCAAGGCCTTATGGTTTGGGGTGACTTGTCTTGCAATGAACTTAATCCGAATGAACCTCGACCTCATTTCGAGCATGAACAGCTCAAGCGCACATTCAAGCACAAACATGAGCAAGACCATATAAAAGATCCAACATCCTACCCACGGCTTGATGGGTGAGCACCTAACTAGGCTTGACAAAAAGGATCTTACTTACTTGGATGAACCTTGAGCACTAGCTTGGATTACTTGATGAGGGGCAATGGTGCAAGGTCGAGAGAAAGGAGGAAGAGGAGGAGGGTAGGAGTGAATGGCAAAGTGGGCTAAAGTGGTGGAAATGAATGGGAGCTCCTCCTATTTATAGGCACCAAGCTCATCATTACTCATCCAAGCGACCCAATCACATTTCTTTAAGTGGCATGACTATGCCATCAAGGTGGCAAGCCTATTTTGCAAGGTGGCATGCATGAGGTCCTAAGAGAACAATTGTCATTTTCTTATTGGACCACCTATTGATTTGCTCTCCAAGTCTCAATTTAGGCTCATGATGTGCCTATGGTCCTAAGGGACACATAAGCCCCTTTTGATGCCTAATGTCATCTTCTAATTGGTTGGCCTTTGCCTTGTTCACCAAGGCTATCTTCTAGGCTCATCATAACCTAAGATTATAGAGGACACCTAAGCTTATGAGTCACCAACTTCTTCTCCAAGGCAAATCTCAAGCCATCGTTGCCAAATCTTCGGATGGACACCTAGGCAAGATGACTCATCCTTGCATTTAATGAGACATTCTAGAATCTCATATATGTCTTCTCTTGATTGGTCCATTTGTCCAAGAGTCCTTTACTTAATTCCCAAGGAAAATCTTTGGTAATCATTAATAAATCTAGAAATATCTATCCAAAGTGGTGAGTCATCCTTCTCATTAAATGAGGAAGTTCTAGAATTTTCTTATATTTTGTCATTTTCTTCATCAAGAAGGCAGCCTAAAGAATTCTATCTTCCAAGTTGGTTTCAAGGCTGGAGGAGGGATCATTAGGTATATTTTGGAAAACCGAATCACATACACCCGAGGTTCGGCCATTATGTCTCATATCTGCCCAAATCGTTCCTTTGGATGGTCAGTCAGCCAATAGGGTCGGTTGTCCTTGGATTGGTTCGAGACCAATCATAAGGCTACTCACGGCCTAGCACTAAGCCAAGGCACTCATGGACCTTAAAATTAGTGAGGGAATAGCTAGGTCTATCCCTGGGCTCATTTCGGTCTGCACTTGATCCACCGATAGGGTTCATAATCGATGCATTATCAATCCATGATCGAACATCACCAATTCGAGATTTTGTTCCAATCACTAAGAATTAAATAGGAAATGGTGCATATTTTTATTGAAAGATGGTCGCATTTGATCAATTCGGATCATCCGTGTATTGGTGCATAACCGGGCAAAATCACCTGCGCACTAGAAACTATGATCCGTTGAATCGACCCATGACCATCTGCCAATCCAAAATCATCTCGTGACCAATCCTCATAATCAAAAAGGCCATCTTATGAGCTAGTGATCCTAACCCATTGGTATGGTTAGTAGAAAATTCGGAGCCAACACCTTGACCAATTCGTGACTGGTTGGTCGATCAGTCTGACCATGACTGATCCGCAATTCCTTGCTGATCGAACCGATCAATCCATGGCCAATGGCTCATGATCAATCCTTTTAGGACCTTATGGTCAATCCTCACGAGGTCGAAATCGAGGATGTTACAAGTCAGGTCCTTCTTTGAAACTAACATGGCCACTTCAGGCCCCAAGTCTATTTTAAGCCCTTAATTGAGAAAATTGGGTATTTTAGGTCTTTATTTGAGACAAGATTCACTTTAAGCTCTTATTTGAGAAATTGAAAACACTCTAGGTCCTTATTTAAAATTTTCTCTCACAAGTATCATCGTGCAATCTCTTATAGAGAACTTGCTTGGAAAATTCGTAGAGAAAAACCCCAACACTCTTCTCGTTTGCTCTATTTTATATTAAAGTAGAATTTTTATCTTTTATGTACATAATATTTCTATCCAAAATAGGAAAAACCTTTTAGTAAATGTACTCAAACTCTACATATTCTCAATAATCTCTAATTTGGTTCGATGTTTGAGCCAAGTTATAGTTCTTTTTATTTATTTCAACTCTCCCAACACCGCGACAAGAACTCAACCATCTCAGACGATCAAGCTCAAGTTAAGCTTAATGTCCATAAAATTCTCCATCATAAGAATTTTCTTCAAGGTCACATTCTCTCTTTACATGTTAATAACATAATAGTATCATACTTAAATGAACTTGATTCTTCAATGATATCTCTAACTTTCATTGAATACCACATCAACCTGATGTAACATGCCAACTTTACCAGCCTAGTGTCATCGACAAAACCATTGTGTCTCCTAACAACACCTTCCAACTTATAGCATAACTAAAGAAGGTAAAGGCCCCATTACATAAAAATGGACCACCTTTTAGGTTCCTCACGTTAACCAGAGTCTCAACCAAATTATCGCGACACAACCTGAATTGCATCCTCCAAAACATAACCTAA
Organism: Eucalyptus leucophloia subsp. euroa; assembly: GCA_017140325.1. NCBI lineage: Eukaryota > Viridiplantae > Streptophyta > Magnoliopsida > Myrtales > Myrtaceae > Eucalyptus > Eucalyptus leucophloia. Next base: position 26,838,950 of record CM029471.1, read on the forward strand.
CGTCTATCCTCCCTAACAAACCAAGAGGATCCACTTCACAACATCATAATGTACACCTGGGATAGCTGTATACATTTTCTTGACTACATGTGATCAAGTGGAATGCAATCCACGGCATAACTTAGACAACCAACGTTACTTTCATGTGAAGCATGGGATAGGAGTGTCACCTCCATCCCCATACATAGTGAAAGACAATATAATTATCATATGCAGTAAGTGGACTGCTTACGAAATTTCTTAATTGCATGTTGTGTTAGAAAACATTCCTATGGAATTTTGATGATTCTAAACTATCCTTGCTTTATAATACCTATTAGGTTTTATGTAGATGTTCATGGTGATATTTTAAAGACTTTAATGATATCCATGATTGCTTGAAGAGCTCAGCAAAGACTAGCTACAGTGATGTAGATTTCGATAGGAGGTAAACAAGCGAGACATGACGAATTGTTTATAAGAACTTGGAAGGACCATGGTCACTTTGTTAAGTCTTTGGAAGTTGATACTCATTTGTATTCGAAGTAGAATTGCAAGTCATTATTATAGTTTATACATGAACAGCATCAAGATACTGGTGATAAAATACACATGCTAACCATGAGCATGGATGTGTGCTGATACTGAGTCATTGTGATGCCGTTGCTACGTTCATCTAAAGATGATTGTTAGAGACAAAGATTATAGCAGTTGGCAATTGAAAACATCACAATAGAAGAACTCAAAATCGTTAAAGAGCAATTGACAGCTTTTGTCGGACTATTAAAGTACTTGACAATGTGACAAAATGAGCAAACTCCATTTTGGGAAAAGCATGCTAATGTCTGAGGTAAAGGATTGTATGGGCAATCCATTTTTAGACAAAACTTACTAACGAGTCTTAACGGTTCTTTACACCTTAAGACCATCATCAATGGGAAGATTGAGGATGTCTATATATATAGAAGGATCAATGTGTTGGAGTTAACAATACAACCTAGAAGGAAGTGAATAAATTGAACGAGAACTACAAAGAACTTTTACGGAATATAACAAGTTAAACTTCACTAGCAGTAAAAACATATTAATATAATCTGGTGCGGTACTAATGAATTTCTATTGATATTAATGAACAAGTAATGCTGATAGTGAAGATATATAGGATGGCACGTAGAAATTTATAGCGGTTTGACTTTATCCCTAAGCTTACGTCCACTCTCCACAACTAGCATGCACAACAAGGCAGAAATCTACTAGTATTCTTCAAAGCAAGTTATAATCAACAAGTGTTGCTCCTATCAACTAATAAATCATACTATCATATCACAACTACTGCTCTTCCATTTATACTTAACTTTATCACGATTACAACTCAATAGCACCTCACGAAGATATAATCATCAACACATAGTCATTATCAATAAAAACAAAATAAAGAAGAACACTAAAATAAATAAACTAGATTTGTTCATCTCCACCCACCCCCACTACTTCTCTTGGACCAAATATATAGCCATCTAACTTTGGATAATCATTTCCAACTCAACTCCATGAAGTAGCCATTTGTTCTACCATCGTTAGCAGTAGAACGTCTCTGTCATTCACTAGTATCATAACGATTCTCTCTAATGGTGACGGTTTTCCTAAACTAGTAAGAGTCTGTTTTCTATTGATTATTATTATAACTACTCCTGATCAACTCTAATGGTCCTAATGCAAATCCCAAGCTTTTGTAATAGGCATATTGGTGTTATTACTATTTCAATTAGATGAGCATGTGAACATTATTGTCCAAATTTCAATATCTACATTGTCCCTTATCCATAATAAAGATTGTAGATTAACAATAGTCTATTGATGCCACTGACTAAGGAAACCATGTGGAATGACATGCAAAATCTAATGATCCTCTTAACTTCATCAACTTCCAAAGACTTCCAAGAATATCGACATTCCTTGCGTTTCATTTTCTTCACTAATTGACTAAATTAGCATTCACAAACTTCCAAGGACATCATCATTCTCACTAATTCCTCATCTTCACTGAACTCACTAAGGTCATTAGTATTATCATAGTCTTCCCCCATCATAAAAAGAACTGCTAATGCTAACAATATACTACTCTGAAAATCTATAACACTACTCCTGATTGCAATCTAATCTTCCGGTCCTTCCAAGCATGCTGATAATTATGTTCTATAGCTGTTCATCCACATGAACTTCTAATCTCTACTAAACATCCCTATTATATACTTATTCACAAGTGCAATCATTCCAAGCTTCAATGAACATCATAGTTCTGGACTTGTTCATTATTGCCAAGATCCATCGTACTATTCACCTTATCATAGTCCTTATAAGCCATATGAACATCCATGTTCTTCTTGACTTGTTCCCCCTTAATCAAGGTCCTTCACCTTGTTTACATTTGTAGAGATCTAACTAGCTTATGGAAATCTCAACTCCTAATACATTTTTCACCTCATATATCAGTAGTGATCCTTCTACATTGGCAGAGCATTTCCAATAGTGGCAGAGCACTCTTCATATTTGTGACATCCTGGGTTCGACCTACAAGAAATGATGTGAATGTGAATCCGATATGCTAGTGGCAAGGATAAGTCGTAACACCCTCAATTCTAAGCTCATAAGGATTGGCCATAAGGTCCTAAAAAGGATCAACCATGGGCCATTAGCCATGGATCAATCAGTTCAATCGGCAAAGAATCACAAATCAATCATGGTCAGACCAACTGACTGACTAATCGGTCACAAATTGGATGAGGTGTCGGCCGTGATTTTCTACCAACCATATTGATGGGATAGGATCACCCACTCATAAGATAACTTTTTCATCACGAAGATCGGTCACGGGATGATTTTGGATCTACAGATGGTCATGACCGGTCATAATGCTCGACCGTGGGTGATTTCGCCCGGCTATGCACCGATACACGGACAATTTGAATTGATCAAATGCGATCATCTTCCAACCGAAAATACACCATTCCCTATTTAATTCTTATTGATTGGAAATGAATCTCGAATTGGTAATGTCCGATTGTGGATTGGTAATGCACCAACCATGAGCCATACAGATAGATTAGTTGCCAACCGGAATGAGCTTAAGGATAGACCCAACTATTCTATCACTAATTCTAAGGTCCATGAGTGTCTTGGCTTAGTGCTAGACCATCCAAAGAAACGGTTTGGGTGAGCATGGGACGTGATGGTCGAATCTCGGATGTACGTGATTTGGTTTTATGAGGTGTACCTAATGATCCCTTTCTTGGCCCCGGAACCAACTTAGATGACGGAACTCTCTAGACCACTTTCTTGATAAAGAAAATGACAATGTGGAATTCTCTAGAACAACTTAGCTTCTTCATGAAGGAGGTTGACTTATAATTCCAACTAGATTTTTCTAGATTTGGCCACAATTACCAAAGATCTACCTTGGGGATCAAGCAAGGAGTCTAGGCGAAATGTCCCAATGAAAAGAAGACATCTTGAGCAAATGATGCTAGCTTGTGGCCTAAATGCTAGCTCATCTTTTAGAGTACCACTTGTGGATAATGACTTGTCCCTTAATAATGAGTAAAGTGCTCTTGTGACCCAATGAAATGGAGAAAAATAAGGCTTCAATTAATGACACTAGGTCATTAGATCTCCACCTCATAAGCCCAGGTGTCTATCTGAATATTTGGTAATGACGGCTTGAGATTTGCCTTGGAGAGGAAGTTGGTAATTCATGTTTAGGTGTGCTCTAGAATCTTTGGCTATAATGACCCTAAAATATAGCTTTGGTGAACAAGGAGCCAACCAATTAAAAGGGGACATGAGGCATCAAAAGGGGCTTATGTGTCCTTTAGGACCATAGGCACATCATGAGCCTAAAATTGAGCCTTTGAGCCTAAGTTGAGCCTTTGAGAGCTAGCCAATAGATGATCCAATAAGAAGATGTCAAGTATTCACTTAGGATCCTAGGCATGACACCTTGCAACTTAGGCTTGCCACCTCAATGCCATAGCCGTGCCACTCTAAGAAACATGATTGGACCGCTTGGATGAGTAATGATGAGGTTGGTGCCTATAAATAGATGGAGGCCCCATTCATTTTCCATCATTGGAACCCCTTTGCCATTCACACACCATTCTCCCCTTTCTCTCCTTTCTCTTAGCCTTGTACCATTGCCCTATCAAGTTATCCAAGCTATTTCTCAAGGTTTGCCCAGGTAAGTAAGATCCTTATGTCTCCTCTAAGGTGGTAGTCTCCATTGTTGAGTCTAGTTAAGTGTTCACCCATCAAGTTGTGGGTACGATGTTGGATCTTTTATATGGTTTTGTTCATGTTTGTGCTTGAACGTGTACTTGTGTTGTTCACGCCCAAAATGAGGCTGAGGTTCGTAAGAGTTGAGTTCATTGCAAGGCAAGGTCACCTCAAGCCATAAGGCCTTGGTTTCGACATAGATAGGATGCCTGGTACAAGTCTCGCTTGGTGCAGGGGTCGCCTAAGGCTGCAAGGTCCTGAATCAACATTAAGGCATGTCAATCTTATGCCTTGATCGGTACGGGGATCGCCCAAATCCACGAGGTCTTGGTAAGACACCAAGCATACTAATTTTTATAGTCCAAGTGGACATGGGGACTTTGGCTTGGCATTAGATCAAACCACAAGCCAAGAGTCATTTTCGATGCATGTGTATTCACATCGGGTAGAAGCTGAGATCCGTCAGGCTTGGGACTGTCACTAAAGCGAGGTGTACCCAAGCATCAAGGTCTTGGATTGGTATTGAGACATACTGTTTTTTAGCCTTGTCCGGTGTGGAGTGCTAAGTGATTGATTTAAGTTACGGACCAAAGATCGTTCCTGACATATTTGCTAGTAAAGTATAAGAAACTCATGACACACATGAATGAATGAGCTTGCTTTTAAGCCATGCAAGTGTCGGCTAAGAGAAATGATAAGAACCAGCTTGTATGATGCATTTATGCATGCACTTAAAGAGGAAAAAGCATCCGTCGTCACATAACATTGGCGGCGATGCCTTGTTCATTGAACGGGATGGTCTAGTTGAGCCAGGATGCTTGGGTTTGAGCCTAGATGCCTTGGGTAAGCTAGCTTCAGGATGCCTTGGTTGAGCCAGGATGCCTGAGTAGAGCTCGAATCCTTGGTGAGCTAGCGCCAGGATACCTCAGTTGAGTTGGGATGCCCTGGTTGAGCTAGGATGCTTAGCTTGAAACTGGATGCCTCGGTTGAACCGAGAAGGCTTGGCTGAGCCACGATGATGGTAAACAAATTTGCATGAGTGCCGATATATGCATAAGTGTGATATGTTGATATATTTATTGATAAGTCAAAGGTAAGTATGCATTGAAGCATGTTGCTATGGACACATGTAGTCAAGGATAGCAACAAGTTTGCTATTTATCCATCATCGACATTGCATTGTGAGTATTGTACTTGCTAGGCTTTAATGATGATAAGATGCTTTCCTAGTAGAGAACTAGGAATTTTACTTATTAAGTTTCCCAAAAACTTATCCCTCATCTTTCAGTCTCGTAGGTATGGAAGTCTCACGTCAGTGTTGGGAGTTGTAGTCACGCTAAAGGATATAGGATTTCCCTTGGCCTATGTGAAAAACTTATACTGTGATGTAAAAAGAAAATAAGGCCTATAGAGAAATGGCTTGTAAAAGTACTGTTATAATATAAATTAATGTGTTTTGCTTGATGTAGGTCCCAATCTTCTAGCTGTTGTTTGTCTAGAGAGTTAATTGTTCACGTTTCTACATGTGGATGACAACAAGATAAAAAGAATCAGGCCGGCAACGGGCCTAGGACATCACAAAAATAACCCTTACCGCTCAAGACCTTGGAGATGGAGTTGGGGTCATGACATAAGCCATGGATCGTCCTAGGATTCAACCATATGCTGATTATGGATTGATCAAACGAACGATTATGGACCAATCCCATGGCCACGATCATGGACCTGAGCTGTTCAATCCATGGGCGACTACTCAACCGTCGTGGTTGATCGAGAGATGGTCACAACCACTATGGATCAGCCGATGATCATGGATCAATCCAAATGGTCATGCACCATTCGCAGGTATTCCACTAAGTTATGCAACAGTCGTGGGTGACCATGATTCGACTTAATATGATCATGTGTCTGGCATAAATATGATCGATCCTGAATAGCCACATGACAATAGGGAGTCAGCCTGGATGAAGCCTACGGCCGATCTAGGATCCGATCCAACCGACCGAAGTTGATCTAAGGGCTGGTCATTGAGTCGCGCCCTAGGCTACAAATCTAGCCAAGAAAGGAAACTTTGCCTACGACACCTACATTGAGGGAGGCTTAGTTGTGAATCTCGGGTGTGTCAGATGGTCGTTAGGGGATGTACACAAAAAGCCCTGCCGGTCCTAGTTGCATTTTCAATGGCCTATTTCTTCATGATTTCCATGCTGCCAAGAAATGGACAAAATGTAATTCTCTAGAACACCGTAGCTTCTTCATGAAGGAGGGTGACTCACCATTTCACCTAGATTTTTCTAGATATGGTATTACCAATGATTCGCCTTGGGGATTAAAGAAAATATTCAAGTCAAATGTCCCAATAAAAATATGACACATTTGAGCTAATTATGGCTATCCTATAGCCTTGATGTCACCTTGTTTTTTAGAGTGCCACCTATTCATAATGAGTTGTCCCCTTAATAATGTGCTAAGCGCTCATGTGGCCCATTAAAGGGGAGACAAGTAAGGCCTTAAATGATGGCACTAAGTCATTATATCTCCACCTCATAAGACTAGGTATCCACTCGAAGATTTGGTAATGAGGGCTTGAGATTTGCCTTGGAGAAGAAGTTAGTAATTCATGCTTAAGTGTCCTCTAGAATCTTAGGCTATAATGACCCTAAAATATAGCATTGGTGAACAAGGCAAGAGCCAACCAATTAGAAGAGGACATTAGGCATCAAAGAGGCTTATGTGTCCCTTAGGACCATAGGCACATCATGAGTCTAAATTGAGCCTTGGAGAGCAAGCCAAGAAGTGGTCCGATAAAAAGATGTCAAGTGTTCTCTTAGGACCCTAGGTGTGCCACCTTGTAAACTAGGCTTGCCACCTTGATGACATAGTCATGCCACTTAAAGAAATGTGATTGGGCCACTTGGATGAGTAATAATAAGCTTGGTGCCTATAAATAGGAAGGGCTTCCATTCATTTCCATCATTTTAAGCCCCTTTGGCATTCACGCCCATTCTCCCCTTCTATTCCTTTCTCTTGACCTCACACCACCAACTCATCAAGCTATCCACGCTAGTTCTTGAGGTTTGCAAAGGTAAGTAAGATTTCTCATTTCCCTTTAAGAAAGTAGATCCCATCGTTGAGGCTAGTTAAGTTCTCACCCGTCAAGCCACGAGTGGTGTGCGATGTCTTTTGTTCAACCTTGCTTGCTATTGAACATAGCCATGTGTTTGAGTCATTTATATTCGGAATGAACTCAAGGTTCATTCGGATTGAGTTCATTGCAAGACAAAGTCGCCTAAGCTATAAAGCCATGGTTTTGGCATAATAGGATGCTGGGTCCAAGTCTTGCTGGGTGTAGGGATCACCCAAGGCTGCAAGATCCTAAATCAACATTAAGGTGTGCCAATTTTATGCCTGGATTGATACAGGGATCACCAAAATCCACAATGTCTTAGTAGGGCACCAAGCATGCCGATTTTTATAGCATGAATGGATGCAGGGACTTTGTACTTGGTGTTGGTTCAAAGTGAGCCAAAGGTCATTCTCAATACATGTGTATTCACATTGGGTTGAAGCCAAGATCCATCAAGCTTAGGATCGTCACTAAAGCGAGGTGTATCCAAGTCTCGAGGTCTTGGGTTAGTATTGAGGCATACCGTTTCTGAGCCTTACCTAGTACAGGAATCGGCACTAAGTGATTGATTCAAGTTACAGACCAAAGATCATTCTCGACATATTTGGTAGTGAAGTACAAGAAATTCATGATACATACAAATGAATGAGCACACCTTCGAGCCATGCATGTGTCGGCTAAAATAAAATATAAGAATCGGCTTGTATGATACATTCATGCATGCACTTAAAAAAGGAAAAAGTGCCTGTTGCCACACAACGTTGTCGACGGTGCCTCATTCATTGAAGGGGATGCCTCGATTGAGTCGGGATGCCCTAATTGAGCCAAGATGCTTGAGTTTTGAACCCAAAAGCCTCAGGAAGCTAGCCTTGAGAAGCCTCTATCGTGCCAAGATGCCCTGCTCAAGCCAGGAAGCCTAGCAAGAAGCTAAAAGCCCAAATCAAGCCGGGAGGGCTTGGTCGAGCTAGGACAACACTAAATGAATGTGCATGAGTGCCGGTTATGCATAAGCATGATATATTGATGTGTGCATTGAAGTATGTTGTCATGGATATCTACATGGATATCTTAATGTATTCGAGATGTATCAATAAGTTTCTATTGATCTACCATCAACAATGTTTGTGAATGTTGTACTTGCTAGGCTTTGATGATAGATGCTTTTATAGTAAAGAACTAGGAATTTTACTTACTGAGTTTCTCCAAAACTCACTCCTTTATCTTTCAGTCTTGTGGGCATGGAAGTCTCAAGTCAGTATTGGGAGCTGCAATCATGCTAGAGGAGATAGGAAATTCCCCTGGCCTATGTGAAAAATTTAGTGTGATGTAAAAAGAAAAGATGGCCCATAAAAAAAGGGTTTGTAAAATACTATTATAATATAAACTAGTGTGTTCTATGTGATGTTCGTCCCAGTCTTCCAGCTATTGTTTGTCCGAGGAGTTGTTTATTCACATTACCACATATGCATGATAACAAGAATAAAAAAAAAAAATCAAGATGGCGACAAGTTTGAAACGTCACGAAAATAACCCCGCCACTCAAAACCTTGGAGATGAAGTTGGGATCATGACAGTTTTTGGTATCAGAGCGAGGTTATTACTTGGAGTGATGAGGTGTACTAGGAATTGTGGGATAGTTCGTTAGGAAAAACATTACATGTATATGCTTGTCTTGTTTGATGGATTTTCCTAACGATAAATTGGAACTACTAATATTTTCTTGTGCTCATAGAGAAAACATCCCTAGATTTCCTGTAGTTGTCCTATTAATAGACAACATGAGTGCTCGAGATTAGCTGACTTCGAAAGGAAAGTCGAAATATGACCTCCAACTAGATGAAATTCTGCAAGCTTTTACAACCATTGAAAGCCTTATGGATAAGCAAGCTCAACAACAAGTAGCCTTTGCTCTTATTAATGCGTCTACAAGTGGAAACAAAAAATGGAAATGGCAGATGCCTTATGCAAGGACTAGTTGAACAATTCTCAAAGCTATGACCCCCAAAGTTTTTCGGGATGGGAGATCCCAAAGAAGTTGAAATCAGAGTGGCGCAGTGGAAGCAAGGCTGAGCTAAAGCATCCAGCAAAGTATTGGCTTCACTCCTTTCGAGGCATTATACTATCAAGCTTACAAACTCTAGTCCATTGGAATAAGGTCGGGAAAAAGGAAGTCACTCATCCAAAGTTAGTCCAACCCATGGCAAACACCATGCATGTAAGTAAAGATAGGCTTAGAACTTCCCAAGGAAAATAGAAAAGTTATGCAGATAGAGAATGAAAACCTCTAGAATTTCAGGTAGTTGATCATGTTTTTCTCAAAATATCACCCCTGAAAGGTGTGTCTCGCTTTGGAGAAAAGGGAAAACTGAGCCCTCAGTACATAGGACCATTTGAAATCCTAAAAAGGATTGGGAATTTGGCCTATTGGTTGGCATTGCTGCTGAAATGCTCAAACACATTATGTGTTTCATGTATCTATGTTGAAAAAGTATAAGCCTGATCCAACACATGCGCTAAACTTCGATGAGAATGAAGTATATGACAGAGGGTTGTATGTTGAAGAGCAAGTACAAATCGTGGATCGAAGAGAGCAAGTAATAAGAAATAAGGCCATTCCCTTAGTAAAAGTTCTATGGCAATACCATGGGATGGAAGAGGCCATGAAATGGAAGTACCCATATCTATTTCATGAATCAAAAACATTTTGAAATTTCGGGGACAAAATTTTTTAAAGGGGGGAAGTTGTGACATCCCGGTTTCGACCTATGAGAATAGATGTGAATCTAGTGTGCTAGTGGCAAGGATAAGACATGGATCATCCTAGAATTCGACCATATGTTGATTATGGATCGATCAAAAGAACAGTCGTGGACCAATCCCATGACCACGATCATGGACTCGAGTGGTTCGATCAATGGGCAACTACCCGACCGGCAGAGTTGATCGACATGGGTCGGTCCAGACGATCATGCACTTGTCGCAGGTGATTCCACTCGGTCATGCACCGGTCGTGGATGACCATGATTTGACCCGATATGATTGTGTGTAAGGCATAAATATGATTGATCTCGAACAATCACGTGACAATAGGGAGACAGCTTAGATGAAGCATATGGCCAATCTCGAATCTAATCCAACCAATCGAAGTCGATCTAGGGGCTGGTTGTTGAGTCACGCCTTAGACCACCAATCGAGCCAAGAAAGGGAACTTTGCCTAGTACACCTACACTGAGGGAGGCTTTGTGACATCCTGAATTTCAAATTCTATTTATAATTGAATAAGTAGGGCTTTTCATTGATGCACCTATAGTTCTTTTCTCTGAGTTGGCCACTCATGAGATAACTAGTCTATTAAGTGAAACCGTTAAAAAATCTAAACGCAATAGACTTAAGTATTCAACCAAGAATCAACTGCTCGATCATGCTAATTTGCAATGGTCATTATGGCATTGTCAAAATTGATTAGAGACTGAAGATAGGTCGATTCGATAGAGATATGCGATTAATATGTGGGTGATTCCACATAATTGCAAAATTCTCGTCAAATGGCACTAGATCAATTTTTCTATCCTTGTGCCCGTATTTGAAACCTCGCGATTTTCACAACAACCGAGAGTCGTCAATGTGTCGAAGATGTACAATATGGCTTGAAAATAATCGACCACAAATCAAATGCGCTAAAAATTCATAAAAGCTACTCGGTTGGTTAGGTTAAGCTAAAATCGCGTCAGATTGAAATTAACTGCAAATTTGAACTTAATTTCAAAAATTGAAAGTTCTGTCATATTACGATTGATTTTAAGAACATCAACTCATCCTCCGAAGAATTTTCGACAAGTTCGAGATTTTTACAGAAAATCAATTCAAACAATTCAGAAAGCAAAGGAAATTTGAATGGGTCAAATTGAATGGATTTTTGGCCTCCAAAGCGAGCTAATTGGTGAAGGGAAATTGTGGAATTATGTGGGCTTCCTCCTTGGCAAAATTTGGTCGTCAATTGGAGAGATTTGTTAAGAAATTGAATTTCAGACATTTCGGGAAAGGGAAAAGAAATTCGGATGGTAGAGAAAGTGGTCAATTTTGCTGTCCAAAGTTGATTAATTGGTGGAAATTATGTGCAAGAAAGTAATAGGGGACCAAGGGGATAGGTATGTGGATTTTTGGGGGACCAAGCATTGATTAATTGGGATATTTTGCTTTGACTCTTCCCCCCATCCATGGCTTCTCTCGCACAACAAGCAACCAACCTCCCTTCGCGACTTTTGCTTCTCCATTTTCAATTTCTCCTTCAGTCTCTACTCTCCTTTCATTTTCTCCCTTCGAAGCCCCACTCCTTCACGTGGATTTCTGCAGCTCCACTATCAATTGTCTTCTCCATCAATTCTTCTTTCATGCTAGTCAACTCCAGCGGTTAGTGGACCACGGCCTTCACGCCAGTGATGCCACCTGTCCCGACATCCATCCCCTTCCATTCCTCTCCCTCCCTTTCTCGCAATTGCCGCACCTTGATTCCTCATGGCTTTGTTCCACCAAGTCAAACTTCCCAGCAAGCCTCTCCTATGTTGACTTTGCAAGCTCCATCCTCCTTCGTCCGCGACTTCATTCCTTGCCAGTGCCTCTTCGTGACTTCATCGCCTCGCACCACGCTGTAGCTCCCTTTCTCCCTTTTGATTCCAGCGACGTCTTCTGCAGCCACCACCCACTGTAACTCCCTTTCAAACCCACCAGCAAACAAATTGTCCACCTCACACCTCCAGTCCAATTAACCTCAATCGTGACCAGTAGCTCCCTCAAGTCAAGACTGAGCCACCAACTTCGCTGTGGGCTTGTTGGGCTTTTTTAGCTCGGTCCAAGCTCCCTTCGACACTACCATAGGCCTAATTTTCGACCGCCGTCGTCGTGAATTAGTTTTCGCGCTAAATTGGTGAGTTTATGCACTAAACTCTCATTAGGGTATTAATGACGTTTAAGGGGTGTTTAGATTAAATTAAGAATTAATTTAGGTTAGTTAGATTAGTGATTTAGGTGGTTAGAAATTGTAATCAGTTAGTTTATTGTATGTCCTTGTAGTTAGAATGGTTAGGATAATTTAATTAGTTCAATAGGTGGTTAGATTAGCAATTTTTAGCCTAAGTTTGTATTTATTGAACTAATATGTATTTATTTAACTAAATTTGGAAATTATTTAATTATTTAATATTTTTCGAAAATTAGACTCAAATAGCTGGTGACCAAAATTTTGTGCTAATTGCAATTATGTGGTTAATTTCTGTAATTGAGTGTTAAATTGTATAAATTGAGTGGTGATTGTAATTTTGAGTATTTAATTCAAAATTTGGAAATTTTGGTAATTGTCCAAAAATTACCAGGTGTCAGGTTTAAACACCGAAAATGGTTTTAAATACTATATCAAATAGTGGGATTTGAAAAAGGGAGGTTATTAGTTTTTTGGGTTCAATCTAAGCGTGTACCCACACACGAGTATTTTACCATGTATTTTTAATACGAAAAAAATATGTTAAGTTCACTATTTTAATTGAGGTATTTGAATGCAATGCACGGTGTCCTGGCCGAGATCGAATAGTCGTGTGTTAGCTAAGAGAACCTGTCCCCAAAATGAGTCAAGTTGATGTGCCCCTATATGGGATGCCCCTGGACAATGAAAACCGGTCGTAATAGATTCTGGACCTATGCTCCTTTGATAAAGCCGTCTAGTAGAGATGTTACCCTACTTAATAGGGTGAGACGAAACCTGGCTACGCCAGAAGACCGCCGAACGTCGAGTAGGCCGTGCCCGTGGGGCAGAGATCAAATCTAGAAACGCATGAGTAATTTAGTTAAATGCGTCCGGTTATGGGGAAAAATTATGTGACACAGTACGGGACGTGTCATAACGATTTTGCCTTATAACCAGGACCCTTGTGCTTGGTTGAAATTGAGTGTGGCGTTCCAGTTGATGAGCTTATTTGCTGCTCATGCTTTTATGGTTGTCTGTGATATAAATTATGTTGACCTGCAGGGAAGATCTGAGATGAGGTAATTCTCTATGATTATGTGGTTGTGTGGGTAGGACGTCTCTAGGCATATTACCCTTCTAATCGGGGTCTAAAGTGTGAATTCGCTGAGATTTATATCTCACCCCATCATGGGCTCAATTCTTTTCAGGACTGTAGAGTTGAGGACCTGAAGCCGAGGACTAAAGAGCTTAGAGTTAGAGTCTTCATAGTTCCTTTTTGATCTAGACTTCTAGGCATAGATCTTTTTGGTAGACTTTTGTATATGACTCAGTGTGTATATAAAAGAGTGTTTTGTTTGTGAATCTATATTTCCTGTTTTTCTATCCCATGCTGTTACTGTTAAGGGATTTGTTTATTCGCTTCCATATGTGCAGTAAAATGAATGGGTTGATAACTCGTCCTAAGAAGTCACAATTTAATTAACCACCGAGGCATGGGCATGCGCTCAACGTTCAGGATGTGACATCCCCGCTGAAGTGGTATTAAAGCTGGTGATAGTCGGAGTGATAAGGTGCAATAAGTTATGGGATAGTTAATAGGAATGTCATTTATTTCATGCTAGTGCATGTCATTGATAGCCGGTTGGTAGATTGTTTTGTGAGGATCACTCAGCTTCTAATTTTGTGTGGAATTGGAAGGTAGGTTTATGTAAAGAATCTGCGCTATGAGTGATCAAGAGCAAAGGACTCCTAGAAAGCAAACCATTAGACCTGTTATTTGGAGTAGGACGCCGACAAGGGTCGGTACCCAAGGAGGTCGTGGTAGAGTGCCAACTCAGACTAGTGCTAGTGGAGTAGCACCGCCTCCTGTTGGTGCTAGGGCAGCAACCCCTGGTGATCCTAGGATCGAAAGGATCATGCAGGTGCTTGAAGCTATGAGAGCACAAATGGGGCAATAGGTCCAGAATTAAGCTGTCGTCACCACTACTTCAGCCACCGCTACAGCCGCCGCTATCGCAATCGCCACTACTGCCACTAATGCCGCCACTAACGTTGCTACTGCTGCCACAGCCGTTGCCACACCTGCTGCCACACCTACCGAAGTTCCAGCTAGGAAAGTAGTAGTGGAAAGAGAGAGAGACCTATGCATAAGCTCGTTAAGAAGTTTTTGAAGTTGAACCCACCGAGGTTCACCGAGGCAAGAGATCCCAAAGCTACTGCTCTCTGGATTCAAGACTTAGAAAAGGCCTTTGCACTGCTGAGGCGCACTAAAGAGGAAAAGGTCATCCTTGTAATCTATCAATTGCAAGGAATTGCAAGCACTTGATGAAGAGCCACTAGAGGTATAGTGTTCCCGGAAGGTGTAGTTCCAGAGTGGAATGCCTTCGTTGAAGTATTCAACGATAAATACTTTTCTGATAGTGCTAGGGAACTGAAGATGGCGGAATTTCAGCACCTCCACCAAGGTACAATGACTGTGGATCAGTACAAAGCGAAGTTCGCTGAGCTGTCGTAATACGCCCCTAAACAGTTTAAAGATGGGCTCAGACAGGAGTTAAGGAGTCCATTGGTGCCATTCAATTTGAAATATTACAATGGCATGTATGAACGAGCCCAGTTGATAGAGAGAGACCAGAACGAACGAGCCACTGCATTTGGGTCGCAGTTTGGTTCAAATAGGGATGGGAATCGATCTGGGAAGAGACCGATGACTAAAGGAAGGTATTTGATTTTGCCCAACAGGAAGGGTGGAATAAGAAAATTAACGACTAAATAGAATGGTGCGTGTCGTTTTAGCGAAAGACGGCATGGATCAGCCCCGTGCCATTCTAGGCCGAGTGCTTGTTGTAAGTGTGGTCAACAGGATCACATGGCCAAGAATTGTCCTAGAAGACCGATGGGACTGCCGCAGTTGCCGCCACCACCATCGATGGGTCAAAATTGAAGATATGCGCCCCCGAATGCACAGCAAGGTGGATTGAACAAGCCTCCAACTCAAGGAATGACGTACGCTATCACGAGAGGACAAGCAGAAGACGCGTCTGATGTGATTATAGGTACTGTTTCGTTGAACGACCACGCTTCTTATTCTTTATTTGACCCTGGTGCAACTCATTCATTTATAGTTGAGTAATTTGTTAAGCTAGTAGAATTGATTCCTGAGTTGTTGGAGTCAGTGGTTAGCATATCGACACCATTAACGGATAAGGGGTTAGCTACAATGGGTTGTCCTAGTTACAAGTTAGTGATTGGTGAGCGAGAGGAGAGGATCAATTTGATAATCCTAGCCATGTATGATTTCAATGTGATAATTGGCATGGACTGGCTCACCAAGCAACGAGCTAAGATGGACTGTTATTATAAAATGATTTAGTTTAACTCATTAGCGGGTGAAAGTTTCGAATTTATTGGGAGTCGAGGAGGACCCTCGATTACCTTAATCTCATTCCTTAAGGCAACTCATTTGTTAGATGGGGGTTTCCAAGATTACTTAGCGACTTTCGTGGATATGACAATTGAGGAACTGAAAATTGAAGACATCACTGTAGTGCAAGAATTTCCAGATGTGTTCCCGAAAGAATTGTCAGGTTTACCGCTAGAGAGGGAGATAGAGTTTGTAATTGAGCTAGCTCCCGAGACAGAGCCAATTTCTAAGGCTCCTTACCGAATGGCGTTGTCAGAGTTGAAAGAACTAAAGGTGCAAATGCAAGAGTTATTAAATAAGGGATTCATACGTCCCAATGCATCACCTTGTGGAGCACCAATTTTGTTTGTGAAAAAGAAAGATGATTCGTTGCGTTTGTGTATCGACTACTGTCAACTCAATCAGGTAACGATCAAGAACAAGTATACACTGCCGAGGATCGACGACTTATTTGATCAGCTGCAAGGAGCATCGATATTCTCTAAAATCGACTTAAGGACGAGTTATCATCAGCTGAGGATCAAAAAAGAGGACATACCGAAGTCAGCATTTCGTACTCGATACAGCCATTATGAGTTCAATAACTACTTTTATGGATTTGATAAATCGAGTGTTCAAAGAGTACCCGGATCAATTTGTGATTGTGTTCATCGACAATATCCTGGTGTACTCGAGAAGTCCAAAGGAGCATGAAGGGCATTTGAGTGGTAATGTAGACACTGAGGAACCATGGATTATACGCTAAATTAAGCAAGTGCGAGTTTTGGTTGACTCGTATTGCTTTCCTAAGTCACGTGATTTCAGGCAAAGGAATCTTTGTGGACTCAACCAAAATTGAAGCAGTTATCAACTGACCAAGACCGATAACAGTGACAGAGATCAAAAGTTTCTTAGGTTTAGCTGGGCATTACAAAAGGTTTGTGGAAGGGTTTTTGGCTTTAGCTTCGCCGTTGACTCAACTACTAAAGAAGGAAGAGAAATTTGTGTGGACAGATAAGTGCGAGTGTAATTTCTAAGAACTTAAGTAGAAGCTGACTACCGCACATATGTTAATGATACCATCTAGTCCTGGAGGGTATGAGATCTATAATGATGCGTCATTTAGAGGACTGAGTTGCATGCTAATGCAACATGGTAGGGTTATTACATACGCGTCCCATCAGTTGAAACCTCTTGAGTTGAATTACTCAACACATGACTTAGAACTTGTAGTGATCATCTACGCTCTAAAGATTTAGAGACATTATTTATGTGGAGAAAGATTCTAAATTTTCACTGACCATCAAAGTCTCAAGTACATATTCTCTTAGAATGAGTTGAATACGAGACAGCATCGCTAATGGAACTCTTGAAGGACAATAATTGTGATATTTTGTATCACCCTGGAAAAGCGAATAAAGTCACAAATAGGCTAAGTCGGAAGTCTCCAATTGTGCATATGATGGTTAAAGAGGGTCTTACTCAAGAGAGCTCGAGATTCGACTTTCAAGTTTGAGGTAGACCACCTCTCAAATCTTATGGCCACCCTCAAAATTGAACCGGAAGTGCAAATTAGGATCAAGACGCTTCAGTTGACAGACCCAGAGATTCAAAAAAATCCTACAAGAGGATACTGAAAAGAGAAAAACTGATTTCCAAATTTCTGATGACGGAACACTAAGGTTCCAAGGACAATTGTGTGTACCTGACGATGCAGCACTTAGGGAAGAGATTTGTCAAAAGCTCATCGTAGCAATTACAGTATTCATCTTGGAAGTTCAAAGATATATCAGAATCTACATCAACACTATTGGTAGTCTGGTATGAAGGCGGATATTGCCCAGCATGTCGCCAAATGTCTGATGTGTCAGCAAGTGAAGGCACAGCATTGTAAGCCGAGAGGACTTCTGCAACCTCTCGAGATTCCCAAGTGGAAATGGGAGCACATCACGATGGATTTTGTAATAGGTTTACCAAGGAGTCAGAGGGATAATGATTCTATTTGAGTAGTGGTCGACAGACTGACGAAGTCGGCTCACTTCATCGCAGTACGAAAGAACCTTGATTTGGATAGGTATGCAAAGTTGTATGTGCGTCAGATTGTTCATCTACATGGAGTGCCGGTGACGATTACTTCAAACTAAGACCCGAGGTTTACAGCTACATTTTGGAAAAGTCTACAGATCGCCTTAGGAACGAAGCTGCATTACACTACGACCTATCATCCTCAGACGAATGGCTAGCCTGAGAGGACGATTCAAACCCTCGAAGACATGCTACAAACTTGCGTATTGGATTTCAAGGGAAGCTAGGAGGAGCAGCTTCATCTTATCAAATTTGCCTACAACAACCACTACTAGCAGAGCATTCAATGGCTCCCTTCGAAGCGTTGTCTAGAAAATCGTGTAGAACATCAGTTTGTTGGGATGAGGTCAGAGAACGACAAATCACAGGCCTGGAGTTGGTTCAGCGATCAGTAGATGCAGTTGCCGTCATTAAAGATAGATTAAAGACTGCTCAAAGTTGCCAAAAAAGCTACACAAATAAGCGTCGAAGACCATTGGAATTTCAAGTTTGTGAGCACGTTTTTCTGAAGGTGCCACCAATGAGGGGTACTTTGTGCTTCGACAAAAAGGGAAAGCTGAGTCTGAGGTACGTAAGTCCCTATGAGATTTTGGAAAGAATAGGGATTCTAATGTATCTTCTCGCATTGCTGCCAAGATTGACGCAAGTGCATGACATCTTTTACGTGTCGATATTGAGGAAATATGGACTTGACCCAACCCATGTGCTGAACTTATAAAAGTTAGACGCAGACGACAGAGTGTTATACGTGGAAAGGCCGATTCAGATTGTGGATCGCAAGGAACAAATTATGCGCACCAAGACAATCTCATTGGTTAAAGTGGTCTAGCAACACCACGACACAGAATGAACAACCTGGGAAAGTGAAGATTTGATGAGACGAAAATATTCCCATTTTTTTGTTTAAGGAATTGTAATGGTTTAAATTTCGAGGACGAAATTTTTATAAGAGGGGAAGAGTTGTGACATCCTAAATTTCAGGTTCTATTTTCAATTAAATAAGTAAGGATTTTCATCGACGTGCATATAGTTCTTTTCTCTAAGTTGGCCACTCACGAGATAACTAGTCTATTATGTGAAATTATTAAGAAATCTAAACGCAATAAACTTAAGAATTCGACTAGAAATCGACTATCGACCATACTAATTTGTAAGGGTCATTATGGTACTGTCAAAATCAATTAGAGACTGGAGATAGGTCAATTCGACAGAGGTATGTGATTAGCGTGTGAGTGATTCCACCTAATTGCAAAATTCTCATCGAATGACACTAGATCGATTTTTCTGTCATTTTTGTACTATGTGCCCATATTTGAAATTTTGAGATTTTCACGATAACCGAGAGTCGCCAATGTGTGAAAGATATACAATGTGGCTTGGAAATAATCGACCGGAAATCGAATGCGCTAAAAATTCCTAAAAGCTACCCGGTATGTTAAGTCACGCTAAAATCGCGTTAGATTGAAATTAACTGCGAATTTGAACTCGATTTCAAAAATTGAGAGTTCTGTTATATCACGACTTATTTTAAGAATATCAACTCATCCTCCAAAGAATTTTCAATGAGCTTGGGGTTTTTATGCAAAATCAATTCGGACGATTTGGAAAGGAAAAGAAATCCGGAGGGGGCAAATTGAAGGGATTGTTGGCCTCCAAAGCGAGCTAATTGGTGAAGGAAAACTGTGGAAATTGTGTGAGCTTCCTCCTCAGCAAAATTTGGTCGTCAATTGGAGAGATTTGTTAAAAAAATTGAATTTCGGACATTTCGGAAAAGGGAAAAGGAATTGGATGGTAGAGAGAGTGGTCAATTTTGCTGTCTAAAGTTGATTAATTTGTGGAAATTATGTGCAAGAAAGTAATTGGGGACCAAAGAGATAGGCATGTGGATTTTGGGGGGACTAAGCATTGATTAATTGGGATATTTTTCTTTGACTCTTCCCCCCATCCATGGCTTCTCTCGCACACCAAGCAACTGACCTCCCTTTGCAGCTTCCGCTTCTCCATTTTCAATTTCTCCTTCAATCTCTGCTCTCCTTTCATTTTCTCCCTTCAAAGCCCCACTCCTTCACGCGGATTTCTGCAACTCCACTATCAATTATCTTCTCCACCAATTCTTCTTTCACGCCAGTCAACTCCAGCAATTAGTGGACCGTGGGCCTTCACGCCAGCGATGCCACCTGGCCTAACGTCCATCCCCTTCCATTCTCTCTCTCTCTCTCTCTCTCTCTCTCTCTCGCTGCCGCCCCACCTCGATTCCTCGTGGCTTTGTTCCACCGAGTCAAACTTCCCAGCGAGCCTCTCCGACGTTGACTCCACAAGCTCCATCCTCCTTCATCCACAACTTCATTCCCTACCAGCACCTCTTCATGGCTTCACCGCCCCACACCACGCTACACCTCCCTTTCTCCCTTCCAATTCCAGCGACATCTTCTGCAGCCACCACCCACCATAACTCCCTTTCAGCCCCACCAGCGAATGAACTGCCCACCTCACTTCTCTGGTCCAACCAAGCTTAGCCGCAACCAACAGCTCCCTCAAGTCAGTTTCAAGCCAACAACTTTGCTTTGGGCTTGTTGGGCTTTTTCAGCTCAGTCCGAGCACCCTTTAATGCCGCCGTAGGCCCAAGTTTCGGCCGCCGTCACGTCGCCATCGCCATGAACCGGTTTTCGTGCTAAACCAGTGAGTTTATGCACTAAACTCTCAATAGTGTGTTAATGACGTTTAAGGGGTGTTTAGATTAAATTAAGATTAGACTAGTATAGTTATTGGTTTGTTTAATTAATTTAGGTTAGTTAGATTAGTGATTTTGGTGGTTAGAAATTGTAATTACTTAGTTTATTGTATGGCCTTGTAGTTAGAATGGTTAGGATAATTTAATTAGTTCAATAGGTGGTTAGATTAGCAATTTTTAGCCTAAGTTTGTATTTATTGAATTAATATGTATTTATTTAATTAAATTTGGAGATTATGTAATTATTTAATATTTTTTGGAAATTAAACCGAGATAGCTGGTGACCAGAATTTCGTGCTAATTGCAATGGTGTGGTTAATTTCTACAATTGAGTGTTAAATTATGCAAATCGAGTGGTGATTGTAATTTTGAATATTTAATTCAAAATTTGGAAATTTTGGTAATTGTTCAGAAATTACCGAATGCAGGTTTAGACGCCGAAAATGGTTTTAATTACTATATCAAATAGTAAGATTTGAAAATGGAGGGTATCAGTTTTCCGGGTTTAATCTGACCATATACCCATACACATTTATTTTACCGTGTATTTTTAATACGAAGAAAATATACCAAGTTCACCATTTTAATTAAGGTATTTGAGTGTAATGCATGGTGTCCCGGGCTAAGATTGAATGGTCGTGTGTTAGCTAAGAAAACCTGTCCCTGAAATGAGTTGGGTAGACGTGCCAGCAGTAGATTAAGAACCTATGCTCCTTTAGATAAGCTATCCAGTAGAGACATTGCCGTGCTCAGTGAGGTGAGACGACGCCTGACTATACCAGAATACCGCCAGACGTGGAGTAGGTCGTGCCCGTGGGGCTGAGATCAAATTTAGGAATGCATGAGTAATTTAGTTAAATGTGTCGGGTTATGAGGCAAAATTGTGTGACACGGTATATGACGTGTCATAACAATTTGGCTTTTTAACCAAGATCATTGTGCTTGGTTGAAATTGAGTGTGGCGTTCCAGTTGATGAGCTTATTTGCTGCTCATGCTTTTGTGGCTATATGTAATATAAATTGTGCTGACCTGCAGGGAGATGAGGTAAGTCTCTGTGGTTGTGTGGTTATATGATTAGGACGTCTCTATGCGTATTACCCTCCTAATTGGGGTTTAAAGCGTGAACTCGTTAAGATTTATATCTCACCCTGTTGTGGGTTCAATTCTTTTCAAGACTATAGAGTGGAGGACCCGGAGCCGAGGACTAAAGAGCTTGGAGTTAGAATCTCCAGTGTTCCTTTTTGATCTAGACTTCCGGGCGTAGATCTTTATGGTAGACTTTTGTATATGACTCAGTGTGTATATAAAAAAAGTGTTTTGTTTGTGAATCTATTTTCTTGCTTTTCTATCACATGCTGTTACTATCAAGGAATTTGTTTATTCGCTTCCACATGTGCAATAAAATGAATGGGTCAGCGACTCATCTTGAGAAGTCACAATTTAATCAACCACCGAGGGATGGGCATGCGCTCGAGATTTGGGGTGTGACAGGCTCAATCACAAATCTCGAGTGTGTTGGAATGGTCATTAGGGGATGTACACAAAAAGCCCTTGCTCAGTCCTGATTGCATTTTCAATGGCTTATTTCTTCATGATTTCCATGTTGCCAAGAAATGGACAAAATGGAATTCTCTAGAACACCCTAGCTTCTTCATGAAGGAGGGTGATTCATTATTTCACCTAGATTTTTCTAAATATACATGATTTCCAAGGATCCACATTAGGGATGTAAAAAGAAAAGATGGCCTGTAGAAAAAGGGTTTGTAAAAGTATTGTTATAATATAAACTAATGTACTCTATCTGATGTTTGTCCTAGTCTTCCAAATGGTGTTTGTCTAGGGAGTTGTTTATTCACGTTTTCGCATGTGTATGTTAACAAGATTAAAAGAATATGGATGGTGATGAGCTTGGGATGTCGCAAAAATAACCCCTGTTACTCAAAACTCTAGATATGGAGTTGGGGTCATAACACCATATTAGGATCACACCTAATAAGATTACATCCGCTCAATGACTTGGGTATATATCACCCAATAATAATACTCAACCAATACACACAATAGTAATATTCGATTGTCTTTGTCATCATCAAAACAACACGTGATTTTCCCAACAATCTTCTCCTTTTTATGATAACAATACAAAATTTGAATATGTAGATATCTTAACATGCAATAAAAGATATTCAATTTCATGTGCATGAAAAGTAAGCAAATTTGCTTATCTTGCCAAAAATATAAATTCAGTTCAAGGTCTAATAAGCACATAATGCAATCTTCAAATATCAATATATTCAATAAATATAATCAGGAGATAGCAAGTAGAAACAATTTCAGCAAAACAATAAAGATTATCAACAGCTCGTGTTTTTACACAAATCACATAAGTTTCAAATTGGAATGAATATTCGTCATGTGAACTAATACTCCTCCTAGTAGAATGCATATTTCATTTAATACCTTCCCCTTTTTGTCAGAATAAATAAGACACTAATAATGTTTATGCAATTAATCTCATTTTCGCACAATCTTCACCGCAAATATTTGGCATGAAATACAATTTCCATAAACAACATGCTTTACAAGCTTAAGCAAACCAAAAAAAAAAATGTACTATGAAACTCGTGTTCAGTGGATATATATATCAAAGAACATACATGCTTAAAATCATTCTAATTCTCTCCTTTTTTTGTCATAATGAAGCATGATATTGCATACGGGATATATAAATCTACTTAGATAATTTCAACAGTTTGCACACGAGCAAATGTTAATATCTCCACACGTGATAGTTGATGGGAGAACAGTAACAATTTGAACAATATCGAATCAATGCAGCGGAATAAAATAATCTCCCATTTTGTATAAACCTAATAGAAATCGATATAGTATAGTAAAATAAATACTAAACACACAAAAACAAGATGATTTTTTTTTTTACGTGGAAAACCTCCTCAATATGAGGAGATTAAAAACCACGGAACCAGAGTCCACCCGAAATTCTTCACTATCAACAAAATTGGGTGAATAATGTTCTTATCTAGCAAATACTAGAGGTACATAGCAGCAAAGATCTCAAGAACATAATTATTGGCAATACACATGAATTTCGCAAAAGATCATTGATAAATCTAACCAAAAACGTAAGTTTTGATCAATTCACAAAAACCTGATGTAAAGAGTTTCAAACGAAAATCAAACTGTTCAGATTCGAGAAGATTGCGCCACGAACATGCTAACAAAATTTCAGCTCAATCGGACCACGAGTCAACCTCTGATGTCAACTTGATGTAAATCAAATATTGCCCAAACCCCTAGATTTTCTGCTTTTTCTTTTTTCTCTTGTTACTATTTCCTTTTGTAGCTACTACTTTATAAAGATAGTGAGAAACCATATTTCTTCATATAACTTATCATATGGGCTCAAGCCCCTTTTGGGCTTGCAACTCGTTAGGCTTCCTCCACATAAGAGTGAACCAAGCTAACAATAGTTCTAAAGGAATAACTAAGACAATCAAATTTCATGATAACAAAAGGGATGATGGATAAAAAGTATTGAGTGACAACAAGTTGACAATTGATATAAATATTTGACAAGACCAATGTTTCTCTCCCAGTCTAAGTGCTATCATCACAATAAATACCGTCATCTACATATAATTATCATCATCTATACATATCCTGAATAATCATCTCAATATTATCTCTTTATCATTATCAATATCCGCAAGTGATTTTGCAAATGAGAGAGAGTAAAAGACATATAAGATGGACTAACCAAACTATGTAGAATTAAGCAAGTTATATGGATGCATACACTTCTTTTTTCCATCCTCAAAATGATAATCAAGATTCGGGCCAAAATTAAATCAAATATATCAAGGTTTGTGTTGGGGCAGTGGCCTTTGAGACTAAAGGTTAGACCCCTAATATTATCTCGTGTGATTTATTGTGGGTGATAAACTGATTTTTTTTTTTTTATTGAGTTGAAAAACATGTTATTCGATGATGTCATTGAATTTTAGATATAACACATATTTCAATACGTAGTTAAAGTTTATTAAACCTCATTTATATCTCACGTCAAATGTCATTTGCATAATTATAACTTAGGTGTATCATGGTCTAGGGCCTTCATGTTTAGAATAATGCATTTACTTCCTATAGAGTTAGAAATAGTACAAGGTTTTCAATAAATGAGTGAGAGGGATAGAGGGTGGTGTCAAGCTGCAAGCCAACGGAATAAGAAAAGTGAGGAGGGAGGCAAGAGAGGTAAGACTCGTGAGACTGAAAGTGAGCGCCGCCGTCATGAGCAAGAGGTGTGATTGAGAGTGAGTGTCGTAAGTGAGGTTGTGACTGCGAGAGGCGAGACTGATGGTGAGCGACAAGCATTGTGAGAGAGGCCGTGAAAGGCGTGATTGAGAGTCTGAGAGTGAATGTCGTGAGCAAGAGAAAGGCGTGAGGAAAGAATGAGGCAATTAGGGCTTTCACGTTTCTATAAGAGTGAATTTTGACGAATTGGATGTTAGTAATTAGGGTATTTAATTTTCCAATAATAAGAATTCAAAATATATGTATATATTAGTCTAGTCCAAACAGCTCAGGTGAACAAGTCAACACCTAAAGAATTTTTATGAAAGTATTTCATTTGCTTCTCTTAGATGGAAGTTTATTTTCCCATAATGTATCATATTTTATTCTTACTCGATCAAAGCCTTGCTTATGAACTACATTGAACAAATTAAAATTTCAAAGAAGATATTGTACATTAATTTAAAGTTCAAGGACCACCAAAAAAAAAAAATCAGAGAGGATATTGTACATTAGATTAAAGTTTAAAAATTGAATTAATTAAAAATTTATGAATCACATTACACAAGTTAAAGTTCAAAAGCCATTTCTATCATTTCTCCATAAAGCAATTGCTTCTTTTTTTATTTTTATTTTTTTTTGGTCGAAAGAAAGATACCATTCATATATCAAAATAAAACTTGAAAGGTATATAGAATGCTTTCAACCTAACAAATCCCAACTAACTACAGAACAAAGCAAAAGCTAGAAAGCATAACTAAGTAGAGTCCACAGTTAGAAGTACACTCTCGTCCTTAGAGAACAAATCTAACACCGTAAACAATTGGCAGCCAATCATCATATTTAGTGATGGGCACACGTTGATATCTTCCACTTCATTTATAGTGGCCCATTATGCACGTCTATGTTCAACATCCTCATCACTATTGTTGTGTAAAGACACCAACATCAAAATGTTGAAAGAACACGGATCAAATACTTGTAAACAAGTCCCAAATCTATATTTAAATCTAGTTGGACAGAGTAAAACCCCCCAAAGTTTGACCTAAATATAAATCTAGAGGGGAGAGCAACCTAATCTCGGAGGGTTATAAAGCCACGTTTCAAATATCTTCCTTGGTGGCTCTTGATTGAACAAATGGTTGAACTGGTCTCTACGTTCGCCCAACATCAACTGCAGGAATTTATTCACACTTGCTACTCCCAAAACAATTAGGAGAGAAAAGAAAGACAAAGAGATTCAAGAGAGGGAAGAGGGCGCCCTCGTCGTCTTCAACGATAGCAATTGTTAACACCTCAAAGTTTGACCTAAGATTTTTGAAAAGCTTGACCAAAATTGATGAAAAACTTTGTTAAAAATTCAATCATATGATATAATTGCGCGGTATTCACCAAGAGATTTTTAAAGGTATAAACTTTGGCATAGATAAGATGGTCGGATCTTCAGATGACATGCTTTTTAATTGTTCAATCTTGAAAGTATTGGGCAATTTGTAAAATGAACTTAATCTTGATATCAATAAGAACAACAAGTCCCAAGTTTTCTGATGTTGCAACAATTACATTAATTGAGCTTAAGATGAAAAAAATATAACGAGTTTTCACCATGACCATTTATTAGGCTCCATTTTCAGAATTTCGTGATCCCGACAATTTTTCCACAACGAGGCCTGCACTTTTTAGAATTTTCGGATCATAAGATTTCTGTGGGAGAAAACTCGGGTCAAATGGACTATGTACAAAAAAGTTATTCCGGTCGAAGTTTAATTAATTTTTGAAAGATACATGACAAATTTTGAGGGAGAAAAAAAAATCAGTGCCAGGTGGCAGCCTATTTACTTAGGCAGACCATGTGTCAGGTCCAGGGTCAACCTGGCCGTAGCCAAGTACATGGCCGCACTAGCCAGGCGCTGGGTCGGTCCGGCTTGCCGGATGAGCTTCACAATGCAGCTGTGCAGCTCACTTCAGGCCCATTTCAGTACCCATTCGGCCTTTCTCAGCCCTTTTCTTCCAATTTCACCTATTTTGGGCCCCTTTCGCCTGCCCGAAGATCACATTGGGGAATGGAAACAATTAGAAGTTTTCTTCTGAATTTCTCCATATTCCTCGCAGTTAATTGCTAATCAGATTGAAACCCTTCGAAAACGGGACGATTTAGATGGATTTTTTTTTTTTAGATGGATACTAGTTGATTTTCTCTCTTTTTTTCTTCTTATAATCCTTTCCAAACACTATTAGGCAATCATGACGAAAAAATGAAAGTGAATGATAATCAATAACTTTGAGATGTTTAATAACTTTCCTCAAAGTGGCATTTGCCCCTGCTACATCGCTTCCATATCTTATAGGATACAGCAAAGCCACCAAATCACAAAGAACCAATATACCTATGATTTTCTTATGAACATCGCTTTAATTTCATGAAAAGTTCAAGATAAGAGAATTCCATTAAGAGAGCTCAAGGATGATTGCACGTGACATTGTAATCAAGTAATCATCTGTGAAAACACTCTCATCCATTTCATTATAGTCATTCCATTTCATGTAAGGGACATCTTTTGAACAAAATAATGAGCTCTTGTGTTTTTCATTTAGTAAGTTATAAAATATTACATTTCTCTCTTTTTCATCGCAATTCTCAGCTACATCTTTGATAGTCCAATAAATCTTGGACTTCCAAGTTTAATGCCTCTAAATATAAAAGTTAATTGACCACAGAGAAATCATGGTCTTGTCACTCTCTTCATCATCAACCACGAGAACCAACCATATCTTTCTCCTTTCATGTAGTCACATGAGAAGAATTCATCGACATGCACAATCTACGTCAACTAAAATGATCATTTTCTCTTCTTTCATTTCCCTTGCTATCAGCCAACAATAGTATTAGCTTAGCTAGGCGGCATTTCTGCATTGCCACAATAATCCAAAGTCCGAAACTTATTATACGAATGCTTTCCAGATTTCAAGATTTTCTTACTCAGAAGCCGGCATTGCTAGAGGATTTTAATTAGCGACAATCATCATCAACTTACATCACATTGCTTGTGCCTCATAGGAAGATCCATTCGACTGGACAGCAGAACTTTATTAGTTAGTAAGACAACAAAGTTGATGAAATCACGCCAAGAATAAGTTTAAGAGAGATCCAAGTAGAGGACGAGTGATTCGGTAAGAACGAGCAATTAGCTCCAAGCACTTACGTTGTTGTCGTGCATATCCGGCTCTTCTCTCTCTCTCTCTCTCTCTCTCTCTCTCTCTCTCTCTCTCTCTCTCTACCCCACCTCTTTTCCATGCTTTATCATGGGAAGCCATTTTTGTTCTATTGTCTTTTCCTTTCTTTTTTTCATTTTTTCTGCACAACCCTTTTGAATCGGTCAAATCAGCGCTAAATGACGCTAAAACTCGAACCCATAATTGCACACATCACCAAGCATTCAGCAAATGAAACTTCATCCCTCGAGACAGAATCTTCAGAAATGAAATCATGAAAAAATTTTAAATCGAAAGGGGTCATGTCTTCTCTTCTTCTCGGACCATTTGCAGATAGGGGACATGCAACATAATGCCATTTTGTCTAAAATCAATTTAATTATTTTGCTTCTTTCCCATCTTAATCATGTAGCACGTGTTGGTTATTAGGTCGATGGTGAATCAGCCTTTCTGTATATGATTAGAGAATATAAACTAAATTTAAGGGCGTGATTATGATTCTTGGCCACGTTCGAACTTCCTAATACACTTAAATTAACCTACTCCCACATAAGCATATAAACAATCGCTCTCGTGCCAGCTCCTCTCTTGGTGCACACCTTGCGGTCTCATATCTTCTGAACAGAACTGATTGCGATTATTGCCAAAAATAGAAAGTCCTTATTCGTCTGTATAATTGTAAGTACAATCAACATATTTAAAAATAATTTTACATATGAAAAATGACTGACAAAAAGATAGATGATCATAAAGTAAACATGTAAGCCACTTATGAGTGATTAACTTGGAGCAACAAAATAATTTACCATACACGCGGCTGATGCAAAGAATTTTTTTTTTTTTTTGGCGGAGACAGTGGGACGGACTATATTGTTCTCCAGCCATACTACCAATTAGTGGGTTGCAAATTATGGTTACGAAAATCACGTATTTGCAAATTTGACTAAGTATAAATATAGATGATGTCCATGTCTAGAACCTACAAACTAGAAGATTGATTAAAGGAAATTTATTTTTAAATTAGGAAAATATGACTATAACATAAATCGGTGATGTGTGATAAATAGGTTCTTCTACTTATGTAAAATAGTAAAAGCACATAAAACGGGTTAATAGAAAGGGAGAATTACATAATTGGTTCTTAAATTTTATCCCAATGTGTAATGTGTCCTTGGACTTTTGCTTTGTTCAATTTGATCCTTGAACTATTATAAATGTTTAATGTAGTCCTCCGTTTACTCAAAAGACAAATCAGATTTTTTTTTTATGATGTTGATCATTAGATGTTGAGTTGGATTTTTAATAATGATGAGTCGACATGTTTCTCTTTATATCCACCCACTTTAGAAAAAGAAAAAAGAGAAAAAAATTAGAGTGTTAACATGTTTATCATTATCTAGTATCATGGATTATTATATCTTGATTTAAGGAGAATAACTTACTTAGATAATCTACATGTAACTATTTTTTTTTCTGCAGTATTCTATTTAAACTTAATGGATTGGAAGTTGTATCAATAGATTCCACTAATTTGAATTAATGGAAAGATTACATTAAATATTTTTTTTATATTCTAGGAACTAGATTAAATATTCACTAATAATTCAATGATCACATAAAATATATTATAAATTCAGGGATGACCTTACACAATGAATCAAAGTTTAATTACCATTTGTGTCATCCTCCCTTATAAAAACAAATAAGGGTTAAATTTACGAACTATAGTTGAGACTCGTAAATAGGGAAAAGCCTGAAATTTGGTCTTGTAAATGGGAGAAATTAAATATTCATTGGGGGCCAAGACCTGCAGACTAATGACTACCTCTTGTTAATTATTTTTTACTAATTTAAGCATTGAGGAGTTTCTCTTAGGAAAAAAGAAACTTATATAAAGACTATTTATATGATAGATATTTCATTAGTTCATTTCTATGCACCAATGTGTTTTATAACCTCTTCGTAAGTGTGGATTTCATGGGGCCCAAAATAATTTAAATTTACGATGTCATGCTCCTCATAGAAATTTCTTAGGACTACCACCAATTACTTTCAAAGATAAGTTATTAAAGATTGAGTGGTTTAAAATTTAAATAATGTATGAATTTGCGGGAAAAAATTCAGAGAGAGAGAGAGCTTGGAATGATTTTGTACAGCTATGAGTAAAAAGGACATTAAAACAAAGAACAAGGGGCGTGGGAGCTATCGTCACATCATGTCAATATATTCATCACCAGAAAGCACCTCATAACTATTGCCACTCGTGATATGTGTGTATGTGTCGATTGGAGATAGACGCGCATGCATCATGCGAAAGGGATCTCTGTACGTGAGGACAAGTGCAAACTCCAAACACAAGCGCACTGTTCCTCTTCGTTTTGTAACGTCAAGGAAGGTTCCTCCACCTTTCCTCAAATCAAATTATATATTTATTTTATAAGAAAGCTCTCCAGCTAATTCAATCGGGAGCTCTTCATCACCCAAGTCCTTTAGCCATCATGATGAGACGACCAGCTATTTAGTTTTCTTTTTCTTTTTCATCACACTTCATCAACGAAGCACTTTGGGAGCTTCCAAACGGTAGCCGAAACTAACGCCTTGTGGCTTGCCGTATTTGACCGCATTTTCAACACGAACTTGCCCATTGTAAAGACCGCCAACCGGAGGATACCCAGACCGGTACATCTAGGTTAAATAAAGATTAAGCGCGTGATCATTCATCCTAAATATCGAATGGAGAAACAAAAGCGGGAAGCATTTTAATCCAATATGGCGGTAGAAACGAGTTGTCACGATCCCTATGGAAGGAAGCGCCGAACTACTTGAGGGTTCTCTACCCTATTTGATCCTCGTACAGCATTTCGATCAAATCCGTTGTTTGATTCAAGTGAATGGGATTTAAAGCACTTTTAGGAGCTCCATATGGTAATCATGATCAGCGCCTTGGGTCACTAAATTTGATCGTACTTCAATAGCAGCATGCCGTTGGAAAAGACAGCAATAAGCCACCTGAGTTAAAAGGAAAAAGTTAAAATGAAAGCATGAAGCATTTTAACCCAGTATTCGAGGTTGGAGTTAGATGTAGTAAAAGTACTAATCATTTTTTAATACGAACCTAGCCGACAGAAAAGACAACCACGACCCTACTAGGTGAAAAATGATTCTTTTTAAAACATTTTGATGACTTGGAGGGGACTCATTTCGGTCTGTTCCATATTAGTAAATTAAAACTGAGCTTAAATATTGATAGAATAAAGAAAGGATGAAGCATTTAACTAATCTGACATGGTTGAAGTTAAAACATAGAGATATACACCATGTTTATAGAACAAAACACAAAAATGAGGTAAGACCAAAAGTAGAAAGAATCGAACTTGAGATGTCCAAAGATGACATCTCAATGAAGGGATGGGAACCCTCTACCTCCATAGGATCCTCATACGATGTTCCAATCATCTCAATTATCCATTCAGATGGCTATGTTTTCTTTAGAGATTTGTGATTGAAACCCTTTAGGATTAACTAAGTTGATTAGGATGTCAAGGGATTACTAACTCAATAACTAGAGAATATTTGTTCGAATCCTACCAATCGTTTGCAAACTCTCTGAATTAGGGCTACCTACATATGCCAAACGTTGAATTTAACTAGTTTATGGGTTTGCAAGGTATTCCATGTGCCAATAGGGTCCATGCTTAAAATATTAAGGAGGCCCCTTTTGAGTTCATTAGGGTCTATGAACTCTTTAAATCAAGGCTACCTCTATGTTCGTGCTACTGAATTATAAAAACAAAAAAAAAATTATGAATAACTATGTCAAAAGGTTGAGATTATTTGGGCACCATAGGGTTTACCTTGAGGCCATAAAGGATTTTAATCCATATTGAGTTTGAGTCCATAAATATTTGGATCTAAACACTTACACGTTTACCATTGGATGAATGACATATTTGTTTGAACTTACTTGCGGATCGAAATTCTACGTGTAAATAATTCAATGGTGTGTGTAAGTTATTACTTATATTGGGAGTGCACCCAATAAAAGCCAAATGAAAAAAATGGAAAGTCCTTAGAGAGAGAGAGAGAGAGAGAATTACTTGTAATTAAGGATACTGTTTCTTTTTCTTTTGGTTGTATGTATTTCTTAATAGTATGAAATGATAATGCTACAGGTATAAGAATTTCAATACTTAAAGGTTATGGTTTGTACTAGTGATAATATAAATGAGTATTCTCGAGCTCAACTTTGAGTATCTAGTCAGATATCTTACATTAGCACAAAATAAAAAAGGCTGGTCAGGTATCCCGGAAAGTGTTACCTTTCCACATCATTAATTTAGTAAGCAGTATATAGTTAATTATTGTGGTGTCCCTAGTACTAATCATTGAATATCTAGTTTAAGGCCAATAATATATATACTTAGGCCGGCAATATTTAAATAAAAAGGAGAGGCTGGGTTGAAGTTGATATAAAATGGAGAGGAGAAAGATGGAGTCTTGAGAGCCTAACAAATAACAATGTCAAAATAATCAGAGCATAAACTGTGCATGAATTCATAAAAAATTGAACATACTTCCTAAATATTTTCAAGATGCTTGTGGAAATGGGAAATAGGAGCGAAGAAAAATAATGCTTGTGGTCCAATTGAAGCCTAGGGACTAAATGATATGATAAAGTCTTATTGAATGAGTTTGCTGTTAAGAATACAATGCTCAGAAAAGAAAAGGGATTTGTTTTCAACTTAGCTGAAGAACAGCGAACTTCTCTTCTCATTGGCAGAAAGGTAAAGTATAGCAGAAGATGCATGCACCACAATATGAATACGTTCCCAACACGTTCAACTGTCAGAACACATCCAAATTTAGGAAAGTCATTTACATGTGTGTGTAGTGTATATATATATATATATATATATATAGAGAGAGAGAGAGAGAGAGAGAGAGAGAGAGAGGACAAAAAGAAGACCGCGTTAAGGAAAAACCCCTGGTTGATTGCTACAACAGCATACATGGACAGATAAACTCTGCGCTCGAAAATGTTGATAATAATAATTAGATATATGAAATAACTGTCTGCTAGGGGAAAAAAAAGGCATCAACTACAGCCGGCGAACTAAATCTAGAATTTTAATATCTCTCTCTCTCTCTCTCTCTCTCTCTCTCTCTCTCTCTCTCTCTTCTTTCTGACTTTTCTTCTTCAAATCAAACGACACACAAAAAGCCTTCACTTCCTTCACACAAGCACTCCTCCCATGTCTTTTACTTGTCTCCTTTCTCATTATAAGAAGACCCTTCTAAGCAAACTCTTTTAGATTGATCTCAACTCAAGCCCAACAACTCTCAATCATCTCTCATCTCAAACCCCACCATGGAATTCAGCCACTTCGACGACTCAAAAAGCTCCAGCGACGACACCGACCGGTTAGACCCAACCAACGACGAGACAGGGAGCGCGGCGAGGTCCTATGGCTGTGTCTTCTGCAAGCGAGGCTTCACCACCGCTCAGGCCCTGGGAGGGCACATGAACATCCACAGGAAAGATAGAGTCAACAAGTCAAGGCCGTCAAACAACTCAGGCTTCTCTCCGCTCCTGAGCATAAACCCTGACGAGAGCTATGTGCCCCTCGGATCGTTCCTCCCTACATCGAGCTATCCTCCATACTATTGTGGGTTGCCAGAACCATCCACCGTCCACAACCCCATGTACTTGCCGGCGTTGGTGTGGGGCGCGAGGCCCGATCTACATGGGCGAAATTGCAATGATAATAATCACTTCTATGTGCCAAGGAATCCATCCGAAGAGAGTACTTATGAGGGAGAGGAGTGGCAGTGGGGGCGGAGCTTGCAGGTTGGCCCTTCACATGAGGTAGATGACAGCAAAGGGAAGAGATCACAGGGCGGAGTCGAAGATGATGGTTTGGACTTGGAGCTTCGACTTGGTCACCACCCCTAAAGAAAATTAAGTACATTAGACGTATGTATAAATACTAACTTTTCCGATGATTTCACTGCCTCACTCTGTACAGCTTTTGGATTTGTCCCAAAAACTTTTCGGTGTTTCTTATGTAAGAGGAGGAGTTGGAATGAAGTTATTAATAAGAGGCATTTCGCTTTCGCCGGATCAATCAGCAAGTGTTTGATGATCATACGTGTTTGTGGGAGATAAACTTTTTTGTGATGAAGAAGCTTCAGAGAGGCGTTAAAACTGTGTTATCAGACACAGGGAAATTACTTGAGAGAGGTATGATTGTTTTGTCTGCCAGCTTACACACACCCCTTGAGAATTTCCTGCTAGTACTTTTTGTCCTTCTATTGCTTATGAATTCCAAGATTGATGTTCCTAATTGAATTGATATCTTCTTCTTCTTTTTTTCTGTAAATTTGATCCTTTTGTCACGTACCATTCAGTTTACAGAAAACCATGATTTGCTTGATGGAATAATCAGATACATACTGGCTAGATAGAAAGTAAACAAACTCATGTACTTAATCAGAATGGTCTGTGTGTGTGTGTGTGTGTGTGTGTGTGTGTGTGTGTGTGTGTGTGTGTGTGTTTTTTTTTTTTTTTGCCTTTTAGTTAGGGAATTGGGTTTTGGTTATAATTGACAAACCAAACAAGTAAACTTAACAAGCATTAATGATCATCGATTTATCAACATTCCACATGAAATTTGCTGTGTTTATGCATACAATTTGGTAAAGAGATGCTGATTTTTCCCTTGTTAGGCCACCGAAAGGAATTTGAATTTCTTTTGTTTCTTTTCTGCCCCCATTCGTTTGTCTCCGAGATGATATGTATGTGGGGCTAAAATCTAATGGAGGGTTAGGTTCATCCACGAGGAATTAGCTTTTCACTAATTTACCTCACACATTGGTTCTTGTTTTTTGTCTTTTAGAACACTACACATCTTGAATACAACGACTTTGGATTTTATCTAACGTGTAACTTTATCTTGCTATGTGAAGCTAGCTTAAGAGGAAAAGTTATAAAAAAAAAAAAAAATGCAGCACAGATGTGGCGAATAGAAGCCTGGGATTTGGTTGTCTAGCTAGAGCTTGTAGTTCAGGAAATATGTTAGGGAAAAGAAAATCGCGTACAGGTTTAACGTCATTTGAAGATAGTGAATAAAACAAGACATAAAGTTGATAAGAGATGACTTCTTTACATGACAGCCTTTCCTTGAACCTTGGGTGGCTATTAACGAAAGTACCATTATCCCCACACGCGCACAGAGAGAAAGAGAGAGAGAGAGAGAGAGATCAACACAAGCATGCATGATAAATGAATTGGTTGTGTTAGGTTATTCCATGATTTCATTTCCTACTTTGGGCAAAAACAAATTTATAAGGATTGAATTGGTGTTAGAAATTATTACAAAGTTTAGGTGACTGCTTATTGAATCCTAGACCTGCTTTTGATGCTTTGTTTGTGTCCTGGTGCCGTGTCTGTGTACACTGTCTGGATTTTCAAGACCAAAACTGAGTGATTGGAGCTTGAAAACTCCGAGGACATGTAGTTTTAGGTACGCAAGAAGTATGTTCACTCTCTTTATATATCATTGAGTGGTAAGTTGTGCTGATCATAGGGAAGAAACTACGCAGTACTCTTACCGTGGCTGTGAATGCTGTGAATCCTATAGCTCAGACATATTGTTCACTCTCCAATTTGCCGAATCTTTAAGACTGAACTAATGTCTATATTTTATAGACTTGTATCTCGATAAACATCTGCTTAGCGTATATGGGAAGTCTCGGTTTTAAACCATGATAATGTTACTGGTTTGTCTATTTGTTTGCTCTCATTTGATTTCAATCTCTTTGATCTTATCTTTATTTTTGGGCAAGGCCCTTCGATTTCAATGTTATTTTGCTTGATGAGCCACTGAAGAATGAGATGTGCTTTTGTAAAGTTTCACTATATGTAGAGATTAGTATGTTAATCGAATTTTTCCAAAGAAAGTAGCGGCTATTTTAAGTTTAATTTGAAGATGGCAGCTGTTGTTGTCTTGGAAGTGTCATCTCTCCCAATGCATGTTGAAACACTTTACCTTTCCTTCCAAAGTAAAGAGAAGGAGAAACTTTCTAGCTTGAGGACAATGCATCTATCCTTATGTAATGTCAATCGAATGGTTTACCAAAATATCGATTCTTTCAAGCCATCTATGTTTTGACATGATCATATCAAATTGTTCCATGATTAGTGAAAAAAGGTAAAATTAACCTCCATGAAGAGCATTTTACAATTTTTCCATATCAAATATGTGGCCAATATACTTTAGTAGAATCTATAATGACACCATTGAACTTTAATTTCAATCAAGCCAATGCACTGACTTTGGCTATTCTGCAATTTATGTACCTTGGCTGGATTCCAACCAATATTTTGATGAGCTGTTGATCTTGTGCACATGTCGCCAATTTTAAAGTTGTCACATCATCGCCACCTTAGTAGTTCACCGAATTTCATCCAAAGTGCATCAACTAACATAAGTAATAGCTTAGTGCTTTGGGTTTTACGGTGATTGAGATCAAAGTTCAGTTTCCTGATTGCAAATTCCACTATTTTAACGATCACAAGCGAAATGTATTCATTTTGAATTAATTTCAGCTATAATAAACACTGTTTTCTGTCCTCCATATACTTTCACTTATATAAAGCCATGTACTCAAGAGGATTCATAATCTGTCTTTACTTCCCATCCAGCTGAACTGAAGGTTTCATAAGTTTGGCTCTTTCCCAATTCTAGTTTGTAGATATGATGTTCAAGAAATACAAGATTGATCATGAATGTTTAACTTAGATCATATCCACTATGATCGCCATCATATATCACACCGCAACTCTTTGTCGTACATGCTACAATTCAGCTTATAAGTATGGGAAATTTATCAAAATGTCAGTCTACATAAGTCATAAGTATGCCAATCACCATAAGATTAGCTGATTTTAGTTTGCATAGTATTTGCAATTGAATTGTTACCTCTCCCGGCGTTAAATGCACCAATTCTTTTGATCTATCTTTTGTGGAGACCAACTTCTAACCACTCCACCATTATTCACCTTAGTCCTCAGTAGCATCTTGTTGATGTTATATAAATTCACTAGAACGTAACTGCTTTTCTCAGGAAGAACTTCATGGAGTTAATGATGTGGCAACTCTACATAATTGGCTACTTACGTGAAAGGTTAAACCAAGTAAAACTCCACTTCAGGACCCTAAACTTACGAAATGCGTCCAATCAAGTTCTCAAACTTTTAATTTGTCTGATCAAGTCCTTGAAGTGTTGCTTAACCATTCTAATCAAGTCTCTTTGACTTCAAATTCAGTCTCTTAGAGCCTACGTGTTTGTCAAGCCGACAATAGTACAATGTGGAGAGTTCTAGTGCAAGGTTTATGTTGAGAAATCTCATCGTGCATATGATTGTGATCTTCATCCTTGGAGAGCTGTAATCCCAGGCAAAATGACAAAAAGCTTTCCGGTGTTGGATTCTTGCCGGCTTTAATAGAGTGTCATCTCGGATTGATCACATCTGGAATTTGAGGAACTTGATTAAAATATTATGCAAACAAAAATACAAAAGAAAAAAATGTGTAAGTATGGAGATCAAAAGTAGACTTTTACCTTTAAAACCATTAGATGGAAACAGATTTATTATCTAAAAGGTTTTAACATTTCTATTTATCGAAGAAAATGAGTTCTAACAAATTCCCACTGATACATAGTCCTAAATCTATTCAGAGAAATTAAGGCAAGGAGTTTGATTACAAATTGGGAGACAAATGAGAAGTGATCTAGATATTTCCTTATTGATCAGCTTCACATAACTGTCCTGGTAATTACTATAAGTGGCTATTCAACAAGAAAATAAAGTGAGAAAACTAACATATATTTATATATATATATATATATCTATATATATATATATATATATATATATATATATTTATATTTATATATATATATATGTATATTGTAATTATCTTCTAAATGAGACTATTAATTATGTCATTCTAAACACAAAAGATATTTGCTAATGTCAACGAGAGATCCGTTTACAATCTTGTGCCAAAAAAGAACAAAATGGCATCGATTGACACTATCTCAATATAGTCGTAATTTCTAAAATAGTGCTGTTTATATAGATATAATAATGGTTGAGGAACCTAGGAAAACAAAATGCGTTCTTGATGTGATTATGCTCCTAAACAATTTAATTTGTCAAATTGAATTTAATCAAAACTCATACATAAGGACATCATGACCAAGCCGGCGTATACTTTGAATTTCAAGAGGAAGAGTGAGTTTTCATGATGAAGTACAACCTTCTGCTAGAGAACCCTCACTCCAAAGTCCACAAAGCTGGCGAAGGAAATAAATCTAAACAAGAAAAAAAAAAAAAAAACCTGCAAGCCTATATAAAGCTTGTTAAAACGTAATATATACAAACATGATGCATAATTATTCTAGCTAATTAAACTTTGCACGAACTCTTTATTTTCCGGTCTGAAATTCAGGAAAGTCAAACATGGGTTTAGAAATTAATCGATTATTTCGGAACTAATAAAGTCATTGCCTTGATTTGCACGTAGAGTCACACTGATGCTGACATGATCGATATAAATAATACTAATGCTTAATTAAATATGCTAACATCGCCTTTGTTTCTTGTGTCACATTCGTAGTGTATTAGATTCATCTGCAACGTAAGCCAAGTTAATGTCAAGAATTAATTAAGCGGGGATTTAACGAATGATGGGAATAAATCAAGGCAATAATCTTTGCGGATTTGTTGGGACTGCTTTGCTGACAGCTCGACAGATGGACGCGATTTGGAGCGGAAGACCAAAAGCAAAAGAGGGAGAAAATATTTTCTGAGACCACCAAAAGATGACAACGATGTCACTGCCTGCTAAGCCTCTGTCTCTGTCTCTCTCTAGATTGGACCAGCCTGGTCAATAGTCAGCCCTCCGCTCCACTGTCCCTGTCTCATTCATAAGTGGGATAATTACATTTGGCACCCTGGTTTTTTAGGGGTCATCTCAGTCAACTTTCTAGAATTTGGTTTGTCTCAATTTAACTCCTTAAAGTCAGCAGTATATTTAGCAGAAAACCATCTATGTTGAGAACAGCTTTCCTCATGGCAATTTCGTCTGCTCCTAGCATACTCCAGCTTGGCAGTTTTCACCGCTCATTCAGGATTGAGCCTCGGGATTTGATAGTGGACTTAAAAGAGTCACTTGTAGAAGCTTTATGTCCAATCATTCCTAGCATCACTTGAGATAATGAGGGAAGGGAAAGTAATCCTACGAAATCGTATGCTTAAATTTTAAAAAATACAATTTACAATTTTTGTAGAAAATAAATTCATTTTTTGGAGTCCAATACAATCTAGATCACCGTCATGATGAGCAATGCCATTTGGATTTGGAACTCCGATGTTTGGATCAAAGATCTCAAGGGCTAGATTCAAGACTTCGGCTATTTAAGCAAGGAAATCATGGCCCAAACCTAATAGTTCAGAGTCTAACCTAACATATTTTGTGTCAAATCAATCATAAACAGCTTATAGGACAAAGTAGACCAGTCTTTTATCTCAAGTTTGAACGTGATCCTTGTTTTTTGGCCTTCTTACATGACAAACCTAAAGCATGTGACGTCACTCACATAACACATGAGTCATTGAGTAGCTCCTACTAAATTTAGGTCTAATTTGAATACGACATATACCTATTAAACGTGTCATATTCTTAAAATCCAAACTGTTTATTAAAGGGGTTACATCACATAATTCAGATATGCAAGATATTATCTAACATAAAAATGAGGAAAAACAGGACATATATTAACGTATCTAGATATCGATAACCATGTCGTGCTGACAACGTTAATATATTGAACTTATTAATAAACATGTCTGAGCGTGTAATAATGAGTAAAAAGCGTGTGATAATGAGTGAAAATGGTTGCTTGCGAAAAACGCATTTAATTCTATTGTGCGAACTTGATCAATCCATTTATAATGGAAACCCAACCAAGCACGTCCGAGACGCACTTAACTACATTTCGTGCAAACGGGTCCTGCTGAGCTCATTCGCCTTTACAAATACGCTAAGTTTCCAAAAATAGTTGGTTTCGTCAACGATTCTTTTTTTTTTGGGAAGGGGGGGGGGGGGGAATCACCTTTACGAAGATTGTAATTTGGAAGCGTGTTTAAAACAGCGACGCAATAGTGGTAGCCACAAAAGAAAAGCCGAAACTATTTCAACGCAAGCTGTATTGCATCCC
Organism: Eucalyptus leucophloia subsp. euroa; assembly: GCA_017140325.1. Taxonomy (NCBI): domain Eukaryota; kingdom Viridiplantae; phylum Streptophyta; class Magnoliopsida; order Myrtales; family Myrtaceae; genus Eucalyptus; species Eucalyptus leucophloia. The sequence continues at coordinate 26,879,314 of CM029471.1, forward strand.
CAATCGATAAACTCAATTGACATTTTAGTTGGGGAAAATACCAAAAATCCCTTCTAACGATTAAACCAAGGTTGGTTCAGACATATTTTGGGTTTTGAGCATTTCTAGAATGACAATAGATATCATTTTCTTCACTAACAATAGATATCTTTTTCTTCGCTAAATTTTCATAATTTCAAAAATATCCTCACTTCCCACAACATTGTCAGTGAAGGACTCAAGCCACCGGAGAGGCCAGATCTAGTGCCGGCAGCCTTGGTTGAGGTCGCGCGACCCCAGGCCAATGTGGAGACTTCAACTTCTTTAGGAAATATCTTTGAATCAATTTTCTTCATCTCCACTCCAAAAAACCATGTAACTCTTATAAATGATTTATCCAACCATTTCACTTTTATTTGAGAAAATTTAATCTAGAATTTTAAAGTGTTGAATAATGAGGTATAGCCAACTTCTTTCAATCAATTAGTATTTGGATCACATCATCCAAACAATTGAAGATTTTTTTACTTCACGAAAGCTTGCTAATTAGGTGGAATCACTCACAATTTAATTATGTGCTTATATCAAGTTGACCTATCTCCAGTTTCTAATCGATTATAACGGTGTCATATTGACCCTTGCCGATTAACATGGTCAAGTAGTAGATTTCTGATCGAATTCTCAAGTATGTCGCGTTTATATCCTTTAATGGCTTCACCTAGTATATCAGTTATTTCGTGAGTAATCAATTTAGAGAAAAAGGACCATAAGGCGTCGATGAAAAGCCTACTTCATATCATCGAAACATGATCGAATTTTAGGATGTCACACAACAAATGCGACCTCAAAAGTTGCGAGACCAAGTCGCCCATCACCAAACAAGATGGGCGGCCACAATCAGCGCCAATGGCGCGAGTGGAGGAAAGTGGGAGTGTAGCAGTGGCCGTAGATGCTGAACTAGCGATCGCAAGAGCAAGCAATGAAATGGAAGATCTGTCAAAGATCCTACCATGAAAGGTGATGAATAGAAGATAGCCTTCAAGATGAAATGAGGCCTTTATGAATGACTAGTGGTGTAACATCCTTGATTCCGAGCCCGTAAGGATTGGCCATAAGGTCCAAAAATGATCGATCATGGGCCATTGGCCATGGATCAACCAATTCGATCGGCAAGAAATCACGGATTGATCATTGTCTAACCGACCAACTAATTGACCGATCGACTAATCGGTCATGAATTGGTCAAAGTGTCGATCATGAATTATTTATCGACCATATTGAAGGAGCAAGATCACTAGCTTATAAGATGACTTTTTGATCACAAGAATTGGTCACAAGATGATTTTTGAATGGCAAATGATCATGGGTCAATTTGATCGATCATAGTGCCCGGCTGCGGATAATTCTACCCGGCCATGCATCAATACACAAACGATCTGACTTAATCAAATGTGATTGTCTTCCAATAAAAAATTAATCATTCCTTATCTAATTTTTAGTGATCGAAAAGGAATCTCGAATTGGTGATGTTTGATCGTGGATCAGTAATGCACCAACCATAAACTCTACCGATCAATCGAGTGCCAATCAGAATGAGCTCAAGGATAGATCTGGCTATTTCGTCACAAATTCTAAGGTCCACAAGTACCTTGGCTTAGTGCTAGGCCATGGGTAAGCTTAGGATTGACCTCAAACTGACCAAAGGACAACCGACCTTTTTGGCCGACCAAACCATCCAAAGGAACGAATCGGGCGAGCGTGGGGCGTGATGGCCGAATCTTGAGTGTATGTGATTTGGTTATTTGAGGGGTACCTAATGATCCCTTTCTCAGCCTCGAAATCAACTTTGACGATAAAATTCTCTATATCATCTTCTTGAGGAAGGAAATGATAAAGTAAAAGAGAATTCTAAAATCTCTTCATTAAATGAAGAAGGATGAGGTCGTCCCTTGACTTTTCAAATGCTGTGATGGAGGTCAAAAATATCTTGGAAGTTTTAGAAAATGTGGCACACACATGGACCAATCAATATATGGACCTCTCATTAATGACTGAAGAATCTAGATGCCAAGTTGGAAACTTTGATGGCATCTTATCCAAACACATACTCAACTTGGTTTGGGTTCGGTTTGTGTTAGGGTGGTGTTCGGATTGAAACGGGTCGTGTTTTTAGACAACCCTGGTCTGAACAATGAGGCCTGATGCAATGTGGTGCCTATGGATGACAATCACATTTGTTTAGACCGACCTTCGTTATACGATCATAATATGGATCATCGTTACAAACCAAAATAGGCTTTTCATTCTCTTAAAAGAAGAGGGTACCGGTGACCGACTAATTTGGTAATGTGCAACAAGGTTAATAGGTTGTTATCGGCGGAAAAGTTTTGAGGCCGAAAGTAGAGAAATGAGAGTCGTACATACATTTATCGACAAGCTAGCGAGTAACGACAGGCCCCCAGTACTTACCAGAAAAAAAAAACGACCAGCCCCCAGAATTTTGCCATTTCCCCTTGACTTCAGCAGATTTTGGAGGATTTCGCAGAGACAGTCGATGGCGATGCGCCACGGGGCTTACCACCTTTGAGGAGCATTCGACATGATGCTTATCAATTGATTCCAGGAGGGCCTTCATCGAACCTACCAGGATCATGCAAAGGCAGATAGAGGAGCTACTGGCTAAGGGATCAGCGCGAGAAAGCCAAAAAGTCCTTGTGCTTGTCCCGCTTTACTTGCTCCGAAGAAGGATGATTCTTGGAGGATGTGTGGATAGTTGTGCTATAAACAAAATCACTCTCAAGTACATACTTCCCATGCCACGAAGACGTGCTTGAAACAATTAGCTGGTTCAAAGGTATTTTCAAAATTTGATTTGAAAAGCGAACATCATCAAAGCAGGCTGAAAATTCATGATAGATGGAATATATCATTCAAGACGCCCGATGGGCTTTATGAGTGGCTAGCGATGCCGTTCAAACTTCCCGATGTGCCCTGCACCTTCATGATTCATGGCAGAGGTACTTAATCCTTTCCTGAAATCATTTGTTGTCGCTTATTTCCATAACTTGATTTACAGTCAGAATGAGGATAAGCACTTGAAACACTTCAGCTAAATCTGATGCCACAAACTTGGAGGAAATGGCAAACCCCAAGTCATCCTTACCAATGTAAAGACAGTCATTTACATATTTATATATAGATTGTGAAGGAAAAGACGGTGTGGATTAGTTAGGCAGGTACTATTACTACTATTATTACCACACAACATCGAAGCCTTTGACAACAGTTCAAACACATCCAGAGATCTTTAAACAGAGGAACACGAACTTACAAGCCAGAAACAGTATTTACTTACAGTAAGGAGTTCACAGTAACCCCCCCAGTTTTAATCTCTAGCAGCTTTCAGCCTTCAACCTATTGCGATCCATTACCTAGTGAGATAGTAGACAACTAGGAAAATCACCACAAATGATGCAACAAGAGAAAACATTCTCCGGCTTGATTTTGTCTCAAACACCTGATGCAAAGCCAACCAAAAAGAAAATATTAACCCCTTTACAGAGGGGAGTTGTAGCATCAAATCCATTGAGAGGGAGACTGACGATAAGTTACCATTTTAAAACGATCCATTGTTCCCGACAGAACTCCCCTCGAAGCATCCATCTCATTGCCCTGAACAAATATAATCCCTGTCAACTAAACTATAGAGAGAACTTGTTTGTTGGTGTGATATTGAAAATCCTGCATTAAGTGAATTAAATAACCTATAGAAAGGACTTGGGGTGCTGATTCATACCATTCCATCCAACATGCGGTTATGTGTCTCCACTTCTTCGTTTATATCACCAGACAACTGTTGACATGACATGCATCAATAACTCTTGTTGAAAATTAGAAATGGAAGAGCATCCAAAAAATATTTTCATTTCCTCTCTGAATCGGAAGATAAAATTCACAATAAAACATGCTTCAGATGATGTAAAGGACAGTGCTGCATCTCAGACAATGTGACAAAAAGGATACACTATACGAATTCCATCCATATATTGCTAGTGAAATCCATATTTTCTTTGTTGTGCCTCACTTCACCGGTAAAGAAGTGAAAACTGCATGACTATAGAAGAAGCTTCATATGGCATTGAGCAGTTTAATGCATTTTAAAAGATCACATGACAATAGAATATCACTTCAAAACACTCACTCTCTTTAGAAGATTGACTCTATCCTGCAACCCATCCATTGCTCTTTCATTCTCATGCTCATCAATCTCATGAGAAGAGTAAGAAGATGATGCCCTAATGCCACCTTCCTCAATGCCATCAAAGAGAGCTGCTCTATTGCCACGGACGTCCCTACAGACAAATGTATTATTCAACATATCAAGTTTAGCAAGTCAACACAAGCCCATGAACAATAAACAGTGAGTCAGTTTGTCCACTAATGAACAAAGAATTGCACCGAAAGCATCATACAGATGGAAACATCACTCTGATAAGGTGTCAAAGCAAGCAGACATGATTTTGAGAAAACTGTAAACATCATAACTTCCTCACGGATATTAGAAATAGCAAATTTATCGCAGAAACAGTGTCAGCAGCACTTTTATGCAAACACAAGACAAGGACAGTGACCAAATAAAAAGGTATATTGAGCCTTGACAAGCCTCTTATCGATCAACAGTGTATATCCCCTGGAATTAGATTCGCAGTGCGCGGACAGTGAATCAAGAGTTGAGACCATTTGAATAACCAGCACCAATTATTCATACACTCCAATCAGGACGAGGATTCATTCTTTTCTCTGCTCATATCAGGAATGCAATTGAGAATTTCGCCATTCAGCTGGATTCTTTCTATTCAAATGCCAGAGGAATGTAATCCAACAGAAAAATTATAGAGAGTCGAAAATACCTATTTGAACAGAAATTAATTTTCACGTTAGCAACCTAATTTTTAATAGATTACAAATCATCCGCCCCTCTTCACATAGCAGCAGCAGCAGCAACAATGACAACAACAAAAACTATCAGCCCACTGGGTGGCCCCATAATATGAATCTTTTGTTGCCATGCCTACTGTTCAATATAGTCTTTTATAAGCTCTAAGCGCCTCATACTTTTCTTATAGTCTCCTTTCACGTATTGTTAGGGCTTCACCCGCCCTTGCAACCGAAATCTCCATCCATCAATCACACATCTCCTTATTGGAGCACTGGAGGTCTACGTTCTAAATGACCAAATCATTTCAAACAAGCTTCTCTTGTCTGTTCCTCAGTAGAGTTACTATTACTTTTCCTCAATACCTCCCCAGTTTACTTCATCTTTTCGGCAACCATCCTTCTAACATCTTGTGAAATCTGGTGTGTTCAATTCATTTCTAATTTTGTTTCTTTTCATGTGCCTAAACATCCACCAAGGCATTCTCATATCTGCTAGACTAGTTTTGTGAACATGTTGGTGTTTAATTAGTATCCAATGCAATGAAGCATTGTTGGCCTTGTTGCATTCCTATAGAATTTTCCAAGCAGTATTCAACAGTCGCACAAAACACCAAACACTTTTCCCCACTTCATCCATCCTATATGTACTCTATGGCCAAGATATCTGTCTCTTGCCAAGTGCATCCTAGTCATTTAGCATGGTCAGTCTTTGGAAATTCTGATCACTAATTGCCATCAAGTGTTGCAGAACTTCTACTCTTGTTGTCCGAACTTCTACTCTTGCTGAACTTACACTCCTAGTATTCTAGCTTTGACAAATTTACTCTTGCTTGTAGTTCATCTAACAACATTATATCACCTACAAAAGCGTATACCAAGAAATATTTACTTTTGCTTGTTACACATTGTTTATTTACCAATACATTTCCATTTGCTAGGTCTCCTACGGTCTAAAACAAGAATTAACAACTAGAAATTATAGCAAAATTTTAGGTAGACTGTCAAAGAGAAATTTATGAAGTATTTTTGTTGGAATCACAATTTTGACTGTCACGGTACAAACTTATGATCCTAAATCAGCTTTATGATCTCAACTTTTTCCAAAATTACGTTCAAACAAGATTGTGGTTGGACTGCATTCAAGACCATAAAATGGTATAAATAGAACGAAATTATTAAGTCGTACTAGCTTCCATCTCTGTCGACTTTATAGTGTTTGTCCCAAAAAGAGTAAAATATTAAGCTAAATAAGGTTAAGTTAACAATTGAAATGTTTAAAAAAGAAATTCAAAAGACTAAAGCTATTGAATTGTGTTATATTTATCCTAACTATAGTAGATAAATCCAGGTTTTGGCTTTTGTATACGAACATTTCAATGCATCCAACGAAAGTCTGCTCCATGAGTGTCCTTTATGACAAGGGTAACAAGGAGGAGCAGCAGTGATGATGAAATAGTGCCCTTTGCTATTAATTTTTAGTATCATTAGTATGGAATATTAAGCTTCCTTGACTTGTCTCTCCAATGAGTTTGTTTTATACATGAAGTTGAATGAGAAAATTGCGTTTCTGTCATTTCTTTCACCTATTACATTTACTTGGATTATACTAATGTTTTGGCTTTTAGTGCTTGTCACAATTTCGCACAAGTTATTTCACAATGATAAGGATGGCATGTTTCAAGCTATTTCTTTAGTAGTTTGCACAATATAATGATTTTGAGCTCTGATATCACCATCCAATTTTACCAGCCATACCCTGACCTCACTTAAAAAACAGAAAGCAATTTGAACAGCCCTGCTTGGGAGGATATGTGCTCCATGAAAGGTGGCTCCCATGAGGATTTGGTGAAAAGCAGTCACCGACAATAAGGAATATTGTCATGTCGGAGGACTAGCATATTTGCAAGACCAACAACAGGTATTTCAAGCTTACACTCAACTCACTCCAACTGCTTGAACTGAACTCACCCAAAATTCCAATCAATGTGAGTTCTGATCTTACAAACAGTGAAATTTATTTACACTCTTATACCAACTATTATTGTCCAGGCTTAGTTCTCCACATTGTCGACCAGAGTATTATTTGGTTGGCTACCATTAGGATTCAAGTCATCAAATTTTTTGGATGATCCTGCTCGGGGGAATCTGAGTTTTAAATCTATCCACTACACTGACAAAGCTATAGATTGCACACCATTACTCTAGCAGCTTCAGAAAAATCAACCACTCATTATGCCTAAGAAACCAATGTCTCACAAAACACTCAAAATTTTCAGTTTTACCATAGATCAGTCAGATAAAAGATGAGCATTGACATTAAGTAAAACCAGTCTGAACATTTCCCCTAACAACTAATGGTAGCATCAGACAAAGCAAGCAACAGCAGTTCATTTCAACCACCATCTCAAACCCCAACAAGCCAGTGAATCCACGAGTTCCAATTCAACACGCAGAAAACCAATCAAAACTGGTCCATTCTAGTTATTAAAGACTGCGATAGCGATTGGACGGAGGAGCATGATCAGAAGCAAATAAGCGAATCAAAGTAGCAAACACCAACCTTCTGGTATTCATTGCTTCCAAGAAAACAAGCCGCTGCCGCCGCCGCCGCCGCCGCCCCTACTCGGAGACTGCTTATCACCGCGGTCCAAACCTTACGATTCCCGGTGCCTGAAAGAAATCCGCCCGTATCCTTCTCAATTCCCAAACTCAAACAAGAACCGAGTTCAGAGCAGAGAGCACCGCGATCGTCGGCACGCGAATGCCAGAGCGACGATCAAATCGCGCTCCGATTCCGGCGCAGGGAAGGCCGGAACGAGCACGGAGACGCCGGCGGCGCGGGAAGAGGTAAGGACGATCTGCCTGCGGATCCGATCGGATCGACGGCGGCCCGAGCGCTAGGGCTACAAAGGAGCGTGCTCAGATCGAGAGAGAGAGAGAGGGACGGACCTTTGGAGGGAAGCTGGAGAGCTCCTTCGAGAGAGCTGAAGCTGGGAACTCAAGAGGAACCACCGCGTCCAGGATAGGCTGTTGGTGAATATGTACCTCCGGCCCTGGGGTGTGACGTCATCGCGGCCGATGCGTTAGGCATCCTTCAATGCGCCACGGTTTTTTAGCTGGGAAAATGTCACAGATGGACCATGAAGATGGTCCATAAACTTTTATCTAATATTCAATTTTATCTATGAGCTTTTAATTTATTCAATTTAGTTCATAAACTTTCATTTAATGTTTAATTTCATCCCTGAACTTTCGATTTGTTCAATTTAATTCATAAATTTTTATCTAATATTCCATATAGTCCCTAACTATTTAAAAATTGACAAATTTGCCTTTTTTGTAATACCAAATTGTTTTTTAATAAATAAAAAAATACTAAACTGAGTTTTTTTTGTCGAAAAAATACCATATTTATGCAAAGTAATAAATGTCAATATTTATTTCCTTTCTTCATATTAACAACAAATGGAAAAAATGGATAGTAATAATAAACAAAGGTAAATCTTGCATTTTGATTTCTTTTTTGTATATGCAAGTTACTTGAATAATGTACAAAAGCCCATTAATTGATTTTTCTTATTAACCTGACCGAAAAGGGAAAAAAAAAAAACCAGTTTAGTATTGCCTCACCAACGACCAGGTGGGGATGACGTCACTTAGGCGAGATAGCCCTTATTAGCAATCGATGAGGGTTGCTAAGCCCTTACCAACGGCTACCAGCCCTTGCCAAAAAGGAAAAAAAAAATTAATAATAAATAATTTAAAATTAAAATTTTGTTTAAACTAAAATGCCTTTTGATTTGTTAGTATATTTAATTGGTCGGCAACCAGAGATATTTGGTTTTTAGTTAAAACAATTATGGTCATTTTATGTCCTTATTTAACAATTATGGTCATTTCATGTCCTTATTTGAAATTATCTTGATCACTTCATGCGTTTATTTAACACAAGCTTGGCTTCAAATTCTTATTTAAGAAAATATGTACTAGTTTTTAAAGGTACTCAAGCCAACCAGTATGGCATGGCATGATTGGACCCGTTCCTGGCACGACCCCTCAATGTGAAGATCGCATGTGATCAAGCCTGGTAGAAAAATGAGGGCACGCCAAGCATGACACCTTTGCTCTAGGGCCAACGCCTCAGCACTTGTCCGAGTCAGCCCAGGCTAACCCGGGGTCGCAATTTCTTTTCAAGTTTAATGCACTAATCGAGCCCACGTGGCCTCGGGTCCAAAAAATAAATTAAAATGGGGCCTCAAAGGTGCCGGCACAGAGGTTCGGGCCATCGATTAGCGATCGTCTAACCGTACTCTGCCCGAAATAACAAGTAGATGAAAAATTTCGTCACAAATTCTCAAGAATTCTTGTGACAAATTCTGACTTTATATACACAATTCCCTCTCTATTTTCAATCTTGCAATAATTTCGATATTGCCATGCACCACAACAGCTATCCAACCTACTTCCTAATCGACAACAGTAAGGTGGATCGCCACCCATCTTGAGACAATCGCAATGCCCCTCCCCTCTGCAAAACCCCTATCCCCGACCCGAACAGTAAACAAACTCCGAATGATGCCGTCGAGACTTGGTGGTAACGAACGTCCACTCTTTGGAAGAAATTGAAAATCAAGGTCCTCCTTAATGGCAAGAAGGCGGTGTGCATGATATCTAGGAATAAGTTATCCATCGAATCCAGAGGTAGGATGGGCCACCTAAGGAGACACCAGAAGTGCGACAAGGCAATGAACCAATGAACCCACGGCTAATTGCATGTTACACACTTGCCGGCAAGCCTTTAAGCTTCGCCAAAGACGTAAGGTTCGTTCAATACATTCATGTAAGGCATGATGCAAGCGCGATTTAGGTTCATTAAGCGATTGACAAGTGAAATGGACCAAACTTAACAATTAAGATGGTGGTTAATTGGATGTTATAAGATTTTTAAAACTTCTGGTATAAAATAACACTTTAGAGAATGAAACAAAGTTAATAGACTTAAATATGTAGTGGAAATCAATTATCTTTAACATGTAAAAGTGGTAAATGATGCAAGAGATTGCAATGCAGTTTATAGCGGCTCAGCCTTTCACTCAGCCTACTATACTCTCCATCTCTAAATTCGGTTGAAAAATATGTTTGAACAAATTTATTAGATTTTAGGATGCATTTATTTCAAAAAAAAAAATGAGTGATTTAGAAAACATTTTTCTAAAAATGATTACCTGTATTACTTATAAAAATGAAGAGCAAAAATTATTTTTAGTCCACAAAAATGCTTAGATATAGATTGACGTTGACAACATAAAAATTTTTTCAAAAAAAATATTTTTATTAATTAATTATTTTACTTTCTTTTTTGTCGGTCCTACTCTAATCCTACTCTAACACTCACTCTCAGACTTTTTTTTTTTTGCCGGTCCTACTCTAATCCTACTCTAACACTTCTTTTTTTTTTGTATGACTTTTGCTCTAACACTTACATGACTTTTGTCCCGGCGTGGGAGTCGAAACCCACTCCTGAAATGAAATCGTCTCCACCTCAATCCCCCTTGAAAAGGTGAGGATTTGCACCCTTCACCTCCCCTTTCCAAATTAGAAGGGTGGCCACTGGGGAGAAACAAACAGAGCTTTTAATCTTGTATAGCTCCGTGAGGTTACTAATCAATGCATGTTTTAGGCCGTTACACTGCCTAAGAAATCTAGATTTATTCATAATTAGGTCGCTGCTATATTCAAAATTCAATTTCAATATTCAATTGTCGTTAGAATGTTTATTATTGTTGTTGTTGTTGAATAAAAAATATGGAGCTATGAGGGCTGATATAAAGTGGCTGAATATTCTAAGTGCTAGAACAAATCCCTTAATTTGCAAAGCCAACCCTGGGGACCCGATACCACGAGGATTGGTTCGCATATACGATAAGGCTTTAAGGCAATGTGACTGGAGGTCAAACGCATCCTACGCGTGATTGCCATCGCGAAATTTTGGAGCCCTACTTGCAATTAAAGTAATGACTGTCATTATTATTCGAACCCATGAACTATGGCCCTACGCGCGGTGTTTGGCCGAAATTGAATCCTCGATAAAATATTTTTCACCGAATGTCATTTCACTTTTTGTTATGAGAAAACGACTTTTATGACGATTCTAAACAGGGGTCTTAATGAATCACTAGGAACAAATATGCTTCATTGAAATTTAATTAACGACCGAGTACAAAACACTTTGTTGGAATTTATTGGACAATAAAGTGAGATGATAGAAAGATACAACATTAGAATTTAATCAACAACGAAGATTTGAAAACTACAACTAAAAATACGCACTGGAATTTAATTAATGAGATATTTGAAACTACAACTAAAGTACAGGAATTGAAAGATATTAAATGGCAGAAAAGTAAAGATAAAGATAAATCATGAGAATATTGAATTTTTTGATTGATTAATTAGGCCCTGTTTGGCAACCATCCAAACGATTCGATTCGATTTTTGTTCCCATAATCAGTTTTGGACAAACATAATCGCGTTTGGTAAATTTTTTGTCCAAAACGATTATGGGAACAAATTTACTCCGAGAATCGTTTTGGACAAGAATTCAGAATAAAAAAAAAAATATGATTCTCCGTCCAAGAATCAAAAAAGAGAATCAAAAGTGTAGAATCAAAATTTTTTTATTTCTATATTTTATTTTTATTTCTTCCTAGTATGAAATATATATTTTTTGTATATAGAATGCATATTTAATTTTATGTTATAATTTAGTATTTTTATTTATTACATATTGTAGGGATATTAGTATAGTTTATACTATGGTTTATTATTTACTATATAATAAAAATTGATTAGTTAATATTTTTATTACTTAGTATAAAAATATAATTAATCGTGAATGGTTTATGAAAATTCAATATCAAATTTATTTTAATCTAAAAAAGTAATTAAAAAAGAATTCGAATAGAAATTTTATATAGTTACCAAACGCGTTTCTATTCTTTTTATATTCGAATCAGAAATTTTATTTGTTACCAAACGCGTTTTTTTACTCGAGAATCGTTAAGGAACGGAATAAAAAAGAATCGGTTCGATCGGAATCGGCCTCCCAGAACGTAATCGTTACCAAACGCGCCCTTAGGATTTTACAAAGAATACCCTTGGGGTATTTATATTCTCTATAATTGGTTACAACATTGGAATTCAAGTAAACAAGTAACTTCCTAGAGGGCAACTGCTAAAATTTACTTCATGAGCACTTGAATTTACACGAATCCTAAATTAACGGACATGGACATAACCACCCAATGATTATCTTCTTGTCAATTGCTCACCATCAATATCAATTGCTTTGTTGAGAAACATCAAGGCTCTCGTCGATAACTTCATATCGTGTTGTTGATAACTTTGTTGGCGAGTTGTCAATTCCCTTCAAGTTATCAAATTATGTTCATACATAACTCTTTACTAGCGAGTGTGGCCAAATCAATAATCTATACCTCAACTAACATTCTATAAAATTGAGAATGGAATTGTTTCTCCATGCCCAATCACACATCGCATTAGGTAGAAAATCAACGTGCCAAGTAAAAGCCATTTTCAACAAAGACCAAGGAAAAAGCTGACTCTTAGAGAATCATTTGTCCCTACCTCTTTACGTCAGGCTCTAAATCAACTAATGTGTTCAATAGTCAATTCTTCATCTTCGCCAATAAAAATGGCAAATTCGGCACTATTAAAGCCTCTTGAAAAGGCTGGATATTGACCCACTTAGGATGTAGTTTTCTACTAATAGGTATGATAACACCCTTGCCTAATCTCAATTGTTGTTGAAATTTTTCGACAAATTAGGTTCAATTGTGGACTTGGTTGGCCATTTTGTCCCTAGCTAGTAATGCTAGTCTTGCTAGATTATCAATAGGAATTGACATGTTAAGCCTAATAGGAATATTTATGTTGAGTGGAAATGGCCTTATATCTTCAATATTTGACAATCAACTAGATTGTTGACTAGTGTGATTTGCCAAATTATTGTCACCACTTTGCTATTTTTGTTGGGGCAATAAAACCTAAAGAGGGGGTGAATAGCTCGTTTTAAACACTTTGACAATCTTTCACAAAAATTTGCAGACGCTAAGTAAAGATCAGGTCAAGATGATGCTTTAAAGCTTGTGAGCAGATTGTGTGCTTATGGAAATAATGACAGAGAAAATAGTAGCACACAATATGTATAGTGATCTGGCTTTATCCCCAAGCCTATCTCCACCCTTCAAACTAATAGCCACAAATTGAGATGGATTGTACTAGTAATTTGCTTAGTAAGTTAAAATTGGAAAGCATTGATCCTATTACACAATAGATCACACTATCAAGAGCTAACTACTATTGATACTCTTATACGCTTAATCTTTAGCACAATTACTAAGACAACAAGGATACAACACTCAGAAAAACAGTCAAATAGGATTGTTTTACTCAAAACACAGCTTCTAGCAGATTTTTAGTCTTTCATATGCATGTGTCTAACATTTGGCTTTAGAGATCTTCTCTTTTATGCTCAGCTTCAATCTTTCCGTTGGAGGTGGTATGGAAAAGCAATGAGCCGTTAGTGTTACCGTTAGTGTCCCATTTGCGGCTGAACTATCTGTGCGGGCCAAAATTGAAATCCATTATTCCTTCATTTGTTTCCCTAAAGGGCCTTTCATTTGCCACAAACGGTCTCTTACCTTGACGAAAGCTCGTTAGAGATTGACCATCTTGCTTAGGCTGTTCATCAATAACTTGGATCTTGCCTTCCTCCAAATCCTTCTCTACAATCTGTGCTCGTTCATAAACATCATCATGGTTACGTATCTTGTGGCCCACCAACGGACTTAACATATGCGCTTAGCCCTGCCTGAAGTTTCTTTGCTTCATCTGCAGGATCTGCCACCGACTGAAGGGCAACTCGGAATAACTCTGAAAACCTCGCCTCATATTCATCCACGGTCAGGTCACTTTGTCTCAGCTCGGCGAACTCTGCAGTCTTCTTGTCTCTAGTATAATCAGAGGAGTACTTCCCAAAGAAAGTTATAAAAAAGCCTTTCTATGTCGCCCTTTTTGACGAGCGAGATATTCGATGGGTAGCGTATCTTTTTAGTCGAAACTCAGCCAAATCCACCTGATCTGCATCCTTGCTATCTAGTAACCCAATAATTTGCTCTATTCTTTCTGTCTATGCTTCTGCCTCTTATGGGTAACCAGAACCAGTGGACTAAGGAGGATTGAGCTTTGAGTGTTGCAATGTTAAGCGTTTCTGCAGTTGATCAGAAGTGTTCAAATTGGTTTTGTTTCTGCTGAAGGGCCATGAATGTCCCTCCCATACGAGGGTCACGTTCTGGACCAGTATCTGGAGGGATACAATAAGTATCAAATTGACACACACTCATTCAGGAGTCCAAATTTCAAAATCAATACACATGTATCAAATTCAAAACTGAGAAATCTTACTTAAAAGAAAGCTAAAATCACTTCCCAGAGACTAAAGATTTTTCCTAATCATGCAGTGAATCTGTCGCATCTTATGACTGCATCACACAAGCGCACCTCATAACTCCATCCCTAGCTCTTACACCACAACTGTGGCAACCCAAATTAGAGATTCACCAATAATGAAGGGACCGGTTCTTCAAGTTTGGAAGGGGAGGAAGAGGCCTTGCAATGAAGATGAGTCCATGAGCGGAGGATTAGGGCATGTTTGATAACCGGCGAAACAGTGCCAGATTCTATTTTTTTTGTTCCCAAAAGTAGTTTTGGAACAGAATCACGTTTGGTAAAATTTTTATTTCTGAGAACAGATTTGGATTAGAATCAAGAATTCAAAAAAAAAAATTGATTCTTTGTTCTTAAGACCAATTCTAGAATCAAATCTACCTATTCTTTCTTTTTCCTCCTCTTTCTTCTTGTTTTTCTTCCCTCTCTCTTGTTATTCAAGTGCTGCTACTGCCGCCATTGCCATCTAGAGTGGCTTGCTGCCCCCCGTTGAATGCTGCCGTCTGTTGCTGGTCGCCGGTGAGCTCGCCGACGGCTCACCCAGCCACCAGCGAGGCTTGGTGAGCTCACTAGCGCCTTGCCCAACCGCCGGCGAGGCTTGGCGTTCTCGTTAGAGGCTCGCCCAGCCGCCGACGAGGCTCAGCCTCACCAATGGCCATTAAAAACATATGGTGATAGTAATTGGATCATAGATTCATACGAGACAAAATCCACTAATGGTTATGTGTAAACCAATAGTCCACTTGATTGAAGCAGATGATTCTAATGGCATAACTACATTGTCATTTCCCAAGTCAAATGGTCAATGTGAAAGAATGGTTAGTGGACACAGGTGCTACTAGGCATATATGTGCTATCACGCCGCGAACCTCGAGCTTGCGCACATCCTTCAGTGATCAATAAAATTGCAACATCTCAAAATGCATTGCCAACTTAATCGATTATGCACATGCGGAAGCGTATAATAATCCCCAGACAACACTCAATATGGGATAGAAAAACAGGACAACAAAGTCACAAAAGTCACTTTATAAACAGACTAAGTTTATATACAAAAGTCCAAACAAAAAAAAAATACTAAGCTCACTAAACTACGGGCTCTACAATCGAGGGCTACGAGTCCACCACGACACCACCAGGGGCTTCGAGATCCTCAACATACTCGCCATCGACGATAGACTCATCAAAGCCATCCAAGGGGCCCTCCCGAACACTATTGGGCCCGTGGCGGAACCACACCTTGAATTTATGAATGATCAACTAAGGTAGGCCCTCATTGACCTAAATAGTAGTGACCACAAGCTTAAGGGTCCAATCGCGATTCTCGTGGATAAGGAGTACACTGCGCTTGGTCACGGCCTCTCGTGGCCACCCAAAACGGATGGATCGCACCTCTGTCTATGAACTTGAAAAGGTTAAGCCCATAATGGAGTGAGACAACATCTCAACAAGTCTACGGCTTAAACCTTGATTAGGAAAGAAATACGCCTAGAGACTTACCACAGAGACTTACCTCACCTCAGTTGCTTCATGCACGTCAATACAGTTCATATCACATAAAATTGCCTTAAAAGCACTCATCAAACGGGACTTCTCAACTTATATCACAAACCAATACAGGGATCCCGATTACAAGGCCAAATCGTTATAACACGTCACATTTTGTGCTGCACAATTTTGTTCCATAATAAGGCGTGTCAATTTCAATTAATCATGTATCCTAATTGATTGCGACCTAACAGCCATGGTTGACTCAACAATCAGCGATCTTCCAATGTAGCCGGGCGTCGTCTTGCACCATCAAGCATGGTAACATCTATATCTAGATGGTATTCCATATAGGAGCATTGGCCTAGCCTCCACTGCGATGAGCATCCGTTAACTTAGGGTATTCTCGAATGAGCATCGTCCAATCCCAAAGGCTCATGATGGTTTCTCATATCATTCATGTACTCATCCAATCTCAACCAAGGCATCGTGCCTTGCACTTAAATGTCCCAATTAAAATAACTATGTTTTTTATTCCGCACAGAACTTATACTAACCATGAATACTCCATGAGTTGATCCTATTCGATAGCAGATCGATTGTGGATTGATTGAATTCACATAACCAAGTGACAATCAAAAGCGATCATGGGAATCAATGACATAAACCTTGGATAGACCAAGGCATGACATGTTTGGCTTTTGATCCGATCCACCCGACCAAGACTTGATTAACACGAATGATCAAGACCAGTCACGAAATTCATTTTTAAGACATCTAATGGATCAATTCTTATCGGAAATGGTCATGAACAAGTTCAAGAGGTGTACCTACTTAGTCTCACTCAATTGGTTAAAGTCTAGTGAATTTTTGGCATGAACCTTGGTTTTCGTAGAACTGTCCCAATATTGAGATAGAGGATGATGTCGGCCCAGGTGAGGCCAATGCTTAAGGGTCCCCCTAAATGCCATCCTAATAATGAGATCAAAACGATACCAGTTGCCAAGGGGGGACCAATGCTCGGTTGTTATTGGAAGTGTCACGCCTCGAATCTCGAGCTCACACACATCCCTCGGTGGTCGACTAAGTTATGACGTTCCCAAGACGTGTCGTCAACCCAAATGAATCATGCACAAGCAAAAGCAAAATAAACAATCGCCAGACAACACAAACATATAATAGAAAAGCAGGACAACAACCAACACACTTTTATAAATGGATTAGTTTATCTACAAAAGAGTCTAAACCAAAAAGAGAGAGAGAGCTAAGCCATCTAGGCACTAGGCTCCTCATCCACAGGCTCTAGGGGCTTTAGGTCCACCACAACCCCATCAAGTTGGTCAGCTACCCCCTCGCCCTAAACGGCGAGTACATCGAAACCATTTAGAGGACCCTCCCATTTTTCGTTAGACTCATGACGAAACCACGTCTTGAATCAATGAGGTACCAACTGAGATAGGCCCTCATTGACCAAAATCATGGTCACAATAAGCTCACAGAGCTAGGGAGTCTCGGGGACAAGAAAGAAGGTGCTTTACTTGGTATACCCCCGCGGTTGTCCAAAACAAACCAGCCTTACCTCCATCTAAGGACCTGTAAACAATTAAACTACGATGTGGTGAAACAATGGACACCCGGACCCTTGGAGTGCCAAATTTGGCACAAAGAGACACTTAAGTGCCAAAAGCTACAAAAGTGACACTTAAGTACCAAAATCGAAGCAAAATTGATCACTTAAGTGGCACTAACGAGAAAATTCGGCCAAAACACTAACGTGGCAATTTTCCGGCGAATTGCACGTAAAATGACGTCGTTTTATATGCTGATGTGGCTAAATAGTGTCAAAATGGCGTCATTTGGTATAATTTGAATTTTAATATAATAATTAATTAATTACAAAAAGTAAGGGGGGAAGGAGGAGAAGGGAGGTAGCCGGCGGTTGAGGGCTCAGCCCTCACCACCATCGCCCCCATCTCCCCTCCGTCGCCGGGGAGGTGGGGGAGGGTCGACCAAGGCTGCTGAGCCCTAGCCGAGGGCTGGCGGCCCCAGCCAACCGGCGATGAGGGCCTTTGTGCGCTCGCTCAAGGCCGCCGCATTTTAGGGGGCCACCGCTCAATCCGGTGACGGCACAAAGGCCCTTGCGCAATGGGCTAGGGCCGGCGGCCCTCAGCCAAGGCTCTAGCAACCCTGGCTGACACTCCCCCACCTTCTAGTGACGGTACGACAATCAGCACGAAATTCTGACGACCGGCTATCCCAATATAATTTCCGGAAAATATTAAATAATTAAATTAATTACAAAATTAATTAAATAAATGCCAAATAATTAAATAAATGATTAATTAAGATTTAAACAATAATCTAACCACCTAATTAGCCTAATTAATCAACTAAACCATTAATTACTCTAAACTAACCACCTAAACCAATCTTAAGTTAATTTAATCCTATACTAAGCATAATTAAACCCCTAAGCAAGGTTTAGCAAGTAAACTCACTGGATTTGCGAGCCGATGAGTTCACGACAACAGTGACATGGAGGCAAGCGGAACTCAAGCCTACGATGACACCCAACAAGGTTCGGAAGAGGCTGGAAACAAGTCACGAAGTCTCAACCCACAGTTGAGATTTTGGTTCTGTTAAGGGTTGGAAGGGGCGATCGAGGGGCTCAACGGGCGGAGCTGGATTGGCACGCGGTGACGGCGGGACCAGGCGAAGGCAACGGCGGCTCAAGCAGCTTCCAAACGACGACGGTGGCCTAGTTAACAACAAGCGGGCATGGGACCTGCGACTTAGATGCACAGGCTTAGGCTCTTGGGCGTGTGGACTAGCGCAGGACGACGAGCGAAACTTGAGCGACTCAGACGGGCATTAGA
The DNA here is from genome assembly GCA_017140325.1 of Eucalyptus leucophloia subsp. euroa. Classification (NCBI taxonomy): domain Eukaryota; kingdom Viridiplantae; phylum Streptophyta; class Magnoliopsida; order Myrtales; family Myrtaceae; genus Eucalyptus; species Eucalyptus leucophloia. The sequence continues at coordinate 26,898,123 of CM029471.1, forward strand.
CTAGCGGTTGAAGGCTATAGGGGGTGAGCTGACTAGTTCTCTGGTTCTCTAGTTCTTTAGCTCTTAAACAACAACAACAATGGAGGCTAAGTCGAGGAAGAAGAAAAAGAAGGAGAAAAAGAAGAAGGGGTACAGCTGGAGGAGGAGCAAGAAGCCTCAAAAGTCTTCACAAATATCTATTCTCATCATCACAAGGCACCCACCAGCCATAAGCCTCATCTTCAGCCAATTTCCCTCACCAATCTTCCTCCACAAGCCACTCTAGGTGGTCCAAATGTTACTGCCCCCATGGCCTACGAATTTTGAGACATTTCCGTTCCAATTGAACTCAAATCACTTCAATTGGCTTCAATTTAAATGGCCAAAATGTCATGATGGATGCCCACACCACTTTTCACATTTTTCCTTGCCAAATAATCCAAATGGGATGTCAAAAGCACACTCCAAAACGCGCCTCCGAATTTACCAGTCCAATTTCGCCAAACTTTGATTTTTCGCCGAAAATCTGGACTTGCCAAAAATTCTTCGGAGGATGAGTCAACGTTCCTAAAATAAATCATGACAAGATAGAACTTTCAATTTTTGAAATCTGGTTCAATTTTATAGTTAATTTCAACCGGACGTGATTTTAGTGTAACATAACATATTGGGTAGCTTTTGGGAATTTTTAGTGCATTTGACCCGTGGTCGATTATTTTCGATCCACATTATGCATATTCGACTTATTTGGCGACTCTTAATTGTCATGAAAATCTCGAGGTTTCAATTACATGCACAAGGTACAGAAATGACAGAAAATCGGTTTAGTGCTGTTTGACGAAAATTTTGCAATTAGGTGGAATCACCCATACTTTAATTACATGTCTATGTCGAATCGACCTATCTCCAGTCTCTAGTCGATTTTAACGGTACCGTATTTACTCTTGCAGATTAACACGATTAAGCAGTTGGGTTCCAATCGAATTCTCAAATCAGTTGCATTTATATTCAATAACGACTTCACTCGATAGATTAGTTATCTCATAAGTGATCAGTTCAGAAAAAAAGACTATAGGTGCATCGATGAAAAGCCTAATTTATTCAATCAAAAACCGACTCGAAAATTAGGCTGTCACAGGAAGAGTCGATAGATTTCGACTAAGTGAAAGAAATTGAAAGAAATTGGAAGTCCACGTGTGGTGCTTGATTTAATGCATGCATGAGATTTGAGTGGATGCATGCACCAATGCTTAAATTGATGCTTGCAAAAGTTGTAATTGTTTTGTATTAGTTGTCTGAACTTTGCATCAATTTCAAAATATGTTTGTATCGGGTCACTTAGTGCATGAATGAGTTTTGCATGGTGCACGCATCATTCTAAAACCGAAATGGTCATAAGTCATGGATCATTGAAAAGCTTTGTTCTTGACTCTTGAAAGCACATAATTGTTTGTGAGTCTTTTGTGTGCATAGGCAAGGCAAGGCACAGGCCTTGCTATTGATTTGCCATCGACAAGGGAGTGGTGATCTTGTATCCATGAATCGACAACAAGACATCCTCCGATAGAAGAATTAGAGATTTCTACTTACTGAGTCACCAACTCATTCTTGTTGTTTTCACCATTTCAGGTCTGTGATAGATGTACCAACCTCGCTGTCCATTCATCCCGATGTGGCTATAGATATGGTTTCTATCATGACAAACATAATAGATGTAGAAGGAGACGTCACTTACCGAAAGTACGCCACCACCGTATGAATCTAGGAAGGAGTAGACATCTTGGTGCCACACATGTGTGAGGTTTGGTGTCTCATGTTTTTATGGGGACATCATAGGTCCCATTCGCGGCTTCATTCCTCCAGTGGATCCCATGAGAACCCTGTAGGGAGTGAACCTAGGATGAGGGCTATTTTGGGAGAAGTTCGGTAGAAGAGCTAGGTTACCTCAACCTTTTTGATCAACTACGATGGTAATGTAGATAATAGCCCAAGACTAGGATGGGCATGTAATTATAACAACTTTTGATATGTATAAATACATGTTTACTTTTATTGCTTGGCTTGTATATGTTTTGCCTAACTTCCATGTTTGTTTGTGTACAGAGATTGTTTATAATTCACTTCCACATGTGATTAAAAAAATTAGGATAATCAATGTGCCAGGGACATTGATGCTAATCCTCCGGGTCATGCTCTCATTACCTGGGGTGGGGCAAGGGAGCGACATGACCCCACTAGCACAAACTGCATTGAACAACAAAAGTTGTGGAGGTGTTATGTGATTGGTGAAAATTACAACTCACAAAAGAAATTTTGGATTCATAAAAGTTTTAAACTTCACCAATGATTTCATGAATTATATTTTATTCTTTCTAGCTCTAGTTCATAGCCCAAAAGGCATCAACTCCGATGCATTACAATAAATTGAGTTTAACCCAACTTGTATATTTTACTTTCTTTTAAAAACTTTTTGAAATATGTGGGTTTGTTGGATAGTTAACGATTCTGAAATATTCAAGCCATTGTTTGTTACCAACTCTAGTGAAAATTATGATCGGCATCAATTTGTAAGATTTGGTAACGTCTAATTTAATTTGTTTCTTAGTAACCCTCCTCCTTTCGACTATAAAGAGAATTCTCAAATCACGATCAAAATATACTGAAAATCAAAAACTCTTTCTTTTCTTTCTATTTATTTGTTAGGTTTTACCAATAATTGTCGCGACCAATTTTTCAGGTGTAAACCTCCTAGGGTTTGGCTAATGGATTGTTAAGCTTAGACTTAACTCGGGCTATCCCAAGCCCATACCAATTCGCGACTTTAGGTTCAAGTTTTTTAACATGCAATTGTTTTTTAATTAGGAGTCGCCACTAATCTATTTTTGGTGGGTCGATTAGAAACCCAAGTAAAGTAACGAGAGTTTTACTTTACTTCTACGAACCAGAGGTTTGGGTACGGGGACTTGATTACGCTAGATTTCTCTAACGCCCTTTCGGTACCATTTCTTTAAAAAAAAAAAAGGTTTTGCAGGCAGCTTGAATCAATTTTAAATTTAATTCCCTAACATGTGAGGCGATCATACGGGTGCGCAAACCACCAATTTAACACCCAATAAAGCAATTAAATAATGCAGAACTTACCTCAAAGCAACGAAAGCATCTGTAGCGTTAAATTAAAATCCACATCAACAATCCTAGATATGGTTTCTAATTAACACGCAATTTCTTTTTTTTTTTTTTACTTTCTTAATGAAAATCATGCAATATGCAATGCAATATTAACTAAATGACCTAATTCTAATGACATGTAATTTCTAATTAAATGGACCTAGCAAAAATACTAAATGACATGCATCTCAATGAAGCTAACCCTAATGATGTTTACATGACATTTTTTATTTTTCCTAAAAATGCAATTTATCCTAAAGAATGGAACTAATTTATTCAAAGACATTTTTTGTATTTTTCATGAAATTCGTGATTAGGAAAAATGTGAAAATTATCTAACTAGATTAAGATTCTATTTAATTTGCATTAGGAATTAGGTTAAGCCAAATCCTAATTTAACTAGAATATTATCTTAACCCAAATAATCCTAAAATGCAATCTATCTAATATCTAAACTTAAAATGAAACATGAAATTTTATCCTAATATGCAATGATGTGCAAAGAATGCATTAATTCTACATGACATATGCATGATCGTTTTTGTTTTTTTGATAAAAATTCGAAGTAAAGATTGGCAAATAATTAACATGCAATTTAAATTAGTGAAACGAAAATCTAACATCCTAAATTTATGTTTTTAGTATTTTTTTTATTTAAGAAATTCGAAATAAATAGATTTCCTATTCTAGACATGCAAAATAACCCTAAAACAAATAATATCCTAAGATACATCTAATCTAACTCAAATGTTTTTTTTTTTTCTTTGATGGGAGCAAACAAATAAAGGCATCAAGAACAACACGGCAACAAATCCAGCAAAATATTATCCATGTCCATTTTATTTTGGAAATAAATTGACGAATCGTATCTCGCACACGAGATCGGATTGGCCAATTTTAGACAAAATCACGAATCGTATCTCGAGCGTGAGATCGGATTGGTGATTTTTCCGTGCGATTGCGGGTCGTATTTCGAGCATGAAATTAGACCGTCAATCATATGCACATTGTGAAATTAGGAAGATTTCCTAATTTAGAAGGCTACTCGAGATTTCACATATCTTAGCATATCGGAAATTTTCATCATGGGCATCAATGAATATATCAAATAAGGAAACGAAATTATCGAAAACCAAAATAGATGAGATTTTTACCTAATTTGAATATTGGCTTCCGAATTCCGATCCTCAGACAGCTACTCGTGACCCGATGTGGTGGTGCTTAGCCGGGCTCGTGGCTTACGATCAACAAATCTACAGAGCAGAAACTTCACGGGATGATTTGGTTCGGGGACGAGCTTGACAAGACAGCAGCTCGTCTCGGCGTGGGGCCAAAGAATGACTTGGAGCATCTCACGTCGGGGCTTTGCGACTCAGCACGGCAGGGGAACACGAGTCACGGATGGAACGACGAGGGACTTGAGAGGTGGCGTGAGAGATCGCCTGGATCTGCTGGACTATCTCTGGAAGCTCGATTACGTCAATTGATCAGGATTTGACTTGGCAATCTTGGAACACGATGGACTGAGGTAATGGGAGGTGCGACGTGGAGCAAGACAGGACAAAATCAGCCGCTGTTGGTGGCGCTCTGGCTGTCTTGGAACCAAGACTGATGATGGAATGTCAAACAAAAACTAAAGCAACGTGGAAGCAAAGTCCAGCAGCCACAATTTGGGAGATATGGGCGTGTTTCTTCACGTTCCCCTTGGCACCATCTCTCTTGCCACGCCGCAGGTTTGTCTCGATTGAAGCCCTCTACGATTCCTCTCTATTCTCTCTCGTGCGCCTCTATCAATGGCCGTGTATTATATTAACGTGGCCTCCTCCCGAAACCCTACATGAAAACCTTTTTATAGGTTGAAGATTAGGGTTTTATTTTCCTTTTCAAATCAGCATCCGCGAAGATTTCTTTTTCGCATGCAATATCACTTTTCTTTTATTTTCCACATCTCCTGATTTTATCACCTAAAGATAAGATTGCAACCCGATTTTCTTAAATTCCAAAAATCCACCGTAATATTATTTCAAATCTCAATTTAGGCAATTCTTGTCATTAAAAGAAAATGGGCTCGGGCCAATTTACTTACTTCGTGGGCTTAGTCTGGCCTGCCAAATTAAAGCTTAGAACCACTAATCCGAATCCATTCACCACTGATCCAATAAAATGCAAAAAATGTAAATGCACCTGAATCTATATGTAATGCAATTAATTTTTTTTAGGGATAAAATTAACCCATAATTTTCTATGCATTAAATAAACGGGCCGCCAAAATTTAGGTGTCAACAATAATGCTGTTCATATTCCCTGTATTTATTCTATGTGGAGTATAGACAAATATATGTTTTATCTTAAGAGGAAAGCAGCTAGAGCCTATCAAACTGAATTTCATACTTTGAGAGGTGGAATTATCTTTAAAGATAATACTTGTATACCTCAAATATTTGTTCTTATTTTTCATCTTTTCAAACAGATTTCTCCAACAACTTGCTTCATTGTGCTTAGTCAAAATAGGATAGAAACAACCTTTATCTGTACTAGTTTGGGGCCACAAGTAACTCCATGGAGAGGTAACTTGTCAGGGAGGTTTTTTTCTCTATTTTTTGGTTAGTTTGTTGTTGGGGAGGGTCAAAAGCAACTTTTTGCAAATTTAGTTCTAAAATAATGAGTTAACTTCTTTAAGAGGTTAGAGATTATAAGTCACAAATTGATACTAAAAGGTTGAGATAAGCTTTGTACTTTTTATAGAGAAGATGGTCTACGATTTGTCTTAAAAATGAGGGATTTCTCAAAAAGTGAATCTTGTTTACGAAGAAAGATAGCCAACCTGGTAGTCGACAAATAGTGACGTTTCATGCATTAAAGGAGTTGGGTTGATAATGATGCCAAAACGACATGGGGGAATTGATAACTATGCGGCGTGAATATCAACAACTATACGGTACAGTCGTCGACGACTACGTGACATGGTTATCCACGAAAGACGAAGAATGGTCAACAAGTATCATGATTCGGAGACAAAGCTTACAGATGGCCAACTATTGTAAAATTGGCTTAGTGTTAAATACGGGAAATGAAAATGGCATGGACTGAAGACATCAAATGAAGGGGTCGATGTGAAGTGACAACTAAGGGCCTGTTTGTTTGGCTTTTGTTTTTGTTCCCTAACACAATTTTTTGTTCTTTTATTCCTAGGAACAAAAAAATGAATAAACGTGTTTTTTTGTATTTTTGTTCCAAATCTATTATTTTGTTTCGTAAAACACATCTAGAACAAAAACAAGAAACAAAAAAATTTTGTTTCTTGTTTCGAACCAAAATTTAAAAACATTTTTCTCTCTCTTCTATTTTCTTCTCTCTTTTTCTTCTTCTTTTCTTCTTCTTTTTTCTTTCTTTTTTCTTTGGCCGGTCGCCGACCTCGATCATGGCCGGCGACCGGCCGTCGAGGGCCGGCAACTTCGCCGGAGCGTCACCGGCCCCTAGCGAGGCCAAGCTCGCCCGGCGGTCGGCAAGGCTTGGCGTCGCCGCGCCACAACTAGGCCGGCGACACCGTCCACCGGGCGAGCTCGGCCTCGTCGGGGCCGCAAGCCTCGTCGTGGGCCGGGCGAGGCCGCCGACCCTCATCGGCCGGTCGCCGGCCATGGCCAAGGCTAGTGACCAGCCAAAAGAAGAAAAAAAGGAAAAAGAAAAATAAATAAGAAAATAATAAAGAAAATAGAAAAAATAAAATAAAAATATTAAAAAATTAAAATAAATAAAAAAATTATGTAAATTTATCAAACATGTTTTTATTCTTTATATATTTCTAGAATAGATTTACCAAACGTGTTTTTTTGTTCAAAAATTATTCTCTGAAGCAGAAATACTTTTTTCTATTTCTATTTTCAGAAATAATTTTTAAACAGAAATATTATCAAACACACCCTAAATATCTCAATTGTAACTATGTGTGAATATTTGCTCAAAAGAAAAAAAAAAAAAAAAACTATGTGCGAATAAGATCGATATGCGAACAGGAGGTCTGGAATCTCGGAAATATGGTTGTAATCATACCTAGAGTGGTTACTGCCTGTGAGTGGTTGCAGTTAGTAAGCCAGAAATATCGACGGCGTGTAATCATGTGGGGATCTCTCCCTCGGGCACAACTTCCCAGGTGTTTTTATTCAATGCACTTACTATTTGCTTTTTCATCTTCACGCACATTTATCATTTCCAACGCTTTTACTTTCCGAGTTTGCATTTCATCTTTACTTCAAAAGCTAAGCGATTTCCCGTCCATGATCAAGGCAGAATCCATTTTGTCAAAAAATCAAATTCAATTCGGTGAAAAAATGTAACTTCCAGGTTTAAACCCCATTTTTGTTCAACCATTGACCTCTCTTCGTGCTCCATGGTGTGTTTTCAACTGATTAAAACTCTATACGACATGCCATGTATAAGTTTCAGGCACCGTGCCTCCAATATCCCAGGCTGTTGTAAACCGATTTATTTTATTGTGGTACAATATTAAATGTTGCACTTTTTTAAGAAGAGAAGTTTTTGTGTTTACGATCATTTGCACCTATATACAGCGAAATGGCCTTTGACAATATAGTGTTTTCAATTTACCCCTCTTCAGATTAGACTCTCACTAAAATGAACAATAGCCTTCCACACAAGGGAACAATGCCCCAAGAAATAATCTTAAGTGCCGAAAATAAAAATAAAAAGCTTTTCAATAATAATTAAAAATTAATAGTGATATGTTATTAATGTCTTACCAAACTTCAAACTTTGACAAATGACTATCATTGGTAGGTTTTATTGAAATAATTGGCAAGAGTTTAATTGCTTACAACTACATTTCTGTAGAACAAATTAAGTGATATTTCTCTCACTTACTAGATTAAGTGAATTTTTCACTTAATTGAATCTTTAAGTCCGCTCCATTCAATGTTATTAAACAAGCTTAATTTCATTAAGTGATGAATTTTTAACTTTCAGCACTTAATTGGGTTAGCAAACAGGTTGAATGACATAGTTAAAAGAAATTATTGATAAAAATACACCATATGAAGAGATTGTATTAATAGAAAGCGGAAATTTTTCAAGATTCCAATTTTATCAGAACAATGTGAGAGATAAAATAAACTTATGAACTTAAACATTTGTCCATATAGATAATATTTATTAAATAAGTGATAAAGGATATTGGGGGCAAAAGAAAATGATTGAGATCCCTTAAAAGTAATAAACTCACTTTGAATGAAATTTTCTCACAATCATTTTTTTATTTATATATTAAACACCTCATGGTATGTCAAACTACCATCTTTAATCGGCTCGAGTACAGTGTGTCTTTGTGTTGGTCGCATTGACCATAACTTAGTAATGATCAATTACGTTGCCTAAGTCAACACCAATTGGTAAGCACTCTTTGATCTAATGTGGTATGGGTGTACTAGTTCGAAAATTTTTGTGATATGGATACACTAATTTGAAATTTTTGTTAAATAAATAAATCCTACCCTGACTAGAGATACACATTCAATCAAAACTTCATTTATCACATGCTGATCTATCCGAAAAAGGAAAACCCAACCCTCCCCAATTTACCTTAATATGAGGGGAAATGACACTAGAAATGTCAAAAGTTATGTACAATGCTTACTTTAGTACCACAAATTTTCACCAACTCACTCAAGTGCCAAATTAAAGAAAAACAATTACTTAAGTGTCTCTAACAAGAAATTTTGGCTAAAGAAATTATGTGACTTTTATGATTAAATTTTTTTTTTTGACATGGCATTTTTTTGACACAAAAGTGATCACTTTTTTTTATAATTGGCACTAAAACGATCATCTTTTAACAATGATTAGCACTGAAGTGATTATTTTTTAACTTGCTATACGACATCATTTAGGAATTATATGTTGACTAGACATGCCAACGAGCCATATGGGATTGAGAAATTAATAAAATATGACCACGTGGGATTTTCAGCAATTCATATCAAAGTTGCACTTAAGTAATTGTTTAAAAAAATGTTGTATTTAAGTGATCAAAAAAAAATTGTATTAAAATGAGTATCATACACGACTTTTGATATTTTTAGTGTCCTTCTTCCCAATTATGAAGTTATAAAGGAAACAAGACCCATCGCAATCACAAGAGTGATCTACTAACTAGAGTATTTCCTACTAGAGCTAAAAAAAAAAGTGGATGAGTGGAGGATTTTCTGTTAGAACGAATATGTAAAGAGAGAAATCACATCTACAACCCAGCATTTAATTGCTTTACTAATGGCGGCAAGGACATTCATGATGCTCAGAGACATTTTTAATTGAGAATTTTAGTTTATCGAGAAGAGAAGATTGCGTGAGGTGGCGTTTATCTATGTGAATAGAGCATGTGCCTAAATGGGATAAGAATATTATAAGTACAATGACTTTCGTATTACAGTCACTTGAATACCATTACTCTTTTTATGAACACTTGAGTGTCATGACTTCTAAAAAATATCCACTTGAGTCCCATTATTTTCAATCGATCATTTGAGTACATATAGCTTTTTTAAAGCGTCCATCAAAGTGCTAAAAATCTGATGTGGCATGGCATTAATAATAAAAATTTTAAAAAAATTATAACATTTAAGTTATCAATTAAAAAGTCATATGATACTCAAGTGATTAGAAAAAAAAATACAACACCCAAGTGATTAAAAAAAAAAAAGGTGCAGCACTCATGTGAGCTCCTTACAAAAGTTATAGCGCTTATCATATCATTTTCCTTGTCTTAAATATATCATGCATAAACAACGACACACGAAAACAACAACACCATGCGTTAATGTAGTTAGAAATTTTGTACCACAAAACCTAATCACGGTAAACAGTTGTTTTCAATGAGTTTCTCTAAATTTCTTTTTCCATGACTAAACTGCCATTAAAATTTAATTGATGGTATACTAAATCTTGTATTTTATTTTACCTCTCGGTAAGGAAGGTAGAAAAATGCAATCGGACACGCCCGTAGTGCGTGCGTGAGTCTAGTATCTTATAGTGGACGAATTCTAATATCGGGTGATATGTCATATGTATTAAATCTCAATTAAATTTACAAACTTGCTACAACTAAAAGAAAATAATAAATTCACTTGAAAGAACGGCTTCTTAGCTTATCAAAAATATTTCTTTTATAGGACTTCTTAAACTCTACCCACAATTTATTTTCCTTAACTTCGCATACTTATCTTACTCACTCGTTCCTTAACACCCACACCAGTGTCCCCCAATGGCAATGAAACCATGATCATAAAGCAACATCAATTCCAGTTTTGCATCTCAGTTGCCTTACACTCAGGGCAATGGTGAAGAATTTATTGGGCAACCAAATCTTATTATATTATAAATTGAACATTTTTTTGCTGGTTTGCTAATGTTGGACATCCTTTGACGGAAAAAAAAAAATGGTCCGAACGATATCATTTCCAAGTACAGAATGAAGAGGATTTCACTATTGTTAGAGTGTTTGTTGACCTGTGTAAGATAAGATTGGCATGATCTGCATATGTTGTAATTTCCTAATCATATACCTTCTGCACTCACTACATTTGTACCTCTTCGCCAAGCCAGGCCTGACGTGAGAGAAAAATAATTTGTTTCTCTCTTTTTATTAATGACTTTTCTCCAAAAAGGTGAGAAATATATTTAAGATTTTAGAGAGTCACATACAATCCTTGATGTCCTGATTTGTAGAATTATTGTTAAGTCCACTGCTTGTGTATAAATAATTTTATGCGTTCATTATTGGATGAGTGATATTTGTGTTTGAAAATGATTTACCAAGTAAATTATTCGACATGTCAACCATCTAACTATAAATATGTAACCTTAATTTTTTCTTATACTAGCAATTGACGTGACAAGATCCCTTATTTGTAGGGAAAAATGTCCAAAAAATCTTAAACTTGTCATACTTTTGCTAATTTAATTATAATTTTTGTTAATTGAATCATAAATATTTTCACATTTTGCCAATTAAGTCAATTATGCCAATTTCAACTAGAAATCACTGATGTGGGCACTGATAGTACCACATAGGCTGGTGAACTTTGCCGGTATTGGTAGAAGAAAAAGGAAAAGAAAGAAAGGAAAAGAAAAAAAAAATTCAAATTCATAAAAATTCAAAAATTTTAAACGAAATTACAAAAGAAAAAAAGTTCACGTTAGCATCGATTATACCATATAGAATAAGTTAACATCCACATCCACGATTTTCAGTTAAAATTAATTGGATTGACTTAATTGGCAAAACTTGAAACATCTATGATTTAATTGACAAAATTAAAAGATCTAAGATTGAATTGGTAAAAGTATAATAGATTCATAACTTTTTGAATAATTTTCCCTAAATTGGTACATTGAAATAGGTTTTACATGCTTTCATTCTAAAAAGGTGTGAAAAATTATAGGCCTTAAATTTTAGGGTAAAAGGCAACAAAAACTCTAAATTATACATACTACAACATATTTATCCTAAACTTTTTTTTGTGGTACTAAATCTATATGTGTATGACAAATTTATCCTTTGTCAAAATTCTGTCAATGAGAACTTTTAAAAATTTATCTAAAAGGACTCCAAAGAGCAAACAATATTGACATGATACCCATCGATTTGAAGCTTGACAAAGAGGTAAATTTGCCACATTAGTATAAGTTTTGGGTTTTTTTTTATGTTATAAAAAAAAAACCAAGTACATGTGTCATAATAGGCATAATTTGGTTTTTATGGCTTTTTTTTTTCTAAATTTTAAATAATGGGAAATATTTAAAATGAAAGTCCCATAACAAGTAAAAAAGAAAAGAAAATCTGACCGATTCAATCCAATGGACCACCTTCCAACTCTAGGTCGTTCAACTCAAATTACGTGCACGATCTTTAGAAAATTTTCAGTCTCAAACATTTTCAAGTTTAACTTGATTGTAAAAAACTTCATTTTCCTTCCCCTCATCCATTCGAGCGTATATTCATGTCACTGAAGCTCGACATAATGGAGAATTGACTCAAACTTTCTTTGTCTCGATTGACCAGGAGCGTTAGGGTTACTAACTTGATTTTTTCTGATTTATTTTAGTAATCAGAAAAACAATAAAAAGAACTGTAAGCCTTCAAAAAAATTGATTCTACCAATTTTACGAAATTTCTTACTTGCTTCTTTCGATTGCTTTAGAAAAAAAAAATTACCAACATTTAGCTTCATCACAATTTCATGGCTCAAAACATATTAAACTTTATATTTTCCTGTCAATAGAAAACTTGTCAAATAAATTAAAAGTCTCAATGAAACTAGTTTTGATGTCGTGCTTGATGAAATTTGTGTTTTAAAACAATTAGCAATATTATTGACTTAATGCATTTAATGTTATCTTGGAACATACATAATAGTTGAGAGATTAAAGTTCATCGAATCTTATAGTTTTCTTGTTAAAAAATCATGGAATATTGCCTTTTCTAAAAGTAAGTCAGGTGATGATGCATACAACTTACGCAAAGAAAAATGGTAATTTCAATGTGGCAACGCTGCATACTGAGCAAAAGAAAGTAACAAATAAGTGATGGTTAAATTAGTTAAAATAAAGAAAAACATAATCACAATTATAGAGTACTATATTTATCTATAATATCATTAATCAATTCCACGAAAATGATGTATATATCCAGACAAAAAGAGTGTTGAAATAACCTTAGAAAATTGAGTAACATTTGAAAAATAGTTATGTACATAGTATTTTTGGTATTGTCTTAGACACATTGCTTGCCTGACGTGAAAAAGACAATTATGAAGTAGCACCGAATATTAGCACAACATAAAAATGTTTAGGACTTAATTGATACAAAAAAAGTTGAAGACTAAATTGGCACAAATGCAAAATATTTATGATTTTTTAAACACATTTTCCCAATATTTGGCATTGTCTTAGACACATTGCTTGCCTAACCTAAAAACAACAATTATGAAGTAGCACTAAATATTGGTATAACGTAAAAAAGTTTAGGACTTAATTGGTACTAAAAAAAAAGTTTAAGACTAAATTGGCACAAATACAAAAGGTTTAAGATTTTTTTAACATTTTTCCCCAATATTTGGCATTATCTTAGACACATTGCTTGCCTGACTTGAAAACAACAAATATGAAGTAGCACCGAATATTGATTGCTGAGCATCGAAGTTCTCTGTTAATATTCTACTTTATATAGGTCTCATCAATTAGTGTACTTTTCTCGATTATTCCCTAACACGCTGCACATAATTATTTTCTCAATCTAATCATGATCGTGTCAATTTTTTTTTTTTCCAAATACTCTTGAGAAACAAAACGGTGATCGGCGATACTTGATATCTAATAAATTAGTCCATAAACATGATATAGATGCTAAATTGAATCGGACCGTCGAAACAGATGGTATTCACATGAAATTCACTAATGCCTCACATTTTTTTAACAATTCGAGTTTCAATTTTTTGGGCATGGATGACACATCAGGTAATTAAGTCTCGTATCTTGTATCCAATTAAATGGTTTTTGTCTCGTTTTTGGGGTCTTTTGCCGTTACATTCTACATAATTGCAATTTCGAGTCAACATGCCAAAGGGCACCACCTCCTTCGTCAGCCTGCACTGCCTCGCGGAAGCAAGCCAAAAGAAAAAAAAAAAAAAAATAAATAATAAAATAAAAAATAAAATAAAAATATTTAGAAATAAAAAATTATATAAATTTACTAAATGTATTTTTATTTATTTTTTATTTTCAAAACAAATTTACCAAACCCGTTTTTTATTTAAAAATTATTTCACAAAATAAAAATATTTTTTTATTTTTATTTTTTAAAATAATTTTTAAATAAAAATGTTACCGAACGCCTTCTAAGTATCGTATCTCGTATCCAATTAAACGAAGAGGCACTCGCCGTTCACTTCGTCGCCGGCGTCAGCTCCGGCCGCGGGAAGCTTCTCCGGCCCGAACCTACCTCGGAGAGCCGCCGCCCCACGAGGGGAGCCCCTCTTTCTCCGCAGGCCGCCGATCAAGCTGAGCGATTCCCACACTTTTCTTCTGGGAAGTAAGGTACAGATTCCCCTGACTCGCCTCCGTTCATGCCGTCCGGGAAATTCTCTTCGTGGGTCTCTCTTGGAGAGTTTCTGCGACTTGCCCAGATGGGCACGTGTGTAATCGAGTCTCTCTTTCACCGAGTTAACGTCGTAGTTGGTAAAGTTATTGCTTGCGCCCGGCAAATTGCTGAGTTGTCTCTTGCAAGAAACAAGAAATGCCGCGCGGGCGAACTGTTGATTGATGTCTGGTGTTTTCTTTGATCAAGCTTGTTGTAGGTGTGTGTGTTGGTCGTGGCGGGGGTGTTATTCCTGCGGCAATGAGTACTCCTCCTCTGGACCTCGATGTGGAGTGGGGGCATGTGGAACAGTGGGTAGTGAAGGTGAAGAACATTATTGAGGGGCTCGACGACACGCCGATCAGCTCAGAAGATTATATGATGACTTATGGGTAATTACTCAGCCTTTCTTGCCCCTCGATTAGCTGCGACTTACTGTCTTTGTTCAATGTCGGCTGATGGGATTCTTTTTTCCATTGTTTTCCCTAATGGAATTGAAACTGCAGGAGTGTTTACAACATGTGCACTCAAAAGCCGCGCCATGATTGTTCTCAGCAGCTTTTCAACAGATATGAATGGGAGATTAGAGAGTATCTGCTCCAGACTGTGAGAATCCTGCACTTTGTTCTTGTCATTTTATCTATGATATGATCTTGGTTTATGCTGTATCCATATGTTATACAGAGCTATTCATCGAATGATAAATATCAAAAACATGTAAGTGGTGCAAACTTCTGATTATTTGCCTGAGAGATTTAAATGCCGCTTTCATTATTAATGGTGATGGTAAATCCTGAGGAAGCAGGCACATTTGTGGATTCTGAACTCTTGATGATAAGATTTGTCTGTATTTGCAGCAAATTTAGTATTCAGTAAGCTGACCGTTAATATTCTCTTAATAGATTCGATAACAGTTATTTAGCAACTGCTTCATTTGTACTCTTTTAGGGCAATGGAAGTTTTAATCTTAGAATTTGTTCTCTCTCTCTCTCTCTCTCTCTCTCTCGTGCATGTGTCAAGGTGCATATTAGAAAAGGAACAGAGGAAGTAACGCTATGACATGATCATTGTGTCTTTGTGCAGTATACTGTATACGGGGTATACTGACTAAAATTAGTAAGTTCTGAGTATTTACCGCTCATGCATTCCTTGCGTTATGCTATTTTTCCCTCCAACTTAGATAAAGGGACACTTGTACCTGGATCATTGTTGCAGGGCTACTTCAGTGATGACATTGTCTCCTGCGGGTTTGTGAAAAGCATGCCCTTAGATCGATTGTGTCATTGCCTGACTATGTATCATGTCAATTACAAACAAGAGATTTAATTTTTAATTACCAACTTTCAAATGAAAGACAGTTTCATTGACATTTGGCCCTTTTTGGTGGAGTAAGAAGTCTGTTCTTCAAATTAAAAGATGATGTTCAATATGCTTGATGGGTTGTGCTAATAGTTTAGAGCTTTTTCTTCCAGATCGTTAAGAAAATGCAGTTTCAACTTAATCTTATCCTCTTTTGTCTGATTTTACTTTCTCATGACAAAGCCTTTGTTGTTCTGTTTTTTGCTGAAGGTGTTGCCATCTTTAAGATGTAAACACAATGAGTTTCTGCTGAAGGAGTTTGTGCAAAGGTGGGAGAATCATAAAGTGATGGTTAGATGGCTTGTGCGAGTTTTTAATTACCTTGACCGCTATTTTATTTCCCGGAGATGTTTGCCTTCACTCACGGACATCGGAATTAGTTGCTTCAGAAGTAAGGTAAGCCACCTCAATGTAGCACAAATTACCTCTAAGTTGTATGTTCCCATGACCATACCAGCGTAAAAACCTGTTAGGGCTCTAGTTCCTCGTTTCTACCCATGAACAGTATAAATATGTTCATTGCATATGTAATACAAAATGAATATGGTGGAGGGGCACGCATTCACATCATCTTCCAATCTATAGATGTGACGCTCATACTTTTTTCTCTCTCCAATTTTGCCCCCAAGTTTGTTTCCAATAAAAGAATGAAGAAACAAAAATTATTAAGAGTAGGAAACAAAGCCACAGCTGAGTGGCTTGCTGCATGAAACCCCATCTCTTGGACTGCCTTTGGTTCCCAACTCAGCCGTGTGAAATTTCCAGTTTTTTTAGGTGAGACTGATTTGCTCCAATGGACCTGATTTAATTGTGGTTTGCTGCTTCACCCATGTCAAAACTCAAACCCTGCTTTGATCAGTTTTGACCAACTCTTGTTTAAGATTATTAACCAGACCAAACCAACTGCGAACCTGTTATTGGGCCAGTTTGGTCAGCTTTATAAATCATTGCATGGAATGACAATCCCTAACTTGAGCCTAGAATTTCATCGGAGCCTTCCTTTTTCTAATTTGTGTGGTTTGAAACTTTCACATTGTTTATTATTTCAGGTCTTCGAAGAGATAAAATTTAAAACTAGAGATGCAGTAATTGCACTGGTAAGCATATTTTATGACAGTTCACCTATTTAGTTCACAGAGCATAGTAGATCACTTTTAGTATCTCATGCTTTTCGAGCAGATTAATGAGGACCGTGATGGCAATCAAGTTGATAAATCCTTGCTCAAGAATGTCTTGGATGTCTATAAAATACAAAGTGACTTTTATGAAAAAGACTTTGAAGTATATTTGCTTGAGGAAACTAGGATCTATTATTCTCATAAGGCATCAAGTTGGATCGGGCAGGACTGCAGTCACGTGGAGGATATATGTCACAGTTACTGGTCAAAGGTAACTGGTGGAAGTGCATTCTATATATGGAACTGGGAATATCAATATATATCTGCACTCCTAATTTAATTTTTTACAGGTCAAAGAATGCTTGAAAAAGGAGAAAGAAATAATCTCACAAGTTCTATTATCAAGGAGTGAGCGGAAGTTGATGGAGGTTAGAATATAATTGGCACTTTGCAGAAGTTAGTTTTTGCTTAGGTTTTCCTATTACTCGTGTGCATTTATATTTTCAATTGATCTAATGAACCCTTTTTTTTATTTTTTTTAGGTTGGTATCTAATGAACCTTTTGAAAAAGAGCAAAATTAATCGCAAAAACTTGTGCCTTAAACTGAAATGCTAGGAACTTAATTATATGCTTGATGTTTAAGGAAACTGTTGATATGCCTGTAAATTAGAGTGAGCTTGTCTGTGGAAAACTTCATGATGGAGGAAAACTTTTTCACCATAATCATTTTCAGGGAACAAAACTAGTTTTTCATTGTCTAGTTTTGTATTTGAAAGTGAGACAGAAAAAGTTTTTCAGTGCTTGATTGCTTTGAAAAGTAATTCTCTTTGTTATAATAATATTGAGTTCCTAAAATGAATTATCACAATAATATTAAATTGCTTGTATAGAGTATGATATTACGATTTCCCAATTACTACACCAGAAAAAGAATTAAAGCATGCAATATAAATATATAAATAAATAAATACATATATATATGTATATATAGAAGTGAAGATGAACATCCTAGCTTGGTTGTCTAACAAACACCTTCTTGCCATCCTCTGACAATATGAGTCACATGACTAAGGGAAAATCATATGACAGATGATGATTTAGTCCAGCAGGCCTATGGCATATCGAGTTTTCTTATATGTGAAGACTTAAAGTTGATTTTGAAATAAATTTGAAGAAGATAAAATAGGTTTGAGTTTGCAATGAGGTAAACTAAAGCTACAAAAAATACTCAAGAGAAGTGTAGAACAGGAGGGAGGGAGGGAGGGAGAGAATGGAGAGAGAGCTCAGATTGAAGCTCTCTGTGAGCATCCGTGGAAGACTGTTATATCTTGGAAATACTTCCCTCTTTTTGAAGATGGAATTCCATTCTTATAATCCTAAGTACGGGTGTTATCTTTGTCTGTGAATTCTTTTGTGTTGACTATCTGTTGTATCAAACCTAAAATATGAAAGTCTAGAAAATCATTTCAAGGAACCTTTGTCAGTGAAACAAACACAACATAATGATATAAGCCTTTCCCTTGCTACTTGTCAGTTGAAGGTTTCTTAGATTTCTATATGCAGGATACTATTAGACATCTTCGCTATGATCTTATTAAATGATCTTTCTGTACTTCATAGAGAGCTCACCTTTGAGCTCTTCATTTGCTGCGCAAACTAAAGGATCTTTCTGTACTTTGTAGATAGTCCATCATGAGCTCTTCACAGTCTACTCAAAACAGCTACTTGAAATGGAGCTGTCTTACTCGCTTGCATTAGTTAAAGATAATAAGGTGCGTCCTAGCGTTGGGATACATGAATAATCTACCAACCAGTTGAGGAATGTGTATCGTTTAATAATTTCTAACTATTTAGTTTGAATTCTAGATGGAGGATCTTACGAGGATGTACTGTAATCATAAAATATCTCAGTTCTTGGAGCCTGTAGCCAATATGTTTAAAGAGGTTTGTATCTTATCTTGTCTTAGTTTTGTAATTGCTTTTATATGATCATGGTTTGCGGCAATTTTATTCCATTTTCTTTTGGCAGCACGTTATCGCTGAAGGCACAGCCTTAGTCTCGCAGGGTGAAGATGCTGCAAGCAACAAGGTTTGTCAAATGTATTTTGCTAAAGTAGCTCAAAGTACACTGCTGCTGATTTCTTTCATTACGTTCGTCTAATGGAAGGTTCTGTCAATTAGAAAACAAAGTTTGTCCTTTTTCCTTTGGTCCTGCTCAGTAATGAGCTGAAACTGTGCTGCGGGAACAACTACTGAGTCAATGGGGAAAAGAAAGAATAACCATTGCCCTCTGAAAAAGAGATGCTAAATCTGTTTGTACTAAGTGATGTCCACTAATGGTTATTGTTCTTTTAAACTTCACTCTTTAACCCACTGAACCATTGAAACAAAGACTTGAGAAACACAAACTGCCTTTGTCATCTTTTCCGAGTTTGTAAGATAACTATTTTTCTCTCTGAAGAGCCAAGCATATTCTTCCTGTTGTTTCTTTCATAGATTTTTATTGAAGGAATGGTGATAAATTGAACATAATGGCTTGAGATGATTCATTTGACCATCTTAATTAGTTGGAAAACCTTTGCGGTTGTCATTGCTGCTTCTGTATTGTTGTATTCATATCTTGTGAGGCATCATTGAGAACCCTGCTTCTGAAATCGGATCTGTTCCCCTCTCTTATCCATACTTTTGGCACTGTTAAGATGGTACCAGGGCCCGCACATGGCTGGCAACTTTATTAAGCTAAATTTTTAGTAGAGTAGTCCTTACAATTGCCTATTGCTTTCTTCCATGAATTTGAGAATTCACTGGTCATGATGAGAATGCGGCTTCAAAGAGACCCTGCAGTCATCAACTCTCTTATTCGTTTCCTAGCTTAGTAATTGATGAATTATTTCAGACAACCTCGGATATGTTGTCCCATTACAAAATGAAGCTAGTACATAAGGGACATATTGTAGGAAGGATTTCGAAAGAGAAATTTGATTACACTGCAATGCATGAAATCCAAACACTCTGTTTCTCATGTTTATGTTTTTGGGAGGATAGGATCTTCAGGATAAATTTGTTGACAGCATGCATCCAGACAGACTTTTTTTTCACCCAAGCCCTTGTCAAAACCAGGATCTGCCTTATACTGTGAAAGTTGAAGAATGTTTGGCAAATTTTCTGTTGATGCACCTCTTCTTCTCCCGTGAACCCAATTAAATCCTTGCCTTGCACCTGCTCTTTCTGCAGTGATTGCCCCTTCCCTTGAACAGTGTAGCATGCAGTGTACAGGAGAAAATAAAACGGGAGAAATGAAATCAAGTCGTGGGAAGAAGTCCCTATCTTAAACTTACACCTATCATACATGCTTGTTTTCACCAATGACATTTATTCAGCATCTGATTTTTGGGCCAAAACTTTTGAAACCATGTGGAGTGATTTTCCTCTGATTTAAATTTGAATGTTTGCCTACTATGCTTACAGGCTTCAAATGAGATGTTAGCACGGCAGCAGGTAAATATCTGGCCAAAAGCTTTTAACAGGGGTTATGTTGAGAGTTTAATTACTTTAGCTATGCATCTTTCAGGTTCTTGTGGTGCAGATAATTGAGCTTCATCTCAAGTATCTGGCATATGTTACTGATTGTTTCTCAAACCACTTTCTGTTTGACAAGGTTTGTTTGGCACTGTGTTGGTCGGTTAAACATGTTTTTAGCACTTCATGTCAAGTATCTCTTGTTATCAATAATTAATCCATTACAATCCTTTTACAGGCCCTTAATGAAAGTTTCAGGACTTTCTTCAACTGTGGTCCTTCTGGTCTCTCAAGTGGGGAAATGCTAGCGATTTACTGTGACAATATCCTGAAGGCAGGTGCAAATGGGAAACTAACTGATGAAGCAGTTGAGAAAGCGCTCGGAAAGGTAGAGAGTCCGGGAATTCTCAAAAAATTTCTATCAATTGGAAGTGTTAGATATCCTGACATAGTATATCCCCAGGTTGTACAATTGGTTGCTTACATTGGTGACAGAGACTTATTTGCCAAATTCTACAGGTATATCTGACCCTATTTCTTTCTGTTTTTATCTGGCTCCGCTCAGAATGTATATCAGTCAATACAAATCCTTCTTTATTGAGACATCTACATCTTCTAAACCCTGTCAGCGGTTTGTAGGAGAAAACTTTTTCGGCGGTTACTTGTTGATCAGAGTGTTGATGAATATCATGAAAAGTGGATCTTGACTAAGTTTAAGCAGCAATATGGGCAATACTTCACTTCAAAGATGGAGACCATGGCGAGTGTATTTTGTGGCTAAATTTTGACTCAGTAAAGATATTTCCCATCACTGAGCTTCTTATGATTTTGGCAGGTCAAGGATTTGGAATTGACTAAGGATATCAAGACCGAGTTCGAGCAGTATCTTTCAAGTGACAAAATTGCAAACCCTGGTGTAGATCTGACAGTGAGAGTCCTCACTAGTGGATTCTGGCCAAGTACCAAAACCACTGATCTCAACCTTCCCTCTGAGATGGTAATTATTGAAACGTAAACCCTGCTCGATTTAGTATCACATTAGACACTTTTCCCCAGGACTTTGAACTTTTCAAATTATTTTGCTTTCAGGTAAAGAGCATGGAAGCTTTCACAGATTTCTTTCAAAGGAGGAGGAAAAACCAGAAACTCACATGGATTTACTCATTGGGAAATTGCACTCTTAATGGCAATTTTGAGCCGAAACCTATTGAACTAATCATGTCAACATATCAGGTATGACTAAAGTTCTGTATTGTGGAAAGCTAGCATGTTTTGGATGGAATGTCTCGCAGAACCAATGTTTGGTAATTGTGTGCAATTGTGCAGGCTGCCATTCTGCTGCTATTTAATGGATCAGATCGATTTGGGTATGAAGATATCAAGGCACAGTCAAACATGGCAGAGAATGACTTAGTGAGAGTGCTGCGTTCCCTCTCTTGTGCAAAGTACAAGATTTTGAAGAAGTACCCTAGTACAAAAACAATCTTGGCCACTGATGAGTTTGAGTTTAATGCAAAGTTCACTGACAGAATGAGGCGAATCAAGGTCTGCATTTGAACTGTGGGATTGACCTAAGTTCATCAATTGTGCCTTTTTGTATTTCCTTCTCTCTTTGTTTCATGGCTAAATCTTTCCTGTGCTGTAGATTTCTCTTCCTCCTGCAGAAGATAGGAGGAAGACAATTGAAGATGTTGACCGAGATAGGCAATTTGCTATTAAGGCTTCAATTGTGCGGATAATGAAGATGCGCAAGGTTTTAAGTCATCAGCAGTTAGTTGCGGAGTGTATTGAGCAGCTGTCTTGCCTCTTCAAGGTGCAACTGGTTCTTCTCTTTGTTTTTGATCTGTTCTCAGTAGACGTGTCTGGAATATAAGCTAATTCAGTCAGACCTGGACTCTAAGATGGTGACCAATGGCCTTAATATAGAAAACAAATTGCAAATCTTTGAGATCATTCCTTTCTAGCATTTTCTTTCTTTAGTATGAGCAGTGGAAATTGCTATTGAAGTATCTCTCATATTTTATATTTTCTCTTTTCTGCATATGCATCTCTTGACACCTTTTATTGTCAAGATTGGTAAACTGAGTGATTTTGCAGTTAGCACTTGTTATTCAATGGGCATGAATGATGAATGCTTCTCTTACATGAGATTTTCATGGGAAGCGTCAGTGGTTTAAACAGTGCTTTCTCATGTTAACTTCGTGTTGCTGCTCTAAAATCACCCTGTCCTCTAACTTCTAAAATTTGGTTTTGCAGCCGGAAGTGAGAGCGATCAAGAAGCAGATCGAAGATTTGATCATCCGAGATTTCCTAGAGAGGGACAAGGATAATCCAACCTTAATGAGATACTTGGCATAATATAAGCTAACTGAAAGGGAGAGTTGGTCATACTTGTGAATAGTCAGTGTTGGTGCATAGTCAACATGACCGAGGAGGATCAATCAGCATGAAGTTTTGCAATTACTGTTGTTATCTTCTGTTGTGGATGTCGGGAACAGCATATTTTTCATGTTAAAACTAAGGTTTCCCTTTCCAATTTGGCAAACTGCACTGTGCCATTGTGACGGTTCTTCGATAATTCCATAAAATTTAATAAGTATGCCTTAAAATTCTACATGTTACACCACCAGAGTGGAAAGGTGGTGAGTTTGAAATTCTCAGTCCAGATAGGGGTTTTTATAGGTATACGGGGTTTCTCTGAACTCACTAGGGCCTGCCAAGCTCCTGTACAAGGAGCTTTAAAGTACAGGAATACACTTGGTTGATTGGGAAAAAAAAAATCTACATATTACCATAATTAGTATTCTTAATTGATGATTCATATGTATTGACAATGCGAATTATCTAATGATCAAATTTAATCAAGGTCAAAATCTTGGGTATTTTCTAATTTTTATGATACCTAAGAGTTCAACGTAAGATTATGGGTGTTATGTTAGGTGGTTGATATATATGATTGGTATACACGCGTGCTTATGAAGGCCCAGCCCATATCCTGTTCATCGCTTTTATTTTTCTTTTCATTTGCTCGAAACTTGTTTCATCGAAGCATTTTTTATATTAAACTGAGCATGACAAAGAAGCAAAAAATATGTATTAATTTTATTTCTAGAGCTCACCGTGACGTCATCGACTGAATGTCCCCTCTTTCCTTTATTCATAAATCAACACCTCTTTTTAATCAAAATATAGGTCATACGAACTATTAATTCACATCCTAAAACGAAAATGATAATGAATACAAATCCAGCCCATATGAAAACTTCTAGTCGGAAAAAATATATTAAAATATATCTGACTTGAATGATATATTTTTATTAGTGATCTCCTCGTACTTATAAATATCCGCGTGATATCCTCTCACTTAATAAGCTTTATTTGAAATAAACTAATTGGTGGTATTATGTGGATTATAGTATAACTTGACTATGTTGAATATTATTCTAAATTCAATTTTACTTTAATGTCAACTTAGATGTATTAATTATTATTTTTTAACTTACAAGCCATCACGTGCACACGCGATTGCTTTTGTGTCTTGTCACATTAAATTGTTTGAACTCGCATATGCACAAGAATGATTAAGCAAGTGTCAATTTGTAATAAGATGAGATTTATTCTAATATAGTAATAGTGAGAAAGAAGAGACAAAAATCAACATGAAGATGGTTTCGAATTTATGGTATTGAACAAAAAAGAAAAAACACCATCGCATTAACCACTTGATAATTGACATGCAAAGGAATTCGCTTACGTTATTATCTTCAACTATATGTGCCAATCATTCAATGGGAAGCGTGTAAAGATATCGGACATTACAAATAATCCTAATAATTTTATCAAAGAAAAACTCACAAAAAGAAGAATTGTCCTACTTTGCATTAAGGGAAAATTTATATATAAAAAAAAAATCATAAACCTATAGCAATTATGACAAGTCCGTTATAAATCCATTTTTTTAGTCAAGTTAGTCATAAACCTTTTGTATTTATGCTAGTTCAATCCATCCAGTCAATTTTAATTGGTCAACTTTAACGTATGCTTTTTTTAATAATATTTTATTAATTGAACTTGCACAAATATAAAAAGATTTGTGATGGAATTGGAAAATATATATATATTTATAATAGAATTGTCCATGGCTTCATCCCTCCAGTGGATCCCACAAAAACCCCATAGGGAGTGGACCTAGGATGAGGGCTATTTTTGGAGAAGTTCGGTAGAAGAGCTAGGTTACCCCAACATTTTTTATCAACTATGGTGGTAAATACCCCAAGACTAGGATGGGCATGCAATTATAACAACTTTTGATATGTATAATAAATATATGTTTACTTTTATTGCTTGGCTTGTATATGTTTTACCTAACTTCCATGTTTGTTTGTGTATGGGGATTGTTTATAATTCACTTCCATATGCATTTAATCAAAGACAAAAGATATTTTGCGATGTTCGATGTGCCAAGGATGTCAATGCTAATCCTCCGGGTCACGCTCTCGTTACCATGGGTGAGGCAAGGAAGTGACATGACCCCCACTCATTGGTGCGTTGAACAACAAAAGTTGTGGAAAAGTATTATGTAATTGATGAAAATTATAATTCACAAAAGAAATTCTGGGTTCATAGAAGTTTCAAACTTCACCAATGATTTCATGAATTATATTTTATTCTTTCTAGCTCTAGTTCATAGGCCAAAAGGCATCAACTCCGATGCATTACATTAAATTGAGTTTAGTCCAACTTTTATATTTTACTTTCTTTTAAAAACTTTTTTGAAATATGTGGGTTTGTTGGATAGTTAACAGTCCTAAAATATTCAAGCCATTGTTTGTTACCAACTCTAGTGAAAATGATGATCGGCATCAATTTGTAAGATTTTGTAACGTCTAATTTAATTTGTTTCTTTATTAACCCTCTCCTTTCGACTTTAAAGAGAATTCTCTAATCACAATCAAAATATACTGAAAATAAAAAAATTTTTCTTTTCTTTCTATTTATTTGTTAGGTTTTACCTATAATGTTGTTCATATTCCCTGTATTTATTATGTGCAGAGTATAGATAAATATATGCTGTATGTTAAGAGGAAAGCAGCTAGAGCCTGTCAAACTGAATTTCATAGTTTGAGAGGTGCAATTATGTTTAAAGATAGTACTTGTATATCTCAAATATTTGTTCTTATTTTTCATCTTTTCAAACAGATTTCTCCAACAACTTGCTTCATTGTGCTTAGTGAAAATATGATAGAAACAACCTTTATCTGTACTAGTTTGGGGCCACAAGTAACTTCATGGAGAGGCAACTTGTTGGGGAGGTTTTTTTCTTTATTTTTTGGTCGGTTTGTTGTTGGGGAGGTACAAAAGCAAATTTTTGCACAAATTTATTTCTAAAATAATGAGTCAACTTCTTTCAGGTTAAAGACCGACTTATGAAGGAAGTTACAAATTGATACTAAAAGGTTGAGATAAGCTTTGTACTTTTACAGAGAAGATGATCTACGATTTGTCTTAAAAATGAGGGATTTCTCAAAAAGTGAATCTTGTTTACAAAAAAAGATAGCGAACCTGGTAGTCGACAAATAGTGACGTTTCATGGATTAAAGGAGTTTGGTTGATAATGATGCCAAAAGGACATGGGGGAATTGATAATTATGCGCCGCATAGTATGCGGCGTTAATACTTAATATCAACAACTATACGGTATAATCGTCGACGACTACGTGACATGGTTATCCACGAAAGACGAAGGATGGTCGACAAGTATCATGATTCGGAGACAAAGCTTACAGATGGCCAACTATTGTAAAATTGGCTTAGTATTAAATACGGAAAATGAAAATGGCATGGACTGAAGATATCAAATGAAGGGGTCGATGTGAAGTGACGACTAAAAATATCTCAATTGTAACTACGTGCGAATTAAGGGTGAGCCGTTCCAGGTTCCTTAAAAGTTCCGCCTGAAACCTAAAACTTACTTTCGCGTATAGGTTCCTCATTTTGTGGAACCTAGAACTTATCCGTCGGAATCTGGAACCTGGAACCTACCCTGTCACAGGTTTCAAGATCGATTCCAGAGTCTAACGGGTTCTTTTTTTTTTTTAGTTAAACAAAACGAAAATGAACGTAACAATAATAAACAAGTTTGTCATTTATGAGAGAGAATACAAAACAAATAAAATTGAATAGCAACATGTGCAACTTTTTTTCATGGCAGCTCGTCGACATGCTGGCTGCTCGTCATCGAAGTCCAAACAGCAGCAGCATCGTTGATGGCAAAACAGCAATGGCAAAACAACAAGGTCCAGAAAAAGCACTAACAAAAATTTGACATTCAAAAACACTAATCTCAGTTCAAAGCATTTCCGTGGTATAATATCAAGGCATCCTCTAAAATCAGCCAACTCATCATCTGCCTACTTTGGAAATTTGTGACAAAACTTATTAAAAAGCTTCCACAAAGAGACACCAAATGGTATGTGCCTTACCCTTGCAGTGTTGTAAACAGCAGTTTTGCAGTCTGGAAGAGTGTTGATGGACCAAGGCGGCAAGTCATATTGCCCGTTTCTAAAATTGACCCTGATAGAATACTTCGTGTCGTAGTTTGCCAGGAGGCCACGCATCCGCTTCCAGCTTTGAACACGTGCGCCTAAGAAAAATAGAATTTGATAGGTAAAAGTTTAATTAATAACCCACAAGGCTATGAGAGTGTTTTCATGCATATTCATTTTAAGGGGGCTTGAGAAACCAAACCTCTTGATTACTTCCAAGTGACTGCACAACTGGATCAGCATAAACCAAAGCCCATTCACTTTGCTTAATGGCTTTGAGCAAATCTCTCAAGTGACTCCACTTTGGTTCCCTCAATAAACTTGCAACATTTACGCAAATTTTGATGTAAGGAAGATGACTTAGTAGTCGCCATGATAGGATGTCATGAATTACTTCTAGACTTAGTTTTAAAAGGTTTAATGTTTAAGCAACAAGATGTAGATTTGCCTTCACTTAGTTAAACTTCTGACGGTGTTCAATTACTCTAGTCTTAAAGTTGTTAGATCCATCGAATGCTCAAAGTGAAACAAATTGAGGCACATGAGCAAAGTTAGCCTTGCCCACGCCAGGATACTAACAATCTATTCCAAGTCACATACCATATTCATCAAGAGGAGCATTGTAGTCATAGCTGGTGGCAATGAAGGGACCACCAGCTGTCCTGCCAAAGTTGGTTCCTTCGCGATACTAAAGACAACGAACAAGACCCATATAAAGAACAAGCAAGTATGCAATCATTTAAAAGGAGACAAAAAATAAAGTTAACTAATGATTATAATTCGCAGCATAATGGAAAGGCAAAATCAAGTGATTGATATAGAGCCACAGATGCTATGGAAGTCAAGATTACCATATAGAAATTGATGAATGAACCGCTGTTTTGAATGAACCTTGCGACCAAGAATGCCAAATCCTCTGCTAGCCTATAAGGCACCGCTCCCCCAAACTCGGTGTACCTAGAAATTATCATAATAATTAGCTTTGAATCTACACGACTGAGAAAGATACAGAGGAGGGGGGATAATTTCAGCTTGTTCAGATATACGCTTCTTGACGTACTAGCAATGCACGTAGACATCGGGAGTCTCATACCCACCTTCAATTTCTACATTGTCCAAATTTTTTGACCTAATTGAATGCCGTAAATGCTCCCTTGAACATACCCACCTTCACACTCCTCTCTTTTGAATGAAATGCACAGGCAGTGCAAAAAAAGACACTAAAGGAGAATTGAAATCTGCAGGATAGCAAAGGGCTTTGCTCAGTTTTGCGACACTTCGCAAAACGACGAAGAGAGGGGGCGGCGAGATTACCGACATGAAAGGTGAGCGACGAGAGGCGTCGGGGGCGGCTAGGCAAGTGGCGTTAGGGGCGACCGGGCAAGCGGTGTCCATCGGGGGAATGAGCTGTGTCCAGCAGCGGCATCAAGGGCGAGCGATGTCCAACGGCTAAGCTGCGGGGCGGGAGGGGGCCGACGGTGTCGAGGGAGGAAAGGGCGGGGGTGAGTGAGGGGCGACTGGCATCCAACAACGGGACGAGCGGCGTTCGGCAGAGGCATCGAGGGCGAGCAGCGTCCGGCGGCGGCATCGAGGGCGAGCAGTGTCGGGGAAGGGGCAAAGGCAGAGAATGAGAGAGGAGAACTAAACTGTTAATTTGGGGGCTTTAAATTTTAAGGAACCCTAACTGGCCCCTCTAGAATCGGGAACCGAGCCGGAACCTGTGGTTCGGTTCTCCGGTTTCCGGTTCTACCCGGAAATTATGCTCACCCCTAGTGCGAAAAAGATCGATATGCGAACAGGAGGTCTGGAATCTTGGAAATATAGTTGTAATCATACCTAGAGTGGTTACTGCCTGTAAATGGTTGCAGTTAGTGTTGGGAATAACGAATCCCCGAAAAGCGGATTCGACACTAAATCGAACTCCTAAATCAATGCGGAAGCGAAGCCCGGGAAATTCAACACGTATCACCCATCCTAAAGCACACCACGGATTCGAGCATACCTTTTTAGCCACAGATTAAACACCGACGCCGATAGAGGAAGAGAAACTTGGCCATGTTCGATTCGATTACGCCTTGAAGGAAAGAAAAAATTGCCGGAGCCTTACTGTTTTTTCTTTTCTTTTTCGAGAGAGAGAGAGCGCACGGGAGAAGACGTACGTACGTTTTCTGTTTCCAACAGGTACGTTCTCTCTCTCTCTCTCTCCTCCCTTTTATATGTCCCTCCATCCATGGGCCGTATTCCCGTGGGTCAGGCTTTTTGGGCCCAACTTGGGCGGACAGGCCTTAAGCCCATTGCTAATAAAACCTTCAGTTAGTAAGCCAGAAATATCGACGGCGTGTAATCATGTGGGGATCTCTCTCTCGGGCACAACTTCCCAGGTGTTTTTTATTCAATGCACTTACTATTTGTCTTTTTCATCTTCACGCACATTTATCATTTCCAATACTTTTACTTTCCGAGTTTGCATTTCATCTTTACTTTAAAAGCTAAGCAATTTCCCGTCCATGATCAAAGCAGAATCCATTTTGTCAAAAAATCAAATTCAATTTGGTGAAAAAATTTAACTTCCAGGTTTAAACCCCATTTTTGTTCAACCATTGACCTCTCTTCGTGCTCCATGGTGTGTTTTCAACTGAGTAAAACTCTATACGGATGCCATGTATAAGTTTCAGGCACCGTGCCTCCGATATCCCAGGCTGTTGTAAACCGATTTATTTTGTTGTGGTACAATATAAAATGTTGCATTTTTTTAAGAAGAGAAGTTTTTGTGTTTACTATCATTTGCGCCTATATACAGCGAAATGGCCTTTGACAATATAGTGCTTTCAATTTACCACAATATAGTGCCTTCAATTTACCACTCTTTAGATTGGACTCTCACTAAAATGAACAATAGCCTTCCACACAAGGGAACAATGCCCCAAGAAATAATCTTAAGTGCCGAAAATAAAAATAAAATTTTTTTCGATAATTATTAGAAATTAATAGTGATATGTTATTAATGTTTTACCGAACTTCAAACTTTGACAAATGACTATCATTGGTAGGTTTTATCGACATAATTGGCAAGAGTTTAATTGCTTACAACTACATTTCTGTAGAACAAATTAAGTGACATTTCTCTCACTTACTAGATTAAGTGAGTTTTTCACTTAATTGCATCTTTTAAGTCAACTCCATTCGATGTTATTAAACAAGCTTAATTTCATTAAGTGATGAATTTTTAACTTTCAGCGCTTAATTGGGTTAGTAAACAGGTTGAATGACATAGTTAAAAGAAATTATTGATAAAAATACACCATATGAAGAGAATATATCAATGGAAAGCGGAAATTTTTCGAGATTCAAATTTTTCTTTAAGGTTATTATCAGAAAAATGTGAGAAATCGAATAAACTTATGAACTTAAACATTTGTCGATGTAGATAATATTTATTAAATTAGTGATAAAGGATATTGGGGGTAAAAGAAAATGATTGAGTTCCCTTAAAAGTAATAAACTCACTTTGAATGAAATTTTCTCACAATCATTTTTTTATTTATATATTAAACATCTCATGGTATGTCAAACTACCATCTTTAATCGGCTCGAGTACAGTGTGCGTCTGTGTTGGTCGCATTGACCATAACTTAGTAATGATCAATTACATTGCCTAAATCGACACCAGTTGGTAAGCCCTCTTTGATCTAATGTGGTTTGGGTGTACTAGTTCGAAAATTTTTGTGATATGGGTATACCAATTTGAAATTTTTGTCCTATTAATAAATAAATAAATAAATCCTACCCCAGCTAGAGATACACATTCAATCAAAACTTCATTTACCACTTATTGATCTATCCAAATAAAGGAAAACCCAATCCTCCCTATTTTACTCTAACATGAGGGGAAGTGACACTAGAAATGTAAAAAATTATGTACAACACTCATTTTAGTACCACAAAATTTCACCGACTCACTCAAGTGCCAAATCAAAGAAAAACAATCACTTAAGTGTCTCTAACAAGAAATTTTGGCTAAAAAAATTATGTGACTTTTATGATTAAAATTTTTTTTTGACATGGCATTCTTTTGACACAAGAGTTATCACTTTTTTTTATAACTGGCACTAAAACGATCATTTTTTTAACAATGATTAGCACTGAAGTCATTATTTTTTAACTTGCTATATGATGTCATTTATGGGTTATATGCTGACTAGACATGCCGACGAGCCACGTGAGATTGAGAAATTAATAAAATATGACCACGTGGAATTTTCAGCAATTCAGATTGGAGTTGCACTTAAGTAATTGCTTTTTTAAAAAATGTTGTATTTAAGTGATAAAAAAATTGCATTAAAATGAGTATTGTACACAACTTTTGATATTTTTAGTGTCCTTCCCAATTATAAAGTTATAAAGGAAACAAGACCCATCGCAATCACAAGAGTGATCTACTAACCAGAGCATTCCCTACTAGAGCTCGAAAAGAAGTGGATGATTGGAGGATTTTCTATTAGAACGAATATGTAAAAAGAGAAATCAGATTTACAACCCAGCATTTAATTGCTTTACTAATGGCGGCAAGGACATTCATGATGCTCAGAGACGTTGTTAATCAAGAATTTTAGTTTATCAAGAAGAGAAGATTGTGTGAGGTGGCGTTTATCTATGTGAATAGAGCATGTGCCTTGAATGGGATAAGAATATTATAAGTGCAATGACTTTGTATTACACTCACTTGAGTACCATTACTCTTTTTATGAACACTTGAGTGTTGTGACTTCTAAAAAATATCCACTTGAGTCCCATTATTTTCAATCGATCACTTGAGTACATATAACTTTTTTAAAGTGTCCATCCAAGTGCTAAAAATCTAACGTGGCATAGCATTAATAATAAAAATTTTAAAAAAAAATCATAACATTTAAGTTATCAATTAAAAAGTTATATGACACTCAAGTGATAAGAAAAAAATACAACACCCAAATGATCGAGAAAAAAAGGTACGGCACTCATGTGAGTTCCTTACAGAAGTTATAGCGCTTATCATATCATTTTCCTTGTCTTAAATATATCATGCAGAAACAACGCCACGCGAAAACAAGAACACCATACGCTAATGTAGTTAGAAATTTTGTACCATGAAACCTTATCACGTAAACAGTTGTTTTCAATGAGTTACTCTAAATTTCTTTTTCCATGACTAAACTGCCATTAAAATTTAATTGATGGTATACTAAATCTTGTTTTTTATTTTACCTCTCGGTAAAGAAGGTAAAAAAATGCAATCGGACACGCCCGTAGCGCGTGCGTGAGTCTAGTATCTCATAGACTTATAGTGGACGAATTCTAATATCGGGTGATATGTCATGTGTATTAAATCTCAATTAAATTTACAAACTTGCTACAGCTAAAAGAAAATAATAAATTCACTTGAAAGAAGGGCTTCTTGGCTAATCAAAAATATTTCTTTTATAGGACTTCTTAAATTCTACCCACAATTATTTTCCTTAACCTCGCATACTTATCTTACTCACTCGTTCCATAACACCCACACCAGTGTCCCCCAATGGCAACCATGATCATAAAGCAACATCAATTCCAGTTTTGCATCTCGGTTGCCTTACACTCAGGGCAATGGTGAAGAATTTATTGGGCAACCAAATCTTATTATATTATAAATTGAACATTTTTTTGCTGGTAATCTATAGCTTGCTAATGTTGGACATCCTTTGACGGGAAAAAATGGTTCGAACGATATCATTTCCAAGTACAGAATGAAGAGGATTTCACTATTGTTAGAATGTTTGTTGACCTGTGTACGATAAGATTGGCATGATCTGCATATGTTGTAATTTCCTAATCATATACCTTTTGCACTCACCACATTTGTACCTTTTCGCAAAGCCAGGCCTGACGTGAGAGAAAAATAATTCGCTTCTCTCTTTTTATTAATGACTTTTCTCCAAAAAGGTGAAAAATATATTTAAGATTTTAGAGAGTCACATACAATCCTTGATGTCCTGATTTGTAGAATTATTGTTAAGTCCACTGGTTGTGTATAAATAATCTTATGCATTCATTATTGGACGAGTGATATTTGTGTTTAAAATTGATTTAACAAGTAAATTATATGACATGTCAAAATCTAACTATAAATATGTAACCTTAATTTTTTCTTATACTAGCACTTGACATGACAAGATCCTTATTTGTAGGGAAAAATGTCCAAAAAATCTTAAACCTATTATACTTTTACTAATTTAATTATAAACATTTTAAATTTTGTTAATTAAATTCTAAATATTTTCACATTTTGCCAATTGAGTCAACTTCGCCAATTTTAACTAGAAATCACTGACGTGGGCACCGATAGTGCCACATAGGCTGGTGACCTTTGCCGGTATTGGTAAAAGTAAAAGGAAAAGAAAGAAAGGAAGAAAAAAAATTAAAATTCATAAAAATTCAAAATATTTATAAGGAATTATTAAAAAAAAAAAAGGTTCACGTTAGAACCGATTGTACCATGTAGAATAAGTTAATGTCCACATCCATGATTTTCAGTTAAAATTAATTGGAGTGACTTAATTGGCAAAACTTGAAATATCTAGGATTTAATTGACAAAATTAAAGGATCTAAGATTGAATTGGTAAAAGTATAATAGATTCATAACCTTTTGAATAATTTTCCCTATATTTGTATATTGAAATAGGTTTTACATGCTTTCGTTCTAAAAAGGTGTGAAAAATTATAGGCCTTAAATTCTAGGGTAAAAGGCAACAAAAACTCTAAACTATACCTACTACGACATATTTAGGCTCCGTTCATTTCGTATAAAATAATTTCAAAGAAAATATTTTCTGGATTTTCCAGCGCTCGTTTCATGAAAAAAGAATTCTTTGGGGAAAATGTTTTTCACTTTCCAAAAGTGGAAAATATTTTATTCACTTGATCTTTCTTATCTCACACCTCTACAAATCTCCACTTCCTCCTCTCATTTCTTTTTCTTCGTTTCTTTTTTTGTTCAAATTATTTTTTAATTTTCTTTTTTCTTTTTTAATTTGAATTATTTTTAATTTCCTTTTTCTTTTCTTTTTCTTTTCTTTATTTCCAATCTTCTTCTTTTTTGGTTAGTCATTGGCTGTTGCCAGGCAATCCTCGAGCTCGTCAATCTCAAACTCACGCTCTACACTCTTACTTGTCCTCTTCTTTATTTATTCTACCATAAAGTTGTACATTACTCAAAAAAATAGCTCTGTTTTTTTCTTTTCTTTTCTTTTGTTTATTAGAACACAAAAGACGCAGGGAGAGTATAGGTTACTCAACTGGAAGATTCTCATGAGGCTTATACATGCTTTGCTTCTGTTCTCTTTTGATTCTTTTTAAAATCCATACGAACATTTTTTAGAGTAAGTGAGCATTTTGCGATAATGAGGGAACAAAGATATGAAGTAAGTTTGCCTGGATTTAAAGGCAAGTTCATATTTAATGAATTTATAGGTCAGTAAGTGATGCATGCCTAAATAGTGAAGTCTTAGAAAATATTTTCCTTATCGAACATCGGAAAATTCTTCCAAAACATTTTCAAGTTTTAGTCGAACACCAGAAAATATTGTTATTTTCTTGGAAAATGACTTATAGGAAAATATTTTCCGGAAATGACCCATTTTTCGTGAAACGAACGGACCCATCCTAAACTTTTTTTTTTTTTGTAGAACCAAATCTATAAATGTATGACACATTTTACCCTTTGTCAAAATTCCATCAATGAGAACTTTTAAAAATTTACCTAAATGGACTTCAAAAAGCAAACAATATTGACATGATACCCATCGATTTGAGGCTTGACAAAGAAGTAAATTTGCCACATTAGTATAAGTTTTGGGTTTTTTAATGTTACAAAAAAGTGCAAGTACATGTGTGATAATAGGCATAATTTGGTTTTATGGCCTTTTTTTTTCTAAATTTTAAATGATGGGAAATATTTAAAATGAAAGTCCCGTAACAAGTAAAAAAGAAAAGAAAATCTGACCGATTCAATCCAATGGACCACCTTCCAACTCTAGGTCATTCAACTCTAATTACGTGCACGATCTTTAGAAAATTTTCAGTCTTATACATTTTCAAGTTTAACTTGATTGTAAAAAACTTCATTTTCCTTCCCCTCATCCATTCGAGCGTATATTCATGTCACTGAAGCTCGACATAAAGGAGAATTGACTCAAACTTTCCTTGTCTCGATTCTCCAGGAGCGTTAGGGTTACTAACTTGCTTTTTTCTGATTTATTTTAGTAATCAGAAAAACAATCAAAAGAATTGTAAGACTTCAAAAAAATTGATTCTACCAATTTTATGAAATTTCTTACTTGCTTCTTTCTTACCGACATTTAGCTTCATAACAATTTCATGGCTCAAAACATATTAAACTTTATATTTTCCTGTCAATAGAAAACTTGTCAAATAAATTAAAAGTCTCAATGAAACTAGTTTTGATGTCGTGCTCAATGAAATTTGTGTTTTAAAGCAATTAGCAATATTATTGACTTAATGCATTTAATGTAATCTTGGAACATACATAATAGTTGAGAGATTGAAGTTCATCGAATCTTATAGTTTTCTTGTTAAAAAAATCGTGGAATATCGCCTTTTCTAAAAGTAAGAGTCAAGTGATGATGCATACAACTTACGCAATGAAAATTGGTAATTTCAATGTAGCAACGCTGCATATTGAGCAATAGAAAGGAACGAATAAGTAATGATGGTTAAATAAGTTAAAATAAAGAAAAACATAATCACAATTATAGAGTACTGTATTTAACTATAATATCATTAATCAATTTCACGAAAATGATGTATATCCAGACAAAAAGAGTGTTGAAATAACCTTAGAAAATTGAGTAACATTTGAAAAATAGTTATGTACACAATATTTGGTATTGTCTTAGACACATTGCTTGCCTGACCTGAAAACAACAATTATGAAATAGCACTGAATATTGGCACAACGTAAAAATGTTTAAGACTTAATTGGTACAAAAAAGTTTAAGATTAAATTGACATAAATGCAAAATGTTTAGGACTTTTTAAACACATTTCCCCAATATTTGGCATTGTGTTAGACACATTGCTTGCCTAATCTGAAAAAAACAATTATGAAGTAGCACTAAATATTGGCACAATGTAAAAATGTTTAGTTATTAATTAGCACTAAAAAAAGTTTAAGACTAAATTGGCACAAATACAAAGTTTAGGACTTTTTAAACATTTTTCCCCAATATTTGGCATTGTCTTAGACACATTGCCTGACTTGAAAACAACAATTATGAAGTAGCACCAAATATTAATTACTGAGTATCAAAGTTCTCCGTTAATATTCTACTTTATATAAGTCTCGTCAATTAGTGTACTTTTCTCGATTAAGACATACTTTCCCCAACACCACACATAATTATTCTCTCAGTCTAACTGTGATCGTGTCGATTTTTTTTTTTTTCAAATACTTTCGAGAAACAAAACGGTGGTCGGCGATACTTGATATCTAATAAATCAGTTCATAAACATGATATAGATGCTAAATTGAATCGGACCGTCGAAACTGACGAGATTCACATGAAATTCACTAACACCTCACATTTTTTTTAACAATTCGAGGATCAAGCTTTTGGGCATGGATGACGCCTCAGGTAATTAAGTCTCGTATCTCGTATCCAATTAAATGGTTTTTGTCTCGTTTTTGGGGTCTTTTGCCGTTACATTCTACATAATTGCAATTTCGAGTCAACATGCCGAAGGGCACCACCTCCTTCGTCAGCCTGCACTGCCTCGCGGAAGCAAGAACCGAAGAGGCACTCGCCGTTCGCTTCGTCGCCGGCGTCAGCTCCCGCCGCGGGAAGCTTCTCCGGCCCGAACCCACCTCGGAGAGCCGCCGCCCCACGAGGGGAGCCCCTCTTTTTCCGCGGGCCGCCGATCAAGCTGAGCGATTCCCACACTCTTCTTCTGGGAAGTAAGTACAGATTCCCCTGACTCGCCTCCGTTCATGCCGTCCGGGAAATTCTCTTCGCGGGTCTCTCTTGGAGAGTTTCTGCGACTTGCCCAGATGGGCACGTGTGTAATCGAGTCTCTCTTTCACCGAGTTAACGTCGTAGTTGGTAAAGTTATTGCTTGTTCCCGGCAAATTGCTGAGTTGTCTCTTGCAAGAAACAAGAAATGCCGCGCGGGCGAACTGTTGATTGATGTCTGGTGGTTTCTTTGATCAAGCTTGTCATAGGTGTGTGTGTGTTGGTCGTGGCGGGGGTGTTATTCCTGCGGCAATGAATACTCCTCCTCTGGACCTCGATGTGGGGTGGGGGCATGTGGAACAGGGGCTAGTGAAGCTGAAGAACATTATTGAGGGGCGCGACGACACGCCGATGAGCGCAGACGATTTCATGATGACTTATGCGTAATTACTCAGCCTTTCTTGCCCCTCAATTAGCTGCGAATTACTGTCCTTGTTCAATGTCGGCGGATGGGATTCTTTTTTCCATTGTTTTCCCTGATGGAATTGAAACTGCAGGAGTGTTTACAACATGTGCACTCAAAAGCCGCCCCATGATTATTCTCAGCAGCTTTACGACAGATATGAGCAGGAGATTAGAAAGTATCTGCTCCAGACGGTGAGAATCCTGCACTTTGTTCTTGTCATTTTGTCTATGATATGATCTTGGTTTATACTGTATCCATATGTTATACAGAGCTATTCATCGAATGATAAATATCAAAAACATGTAAGTGGTGCAAACTTCTGATTATTTGTCTGAGAGATTTAAATGTCAGCTTTCATTATTCCTGAGCAAGCAGGCACATTTGTGGATTCTGAACCCTTGATGATAAGATTTGTCTGTATTTGCAGCAGATTTAGTATTCAGTATGCTGACCGTTAATATTCTCTTTTTAGATTCGATGACGTTTTGAACAGTTATTTAGCAACTGCTTCATTTGTACTCTTTTAGGGCAATGGAAGTTTTAACTTAGAATTTGTTCTCTCTCTCTCTCTCTCTCTCTCTCTCTCTCGCGTGCATGTGTGAAGGTGCATATTAAAAAAGGAACAGAGGAAGTAACGCTATGACATGATCATTGTGTCTTTGTGCAGTATACTGTATATGGGGTATACTGACTAAAATTATTAAGTTCTGGGTATTTACTACTCATGCATTCCTTGCGTTATACTATTTTTCCCTCCAACTTAGATAAAGGAACACTCGTACCTGGATCATTGTTGCAGGGCTACTTCAGTGATGACATTGTCTCCTGCGGGTTTGTGAAAAGCATGCCCTTAGATTGATCATGTCATTGCCTGACTATCTATCATGTCAATTACAAACAAGAGATTTAATTTTTAATTACCAAGTTTGAAGTGAAAGACAGTTTCATCAACATTTGGCCCTTTTTGGTGGAGTAAGAAGTCTGTTCTTCAAATCAAAAGATGATGCTCAATCGGTTGATGGGTCGTGCTAATAGTTTAGAGCTTTTTCTTCCAGATCATTAAAAAAATGCAGTTTCAACTTAATCTTATCCTCTTTTGTCTGATTTTACTTTCTCACGACAAAGCCTTTGTTGTTCTGTTTTTTGCTGAAGGTGTTGCCATCTTTAAGATGTAAACACAATGAGTTTCTGCTGAAGGAGTTTGTGCAAAGATGGGAGAATCATAAAGTGATGGTTAGATGGCTTGCGCGAGTTTTTCATTACCTTGACCGCTATTTTATTTCCCGGAGAAGTTTGCCTTCACTCAGGGACATCGGAATTAGTTACTTCAGAAGTAAGGTAAGCCACCTCAATGTAACACAAATTACCTCTAAGTTGTACCATAACCATACCAGCGTAAAAACCTGTTAGGGCTCTAGTTCCTCGTTTCTACCCATGAACAGTATAAATATGTTCATTGCATATGTAATACAAAATGAATATGGTGGAGGGGTGCGCATTCACATCATCTTCCAATCTATAGATCTGACGCTCATACTTTTTTCTCTCTCCAATTTTGCCCCCAAGTTTGTTTTCAATAAAAGAATGAAGAAACAAAAATTATGAAGAGTAGGAAACAAAGCCACAGCTGAGTGGCTTGCTGCATGAAACCCCATCTCTTGGGCTGCCTTTGGTTCCCAACTCAACCGTGTGAAATTTCCAGTTTTTTTTTTTTTTTGGTGAGACTGATTTGCTCCAATGGACCTGATTTAATTGTGGTTTGCTGCTTCACCCATGTCAAAACTCAAACCCTGCTTTGATCAGTTTTGACCAACTCTTGTGTAAGG
Source organism: Eucalyptus leucophloia subsp. euroa (assembly GCA_017140325.1). Lineage (NCBI taxonomy): Eukaryota > Viridiplantae > Streptophyta > Magnoliopsida > Myrtales > Myrtaceae > Eucalyptus > Eucalyptus leucophloia. Next base: position 26,937,231 of record CM029471.1, read on the forward strand.
TTATTAACCAGACCAAACCAACCGTGAACCTGTTACTGGGCCAGTTTGGTCAGCTTTATAAATCATTGCATGGAATGACAATCCCTAACTTGAGCCTAGAATTTCATCGGAGCCTTCCTTTTTCTAATTTGTGTGGTTTGAAACTTTCACATTGTTTATCATTTCAGGTCTTCGAAATGATAAAATTTGAAATTAGAGATGCAGTAATTGCACTGGTAAGCATCGTTTATGACAGTTCACCTATTTAGTTCACAGAGCATAGTAGATCACTTTTAGTATCTCATGTTTTTGGAGCAGATTAATGAGGACCGTGATAGCAATCAAGTTGACAAATCCTTGCTGAAGAATGTCTTAGATGTCTATATTGAATGTGGAATTGAAGAAATACAAAGTGACTTTTATGAAAAAAACTTTGAAGTATATTTGCTTGAGGAAACTAGGATCTATTATTCTCGTAAGGCATCAAGTTGGATCGGGCAGGACTACAGTCATGTGGAGGCTATATGTCACAGTTACTGGTCAAAGGTAACTGGTAGAAGTGCATTCTATGTATGGAACTGGGAATATCAATATGTATCTGCACTTTATAACACCTAATTTAATTTTTTACAGGTCGAAGAATGCTTGAAAAAGGAGAAAGAAATAATCTCACAAGTTCTATTATCAAGGAGTGAGCGGAAGTTGATGGAGGTTAGAATATAGTTGGCACTTGGCAGAAGTTAGTTTTTGCTTAGGTTTTCCTATTACTTGTGTGCATTTATATTTTCAATTGATCTAATGAACCTTTTGAAAATGAGCAAAATTAATAGTGAAAACTTGTCCCTTGAACTGAAATGCTAAGAACTTAATTATATGCTTGATGTTTAAGGAAACTGTTGATATGCCTGTAAATTAGAGTGAGCTTGTTCTGCGGAAAACTTCATGAAGGAGGAAAATCTTTTCACCATAATCATTTTCAGGGAACATGACTAGTTTTTCATTGTCTAGTTTTGTATTTGAAAGTGAGACAGAAAAAGTTTTTCAGTGCTTGATTGCTTTCAAAATTAATTCTCTTTGTTATAATAATACTGAGTTCCTAAAATGAATTATCACAATAATATTAAATTGCTTGTATAGAGTATGACATTACAATTTCCCAATTACTACATTAGAAAAAAGAATTAAAGCATGCAATATATATAGAAGTGAAGACGGACATCCTAGCTTGGTGTCTAACAAACACCTTCTTTTGCCATCCTTTGACAATATGAGTCACATGACTAAGGGAAAAATCATATGACAGATGATGATTTGATCCAGCAGGCCTATGGCATATCGAGTTTTCTTATATGTGAAGACTTAAAGTTGATTTTGAAATCAATTTGAAGAAGATAAAATAGGTTTGAGTTTGCAATGAGGTGAACTAAAGCTACAAAAAATACTCAAGAGAAGTGTAGAACAGGAGGGAGGGAGGGAGAGAAGAGAGAGAGCTCAGATTGAAGCTCTCTGTGAGCATCCGTGGAAGACTGTTATATCTTGGAAACACTTCCCTCTTTTTGAAGATGGAATTCCATTCTTATAATCCTAAGTATGGGTGTTATCTTTGTCTGTGAATTCTTTTGTGTTGACTATCTATTGTATCGAACCTAAAACATGAAAGTCTAGAAAATCATTTCAAGGAACCTTTGTCAGCGAAACAAACACAACATAATGATATAAGCCTTTCCCTTGCTACTTGTCAGTTGAAGGTTTCTTAGATTTCTATATGCAGGATACTATTAGACATCTTCGCTATGATCTTATTAAATGATCTTTCTGTACTTCATAGAGAGCTCACCTTTGAGCTCTTCATTTGCTGTGCAAACTAAAGGATCTTTCTGTACTTTGTAGATAGTCCATCATGAGCTCTTCACAGTCTACTCAAAACAGCTACTTGAAATGGAGCTGTCTTACTCGCTTGCATTAGTTAAAGATAATAAGGTGCGTCCTAGCGTTGGGATACATGAATAATCTACCAACCAGTTGAGGAATGTGTATCGTTTAATAATTTCTAACTATTTAGTTTGAAATCTAGATGGAGGATCTTACAAGGATGTACCGTAATCATAAAATATCTCAGTTCTTGGAGCCGGTAGCCAATATGTTTAAAGAGGTTTGTATCTTGTCTTAGTTTTGTAATTGCTTTTATATGATCATGGTTTGCGGCAATTTTATTCCATTTTCTTTTGGCAGCACGTTATTGCTGAAGGCACAGCCTTAGTCTCGCAGGGTGAAGATGCTGCAAGCAACAAGGTTTGTCAAATGCATTTTGCTAAAGTAGCTCAAATTACACTGCTGCTGATTTCTTTCATTACATGTCTAATGGAAGGTTCTTTCAATCATGTAGAAATTAATATAGGAGAAAAAAGAGAGCGATGTAGAAATTGACGGAAGGAACGAGGAGAACGTGTAAAACTGATTAGGGTTTTCTACGTCTCACACTTTTTATTATTAAATAATACTTAATAACCTTAATAACCCTATCAGTGTTAATGACCATAATAACCCTCACACTGTAACACTCCCCCTCAAGCTGGAGCATAGATATCAAGCATGCCCAGCTTGTTATAAATATACTCAACCCTATTCCTCCCTAAAAGACTTCGTGAAAACATCAGCTAGTTGCTCACTAATCCTAACATGACTAGTAGAAGTAACCCGAACTTGAAGCTTCTCATGGATAAAGTGATGATCAACTTTGATATGCTTGGTATGCTCATGGAATACTGGATTTGAAGCAATATGGATTGCTGCCTGATTATCACACCATAGCTTCATTGGCGCAAGATCTTCGAATCCAAGTTCAACTAATAGCTGACGTATTCAAATTAATTTATAAGTAGCTTGAGCCATAGCTCTGTATTCTGATTCCGCATTGGATCTAGCCACAACATCTTGCTTCTTACTTTTTCAAGATATTAGGTTTCCTCCCACAAAAGTGTAGTAACTCGATGTAGACCTTCTATCTGTAGGAGAACAGCCCAATCATCATCCAAAAATGCTTCCACTCCTTTGTGACCATGATCACCGAAGAAAAGATCACAACTTGGAGTTTTCTTCAAGTATCTTAAAATTCTGACTATAGCATCCCAATGAGAAGTACGAAAAGAAGACATAAATTGACTCACAACACTCATAGAAAAGGAAATATTGAGTCGAGTAACAGTCAGGTAATTCAATTTTCCAACAAGCCTTTGATACCGTTTTGGATCATTCAATAGTTCGCCTTCATCTGCCATTAATTTTGAGCCAGCTTCCATGGGTGTATTTAAGGGTTTTGCTCCTAGAATACCTGTCTCTCTAAGTAAATCCAAAACATACTTATATTGTGAGATATGGATGTTTTTCTTTGCCTGTGCCACTTCAACACCCAAAAAATATCTAAGTCGTCCCAAATCCTTTATTTGAAACTGTTGTTGCAAATGCAATTTCAATTCATCAATCTCAGTAGAATCATCTCCAATTATGATAATATCATCCACATAAACTACAAGAAATATTTAACCAGCTCCTGAAACACGGTAAAACATAAAATGATCTCCACTACATTTAAATAATCCAAACTGGAGCACGACTTCTGTAAACCTCCCAAACCAGGCTCTAGGAGATTGCTTCAAACCATATAAAGATTTTTTCAAACGACAAACATGACCGGGCTCCCCCTGAGCAATAAACCCAGGTGGTTGCTCCATATACGCTTCTTCATATAAATCACCATGAAGAAATGCATTTTTAGTATCAAGTTGAAAAATAGGCCAACAAGCAGAAGTAGCCAACGAAAGTAAAAGACAAACAGAGGTCATCTTAGCCACTGAAGAGAAAGTATTACCATAATCAATCCCATAAACCTGTACATAACCTTTAGCAACCAATCTAGTCTTGAGGCGAGCAAGAGAACCATTAGGATTAATCTTAATAGTGAACATCCATTTACATCCAATAGTAGTTTTTCCTTCAGGTAGAGGAACAAGATCCCAAGTCTTGTTTTGGTCAAGCGCCGTTAGTTCCTCCTCCATAACTGTCCTCCAGCCTTAACTAAGATAATGTTTCAGCAACAGTTTTAGGAGTAGGATGTTTATCAATAGTGTCTAGACTAGCTCGAAAAGAAGCAGACAGACCAGAATAGGTGACAAACTATGTAATAGAGTGTTTGGTACAACTGTGAACCCTTTTGCGATGAGCAATAGGGATATTAAGATTAGTATGTGATAGGCTTATCTTAGACTTAGAAGACAGAGAAGACGAAATAGGCGGTGGTGCATCTGTAGGGGGCTCCACATGCTGATGATGACGTCTACTGTATACATGGTGAATTGGTGGAGGGATTGGAGGCGAATCTGAAGTGGGTTTCATAATGACATATGTAAATGAATCATTATCCACTGTAGAAGGCTCCATTAGTTCATCAGAATAAATAGTTAACTCAAAGAAAACACTGGTGAAATACTTATGCAAAGGACAGTAACAACAATATCCCTTTTGTGTACGGGAATACCCGGCAAAAATACATTTAAGAGATCGAGGGTCTAGTTTGGAAAGCCATGGACAATGGTCACAAATATAGCGGACACAACCAAATATATGAGGTAATAAATAAAACAAGGGTTCCGAAGGAAAAAGAAGAGAGCGTGGTGTCGCACCCTTAAGAACAGAATACGACATGCGATTGATAAGATAGCATGCGGTTATGATAGCATCAGGCTAAAAAAATTTCTCTACCTTCATTTCAAACATCAATGATCGAGTAACTTCTAGTAAGTGACGGTTCTTCTGTTCAGCGACATCATTTTGCTATGGTGTATCTGAATAAGAAGATTGATAAAGGATGCCCAATTGGGTCATGAATTCAGAAAAATGATTAGAAAAATATTTTTTAGCATTATCATTTCGAAGAATACGAATACCTTAGTTGAGCAAATATAGCGCACACAACCAAATATATGAGGTAATAAATAAAACAAGGGTTCCGAAGGAAAAAGAAAAGAGTGTGGTATCGCACCCTTAAGAACAGAGTACGGCATGCGATTGATAAGATAGCATGCCGTACTCTTTGAGCATAATGGCATAGAGAAGATTGATAAAGGATGCCCAGTTGGGTCTCTTTGAGCATAATGGCTTGAGATGATGCATTTGACCATCCCAATTAGTTGGAAAACCTTTGCGGTTGTCATTGCTGCTTCTGTATTGTTGTATTCATATCTTGTGAGGCATCAGTGGGAACCCTGCTTCTAAAATCGGATCTTGTTCCCTTCTCTTTTCCATACTTTTGGCACTGTTAAGATGGTACCAGTACCCGCACATGGCTGGCAGAGGACTGCCTTAGTACAGAAATACTTCTTGGTCTCAACTTTATTAAGCTAAATTTTTAGGAGAGTAGTCCTTACAATTGCCTATTGCTTTCTTCCATGAAATTGAGAATTCACTGGTCATGATGAGAATGCGGCTTCAAAGAGACCCTGAGTCATCAACTTTCTTATTCGTTTCCTAGCTTAGTAATTGATGAATTATTTCAGACAACCTCGGATATGTTGTCTCATTACCAAATGAAGCTAGTACATAAGGGACGTATTGTAGGAAGGAATTTGAAAGAGAAATTTGATTACACCGCAATGCATGAAATCCAAACACTCTGTTTCTCATGTTTATGTTTTTGGGAGGATAGGATCTTCAGGATAAATTTGTTGACAGCATGCGTCCAGATGGACTTTTTTTTTTTTTCACCCAAGCTCTTGTCAAAACCAGGTTCTGCCTTATACTGTGAAAGTTGAAGAACGTTTGGCAAATTTTCTGTTGATGCACCTCTTCTTCTCCCGTGAACCCAATTAAATCCTTGCCTTGCACCTGCTCTTTCTGCAGTGATTGCCCCTTCCCTTGAACAGTGTAGCATGCAGTGTACAGGAGAAAATAAAACGGGAGAAATAAAATCAAGTTGTGGGAAGAAGTCCCTATCTTAAACTTACACGTATCATACATACTTGTTTTTGCCAATGACATTTATTCAGCATCTGATTTTTGGGCCGAAACTTTTGAAACCATGTGGAGTGATTTTCCTCTGATTTAAATTTGAACATTTGCCTACTATGCATACAGGCTTCAGATGAGATCTCAGCACGGCAGCAGGTAAATATCTGGCCAAAAGCTTTTGACAGGGGTTATGTTGAGAGTTTAATTACTTTAGCAATGCATCTTTCAGGTTCTTGTGGTGCAGATAATTGAGCTTCATCACAGATATCTGGCATATGTTACTGATTGTTTCTCAAACCACTTTCTGTTTCACAAGGTTTGTTTGGCACTGTGTTGGTTGGTTAAACATGCTTTTAGCACTTCATGTCAAGTATCTCTTGTTATCAATAATTAATCCATTACGATCCTTTTACAGGCCCTTAATGAAAGTTTCAGGACTTTCTTCAACTGGGGTCCTTCTGGTCTCTCAAGTGGGGAAATGCTAGCGATTTACTGTGACAATATCCTGAAGGCAGGTGGAAATGGGAAACTAACTGATGAAGCAGTCGAGAAAGCGCTCGGAAAGGTAGAGAGTCTGGGAATTCTCAAGAATTTTCTATCAATTGGAAGTGTTAGATATCCTTACATAGTATATCCTCAGGTTGTACAATTGGTTGCTTATGTTGGCGACAGAGACTTATTTGCCGAATTCTACAGGTATATCTGACCCTATTTCTTTCTGTTTTTATCTGGCTCTGCTCAGAATGTATATCAGTCAATACAAATCCTTCTTTATTGAAACATCAACATCCTCTAAACTCCCTCAACGGTTTGTAGGAGAAAACTTTTTCGGCGGTTACTTGTTGATCAGAGTGTTGATGAAGATCATGAAAAGTGGATCTTGACTAAGTTTAAGCAGCAATATGGGCGATACTTCACTTCAAAGATGGAGACCATGGTGAGTGTATTCTGTGGCTAAATTTTGACTCAGTAATGATATTTCCTGTCACTGAGCTTCTTATGATTTTGGCAGGTCAAGGATTTGGAATTGACTAAGGATATCAAGACCGAGTTCGAGCAGTATCTTTCAAGTGACAAAATTGCAAACCCTGGTGTAGATCTGACAGTGAGAGTCCTCACTAGTGGATTCTGGCCAAGTACCAAAACCACTGATCTCAACCTTCCCTCTGAGATGGTAATTATTGAAACGTAGACCGTGCTCGATTTAGTATCACATCAGACACTTTTCCACAGGACTTTGAACTTTTCAAATTATTTTGCTTTCAGGTAAAGAGCATGGAAGCTTTCACAGATTTCTTTCAAAGGAGGAGGAAAAACCAGAAACTCACATGGATTTACTCATTGGGAAATTGCACTCTTAATGGCAATTTTGAGCCGAAACCTATTGAACTAATCATGTCAACATATCAGGTATGACTAAAGTTCTGTATCATGGAGAGCTAGCATGTTTTGGATGGAATGTCTCTCAGAACCAATGTTTGGTAATTGTGTGCGATTGTCCAGGCTGCCATTCTGCTTCTATTTAATGGATCAGATCGATTTGGGTATGAAGATATCAAGGCACAGTCAAACATGGCAGAGAGTGACGTAATGAGAGTGCTGCATTCCCTCTCTTGTGCAAAGTACAAGATTTTAAAGAAGTACCCTAGTACAAAAACAATCTTGGCCACTGATGAGTTTGAGTTCAATGCAATGTTCACTGATAGAATGAGGCGAATCAAGGTCTGCATTTGAATTGTGAGATTGACCTAAGTTCATCAAGCGTGCCTTTTTGTATTTCCTTCTCTCTTCGTTTCATGGCTAAATCTTTCCTGTGCTGTAGATTTCTCTTCCACCTGCAGAAGATAGGAGGAAGACAATTGAAGATGTTGACCGAGATAGGCGATTTGCTATTGACGCATCAATTGTGCGGATAATGAAGATGCGCAAGGTTTTAAGTCATCAGCAGTTAGTTGCGGAGTGTATTGAGCAGCTGTCTCGCCTCTTCAAGGTGCAACTGGTTCTTCTCTTTGTTTTTGGTCTGTTCTCAGTAGACGTGTCTGGAATATAAGCTAATTCAGTCAGACCTGGACTCTAAGATGGTGACTGATGGCCTTAATATAGAAAAAAAATTGCAAATCTTTGAGATCATTCCTTTCTAGCATTTTCTTTCTTTAGTATGAGCAGTGGAAATTGCTATTGAAGTATCTCTGATATTTTATATTTTTCTCTTTTCTGCATATGCATCTCTTGACACCTTTTATTGTCAAGATTGGTAAACTGAGCGATTTTGCGGTTAGCACTTGTTATTCGATGGGCATGAATGATGAACGCTTCTCTTACATGAGGTTTCCGTGGGAAGCGTCAGTGGTTTAAAGTGCTTTCTCATGTTAACTTCGTGTTGCTACTCTAAAATCACCCTGTCCTCTAACTTCTAAAATTTGGTTTTGCAGCCGGAAGTGAGAGCGATCAAGAAGCAGATCGAAGGTTTGATCTTCCGAGAATACCTAGAAAGGGACAAGGATAATCCAACCTTAATGAGATACTTGGCATAATATAAGCTAACTGAAAGGGAGAGTTGGTTATACTTGTGAATAGTCAGTGTTGGTGCATAGTCAACATGATTGAGGAGGATCAATCAGCATGAAGTTTTGCAATTACTGTTGTTAGCTTCTGTTGTGGATGTCGGAAACAGCATATTTTTCATGTTAATACTAAGGTTTCCGTTTCCAATTTGGCAAACTTCTCTATGCCATTGTGACGGTTCTTCGATAATTCCATAAAATTTAATAGGTATGCCTTAAAATTCTACATGTTACACCACTAGAGGCTTGCTCCAATGGTCACCATTCACACGTGAGAGTGGGAAGGTGGTGAGTTTGAAATTCTCATACTCCAGATAGGGGGTTTATAGGTATATGGGGTTTCTCTGAACTCACCAGGCACGCCAAGCTCCTTCTTGTTGATCGGGAAAAAAAAAATCTACATATTACCATGATTAGTATTCTTAATTGATGATTCATATGTATTGACAATTCGAATTATCTAATGATCAAATTTAATCAAGGTCAAAATCTTGGGTATTTTCTAATTTTTATAATACCTAAGAGTTCAACGTAAGATTATGGGTGTTACGTTTTTTTTTTCTTTTTTGAGCAAATGGGTGTTACGTTAGGTGGGTGATAAATATGATAGGTATACACGCGTGCTTATGAAGGCCCAGCCCATATCCTGTTCGTCGCTTTTATTTTTCTTTTCATTTGCTCGAAAGTCGAAACTTGTTTCATCAAAGCACTTTTTACATTAAACTGAGCATGACAAAGAAGCAACAAATATGTATTAATTTAATTTCTAGAGCTCACCGTGACGTCATCGACTGAATGTCCCCTCTTTCCTTTATTCATAAATCAACACCTCTTTTTAATCAAAATATAGGTCATACGAGCTATTAATTCACATCCTAAAACGAAAAAGATAATGAATATGAATCCAGACCATATGAAAACTTCTAGTCGGAAAAAAATATGTTAAAATATATCTTACTCGAATGATATATTTGTATTAGCGACCACCTTGTACTTATAAATATTTGTGTTATATCCTCACTTAATAAGCTTTATTTGAAATAAACTAATTGGTGGTATTATGTGTATTACAATGTAACTTGACTATGTTGAATATTATTCCAAGTTCATTTTTACTTTAATGTCAACCTAGATGTATTAATTATTATTTTTTAATTTACAAGCCTTCATGTGCACGCGTGATCGCTTTTGTCTTGTCACATTAAATTGTTTGAACTCGCATATGCAAGAGACCGATTAAGTAAGTGTCAATTTGTAATAAGATGAGATTTATTTCTAATATAGTAATAGTGAGAAAGAAGAGACAAAAATCAAGATGAAAATGGTTTCGAATTTACGGTATTGAAGAAAAGAGAAAAATCACCATCGCATTAACCATTTGATGATTGACATACAAAGGAATTCGCTTACGTAATTATCTTCAACTGTATGTGCCAATCATTCAATGGGAATCGAGTAAAGATTTCGGACATTTCAAATAATCCTAATAATTATATCAAAGAAAAAACTCACAAAAAGAAGAATTGTCCTACTTTGATTAAGGGAAAAATTATATATAAAAAAATCATAAACTTATAACAATTATGACAAGTCTGTCATAAATTCCCTTTTTTTGTCTAGTTAGTCATAGACTTTTTTTTATTTATTTATGCTAGCTCAATCCATTCGGTTAATTTTTAATCGGCCGACTTTAACGTAGGCTTTTTTTAATAATATTTTATTAATTGAATTTGTACAAATATAAAATGTTTATGATGTAATTAGAAAACAAATATTTATAATAAAATTATCCACAATAAGTTTAGGACTTTTTTCATAACTCTCCTTGCATCAAGATGTTCTTTTCAATTATGTTTATATGCTAGCAAGAAATATTCTAGAAAAAATAAGTATCACAAGATTTTTCCTACTTTTATATTCTATTTCTTTTACCTGCTTCGCATTTTAATTTTAATTATATATCCTTTTGGAGACAAATTACTCAAACATGACTTGAAAGTCTCCTCCCACTTCGTGTTTTTTTATACCTGCGGCCTGCAGGTGTTCTTGTCTTCCAAGCTTTGTCCCACATGGCTTCTTAAAGCTAACACGAAAGATTGAAACGGAGTTCCAACTTCCAAGCCTTGTCTCGGCCCCACGCGAGGACCGGAACGCTCTTCACCCACCACCCGCCGCCGTCGACATCGCCCGCCGAGTCGTCGGAAAGATTGGCCCGGCAGAGGTTGTCGATTCCTGTGGTTCTTGTTCGTCGACGCAATCTTTTTACGCTTTTTGTTCCATCTCCCAATGGGTTTTGCTGATTTAAATCTGAGAAGCTTCATCGTCACGCACTCTATTAGTGCTGTTCGTCTTCAAAATCAGTTCTTTTATGTTTCCCGCATGTTGGACTTTCTTGTTGTTGGTGCTGCAGATTGTGGGTTCCGTGGAATTGGATGCATGTTAAGTAGTGAACGTGCGTCTTTTGATCACGTAGAGATGGGTTTTAGCTTAATTTCACGGTTGTTGATCTCCAACGTGTTTCTGGGTTGGCTTGCAAAGAGAGTTTGGAGGTTTTGAGTGTACGCGAAAGTCCAGTTTCATTGCGATCTAATCTGGGGAACTTCGTCGAGATTCGTCTTGTGAAGAGAGTGTTAATCTTGCCTGAATGTTACCCTTTTTGTTGAGTTGAGCATTGCGTGTTGAATCAAAAGTTTTGCTTTTGATATTTGTTAGGGCGTGCCCCCAGGCACTTGTTAAATAGCCAATTGAGGAAACGTTTTTCCTAATCCACTGTTCCCATGGTATTCTGTGTAATCAAAATCTTGAAAATTGAATTATTCCATGTTGAATAATCATATTTAGTGCCTTGGGCAGTTCGGTGATTCTTTGTTCTGACACGGTTTATCCATGATCAGGTGTCTTTGACTTGAAATTGGTTGTGTCTTGGATAGCGTTACAGAGATGCCTCTATGAGCAAACCACTGTTCCCCCTTGAATCAAGAAAAATACAATTGAGTTTACTCGATCGGAGGACAAGAATTGTAATATTACAATCTACAGTTGTGCTGTCAAGATTTAGATAAAGAGAGGAAGTGCAAAATGGCTGATGCTTCAGAGAAGAAGCCTATACTCCAGTTTGCGCCGTTTCAGAGTGTTGTGGATGAGGGTTTTTGGCATCGGTTGTCTTCTCTCAAGCTCAACAAATTAGGCATTGATGACTCTCCTATTAACATTTCTGGTATTGCATTTTCTCTTCCCTATTTTGTTTCTTGGATGTTGATTATGATATTGCTGGGCAAGTGAACCAAGGGAATAGATTCTTTTGATCGTATGCAACCTGGAATATCTGCTACGAACTTGGCAAAAAATTCTTATCATATATATTTCTTCAACAAGAAATGACTTGGCAGGGTTACTTGGTGATGACTTTATTTAAATTTTCATCTTTACCTCTTATGAAGCAATTTGTTAAATTAGCATCCTTCTTTTATATTTTGAGCTCACTGAGATCTGAGAACTGTCGTTATTTTATGTTTGCTTTCCTCAATTTCTGTTTCATCAATGACATTTTGTCCCCTGTTTTTCACATACTTTTTGGATTACCTGGAATAGAGTAGAAGGTTTGCCCACTATCTATTGTGATAATTGAAGTCTCAACTTAACATTGCAGGTTTCTATGCACCTTGTTCACATGCTCAGGTATCTAATCATCTTTCTCTCCTCACCGAGTCTTTGCCAATGGAAGCAAGTGAACAAGCATGCATGTCGTCAGTTAGTCTTGGGAATAGGAACAAGTGTTCTGTGCCAGGCACGATTTACAACACAAATACTTTTGAGGGCTACCAGTCTCTTGACAAACAGAGCTTGTTAAAGGCTGAAACCAACAAGGTATCTTGTCATATGGCCCTGAAGCTCCATTTAGTAGTATCTGCTAGTTTCTGCTGTGTCTTGGTCAGATGTCCTATGCACTTTTGTGACATTTAAAGAAGAAAAAGTAGTAGTCCAATTTACTGATCTGATCCACTTGTGTTTTATGCATATAGCCTGTATGGGCATTTGTAGGATGCTAAAACTTGTGATTGATTCTCGTTGTTTGAAAAAGTACATTTGCAGAATGCTGAATGACTTTGCTTCCTCTGTTGCATTAATAGCAGGAAATGATTTTATTTAATGTCTTTTTTAATAGCTTCTTTTGGTTTTTTAGTAGATTTGGGACGATATTCATTCAGGAAAAGCTTTAGAGGATTGTGCAGTGCTTTCAAGGTTTCTCATCATCTCATTTGCAGACCTCAAAAAGTGGAACTTTTATTATTGGTTTGCTTTTCCTGCTCTTGTCCTTGAACCTGCAGCAACTTTGGTTGGTATCAAGCCAGCTTCACAGTGGCTTAGCCCAGAGGAGGTGAATTCTTTTGGCTAGACAAAAAATTCTTTTTTTCAGAGAGTTCCTCCTTGATATGAAAATTCTTCTTTTATCATGTAGACAGAATCCTTGTCAGCTGCTTGTAAGGAATGGAGAAATTCAAATTTAACTGCCGGTGTGTCTCTTCTATTTGTTATGTTCCTTTTGATTGCTACTTGAGTGTTCCTTATTATCCTTATGGTAAAATAAGCCATAAAGTGTTCTGCAGACGTGCCATTCTTCTTGGTAAGTATTGCTTCGGATTCATCTGTGACAATTAGACATCTGAAGGACTGGGAAGACTGCAAAGGCAATGGTCACAAGGTCAGTTCAATTGAAGTTCTGAAGAAGGGATTGATTATGACGAGTGGATATATTTGTTAAGATTTCTCCACATTCTATATGCAGTTGTTATATGGTTTTTATGACCCATGTCATCTGCCCCACAATCCTGGTTGGCCTCTTCGCAACTACCTTGCGCTTATCTTCACCAAATGGAACATCAGAAGGATTCACTTTCTCTGTTTTCGGGAGAATCGTGGTTTTGCAGATATGGGAATGTCCCTCATTGGTGAAGCCCTAATATCAGTTCCAGAAGGTAGATGCACAGAAGCTTAGTAAAAGCTTTGTAGAGGATTAGGGTTTTTCTCTTTATCATCTCTGTAATATGTGGTGTCCCATTTTTGTTAGTTTGGAAGGATCGTAACTCTGTGCCTAATGCTGTTGGGTGGGAGTACAACATGGGTAAAAAAGGATCAAAATGTGTCAACCTTGCCAAAGCAATGGACCCAACAAGGTATATTGTCTCCATCATCTCTTGTTTAAGTTTGTGCCAACATCTGTGTACTTAGTTTTGTGAAAATTCAAATTACAGGTTAGCCATATCTGCCGCAGATTTGAACTTGAAATTGATGAGATGGCGTGCTTTGCCCTCACTGGACTTAAATGTCTTATCTGCTACTAAGTGCCTTCTGTTGGGGGCCGGCACCCTTGGATGCCAGGTTGCACGCATGCTTATGGTGAGTCCTGGAGAAATTATTTTTCATTTGCCATTGCCACTCTTCATACTTGTCTTGAATGACGGTGATCACTTGTAGGCTTGGGGTGTCAGGAAAATTACCCTAGTTGATAGCGGGAAAGTGGCAATGTCAAATCCCCTGAGGCAGTCATTATATACACTGAATGACTGCTTGAATGGTGGTGAGTTTAAAGCCATTTCAGCTGTCAAAAATCTCAAGCAGATATTCCCAGCTGTGGTATGTAATATTTACGTCCGTTCACATGAATGCCGTCTGTGAAGATGCCTCCTTAATGGTTTGCTTTTCATGAACTGGTTAATATAAGAGTTGAATTTTAGTCGCTCTGAATCTTTTCAGGAAGCAGAAGGTGTCGTAATGGCCATACCTATGCCTGGGCATCCTGTTCCTAGCCAAGAAGAAGAAAGTGTCCTGAATGATTGTAGACGCCTACATGACTTGATTAGTTCTCATGATGTAGTTTTCCTGTTGACAGACACCAGGGAAAGTCGGTGGCTACCCACGCTTTTTTCAGCTGCTTCTAGCAAGGTTCTCTCTCCTTTTTCTTTGTTTTCCATATTTTTGGTTCATGTTCTGTGCAGGCTGGATTTCTGTTTGTCTTATTGTCACCATATCATACTTACTCATAGTGATGGACATACTTTTGTTTCTTCAGATTGAATTCTGTATTCTTTAGTTTCAGTTAAATATTTTAGCGCCTGCTGATGACTCTGATTTATTTGTTTCTGATTCCTACAGATCACCATAACTGCTGCTTTAGGATTTGATAGCTTCTTGGTTATGAGGCATGGAGCGGGTCCTTTTAGCTCTTCAAACAACTTGAAAACTCAAACTCTGAGTGGTCTGGCTGATAGTGTGGACACCGCATCGCTTTCTCATAATAATGGTCCACAGAGGCTGGGCTGTTACTTCTGCAATGACGTTGTTGCACCAATCGATGTAATATTCTAGAATATAATGCAATCGATACTTTGGCATGGTTTTCTGTTTGATGCTCGGCTTTTAATACCTTTTGCTCGATGCAGTCAACCACAAATCGCACTCTTGACCAGCAATGCACTGTCACACGTCCAGGCTTAGCACCTATTGCTTCAGCTCTTGCAGTCGAACTGTTGGTTGGGATTCTGCATCATCCTCATGGGTAAATCAGCAGAAATTTTATAGTTGGCAGAATCTACTTTTTTTTTCTCTTTTTTTCTTCTCCCCCCATTCCAGGAGATGTTCCTATTTTTACTCTCTTTGAGCAGGATCCATGCTGAAGGTGAGCATACCAATGCAAATATAAGTGCAAACCATGAACAACCACTTGGAATTTTGCCACATCAGATTCGAGGTTCCCTTCCGCAGTTTTCTCAGATCACTCTTGTGGGTCACAGCTCGGGAAGTTGTACCGCATGTTCTGAAACTGTAAGAATTGCAAGCCCCAATTTTTTTGTATCCCACAAGTTCAAGGACCCTTTTCCATTTCTCCAATCTTTGGTGGTTACCATTCCTCTGCCTCACATAGTGAAGTTGAATATGAATGACTCACTTGATGTGGCGAGCAAGCATGTGTAACCAAAAAGTGAATTGAAGGGAAGGGGCAGGCATGGGCTCAGTGACCAGATCTAGGGCTAGAACCTTCAATCAATCCTGATAGCCCTTCTAAGAATCTGGAATTTAGCAAATGGAATATGCTTGTGTTGTTGATAGTCACTAAACCTGTCACTGTAAATACCTTTTGCCTGGAAATCAGGAACTAGAAGTGGAAAGTGACTAATTGAGACTGTGCAGCTGGAAACTTGCCAACAGATCAGATCTATCTCTTACGGACGTCCAAGTGAATTCGTGAAGTGATTGTATCATTTATTACGTCTCTTTTCATCTGTGATCGGGTTCTTTTTTAATTGTTTCCATGTAGTTTTTCTCATAGTACCGAACATTTGTGCAGGTGGTTTCCGAATATCAGGATAGGGGAATGGAGTTCATACTTCAGGCGATCAATCATCCGACTTATCTGGAGGATCTCACCGGCCTAACGGATCTTATGAAATCCGCAAGCTCTTTTGATGTGGACTGGGACAAGGATGACGATGACGACTACGACGACAATGATTGCGTGGAGATATAGAGGATTCTTTTACAGGAACTATGCTAGATTATTTATTTGGTCAATTGTACAGAGACAGAAGAAAGAAATGCCATTTGCCTTTCTCAGCTGTGATCCTCTTCGTCAGTTAGAAATGTTCTCTTGTTCATCTTTTCTGGCTTTGAAGTCCTTGGACCAACCCTCTACATGTCTATTTCTAGTGCAGATCTTCAAATTTCAGTTGTGGTAATGACCTCCCTCTATGTAGTAAACCTGGTGGAGAATTTCAACCTGTAGTTTTGCTCCAAAATTTCATGAAAGCTCATGATGATGTTAAATGATGGTGTGGCGACGTATTTTCAAATGGACAAATTCTGGTTTGAAATTCTCAATATAACTGTTCTGCGATTCTGTAAATTGCTTTAAGTACTGCCAAATTGCATTTGAATGTTTTTTTTTTTTTTATCATGCGACCATTCAAATCAAATTCCTAAAAAATGGAAATTAAGCTATTTTGCTTTTGTATAAAAAAAATTTTCATCTTGCATTATTAGCTTTGTAGTGGAAAAAAAAATCTTTTCCACGTGGCTTTGATCACCGTTGACGAAGGCCACCTGAGAAGAGATTTTTATACACGCGGGCGATGTTGCTAAGAATAATCCATTTTTCTGCAGATATAGTTATACTGTGTGTGAAGTGGCATTCATTTCTTGCATAGATTTTCATACCGTGTTTTGGAATCTTGACAACCATTCTAAATTAACATGTTTGGTTGCAACATTAGAGCTGTAAAATTGGGTGTTGTAGCTTTTATAAGGAGTTTGCCAACCTTCTTTGCAGCATTACCCAATTTTGAGGTACTGCGATAGTCAAAACAATTTTTTAAAACCTTCATCACAAATTTTTTAGGTATTACAGTTTTATAATATGCGATCACCACACAAAGTTTCCCAGCGCAGCTATAACGCAATACTGTAGCAGCACAAGCATCACAAAACCAAACTGACAATAACACCTACCGAATATGATGCTACTATTAATCTGGTTTGTGTCGCAACAAAAACCAAGATCAAATATATCATGATTTCATATCTTCGATTGGAAGAATCATGTTTCTAGTAACTTTTGATATCTCAATGTGATTTAGACATTTAAAGCAAATAGCCGTAGATGGAGACCTTATTGATGCAATATGATGGGGTATGGAAATAGGATATGAGAATGATTGCAAAGAACCAAATGACAATTCAACAAGGCCATTTAGTTCTACTTATCTATCAAAGCCATCTGTTATAGAAGAAGAAAAGACGCAACAAAAGAAAAAAACAAAAGCCACACTCAATAATCAGATTCTGAACATTGCTAAGTTTCTTGAAAGACAACGAAAAAGAATGCTTATCAAGAAATATGAAACATGATTAAATGCAGCTTCTTAGAATGCAGGTGCTTATTTACTTAATTGTAATGAAAGCAACACTAATGAAACGGCGTCCACGGCACTAATTCGGTTGTCCCCATCTCAAACGACGTGCCGGATTCACCAGGCAAATCAGGTTCTTATTTTCTTCAGATTCACACTCACCATGGAATCCAATTTCAGCCTCTTCTTGAGGAAGAGGTTCCTCCACGATCTATATAAAACCCCTGCATCTTCCCACTTCTTTACAACACCAAAAACATTAAGTCCTAGAGCATCCAAAGCAAGAGTGAATCATGGGTTCCACGATTGTTGGCAAACTTGTTCTTGTCATGGTGACCATCCTAGGACTCTGGGCCTCCCAAGCATGGTCACGCGAGCTCCATGACGCTACCATGCGGGAGAGGCACGAGCAGTGGATGGCTCGCCATGGGCGGGTGTATGAGGACGCTGCCGAGAAGGAGCGATGCTTCTCAATCTTCAAGACCAACGTCGAGTACATCGAGTCCTTCAACCAGGATGGAAACAAACCGTACAAGCTAGCCATCAATGCGTTTGCCGACCTAACGAGCGAGGAGTTCAAGGCCTCAAGGACCGGATACAAGCGCTCATCCTCCCCGCGGGCGGCGAGCATGAAGCCGTTCCAATATGAAAGTGTGACCGCGATTCCATCAAGCATGGACTGGAGAAAGAAAGGAGCGGTCACGCCTATTAAGGACCAAGGCCAATGCGGTAAGGCATCGAATCGAATATATATTCGGGATCTTCCTTGGTTTAACTATAACATTCCATCATTCATTTTTCTTTTTTCTTTTTCTGACGTGAATCTTCCTTGTAATATAGGATGCTGTTGGGCTTTCTCTGCTGTGGCGGCCATGGAAGGGATTACCCAACTCACGACGGGAAAACTGATCTCTTTGTCCGAGCAAGAACTAGTGGATTGTGACAGGAGTGGCGAAGACCAGGGTTGTGGGGGCGGCCTCATGGACGACGCTTTCCAGTTCATTATCAGCAACCACGGCCTCACGACTGAGGCCAATTACCCTTACCAAGCTGTGGACAACACCTGCAATGCCCGGAAAGCAGCCTCTACTGCCGCGAAAATCAGCGGGTATGAAGATGTGCCTTCCAACAGCGAGTCCGCCCTTCTAAAGGCCGTGGCCCACCAGCCAGTTTCCGTGGCCATCGACGCAGGAGAATCAGATTTCCAGTTCTACTCCACCGGCATTTTCACCGGGGAATGTGGGACCGATCTGGACCACGGGGTAACCGCAGTCGGGTACGGGACAAGTGAGAACGGAACCAAGTACTGGTTGGTCAAGAATTCGTGGGGCACCGGATGGGGCGAGGAGGGATATATCAGGATGCAAAGGGACATTGATGCTGCGGAAGGTCTTTGCGGCATTGCCATGGAGGCTTCATATCCAACTGCATAATTGCCTGGGATTATACAGCATTGTCATGTTAATACAGAGATTGGACCATGGTAAGCTTGTCTCTGTGGGTGTGCGGATATAATATATCTATGGTTTGTGAATTTTCTTGTTTCTACTTATTCTTGTTCCGTGTAGACTTGCACGTGCATGATGATATTGGTCTCCTGTCGTATGACCCTACGTATGAATGCAAGTGAATATTTTCAGTTATTTAAGGTGCTGGACTTGACCAGCCCAAACAATAC
Source organism: Eucalyptus leucophloia subsp. euroa (assembly GCA_017140325.1). Classification (NCBI taxonomy): domain Eukaryota; kingdom Viridiplantae; phylum Streptophyta; class Magnoliopsida; order Myrtales; family Myrtaceae; genus Eucalyptus; species Eucalyptus leucophloia. Next base: position 26,956,358 of record CM029471.1, read on the forward strand.
CGAATCAAATATGTCGTGCAACTGAAGTCGAGCATCTCAATTGAAATACAACAAAGAGTTCAATTTGCAATCGAGAAGGACAAATATGTCTACAATGGCTGGACAAAAGCTGCTGACAGATAATATGTCGCATCTTATCGTGTTTTACATTTACCATCTAAGTTAACTAGTGTATACGAATTAGGTGGCACGGGTTTTGCGCGGGCATATGTCCTCAAACGTAATTCTATCTATATTGAGTATATGTATGTAACAAAATAAGTTCCAGAAGCCGAATATACCAAAGCTGCATGAAAGGTCAAATGAAGGGTATGTTTGTGTGAAAGAAAACTTTATGATAAATTTAAAAAAAAAAAATAAGTTAATATCAAGAAGAACTCCAAACTAGTACACTTGTAACAAATTTACGTTAGATTAATTTTTGATCATCAAAAACCCCAAAGTTGTACATTTGTGATAAATTTAACCCCAAACTAATTTTTTTCAGCACAAAAAACTCTAAATTAGTATATTTGTAACAATTTACTTGTTGTTAGTTTCCATTAAATTGGATTATTACTACAAAAAATCACAAATGAGTATACTTGTGACATACGGATAGTAAAACCCAAAATTAGTACACCTGTCGCGACCTCTTTTTTTTCAGCGCCTGCAATCGAGTACGAGCGCCTAAGGAGGCTAATGGCTCGGCTGAAATTGGTTAAGCCCGGACTCTCCCAAGTCCACCAATTCACGACTTTAATAGTCTAAGTTTTTAACCGCAAGTTAATTTTTAAAATGGAGTCGCCACTAATCAATTTGGGGTGGGTTGATTAGAAACCTAAGCAAAGTATCGGGAGAAATACTCACTCCTGTGCAACCAGAGAAATTAGGATATGGGACTTCATTACACTAGTTAATTACTAATGCCCTTTCGGTACCTAATCTTGTTTAAACCCCGAGGTTTTTGGATATTCGAGGATTTTCCATGCATTTTTGAGAGAAAAAATATTTTTTGAGTCTTTTTCTAATTTTTTGGACATAAAAGGGATTTTTTGGATTCTTTTTTTTTTTTTTTGAAAAATACAAGTCTTTTTGGCTTTTTCTGAATTTTTTGGCTTTTTCATGAATTTTCGGCCTTTTTTGGATTTTTTTGCATTTTTTGGAAAATATGAAAATTTTTTGATTTTTTTATTTTTCGAAAAATAATTTTTTAAATATTTTTTAATATTTTGGAAAATAAATTATTTTTCGATTTTTCTTGATTTTTTTGGAAAATAAAACCTTTTTTAACATTTTTTAAATATTTTTTGAAAATAAAACATTTTTTGATTTTTTTGATTTCTTTGAAATAAAATATTTTATTTATTTATTTATTTAAAATATTAGTTTATATTAAAATAATATAAAAAAATGACCCGAGTCGGATTCGCGGGTTGGGTCCGACCTAGGTCGCGACTTGCACGCGGACGCGGCCCGACTCAAATTTTTCTCCATTTTTTCCTTTTTTTAAGCCTATGAACTAACCAAGGCCCATTTATGCACAAAAACAGCCCACACAACCGGGCCCGAAGACCCGAATGGGGGAAAAACCCTACCCGGATGGGGGTTTCGCCGGACCGGTCGACCCAGCGGCGCCTCTCTCCCTTCTTTTGTCTTCGCGGCGCCGATGAAGGATGACCGGAACGTCACGGGGCGGTGACGGGCGACGGTGGCGACGCGGCAAGCGACGGTGGCATCACGGCGGCGACGGCACGGTGACGATGTGAGGTGCGACGGCGGCCGAACACCACAGGGGTCTCGGCGAATCATCGGGGACCGCGTCGGGGGTGGAAAGCGTCACAGCGACGATGCAGCAGGGTCGTTGTTGGTTTGGGGACAACGTCGGGGGAGGACTACAGCACGGCTCGGCAGCAGTCCGATGTAGCGACGGCGGGTGCGGCGATGGCGACGGAACCCCTACCTTCCGGAACCCATTCACTCAGATCTAGACGGTGTCCGGGCACAGCTCGGGGTGGCGGTGGTGGCTTGGCAGGTGCCTCCTTTCTCCTCATATCCGGCCCTCGCTCCTCCTCAAATCTGGGCTTCCTCTTCACTCGTACTCTCTCCCCTCCGGCCAAATCCGAGCCTCCACCGGCCGGATCTGACCACCTCGGACTCGCTCACCGGCAGCCTCCCCCGAAGTCTCTCAGTGGGAGGTCAGCCGAACTCGCGACCCGAGTTCTCTCTCGCTCGCCTTCCTCTCGCTCGCTCTTCAACCTCCTCCGAAGTCTCTCAGGAAGAAGTTTCCAAGCTTGCGATCTTCTGGCGTGTCCTTCAACGACTGAAATGCTCCGCTATTTATAGGCGAGGAGGTCCGGTCGACGGAGAGACTCGGCCGCCGGTCTTTGGCTTGCCAACCGGACCCCGTGGACGAACCGGCGTCCCATCCGCCACTGTCCTCCAGCTGCCACCCCTTTCTCACGCGCGTCGCCGTCCGTCCGCTCATCGGCGTCGCGCCCTGCGCGTGTGTTGCGGAGCGGACGAAGGAGGAAGAAGACCGAAAGGGCTGGGCCGGAGGAGAAGGAAAGTGGGCCGTAGAGGCCCATGCGGAGGGGGAAGAGAGGGAGAAAAATGGGCTGCTGGCTTTTGTTTTTGTTGCTGTTTTATTTCTGTTTTTATTTGTTTTTTGTTGTTTTATCTTTTTATTATCTATTTATCCGAAAAGACAAAATTAAAAACTTAATTAATAAAACTAATTAAAATTGAGGTGTCAACAACACCCATGAAATGCCACATGTTATCCAACTTAGCAATTTAACGGTAGAATTTGATGGAAACTGATAGAAGACAAATTTATCACATGTGTATCGGTTTTAGTTTTTCATAATATTAGCCCTTACAGAAAATACCTTTCGGTAAATCATATTTTAGGAAAATGGATAGTTTCCTTTTGTTTGGTGATACATAACCAAAGATGTCTTCTCATGTTTGAATCTCATTTGGAAAAAGATTTCAATTTCATGACTTTATCTTAGGCAAAAAAAAAAAAAAATCAATTTTTTTTCCTTTTCATTTTTTTGTTCTATTTTTTTTTTTTCCTTCTTCCTCCACCTGTCGCTGAGCCTCAACGATAGCTAGCAACAGGCCACAAGTGAGGCTTGAGCTCACTAGCCTCACCGGGATCTAGTAAGCTCGAGCTCATTGACCCTAGGTGAGGCTTGAGCTTACCACTCTCAAGCAACCTTGATCTCACCAAATCTAGCGAGGTGGAGCCTCGTCCGAGGTTGGCAAGGCTCAAGCTCGCCAAATCCTAGTGAGGCTCAATTTTGTCAACCTCGAGTGAGGCTCGAGATTGTAGGGGTCTAGCAAGCTCGACCTCGCTGAGATTTGGTGAGGTGGAGGCAAAGTCAAGCCTTGCTAACTAGCACCTATGGCCGGTCATTGGTCACCACCTATTGCTGATGCTTAGGGACTGGCGAAGGGAGAAGCAAAATGAAAAAGAAAAAAAAAATATTAAATGCTAAAAAACTCAAGAGGAACAATTTTATAAAGTGTTTTCACCTCTTTAGATTTGGGAATTCATTTTCCTAATTTTATTTGTGAATATTTTCGTTGATTGAAAAGTATTTATGGTGGACTAATTATTTATAACAAACCAAAGGAGTAAAAGTCTAGAAAACTAATTTCCGAAAAACAATTTCACTCAAACAAACACACCCAAACTTAAATGACATGGAAGTTTGATTGGATAACATATTTGTCAACTTAATTTTATGTTTAATTGTATATGTTTTTAGAGTACATGGTGACCCACATCCAGTGCATATTCTTTGAAGGTAATTTTCATTTCAATATTAAATAGATGAATTTCAACAATAAAAGCAAGTATACTTACATTAACTTTTGATATTTAAACACAATGTAAAATTTTAGGGATGACAAATCGAAAAGATAATGTTTTCTAGTTAAATATTGGATTTATGGAATAAAATTATGCCGGGTGGCTTGCCACGTGATAATTACATAAGGTGAAGAACCTTGTGAGGAGCATAGAAGCGAATATTCTCCTACTTCAACTATATCTAAATATTATTGATATTCCTCGAGGCCGGGGTGTTGGTGAGGGTCGTCTTACCCGTTATTTGGAGGACCTAATAACACAAATAATTAATTCAGAGGACCAAATCTCCTGAATTATCCTTAAAGGCAATTTTGAAAGTTTACTTTTAATAAAAATAATATAAACATTAGTCATCGTCAACAGAGGTAAATATAACAAGATTTTAGCACTTACGGTATCAAGAATCTCTCCGCTCGAATATTGTAAAGCTCCTGGGGCACTCAGGCTTTGTGATCAAGTTAAATTAATGATATTATGATTTTTATGCTTAAGGTATCAAGAATCTCTCCGTCCGAATATCGTAAAACTTGTGGGGCAATCGGCTTTGTGATCAGGTTAAATTAAAGATATTATAAGTGGTCATATTAGAAGTTGTAAGGGAGAATTATTCGATCAATTGTAAATATATCGTATGGATAACAATTCATTCTTAAAAATTTCAATTTGATAAATTTAATCGTAATCTTTATACAAAATTCCAATATACTATTTCAAGTCAATTTAAATCAAAAATCGTAAACTTGGCAATCCAATCATCACCGGCTATTTTACTTGGCCACCACTAGGTCCACCATAAACGTTTACGATTGTATTTGTAAAATTGAAAATTCTATATTAGATTTAAGACTATTTCTTCGAAGGTGTATGGTTTGTAATAAATTTGGCAAGGGTTTTAGCAAAGATTCGTTGGTGGTACACGTGGCATTCTTGTTTACTAATCCGTAACTTTTTCTTCGATCCCACCGACGGTAGTGGTTCCCCCTCATGCGACGATGGTGGACCCCTCTCATGCGCAATGACCGTGAAGGTTATTTTGGAGTTACACATTTCCAACTGTCTTAGTATCGATTTTTAATTGATTATCGAACCAACGAATTTTCTGTTAATGCATCCAGGGATGCATCCTATATGAGCTTAACTCTTTAATCACATCTTAAATTCTATCTAGCAAAAATAATTTTAACTATGAATTTACATATAGTAAGGAAAAACTCTTTAAAAAAGCAACTATATCTCTTATTCAATGCATGTAAGCGTGTCATTGGATAAAATATGTCCAATAATGTGACTCACCTGAATCTACTCAGATATATCGAAACTATATAAGGCTTGCTTTGAAATTAAGTATAGGCGGATCCCTAGCTCTGTTAACACCAATCGGTTCTAAATAATTCTTGTGCATTCCTTTGAAATGGGAAGATCTTACCTAGATTTAGTGTATGCAACCCAACATCATCGTAGTCATTAAGCATGTGGCTCCTTTCATGGAGCCCACGTAGCTAATATATTTCCCTTTGAAAGAAGCCATTCTATTGCTTGGGGCAAACGGAATGGCATAAATTATGGACCGTGAAGAATGACTCCAATCGAGCAGGCAACATTTGCATTCAAAACCTCAAATCAGTCTCTCTCTATTCCATAGAAACCCTAATATTTTAAGCTATGAAAGAGCAACTCAAAATGAAGCACCGTGTATGGAGCCTGTTTGGCTCATCACATCCCAAACGACTTTGCCGGATTCACCAGGCACTTAGGGACTTCAATTTCAATGATTCACATCCATAGTAATTAGGAACCTAATTTCAAGCTCTTCTTGAGTAAGAGTACTTACAACCCATCTATAAATACATGCAAAACTTTCTCTCTGTTAGAAGATATGCAGAATATGCAGAAGATCCTTGGATACTAATTGATCCGATCTTGATTTTATAGAATCAATCTAAAAGCTAGATTGATTTATATCGATATGTATGATATTACATTTCCTTTTCTAGTGTATACTTTGTATTATAATTATTCATCAATGTACATTGTTGAGATATAGAAAAATACACAGAAAAGAAATTCTCCCCAAATCTATCGTCTTTTTCTTCCTCTTCCGAATCTTGCTTCACCCTTTGCTTCCACTTCTGACATGGTATCAGAGCTCTATCTTCCGCACCAAATTGCTTTCGTTTGAATCTGCAAGACAGATCTACGTCTTGTTAATGAGAGAATTGATTATTGTGAGAAGGGAGAAGAAGCGGAGAGGATCTACTTACCATGAATCCAGAGAACCAGCCTTCTGTTAGCACTGGAATTCCTTCCACAGGCAATGTCACGCCGATGGTGGAGACGCAAGCCCACAACACTGATGTGGTACCTGCAAATATCACAACACAGCAACAATGGCAGATGTTCCCGACTCAGGCGAGTGTGGGGCAGCCCTTTCCGGGGCAACCTTACCAATGGGTACCTTATCCATGGTACATCGGGCAAGGCCCGAATCCATCATTGCCGGGGGTAATGAATTACCAGAGCGGTGTTCAGCTCGATGGAGGTCTACCAACCGTAAGCGGGGCAAACTCAGCCACCGAGACAGAACCGAGAAGCGGGTCAGGAGAAGCGGGATCAGGAACAAACCTTCACTCGAGTCCTTTCAATGCGGGGCATGGATCTGGATTCGATGGGTCGGGTATAGGGACGAATCCCTACCCGAACCCAAATTTCCCACAAATTTTTTTTTCCGTATCCAATTGCAGCTATCACCGGCCGACCGGAACCAGGGGACCCCTTGCATGTGTCTACCGCCGACGGTCCGAAGTGCGACTCATACCGGGCCAGAAAATTACAGCAAGTGGTCACAAGATTTCCGGAGGGCCCTTGCGACAAAGGATAAGGACGGCTTCCTCGACGGAACCGTGCCGATCCCGTCGGACGAGAGGCTGGCAAGGCACTGGAGAAAGTGCAATCGCCTGATCCGCACCTGGATCGGCAACTGTGTCTCCCCAGACGTCGTAGCAGGGCTCCCCTCGACCAAAGATTCAAAAATCATGTGGGACAACATCAAAGAGATGTACGGAAAGTTAGATCGAGCAAAAATTTTCTGTCTCATGCAGGAACTCACGAATCTCAAACAAGGAAACATGTCAATAACGGCGGTGTGCAACAAACTCTCATCGCTCTGGAACGAGCTCGAGGCCGCCGAGGAAAAGCTCGAGGGACCTCCAGAGACACTCAGGCAGTACAAATCGATGAAGGAGAGGGAGAAATCCACTCGATTTCTCTTGATTTTGAATGAATCTTACCTGACCTTTAGATCGCAGATCCTGGCGATGGACCCCGTGCCGCCCCTCGGCCGGATTTTCCAGCTGGCCGTCCAAGAGGAGAGCCAGCGACTCACGGCTCCGGAATAGACACGAGGAGGTGATGCCATAGCCCTTGCCCTCCGCGGAGAACGCCGCGAGAGAGAATTGGGGGCGAAAACCCTAGCTCGAGAGAATCACGAAGGGCTGGGGCTAGGGTTTGAAATGGTTGAACGATCCCTTAAAAGGGAAGGAAGCTACGGTTAGGATTTAATCCGGCGATCCGACGGCACAGATCGGGAGAGGAGATCTGACGGGTCTGATTTATCCCGAAGATCCGACGGTCCACAGAGAGGTGAGTTGTTCGCTGGATCGGACGGTGGAGATAATTCGCGAATAAAGGGATCCGACGGCCAGATCTTTTCCATACGAAATTTCAGCCAAAATTCAAAAGGGAAAGGTAAATTGTACTGTGAGCACTGTAAACGTTCGCATCATACTATAGATAATTGCTGAAAATTACATGGAAAGCCAAGAGAAAAAGGAAAAAGGAGAGAATACTCTGCAGCTTACCAGGTGACCGGACCTACTGGGACAAGTAGTGACCGGCCCATTACCTATGGGCAATATCAGTAACTGATGCAGGCATTGCAAAAGGCAGACATTGGAAAAACAAGGGGAAACTTCTCAGGTATATCTCACTGTCTGATAAACTCAATTTCAAAAAAGGCATGGATAATAGACTCGGGAGCGAGTGATCATATTATTTGTGATGTGAGTTTTTTCTCAAAAAGGAATAGAGAATTGGAGGAACCTATTTCTGTAGAACTTCCAAATGGAAATATTACTCACGTCACATTGACAGGGACCGTTCAATTGAGCCCCCAAATTATCTTACACAATGTCCTTTATGTCCCACAATTCCGGTTCAACCTCATTTCCGTGTCCAAAGTCTGCAAAGAAAACTCTTGTCGAATACTCTTTGATACTGACACATGTTTTTTTCAGGCCCTTTCGACTGGGAAATTGATGGGCTTGGGTAATGTTTCTGAAGGCCTATATTTCTGGACTAGCACTTCAAGTCATCATGCTTTAATTCTTTTCAATAAAATGTCATTGTGTAACGTCATTGCCAATGATAAAAACTTTCTTTTGCATTCAAGAGTGGGACATAGTGCTTTTTTTTCCATACCCTAACTGCCATATTTGTCCTTTAGCAAAACAATCCCGTGCATCATTCCCTTCCAGTACAAAACGTTCCAATAATGTTCTTTCCTTAATTCATGTGGATGTTTGGGGGCTATATCACACAACACATCGTGACGGTTCACGTTATTTTCTCACTATTGTTGATGATCACTCTCGAGCCACATGGGTATTCTTGATGCAATCAAAAGCATAGATTTCATCTCATTTGAAGGCGTTCATTATTCTGACTAAAAATCAGTTTGGGAAGTCAATCCAGAGAATAAGAACTGACAATGGAAAAGAGTTTCTTAGCCATGAATGCAGATCACTCTTTCTGGCTCATGGCATTCTACATGAAAGCTCATGTGTTTATACTCCACAACAGAATGGAGTAATGGAACGTAAGCATCGTCACTTGCTGGAAGTCGCACGCGCTTTAAAATTTCAGGGATCCATACCAGCAACATATTGGCGAGATTGTGTCCTTACTGTAGCCTATCTCATCAACCGTATGCCTACTCGGATCCTAGCTGGTAAGTCACCTTTTGAGTTACTTTATAAAAAGAAACCGGCAGTAGATCATCTACGAGTCTTCGGTTGTTTATGTTATGCTGCAACGGTGGGACCTCGAGATAAAATGGGTCCACGAGCAAGAAAAGGCATTTTTATGGGTTACCCTAACCTACAAAAAGGGTACTACATTCTAGATCCATCGATAGGGGAATTTTTCGTGAGCAGAGACGTCATATTTCACGAAACTATCTTTCCATTCCAGGAGACTACGGGGGATCTCAATATCTCCAATAGCTCACATCAACCTCCAGTTGAAGATAATCTATCGCCTGAATACTTTCTTGCTGCATCACTGGGGCAAGTCATCCCACCATTTTTTGATCAGTCACCATAGACAAAGACATTGGACAACATACCCAGTCCTTCACCCAACATTGAGAATGAATCTACAAATCATGCAGAAAACAATGTTGCAGAAATATCTCCTTCTCCACCACCAACGGATCATCCACGACATTCGAAGAGAGCCACGAGACCACCGACATGGACTAAAGATTATGTCTGTGCCTCACTTAATGGACCAGGTATTAACTATCCAACATCTTCTTACGTTTCCTTTGAAAGACTTTCGTCGGACCATAAATGTTGCATTAGTCGAATATCCGATGAAAAAGAACCGTTTAGTTATGATGTGGCATCCAAAGACCCACGGTGGCAAAAGGCAATGGCAGCAGAACTACAGGCGTTGGCCGACAATCAAACATGGGAGATAGTTAATCTTCCTCGGGATAGGAAGTCCATAGGCTGCAAGTGGGTCTACAAAGTAAAATATAGAGCTGATGGATCCATTGAACGATATAAAGCTCGATTGGTGGCGATAGGGTATACACAACGCGAAGATTTCGACTATAACGAAACCTTTTCTCCAGTGGCCAAGGATGTCACTGTTCGATCATTCTTATCTGTTGCAGCAATCCATGATTGGTCGTTACATCAAATGGATATGAACAATGCTTTTCTTCATGGTGATCTGGATGAAGAAATTTACATGGACATTCCTCAGGGCTTACGGAGACAGGGGGAGAACAAAATATGTCGTCTCCGAAAATCCCTCTATGGGCTGAAACAGGCTTCCAGACAATGGTATGCTAAATTTGCCAATGCTCTCACCAATGCCAACTTCAAGCAATCAAAGTATGATTATACCTTGTTTACATGGACCAAAGGTACGTCATCTATCTACTTGATGATTTATGTGGATGACATTCTTATCATGGGAAACGATGAAGCTGCAGTAGAGAGTCTTAAAAAATACTTGCATACCACCTTTCATATAAAGGATCTAGGAGCACCAAAATATTTTCTTGGGATTGAGATCGCACGATCTCCCCAAGGGATTTCTCTCAGTCAAAGGAAGTTTGTATTGGAGATTGTCTTAGAGGCTAGATTATCAGGGTGTAGGCCAGCTATCATTCCAATCGAACAGAACGTCAAGCTAACTACAGCAGATCATGCTGGGGGAACGTTTCAGGATGATCCTATACTACAGGATCCAACGAGTTATCAGAAGCTTGTTGAAAAACTTATATACCTAACTATGACTAGGCCTGATATATCATATGCGGTGTAGAATCTGAGTCAATTCATGCACAAACCAAAAGAATCTCACATGAATGCCGCTCTGAAAGTAGTCAAATATTTGAAGGGATGTTCAGGACTCGGAATACTTTTATCCAGAAAATGCAATATGGAAATGACAGCATATCTGCGATGCGGATTATGCGACATGTCCTATGAGTCGAAGATCCATAAGCGGCTTCGTATCAAGCTTGGAGATTCCCTCCTCTCATGGAAAACTAAGAAGCAAGCAACAATTTCTCTATCATCAGCAGAGGCAGAGTATCGGGCCATGGCAAAAACCACATGTGAAGTTGTGTGGATACGAGGATTGCTCGGTGATCTTGGAGTACGATTGAAAGGTCCGACGAGGTTATACTGTGACAAAGAATCGGCCCTGAAGCTTGCAGCGAATCCTGTGATGCACGAGAGAACTAAGCACATAGAAGTGGATTGTCATTTCACCCGGGAGAAGATTCAAGAAGGAACAATTGAGACGAGAGGGATAGGAACTGCTGAACAGCCTGCGGATGTGTTTACCAAGGCATTGTGTCAGAGACAGCATGCATATCTATTGAGCAAGCTAGGTGTCTTGGACATTTACAAGCCACCAGCTTGAGGGGGAGTGTTAGAAGATATGCAGAATATGCAGAAGATCCTCGGATACTAATTGATCCGATCTTGATTTTATAGAATCAATCTAAAAGTTAGATTGATTTATATCGATATGTATGATATTATATTTCCTTTTCTAGTGTATACTTTGTATTATAATTATTCATCGATGTACATTGTTGAGATATAGAAAAATACACAGAAAAGAAATTCTCCCCAAATCTATCGTCTTTCTCTTCCTCTTCCGAATCTTGCTTCACCCTTTGCTTCCACTTCTGACACTCTCTTTGGCCATTCATTCACTCTCCAAAACACGCGCACACACCCCAAACCCACGAGTGCAATAGCGAGACCATGGCTTCCACACTTGTGGGCAAACTTGTTCTCGTGATGGTGGCCATCCTAGGACTTCGGGCCTCCCAAGCCCGCTCGCGCAAGCTACACGGAGCAACCATGTGGGAGAGGCACGAGCAGTGGATGGCTCGCCATGGGCGGGTGTACCAGGACGACGCCGAGAAGGAGAGACGCTTCTCAATCTTCAAGAACAACGTCGACTTCATTGAGTCCTTCAACAAGGATGGGAACAAACCATACACGCTAGCCATTAATGCGTTCGCTGACCTAACGATCGAGGAGTTTAAGGCCTCAAGGAACGGATACAAGCGCTCTTCCTCCCCGAGGCAGTTGACCACTAAGCCATTCAGATACGAGCGCGTGACCGCGGTACCATCAAGCATGGATTGGAGAAAGAAAGGAGCCGTCACGCCTATTAAGGACCAAGGCCAATGCGGTAAGGCATCTAATCAGGTATGTAATCGGGATCTTCTGTAGTTTAATTACAACATTCAATCATTCAATTTTCTTCTTACACGAATCTCCCTTGGAATATAGGAAGTTGCTGGGCTTTCTCTGCTGTGGGGGCCATGGAAGGGAATAACCAACTCACGACGGGAAGACTGATGTCTTTGTCCAAGCAAGAACTAGTGGATTGTGACACAAGTGGTGAAGACCAGGATTGCGAGGGCGGCTTCATGGACAACGCTTTTGAGTTCATCATCGGCAACCACGGCCTCACAACCGAGACTAATTACCCTTACCAAGCTGTTGACGGAACCTGCAATGCCCGCAAAGAAGCCTCTAGTGCTGCAAAAATCACTGGATACGAAGATGTGCCAGCCAACAGCGAGTCTGCCCTTCTGAAGGCTGTAGCCCACCAGCCAGTTTCCGTGGCCATTGATGCGGGCAAATCGGCTTTTCAGTTCTACTCCAGCGGCATTTTCACAGGGGAATGCGGGACCAATCTGGACCACGGGGTCACTGCAGTCGGGTACGGGACGAGTGAGGACGGAACCAAGTACTGGTTGGTCAAAAATTCGTGGGGCACCGGATGGGGCGAGGAGGGATACATTAGGATGAAGAGGGACATCGATGCTAAGGAAGGTCTTTGTGGCATCGCCATGGAGGCTTCATGTCCAACTGCATAATTGCTTGGGACAACAAAGCACTGTCATGTTAAAACAGAGATTTGGTCCTGGTAAACGTGTCTGTGAGTGTGTATGTGTGCATATATGTCTAGGTCTGTGAACTTTCTTATTTCATGTGTATGCTTGTACTACGTAGACAAGCATGTGCATGAAGACATTGGTCTCCTGTTGTGTATAAACCCTAAGCATGAATGCAAGTACATGTTTTCAGTTATTTGAGATGCTAGACCTATTGAACAAAATCGATATTGAATTGAATATATCGTGCCACTGAAGTTAAGAACCTCAATAAAATTGTATTACAACAAGGAATTTAATTTGAAACCCAAAAAGACACTTAATATATATTCTCAATGGAATGCTACTAAAAGATTATCTATTACATCTTATCTTATTGAGTTTTACATTTACCATCCAAGTTAATTAGTATATACTATTTATGTGGCACGGGTTTTGCATTGATATATGTCATCGAACATGATCCTACCTATATCGGGCATAGAGTATTTGTGTAAGTTATTTGTGTTGTCGTCAATTGAGTGAATAAGTATGGCAAAGAAAACAAGCGTACATAAAGAGGCTGCTTGAGAGTTCAAATAAAATTTAATGTAGAAGTTCGATCAAATAATATATTTGTAAACTTAAATTTATATTTAGTTTATGATATTTAAGAGTACATGGTCACTCTTATTCAGAGTCATATTCTTCAAATGTAATTGTCATTTTAAATCTCTCTCTTCATCCGTTATTTAAGATGAATTGCAAGTTGGAGACAAATGAAATTCAATGATAAAAGCAATTATAATTTCTTTTGAAGATAACCAACATGATATGTATTTTAAATTTTATATTATCTTAACATAACATGAAATAGATACGCTTTATTTTAAGCAGTTACAATTATTTTGTTTTACTTTTTGTGTCTCATTCTTTAAATTGAAAAGATTTCTTTATTAAGTGCAATATGTTATTCCACTAAATGATTGTAATAAGTTATATTTCAGTTTATCAGTAATTCAGTTATTCTGTTCTAAGTTAGAAAAAATATACTGAATTAAATAACATTATCATTAAAGAGCATATTTGAGAAACTATGTTCAAAATAAATTTTCCCTATATCCATCTTAAAAAATTAAATAAGTTCTATCATTTAACGATTTTTATCAAGATTCTATCTCTTCATTCACTTTTTGAAATTTAAACGCAATAAGAGGCAGAAGTTTCGGGATGACAAACTAAAAAGATATTTTCTTTTGGTTAAATTTGGGCCATGTGGCAATTACATAGTCAAAGTAGAGTACGGCATGGTGAGCATAGAAGCGAATACTTTCTTATCTCCTGTTTAACCATGTACAATGGACTAGGGTTTTGCTTGGACCTTGGTCACATCGATAAGGGTCATCTTACCAATTATCCGGAGGGCCATGTCACACAAAACAATCCAGTTAGAGGACCAAATCTCCTGAATTATCCCGAGAAAATTACACATTCGGAAAGTTTACTATAAATCAAAATATAATTATGGAATATATCTAAGGCAAACATTAGTCATCGTCAGCTGAGGCCTTTTCTTTTTTTTTTGGTCGAAGTCAACTGAGGTTAATAACAAGATTTACACGGATGAGGGAGGTATCATCAATGACAAGGGCATTTAGTTTAGTAATAAGTAACATCCATTGGGAGTGCACATAGCATACTTGTTTACCAACCCTTGCTTATCTTTTGATCCCACTGATGATGGTAGACAACTTTCGAGTGCAAGAACCATCAAGGTTGTTTTGGTGTCACATATTCCCCCGTTTTAGTATAAATTTCTAATGGAATAAACAAGGACCAACAAATTTACTATTAATGCATATGGAATCCTTGCGTGTATTCTATATTATCTTAACTCTTTAATGACGTTTTACGTCCTATCTGGGGGAAAAAAAACCGTTTAACCATGAGTACACGAGTGGCAGACAAAAAGAAATTTCTTTGAAGATCAACTAGATTAAGAAAAACTATGGGCTCTAATTCAATGCATGTGAGCATCATTGATTGAGATGCACCTCACGTGAGACCCACGTTATCGGCTCACATGCACCGAGAACATGGAAGGCTTGCTTTCAAGTTAATTACAAGCTAATCATTGGCTCAGTTAACACCAATCAACCCTAAGCAATTCTTGTACCTTCATTTGAGACAAGAAGTTCTAAAGTAGACTTTGTTTATGTGAACCAACATGATCGTAATCATTATGCATGTGGCTCCTGTTATAGGGGCTCACATGGTCAATGGCTATCTAACATTTTTCTAGACCACATTTTTGGACTTTTGAAAGAATGTAAAAGCGACAGATGCATTAGAAAACTGCAAGTGATCAAGGTCGATGAGAACGGCGAAGACAAACCAAACGACGAATTTATGCTTGAGATGCTTACAAACGGAATGAAACATATTATATACTATGAAGAATAACTCCAGTCAGGCAGATAAAATTTGCATCCAAAACCTCAAATAACTCTCTCTCTCTCTCTCTCTCTCTCTCTCTCTCTCTCCCTCCCTCCCCCTTAGAAACCTTGATATTTTATGCTCCGAAAAAGCAACTTAAAACGAAGCAGCGTGTACGCACCTGGTGTCGCTCATCACATCACAAACGACTTGCCGGATTCACCGGGCACTTAGGGACTTCATTCACATTGATTCCCATCAATTCACGTCGATAACCGTTGGGAACTCAATTTTAAGCTCTTCTTGAGTAAGAGTATTCCCAACCCACCTATAAAATCATGCCAAAAGTTCTCTCTTTGGCCACTCATTTGCTCTCCAAAATACACACGTACACACAAAGAACCTAGGACGAGTGCTAAAGATAAACCATGGGTTTAACACTTGAGGGCAAACTTGTTCTTGTGATGGCGGCCATTCTAGGGCTTTGGGCCTCCGAAGCCTTCTCGCGCGAGCTGCACGAGGCAACCATGCGGGAGAGATATGAACAATAGATGGCTCATCATGGGCGGGTGTACAAGGATGCTGCTGAGAAAGAGCGGTGTTTCGTTATCATCAAGAACAACGCTAAATTCATAGAGTCCTTCAACGAGACCGGGGATAAACCGTAGAAGCTAGGCATCAATGCGTTCACCAACCTAACGAACGAGGAGTTTTGGGCCTTCGGGAATGGAGACAAGCGCCCATCCACACCGAAGCCTTCGTCGAGCGCTAAGCCATTTAGATATGAAAACTTCAGCGCAGTTCCATCAAGCATGGTTTGGAGGAAGAAAGGAGCCGTCACGCCCGTTAAAGACCAAGGCCAATGTGGTAAGGCAGCGTTAATAATATTCTTCAATCTAACAAGAAATTTCCAACTCCATTTGCTTCATGAAAAATCCACAATCAAAAAAAAATTATCATATCAGATTTTACAAGTCTCTTGTTCGAAACACAGGGTGTTTGTTGGGCCTTTTCTGCTGTGGCAGCTATGGAGGGAATCAACCAACTCACAACAGGAAAGCTCATCTCTTTATCTGAGCAAGAATTAGTGGATTGCGACACATGCGAAGACCAAGGCTGCGAGGGTGGTCTAGTGGACAATGCCTTCAAGTTCATCGTTGAAAACCACGGCCTCACCACCGAAACTAATTACCCTTATGAAGGAGTCAATGGCACTTGCAATGCGCGTAAAGAAGCCTCTCATGCCGCGAAGATCCTTAGATACGAAGATGTGCCTTCCAAAAGCGAGTCTGCCCTTCTGAAGGCGTGGCTCACCAGCTGGTTTCCATCACCATTAACGCAGGCGATTCAGCTTTCCAGATCTACAAAGGAATATGGATGCCAAGGAAGGTCTTTGTGGCATCGCCATGGAAGCTTCCTATCCAACTGCTTTAAGTAATTGGGACAATACACAGATCTGCTCAAGGTTACATTTGCGCATTAGAACGAAAGATTCTCTGCCCCTCACAATGCTTCCGTTTGATGTCTCAACAAATTCTCAACATCGATTGACAAATGAGATGTGTGTCGATGGCTAGGAATAGTAGCAACTCCGCAAGATAAAGGATCTACGTTCATGCATAACTTTCTTCAAGATGGTGAACTTCATAGACCAATCGATCTTGAATAAAATATATCATCCAAGTGAAGTTTCGGGGATCGGTGGAAATGTGTTTCAACGAGGAACGTGTTCTGGAACCTAATTGTATCATTCAAAATGTTTAGGGTTCCATAGAAAGGTTAAGAAGATAATTTTTTCGTTGAGTTTTAGTTTTGTAGTTCAAGTTTAGTGTATATGGAAGCCAAGACGAGGTTGTATACTAGACCCTCTCGATCAGGTTGCTTAGCTTATATCCAGAGGTCTGAATCGCACAAACAACTAAGTTCCAGGACCAAATCATGAATTATTCCAGAAATTTACAGCCTTTTTCATAATTTTTAATGCATTTCATTTACTTATCTAATGCAGGAGTGTTACATTATCTTTGTACGATTGCATCATATCATTTGCAAAATAACACATTCGAACATTTATCAACAATAAGACTAAAGATTGGCAGTATCGCATTAAATAGTTCACATGAAATTAAATGAAGCTAATTAACTATGGAAAAGTAGACATTAAGCAGAACAAACATTAAAAATAGAGCATGAATTTAGCATTGCCACATAAAAAAGTTCGCATAAGATGTTGATTTGGAATAGTTTAATAAAAAAAATATTGCTGGATTCGGTTTGGCCAAACTATAGTCAAGTACAAATGAATTCAATACCATGTAATTTTAAAGATGTGCTTGCGTATTTGGTTAGTACTTATTAAATTCTTTTTAAGAAGTAATATAGGCTTAACTAATGAGTTCGAGCTTGACTTGACTAGATAATCGAGTAATCCCAAGTCCGCCTCGACTAACCATAGAGTTTTTTCTTTCTTTTTTTGGTCGAAGACTAACCATAGAGTTGGGCACAAGCTACTTACGAGTCTTTTGACTCGATTTTGCCCCGTGTGTGATCATATATCTACATAATGTTTAGAACCAAATATTGCAGTTGAAAAATAGGGGTTTAAAAAGTGTATATGTCCCTAATTATTTATTCTTTTTTTTTTTTGTGACCTGGGAACCCCCGAATAGCCGGCAGCCGACGGGGTAAACCCAAAGACCCAGCTACAGGTGAGTCACGCAATGGGAATGCGGGATTTCGAACCCCTCCCCCCTCGGTGGGGGAGAAAGCGCGAAACCATCATGGCCACCACGGGCGGTGGTATATATGTGCCTAATTATTGTTTTATATAAAATTGCAAAATCATATTTCTTTTGCTTCTGTTCAATATCGCTGTAGCCTTTGTACAATTTTACGATATGGAAATTAGTTTGGCAGTGAATACAGCATAGGTGTACCCTTGCCAACAATTTTAAGATACCAAAATTAGTCTAGGAGTAAATATGACACAAGTGTATTGATTTGAATTCTTTATGATACGAAAGTTAGTATTAAGCAAAAGTGATATGAGTGTGAAGTTCGAGATTTTTTTTTTTTATGGTATCTGCCCTATTTATCCTCTAAAAGTGAAAGCGATATTTAGTTTTACCTAAAGATTAAGATTTTTGAGAAATCATCGCCTTTGCCTAAAAATAATATTACGATTTTCAATTTATCTGGTAAAAAATGGACAATTACACAGATAGGTTATGAACTTTGACTCAATATATAACGTCATCATTGAACTTTTAATTTATTTAATCTGATCTTTGAACTTTATAATTTATTAATTAGATATTTTCAATATTACTTCTCCAAACCAAGTTGGCTCCTGAGCCAATGAGTTAGTTGGATTTAGAACCATTGTTCTCTATTGATGATTCGGTTGAAAGGAATGCTAATGGAAAGGTCAACAACATAATTTGTATATATATATAAAAAATTAAAAATTATGGTAGCTGATTTCTTGAATTTTAAAATGTTTAATGACAATTCTCCAAACGAATTAGCTCTTCACCCATGATTTGATTTTTAGCAATATAATTTAATGAGCTCTCCACAGGTGTTAAAACTGAGTTGGTTGGATAGAGGACCACAGCTCTCTAGCGATTATCCATTAAAAAACATGCTTATAGAAAAGTTCAACAACATGATTTTCATTCATAAATAAATTCTTATGTTCCAAGATTGATTTTTATAATGTTAAATGACATATTCTATATCATACTTCCCAAGCTAAACCAAGTTAGCTCTTTAGCCAACGGATTGACTTTTAACCACTTGATTAAATGAGCTTTCCTCCAAAAATCAAGTTGGTTTGATGTAGAAATGTAGCCCTATAGGGAAGAATCAAGTTGAACAAGCATGCTTATGGAAAAGTTCAACAAACAAGATCTTCAAACGATGATAAAACCTCATGTTCATTGATTTCTTGAACCTCGTAATATCAATAACATATTTTCTTCCAATTGTTACGATGATTTTGCTTTGTTGAACAAACAAAGTTAGCTCATTAACCAATAATGGCTTGATTTCTGGAAATGTAATTTAATGAGCTTTGCATAAGTGTAATAATCAAGTTAGTTGAATTTAAAATCGTAACTCTATAGGGGATGATATGGTTGAAAAGCATGCTTATAGAAAGGTTCAACAGCATAATTTTTATTCATAGCTAAAGTCTTTATGTCCGTTGATTTCTTGAACATTATAATGTTTTATGGCATATTTTCAACCCCACTTTCCAAACCAAACCAAATTAGTTTCTCAGTCAATAGTTTGATTTTTAGAAATATAATTCAATGAGCTTTCGATAGCCGTAAAAATCGAGTTTGTTGGAATAAAATTGTAACTATCCAAGGGCTAATCCAATTGAAAAGCATGCCTATAAAGAAGTCCAATAAAATGATTTTCATTCATAGATAAATCATACGTTCGTTGATTTTTGAACTCCATAATAGTTTGAATATTTAGTGACATTATCAATCTAGCATGCCTTATCAAACAAAGTTAGCTCCTTAGCCAATTATTTGATTTTTAACAATGCAATTTAATGAGTTTTCCATAAGTATAGAACTCTAGTTGATTTGCTTAACCGTAACTCCCCAACAATGTAGAAGATTCTTTTACTCCAAGCATCCGACAAAGCCAGGGGAGATGTGGGAAACCAACATCATCAGCCAAAGAAATCGAAAAGCACAAGAAAAACAATTCTCAAATGTAATCATACATGCCTCTCTAATTAAAGGAAGCCCGAGAGCACTCACTCTTAGCAAGATCTGAGCTCTCTTCTCTTATGAAATGACTTGGAATGACTTGAAAAAATAAATTGAAAGGCGCAGTGACAAGTCAAAGTTATTGTCAAGTCTTGGGCTTAACTTCACAACATAAATATATAAATGACATTCTAGTTATGGTAGACTTTCAATGCAACCCGGTTTGAGAACATGGCTGGAAAAGATTGACATTATAATCTTTATTTGTAGGTAAAACCTAATATTTGACGTTTTCTTGAATCTTGCATTCAATGGTGATTAGATTATCTGGCTTCCTAACCAAACCAAACTAGCTCCTTAACAAATGATTTTATCGTTAGAAATAAAATTTAATGAGCTTTCCGTAGGTGCAACAATAGAGTTAGCTTGATCTACAATTATAGCTATCTAGATATCCAGTGGAAAAGTATGTTTACTGAAGAGTTCAACAACTTGACCTAAAATCTTATGTTCTTAGATCTCTTAAACTTTGTAATATTTGACAGCATATTTTCAATCTTGCTATCCGAACCAAACCAAGTTAGCTCCTTCGCAAATGGTTTGATCTTTAGAAATGTAATATAATGATCTTTTTATAAGTTTAAAAAATAGAGTCCATTGGATTTAGAATGTAGCCCTCTTGAGGATCATCCAGTTGAAAAGCATGCTGTTGAACTAAAAACATGCTTATTGAATAGTTAAACGGCATTATTTTCATTCATAGATAAAATCTTACGTTTGTTGATTTCTTGAACTTTGTAATAATTAATGACATATTTTGTATCTTGCTTCTCAAATCAAACAAAGTTAGCTCCTCAGTCATTGTCTTGATTTTTAGCAACGTAATTTAATGAGCTTTTTTTAAAAATCAAGTTGGTTTGATTCCAAACCGAAACTCTTTTGATTTCTTGAACTTTGTAATATTTTAATGACATATTTTGTATCCTAATTTACCAAATCAAGTTAGCTCCTTAGCCAGTGATTTGATTTTCATTTATGAAATTTAATGAGCTTTTCTTGGATGTTAAAAATGTTGGTTTAATGTAGAACTATAACTCTTTAGGGGGTGATCTAGTTGAGAAGTATGCTTATTAAAAAGTTCAAAAGCGTATAAGTATAATCTTATCTTATTTGATTTCTAGAACTTTATAATGTTTAATGTTATAAATTTGTATCATGCTTCTCATACCAAAGCAAGTTAGCTCCTCAGCCAAATGATATGATTCTCAGAAAAATGTAATTTAATGAGCTTTTCATATATGTAAAAATTGTGTTGATTTGATTTAGAACCGTAACTCTTTGAAGGAGGGCTGCCAGTCACTCTTTGGTTCTCTCAAGTTCTCTCAAGGCTATAACAATAGAGAAAGTAAGGGCGTGCATGGAAACGTTCCAAAAAAACGTTTATGGAACACTTCTGTACTTTTTTTGTTCCCGGGAACAAAAAAAAGAACAGAAACGTGTTTGGCTGCGTTTCTGTTCTTTTTTTGTTTTTTTGTTCCCGGAACAAAATTGGAGCAAAAAAAAGAAACACAAAAAAGTTATTTCTTGTTCCAGAAACAATTTTGTAGAAACACTTCCATCTTCTCTCTCCTCTTTTCTTCTTCTTTTCTTCTTCTTTTTTTCTTCTTTTTCCTTTGGCCGGTCGCCGGCCTCGGCCATGGCCGGCGACCGGCCGTCGAGGTCCGGTGACGCCATCGAGGGTCCGCGACCTCGCCGGAGCGTCGCCGGCCCCCGGTGAGGCTCGGCCTCGCGGATCGGGCGAGCGCGAGCTCGCCTCACTCGGCTTTCGCCCGGATCCGACGAGGCCGAGCCTCGCCGTGGCCGGGCGAGGCTGCAGGCCGAAAAAAAGAAAAAAATAAAAAATAAAGGAAAAAATGGAAAATAAAATAAAAATATTAAAAAATTAAAAGAAACAAAAAAAGAATAAAATTTACCAAACGTGTTTCTATTCATTTTTTATTCCTAACAAATGTTACCAAACGCATTCTTTTGTTCAAAAACCGTTCCGGAATAGAAACACTTTTTTTTTTTTTTTATTTCTGTTCCCGGGAATGGAAAAGAAACAAAAATGTTTCCATGCGGGGCCTAAGCTTACTGAAGAAGAAGAAGGGGCCAGCTGCAACTTGGAGGGTCCCTCTTGGCCTCCAAAGCCCTCTCTCTTATCCCTTTGTCTCTTGGCAAGGTCCCACCAGCCATGGCTGTCATCCATGGCCCCTTGGCAGCCCACAAACTTCCTCAACACACCACCCAAGTGGTCCAAAGGTTGTGGTAACCATGGCCTACGAATTTTGACACAAATTCCCCAAAATTGAACCAATTCTCCTTAAATTGAATTCAATTCGGTCCCCATAAATCCAAGCAAGGTGTCCTTGACCAAATTAACATTTTTCCTCACCAATTGAACTCACTTGAATCTCAAAAACACAATAAAAAACGGTCCTCTGATTTTTCCGAAAAACGGCCCTACATTGAATTTTTGCTAAAAATCTCGGTTTGCAGAAAAAAATTTTGAAGGATGAGTCGACGGTCCTAAAATTAATCGTGACATGATAGAATTTTCAATTTCTGAAATCTGGTTCAAATTCGCGGTTAATTTCAATTTGGTGCGATTTTAGTGTGACCTAGCCTACTAGATAGCTTTTAGGAATTTTTAGTGCAATTGACCCGTGGTCAATTATTTTCGAGCCACGTTGTACATCTTCGATACATTAGCAACTCTCAGTTGTCATGAAAATCTCGAGATTTCAAATGCGGACACAGGGTACCAAAACGACAGAAAAATCAGTCTAGTGCCAATCGACGAGAATTTTGCAATTAGGTAGAATCACCCACACTTAATCACATGGCTCAGTTGAGTCGATCTATCTCCGGTCTTTAATTGATTTTTAACTATGCCGTAATGACCCTTGTAGACTAGCACAATCAAGCAGTCGATTTCTAGTTGAATTCTTAAGTCTATCGTGTTAAAATCCCTTAACGACTTCACCAAATAAGCTAATTATCTCGTAAGTGGCCAACTCAGAAAAAAGAACTATAGGCGCATCGATGAAAAGCCCAACTTATTCAATCAAAAACAGAACGTGAAAATCAAGATGTCACATCAAGCAAGCCACTCTATCTTTGTAGTTCGTGTCTTAGTTCAAGGTTTATCCAAGTAAGTGTAGTTTCTTCCTTCCTCTAGTAACATTAGTGACATCTTCAACCCTAGGAAATTCTCTCTCAAACAAGCCGAGGGTAGGTCAATTGATGTTTGTATGTGTTGATGTATTCTATGACTTTGTTCAATTACTTGAACTTTCTTGCGTGACCGGAACAAAGTCATGGTTCATCACTTTTGTTTAGTACAAGTTGAGGTTCGCCCATAGCCATCAAATGTGATTTAGTATTGAGGCATACCGAGTTCATGTCTTAGATTGGTGCAGAGTTCCTTTATGGTTGTTACTTGAGCGGGGCTTTGGGCTTAGGCTTGTTTATGAAGTTGTTAATGAGGAAATTCATGATTACATGGCACGTGCATTATGTGTGAGCACAAAACACATAATTCACAGCACATGCATGAGGCTTGAATACGCCCTCGAAAGGGGATTATTGCTCAAGCAAGATGAGAAAAGATAAGAACTAGGTTTGAGTCTCCAAGGCTGACAAGAGACTTAGATTCGAGTCCCGAGCATATTAACTGGGTTTGAGTCCCAAAAGCAGGCAAAAAGAAGCTCGAATTGAATTGGGTTTGAGTCCTAAGATGGCTCGGGGAAGACTTGGGTTCGAGTCCCGAGCATAAAAGAAAGCTTGATAAGCATGGCATGCATGAGTAAGAAAGAAAGACTAGAAGCGCATAAGCTCATGGCATGCATCATGTTCATGATTGATTGCAAGAGTTGCCATTTATATGTGCAAGAAGCATGGTTGTATCCTTACAAGTGATTTGCCTTCGACACGGTTTGCATGAGATGTTTTGACTAGTATTGATGATGGAGCAATGTTTTGATCGAAGGTTAGAGGCTATACTTACTAAGTATTCCAAGTACTCACCCTTGTTTCTTTTACAGGTACTTAGAATTATGGCTACTATGCATTTTGGTTATCCTGTAGAAACTTATATCACCACGTCAGACATAATAGATGTAGAGACCGATATTACTTATCGTAAAGTGTCGTCCATTATGTGGATGGAAAAGGGATTGGATGAACTTGTCCCGATGCATTTTGAAGCTTGGTTTAGGTGATACAAGGACACTTTGATGGGCCTCTTCGAGGGTTTGACAACCTGAACCTTAGTGATAATGATGATCCATCCGAAGACTCAGACTAAGCTTATGTTTGCCGGCCCGAGTAGTGGAACAAGGGTTCCTGATTTTGACTAGTAACCACCATAGTAGAGACATGGATACCCCAAACTCTCTTTTGGTGTATGTAATATAGAGCTTTCAAGTTTGTAAAATGTGTTGGGGTTTGGGGAATAGGCTTGTAATCGTCACTACTCATAAATGTGAGGGATATCCCAAAGGCTTGCTTAGCCACCGCAAGCCTCGGCCTCACATATTTGGGTGAGGCCGAACCTCGCCATGGCCTAGTGAGGCCCAACCTCATGCCGGCAGGAAAGGCCAAGCCTCACCATGGTTGGGCGAGGCTCGAGCCGATGAGCCTTGCCGTGGCTCGACATCGCTAGGGGTCGTAAATGCTCCGACAAGGTCACCGATCCTCATCTAGCCAACCAAGAATGGCGACCAGCCAAGAGGAACAAGAAGAAGAAAAGGAAAGAGAAGAAGATGAAAGGGAAGCAAAAATAAGAAAATTCAAACTTGATTCTAAGAATTGTTTCCAAAAACAAGAAAAAAAAATTCTACTTTTTGATTTTGTTCCAAATATATCTTAGAACAAAAAAACATATTTTTATTATTGATAACAAAAAATTTACCAGATAAATTTTTGTTCTTTTTTTTTGGTTTTGGGGAACAAAAGAGTAGAATTAAGCACTAGTTAAAGTGTTACCAAATAGGCCCTTAACAAACAGGCCCAAAATGAACTTATTATCTACTAGATGGATACCTAAAGTAATATGTTATGATATGAATTATAATTAATCCATATTAATCTAGGATATGCATAAGCAAATGAAAATAATACACAATCTTGAGAGATCTGCAAAATTAAGGGAGATATACTAAATCAAGAGAGATCTATTGAATCTCTTAAATATATGTCTAACACTTACATTAGAGAAATATATGATTTCAAACAATTAAGTTATGCTAATTGACTCATAAGTCATGGTCTTAAGTTTTTAAGTGAAGATAAATCCAAATAA
This sequence comes from Eucalyptus leucophloia subsp. euroa, assembly GCA_017140325.1. Classification (NCBI taxonomy): domain Eukaryota; kingdom Viridiplantae; phylum Streptophyta; class Magnoliopsida; order Myrtales; family Myrtaceae; genus Eucalyptus; species Eucalyptus leucophloia. The sequence goes on from CM029471.1 coordinate 26,981,428, forward strand.
ATATCTATACATGCTCAATCTTAAGCTCTCTCTTGATGATCTCCTTTGAAGAGTTATTGCATTTCCCAAGAAAGTAGTAACAAAGCAAGAGAGATTCTAATTTCAAATATTTCCAGATCTCTCATTATTTGCAACCCAATTATTTATATTTCCAAACTTTAGTTTTTGCAAAAAGTCCAACCTATGCAAGAGGGAAAATTTCGTACTAGTTAAATATTAAATCACATATTCATTTACTAACTTTATCTTTTAGAGAGTTCTACAAAACTTCACATTATAAATAGATTGGTAGTATATAACTATACCATGAAATGCATATGACTGATCAATAAGCTCCATAACTGAAGTGGCAAATTCTTCATAACATCATGCATAATTATTCCAAGGATTTTGGTTTCTTTTCTCCATTTCAGTAATGATGTCAACTTGGGAAAATTAAAGGATACACCGTGAGAAAATTTTAAATAAGCAGTCTAATCCACCCTTGATTTGATAATGATTTGATAAATTTAACTATCTCATTTCTCACAAATTATCAAACCAACAAGGGATAAAGCTGCTTGTGCAAAGATATATTATACTAGCCATGTATGTTATGATTACTCCTCAAGTTTCAAAAAACCAATACAAAGTACATACTTTCACTATAGCATCCAAATAAAATCTATTATCCTAGTCTTTTTCTCTTTCTTTTTTTTTATTTATTGTCGTTCAAGTCTAATTATTCTTGCCAAAAAGTTTGCTGTCCTCTTCTTTTCACATGATCACTTTTTTCCTTTTATTCTTCGCGGCGTTGACGTGAAATTTTGTCGCCAAATACTTGTCATTTGGTGTATAATCTCGGGATTATTGCAATTGCCGGCCTTCCGGCCTGCAAAATTGCCGCCCGGTCAATCATTATATGCCACGCCTATGGATAAGGAAGCAAAACAAAAGGCTTGACTTGCGCTCGATCTTGTCTCTCCTCCACTCTCTTGTGAATCGGTCAAACATGGAGTCCTCCAAACATCCTTGAAAATTAATGAGCATTGTTGAATAATCTAAGTTGCAACGGACAAACTTAGCATCTAATCTCTCCGTCCGAGTCGTGGATCTTTTGGACTGGTTAACAGGCCATCTTCGCAATCCTTTTACCCTTTTTACCGTGGATACTAGATGGTATTCAAATAAGTCCAGTTGCCATTCACAGTAATCATCTATCCATCTATCTTATCATCTGAAAATTATCTCTACGTGCAAATAATTTCCCAGGCTAGATATCCTTAAGCAGTGAAGATTTATCTTATCGCGCTCGTGTTATCTTCCAAATCAAGTTTCGAGCAAGGAGTCTTGTAGAGGAAGTTATGTTCAAAGTACAAAAATTATGACAGGGAAATTTGATAGTGAGTCTTTTAGTTTTCTATTTTCTCGTAGGGTCCGATGCAATGTATTTTATTGCTGAAGTCAAACCATTATTTATGTTTTGTGTGCAGATCATTTAGCCTCGTCTTGGGAAATAAAAGCTCAGAAGTCCTGGGATTTGTTTATAATTGGAGGGTTGCTCCAAGTTGAGTCTGTAAATCTCTCTAAGGTTTGGAGTTGAGCACTTGAATTAGAGTATCACCGAAAAACACTATATCTCTTTGATGGATTCAATTGAATGGTGAGTTATATGCACCATATCTTAAGGTGGATATCCTTAAGTGGTGAACATTTATCAAATCGCCGACCCTTCGCTGACCCTTCGTTGACCCTTCGCCAACCCTTTTGAGGTCGATATTATGCAGAAGAAACTATAGTACAAAAAAAGGGAACAAAATGAAAAGATTGAAATTTGGAATTTTGTCTGGGATGTTTCAATAAGAATTTGTCGGGACCCAAAAGGCGGAGGCAACACAAGCATATAACTTCACGTCACTCCCGCATTGTTATTGATATATTATGCAAGAAAGCGATTTCAAATGGTACGCGTGATCAAGGGCCCCCACATCAACTTCAACTTTATAAAATGTTCATGAGATCTGTCATTTGCTCTTTTAATGCGACAATTACTCGTATTGTAAGGTCAATGATATAGGTAAGCTGCCATGCGACAATAAAATAGCCAGCCTAAAAGAAACCTATGGTTGCACGCTTGATTTGTACTCTCAGTTTTGAGCTTTAAAAGTTAGGCACAAGATTATTGACTCTTTCAGAAACTCTTGATGCCGATATGAATGACTAGCCTTTGATTGGATCGAACACGTGGAAACTCGAAATGTACATACGTGATACTAGAAAGGCAAAAGCAAAAGGAAAAAATTATTAGTGCCATGGTCTTATACATTGAATGATCAATTAACCGTGCCTAAAGTATAAACATTTCTTAATAACAATATATATATGGTCATGCATATGCATAGGTACGTATTATATATATGGTCATGCATATGCTTAGGTAGGTATTTTCCTCAAATCTATTAGTTAACTACTGATAATGTGCAACAGACCAGACAAGAATATATTATCCATGAACTTTACATCGTTTTCCGAATCACCATACCACGATTATATTTATCACATGATTTTTCTCCTGACGAATGGACATGTACCACGGCAAGAAACGTAAGTACGATATCGACGTTTACGTACCTTGCCATCGAGTCCTAAGATGGTGCTGAGTGACCTCATCCATGGTGCTCCCGAACGTCACCAATGCCTCAGGATTGAAGAAGCTTGTGAGCATCTCCTCGCAGGCCCTCCCTTCGTCGCCGGCTTGGTTGTGAGCCTCGTCCCGATAAGCTTCCAGACCAAGCTCGGCCGGGAGAGCCTTGAGTTCCTCTCGGCCAACCAGGGCGGGAACCAGGGAAAGTTCATCCGAGAGCGGATCACCGGGTACGGCTCCCGCGTCTTCAAGACCTTGCTGCTGGGCAAGCAGATGATGATTGTGTGTGGGCTGGCAAGTAACAAGTTTCTGTTCTCGAAGGAGGGCAAGAAGGCAGCATTGTGGTGGCCGAGCTTGGTCTGGAGCTCATCGGGATAGGCCTCAAAACCAAAGTCGGTGACAAAGGGAGGTCCTACGTGATGCACCACCATGTAGTAATTTTCAGCACTACATCGGAATTTTGTGCAAAGATTTAAGATTAAATTGGTAAAATTAAAAAATTTAGAATTAAATTAACATTTATATAATAAATTTATGACTAATTAGATAATTACCCTCGCGGTCATGATGCAAAAGATACAAGGCTCCCATGCTTTGACTTCGCCACTATAGTTGGTCACCACCCGCCCCGTTAATTTCGCAAGGTGGCTTCACCTTCATCTAATGAACTCTCAATGTCCGTCCCTGAGCAAGAGTCTCCCTCCCCCTACCCTCATTCCCTCTGTGTGTCCCTCTTCCCTCTTTTGAAGCTTTCGGTCTGTTTTTTCCTCTTCCAATCTGTTCTGGGAGTTGTGTATGTGAATAAATTTCTGCAACTAATCATGGATGAACGTAGAAACTAATTTGGCCGTTCATTCAGTTGACAGCCATCGAGGAGGATGTTCAAAACATGGCTCCACAACCTCTTTGAGATTAGGCCACTCTTCACTCCTGATTTAGATTTAAGTCCAGTTTTGGAAGTTTTATTTTCATGAACTGGATCCAGATATAGACCTGGGTCCTTCTCATAGAAATTTGATCTATGTTCTTCCAATATTCTAATGTTGGTGTCTTTGCATGATGATGGTGATGAGGACATTGAAGTTAGACACGCAATGCAAGTTGTTGCAAATGGAGTGGGAGATCTTGATGTGTGCTTATCACTAAATCTAGTGATCGCTGCCGATCATTTACGGCATTTGATTTCTTCTTTAGGGATGAGAATGTACTTCCAGCTCTAGATTGTGCTTTGTTATTTGTTTTCTACCTTTTGCTTTATCTATAATTATTTAGGATTTGCTAGGTTTGAAAGCTTTTTATGTACCTCTCAACTATTATGCTGATATACGAATGATATCTTTCTTTGGAATTTTTTTTTTAAAAAAATGGGGTTGGTCATATAGTTTTGATTGGTGTGCCTTTCCACAAATCTCGCGAGTCCCTTTCATCCGAATTCAGTTGACTAATCCAATAAATATCCTGGATTTTTTAGTGGGAGAAGATGGCCTACCTTGATAAACTTTATTAATTTAAATGTCTTGAGAACTTCAGGGAGAAATCATAAGTAGTAATTAGCAAGCATGAAATCTCTAGCATCAAAGCTTGTCCATGTCATATCCTTCTAAAATTAGGGTTTTTTAAGGAGCCAACCAGTGTGAGCTTCCATCTTTTATATAATTTCTCTAGGAGCCATTATATGAATTACACGTATATAATTATCTCAAGAATCACTTGTCTATTATGTGAATGATATGACTCCAATATGATCAATGAAATCGATGCTATCGATGCGTGAAAGCTGGTTCGAGCGTGGCCTGAAATCACGTAACAAGATGAGATCTCTTTCTTGAAGAGGGTGATTAAGATATCGATTAATTGTGTTCATATGTAATTTTCTCAAGAGCCGCTTGTATTTTTGTAAATGATATTGTCTCCAACGTGATCGATGAAATAGACGTTGTCGATATGTGAAAGTTAAGCTCAAGTATGACTTAAAGCTCATAAGAAGATGAGATCTCTTACCTGGAGAGAGCGATGGAAGGTGATTGAGACATCTGATGGATCAGAAATTATATGTCCTCGGCCTTGAGATGACTTCGCAATTCAAAGACTTCGCACCTACGTCGGCAACAGGAGGGGATTTGTCGAGAATGCAAAATGCCATACAATTGAAATTAATTAAACAGGCCTAAGTTGGAAAATTTTTGATCGATTGACCAATTCATTCTACCCACCTCCCTCCTTTTCCGACTAAAACAACGATATTTATAGTCTGTATCTATCATAGGACCGTACAAAGACTAGCACGCGTTGAATGTGCATGGACCCCTCCCGTGTTAATACCTGCAAAATTTCCGACTCAATCATTATATAGCATGCCCATGGACAAGGAACCAAAAGAAAAGGTTTTTTTTATTTTTTTATTTTATCAAAACCAAAACAAAAGGTTTGAACCACTGCCTTGGTGGCCGCGATGGTTTGGGCTCTCTCCCCCTCACGAAAGGAAGGAGTTCGAATTCTCTCATAATAGCTTGGAGTCTTAAGTGGGGCGCCGGGGGGTGGTGGATCTCCCGTTTACGTGTCCCCTAGATTTACTTGACAGCTGCCGACTGTACGGGATTCTTGGGTCATGAAAAAAAAAAAAAAAAAAAAAAAAAAACAAAAGGTTGGACTTGCGCTCGATCTTGTCTCTCCTCCACTCTCTTGGGAATCGGTCAAACATGGAGTTCGCCAAACATCCTTGAAAATTAATGAGCATTATTAAATAATCTAAGTTGCAAAGGACAAACTCTGCATCTAATCTGTCCGTCCGATTTCGTGGATCTTTTGGACGGGTTAACAGGCCATCTTCGCAATCATAAAATGGAAGTCACATTTTAGAATATTCCACCTTTAGTTAGACTAAAAAAGTTAGAATTCGTAAAATTAGAAAGAATTGCATCTTAAAATATCTTGCACTTGGGGAATACAAAGTGTCTTAACGTCATAAAATTTAAGAGATTGCTTTGTGAAGTTTTACACTTGATTACAACCAATGTTTTAAAATTTGGTCCAGCTAGTTCCATCAAGAACTTGCCCTTAGTCATGTCCAATGATCGCTAAGACTCGAATTGGTCCAAATCTAGATCAAACTGGCTCGACCAATGTTTAACAATTGAACTAACAAACAAAAAGGATATTAATCGCATTGGCTTAATCTTACAGGTTGACTTTCCATAGTATTTAAGAAGGGATGAAAAGAATGATTAAATTGGCTTTAAAAAATAACAAGTACTGTTAGATAAGTATTTCCCTAAATGTAAATCTATAAATACATGCAAAACCTTATCTCTTTGGTCATTCATTCACTCTCCAAAACACGCGCGCGCACCCCAAACCCCACGAGTACAAAAGCGAGACCATGGCTTCCACACTTGTGAGCAAACTTGTTCTCGTGATGGTGGCCATCCTAGGACTTTGGGCCTCCCAAGCCCGCTCGCGCGAGCTGCACAAAGCAACCATGCGGGAGAGGCACGAGCAGCGGATGGCTCACCATGGGCGGGTGTACCAGGACGACGCCGAGAAGGAGCGACGCTTCTCAATCTTCAAGAACAACGTCGACTTCATTGAGTCCTTCAACAAGGATGGGAACAAATCGTACACGCTAGCCATTAATGCGTTCGCTGACCTAACGATCGAGGAGTTTAAGGCCTCAAGGAATGGATACAAGCGCTCTTCCTCCCCGGGGCAGGCGAGCACTAAGCCATTCAGATACGAGAACGTGACCGCGGCACCATCGAGCATGGATTGGAGAAAGAAAGGAGCCGTCACGCCTATTAAGGACCAAGGCCAATGCGGTAAGGCATCTAATCGTATATGTAATCGAGATCTTCTGTAGTTTAATTACAACATTCAATCATTCAATTTTCTTCTTACACGAATCTCCCTTGGAATATAGGAAGTTGCTGGGCTTCCTCTGCTGTAGGGGCCATGGAAGGGATTAACCAACTCACGACGGGAAAACTAATTTCTTTGTCCGAGCAAGAACTAGTGGATTGTGACACGAGTGGCGAAGACAATGGTTGTGGAGGCGGCTACATGGACGACGCTTTTAAGTTCATCATCCGCAACCACGGCCTCACAACCGAGACTAATTACCCTTACAAAGGTGTTAGCGGAACCTGCAATGCCCGCAACGCAAACTCTAGTGCCGCAAAAATCACTGGATACGCAGACGTGCCTGCCAACAACGAGTCTGCCCTTCTGAAGGCTGTAGCCCACCAGCCAGTTTCCGTGGCCATCAATGCGGGCGGATCGGCTTTCATGTATTACACCGGCGGCATTTTCACAGGGGAATGCGGGACCAATCTGGACCACGCGGTCACCGCAGTCGGGTATGGGACGAGTAAGGACGGAACCAAGTACTGGTTGGTCAAAAATTCGTGGGGCACCGGATGGGGCGAGAAAGGATACATTAGGATGAAGAGGGACATCGATGCTAAGGAAGGTCTTTGTGGCATCGCCATGATGGCTTCATTTCCAATTGCATAATTGCTTGGAACAACAAATCACTGTCATGTTAAAACAGAGATTTCGTCATGGTAAACGTGTATGTGAGTGTGTGTGCGTGCCTACATGTCTAGGTTCGTGAATTTTCTTATTTCTTGTGTATGCTTGTATTATGCAGATTTGCATGTGCACGAAGACTATTATATTTCCTTGGTTCGTCCATAATGGGGTATGATTAAGATGTACCAGTTTGTCTTGATATGATACAATAAATAAACACATTTTGAAGGAGTGTGAGGGAAGTTATTTTTTTAAGGAAGTTATATAAATAACTTTTAGAAAAATAATTTCAATTTTTTATTAATGAAAGAAAGAACATTTGGAAGAGGTTCTCTCTCTTCTCCTCCTCTCTCCATCAAAGAACAAATATATATATATATCTTGATCTATAACATACTTAGAGGTGAAATGGTTGAGACGAAGGGCCAATCAATTATCATATAGAACTTGCTCAATGTAGTAAAAACAGAGACCATATTGCCTTCTTGATTTTTTATAAAATTTTTCCTTTCAAATTTGAACATGCTCTCTTCACAAAAGTTTTAAATGACATCTATTTCTACAATATATAGGAATTTCAAAGAGTTTTGTGAAGATTTGGATATCAAAATGAGTCCCTCTCTTCGACCATTGAATATGCTCAACAGACGAATTTTTGGGCTGTGTTTAGTGATTTGCTGCTCTTTGCACAACACGAATTGGACTTGGCTTTCCCCATTAAAAAAAAAAATGTCATTTAGGGTCTTATCTACAACATATTAAAATTTTATAATTTTTTGAGCCCATTTGATAAGGTATTGACGATGATTTCAAAAACTACTCAAAACTGTTTTCACCCCAGGATAAGAGGGCCACACGCCCAACTTGGAAGGGGAGGGAGCTGCATGCGCAACTTAAGGAGTAAGGCTAATCTAGAGTCTTTTAATTTAGGATAAGGATGTATTAAATATCTTTGAACTCTAGTTCTTCAATGCCAACTTGAGGTGTCCCTCAAAGGAATAGGCCATTATGTCTCCTAACTTAAAAAACTTGGATAGCAAGTTTGTAATATGAAGATATCTAACCTAATGATTACTCAAGATCCAAACATTAAATGGGAGAGGCTTAATCATTGGCTTAGGTGTCCCTGGAATAATTACATGTAATTATTCCATGATGACTCAACCCCTTAGATGGACCAATGGAAAGATGAGCAATTGTCGCCCCTAGAAACTAGACTTACCACCCATTTCTTTAGCTTGCCACCTCCTCAACCTAAATTGTCCACCTATATTAAGATGATTGGTCCATTTCGAAAGATCATCATGAGGGGTTTGCATATAAATAGAGGCATTCTCTCCCCTCATTTCCACACCACCTCCTCTTCCTCCTTCACTCTCTCAACCTCACCCTCACCATTGCCCTCTCTCTCTTTCTTGTGGCCACGCCATCTTGCCCGTTTGTTTGCCCGCACGTTGCTCGGTCACCTAGGTCATTCCTTGAAGTGTGGTAAGTAAAACTTACTAATATATGGCTAGAACGTTGTGTTACGCTATTCTAAGCATGTGACGAGTCCTTGACTGAAGTTGATTGACTTATTATTGCTTGAAGTTCGACTGTATTTACTTGAATCAATTTAGATCTTGTTCCTTGATTGAGTTCGATCCTTGTTTGATGACCTTTGGCTCGTGTTTTAGCTTGAGTTGCCTGGAAGAAGCTCAGTTTGTGTGTTTATTTGATATGTTTTGGTTTTTTGCTTTGATACAAACCTACTATAAAAGCGTTTTGTGAAAGCTTGTTATTTCCTCACAAAACTATTTCCAACCATTTTCACTGTGAAAGTTAGTACAAGCACTTAGAGGGGTGAATAGGCGCGAAAACAAATTTTCGCAATGTAAAGAAAATGATTTCGCTTTTAAACAAATTCTGTTTAGCAATAGATTATGAAAAGAAAATTAGACTTTAATAGTCAAATAGAGTTACGATCTAAAGAGCTTAAGGAAGAGAATAAGAACACAAAGTTTATAGTAGTTCGGCTTGATCCAAGCCTACGTCCACTCTTTCGCACTGACAACCCACCAGCTCAATTTCACTAAGAACCAAAAGAGTTGTTACGGTATTGCTCTTCCTTGATTCCATAGTGTAGAGACTCTGCTACACTTCCTCAAGGTCTCACAAAAGTATAAACACTATTTTGAGTACAAGTTTTTGCTCAACAATTAAAATTGACAAAGAACAAAGAGCTTCAGACTTTAGAATTCTTCTATCGCGCACACACTCGAATAACTGGAACATCTTCCTTATATACTCTTCCATGCCTTCATACCTGTTGGCACTTACCAAAGGAGTTCTTTCAATCTACCCATTGGACAGAATCAATTAGGGAGATTTCGAGTTATTTAAGGAATGTGACGATAGCCCACCAATCCTACTCGCCCATATAATCATAATTTAGGTTTCCATAAGTAGAACCTTCCAAGTATGCTTCGTCAATCAACGGATCTAAATTATCAAAATTGAAATCAAAACGAATAACAGATTCCAAGATGCTATCTCCAGCCGAGAAATCTTCTTCAATCGATAGAATCAAATCCTTAATAAGATACTTAGATCTGGATAAGTCTTCTTCAACGATCGATATAAACTGTCAATGAGGATAGACTTTGAATCTTGAGTCTGGTAGTTCGGCGATCTTCAGACTTTGACTAAAGAGTCTGCAAGTCTTTAGATTAGATTGATGGAAATGTTTTGTCATCTTCAAAACACGCAAGGAAGTTTTCTCCAATAATCTCCCCATTTTTTATGATGACAAAACTTTTCTTCAGAATGGATATTTTTTACCTACAAAACAGTACTCAAGCAAATATGGATATCTCACAAAGATAATTAACTTAGTAAAGACACCATTAAATCTGCATCCATAGAAAATAAGTTAGTCCTGTAAATAAATAACTATCTTTGCCATGAAATACCAATAGTGCTTAAAATAACCAAACGATCAAACAAACCAAACCATATCCAGTCACAGCCAAACAACCAAACAAAAGTCATTCAAAAAGTAAAGTCAAACAAAAATCAAGTTTCAAATATGCACCATCTCTCTCCCTTTTTTTCAGCATTAAAAAAATAGAGATAAAAAGATCATGGAATTAAGGTTGCCTAGGAACGGGAACAAGCTAGAAATCTCCCATTGACTAGATAATCGCTTCCAGCTTTTTCAAATCCTCCTTTAATTGAGTCACATATTCATCCTTGGCATTTGCTTGAACTTGAATAGCAAGGGCATGAACTTGATCATGCAAGGAAACTAAAGAGGCTTAACGGAATTCTGCAAGTTCTGAACTTCGCATCTCAGGGCATAAATCTCTCCTCGCATTTCCATAAGAACATCAAGAATTCTGTGAAAGTCTGCTGAATTTTTAGTCTGAGTACTGGCTTTTGCATGATCCGTGAGAGTATTTGCAGATGATGGCAAGCCAGCATGATCACTCAGATTTGGCAATGAAACCTCATGACCTTCCTTTAGGAATTGAGAGACAAAGATGTCTTCTAGATCTGTAGGTGAATGACTAACACCTTCACTAGTAACATCAATTGAAGATGTACCTATTTTCTCAGCAACTCCCCCTATTTCAATGCCCTCAGGAGGTGAGAAGTACGCTTCATGCTCTGTCTCTGCTTGTTCAATTCTCCCTTCTTCTTCTTCAATCCTTTCTTCCTCTACTTCTTTTTACATCGTTTCTCTCTCTCTCTCCACTCCTTTCATATGCTTCTCCATGCTCTGTTTCCTCCATGTCTCGATCCTCTCTCTCCTCAGTCTCTGGAATAGCACTTTGAAGATTTTTCAGTGCAAGAGCAGAAATGGTAATATCATCCTCATCATCTTCATCCTCCAGAACAAGTGCTCTTCTTTTCTTGGATGGAGCTATCATGGGCTCCTTCCATTTCCATTTAGCAACTGAAGAACCTTGTTGTGTCTTGACAGGGGTTTTCTCTTTCAATCGCTTCAAAGCCTTGTCCAGCTCTTTCAAACGCATTTTAGAAACCATTTTTAGTCCCACTACCTTTTGATCACATGATCGAACACATAATATCTTGGTAGGCCGAATATTGAAACATTTGAAAAGCTTTGTAACAAGCCCTAAGTAAGGAAGTTGCCCTCTGTCTTTCACCATCGTTCTGTACATATGAAATATGATTGTGTGAGACAGAGAGAATTTCTACCAGCGTTGATGGCATACATCAATTTTGCTTTGAAGTTAGAGACATCTATCTTCAAGGTTGACTTGGGTCTGAGGCAATTGATCACAATCTTGTGAAGCAAAATGTTAGAAGCATTCATCCTCAAGTATGAAATTCTTCCTTCAGACATTCCATCTCGAACAAACTCTACTGTCGCATGACCAACAGACACACTAATCAATTGAAAAGTCCCTCACTCTACTCTAATTACATCCGCCAATGTGTCCATGTCAACAACATAGTCCTGGTCTCGAATACTAAACGAAAATCTATTCGCATCCAAGAAACTGAGATTGGAATAAAAGTAAGCAGTAAGTTCTGGATATGCCTCAGTTGTTTCAGAACAAAATTGCTCAAGCTGAAGTTTTAGTGAATTTCTCTCTCAGCTTCACATTCACATAATCAAGAAAATCAAAGTCTACACTTCTCGGATTGATCACCCCTCTTTTTAGCAACTTAGAATAAAATCGCCTATGTTCATCCGAGCGAAACAAATATATCCTTTTGCTTTGAATATTCGCCCCAACACCCATTCTAGACTTGAACTAAGTGTACATTTTGTCATCATCATTCCCATCAAGCTGACTAATACCTCCAACACGTGGATCACTAGGAATATTCCCAAATACTCGATCTGCCGACCTCATAGGAGCGATCTCCAATCGTTCCATTGTTCGCAAAAAGTGGGTTTCATTTCGATACCCTTAATCTTTCAAAAATTCATCAATATATTTCAAGAGAGTTCCTCCCTCTTCAAAGTAGAGTAAAGCTTAAAGATAAAAGTGGGCTTTTGAGATCTTACGGGTTATGTGCCTTCAATGATTTCTTTCTCCACTCTACGAACACTACCTTGAGGTCTAGCTTGAGGAGATTGACGCTGTTGAAAATGTTGTGGGCTCTGCTGCTGTCTTGGTGATTCTTCTTCCTCGGTGAGGTCAAAATGAGTAGGACCCTCACGCATTTGTTGTGATCCCCTGCTCGCAATTCTTGAAGACTTTCTTTGGGATGTCATTCTCATAGTTTTTGAGAAATTCCAAACTCGATTCACGAAAAAAAGGTGAGAACTTTGAAAATTAAACTAGAAAGTAAAAGTAAGAAAACAAAGGTCTGTACTTTTAGGGTTTTTGAGGAAGATGAACAGTATTTAAAGCAGTCGAAAAGAGGCATACCGAACGACGTAAAAAGGAAAAAACAGAAAATGCATTTTTCAAAAATAACTACCTTTTTTAAATAATAGATAACCGTCTTTTCAAAAATAACTCCTTTTTCGAAAAGGAATTATTGCAATAATAACGAAAAATGGGGAAGATGATCGTACGTTTTTTAGATCAATCAATTACAGATTAATAGATAATCGTACATTTTCGAGATTTTATTCGAGAGATAAATTTAAAAATAACTTACAGTTGTAAATCTTGAACTTCTGAGTCTGAATATCATTAAACTTTTATCCTTAAGTTTGAACTTCTTTAGACTTTAAGATATTGAGTATGGAACGATTAAGCTCGAATTGACTTTTCTCCAAAGGCTTTGTGAAGATGTCCGCTAGTTGATTCTTTGAGTCAATAAACTGAATTGAGACTTCTCCATTTTGAACATGATATCTAATGAAATGATGTCGAATCTCTATATACTTTGCTCTTGAATGAAGAATTAGATTTTTGGTGAGATTGATTACGTTGGTATTGTCACATTTGATCTCAGTGCACGAATCTTCAATTCCAAAGTCTCTTAGCTGTTGTTTTATCCACAAAATTTGTAAACAACTTCCAAGAGCCACATATTCTGCTTCTGTTGTAGGTAGAGCTACAGTACTTTGCTTCCTCGAAAACCAAGATACTATCTTGTTCTCAAGCAATTGACAAATGCCGAGGTGCTCTTTCTATCAACTCTACATTTTGCTAGGTCTGCATCTGAATATCCAAGAAGAGTAAAGTCTCATTTTTAGGATACTAGAGACCTAAATTTGAAGTAGATGCAACGTATTTGATTATGCATTTTGTAGCACTTAAATGAGATTCTTTGAGATCTTATTGAAATCCGGCATAAATACAAACACTAAACGGAATGTCAAGTCTAGAAGCAGTAAGATAAAGAAGTGAACCAATGATACTCCTGAATAGCTTTTGGTCAATTTTCTTTTCTCCATCTTTGTCCAGCTTCGAGGAACTTGACATTAGTATGTCAATCTTTTTGCAATTTTCCAAGTCATACTTTTTCACAAGTTCTTTAGTATATTTTTTTTTGTGAATGAAAATCCTTGTGTCACCAGTTCAAATCTGGTTCCTGACACATGATTAATTTGTATGAGTATCTCCTTCAATTGTTTTACTTGAAATCCGAGAAAGAATGATAGTTCACCCATCATGCTTATTTCAAACTCATCTTGCATGGTCTTAGAGAATTTCTTGCACAAATTTTCATTATGAGATCCAAAAATAATATCATCAACACAAATTTGAACAAGCAAAAAGTTTTTGCTTTCTCTTTTGATAAACAGTGTAGTATCTATTTTACCTTTAACAAAGCCATTTTGGATCAAAAACTTACTTAGTCTGTCATACCAAGCTCGAGATGTTTTCTTTAAACCATATAGCGTCTTTTTTAGTCTAAATACAGAATCTGGTTTCCTTGGGTCTTCAAAACTAGGAGGTTGTTCCACATAAACTTCCTCTTGGATGAATCCATTTAGGAAAGCACTTTTGACATCCATTTGAAATAACCTGAAATTCTTATAACAAACAAAAATAAGTAATAATCTAATTGCTTCTAATCTTGCTACTAGTGCGTAAGTCTCATCATAGTTTATCCATTCTTCTTGCGTATATCCTTTGGCCACAAGTCTTGCTTTGTTCCTTACAACTTTTCTTTCTCATTCATCTTGTTCTTGAAAACCCATTTAGCTCCAATGATAGATTTACCTTTCGGTTTATGAGTCAATTCCCAGACATCATTGATACTGAATTGCCTGAGTTCTTCTTGCATAACTTCAATCCAGCTTTCATTAGTTAAAGATTCTTCTATACTCTTGGGTTCTATTTCAAAAATAAGAACCACAATACTAGACTCTTCAACCATTTTGGATCTTATTCGAATTCCCTCATTAATGTCACCAATAATGAGTTCTTTAGGATGACTAAACTTGTGCTTCCAGTTACTAGTTGATTGTCAAACTGTTAATCATTCTATTCATTTGATTCTTCAACAATCATTTGTTGCTGGTCTTCTGAAGTCTGAGTTGCTTCTTGAGATTTAGACTTTGTAGAGTCTGAAGCAGGTTCAAGTTCTTCAGGTTGAGTTTGAATCGATTGATTTTGCATAAAATCTTGAAATTTGACATTCATCGATTTCTCCACAAATTGAATCTTTTTGTTGTATACTTTGTAGACTTTGCTGGTGGTTGAATATCCAAGGAAGATGCCTTCGTCTGATTTTTCTTCAAACTTACAAATCCGATCATTTGCATTTTTTAATATAAAACATTTGCATCCAAACACATGAAAATAGAAAACAATTGGCTTCTTTCCTTTGAACAACTCATAGGGAGTTTTCTCCATAATAGGCCTTAAAAAGACTATTAATAATATAGCATGCTGTAGGAACTGCTTCGGCCCAAAAACAAGAAGAAATGTTACTTTAAATTAGAAGAGTTCTAGCCATTTCTTGTAATGATCTATTCTTTCCTTCCACAACTCCATTCTGCTATGGAGTATAAGGTGAGGATAATACATGTTGAAAACCAGATTCATCACAGAATTTAGCAAAGTTTTGATTTTCAAATTCACCTCCATGGTCTGTTCGTATACTTGAAATAACATACATTTTCTTATTTTGAACTTTCTTAACAAATTTTATGAAATAAGAAAAGGTTTCAGACTTACTTATCAGAAAATATACCCAAGTGAATCGTGAATAATCATTCACAATTACTAGGCAATATTTCTTACCTCCAATGCTCTAAGTTATGGTTAGTCACGTTTAGTGGACACTTGATTTATTGGTTTGAATGAATGTCTTACCTGTTTTCCTAATACGCATGGTGTACATAGGTCAGACTTTTGGTATGTTAGATTAGGTAGTCCACAAACAAGCTTCTTTGCTGAAATTTTGGCTATTTGCTTCATGTTGATGTGCCCAAGTTTTATGTGCCATAGACTTCCTCTTGAATTGAGATTAGACATTGGGATTTTTCTTGTTTAATATCCAAGAGATAAATATTTCCATGTCTTCGCCCGTGAAAGTCTGAGAAGAGTATTTACTAGTTCCGAACATATTCTTTCTTGAAAGTTGATTTTGCAACCGGTGTCGCACAACTGGCTAATACTCAGCAAGTTGTAGTTGAGTCCTTCTACTAAGGAAATGTTACTAATTGTGAGACTTCCAATCTTTACAGTTTTATATCACACAATTCTTCCTTTGCTATTTCCTCCAAAAGAAACTTTTCCACCATTAACTTACACAAGTTTTATAAAGCAGTTTGAGTCTCATGTCATATGTCTCGAGCATCCACTATCCAAGTACCATTTAACATTTTTCTTGATAGTGACCTACATTTAAAAAAGAAACTCAAGCTTTCTTTAGTACCCATATTTTCTTGGATCTAGTGAAGTTAGTGTGATATACAGTCTTTGCCCAAACCTTCCTCACCGGTTTTCAAACCATGGGGCATTTTTTCTCAAAGTGTTCTGAGTTGTTACACTGAGAACATTTAAGAGCACTGCCGCCTACAGGTTTGACAAAAACTTTTTGGAAATGATTTTTGTAAGAATATTTTGTAAGTCTTTATTTAATTCTTTCTTTTACCTTGGGAAAATCAATTAGATGAATGGTTTCAACAGTCATTCCTAAACCTGATTTGTTGAAGTAAGGTCTTTGCACTGAAAGAATCTTTTCTAAATTCTCGGATCCTATAGAAAATCTTTTACAAATACTTGAGATATCATTTTTCAAAAATGCATTTTCTTTTGAAAGATTGTCTGCATTTTCTTTCAAAGTAATAACATTTTTATCTAGACTTTCGATATTTTCTTTTCAAACAATCTCTTGTTGCTTTAGTGCAGAATTTTCCCTTTTAAATTCAGAAATCCTCTTGAGAAATATTTTGAGACTAAGACACAATTCATCAATATATTTGGAGACTTTAGCAAGAATTTTTAAATTACTTAGCACTATTTCACCATCTGAGTCTAAGTCTGTCTCAGAATCTGGGTCTGATTCTGAGTGTGCCATGAGACAAATATTGGCATAATCATCATTACTTTCTTCACACTTAGTATCACTTCAAGTTTCTGCTTTAAGTGTTTTTTGATATTTCTCAGTTTTTCCTTTCTTTCTCTTCCGCAGGGGACAGTTGGGTCTGATGTGTCCCTTTTTATTGCATTCAAAGCAGATTACATCCTTGTTGAATTCATCATCCTCAGCTGATTTATTTTGAAGCTTTTGAGAACTTTGTTTCTTCGGATTAAATCTTCTTCCTTTTCTATTCAACTTTCTAAATCTTCTTATCATGAGAGCAAGATCTTTATCGTCCATATCATCTTCAGAATCTGTGACATCATAATCATCATTAATTTCAATGCAATAGATTTCTTACCTCCGGGGTCTTCATTTTCATTGATTTGCTCCACTTCATAAGACTGAAGGGTGCCAACCAATTCGTCAACAGATAGTAGCATGATTCTTTGGGTCTACTTTATTGAAGTCTTTACGTGATTTCAATCCTTAGAAAGTCCACGCAGTAACTTGTTAACCTTCATGGGTTTAGAAATTGGTTGACCTTGATATTCAAGACCATTCATGATTTCTGTAAAACGACTAAACATGCCAGTGATAGATTCTCCTGGTTTTATCTTGAATGCTTCATAATGACTGAGCAGAATATTGATTCTAGTTTCTTTCACTCGATCAGTTCCTTCATAAGTGATGTGCAATCTATTCCAGACTTCTTTAGCTGCTTCACAAGAAAATATTATGTTATATTCAATAGGAGATAATGCACAATATAAGAAATAAATTGCTTTCGCATCAAGAGCTTGTCTATTGATTATCTCTTCTTGAGTCATTTCACTAGACTCAACAGCTTCTTTTTCTCTTTTTGAGATTGTTGCAACTTTAGGAATGATTCATTTGTTACCACGTCCCATTCCAGAGGATCATTTGATCTTAGGAATGCCTTCACTTATTTTTCCATATGTTGTAATCATTTCCATCAAAATATGGCAGTCTGATGTTGCTTTGCCCTTCAACCAATTAGCCAACATACTAGTCATGGATCTTTAACTCTGAAGTAAAAACACTTCAACTTGAATGAGTACACAAGTTCTGATACCAATTGTGAAAGTTAATATGAGCACCTAGAGGGGATGAATAGGTGCGAAAACAAATTTTTGCAATGGAAAGAGAATGATTTCGCTTTTAAACCAATTCTTTTTAGCAATAGATTATGAAAAGAAAATTAGACTTTAATAGTCAAATAGAGTTACAATCAAAGTAAAGAGCTTAGGGAAGAGAATAAGAACACAAAATTTATAGTTATTCAGCTTAATCCAAGCCTATGTCCACTCTTCCGCACTGACAGCCCACCGGCTGGATTTCACTTAGAACCAAAAAAGTTGTTATAGTATTGCTTTTCCTTGATTCCACAGTATAGAGACTCTACTACACTTCCTCAAGGTCTCACAGAAGTATAAACGCTCTTTTGAGTACAAGTTTTCGCTCAACAATTAAAATTGACAAAAAAAACAAGGAGTTTCAGACTTTGGAATTCTTCTATCGCGCACATACTCGAATAACTTCCTTATATACTCTTTCATGCCTTTATACCCATTGGCACTTACCAAAGGAGTTCTTCCAATCTACCTATTGGACATAATCAATTAGGGAGATTTTGAGTTATTTAAGGAATATGACGATAGCCCACCAATCCTGCTCGCCCATACAATCAGGATCTACGTTTCCATAAGTAGAACCTTCCAAGTATGCTTCGCCAATCAACGGATCTAAATTATTCAAATTGAAATCAAAACGAATAATAGATTCCAAGATGCTATCTCCAGCCAAGAGATCTTCTTTAATTGATATAATCAAATCCTTAATAAGATACTTAGATCTGGATAAGTCTTCTTCAACGGTTGATAGAAAATGTCAATGAGGATAGACTTTGAATCTTGAGTTTGGCGGTTCAGCGATCTTTAGACTTTCACTAAAGAGTCTGCAAATCTTCAAACTAGACTGATAGAAATGTTTTGTTATCTTCAAAACATGCAAGGAAGTTTTCTCCAACATTCACAAGCGCATGTTCTAGTTCACACCTCGAGCTCTGAAAAAGAGTTTTGTCGGCCTTGACGTACGTGGGATCACGACGAATCAGTCATTTCTTAGTCTTGGTGCGATATCAAGGCCTATCATTCCCGAGCCAACTTTGGTACTAAGTCGGTGAACATGTCACGGCGGGCAGTCATTTTATGGTCTCGGCGCAATATTGAGGCATATCGCTCCCGAGCCAAGTTTGGTACTAGGTCAGTGAACATATCATGACGAGCCAGTCTTATCATAGTGTCGGTGCAATATCAAGGCATATCGTTCCCGAGCCAAGTTAGGTATTAGATTAATGCTCAAACGTGTCGGATCAAGTTGCGATCCTTGATTCGTGCTTAGCATGCTTAACGTCTCGATTTGGTAAGTCATTTCACACACTTATGCATGACATGCCTTCGAGCCCTTAAACTAAAAGTGAATATAAGAACCGGATTGTGATGCTTGATACATGGTCACACGATGGACTAATTTCTAGCCATCGACCGATGGATTTCGGTGACATTGCCCGATGGACTCATTGTCAGAGGACTGCCGTCACCATTGGATTAAGGGACATTGTCCGATTAAGTCTAGATGCCCAACAGATGCATAGTTGGATTAGGAGATGTTGCTCGATTGATTTCGGATGCCCAGTGGATTTCGAAAGAGTCGATGGATTTCGGCTGTTAATAAATGAACCTTGTGTGCATGAGTTCCTCACATTATTAAATAGATTTCGGTTATGCTTGCATATGAGTGAGGCGTGAGTTCCTCATACTATGGAATGGATTTTGTTTATGCTTGTATAATATTGAGTGAGGCGTGAGTTTCTCATGTTGTGGGTGAGTATTAGTTTATACTTGCATATTCTTGATTAAGAATTTCTCATGTTTCATCCAAGACAAAGCTTTTGTTTTGCTATTGATCTGTAATCGACTAATGTTTTGGATGATTTATATGCTTATTGATAGGCAAGGCATCCTCCTACCTAGAAATTAGTGAGTTTTACTTGTTGAGTCTATGACTCACCTCATTGTTTTTCAAAATTATAGGCATTGAGGTCTCTCACTAATGTTAAAGTTGTGATCTTACTAGAGGAGCTAAGGTTTACTCGGCCTTTAGAGTGTAGAAAATGTAGTGGCCCGTGATAAAGAGGCCTGTAAATGTAACTAATGTAATTATATGTTTTTAAAAAGTTGTTTTCCTGACTGCTTGTTGTTGTCCGGGTGTTATATATACGCTTCTGCATGTGTTTAATGAAAAGATAAAAAGAAACAGGATGGCAATGTGCTTGGGACATCGCGAAAATAACCTTTGCTACTCATGACCTTGGGGATGGAGTTGGGGTCGTGATAGCCGGCCTTCTCCCGATTTGCTCCCAACCTTATCCTAACCAACAAGTGGTCGGGACTTGAAGGATCGGTCACCAAATAGCTATGGCGACCTCACTTTCCCTCCGACGGTCTTAGATTGGTCTTAATTAGACCTAGTTCGTTCTAGCGACCTAGCGATATGATCCAGCCTTCTAGGCAACTCAAGGTGTCCCGGGCGTAGTTCGATTCATCCGATCACGGATCAAAATCAATGAGAATCACAAAAAGGTAACGCTTTGGTCTCGAATTCCATGAAGCGAGACTAGATTAGCCGGTCGAGGCTAGGATTCAAACTTAGGATTTGGTAAAATGCTTGGATATTTGATTGATAGATGAGAACATTGATCTGCTATGATTGATTGTTCATCAACAATGAACTTGATTTGCTTCAAATCTGTGATTTTCAGGCTTCTAAAACTAACTTGCTATTTTGGATTAAACGAGGTCCTAAACAACCTTATTTTGACTCAAGTCCTTGTAGACTCTAAAAATATTCATCATAAGATTCAAATCAATAGGTCACACACCCAATTGAGTGACGTTTGACCCTCGAAAAACCACTCCGAAGTTGATCGATTCTGCAATATATTAAGTTCAGTTTAGGTTTTGTTTTAATTTCAACTTTTGACTTTCCTATTTTTGTGCTAATCTCTGTGATGATTTCTAAAAGAACTTATCTTCATGAAAGTTATATTGTCATTGTGTTGAAAATATCCTGTAATTTTTTTTGGAATTTTTGGACATGTTTAGCTTGGTGAAAACATCTTACATCTGAGTTAAGGTCAATCTGCCCTACACTAATTTGAATTACACTTTTGCAAAATTGAGATTGAAAATGAGTGTAATTGGTTATATAATCTTCATTGGACATGGAATATACATGATGTGTATCTCAGCGGTGCATGATTTGTTGGATTTACTCATCATTTGGAACATCATTTGTATGTGTAAATGCATTAGCCGTTGTATCTAAAACCTTGCATGTTACAGATCTCGAGTTCTTAACAAAAAATATTCATCATTGTGTTGTTCGAAATATGAGATTTTTCGTTAGATTTTTGCATATCCCTAGATGACCAAAATCATGTTTGTTCCGTAGTGTTAAGGTTAGGATGACCAAAATCATGTTTGTTCCGTTGTATCTTCTTGACTTTTAAAGTACACATAACAAGGTTTGTGTGCATATGTGAATTGTCATAATCAAGCATCATTTACTATATGAACACTATGCATCAATTAGGCTAGTGGCATTCCAAAATCATCAAATATGGCATTTAGGTCTTAAGTCATTTGGCATTGACATTGACTTATGTGATCTTCTTGCGTATCAACTTAAGGGTTAGATATTTAAATAAATCTTTTGACGTATCAAATCCCTTGTCATTTGTGAATTTCATGCCATTTGTGCATTGCATAAATGATTTTTAGACTAATTAATGTATATTTGGGTTATGGTTTGTTAATGACCAATGCGCACACCTTCATAAACCTCAATTTTTGAGCACCGAAATAACTTCGATTAAATTCAAACCTTTTTAGGAAGTTGTAAATCATACTTAGAGCTTTCAAATGCCAATAATTTCATGTGAGTTGCTCTTCATTAGGTCTATTTTCTATTTTTACAAAACTAGATTAGAATATGGACATAGAATCAAATTCGGACCCCTATTTTTACCCCAATTTGGATAGATATATACCATTTCTGTACCATTTTACTGTAAGGATTCTTGACTGTGTCCCTCAATAGAATTTTTTTTGTTATCATGTTGGTTATATTGTGTGAAAATTTCATGATGACTTCATTTGGTAGGTTAAATCTTGGTAGCAATGGCTATGTGTACTGTTGTTTTGACAATTTCCTGATACATTTTTACTTATGTTTTTATTTTTATAAAATCATTCTTAGCTCTTTTAGGGAAGCTTTCTTCAAGAAAGTTGTTCTATATCATGTCATGTATGTTAGGAAATTTTATCATAGATAGATCATCGATGGATACTACCCAATTTTGCTAACATGTCATGCATGGTTTGAAATTTCTTAATATGAACTTGTTGTGATTGCTTAGTTAAATCTCTTAGGTTAGTTTGTGTATGGTATTAGGGCATATCACTTTTATGACATGTGCTTCAAATCTTTTAATCTTTATTGTCAAATTGTCATATCCCGATCTTTTGAGCACGTGCCCATCCATGCTTGGTCGATATAATAGCAACGTCCCAGGATGCATCGTCGACCCATTCAATTTAATACGCATACAAAAGCAATTAATAAATCCCCATACAACAACAAGTTGGGATAGAAAAGTAGGGTCCATTTTCCACAGAATACCTTTTTATAAACACACAAGTTTATACACAGAAGCCTACAAAAAGGGATCGGCTTTCAACAAGAGAGAATTGTCCTATGACTAACTAATCAGACAAGATCACCAATTCTTCCGACTTCACCTCCTAAACTTTAGGTTTTGGGTCATCCACCGCTGGCAACTAGGGACCTGAAAATGTTATCCCATAACGGGGTGAGACGACGTCTCAGCAAGTTCAACCCCCTAAGCCCCGACTAGGAAGAAAATACGCCTCAATGGCTACCTAAGCACAAACACAAGTTTAGAGGACTTACCTTGACCTCAATCTCTTCCTGCAAATCAATACAATATGCAATGCATTGAATCCATCAACAAATCAATTCCTCACAACATATCGAATCATCGAATCATGTCATCACATCAAATCAAGAATTCAACAAGCACTGGACCATCACACGGTCATTTCAATTACTCAACCCCAACGTTGAATTACGGCTTAGCGAGCACGGTCTACTCAATCTTCGGTAGTAATGCTGAACTACGGCTCAACGGGAACGACCTACTAAATCTTTGGTGGTAACGTTGAATTTCAGCTCAACGGGCACAACCGATTCCAAGTTCAATGGTATATTACAATCGAGTGGACACAGCCATACTTCGGCGGTTGGCTTGATTAACTCACAACATCTCACGGTTCTTCA
This sequence comes from Eucalyptus leucophloia subsp. euroa, assembly GCA_017140325.1. Taxonomy (NCBI): domain Eukaryota; kingdom Viridiplantae; phylum Streptophyta; class Magnoliopsida; order Myrtales; family Myrtaceae; genus Eucalyptus; species Eucalyptus leucophloia. Next base: position 27,004,475 of record CM029471.1, read on the forward strand.
CCCACAATCAACAACATTGCATTCCACAAATAGATTCCTCAATTATCAAAAATCTTGGCCTATTTTCCTTGTATTAAATGCACCCAATAAAAATAATCGTGTGTGGGTACACGGTCGCCCTCATCCAATAATATGATATCTTTACTTTCAAAATTCTCACTATTTATATAGTCAAAAAAAAAAATTGGCGTTATAAACCAACGCCCAGTAATTTTCCAACCAAATACTAAAAATGAATAAATTTAGGAATAAATTCCCAAATTCACAAATCACACACAATCAGCACAAATTAGAACTCAATTAAATTAACAGATCACACCATTGCAATCAATATAAAATTACAATCACCGACTATTCCAATCTAATTTTTGGAAAATAAATAATTAATTAAATAATTACAAAAAATAATAAATAAACGTCAATAAATAAAACTTAGGCCCGTAAAGCCTAATTGGAAGCTGAGACGGGCCCGAAAAATTATTGAACCACTCTAGTTAAATACTAGAGCTTGTCTAGGCTCTAATTACACTACTCTAACCACCTAACATGCAACAACAATTAATTAAATTGCTAATCTAATCTAATTATCCACATAAACCATGCTTAATATAAACTAAACAATCCTTAAACGTCATTAACTTACTAAGTAATGATTAGTGAGTTAAACTCACTTGTTTAATGATCCGCTCGAATCAAAATGACGGGGACACGGCGAGGATCGACAAGTTCCAAAATGGCAACGTCAACGGGGCACAGATCGAGCCTGAAAATTGGCCCGCAAAGGTCACAATTTCTACTTGATTTCTTTAGCTGATGGGCTGCTTCAAGCGACTAATTTCACACGGAATGCTGGGCTCGATCACATAGTAGATGGGCTACACAATGAAGCAGTTTCAGTGGACCTGCAACTTGAAGAAATCTCAGTGGGACAAATGGACAGCAGCTAGTGCTTGCTTTGGCTGATTGTTGGACAACAACGGAGCTTGGAGGAGATGAGGGTGGTCAAGGATGGGCTTCGGTGGCAAGAGGAGACTGCGGCTGCAGGGTCAACAAACCGAAGTCAGCTTCGATTGATTGTTGAACGTGGTAGCGAAGTGGGGGAAGGGCAGACAGCAAAGAAAACAAATGAAGAAGAAGCTGCAGTTTTGGTTGAGTGGGGTGGTCGGACGTGAGAGTTAGAAGGAGGGCTAAAGATGTGAAGAGGGAGGGGCGGCGGTTAAGGCGTGCAGAGGGAGCCTCAAAGAAGAGAAGGAAAAAGTCAAATAACCTTATCCTTTAATCAAAGTTTGGTCCCCCCAAAGTAATCAATCTTATATCTTGGTCTCTTAATACTTTCTTATAGCTAAAATCCACCAAATAATCCAAATTAAAGCCAAAATCTAGCCTCCTCTACAAAGCTCCGAATTTCACAATTTTTAGCTTCCAATTCTTCAACAAATTCCCCAATTGATGTCCAATTTTGATGTAGAAAAATTTCACATAATTTCTACAATTTCCTTTTTCCGAGTAGCTCAGTTTGCAAGTCAAAAATCCCTTCAATTTGGCTCATCTGAATTTCCATTCGTTTTTCGAAACGTCGAAACGATTTTCCGTAAAAATCCCAGAATCGCCAAAAATTCTTTGAATGATGAGTAGACATTCTATAATTAAGCCGTTACATGACAGAACTTCCAATTTCTAAAATTAGGTTCAAATTCGTGATTAATTTCAATCTGATGTGATTTTAGCGTGACCTAACATATCGGGTAGTTTTTAGGAATTTTTAGTACAATTGACCCATTGTCGATTATTTTCAAGCCACAAAGTACCTCTTCGACACATTGACGACTCTCGGTTGTTGTAAAAATCTCGAGATTTCAATTATGGACATAGCCTCACAGGGTACTCAAAATGATAGAAAATCGATCTAATGTCGATCGATGAGAATTTTGCAATCGGGTGAAATCACCCACACTTAATCACACACCTCTCTCGATCGACATATTTCCAGTCTCTAATCAATTTTTAATTATGTCATAATGACTCTTGTAAATTAGCACGATCGAACAGTCGATTCCTAGTCGAATTCTCAAGTTCATTGCGTTAAAATCCCTTAATGACTTCCCCTAATTAGTCTAATTATCTCATGAATGATCGGCTTAGAGAATAGCACTATAGGCGCATCGATGAATGGCCCAATTTATTCAAATGAAAATAGTATTGAAAATTTGAGATGTCATACAAATGATTTTCAATGAATGAATTTTCTAAAATTCTATTTTAAAATTGCTTTGGTGCATGTGATGTTTCAAAAAACAACCATTTATAAATCCTTTCCAAAGCTTGATTTCATATTGTGAAAGCCACGGTTTGGCCAGCATTCAAAACGCCTGCGACACTTATGAGTGCATTTATATGAGTAGCAAGCTAGCCTTGGCAATTTAATGTATTCCATAATCGAGACATCACCTTATCTCAAAAGAACCTTTTCAATGATTTCGAATCCATTCTTGAAATGTCATATGTATATCTCATGCATATAACCACGTCATTCATTAGAAATGTTTGTGCTCTTCATTGGCGCTTTGTAATAAGTAACCCATTGATGATTCATTTTCTTGTCTGATTGTTTGAGAAATAAGGTCCAAAAGACCTACATGTGTGTTTAAGTCATGCTTATGCATGTGACTTCTAAAAGTATGCTAGGACAGATGCATGATACCAAGGGAAAATCTTGGGAATCACATAAAATGCCTTATTACAGACTTACAAGTGTTATTGGGCATGCAAAAGTACGATTGGTCAATAATAGATGTAAGTCATAAATATAAATTCGGCAAGTGTCTAGAGGGACCTATGCTTGAATTGCAAAGGCCTACCCCGAGGCCCAAATTTGATTGATTTTGAACCTTGCTTCCTTTGATTGATCAATCTTGACTTTATGTTGTGCTTTTGATTATTTTTTCATGTATGTTTGTTTCTTTCCATTGCATGCATCTAGTTATAATTTTTAGACAAGGTTAAGATTAGAATCCCCAAGATGAAGACAACGCGAAGATGGCCAAAGGTCGATGTCCATTCGACCGTACTTTTGTATTATTTATCGTGAACATATGTCTCGAGTTCCTCTTGTTTGTATAAATACCCGATGAGTTAAAGGTTTTTTTCCTTTTTTCCTTTTATTACCTTTTGAATTTTCGTATTCCTTAGGATTGCACGATAGGTTTATTGCTTTCCTGGGTTGTTTAATTACTGTCTTGCACTTTTAATTCAATTAATTGCTTTCTCTTCATTTTTCTTAGAAATATAATAGCATGAGAATGACCAACCACACATGATCGCCTAAATTAGGGTAAATGATCTTGAAAAAGTAAAGAGAAATGCATGAACACATTAGGTAAACACAACATAATGTTAGGTACCAAAAGGGCACTAATAAAAATGTTAGGGGACCTAGGTCCCGAACCTAAATATCTAGTTGCATAGAAATCGAGGGAATACTCCTGACCCTCGATTGGATTTTCTAGTTGACCTCCAAAAACAATGCTAGTGGTGACTTTCGTCTCAAATAACTAGACCATATAAATGAATTCATTGCAAGGGGTATGAAGCTCAAGAAAAGGTTCACAATCATGATTTAACATACTCAACATGGTGAAGCCAATAAAGATGAAGTGATATCATCTTTGGTGGATGTACATCTCAAGAGGACTATCATGGTTGTTAAAAATACCCTTAAATTCACATTTACATCCGAATTCCTTTTAACTTTAAAACCGTCAATTAGGATGTACTACGACGTCAAGGCAAGGTCACGACACCTTCTGCTGTCACGTGGAATACAAGCTTGGAAGAGCTCACAATCACTATTGAGTGAACTCACAAGAGGTTCATTTGGAGGGTGAGGTGATGACATCCTTGTGGTTGAGAACCGTGAGGGGACTTTCATGGTCAAGTATCCCTAAACCTGACATTTCCCCTTCTCTCATCGGATGGCGATGGGAATTGGGTCGCAACATGGGGAAATGAGAAGCAAAATCTACTATAGAAATCAAGGATTACAAAAGGTGGCTCTAAGAAACTTAGATTCTTTCTGTCTCAACTTCTTATAAATAGGCAAGAATCAAATCCAAAGTAGGAAACCTCTTTTTAGGAAATCTTCTTCAACTAGGAAAACCATTCAATTAGGAAACCTACTTGAATTAGGAAACTTTCCTTTTTGAACTCAAACTTGAAATATATTTGACAATCTCCACCTTGGCTCGACGTTTGAATCAATTTACAATTGCTTGACTTGAATTCTACATAAGCAACAAACAATCTTTTCTTCCCATTAGAGTAAAACTCGGTTGCAGCAAATATTAACCAAATCCAAGCAATGCTTGAATTTGGCGATAAGCAAAGGCTTCGTTAACATATCGGCTAAATTGTTTTTTGTATCAATCTTCAAGACCTTAATATAGCTATTAGCAATAACGTCTTGAATAAAATGATGTCACATATCAATGTACTTTGTCCTCTCATGATACATCTGATCTTTAGTAAGATGTATAGCACTATGACTGTCGTAATGGACAATGGTTACAACATGATTCATACTGAACTTTCTAAATAAGCATCTTAACCATATGGCCTCTTTAACTACTTCTGTAATAGCCATACACTTTGCTTCTATAATAGACAAAGCTATTGTTTATTGTAAAGTAGCTATCAACTAAATGCATAACCTCCAATAATAAAGATGTACCCAATCAAAGACCTCCTCTTATTAAGGTCACTAGCATAATCAAAATCAACATATCCTGTCAAAACGTCACTAGTTTTCCCAAACTCTAAACCAAAATCAGAAGTGCCTTTCAAATATTTTAAAATCCATTTCACAGCTTGCCAGTGAACTTTCCTTGGGCATGATAAATATCTACTTACCACATTAACAGAATGTGAAATATCAGGTCAAAAAAATCAAAAATCCACAAAACACTTCATTTCAGTGTCAATTTGACTTTGGTGTTGAAAATTTTACAAAAATCGACTAAGAACCTTATTTTTGAATTTTTCGGTCTTAGGTTCAAAATCGACAAAAAATAACATTACTTTCGTTTTAGTCATAATTAGATTTAGTTCCTTTTATGACATTTGGTCTAAGGACTAATTCTCATCCACTCATTCATTCAGTTTCAAAAATCTTTGTCGAAAGATGAATTACCATTTTGAGCCCTGATTAGGGGATCCAAATCAATCATTATGAGTTGCAAATAAACATTTGTATCTCACTCATTTTCTTGAGATAAGTCCAAATCCAGGGTCCATTTTGAGAAATTCACTCGAGAACCTCCCGATGTAAGGAATTTTGCTCTCTTGAATATAAGAAAATCGAATTATTGAGCTTCAATTGAATAAATTTAAGTTGACCCATTTGAGACTAAAGTTTAGTTTCATGAATCAAGGTCCAATTTCAATATTAGACCTCGATTCATTTTTTTTTTTATCTAAGTGTCAATTCAAGGTCAATTTGGATGCAATAAACTATCCTAAACAAGGACAATTAGATAAATAGGCATCTTGCAACATTAAATGAATTCAATTTCAATTAATCTAGTTTTAAGCAAGGAATGTCAAAATTGCCCGTTTTGACCTATAATGTTCAATTATATACACCCATGGTCTAATTGACCTAATTCAATTGGAATTGGACCGTTTCTCCTCAAATTTGGTAAGTTTTCTATCATGACCCTAACTCCATCCCCAAGGTCACGAGCGTCAAGGGTTATTTTTGCGACACCCCAGGCTCAGCGCCGTCCCGATTCTTTTAATCTTGTTATCATGCACATGTAAAAACGTGAACAAATAACCTCTCAGGCAAACAACAGCTAGAAGACTATGACATATATCACATAGAACACACTAATTTACATCATAACAATACTTTTACAAGCCCTTTCTCTATACGCCCTCTTTTCTTTTTACACCACAATACAATTTTCCATGTAGGCCAAGGGAAATTCTATCTCCTCTAACATGACTGTAGCTCCCAAAATTGACATCAGATTTTTATAGACACTCGGACCCTTGGAAAGCCAAAAGTTAGCACAAAAAGACACTTAAGTGCCAAAATTGGAGCAAAATAGATCACTTAAGTGCCACCGGCAAGAAAATCCGACCAAAATGGTGACGTGGCAATTTTCCAGCAAGTTGCATGCAAAACGACATCATTTTGCATATTGATGTGGCTAAACAGTATCAAAACGACGTTGTTTTGTGTATGGTTTGTTGAGTCAGCCTTCTGGTGAGCCACATAAGCGAAAAAATTAATAAAAAAAAATGCCACATAGGATTTTTGGCGAGGTTTGTCGGATGTGGCGCTCAAGTGTCCCATTTTTCATTAAAAAAAAAAGTAGCACTTAAGTGTCACTTTCGTAAGTTTTGGCACTTAATTGTCCTTTTGTGCCAATTTTTTGCACTTAAAAGGTTCTTTTGCCGATTTTTATATCTACAAGACTAAAAGATCAAGGGGTGAGTTTTGGGAAAACTTAGTTAGTAAACTTCCTAGTTCTCTACTAGGAAAGCATTTTATAATCGAAACCTACACTCATAAACAATGTCAATGGTAGATCAATATCAAACTTCTTGTTATCCTTAACTACATGCAAATGTCCATCGCAACATGCTTCAATGCATACTTACATTTGGCTTATCAATAAATATATCAACATATCATACTTATGCATATACGGGCACTCATGCAAATTCATTTACCGTCGCCCTAGCTCAACTAGGCCCTCTCAGCTCAACTGAGGCATCTAGCTTCAAGCTAGGCATCCTAGCTCAACCAAGGCATCTCAGCTCAACCGAGGCATCTTGGTGCTAGCTCACTAAGGCATTCAAGCTCAACCTAGGCATCATGGCTCAACCAAGGCATCCCAGGGCTAGCTTACCCAAGGCATCCAAGCTCAAGCCCATGCATCCTAGCTCAACCAGGGCATCTTGTTCATTGAACAAGGTGTGACATCCCGAATTTCTGATTTTGTTTTCAATGAATGAGTCAGGCTTTTCATCGATGTGCTTATAGTTCTTTTCCCTAAGCTAATCACTCACGAGATAACTAATATGTCTAATGAAGTGGTTAAGGGATTTTAACGAAATAAACTTGAGAATTCGATCAGGAATTAACTACTCAGCCGTGCTAATCTACAATGATCATTACAGCACCGTCAAAATCGATCAGAGATCGAAGATAGGTTGATTCGATAGAGGTATATGATTAAAGTGTGGGTGATTCCACCTGATTGCAAAATTTATGTTGAACAACACTAGACTGATTTTTTTGTCATTTTTATACCTAGTGCCTATATTTAAAATTTCGAGATTTTCACGACAACCAAGAGCTCGCCAATGTGTTGAAAATGTACAATATGGTTCAAAAATAATCGATCACGAGTCAATTGCACTAAAAATTCCTAAAAACTATTCGGTAGGTTAGGTCACACTAAAATCGCGCCCAATTGAAATTAATCGCAAATTTAAACCCGAATTCGGAAATTGAAAGTTCTGTCATGTCACAATTCATTTTGGAAACGTCAACTCATCCTCTAAAGATTTTTCTGCAAACTTGAGATTTCAGCAAAAAATCAAAGTAAGGTTATTTTGGACTAGGAGAGGGCTATTTTTTATCACAATTTTGGCAGTCAAGTTGGTTTAATTAATGAGGAAAAATCACAAGAGGGACAGCACCTTGGCTAAAATTTTGGGGCTTTAATTGAATCAATTTGGAGGAGAATTGAATTGAATTTGGATGGAAATTGTCCAAATTCATAGGCCAATGGTACAACAACATTTTGGACATCTTCAATAGCTTCTAGGGGAAGTTTGGTGCCACAAATTGGTTGTGGTTGAGGGCTAAACAAGATGGGGCCTTTGCAATGAGCAAAATAGGATATTTGTGTGGACTTTATGCCCAATTGGGACCCCTTAGCTGCAATTGGTTTCTTCTTCAACCTTGGGGCTACTTTATCCATTGTTGAGTAAGTTTAGATGCTCAAAATTACAGAGAGAAACCAGAGAGGACCCTCCCTGCTGTCGACAGCTTGCTCGAAGCCGCCGGACCGCTGCACGCCAGCCGCTCGCCCGCCCAGAGCTACTCGATCCCGTCCACCCGTCCTTGCGCCCGGTTGCTGTCTTGAGCTACCTCAGCTCACCGTTGTAGGTCACCAGATCGTTGAAACCGCCGTCGAGCACCGCTTGGCCTTGCTGCAACCATCGCCGTCCCGTCGTGCCCCTTTCTCAAGCCAAGCAACCCCTTCGACCGATTCTTCTAGCCCAAGTAGTAGCCGAATCTCGGTTATGGGTTGAGGGCTTGTGGCCCATTTTTAGGCCCGTCCGGACCTCTATTAGTGTCACTCCAGGCTTGGTTGTCGTCTGCCTCCGCGTCGCCGTCGTCATAAACTCACTGGATCACAAAACCAGTGAGTTTACTAGCTAAACTCTACTTAGGGAATTAATGATGCTTAAGGGGTGATTAGTTTAGGCTAATTAAGAATTAGGTGGTTAGTTAGGTTGGATTAGTGATTTAATCCCTTAATTATGCATGTTAAGTGGTTAGAATAGACTAAATAAGGGCTAATGAGGCCATGCTATCTATCTAGATAGGTTCGAAAATTTTCTAGGCCCATTTTGATGGTTAGATTAGCATTTTCGGCCTAAGTGAGTATTTATTGTATTTAATTTGAATTATTTAATTATTTTTTGTATTTATTTAATTATTTATTATTTTTGAAAATTATATCGGGATAGTTGGTGACTAGAATTTCGTGTCGATTGTAATGGTGTGCTTAGTTTATGCAATTTAGTGTTAATTTGTGCAAATTGGGTGGCGATTGGAATTTTGGTTATTTATTCCAAAATTGTGAAATTTCAGTATTTAATTAGAAAATCTAGGGCATCGGTTTTTAACTCCAAAAATGTCTTTATATACTATATTAAATAGTGATATTTTTGAAAAGGAAAATATCGCATTTTTTACTGAAATTGACCATGTACCCACCCACGATTATTTTTATCAGGTGTTTTTAATACAAAAAAAATAGATCAAGACTTGAGATATTTACAAAGCACAATATCTTTGGCCGGAACTGATTGATCGTGTAATGACTAAGTGAACCCATCTCCAATGTGCGTCGGTAGGACATTGACTCTATATGGAATACCCCTGGACAACGGAAGCCGATCACAATAGATTCTGGACCGATGCTCCTTCAGGAATGCTGTCCCTGATGTGTGTTGATGGATGTTGCCGTTCTCAAAGGTGTGAGATGAGGCCTAGCTACGCTAGAAGACCAATGTGCATCGGTATATTGTGCCCATGCGGGCAGTAATCGAGTTGAAACGTGTGTTTGATTGAAATTGAAACGCCGAATTATGGGACAAAATTATGTGGCATGTGATTTGGCCTTATAATCGAGACCCTTGCGATTGTATTAATTGATTGATTGATTTATTGATAGTATTGATTGAATTGATGGATTAATTGATCGATGGATCAATCGTATGGATTGAATTGAAATTGATCGATCGATTGATTGAGTATATGAATTGTGTTAACATGCAGGAGGGAATTGAGGCGAGGTAAGTCCTCTGTCTTGTGTGCATAGACTAGCTCTAGGCGTATTTCCTTCCTACTCAAAGTTTAAGGGGTGAAGTTACTGAGACATTGTCTCACCCCATCATGGGCTCAATTCTTTTTAGGTCCTTAGATGACAACCCCGCTAGTTCGTTATGGTCAGCCTCAAAGAGTTATCGAGCTAGTTACTGATTTCCCTGTTCCCAGAGGCCATAGGGTGTAGGTCTACGAACTCGTAGTGACCACTATCTAGGTCAATGAGGGCCTACCTGAGAAGGTACCTCATCGATTCAATGCATGGTTTCGCCGCGAGCTCAATGGACACAGAGTTAGTCCCCTCAAGGGTTTTGAGGTCCCAGCTGCGATAGTAAACGCCGCTTTTGGCGAAGGTATAGCTGACCATCCTGATGGTGCTATGGTGGACCTAGCACCCCGGAGCCTGTGGAGTCCGAAGGGTTGGTGAACGTGTCCAACTAGGGGGTTGCAGGACAATTTCCTTTTGAGGATTGATCTTTTTGGTAGATAGATTAGTTATGTATATAAACCTAGTTTGTGTATAAAAGCGTGCTTTAGGTTGTGGATTTATTATCTTGTTTTTCTATCCCATGTTATTTGATGTCAAATGTTTTGTTTCGCTTCCGCATGTGCAATAAAATGAATGTGTTGGCGACGCATCCTGGAACGTCACAAATTTATCGACCACCGAGAGATGTGTGCATGCTCGGAGCTCCGGGGCATGACACAAGGCATCACTGCTAATGCTATGTGGCGACAAGCGCTTTTTCCTCTTTAAATACATACATAAATGCATCACACAAGTTGGTTCTCTTAGCCGACACCTATATGACCTGAAGGCATGCTCATTCATTCATGTGTGTCATGAGTTTCTTATATTTCACTAGTAAATATCTCAGGAACGATCTTTGATCCGTAACTTGAATCAATCACTTAGTGTCAATCCCCACACTGAACAAGGCTCAAAAACAGTTTGCCTCAATACCGATCCAAGACCTTGGGGCTTGGGTACACCTCACTTTAGTAATGATTCCAAGCTTGACGGACCTTAGCTCCGACCTAATGTGAATACACATGCATCGAGAATAACCCTCGGCTCACGGTTTCATTCAACACCAAGCACAAAGTCCTCGCACCCATTTGGACTATGGAAAAATCAGCATGCTTTGTGCCTTACCAAGATCTCGTGGATTTGGGTGATCCCCATACCGATCAAGGCATAAGATTGACATGCCTCAATGTCGACTTAAGACCTTGCGGCCTTAGGTAATTCCCACACCAAGCGAGACTTGGACCCAACGTCCTATTTATGCTGAAACCAATGCTTTATGGCTTGGGCAACTCTGTCTTACGCTGAACTCAATCCAAACGAACCTCGACTCCATTCTGGACATGAACAACTCAAGCACATGTTCAAGCATAAAGATGAGCAAAACCATACGAAAAATCCAACATCCTACCCATGGCTTGACGGATGAACACCTAACTAGACTTGACAATGAAGACTACCGCCCTAGAGGAGACATAGGAATCTTACTTACCTTGGCAAACCTCCAAGACCAACTTATTGATCTTGATGGATTGAGAATGCAAGGTCGAGAGAAAGGAGAAGGAGGAGGAGAAAATGGATCGAGCCAAGCAATCCATTCCAAATTCTCCAAGTAGCCCGCCTAGAATACTTAGGTAGCAAGCCTAAGTTGCTAGATGTCATGCCTAGGATCCTAAGAGGACACTTGCCATCTTTTTATTGGACCCCCTATTCGCTTGCTTTCCAAGGCTCGACTTAGGCTCATGATGTGCCTATGGTCCTAAGGGACACATAAGCCCCTTTGATGCCTAATGTCCTCTCTTGATTGATTGGCCTTTACCTTGTTCACCAAAGCTATCCTTTAGGCTCATCATAACCCAATATTCTGGAGGACACCTAAGCATGAATTATTAACTTCTTCTCTGAGGCTAATCTCAAGCCATCATTACCAAGCCAAATGGTCTAGTCTAATTTTTCCAAGTGTGCTACCTAAAGTCCTTAGTTGGCAAGCCTACTTTGCCTCTTGATTACATCTAAAAAGTGAGTTGGCATGGCTAAAGGTTTCACTTGGCAACCTAGTCCTTAGGCATCATCAATGACGACGTACCTTTCGCTCTCCCATTGATCCACCTATACTCCGCATTAGTGAGCATTTAATGACGTTTGATGATAATGGTAATATAGTTGCCAACTTGGCAATTCTAGAACATTCGGTCATTAATGAGGGCTCATGTATTGCTTTTTAATTGGTCCACTTGTATGCCACCTTTTTTCTAGAATTTTGAAAGATATTTTGGCCACCATTATGACTTTTGACTATTCAAAAAACAACTCACCGATTCGTTTAATGAGGGGTTTCTAGAAATTTCCTCATTTTGTCTTTTTCTTCATTAATAAGGCAGTCTAGAGAATTCCATCACCCAAGTTGGTTCCAAAGCTAGAGAAAGGATTATTAGGTACACCTCAAAAAATCGAATCACTTACACCCGAGATTTGGCCAATACGTCCCATATTCGCCCAAACTCTTCCTTTGGACGGTCGGTTGGCCAATAGGGTAAATTGTCCTTAGATCGATTTGAGACCAATCCTAAGGCTACCCATGGACATTAATTAGCAACGGAATAGCCGGGTCTATCCCTGGGCTCATTCCGGTTGACACCCAATCCACCGATAGGGTTCATGGTTGGTGCATTACCAATCCATGATTGGACATCACCAATTCGAAATTCCATTCCAATCACAAAAAATTAAATAAGGAATGATGCATTTTTTTTTCGGAAAACGATCGCATTTGATCAATTCGGATCATTCGTGTATCGGTGCATAACCAACCGGAATCATCCACGACCAAAAACTATGACCAGTTGGATCGATCCATAACCATCCACCAATCTAAAATCATCCCGTGACCAATTCTCGTGATCAAAATGTCATCTTATGAGCTAGTAATCCTATCCCATTGATATGGTCGGTAGAAATTCACAATCGACACATTGACCAATTCGTGATCGATCGATCGGTTGGTTAGTCAATAGGACCGTGACCAATCCGTGATTCCTTGCTGATCGAACCGATCGATCCATGGCCAATGGCCCATGATCGATCCTTTTTGACCTTTTGGACCTTATGGTCAAAATCGATCTTTACGAGTCCAAAATCGGTCAAGAATCTGTGACACCCTCGATCATATCCTGATTTTTAGAATAGGATTTCAACGGCGTCAAATCTTCAAAGTAGGAAGTCAGGTGCAAGCTCCCCATTGAGCATATCCAGGAGATCACGAAATATCCGATTGAGGGAACCAATGCCCAATACGAGTGCTACGTTACTACGTTATGGGTAGATGAGGAGCTTCTAAACTTGGTGGCTCACCATTGTACGGTGTGGTATTTTTAGGTTGGGGACAACGTCCATGGTCCCATTCGTGGTTTTGATGGATCTTCGAGTGCAGGATCCAAGGGTATTAGCTGGGATGCTATGGACTTTGATGTGCCTGATAGGGCTATGTCTAACCTAGAGATTGACCCTAACATGATTGTCAAGCCGAAGTCCTAGTTTATGGAGACCATAGAGAATTAGGTGGTAGTAGGAGTACAACATTTTTTTGGAAGTCGCTCTCATGGTACTAGAAGTACTAGGCTTACACCGGGACCCTCTTGAAAAAGGTCTAACCATACTTTTTGGTTGTATATGAAGTAGCGTAGCCTGTGATGTTGAAGCATGTATGCTTGCTTTAGAAGTAAATGATTTGTATGGTGTGATGACTTTGATTATGCATATGTATATATGAGTCCGGTTTAAACTATCCTTATTTGTTGGTTGGGTGATTTGTTTATACTTCCACTTGCTTATATAATCGATGATACAAATGAGTCGGCGATGCCTCTTGAGACGTTCCAATTGAATGATCTAAGTGAAATGAAGGATGTTGCGCATTCAAAGTGGGTCGGGGGATGATAGAATTGGTCAAACTAGCCCGACTGATCCAACTAATCACCTACGAGGCAAGTTAGTTCGGCCACTTGTGGCCTTGCCAATTGATTCCAGATCACTGGTGACCGCCCGCTGGATCCTTGTCACATGTATTTCATCCTCACATCCTCATATTTCTAAAATTTTGCAAAATAACCCATGAATTTCGTGAATTTTTTATTTTGCCCTTAATTAGGCCCCAATTCCGGTTTTCGTTTTAACTCCCAATTTTGCGAATCAAAGTCATCCGACTGATCATAGGACACATTCTAAGTGAGATTAGTCTATAATGAGCTTAGTTTATCATTATATCAAAATTTTGACTGTCAGATTGAATCGCAAGTCAAGATTTGGCAATTAGGCAAAGGAATAAAAGGATTTTCCCTCCAAAATCAAAGGGGCCCTCATTTTAGTCAAAAATCAAGATCTACATTTTTTCTCTCTCTCCATTTTTTTCTCTCCTTCTCCCACCACTCTCTCTCTCTCTTCTCTCTCTCGCACGCCCAACGCCCTCAGTGCCTCTCTCCTTTGTCACACCGGCCGCCCGTCACTAAAGCCCCCGTTGGTGCTACCTTGCTATTTGAGTCCTCTATCAACCTCCTTCCTATCAAGTCATTGTCACTCAATGACCAAAAGTTTGGCTGACGGTCCCGATCGGCGCTCTTCCTCATTAGTCTTAAAGACCGACGTATATGCCAATGCTTCCTCCAACGTCTTTTCTGGCTCTATTCAGTAGCCGGCAGTCTCATTTGATCCCCAACCATTTCAGTTAGCTCCATCATGGAATCCTCATAGTAACGGTGACTAGTATCAGCCAATTAGTCATCAGAAGCTCTCTAATTAGGCCGATCTTCAATCAATGTCCAAGAATCGATCTGGTTTGGGCCGATCTTGTACAGTAGCTGAACCAGCAATTACTGGTGGTTTTTGGAGCCTTCGATCACCGCCGATCGGTCATTAAGAAAGTCATTGACCTTGCTATGGTTGGGGATAGGTGGATCGGTCACCGGAGCATCTTCGATAGCCTCTCTTTCAACCAGCATTCAAGGCCGGTCCATTTTGGACCGACTCTGTTTAGTTGCTGAACTGGCAATCCAATCGCCCCAATCTGGCCCTTTCATGATCCAATTCAATCCTCTGGTGTCCCTTGAGGTTCCAATCGTGCTTCGGCAACTTGCATTTTGTCCCATTGTGTCAAAAGTGCAACAAAAATTAGAAAGGTAATCCTCCTAATCTCGAATCCAATGAAACAAAATTGGATTAACTAATCGAGGCTAGGATTCAAATATAGGTTTTCATATTATGCTTAGATATGAGATTTATGATGTCATAAGATGATTTGCAATGAGTTGATGATCATTGATGACGAACTTAAAGTTGATTGAGATTGATTTGCCTTGATCCACAATTCCGTACACTTGAGATGTGACTTTCTATTATGGCTGAAACAAGTGATAGATAAGGTTTTCTAGCCTCAAACACTTCTAGGCATGAAAAATAGACTTCTCATGCTTCAATTTAATAGGTTGCATGCCCCAAGTGAACGTCGTTTGGTCATCGAAAACCACCTCCAAAATATGTTGATTCTACAATAGTTTTTAGGTTGATTTGTGGTTCCCACTTGCTGCGATTTTCCATTTTGTTATTTTTGCAATGATCTTTTATTTGAATCTTAGAAAAACTTTCTTCACAAGATTTGCACTAAATTTTGTTATTTATAACATATCTTTTTTTTTAAAATATTTTTTCAAGTTTTTTTGGTTAGGTAAAATCATCAAAAATTGTCCCTAGGTCAGTGTGCCCTATACTAGGTCCAACTTCTGTTTACTTGAAATTAAGGTTTTAGATGAGTCCATTTAACTTGGCATCCTCATGAGATTCGTATTACAAGTGTTCTAACAAGGTATGATTTGTGTGAATTGAGCATCATTTTCCATGTTAATCACATGTGCAAATGTGTTTAGGTGCTGCTGTGATTAGTGCATTCCAAAACATGACTCTGTGTTGGCATTTTCATGTAGGCTTATGTGAGCAGATTAAGACTAGAAATCTTCATAAAAATGATTGTCACATCGCATTCTACATATACAATTTTTCTTAAGATTTTTTTCACATCATTAGATCCTCTATAATTAACCATGTTCCTTGATGGTCATGTTGAGTTAGGGACTTATCACAAGCCTACCAAAACTCATTTGTTTGGGCCCCTTAAGGGCTAAATCATACCTTGATATCTTTCTTGACATTTGAAGCATGTGTTATAGCTTCGCATCGATATATGACAAGTTACATTTGAACCTTGTCTGATAAGTGAACATTGTGCATCAATTTAGCCATTTGTAATTGAAATTTCTCAAGCATGTCACTCTTAGTTCTAAGTCACTTTACAATGTTAATCACTTGTGTGACTTATTTGCACTTCGACTTAGGGTTAAATGTTTTACCCAAACTCTTGACACATTCAATCTATTGTCGTGTGCGAGTTTCATGCTTTTTATATATTGTCTTTGTGATCTTATAGACTACTAAACATGCATCATGTTCTGGTTTGTGCATGGCTAATTTGCATGTCTTCATGAACATCATTTTTTGACCATCAATTTGACCTCGATTGGACTCGAATCCTCTTAGAAAGTCTTAGGACTCGTCTTAATCTTTCCACCACTGATTTTGTGTGATTTGCATGTCGTTTGTCCCATTTTCCATTTTTGTCAATTTAGGTTAGAAATCTGACTTATGTAAAATTTCAAACCCCTGTTTTACCCCTGTAAAGTTTGACTTTTGTTATTTTGTTTAACTTTTTTGTTTGAGATTCTTAGGTCTAACCCTCAGCAAACTTTGTTCGTCACTTTTTTGACTACGTTGTGGTCAAATTTCTTATTTTTTAGACATTGTTTACTAGGTCAAATCTCTGTTGTTATGTCATATTATGTTGTTTTGCTAATTTTCTGATGCAATGTTGCACGTTATTGAATTTTCATTAATTCCTATGTTGCTCTTTTTAGGAAAATTTCTTCAGGAAAGTTATTCCTTATGGTGTTCTTTATGCTGTGTAATTTTCTTGGGACAATTTGTTCATGGCTTCCCTTGCAATTGTGTTGATCTTTTTTGCCATGTTCTGTGATATTTTGTTGCAATTATTTGCAGTGTTTTTCTTTTAGAATTTTTTAGGACAACTTGCGTGCTGAATTAGGATTCATCATTTTCATGAAATCTATTCCAAATTCTTCATTCTTCATCTTTTAAAATTTTTGAAAATTAAAAAGGTCTTTTAGTGACAATTTTTTTGGATTCAAGGTGAAACTTTAGTTTTGCATAAAAAAGTGGCTTGGGTACATGCGATGCTTCCAACATTATTTGTTTAGCATCTTTTAGACTTCTAATTTGAGGTTGATCTCGTTTAAGCTTGGGTCGTGTTTAAAATACCCGTGACATCTGTTAGTAGTATGATATGCGCCCCAGATTAGCCTTGGCAATTAAATGCGCTCCATAGTCTTGATAGAATCATATCTCACTTACAATACCTTCATTATGATTTGACATTGGATTTGTCTAGGTTTGAACCATATTTAAAATGCTTGCAACATCCATTAATAGTGCATGATATGTGCCCCGGATAAACTCTAGCAATTAAATGCATTCCATAGCCAAGACATACTTATGTTGAAATGTCCCATTCCTTTCTTGATGTTTTAAACACATCCCAACTTTTTGAAGCATCACATGAACCATATATGCTTAACATCATTTCATTATCTCAACTGAATAAGTGATCCAATGTTGGCTCACTTGCATTGTTTGATTGTTTGAGAAATAAGACTAAAGGGCTTGCCTGCATGTTTATTTCTTGCAATGCATGTGCTTTTTAGATGAATGCTTAAGTACAATGTATGAGTCCATGGGTAGACCTTGGGATTTACTTAGAACATGTCCTTTATAAGCGTTAGTTGCCATGTGAGAATACAAATGATGGCCAATGGCTATAAGCCATAAAAAATGAATTGGGATAGGTGTCTAGAGGGATCAATGCATGAATAGCAAAGGCCAATCCCGAGGCCCAATTTGTTCACTTTTGCACATGATTTCAATCATTTGATTGTTTTTTATTATCTTGTACTTATGACTATTTTTGCCATAAATGATTATTTCTTTCCTATTGCATGTGCCTAACCCTAGTTTTAGATTAGGATTAGATTAGGTCCTTGGAGATGGAAATCCTTCAAGACATGAAGACAATGGAAGGTCGATGTCCTACCTTACCACATTTTTTTTATCATTTTTCCCTGTTATATGTTTCGGGTTATTTCATAATGTATAAACACTCGACAAAGTGCATGTTTTATTTCTTCTATTTTATTTTTGTTCATCATTTAGGGTTACATGTTAGATTTACCGTTTTCCTAAACTGTTCACTTAATTGTTTATTTCCTACCTTATCTTTAAATTTCAATTGTGTATTTTCTTTTCTTTTTCTTAGAAATAGAATTACATGAAAACAACGGATTCATGCATGATCATTTAGTTAGTGTTATTGACCCGTAAAAGTAGAAAAGAAATGTATGGACACCTTAAGGAACATGACATACTATTAGGTACCAAAATGGCGCTAATAAAAATATTAGCATAATTTAAGTTCTCAAATCTAGAATCTCTAGTTGCATAGAAATCGAGGGACTACTCCTGATCCTTGATTGGGTTTTCTAGCCAACCCCTAAAAATAAGGCTAGTGACGACTCTTGTCTTTATTAGGTTGTTCTAAATAACTAGATAACAAAATAAATCCGTTGCAGGGATATGGGTCTTGACGAGACTCACCATGGTTTAGCATACCCACTATGGAAAGCTTATAATGGATGAAATAATGCCATCCATGGGAGTGACTATTATTGGGAGGGCTACTATGGTAAAGGCACCCCAAAATCCGTCACCCACACTCGACTTCCTCCTTCAAGGTGTCGTCCGTGTGGGCCCGGATCACGACACCTTCTACTATTATGCGAGGCACGAACTTGGGAAAACTTGCGAACATGAATGAGCGAACTCACAATTGTTTGTCCCGAAAGACAACATGATGACGTCTTTTGGAACGCAAACCGTGAGGAAACTCTCATGGTCAAGTATCCCTAAACCCAACCTCTTTCCCGACAAAAGGCCAGGTAACGATATTTTTGAATTTTATTTAATTAATATTTATATTAAAATTCAAATAAGAGGCAAAACCTATTTATATTTATAATATATATTTAGAAAAAAGATAATAGAACAGCGAGGGCTGCGCAAGCCCTCACCGCCACCTTGCCACCATCACTGCCCTTCTCTACGGTAGTGAGGGATGAGCCCTCACCTTCTACCTCATCCTTTTTTTATTATAAATATTTTAATTTAATTAATATTTAGAGGCAAAACAACATCGTTTTAGCTCTTTTTTGTTGATTCAACTCTCTGACAAGTCTCATAGGTGAGTTATATTATTAAAAAAATTGCCACGTAAGATTTCTATTTAGGATCGCCGAACTTGGCACTCAAGTACCCCAATTTTCGGAAAAAGTGATACTTAAGTGTACTTTTCATAATTTTTGGCACTTATGCTGTTCTTTTGCCCTTTAATATCAAACAATACCCCTTGTCCTTCTTTCCACAACATTTCAACAGTAAACGAGCAATGAATCAATACTCACTTTCCCAAAAATTTGAGAGAGAGACGTAAGAAGAAAAAGTAGAAAAAAGACCTTCAGACTTCATTGACCCGAACCCATCACAGGGAAAGTTACGGCATTACTTAACACTAACCAACACTTCAAATTTAATCGAGTTATACAGCACCTACCATGAAAAACGACGCGAAAATTATTTCAAACATGGAAGAGAAGAAAGTAAAAGGAGAGAGAAAGAGAAGGTTGAAAATGAAAGAAAGTGGGAAGGTGGGATCCACAGTGGGAAAATGGTCACAATATTTGAAGCATTTTAGCCAAATTAGGAAGGGAAAAAGGGTGGCCCATCTTAAATTGGTAAAATCTTAGTAAGCTCTAAAGTGAAATGAAAAATAATTTTGAATCTCACGGTTATACAATTCAAAACTCAATGGAATGGTTTTTCATGGCGTCAGGTATTAAATCCATCGAAATGCATGAAAATCCATGCAATGTTACCATTTTCTGATCCTATGTTATGTTTAGTCCAAAAAAAGGATACTTGAGCCAAATCAAATGAGAAAACCATAACTGAGGAGAAAGAAAAGGCAATGTGTACAATAAAAAAGGATAACTTGTTGATTTTTGTAAGATTAGGTCCTAGATATAATCTTAATGATCTAGCAGTGAACAACAATCATCAAATCCATTTGAAGAAGCCTATTATGAACAAGGAGCTTGATGCTGATGTGGAGATGATGAAATGTGTCCCAAACGTAGGCTATATACTTTGATTTGTATGTTGAATATAATATATTTTGCACATTTAATTTTTATTAGTTTGTCTTTATAGTATGCTATTTTTCACATAAATGTATGGCCAACAGAACTTTAAAATAGTTGGTTTGCGTAATATAATCACTTACCTGGTCAGTATACTTATTTGCTATGTACAGTGCTTATTGTGTTATTCATGATGCATGTACCATTTATAATCATAGAGCGACATATTTCTAGCTTATGATTTATGATTCGTGCGATTTTATCCACTTATAGTCCAATCTTGCAATTTGATTACGCCCCTCAACAATTTTAATCTAAAATGCGATTTTAACAAGGCCGCTACACCCGTCAAAAGTCCCCCAGCCGATGTGGTAAGGCACTCATATGTTAGGACCATGTTTTTTCTCTTTTCTTTATTATTAAAGGGCATGGACGTGGAGGGAATTGTTACATAATGATTTATGAAGCATCCTGGAAACCTCACAAATCAACTAAGTCCAGATTTTTAACCTATGCAGATGACCCTATCTTGGAACAGTTTGCACATAGTTAGTAGGATCAAAGAGTTGTCAAATAGGTGGGCCGAATCAAGTTTGAGTCGGATCGAAAGTGGTTTAATACAAATTGACTCATTTATATGCAGTACAAATTCAATGACTCATACCCGATCCAACTCATGCCTAACTCATACTCGACCTAATCCACATTACTAAAATACATAGATGTTTAAAATCAAGAACTTTTAGGCTATGTGTGTAGTAGCAATGTACATATATATATATAGCTTTATAAGGTTCAAAATAAAAAATTTGACTTGTTTGTGAACTTTTCTTTATCGGAAATATTTTGAGTTTCACAATGAGGTATCTAATGTCTCTTAACATATATAAAGTCAAGAAATATTGACAAGTAAAATCATATACTAATTTTTATGATTTCTAAAGGTTGAATGATCATAAATTTTTTACTATTTCTCAAAATTCACAGAAAGAAGAAGACCATAAATAGAAGCTAAAACTAGAAAATAAGTTGTCCCCATCCAAAAACTCCCAACTTGAACCTGAGAAGAGATACCACAAGTGGGTTGAGCTTTAGACCCATCAAAAACCTACATTTGGTTGGATTTTTATTACTCAAAACCATAACAATCCATTTATTAATATTTAGCTAACCCATATATAACCCAACCCATCATATATGTGTTAATAAATGGGTCTTCAACTCATTTTGACCCTCGAGTAAAATTCGAACAAGGGACCTCCGGTTCCCTAGTTGGAAATCACTTGACCTGTAACCAACCATACTAACCCCTAACAGGTCATACCGAGAAACTTGTCCAATACTAATTAATATTTCCAATTAAACATCTCTTATTTTATTTCGTAATCATTTGTATACCAAAGATAATCCACATTTTCACACAACTCTCATTGGGAATATAGGGTGTTGCTGCGCTTTTTCTGCTGTGGCAGCTAGGGAAGGCATTACCCAACTCACAACAGGAAATCTTATCTCTTTGTCTGAGCACAGCCACGCGACCAAATTTAGCTGTGCTTACCAAGCAGGCAGCCGGCGGCACTTGCAATGCGCCTAATGAGGCCTCTCGTGCCGTGACAATCAGCAGATACAAAGATGTCCCTCCCAACAGCGAGTCTACCCTTATGCAGTTAGTGGCTCCTCCAACCAGTCTCCGTCGACATCGATGCGGGCAAGCCTGCTCTCAACTTTTACTCGAGCAGTGTCTTCACCAGAGACTGTAGAACCAATTAGGACAAGAGGCCTCATTAGGCAATGGTCGGGTACGGTATTAACGACGATGGAATTAGGTATTGATTATTTAAGAATTCATGGGCTGCCTGATGGGGCGAGCAGGGATTGCTAGGATGCACAGAGGTGGATTACAGGGAAGGTCTTTGCAGCGTCGCCACAAAATTGTTTCCTGTCCAACTACATGATTTGTATTGATCTATTAGCTCGGATCATGGTGGTAACATGTGCATAATGGCGTTTGTGAACTTCTATTAGAAAGTTTTGACACCGGACGACGAATCACCCGCTGCATATGTATCGTTTCGCTTCTCACAGCACCATACAATTTATACCAACCAATAACCATAACCACCGTATAAGACAATTCCCCAAACTCGCATATAGAGATAGCAAATGGACCGTTCCAGCGCAGGGCAGCATAGCTCGGCACGCAACGGGCCGTACCGGCACGGCCGTATGCTTCAAGCAATCATCTCACCACTGACCCTCCCACCCATCGTTTTAGGCCCACAAAGGCCCTCAAGCAAACCCCGCGGATAATCATAATGAGCTGGTCAAAAAAGAAAAAAGTGGAAAACGATGACGTCACCACCCCCACAAAAGTCTAAGATTGTAGCAATTATCTTTAGGACTTTTGCCCTCCCACCCCACTTCAAAAATTCAAGAATTTCAAATGGGGGATGGAAAGGTGAGATGACGTTAAAGTCAAATTGGCAAACTCCTTTTCCACCCAATTCGTCTGTCGTGTCCAACATCCATAGCCTTGTGCGTTGTCCAACGTTAGTCTTCCCACCTTTTTTTCTCGTGCAATATAACCGAATCTGATTGCACCGCCCTTTTCCTCCCCATTTTATAATTTTTTTTTTCTTTGGTATTCTTTATTTTTCCTTTTTCCTGCCTAATGATGGCTCATACCTAGTGGATAATCTAAAGAAAAATCTAGGAAGATAAGTAGGACTGAATAGTCTTTCAACCATATATAGACATCAACGTCTGTGCGGAAGCAGTGTTTCCACCCAAAGATAAAGAGAGGTTATTTGATTCAAACATCAATTTTTCTCCAATCGGGTACACAAAAAGTCAACAACTGACCCAAAATTTGTTAGTTGGTCAAAGACACCAATTACTTGCTACCAATACCAGAATGAAATGTGGTAACCAGCAACTCATGATGATCCTTTGGAAAGATGAGTCTAACCTTATTCAAACCCGGCTGACATTCATTGAGCACTTGATGGGCACATTCTCTTACCATTCCACCACTTTGTCCTCCCAAACTTGAAGACTGAGGCATCTAGAGGAACCAGAATCTTGATATGATGTACATAGGTAGGCATTACTTGTTCAATGACCATAACCGAGAGAACAAGAAACCCTGTTCGGCCTAGAAAGGGCAGCAACGGAAATTTACACAAGCATGGACTGATCCATAAAGTTTAGACAAGCATAATTAAAATTATTCTTCTTTTTTCCCATGAATTCGAGCGAAGCTGCAGCAAAGAGGTGGCAAAATTTCCAGTTTTACTTTTCCAATGGTATGAACTAAGAATTTGAATTCCCTCTCCTAGTTTTCCTTCCTACCTCAATGTTCTTTATCTTGTGTCGATCAGCAAAGAAAATAATCACCCAAGGAAACTTCACAAAACCATAGGAAAACTAAAACTAAGCAAGTATTACTTGCATCATCTAAAGCCATAGACGAAAAGGATGCACTACACAATTGGACCCTCCCAAGAAGCCACATATTCCACCTCAATACAAACTGCATCTATGAACTGGTATGAAGCATCCAACCCAGAGCCAACAGAGCATAGCCATTTTTGCTTACCCTTGGAGAACATGAAACTGTTACTTTAATTACCAGAAAAAGTTCTTACAAGCAACAAAAAGATCCCCATTTCCCGACTTTTTCTTGCTCAAGGCTGAGATTAAATCCCACCTAACAGTAACCAAAAGGCATTAACTTTTCCTTTTTTCAGCCAATAACTGCTCCATCTATACCCCATGCTTCAGGCCATGAAAAATATGTACAGGAGCAGTTCAAGCCAATTAATAAAACCTAAGACGCTGAAGACTCAGGGCTCGAAAAAGCGATCTACAAGAAGCATTCCACGATTTTCATGTATTGGCAGATTGTGATGGCACCCGGGGGTGGTTATGGTCACCTTCGTAGGTGACAATGAGCATAGACGGGTCCTCCAAGCACCTTTCCACATGCTTCCTTGCAGGACAACCTCTCATGCTGCTACATTTGTAGTATCCCCTGCAATACGAAATAGAAGATTAGAAGGAGCTCTTAACACGACCTCCCTACTTCAGAAGCCAAAGCAGAGAGCCTCAATTATCAAATTAATCACAGTTGCTAACTTATAAGAGAAACTCAGAGCACCTTCAAAGTCCTAGATACAAATTTAGCAGCCGAATAATGAGATGTTAATCTTGTTCCTTTTAAGAATGACAACTCTACTAGAGCACCATATCTCCAAATGAAAACCGTCTACTCTTTTGTTCTAGGGATTCAGGGAGTCCTAAAAGCAGACCAATGAAACTGCAATAGGTTACAACACCACAACCAAACCCTACTCCAATTGGCCCAAAGTTCTTCCACCATTCATTAGCCAAGATAAACGGAATGTCAATCACAGAATCAGATAACCACAGTTGAAAGCAAATTAAGGAAATATAAGTCAACTTGCAAGTAGCTCGCATATGATAAAGCAGAGGCAATCATACCTAGGATGAGGAGAACCCTTGATTGGCTTCTGCCCGTACTTCCTCCACGAATAATCATCGGGAGGAATATCCGCAAGCTTGTTGCTTATAGCAGGTACCCTAATCGACCTCTTCACCCTATGTTTCCTGCAACAAGGTATAAATGGATAAGCAAAGAGACTGTGGCCAATGGATCTACAAACAACAAAGCAAGTGACTATATTGCACGATGAATTATTCAAGCAAAAGCTGACCTCTTCTTAGAGCAATGACATCTACTACTGCTACCGCATTTCATGCTCCCATCCTCCCCTCTGCCAGAGCACTTCCTCTTATGCTGCGAGTTCTGATCAGATGAGCGAGCTGCCCCAATCAAATGGAAAGCATTCGCGTCCAAGTTAGCCACGCTCCCATCTATACTCAGTGAAGAAATGAAAGACCTCGTAGACGACATGGTGGGCGTGCAGCTAGAGCTATCGAAATTCAAGCTTATGCCACTATTGCTCCTATGGTACATCATCTCAGCTTGGTGTTTCATTTGTTGCTGGAACTGTAACTGCTGCTGCTGCTGCTGCTGCTGCTGCTGGAGAAAGTGATAGTGTGCTGGTGGCGCTTGCTGGGCTAAATGAAGAGCGCTTTTGCCATTGGAGCTCAACTCCAAGTTCGGGTTACCTAAAGAAAGAGAGGCTTTGTGATGTGTATTGAGTTCCTGAATTGCATTTTCAGGGTAATTAGGAGGGAGGAGTTGGAGACTCTTTGAAGATTGGTCAGTTCTAACAATAGGGTTGTCCAAGAGGGCCTTTTGGGGCAAAGGGGTTGGGAGTTTCTTTAACTTCCTAACTCTAGCATGACCCAAGCAAGTATTGAGAAGAGAAACCACTCTCTTGAACCTGAATACAGCATCACCAGTCTCAAGCATCAGATTTCTACACTGAACCTGATCTTGCGGCTGCGACAAGAGGCTCAGAACCCTGTGGGAGCTCTCCACAGCTGCTCTGTTCGCTTCTTCAACCTCCTCCATCTCAAACCCGCCGCACAAAAAAACCCCTAATATACCAAAATTACAAGCTACACCAACCCGGAAACCACAGCATAATTTCCACACAGCTCTTAAGGAAAAAAGAAAAATCAACCCAAGATCTTGAACATAAAAAGACAGAGACCCACAAAGTCAAAGTCCAATTTCAGCGAGCTGAGGACCCAGATATAGACGATTTCTTGCGAAAATTCGAAAACAAAGAAGGCCCTTTTTTCCCAGAAATGGAGACGACCCAGTAGATCATGTCGAGCTGGGCATAGCTATCTTGGAGAAAAGGAAACAGACCTCATCCAGGCACGGAATCACCACACCCATCTCTCATCAGATCAAACCTGCTAGTTATTTAAGGCAAGAAAACCACCCAAGAAGAGGCATTTTTTTTTCTGGGTTGGGCACCCGGTTCTTAAATCAAACCCTAAGAGTCTTCATCCACACTCAAGAGGCAGAACAAGAAGGAACAACAAGAAGAAGAAGGGGGAGGGGGGGGGGTGTGAAAGAGAAGACTTTTTTTCGCTTCCAACGCCTGAGAAATTCACACGCCCGCAAGAATATTAAACAAAGCTCCCCCTCCTATTCCTGTTCCTCCTCCTTCCCCCTTCGCTTTTCTTTTCCTCCCTTTCTCTCTCTCTCCCTCTCTCTCTCTCTCTCGTCCCTACAACATTTTCCTTACAAAGCTCTTTTTTTTTCTCTAGAGAGAGCATGGAAATTGAAGGATTTAACAAAATGAGTGAAGAAAGAGAGGGTGGCATTTAAATAAGCTGAAGATCAGAGAGAGCGAGATGAAACTGCCATCTCTGTAACAGGAGGAAATTGAAGGCGGGGCCCACCATACGACCTTTGCTTTTCCATTTCTTCTCTCTCTCTCTCTTCTTCTTTTTTTTCTTATTTTCCTGCCTTTTATTTTCTCTTTTTTGCCTCTCCTCCCCCTCCTGAATTTACTTGCTTTTCCAATGGAATTATTGTCTTGTCTGCATTTAATGGGACTGCCCCATTTTTCTAAAGCTTGAGTTCTACTGCTGTTGTAGTTGTGGACAGTGATTAATGCTCATGGTCTTTTCATCTTTTTTCCATTTATTGGGTCCTAAAAACTGCAAATTTCGGTTGTTGAATTAGCTCTTTTGCTCCTAGAGATTGGACCACTCCTGTGTTTCTCATATCTGGTTGAACTACTCGCAAAGCTGCTTTTGGCACCAATGGCTCCTCTCCTTGCAATGGATCTTTACTTTTGTACTTCTGCAACAAATTTGCCTCCTTTTCTTTCTGAATTGATACGAAAAAACCCAAAATTATGTCCATTATTACACAAATGCTCTATAATTTTTTTTGCACTAGAAACATCAAATTTGACCATTGTAACCAAAATAATCCAAACTTTTTCTGTATTACAAAAAAATTCCCAACTTATGCAAGTGTGATAAGTATACCCCAAATTGAATTGACAAATGGATATATTGCGTATGTTTGGATTTTTTTGTGACACTGAAAAATTTGAGAGTATTTATATTAGAGTGGGCAAATTTTAGTGTTTTTTGTGACGCAAAAAAAGGGTATAAGTAATTGTGTTATAGTAAGTATAATTTGGAGTTTTTTGTGGTATTTTTCCATTTTCTTTTACTAAGCAAAGCTTAAAAATTGAGAACCTAAAGCCATAATGTTGAGGATTTGAGTCACCCTTTGAGCATTTGATGAAGAAGTCAAGGGATTAATCTGAGTTGTTGATATTTAAATCACTAAAGAATAGATATCCATCGTTTTATTGAAATATATTCAATCTTTATTTGGTATGAAATTTTGTGTGCGAAACATTATAAAATGCACAATGATACAACATTTTTTAAGACAGTGGAATGGTCAAGGACTATGGAGAATCCCGTCAGTTACTACTCAATTCATGACAACATCTTGAGAAATATGATCACAAATTCAAATTTCAAACAAAGCAACTCTGATCATTTAGGGGAATATTTTTACCAAAATTCAAATTTCAAACAAAGCGACTCTAATCATAGTCTAGTGGACCAAATCAATAATAACTATTAATCGTACGGGTGTCACCAAATTAGCATCCCTCGTCGTATATATGGTTCATAAATCATGTCCAAGTAAGAAATTCTCACTTTAACACGAGTAATGATCCTTGATTGCTATGAGAAAGTGAGACTAATCATCATAATTAATGAGATCACTCGAGTGTTTAAGAGACTCCCAACTTAATTAATAAAAAATACTCTCATGAGTATCGTTAATGCTATTGATTGAGAAACTAAATAATAAATAAAAAAAAGGTCAAATTTCAAGATAGCAACTATTTGATTTTTTATGTGATCAATTTTTTTAAAAATTGAATATGCTAATGTTAAATAATTTGCTACTAGTTCTAAAAGTAACCTCCTTCATTAACATAACTGATTTCCTCACGCTATACTTGTGTGCGAACCCTGAAAATCCATAGTCAAAGATTTAACTAGCATCAAGTTCCCAAAAAAAAAAAAAAAAGGAATAACAAATCAACCATGCGAAAACCGTTGTGGGTCAAGATTATTTGCACAAATCAAAGGTTTGGACGTAGACTTGCAAGATGTCATATGAACCTCTCAATAATCAAAATCTCCACATCTGTTTTTTTCAATCATAGAAAGAGAATTACACTCAAAACTCTTTGAATATGAGATTTGTCATGATAAATCAATCACTATTATGAGCTTGGTTTGTACAACTGTCCTAGATCAATCCAAGCACCCTTAGAATGACTATTTATTGAGGCTAAAACAACTCTATTTTTTCCTTTTGGAGCACCTTCTTAATGATTCGTTAAGTATTTATTTAAGAGCACTAACAGATTTGAACACAAAAGGAAGCGCACTTATAACCAAAAATTATTAAATCGCATGCCCTAAAAAATTATTTACCCAGAATTAAAAAAAACGAAAAAAAAAAATTTGATGTCACAATTTAACAGGCACTCAAATGAGGCTTATTAATATTTTTTTAATAGTATGGTGATTATTGCAATTTGATTTTTATGTGATGCATGAAATTTAAATTTGCTTCAATTATATATATTGGGTGTAGAGTCCTTTCCCTTATAATCGTTTTTGCATTTTGGTTATTTTCGAGGGAAAAATCTAATATTCCGCTTTAATATTGCTTGATGCAAAAGTTGAGAATAGTTCCAAGTAAAGTTGTTTCCTTATCTCTTAGTTAATGATTAAGCGACTACTGATCATACTCAACAAGTCATGCTACACAAGAGTAAAATGTCACTTCAGCTTTCGCTCCTTCGTTCATGGAATATTTGAAGCAATGATTGGACTAAAATCCACTCAAAAAATTATATAGATAGAATTAGGACTTTAATAAAAAATTATAAAATTAAAATGGTCATATGAGATCGAACCGGCCTCGGCGAGCTTCGATCAACCCACTTCACCCGACGATAACAAGGGTGAATGCCCCTTGCTCGGCCCTAAATTTTACTTTATGTAATTCTGAAGATAATTAATTCCTACGTTTAATTTATGCAAAAAAGAAAATCTTTTCAAAAAGACACATAAATAAATGGATAGTGTGAGAAACTTTTTTTGTTTTTCCTGGGGGTGGGACTCGGGCAAAGACTTTTGTCAGTGGGACTCCGAGTTTTTCTTTTCTTTTTATTTTCTTTGTTAATTTGGAGCCTTTTTTATTTTTATTTTTTAAAAAATTTTAAACTCTTTTTTTTCTTTCACCGCTTTATTAGAAAGTCCGCCAGTGGCCGGACCCCACAAGGGGACGCCACCCGAGACACAGCTGAGCATGGATCCCATATAGCCGTTGCGGAAGGGCCAACCGCGTCCCGCCACGTGTCCGATCCTTCGCGGGGGGGCCAGACACGTGGACCGAGGCGTGCTCCTTTTGACCTGCCACCCGGAGGGCGGAGGCGCTGCCGTCCGCTATCGTGCGCCAGCGGAGGTAGGTTAAGATTCGGTGACTGGACAGGCGCGAGGGCCCCACCGCCGTTGACTCTTTCTCTATGCGTCGCGGGTATTGAGTGCACATCCCACCGTCAGTTCGATTTTATTTACTTTTTTTTTTTGCCTTTCTCGTACTTTGTGAAATTGGAAGATCTATTTGTTTATGCATGCTGGGAAAAGCGAATAAAAAGGGTAGGCTCATCCTTATAAAAATCGCTGACATTAGGTTTAATTTTAATTATACTTTAAATATCTTTTTTTTATATCTAAGAAACCTCATATATGGAAATGCAAGTAAATTCCAAGAATGCTACCGAAGGATCTATCACATCGACGTTACACTTAAGACACCAAGCACCTCCACTGAATTTCAAATCCCTCATCTCTGAGCAAGGATTAGCGGAGCTCTTATCTAGCGAAACTACCATAGCTAATGGTACTTTAAATATCTTTTTTTCTCATGAAAACTATCAATTTTCATTTGAATTACTAGTTTTTCCCGTTAACCCTACATCCAAAATTTCTCGTTAACAATTGAGAGATAAAAAAAACCCCTGAAGGCAAATTATTGGAGTGTACCAAGTGTGAGTTTTTTTGGCCCCGAGAGATGAGTGCAGAATTGAAGGTCTCCAAATGAGATGAAAGAGCAATTAAAGAAAGTCAATTCTAACTTTTTTTTTTAATCCAAATCTCATATCCAAGGATATGTTGTGTTGGATTGACGCGAAAATATCCGTAAGATTACTAAGGGTGAATTTGGACAAAAAGTTAACAAGGCATTAATATGACTCAAGTAAAAATTAGTGACTTCTTATAAGACAAAAAAAAAGTTTGACGTATAATTGATATTATACTTAAAGTTGGAGGTTTTTTATAAAATAAATAAAAGTTTAGTGCAAAATTGAGATTGGAGCTAAAATTGTAAATCTTTTAGAGTGTTAAGCCAAAAAAGTAGGGAGTGTTTTACTTTCCATTTTTTCACGATTTTGAAGTATATTAATTCTTAAATATAATTGGCAAATTACATATTTTACATACAAATATCTATACCCGTTAAAAGAGTCTCAAGACTTAAAAAAGAGTAGAAGTTAAAAGTAAAAATTACTTTCGACGAATCATGCATGGTGTGTTTCGATCTTGAGGACATAATTTTTTGCCGGCTTGTCGAACTGTTTTCCTTTTTGCCGGTCCATTATGTAATGTCAATTCACGCTCCTTATGTTTTACCAAAAATAAATAATATAAAAAATAATTTCTAAAAAATAATTGATTATATCACTTAAAATTATTAGTTAATGAAAAATTTCATTATCAACAAAAAAGTCATATATAATTTTTTTGTGAACAATAAAAATAATTTTTATTCATTTATTTTTGTAGATAATATAAGTGATTAGTTTTAAGAAAAAATATTTTTCAAATTATTTATTTATCGTGAAACAAACGCACTCTAGACTTAATCGACTTAATTTCTTACGTAGCAGTGGGTTTATTATCACATTTAGTTGGATTGATTTCAATTTCTTTACTTTTTCTTTTTGTCAAATCTTATGGCTGAGTCATTTAAACTTTTTTTAAAAGTGATATATTCAAAATTTCTATTAATATACAAAGGTCCCCACGTGCATTTGCCCACAATATCTGGATGTAAAAGAAAAAGGTACTTTTTACTTCTAAAATCTAAAAGAAAATGCATAAAATTACGTCGCACCATTTTTTTGATATTATCGTGCGGTCACACAACTTGGATATTTCTTACTTCACTTTGGTAAAATTTTATTTTCATAAAAATATATCAAATGGATCTCAATTTCAAGTTAATTCATTTGACCTAATATTATGCAAAATTTGGGTGAAGTACCAAAAAAATCCCTAAACTTATTATATTTTATCAATTTAGTCTCAAACTTATTGTATCGATATTAATTCAGTCACAAACCTTTTAATTGAACAAATTAAATCCTAAACCTTTGCATATGTGCTAATTGAGTCTATTCAACTAATTTTGGTAAAAAATCGCTGATATGGATACTAGTCTTAATTGATATGGTTGGTGTTGATGTGGACAAATTTTAACAATTTTAATTTTTTTAATTATTTTTTCCTTTAATTTGGCCGATGAGGGCCACCTCGCTCGCAGCTAGTGGGGCAATCATGGCCTCACCAATCACAAGCAAGGTGAGGAAGGCCCTTGCCCAAAGCCTTCAAGGCGACTTCCCCCACTGAATGAAAGGAAAAAAAAATACAAAAGAAAAGAAAAATAAATAAAAACATTCAATAAATTATTTTAAAAATGTTCACGTCAACACTAACCGTGCCACGTAAGATGGTTAGCATCAACGTCAGCGATATTTTATTAAAATTGGTCGATTTGACTCAATTGATACAACTCCAAAAAGTTTAAGACTAAATTTGTCTAATTAAAAGTTCTTTGGTACTTTCCCGTCCTAAATTTAATTAAAATACTAATCATATTAGTTTTGAATTGACTAACTAATGCATTAAGTTCTTTTTTGTTGTGTAATTGATCCACTTTGAAGATGAAAATGAAACCGATCAAACTATTGATATGATCCTGTTAATGAGTGACACATTAGCATAAGAGAGGTGGTGTATCGGAAAGGACACTCTTTATTTATTTAGGTATTTAACAAGTAGAAGTACTTGTTAACAATTTTTTTAAGGGCACATTTGTGAATGCTTCACAAAATAATTTTGGCCTCTCAAGTTTTGCAAGTGAAACTTATGGTGCCTGGTAAAAATTTTTAGACCACTTTCAATCAAAATTTGCCTTAGCAAAGTCTATAGTGGTAGGTACACACCTGGCCGTGGCTTTGGTACATTTAATGCAACTTCCATCCCTTAATTAAACTTTTTATCCTCACTTTACCTTTCAAAAATTCATAATTTCAAAATTACTTTCATCTTCTTTAATCTGCATTGGGATGTGTTGGCTGCAGCCCTACCACCCCCACGCCCGTTGAGTCCCCCCGTGGGGTGGTCGTATTGCTGGGGTTGCGTGGCCCAGGCGAGCCGACTCTCATGGTCCATGTACATAATTATAAAAGTTGGTCGATGATTGGGTGAATTGAAGATGATCAACCTCTTTATCCTGTTTATCGGACAAAACAAATATCTTATCCAAATCCCTTTTCCGCCTTTAATGGTAGGACAAAAGGAATAAGAAAAGAAAAAGAAAATTCAGGAAATGCAGAAAAAAAAGTGAAGGACTCTACTTGCTTTCATGTCGCGTGTGAAATTAAGGCTTTGCTTTTTGCTTTTTAATGACACAAAAGCAAGAGAAAAAGCAAAAGGAAAAGAGGTGCTGTGGGATCAGCGACGACTCTGTAGCGCTTGAGTCTCTAGCAAAAAAGAGCATGTCATCATTATCTTCTTTACTGGTGTGATGCCGTGATCTCTGATATAGGATATTTCAATCACTGGTTAAATCTCATATTATTTTTTTGAGTAATAAATTATTACTCATAGTGAACCATTTTATCAAAGTTAGGGATGTAGTAGCACATAAAGTTCCCTAAACTATTACAAATTGTTAAATCTAGTTGCTTTAACTTTTTTGTGGTACTTAGATTTGTAAACTTATATTTTTTGTTCAAGACGATCCTCCCGTTAGAATAGAAACAGAAATGATCACTATCGGGATAAATTGGTGCTTTCATGTAACTTTGTAACTTTCTTGTGCTTACTAGATAAAATTCTAGGAACTCAAAAAAAAAAAAAAAAAAAAAAAAAGGAAATCTTGAGATAGCAAGAGAGAGAGAAAAAAAAAAGTAAGGTGCAATAGAGGGTTTGGCGGCTCCATCAAGCCTTTACTGGCCGACATTTATAAGGGCTGGATTTGGACTAGTGTGGTGTGACCCAATCGAAGTTTGGCCTAGTGTCATGCAACCTGAGCCAAATTCGGTCTAGGATCATGCAAACCTCACTAAGCAACGGCTAAGGTCAAACAACCCCTAGCCATTGCTTGTTGGGTCTTGCAACCTAAGGTAATGCCTAGTTAGGGTCATGTTGTCTAATGAGGCTCGTATAACTCCATGTTAGATCTATTGGGGTTGCGAGACCTAAGTTGTTGAGTCGAGGTTAAGTAGTTGTTAACATCGCCTCCTTGTAGTTGTGGGACCCTCGACCGCTACTTGCTAGGGTTGTTCAGCCCAAGCGGCAATGTTGCCTTCTTCTCTTGTTGTCTTTTCTGTTTTGTTCTAAATATCATTTTTTTAAAAATATTTTTTAATAATTTTTATTTTATGATCTTGTTTTATTTTTATAATTTAAAAATTTTAAATACCATGTAGGATACCATATCAACATTTAAAAGTAACTTTATGACCACATCATTAATTTTGCCCATAAGTTTTTTCTCGGGAAGACTAACTTAGACGAAGTATATAACTTAGGGACCTATTGAACAAGAAAAAGTAAAGACTCTAGATTGAACAATTTACATTGGCTGAGGAACCTCTGGTGCCTTTATTCCTCAAAGATAAATCAATGAAGATAGGTTAAGTGAAATTGAGAACCATAGCGAATAATTATTATTGTGTGATATATATTAATGTGATATATTGGTTATTAAAGTTCTATTATTTGGTGCTTTTGTGTCTAACTTGGGTTCCTATACAAGGTGCAAGCTACTAATGTCTTCGAACATGCATTAAGAACTAAACTAAACGTTAGCAATTATCAATTTAGATGACTAAAAATATAAATGTGATTAATATGAATTTCGGACTCTTTATTGTGGCCAGAGAAAAAAGAGAGTCTGAAACCCTAATTGAAAAGCGTCAGTTTTTTTTTTTTTTTTTTTTTTTTTCCACATAAGATCTGTCAATCTAACGTGCAAAGGCCATGTTTGAGCTTTTAGGAGTCTCTTTTTGAAAAGAAGGTGGACAAAAGTGACGAACAAAAGGAAGAGGGGTATAAAAGAAAAAAGCAAAGCATGTTATGATTTGATACCTCGGGCACCAACAATTCTATATTAGGCGATGCGACCCGGATTTAACCTAGGGTTTTATCCTATTCAAATTGTTCCTAAAATGTTTGACAGATTCGAAATTCACATGCCTAAGATGGCATTTTCTAGTTAAAGAGAATATCTCGAGAATAAGCCGAGAGTTTTCCTACTTTTGTGTTGCGTAGATTCCTCGAGTTGTTGCTCTTCCGAGGCAGATGCCAACAAAATCCAAGTGGTTGTAGCGATGGTGGCCAAATGCAGCTCGAATATGTTCCCTCTCAAATTAGAAACTTGGCCATCCCCAGTCCGTTTCAATTCATTGGAAACTCAAGGAGATTTGACTTGGGCTGAGTCCAACATCGTGCCGCGTCGATCTTGATTGACTTGGGTGGAAAACATAGACTTGACTGAGATCGATTTGGACGGGCTGAGGACACATCTGATTACCTCGAGTACATAAGAATATATACTTGTTGGAGTACAAGTTTATCTCCATTACAATAAGCATCTGCAGTTTCTTTGTATATTCTATAATTTTGATAAACTTTGCTAATCGAAAATTTGAAATGTTTTACAAAGAAGTAATTCACAAAAGCAAGGGGCAAAATGGGTGGATTATGCAATTAAGGATAAATTACACAAATCACTCATTAAGCTCTAGAGTATCAGATGTTTGCTTTTGAACTTTCAATTGTTACATAATCCTCCCAAACTTTCACGTTTGTTGCTGTTGTTAATTGTATTATTTTCTCGTTAGCATGTGCAATGCACCTGATTTTTTATAAGTAAAAAATTACTATTTTACTTTAATTGCTTTAAAAAATGACTTCATAAAGATAATGAGGGAAAACTAAAGTAACTAATATACTAATCACATTGAGAATATAGTGATTTCGATAGAACTAATTAAGATAATTGAATAAAAATAATAAACACAAATCAAATAGAAAGGGGGGAATGGTATTTATGTTTATGTAAAGGTTAATTAGTGTAAACAAACTGCAGATTAATAAAAATATATATAAGAAATATTAGTGGAAATGATGTCCTTAACTAATAAAAGAATATATTAATTAAAATCCAAAGTGATGCTTTGATATATACTTTAGAGATCAATCATGTTTTTTTTCATTAATTGACCATCTAAAAATACATAATGTGAACCCAATTTTTGTAATTCAGCACTTTTGCTATCGAAACCTTTTTCCCATCACTTTACTGTGTTTCTTTTTCTTAAAATATCTTATTAATTCTACTAATATATTTTTTCTCCATTTTCTTTATTTTTTCATTTTTATATAAATCAATGGTAAAACAAATGTTTCTTTAGAAGATGAGACGAAAATGCCATTTTATCCTTTTAAATCATTAAAATTTTGCATACTAATGGAAAATACAAAAAGAGGATTAACAATCGTAACAAAATGAAAATTCGGGAGACGTGTAACAATTAAAAATTTAGGGGTAAATGTATACTCCCCCAAAGTTTGGAGGAGTTTCATGTTATTTTCCCTTGAATATAGAGGTACAGATGGCAGACAAAGGAAAACTTAATTTCTCATTAGACTTTTCCCTAGTTATCCAGCATCAGAAATATTTTTTTCTTGGTCAGAAGCAGTAGAAATATTTAAGTGCTCGAAAAGGCTTCCGTAAGCATCACCAATAACGAGAAAACAGAGAGAACCGAAAAGCATCTACTTTTAAAAATACTTCTTTTAATCCACAACACCTGAGACTTTCATAATTACACAAATTTTAACACGTATATTTACACGTGATTTTTTTCACAATTTTTCAAAAAATTAGATAATATTCTAAATTTTAACGGGAAATGAAAAATAAGATTTTTTCATGTTTAAAAAGCTTAACCAAACAGGCCCTTTCAAAAGATGTGAGGCACTATGACCTGTATTTCAGCAACTCCAAATTAGTCTTTGCTCATTAAGGGAAGGATTCTATAACATACCGTATAAAGCTTTGTCCTCATGGCAACCAAATTGAGTATTGTTTTTGAACCCCAAAATATCAAAAAAAGGAAAGGAAGGAAAGAGACATCTCATGCAAATTGGCTTTTAATTGTCTCCCCATCGTTTTCAAAGATGGTCTCCATTTACAGAGACATGTAGCCGTACTGTAAACCTCATGCCGATAGAAGCAAAACCAGCCATATCGAAACCCAGCAAAACCAGAAGTAGCAAGATCATAATCAACACTACTTCAAAGTAAACGCCTCTATTTAAAGGGAAGTAAAGAAAAATAATGCCAACAAAAATTGTCGGGTCCTCCATCCAATTTTTCGACTTCTTTCTTTTTTTCACGAATTGGCGTTCTAGCGGCAAAAGATAACGATGTATCGAATTCATGGTCTCTTTTCCCGTTTCCTGGGATCAATTCTCATGCACGAGTCCTGTAAAGATTGCCTACTCATGTTTATAAGCCAAAGAAACTATTGCTTTCTTCCTCTTCCTTTCTTCATGGCCTGTGCTTCCATCTGATCTTTGCCCGCAGCTTCCACCACATCCGCTGCAAAACCAGATAGATAGTAAACATGAGAGATATAAGTTCCCATAAAAGAGATTGGAATATCCTGCATTTCAGCTCATGCGATGTTCAAGGTTCACATTTTGATAGCAGTCTCAGGTCCATCTACATCTACTAAACCATAAGTAAAGATCTTCATGCTGAGATGTGTACCAATAGAAGTTTTGAAAGCAAAATCAAAACTAAATATAAGTCTAGTTGGATAGATGAAACTACCATCTGGACCACGAGCCATCAAGGTAAAGAATATGTTGTTGAGCTTCTCCATCTTTTTAGCATCTTGTGCCTGGTCCGTTTTAAACTTGAGACACTGATATGAAGCAAGCACTTTTAACTTAGATAATTCAAATTATAAAAAGGAACACTTATAGTTGCAGTGGCCATAGCCACGGTGAAATACACAACATGAAATAAAGAGTGACATCACAGCACAGATAATTCCAAACTTATGCTCACTAACATAGTATAAGTTTCTAGGACAATTGATCATTGTTCATTCTCTTGGTCCACAGACATATATTTTATGGAATTGGCTTTAATAAGCACCTATTTCTGGAATAGGCAAGTAAATGCTGACAAATTAAAGGCACAATGTAGCAGTATTATTCTACATAGCTATGATTCCATAAGCTGGCAGATAGTAGCATAGACCAATCTCCACCACAGAGTTATACAAATGCAACTAGAGATAAAAGTTACTGAGAATTATGCTACCAAAAAGAGGGAGGGATCTGTGCTCTAGCATCTTTAGACTGAAACCTCATACCACGTCATTTCCAATTTGTGTCCAGATTCTAAAGTCGTGAAAATGACTGGTCTCATTATGTGCACAGTCAAGATGTTTATTTAAGTAAGATTCTCAATAACAGGCATTGCCGCAATACACAGCATCAAAGTGTTCTCTCTTAAAGTATATTAGTCATTCAATCTTTAAAAAAAGTACTTAATTAAATGAGCCATTCAGATGCATTGCAATTCTCTAATTCAGATATTGCCTCTCCCACCTAAATAAGAGACAAGATTCTCTCTGCTATATGAAATGAAATCCTCAAAGGGAAAAACTGGTTAATAGAACCTCTATCCTCTTCAACTCTTAAGGCAACCATCAACACCCATATCCCTCTATGCTCAGGGTGTACAAATTCGCCCTGCTACCGGGCCTAAGAAAGGTTTTTGGGCCAGTCGAGGCTACTGTGTTTCAGATAGTGCAGCCCCAATGGGCCCAGATCCGCTTGAGCCATTACTTGAAAAAAGGACAGGATAGCTAGGGGTGTTCAAATTAGGGAACTTTAGCTTTTCTTTATTCTGATATAATTATTTCTGTACTTTGGATTCACTCTCTCGCCCCTTTGTTCTCTGTGCTTCTCTCTTGAGTCTCTGCTCATCTTCCTTGTCTTCTCACTCCTTAACCACCCCACCAGCACCTCAACCACCACCAATCAACCTCTCCTTCTCCACCTCTCAGCCTGCATGCTCAAGGTGTACAAATTCACCCCACTAGCGGGCCTAAAAGAGGTTTTTGGGCCAGTTAAGGCTACCATGTTTCAGAGAGTGAAGCCTGAATGGGCCTGGATCCGCTTGAGCCATTGGTTGAGAAAAGGACAGAGTATAACTGGGGGTGTTCAAAATAAGGAGAACCCTACCTTTTTCTTAATCTAATCTAATCATTTCTATCACTCTCTCAACTCTTCGTTCTCTGTGCTTCTCTCTTGAGTCTGCTCATCTTCCTTGTCTTCTCATTTGTCAGCCACCCCACTGGCGCCTGAACCGCCACCAATCAACCTCTCCATCTCCACCTCTCAGCCTCTCCTTGTTGATCTCTCTGTTGCTCACATCAGACATCTCTCCTCTCTCATGCCACCATCACCTACAGCCCACTTCCTCAGGTTCTTTTTTTCATAGCTAAAGAAGTAATAACTGCAAAATACCAATCAAAGATCTTGGTTTCTTTCCATTGCACAGTGGAGCAGCAACTGGGTCTTCATTTTTACCTGTGGATTTTTTTTCACTTTTTGGACCAATTGTACATCTTCATTGCCAGATGTAAGAAGCACAAATGCAAATCTCTGCTTGGGTTCAGTTCCCAATGCCATCAAGTAGCAGATTTTTCAAGTTTAACAACTGATTTGCTAGATTTTTTCTTCAAAGACAGTTCGCCTGAAACTTCAGGCTTGGCCTGGACCAAACTGTATAGGCCTGGT
The DNA here is from genome assembly GCA_017140325.1 of Eucalyptus leucophloia subsp. euroa. Lineage (NCBI taxonomy): Eukaryota > Viridiplantae > Streptophyta > Magnoliopsida > Myrtales > Myrtaceae > Eucalyptus > Eucalyptus leucophloia. The sequence continues at coordinate 27,043,683 of CM029471.1, forward strand.
CTAGTTTGGTCTGGGCCAAAATGTTTTGCTACAGTATGGGCTAGTGTTTTGGGCTGACAGTGAGCAGGCCTGATATGTTTGGGCCACGCTTTCATTTTGACACGACTCTTTGTACCTCAAAATACCCATATTTGACGTGGATTCATATGGATAAGGGTTATGCAAAGTTGATTCCACATCAAGCTAATAAGACTAATAGGTTCATGAAACATAACTAGTTCGGTGTGAATGCTTCTGGTAGGTTATAATCATAGAAATAGTGAAAAAAGGGTCAATCACCAACATTTTGGGCTACTAAAGAAGGACCTGATTGTAAGCCAATAGGAAACTAAACAAATGAAGAAATGGTTTAATATAAATTTGTAAATATCCCCAAGCATAGGTAAGGGCTTATCCTATGCTTAAAGCATCCAAATCAATGTTAGTGGCAAAAAGCTAGGGACATACAAATCTGAACATAAAAGCAATTGCACAGCAATCTGAAAAGGTTAAATTGGTATAATTCAAATGCAAAACAAGTGCATACCCACGGAAACACTTAAATTAGTATAGTGAGGCATAATTTGACTTTTGAGGCCCCTCATACTAATTGCAAGCACAGATAGCATAAAAGATGAACATTGACTGATGAAACAATGATTAGGCAGGCAGCTAGATTATCAGTGACACAAGTCTAAATTTCCATCTGTAATTTCATCAGCTCTGAAATATTAGTCACAAAAAAAATCTTGGGAACCTATACATGTTAGCAATACATGTTAGCAATAGCACGTGAATCTCATGTTTAAAATCAGAGCCCTGTGGTTTCATGGCATTGTTCATGATGTGGGAAGATAAGGTTTCCTTCTCTTATACCAAATTCACCATCAAAAAGTGTACTGTTCAGGCTCTACTATCAAAGCACTGTCGCTCCATAGATTTTAGATCTATATAATCAGCAAAATGAGATAGTTGATGACTACATTTTTGTTAAAAGAGAAGGTCCAACAGTGCTTAAACAAGGAAATAAAGCCTCATTCAACTTAGAAATTTGTGAGGGTTTCCAAGTAAATGATGCTAGGTTTGATGAAGAAATAAACAAGATGTTCCGCTGACAACATGAAAAACTCAAAAATATAGCTGCAGATCGCAAAGCTGATGAAGCTTTGCAGTGGTACATCATGTCATGTACTGGAAGAGAAGTATTAGTTCTTTATATAAAACTATGATTGCATCTTCAAATTTCTATGAAATCATTCTTCCACTCTCCTTTCCCTTCATAAATCACTTGGCATTAGAAATCCACCCAAAATAGGCCAATAACAAAACAAAGGAGAAAGGAAAATAAGTTCACTTTATTTTGATTCAGAACTTCCCCTCCATGATTTTCTTTCTCTGTTCTATGTAGTAAACAGGATAATCCTTATCGTACATTCCACCTAGAACACAGGAAGACCCAAATTTCCAACTGCTGATAGGCATAATATTGGTAAAACAAGGCAAAACATCAGCAAAGAAAAACATCAATGCAGTTACAGATACAACTACACAAAATCCTACCAGCTAGATGAACATAATTATAATAAGAAACAGCCATGTGTATTGAATGATCTCCTCATGACCTTAAAGTATGAAGACAGCTAAGAAGCTTGTCATGTTCGATTCCTTTATCTTATATCCTATACGTTCTGCAAAATTATCTCATAACAGGAGCCACTAATGATTGAGAGATTGTCCTCAATACAGCTGATAATTCGACATGATAACCCCCAGAAGGACCGCACAATGCCCTCGGGCACTTTAACAGATGAAACTCCAGGGTTGATGCAGATTACAGTTGCTGAACTTAAACCACCTACTGACTTGAAAACACATAAGAACAGTTTCAATACAACTTTCACCCACAAGGCTTGTTTAAACATCGAAAGGGCATAAATTATGTTGTCAGTCAATCCGAACCAGCATAACTAGCACCAACGTGCATTCCACTTCTCCAAGTCCAAAGCACTAGCATCACATCAACAAGGCACAAATTCCACAAGACCATCATCAAGCGCAGTCAGAAACTTGAAATATCTCGCTCGCGGATTCCAAACGCAATCTCACATCACAAGAAACAGCAGGAAAAAAAGAAAAACCAAAAAACAAAAACCCGCAGAAAGCTAAACAGCGTCGATTCACGTACCTCCCGATTGTCCGTGACCTTGAGGACCAATTTCCCATCGCAGTGACGGTACTTCATGCAATACCGGGTCTGCGAAACACCCACCCACCAAAATCCCATCGTCAGCGAATTCGCATTGCAAGAAAACCCAACGGGCGCGAAATCGAATCGACCCATAAACCTCATCAACCAAAGATGAAATCTTTTCCCCTTTTTTCCACCCCCGGATCAACCCGATTCACTAGCAATCACGGAAAGACGAGAGAGATAGAGAGAGATTGAACATACGGATTCCGGGTCGGCGCGAAACAGCTGAACCGATCGATCCACGAACTCGTCCCAGGAAGTTATGTACACCATAGTCGAGAGAAAGAGAGAGAGACTGTGGAGGTTGTGGTCGCCGACGCCGTCGCCGTCGTGGACCGTCGCGGCAGGGAGAGTTGACGAAGCTTGGAGGAGGTTTCGCAACTTTGCAGGGAAGATCGGTCCGCGCTTTTGCTCGGGCTTTGTTGGGTTTTACAATTTTCACATCATAAGAAACGTGGATTAAATAATCCCTAAATTTAGATTACAAATAGGATTACTACCATATATTTTGTCCACCGTGATGTAAATTCTAAACTTTCTTATTGTGACACAAGTACCACAAATATGTTTTTGTGCAATAAAAAATTTCGAATTTATTAATGTGACAAATATATCTTAGATGGAATTAAAATATAAAGTACGTATCTCATACATGTATAAATTTGAGTTTTCTCACTACACCAAAAAAATTGATGGTATTTGTGTGGGGTTTTTAGCGATTAAAAAAATTGGGATATATGTATTGTAGTTTGGAGCTTTTTTGTGGTATTTTCTCAATTAAAATAAGAGAAGAGTTAACGGTGATTGTGGATAATTTGTTATTTATATTGTTTGTTTTGCGAAAATAAATGATTTAGAAATTTTTTCTAAAAGTAATCCTTTAAAATAATTGGTTAATAGAAAATATTTTCATTACCGATAAAATTTTATATTTGAATATTTTCATGAACAATAAAAATAAATTTTCATTTATTCTTTTTTGGGTCAATGCCCTGAAAAATCCTAAATTAGTACACCTGTGACAAATTTACCTCAACTGATTATAAAAAATTATAAATTGGTACATTTATGACAAATTTACCAAAAACTAATTTTTTCGACCGTAAAAAAACCTCAAACTAGTAAATTTGTTACAAATATACCCTCCACTAAATTGGATTAATACCACAAAAAAATTACAAAAATTATAAACTGTGACAAACGGAGCGTAAAATCCCAAATTAGTATACTAGTCAATTGTCACTTGTTATTTGACTTAATAATTTAATAGTAAAATTTAACGAAAACTAACAGAGGGTAAATTTGTCACGAGTGTACCGGTTTGGGGTAAATTCGTCAAAAGTATACCAGTTTGGGATTTTTAATGGTCAAAAAGACAATTTGGGGTAAATTTGTCATAAGTGTACTAATTTGAGATTTTTCAAGATATTAACCCTTCTTTTTTTAAACATTAGAAGCGTCCATTCTTCAATTCATTTAGTTTTCGCAAATTAAATGGAGATAGAGATTTTCTTTTGATGTCTTCCCCTCTATTATTTAATCTAAGAAAAAATTTCAATCAAGAATATAAAGTGGAGGTGTTTTTGTTAAAAATGGGACACAAAGTTGATCTTATCTCAAATAAGAATTTAAAAATGCAAAGTTAGTCTCCAAGATGAGCTCAAATTGGCCAGTTGGCCAAATCTTTGCCGACCCGCTCGTTCCAGCAGCGATAACTAGGGCAATTCTGTTCAAAATTTATAACTGGATAAAAAATGGGTAAAATCCTAGACATCGAAAACCCCAAATTGAATTCCGATCAGGGTTTTCCATGGATTTTCTTCTCCTTTCCCGGCCTTTTAAAAGGTTTTCTCATAGTAGAAAGGAGATATGCTTCTATATGTTGTTTGATAATATAAGATCATGTAATATGGTGCAATGTGATTATCAAATGAGGATTGAAATGTGAAAACAAACAAAAGAAAATGATGCTACTGATTCAATGATAATCGCTTAACCAGAGTTTTTAGATGGTTGATGATTGGAGTAGTCTCTCTTGTACTTTCAAGTACTCATTGGACTAGTGCCAGATCCTTTGATCTTTTCTCTTCTAATCTCTTCATCATTTGGTAGCCCGAAGATGTGATCGACCAGCGAATTTGAGCCCTTATATAATACTAACTTGTCTTTAGAATAAATTCCCTACCCTCTTCTTGGATAGTCCAAGCCTTTTGGAATTTGCTTCATAACTCTTAAGCAGAAGAACTATGCAAGTGCTATTATGATGCTTACTTAAGTACCATAACTTTTTTTTTTTCTCATTTAAGTGTCACATCTAAATAAAATCAATCATTTGAGTGCTATTTTTAACAAATCATCCTACGTGTTTTTTATTTTCCTCTTCAAGGTCGGTGAGCGCCATAGGCAACCCTCATCGGCTGAGAAGGCCTCACCAGACCAAGCGAGGCCATCGCAGCCTCAACGGGCATAAGGAAGGCCACAAAGGCCCTTGCCAGCTTTGGGCGAAGCAACCTCGATCGTGGCCACCCAGATCTAACGAGGGCCTTCGTGACCTTGCTTACAACCAACAAGGTTGCGATGGCTTCAGCTAGGGCCTTCGTGACCTTGTTTACAACCAACAAGGCTACGATGGCCTCGGCCAGGGCCTTCACGATCAAGAGTGGGGCCTTTGTGCCTTTGTAGTCGGCAAGGGTCATTAGTGACCCTCATTGGCCCCGAAAAAAGGGCAAAAAATAAGAAAAATAAAAAATTACTATAAATTATTTACGTCAGTGCCCATGACGTCATATAGGACAACTGGCATTCACGTTAGATATTTTGGCGAGGCAAATTGCCAATAATATTTAATGATCAATTTTTTAAATTTGTTATACTCAAGTGAGAGAAAAAAAGTTATGGTACTCAAATAAATACAAAAGTTATGACGCTTGTATTTTTTTTTTTATCCCAAATTATCAATATTATTGTCTTGTTTTTGGGAAAAAAAGTCCACTTTGGGCTCTATTTGATTAAACGACTCCACTTCATATTCCTATATAACATTTTTTAATTTCCTATATAACATTTTTTTCTTAATTTAATTTTAACTATTTTTTAATGGGTAAAAGGTTAATAGAAGCCTTCACATTTTTTAAACTCTCTCCCAATCCCTCTCTTCTAAACTTTTATTTATATAATTGTTATCCTTGCTAAAATTATATCATCTCTTTCCATCATCATACTGCATCTTAAAAACAGTAAAATGAAATTTGAAATGGAAAATCGCACCAACAATCCTAAATGCTTTGCCTCGTGTGCAATCAAGTTCTAAACTACAATTGAATTAGCATATCTCGATTACGGGGAAGAGAAAAGGAAAATCCCATATGACCAAATATATATATATGAAAGGGTCGCGCAATGGAAAATTGAAAGTCCAGCATCCGCTGTGTGGCCGGCTACATGGGGACGGCGGCGGCACCCCCAAACCACCCCCAATGCTGCATTTTCTCCCTACCTTACATGATTTATGTAAAAATTTTACGGCTTTTTTGTTTTACTTTTTTGTTTTGCTTGTTTTTGGCTTTTTCTTATTTATTCATTACATTATACTTGACGTGCAGGACTATATATGCTTAAACATATTTTAAAATGCCATATTGAATTTCCAACTTGCTATGTCAGCAAAGTGTCTGAGGAGTTACCAAAAGGACTTGCTTAAATTAGATTCAAAATGTTTAGGACTTAATTGCATTTTTACAAACTTTTGGACTTTGAGTATACATTAGGCAAACCTTTTATAATTATTGATGCAAGTTTCCCCTGTTTGAAGTTCAAAACTAGACGTAGCGCGTGTTGGAGATACTTTCCTTTTACTCTTAAGAATACCTTTGAAGATACTTTTATTTTATCAATTTTTGAATTTAAATTTGAATTTAATAAGTGATAAATGTGTGCGGATAGAAAATGACACAAATTTGTTGAATATGGTTGCTTGCCATTCAGTCATAGAGAATTGCCAGGTGACTAGTACAAAAGGGGACATTCTCACGGTTAGGACTCTAACGATATGAGTTGGTTATGGATGCAAAGTTAGCTGCCATGTGACGAGTGCAGGCATATTCTCTTAGCTCCAATTTCAAGGTGGATCATTGAATATAATATATTTTATGTATAGGTCTATAAGGGAAAAAATTATCAAAAAGACATAAATTTATTGTATAGCAGTCAATGCAATTATAAATTATTCAATTGAGTCAATTTAATTTTAAATTTTTTGACGACTACTCAACCAAAACCTTTTATGGGTATCGTTCTCATAAAGTAGTTCGCTCAACCAAAAGCGCCTCCTTGGACCGCTCCTCAGATAGAAAAGGTCCACTTGGGAGCTTCATCTGCGACCCATTCAAGGGAGAAAGACAGAGAAGGCGAGCAAGGACAGTGGAGATTAGCCTACTCTCTTTCCATTTCGAACTACAAAAAGGAGGAAGCACATACACATCTGCCTAATTCAGGAATCTCATAGCGTTCACTTCTCTTTATGTTCTCACCATTAGTTTTGTAATATCTAATATCTATATACTTGGCCTCTTCTCATTAATGAGATCACTCAATCGTAATTTATGAAATCAATTAAATTACGATGCTGTTATTGTTTAACAAATGTTTAAATCTAATTTAACTACAAATTGGGCACCATCCTAATAAGCAGGCATGTCGCTTAGCCAACATAAAATTTAGATATTTAATATCAATTGATTTTCTGGGCTTTTCTATTTTTTGCAGGACATGCTTTTAGTCAATTTTTCATATTTACTTTTTGTGGTAAAATTGATACATATGTTATTACGTGGATAAGGCCAATGAGCACAACTTGCAATATCGCATGCGCACTACGAACCAAGGCCAATTGCATTCATTATGACCGTCACATATAAACTCAACTCCTCCACATAGCGAGACAAAAAAATGTAATTTTTTATATTTATTAAATCATTATTTAGACGTTGTTTTACAAATATCTGAACTTGATTTGATTACAACTGGCCTCTTCTCTATTAATTTTGGAAAATTTCAAAGAAAAAAAACCCTCTAAAATATATTTTTGTGAGAGCGAGGTTTGTTTCAAAATGTCCTAGACTCCTAGGTGCCACCGGTGACAAGATAAGGGGTAAGGAAAAAAAAAGGAGAGAGAATGCAATAAATATAGCAATAAATGTTGCTTGTTTTCACAGCCAGCCAGTAGAATAATGAGAAAAAAGTGGCTTTCAATTCTATTTTTTTAAATCCACATCAAGTGCCACATGTCACCCTTTGAGTGAGCCACTTAAGCTCAAGAGCCATGTAAGCTACTTTTTTTTTAGGTCGGTTCTAATATACTATTCCTAATATAACTCTCACTCACAGACTTTGGTCCTGCCTCTTTGTAGAGCGTAGGAGTCAAAACTCACACATGAAATTAATTCGTTATCATTCTAATCTCCCTAAGAAGGTGGGGATTCGAATCCTCCATCTCTCCCTTCTATATTGGAAGAGTGGTTATATAAGCTATTGGCGTGGTGATTTGAAACCGTGAATATTTTCTTGGCATGGAGAGAGGGTGCTTCAGAAGAGAGAGGAGAGAGAGTGCTCCATTAATGAAGAAAAGAGTATCTGTTGAGAATTCAAAATAGTCTGACATGTGAGGCCATCTGGACAAGTGTTGTGACCTCACAGCCCTTCTTATTTGTTGGGCTGTCATACCTTATGCACGCAATATCTTTTTTCTTGCTTGGGGGTTGCAACTTAATTGAGATGGAGATAAGCTCCTACTTTAATGCAAGTACATTGTCAACGGATTGGGTGAATATTGGTGAAATGTCATGGACGAGCTCAATATAGAATAGGGTGAGCCCCGGGGCCCATGGAACGCTTGGGCTTGACATGATCTTGACAACCACTTCCTTCAAAACGTTGTTCTTGAGCTAGTACAAGTAATTCAGTTCCAAGGGAGAATTGACCTAACTGATTTTATACTCTTTATTTTTTAAAACTTCTTCAAAAAAATAAAGTGACCAATTTTTTTTTTTGTTTCTTCATAATATAAAACATCAAGTGGTGGAAAAAAAAGTGACCGGTTCCATCGGAGCAGAACCAAAATTGGATTAGACTTGTTTATGGTCCTCAGTTTCCAATATATTTGAGAACCAAACTGGAAATTGATCACCTTTATATAGTTTCTTGGTAGGAAGTCGTGTATGCAGCAGGGCTATCGTATCACAACAGAGGAAAACATCAAGACAGTGCCAAGGGAACATATGGAGAGTAGATGTAACTGTGAAGACCGCATCAAAATAAATCCGGCTGCGTTCCCAGCCCAAACTTACCAATAGCCTGATAATCATCACTGCACATCTGCAGTATTTCTTTTATAAATTTAGTATTACACTCTGGATTGGCAAGCAAGGCGATTCCAACTTGGCATGTTCACTCTTCTTAGTTTTAAATGACTCTTCTGCAGTTGACTCCTCTTTCAACTCAGCCTAAGGAAAACATGATGAGAAATGTCTTGATGTTTAAGTACAGTATATAGGTCAACAGAACAGTATTATGATGTTAACAGAGTTATGATTAATCTAAATTTGGTGATCTTATGAGTTCATTGGTCACAGAAGCACGCATGCTATTTGCAAAATGAGAATAAAAGTCTGCACCCGAATGATCACATCAACAAAAAGCTACTCTTCAAATTCTCAGATTGTTCAGCCACTCCTCTTCTAGTCCACCAAAAGGTCCTGTTTCCGTTGCAAACCAGATGACTGAATAGGTTCTGAACATAAAAAGAATAATGAGAAGTGTAAAAGACATGGCTAAACCTTATGACTTCATTGAAGGAACTTATGTTTCTCACAAACTTCTTCAACCAAGCTCTCAGGATCATTGAAATGAGGAGCAGCCTGTAGATACAAGGAGACTTTTCTAAAACCATCAATTTCTGCAGGTATGACTGTTATATAAAGGTGAAGTAGCTCGAGCAAAAAAAATTACATCAGACCAACTTCAAAATCAACCTAGTGCCGCTACTACCCAAAATGCACACATCTACAAGAGACATAAGGCAAAAATGTCTTCTACTGTGGAATTATCCATAAACTCAACCATGATAGACCTTAGGATGACTTAAACTGGAATATAATAACCAAGATTGGTAGTGTCTTTTTTTTTTTTTTTTTTTGTTTAATTTCTGATGAGAGTCATTCAACAATAACAAGAAAATCAAGTATAACCTTATATGTGGAGAGTAGCATCGAATCATAATTCTGCGTCTTCTTGACATCCTTTGAAACTAATATCAAGCTCCTTCTCAGTAGGAAGTTGAGTGTGGTAGCTATCATATCACAGCAAAGGAAAACATCAACACAATGCCGAGGGAACATAAGGAGAGCAGATGTACTGTGAAGATCATGTTATCCGGGAATCATGTCTTTGAAGATGGCCAACAAATACGGAAGCCCAAGCTTAATGATAGCATCATAATCTTCTTCATAGTACATCTGCAGCATTCCTTTTACAAGTGTAATAGTAAACTGCGGATCAGCAAGTTGAGTAATTCCGGCTTTGGAAGTTTACGGTTCTTAGTTCCAAATGACTCTTCTGCAGTGATGTCCTCTTTCAACTCTCCCTAAACAAAACATGACGTTTTGTACAGAAGAGAAGATATGTCTCAATGTTGGAGTACTGTAAATAGGCTATGAGAACAGTTGTATGATGATAGCAAACTTGTGATGAACATTCAGGCATAATATCAAGTCCAAATATTCATTGCATCTAAACTAATGACTGGTGCATGAGCAAGCTCCAAAGGATCCCACAGTATATATGCGCAAGTCGTACCCAACAGGGAGTGAACTCTGAGAAAAGAGGCATATGCACTTCCAAGAAACTCAAATATTCAATGAGAACTCCTGGGCATGCTGCATCTCACCAACAATCAAATTCATAAACAGAGAGAAAATATGAAAGGGTAAAACAAAGAGTACATTTTTTTAAGCTTGCATCAATTTTAGCAAGCGTTCAATTTTCCAGCCGCTTAAGAATTATAGGCACTAGATTAGAAGGCAGGACATTTTGAGAAGACAAGAAGCAAAGGACACAAGATGGAGTACAGAGGTAGTTGGAGTGATGCGATGCCAAAACAGCTTTTTGGAGGTCATCTTTCACTTCAACCGGAGGCAGCTCTTTCGCCTGCTTCTTAGCCTCTTTCTTGCTTAGTTTCGAGCATAGCTCGCATTTCAGTTTTAGTGAGCTTCACCAGACTTTTATCTGTCTCTTTGCTATGTTCTTCTCTTCATCTTCATCTTCAAATGGTTTGAATGCTTTAAACACTACATTGCCAAAAGACAAATAGGCATGAAAGTTAGCACAGGCCACATCGAGCCAGAAGTGTAAATATGGGAGTGGCCTTTGGGAGGAACTTTGGACATCCAAAGCCTTTTGAGCCGAATATTTTTAGTGTGTGGGAAAAATTTTGAAATCTTTTAGGGAAAAGTTAGCCTTATGAAGGTTGAAAGCCCAAGGTAGGTCTAAGGATACCTTGGCTTTCAACTTTCTCGACATACAAGTAGCTTAGAGTTACTAAAAAATTTTCTTTCAAAGCTATCCTCACTCACTTTTTGTTTTTTCAGTTTTGCCCTTGTCATTTGACTGTTCATCTTCTTCTTCGTTGAGGTCAGCTGATGTGCTGTGTAGGGCTGTGAGCGGCCGACGATGGCTAGAAAGAGGCCGGTGTGGTCGCAGCGACCCAGGCGATCGTCGCTGGGGGATTGTGCGACAGCCGCGCCATCTAAGTCATGATGACCTCAACGAAGGGCCATGGATCTAGTTGTCGTGACCTTGATTAGGGTCGAGCAACCTAGGCGCAAGGTTGCGTGACCCTTGTTGGCAGTCACCTGACCCTAGCGGCCTTTGTCGAGGCCACGCAAACTCAAGCGAGGGTCTCACTTGGGTCATGTGACCATTGTGCTATCTAGGTCATAGCGACCGCTACAAGGGGCCACAGATCTGGGTTGCCGCAACCTCAATCAAGGTCGAGCAATCTAGGCATAGGGTCGCATGACCTTTGTCGACAGTCGCCCAACCCCTAACGGCCTTCGCCGAGGGTCACACAACTCAAGAGAGACCCTCACTGAGGGCCGCCTAACCCCAAGCAGCCCTCGCCAAGGCCACGCGACCTCGGGCGAAGGTCTCACCTAGGTCGCACAACCCTCGTTAGGGGTTGCCCGACCCCAAGTGAACTTGGCTGATGGTCTCCAAGGGTCACCTAAGGTCTTGTAACCTCAAACAACAACCACCAAAGGGTCTCACTTGGGTCATGTGAACACTGCGCCATCTAGGTCACAACGACCGCTACAAGGGGCCACGGATCTGGGTCGCTGCAACCTCAATCAAGGTCGAGCAATCTAGTCATAGGGTCGTATGACCTTTGTCGATAGTCACCCAACCCCTAACAGCCTTCGCCAAAGGTCACATGACTCAAGAGAGACCCTTCCCGAGGGCCGCCTAACCCCAAGTAGCCCTCGCCGAGGCCACGTGACCTCGGGCGAAGGTCTCACTTGGGTCGCACGACCCTCGTTAGGGGTTGCCCTACCCCAAGTGAACTTGGCTGATGGTCTCCAAGGGTCACCTGAGGTCTTGTAACCTTAAACGACAACCACTAGCGATCCAAATCTGTCACTGGCGATCGCCGGCCCTTCGCCACCAGCTATTTTTTTCTTTTTTCTTTTTAAATAACGAAAATCCTTTGTAAATATAATTCTCCGAAACACTTTTTTGCTCAAAGGTATTTCACAATAGACTTTTATGTTATAATTTACCGAACACAATTTGTATTTTGAAAAATTCTTTTAACTTAAAATCTTTTGCATTTTTCTAAAGACTTTCCCTAGAATTAGTGCATGAAGGCAAACGACGGGAATATAAACAAGAATAAGGGGATGAATACAATCAATCACGGTCAAAAGTCTTATGTGGCTTTTTTAGTTAAATGATAATTGATATGTGGCTTTTTTTATTATTGAAAAAACAAGTCCAACGTAAATTACAAGGTAGTTGGACTCCCCATAAATGACGTTGTGTGGCCATTCGCTATCCTTCACTCTCCTTTAATCTCCTTCACTTTCTTGTTCAAGAATCAATGACGATAGAAGAGAGCGGGTGTAGTTTAGATTTCTTCATGGAGTTCGATAAATTCTAAATATGACTTCGATTCATTTATGATTTGTCTTTTACTTTCTGCTTTGTTTTGGCTTTTTTCGTTCTCTCGTTGTTTGCTAAATTCCATTGCCATATGTTGTGCTGTGGAGGGGGAAATTGAGTTTGCAAGGAAGCTCTGGTTGAACGGCCATTGCCATGGCTGCGCATCTGCAGATGGACTACCTGTGCGTTCCTCTCGATCTGGAGATGAGTTCTTCATGGTTGTGAAGTCGAGAATCGACGGAGTGAAATTGGGGATGAGCCCTGATCCGACAGGTCACCGAGCCCATATCTGGCTTCGACTGAGGAAACAGCTTTCATTACCTTCCTCATCTTCACCACCACCTCATCATCTTCCACCTTCTCTTCTTCTTCGATTGTCTACAAATTGAAGGAAAAAAAAAAAATTGATGCCGAACGTGGACCAAAAACCTATTTTGGACAAATCAAAATTAGAGTTTATATTTGGGGAAGAGTATTTGACGTCATTTAGGGCTATTATTGCTGATTGGGCACACCAATAAGCCAAGTTGGTTAGAAGAATTCATAAAATATTGCCATGTCAGCTCTTCAGCAACTCAAATTAAAGTTGACACTTAAATAATCTTTTTTTTAGTGGCACTTATGTGATCTAATAAAAAGTTTGGCATTAAAGTGAGAGCCGTACGAAAGTTATGACACTTCTGATATCATTTTCTCTCTATTTTGATACAAGGTGTGATTTTGCAGAATTAATACCAATCATTCTAAGAACCTAAATTGTTAGATGAAAGCGTAGTCCAATATTTAAATATTCAATCAGAGTTGATAACTCTTAATAATGACCATAAATAAACTCAAACTTATTTGTGACTTGTTTAAAATTTAATATGTAATGATTAATATTGATTATAATGTGGAATACTGCCAAAGACGACGATAGATGATTATCCAATATGTAAGCAAACCTGTGCGGGGATTCACAGGTAAATTAAATTCGTCAATTTCGAATGTTTTCATTGATATTTTTTTCTTGGTTATGTCCTACTTTTTGGTTAAACATTAATATTGTAGTATGTCCCCAAATTTCAAAGGGCAAACTACGAAGACAAAAACTCTTATTTTATGCAAAACACTCTTCCTAGTTGCGTTCACATTTTCAGTTTTTATTTGAAAAGTAGTTGCACTACCGAGCAACTTAATTGATATATGTGCATGAACTTGTGGAAATTGAATGAAAATTTTTATGGAGTTTACCCATGAAACCTTTTAGAACGAGACATTGCTTAACTACATATGTATTAAAGATGCAAGATTGAGATGTGAGTGATGCTGGGCATACTGAACTTCCGATAGACTATGAGTGAGCTATAGATAATTAATAAGAGTATGTTGCATCGCCAAATATGCCAATTTTATGAACCAATCATAATATACTTAGCATAAATCTCGAAAGCTATCCAAAGAAGCAAAGTCAACAAAAGAATAACGTGAAACTTAACTTTATCAAGCTTGCAACAAAAAAAATAGATTCAGCAAAAGCTTGCGAGTGCACATTAATCTGTCGCTGATAGGGTCCAATAAAGCGCAATTCAAGCATGCATGGTAGTAGTTCCGCCTAGACCTCTTCTTTTTCCATTTATGCTCCAAGAAAGATAATTAAAAAGGGAGGGATTATAGTGAAGAAAATACTTTTCCAGATTTGCATATATCATATAAATTCATGAATTTTCTTTATATCTTTCTCCCCCTTCGTTTACGTGAAAGGTTTTGAAGCATGCAAGAATGATTTTATTTTATGGGTTGAAAGGAAATCTGGTCATGAGACACATGGAATTTGCTCCTCCATTTTAATGATTTTACAAATTTCAACAATTAAAAAGTGCGTTGTTGATAGCATAATGACTATTGCAGGCTTATTAAGGTTGACTACCTAATATAGTGTTTAATTGCAATAATAGCTATTACAGCGTAATTCCTATTACAACCAAAGTTGTAATAGCTATTTTATGGCCGCCTGGGTTATAGTCATTCTCAAATGCCCTTGTCTCTTTTCTTCCGCTCACTTTAGCCATGTTCGACTTTTAATTATACTTGAATATTAATAACTTATTTATATTATTTATATCATGATAACACCAACTATAACTATTATCACATAATCACATATTATGCTATTAAAAAAATTAAATAATGAGTAAATAATTGATGTAATAATAATTATTTTATGTTGATAATATATAATTATTAGTTCTATTTTACTCATATATTATAATAATTAGCCTAATACCAGTTGCTCATTACTAATTGTATCTATAATGTATTTAGATATTATACTCTTAAATGGACCTTACTAATTATGTGAACATGTATCCACGATTATCTTAATTACTTCTATAATGCTCATATTGTTATATACTCACCATTCCAATCATACTATTAAGAAAAAAATTATATTTATTGAAAGATGATCAAATCTTTATGATTAATTTTAAACCATAAATTAATTATCACATTGTATATGAAAATTTATATATTAATCACAATGTCTTGATAAAGTATTTAGGCTATTACGCTCATGACTGGCTACTAAAGTGATAATTATTATAATATAGTATTTATGTTAACAAAAATCATTCGTTATGCACGTAACTTTTATAATTACATTGTTAAAATGGGGGCATAAATTCTTGGACCATTATCAACTATTAATGTAACAAATATTATGTTCCATCTAATATTTATTTTGACAGTATTTTGGGAATTCTCATGCTATTCCCTCTTATTACATGTCATATACGAGTCCAAATGTGTTATACCTAATACATTAATTAAACCAATATAACAACTCTATTACATTAAAAAGTAAAAGCTGTTACGCTAGTCTTATTCCATTACTGGAACTCATATTCTTCAAGAAATTTGTAGATGCCAAAGAAGTTCTAAGATAATATAAGGGAGTTTATATTGATCATTTTTTCCACTTTTTAAACAAACATTATATGAACTTCTAATACTTCTTCATACCACTATATATCTCTCGAAGGATATATCAATAAGAAGGTGATTATTCTGCCATTGTTCATATGTTGAATAATCGAAATGAAGTAAATCCTTAAAATCAAAAGGTATATCTAAAGATATCTGTAATGAAGGTCTTGTTTGAGCTTATGAAATACTACCGACAGTCCTTCGGTTCGTACTCACGAGCAATGACTGAGAATGGCAGGACTCTGGGCCATTACCGACTCACTTCAGCTGCAAAAGGTATGGTATGGGCACCCGCTTCGATTGGATGTAGATGCTCAATATCTTCCTCTTCCCACTTCTTGTAATGGGAACAGAAGCTGGGTGCAGTTTTTTGCTAAGATGCGTACAAAATGGTCGAGTGCTTAGCTTGCTAGGACTAGGACTAACTCCCGTTTGGGGTTCATCATTTCCCAATAGCCTATAGCGCCCATCCACTGTTAAAGCCAGAAAAGCGAAAGAGACCACAACTTGAATCATGGTCTCCACATTGGCAAAAAAATCATGATCGCCCCTGCTGAATAGTTGAGGATCTGAGCATGTGAGCTGAACGATTGAGGATGGGAACTTAGCTACGTGGGCCCCAATGCTTCGAAATGTTGACAGTATTCATGCAAGAATAACGTCATGATGCATATCTCAAACTATGTATGAATGGAATGACATTCGCTTATAACAAATTAACAATCATAAATCAAACATTGGAAAGAGGAAGGAAGAAAAGGAAGTGTTTTGGCTGGCGTTTGGTTTTAGTTAATATTTTCTATTTCTGATCGTGCTAATGGCTGGTAATAGGATGGTCCTTTATTTCCATTTCGTGCAAACCAAAAAGAAAAGGCCAAAACTAATAATTTTTTCTTCTGTAGAGTGAAGTGAACTAGATGTAGTTCATTTATCATTATCTGGAATAGCTTTCTGATTTTCCCATTTCAAGCATGAGACGGGTTCTGGCAACAAAGCAAAGAAAAAGATAGGATGGACAAGCATGGGAGGTGAAAACCATGTTCTATGTTAATGTTCATGTACGAAGAATATGATTTTCTAGAGTGGAAGTGAGTTGGCAATGGCCGAGAGTTTTGCCATTGCTTGTGAGTACGAACTCGAAGATCTGTTGAAGTTTTGTTGCCAATTTCCATGTTTTGCCCATCCCATATCCTGGTCAAGTGGAGTGTGGATGTGGGAGGGGTTTGATGAGGTGGGTACACAAGAAGGTTCTTAGTATTGTTTTAGTGGGGTATAAATATACTAGAAATCATAAAATTCGTTACGAAAGTACAATAAAATCCTAAAATCTTCAAAAAGTGCATTCAAATTTTAAAATTTGTTAAGAAAATACAACTAAGTCATAAAATTTTTAAAAATGCAATTAATTCCTAAAACTTGTTATGAAAGTATAATTGAGTTCTAAAATTTTTAAAATATGCAATCAAATCTTAAGACTTTCAAAAACTGTAATCAATGGAACGTCTTGATTATATCAAATTGATAAGTTTTAGAACTTGATTACACATTTTGCAAATTTTTTATTGAATAATTTGAAATTTTTGGACTCAATTTCAATTTTATAACAAGTTTAAGAATTTAATTGCACTTTTTAAAAGCTTTAAAATTTAATTGCGCTATTGTGACAAGTTTTAAAACTTCTAATACACTTACCTCTTTTAACGGGGATTGTATGAGATCTCTTTTGAGTTCAAAAACTCTTTTTCATTGATTCTACAACCAGACTGCATATATTTGGCACCTTTTCTCATTAGTCCTTTAATAGAAAGATCGCTCAAGTGTCTCCCTATTTTTTCCATACTTAACACTTTGGTAATGATGTCCCAACAAATGTGTGAAGCGACCCCACATTAACGATAGGCGTACTGCATGGATTATAGCAATGCAAATATTCTCAACATCTACATATATGCGGTTACCTTTTTTTCAACTTTTTAAAAGCGATCAATTATATAGATATGGGGGCCAATAGGTGGTGTTGTGATATCTATGCATTGATTTCATCCAAGTAAAATATATCCCTTGGTCACGCCATATCCAGCCACCTACGCAGGGCTCGAGCCTCACCGGAGGTCGCCAAACATCGGCGAGGCTCTAACGACCTTCGGCAAGGCTCGAGCTGTGACAGCCTAAATTTTCAAATTTTATTTTCGATTAAATAAATCGGGCATTTTATCGATGTGCCTATAGTGCTATTCTCTGAGCTGATTACTCACGAGATAATTGGACTATTTGGGGAAGCAATTAAGAAATTTAAATGCAATGGACTTGAGAATTTGATTAGGAATTGACTGCTTGATCATGTTGATCTGTAAGAGTCATTATGGTACTGCTGAAATGAATCAGAGACCAGAGATAGGTCGAATTGACTGAAATATGTGATTAAAGTGTGGGTGATTCCACCTGATTGCAAAATACTCGTCAATCGGCACTAGACCGATTATTTTATCGTTTTGGTACCTGGTGCCCGTAATTGAAATCTCGAGATTTTCACGTCAACCGAGGGTTGCCAATGTATTGAAAATGTACATTGTGACTCGAGATAAATCGATCATGGGTCAATACACCAAAAATTTCTAAAAGTTACCCGGTAGATTAGGTTCCGCTAAAAGTGCACTGGATTGAAATTAACCGCGAATTTGAACCCAATTTCAGATATTGAAAGTTCTATCGTGTCACGATCTATTTTAGGAACGTTGACTCATCCTTCGAAGAATTTTTAGAGATTCCGAGATTTTTATGGAAAATCGTTTCGGACGTTGCAGAAATTAACATAAATTCGGATGGGCCAAATTAAAGGAAATTTGGACTTTCAAGCCGAGCTTTTGAATGTTAGGGACTTATACAAAATTGTTCAGGATTTTTCTTCATTGAAATTGGATCTCAATTTGGGAAATTAAGTGAAGAAATTGAAGTTTAATTGGAGAAATTCTTAGCTGGTTTTTGGGGCAGCAAAATTGGTTTCAAAATTTTATTATTTGGGGAATACTAATCAAGAAAATAATCAGGGGACACCATAGGATAATCTTGAAGACTTTTGGGCAAGCCAATGATGATTATATTTGGGCTTTTCTTCCCCTCAACGTCTTGAGCACGCCTCCTCCGTCCCTATCTTCTTCACGGCTTCTCTTCATTTTGATTCCTTCTGTCTCGGCTTTTGCTTTTCTTTCATTGGGTCGAAATCCACCCCACCGAAGCCTCTGCAACTCCTTTGCTTTCATGACCCTCGACCGAACAGCCCAACATCTCCACAAACCGTCAGCTTCATTCGAGCAGCCCCCACCGAGAGAAACCTCCACCGCCAGCAGCTGCAATTCCCCTCATCCACGCCATTTGTCCACAAACTAGCCTCCCTCGGTCAACCTTCAAGCCCACAGAAGCTCCATCGTTGACTCCCTCCCTCACTCGCACAATTCCACCTCCACCAAATCACCGTCCAAGCTGCCACACTTTTGTTTTCATCTCCACAGGTCAACCACAGCTCACTTTGTGCCCACGCCTTTGACCTTCGAAGCTCCATCACTCCACCGAAGTTCATCCTCTCTCCGCCTGCTTCATCCCACCATCGAGCAGCCCACCTTCCTTTTTTCTTTGCTCTGCTTGGCCGTGTAGTTTATTGGCCAGCCCAGTCCAGCGAATTCGTCAGCAAGCAAAGCCCCGCTGCAGCCCGTGACTTTCAACCTAGCAAAGCCAGCAATTCGGCCCAAGATTTTAACAATTTGGCCCCCTTGAAGCCAGCCCACATTTCAGCCAAGATCAGCCTACGAATTCAATTGCATCTCAGCCCATTTGAAGGCCGCGAAGCAGGCCCAGCCCGCAGCCAAGCCAAAGCCCAGACCAAGCCCAACAATTTGTTGTGGGCTTGCAAGGCTTTTGGGCTTGGTCCGAGTCTCGTTGACATCGCCGCAAACCCGAGTTTCAGCTGCCGTCGTCCCACCGTCGCGGTGATCTGGTCTTTGCTTTGCACTAGTGAGTTGAACTCACTAATCCTTGATTAGTCGGTTAATGATGCTTAAGGCTTGATTAAATTTAATTAAGTGTGATTAGGTGGATAGATTAAAGTATAGTAATTAAATTAGTGCCTTATCAATGCATGTTAGGCAAATGGTTAGTGATATTAGCAAGTAGACTTGTGTTATTATTTATTGAATGAATCTTGGAAATTTTCCGGGTCCGTTCTGGCGTCCAATTAGGCATTACAGGCCTAAATTGGATTTATTACATTTATTTAATATTTTTCGTAATTAATTAATTAATTAATTATTTTTTGGAAATTAGGCTGAAATAGCCGACGACCGGAATATTATGCTGATTGTTGTGGTGCAATCCATTTATTTATTTGAGTGTTTTTTTTTTTTTGGTAAAGGTAAGATATGATTAGATTTTGCAGAAAATATACAAGGGGGGATACCAGGCACCAACAAAATAGACACTCAAAGAGACTGAAGTCAAGAAGAGTGTAGGGGTGCCTTGGATCCAATGAACACCAACA
Source organism: Eucalyptus leucophloia subsp. euroa (assembly GCA_017140325.1). Lineage (NCBI taxonomy): Eukaryota > Viridiplantae > Streptophyta > Magnoliopsida > Myrtales > Myrtaceae > Eucalyptus > Eucalyptus leucophloia. The sequence goes on from CM029471.1 coordinate 27,063,623, forward strand.
AGAACAACACCAAAAAGGAAACCCTAATAGACAAAGGCTAAACTAAGACATTTATTTGAGTGTTGATCTGTGCTAAATTGAATTAATTATGATTTTATGATTTTATTCGTAAATTTAATAATTTTGGTAATTAATGAGAAAATTACTGGGCGTCGGTTTATAGCGCGAACAATATTTAATGGGCTATTGAAACTAGTGGGATGTTTAAAAATGTGAAATTATTATATTTTGGTTAAAGTGGACCATGTACCTACACACGGCTATTTTATTGGGAATGATAAAAAGATGGAATTAGTTGTATAATTTGGATAGTATACTATATTGGCCTATAGGTGTATGTCAGCTTAGCAGAGAGTAGTATACCGATATACTATATCAGTTTACGGACGATATATCAACTTAGCAGAGAGCAGTATACCTTATCCGCTTAGATTGAGTACTGTCGGTATACTATATTAGCCTATGAGCGATATGTCAGCTTAGCAGAAAGCAGTATACCCAATCATCTCAGAAGCGAGTTATATTATTTATTTATTAGCTTAGCAGTGAACAATCCTGATATGAACGGATTTTATAGATAGTATGAGATGAGCCGACCAAGAAAGGGTCGAAATGATATGTAATCGACTAGGTCGATTGATCAATGATTTGATCTAATGTTATGAATTGATTAATTGGTGTGATATAAGGCATATGTTAATAATGTTGATTTGCAGGATAGAATCGAGGCCAAGGTAATTCCTTTGACCCGTGTTGTGCTTAGACAATCTTTAGGGCATATTAGCTTCCTAATTAGGTCTTAGGGAGTAAAACTTCGCTGAGATATTGTCTCACTGGTTATTATATAACCATTTTTAGGTCCTTAGATGGCGTTGGTGAAGGACTAGAGGCCTGAAGAGTAGAAGGTGAAGCCTGAAGAAATGACAGTCCTATTTGACTAGTTAGTCATAGGACAATCCTCTTTTGTTGGAAGTTGATTCCTTTATGCAAACTTTGTTTTATGAATTGGTGGTTTAAAACCTAACTTAACAATTCGTCCTGTATATATTTGCACTATGATTTGCAATGTATATAAGTGTAATTGCTTTTAAAGTGTGAAAATTTGGAGTCCTACTTTTATATCCCATTGTTTTATTGTCTGGGAATTGTTTATATGCTTTCGAATGCATATTAAAAAGAAAGGGTTGGCGATGCGTCCTGGGATGTTGCTATAAAATCGACAAAGGTGAGGGATGGGTGTGTGCCTAAGAATGGGGCTTGCCACAAGCCTCACCTAACTTGCCTAGCTCACCTGACCAGCCTCAAGCAAGTTTGAGCCTCACCAAATCCAAATGTTTAGTGTCCTTGGACGACGCTCAAGCGCCATTCAAATGGCCAGATTTGGCGAGGCTCAAGCTCACCATAGGCTAGCAAGGTCTGATGAGCTCAAGCCTCGTCAGAATATGGTGAGTTCAAGCCTCACCGGCCTATGGCAAGGTTCTAGCTCGCTTATGGTCAGTTGTCGATTGTCGTCACAGCCAGCAATCGGCTAATAAAGGAGAAGAAGAAAAAGGAAAGGAAAGGGGGAAAAAAATAAAGAATAAGAATTAATTAAAAATTAATTTTTAAAACATTAAATAAAAAATATTAAAATGGGTGCATGAAGGAAAATATTTTTCTTCTTGAATAACGAAAAGCATTTTCTAGTTCATTTTCAAATTTCGAATAGTAGAAAACATGGTGGGTTTATTCATTTTGTGAAAAATATGGCATTTTTGGATTATGTTTTCCGAGGAGCCAATTTTCGGGAAAATAACCATATTTTTCGCTATTAATTTGAAACCTAAAATTTGAGTGGAAAATATTTTCTACTTGTTTGTTATCTAATTTGATTTTTTTAGAAAAATACCAAAAAATTAACTTTTGATATTTTTAATTGATGGAAAATTTTTAATTTAAATATATATTTTAAAATTAAACTTTATATTATTTTATTTTTAAAAAATTGAATTTTTATTATTTTTTAATTTTTTTTTTTTTTTTTTTTTTTTCCTTCCTCCTCCTTCCTCCGCCGCATGCCTCAATGATAATTGCTTAGCGGCCAACCAAGATGCATATCACCAAATTTGACAAGCTCGAGGCTTGGCCAATTTAGGCAAGCCGCAAGCTCATTGGCCGCGAATGTGGCTTGCCTCGATCAAGACAGCTCACCCGATCCAAGCACCGATTCAAGCAAGCCTAAGCTCCGTCGAGGCTGATGAGCTCAAGCCTCACCAAGGCTGGTGAGCTCGAGCCCCGCCCTCACTAGATCTAGCCTTAGGTAAGGCAAGAGTTGGCCTGTGGTCGGCGACTAGCCAAGGAAAAAGAAAATGGAAGAAAAAGAAAAAAAAATTTAAAACTTATTTAAAAAAACTTTAAAAAAGGAAAATGTGTTTAGTGAAAGAATGTAAGGTAAAATTAGTTATGCAAAATGTTTTCCATTTTTAGAAATCAAAAACAATTTCTCCACTTTCGAATGTGTTTTTTTCAAATGTGTTTTTTTCAATAGTGAAAAACGTCTTTTTCAACTAATTCATTTTCTATGAAAGGAACGTCGGAAAATTCAAAAAACTTCTCAAAAATTATTTTCCGTGAAATGAGCGGATCTTAAGGGTGTATTTGTTTCATAGAAAACTTAATAATAAAAGAAAGGGTTAATACTCAGAAAAACTCTAAACTGGTACACCTGTGACAAATTTACCTTAAATCGATACACCTGTGACAAATTTACCCCAATTGACCATAAAAAATCATAAACTAGTACATTTATGATAAATTTACCCAAAACTAATTTATTCGACAGCAAAAAACCCCAAATTGATAAATTTGTGACAAATATACCCCATGTTAAATTGAATTAATACCACAAAAAATAAAAAAAATTGTAAACTGTGACAAACAAAGCGTAATATCCCAAATTAGTATATTAGTTAACAGTCACATGTCATTTAACTTAATAATTTAATAGTATAATTTAACGAAAATTAACAGAGAATAAATTTATCACAAATGTACCAGTTTGAGATAAATTTGGGGGGTTTTTAATGGTAAAAAAAATAGTTTGGGGTAAATTTGTTACAAGTATACCAGTTTGGGTTTTTCTGAGTATTAACCCTAAAAGAAAATGCTTTCCGAAAAAAAGTATTTCAATGAATATGCTTTGTTTTCATTTGTTTGGTGATGTATAATCAAAAATGTTTTGTGCTGTTTGAATTCTATCAGAAAATGATTTCATACGTTATCTCTAAAAAAAAAAAAATCAAATTTTTGAATTTTGAAATTTAAAAAACTTCAAATTTTACTTTTTTTTATTTACCTCTATTTTTTGTTTTTTCTTTTCTTTCTTTTTCTCTTTTCCTTCTTCTCCTCCTCCACTCCTCTCTTCCTCATGCCATCCCTTCTGCACCTCTGGCAATTCATCCCCAGCAAACTTACGAGGAGCGAGCTTGAATCATCACCAAAGGCCGTGAGTTCACTAATTTAGCAAGGCTTGAGGCTCACTGCTAGAGGCCGCGAGCTTGCCCAATCTGGTGAGGCTCGTAGCTCGCTGCTCAAGCCTTGCCTCGCAGGCTCACCGATTAATGGGTTGTCTTGAAATCGTGAATATACATTATTAGTTTGGAGGCCATATCTATCACAAGATAACCTAATAGTGACGATAGTGCGATGGTGATTTTTATAGAGAAAATATTGGGTGGATCTATTTTGTCACGTAGGTCATGCGTTACTTATTCATAGTTATGTATCCAAGAGGGCCTAAATTTCAATTTTTTTTTTTCCTCATTTTGCCTTTTGATGTCATGGATGGTGAGGGCTCGGCCACGGATAGCAACACCACCGATCTGTTTTTTTCTCTCACTAGCTTGCAAGCAACGTCGATAGTTGATCATGGCCATAATCATCATCTTCTGGCTTGATTCGGTCAGTGTTTGGAAATCGAGACGAGTGAGGCAAACCCTAGATGAGCAATTCGCGAGCGACACCAACGCTTCTCCATGGCCGTTGTCAGCGTCATTTGGCTAGATTTGGTTGGCTCGATCAACATCAGCGACTCTGTTGGTGGTGACATGGGAAGGCACGGGGGTCGGGCTTAGGGGGAGGTGGATGAGGAGATAGGTTTTTCAAGCAAGAGGGACTGTAGGCTGATGCCGGAGTGCATGGCGTCGAAGGCAGATAGCTTCTAACTGAGTGGAATGACATATGACTTATGTAGCAAAATAAACTTACTCAATATTTTCTCGTTTCGATGTTATAAAGATAAATACAAATAATGTTAAGATTGATTTGCAAATGAATATACTTAATGATATGATAAAGTAAAGATGGGCTTTCCTTGTAATGAAGAGCTTATCAAATTGCGTCATGTACTAATTATAAAACAAATCTCAAGATATTTAACTTTAATCAAAACAAAAAAAATAAAAATAAAATAAAAGGAATCATAGTCAACGAAACCCAATTAATTAAGATAAGACAAAGTCTAATTTCCTTTTCTGATTGTGAAGAGTGACAAGCAGATTTTTAACTAACGCTCCTTTATCATCAATCCCGAGTTCATGATGACTGCTCAAGAAGTGTACCGCACGACTAATTTTCGTCACAGTTCATAAAGATTTCCGACTGTCGGGATTATACTTAGGAGCTTATAAGTATAATCCCGACGGCTATTTGCCCATCACGTGGATTCATGTGGATCAGCTTAATTCGCTGGTCTCCAAACTGATGTATTTGGGAGAAAAATTGTAATCATGTGGATCAGGCTGAGGGTGCTCAGGCATGCGCCACGGTGGCTGTACACCACCCCCTTGGGCTCCGACGTCATACCGGAGGTGTAGCTCAGCGTGATTGGGTCCCTCTCGTCTCGTACGTCCTCAGGGGCGTAGGCCGGGTCGCCCCACCGGATGAGCTCCTCATACTCCACCTCGCCGAGCCGGGCTCAGTTGGCGAGTTGATATCGTCGATGAGGATGACCCTGGGGGCGGCATGGGACCCAGATGTGGCGGCGAGGATCGCGAGGGCCTCGTGGGCAAGGGGCACGAGCTTGCAGTCGATGAGGAAGACCTTGGCGCCGGAGTGGCTGAGGATGAGGGCGATGTTGGCAGCAGTTGAGGCAGGTGTTGATGGCGTTGAGGACCGCGCCAGCCATTGGGGCGGCGAAGTGGGCCTCGTACATGGCCGGTACGTTGGGCGCCAGGACAGACACCTGCATGTGCACAAAAGGACATGCACCGTGTTATTCCGGACGCTTTTTCTAAATCAAGAGTAGAGTGAGAGAAGCGAAAAACTCTATTCAATGGGGTCATACATATGCTTGTGCATAGGAGAAGAATATTTCCCAATTCTATATTTTGAAAGGCTGTATATTTCCTCTTATCAAGAACCAATGAAAAAGAAAAGAAAAGAGAAGAACAGAAAAGGTTATCCTACAACTGGCTTCCAAAGAGCTTCGAATCACGATGCGGTCGTGCTAAGAGACAAACTCACGAGCTAAATGCGATGCCCCAATCTCTTCTTAATCTTCGAAAGGGTATTACGTACCACGTCGTTCTTGACGACATTGAGAGATCAGAGGGAGGAGGCGAAGGTAGTGAATTTCCTTTATTTATCACTGAGATCAGAGCAAGAAACAACTCTTCCTCGTTAATAGTTGGTAGCCTGATCCACATGAATCCACGTCATGGGCAAATAGCTGTCGGGATTATACTTAGGAGCTTCAGGTGCCATGGTAAATGATGAAGTAGGAGCAAGAAAAGAATTGCAAGAGGGTTTTTTAAGGAAGAAGACAAAACTACAAAGGAAAAACCCGAAGGTATGTGCAGGTTGAAGACGACAATTCAGAAAAGGAAATAATTATCTATGAAAATTTGAAGCGACATACGAGATAATACAGGAGAGATGGATTTGTATCGGCTATGCACAGGAAAAGAGGGGTCAGAAGGTGGAAAGGCATGATCGCTATCGAAGTGTAAGACATGGTACTTCCTTTGAAAGAAATAAATTCAAAATTTACTTCTTTTAAAAGGGGCATGTATTGACACCCAAAACTGCTTGTACCTTTATGTGCCAATCATGTGGATGCGAATAGTAAAAATTCATCATGTGCTAGTCACAAGGGCGAGGAATAGATAATATATGTTGGATATATTGTTAATATAGTCCAAAATAATATATTCACATACAAGTCTAATAGGTGAAAGCACGGTTATTTGGGTCCATATGGACTAGAGCCCAATAACTTGCATATAAAAACTCTAGGGTTCCCCTACGTTGGAAGTAATACTGTTGAGCGTTCCAAACTTGACGACTCTTGGTGTAATATTTCAAGCAACTGCTTTTTTTCTCTCAAACCTATAACCTCCAACAATCTTGAAATATTATGTTCGTGTGTTGGATTTGAGCGAGTAAGGTGTCTTCTTGAAGATTTCGTCAAGACAAACTCAGAGGTGTAATTTACTTTCGATTTTGATGGTGGTATTGGTCGGGATTTGAGTTTGAAGATTCCGGTGACCGAAATCTTTGATTCAAAAACCCAAAAATTATAGCCAATTTTAGAGGGTGAAACCACTTGGGTTTTGTTTTACTCGTTGATACAAATGTTTTGAGTGGTCACTCCCGTCGATTGGAGTTCGGACAGAGAAGTTATGACACCCAGAAGTTTCCATATGAATTTCTAGCGAATTTCGATGACGAAATTTCCAACGAATTTCGATGACGAAATTTCCAGCGAATTTCGGCGGCAGAAATTTCTATCGAGTTTCGGCGACAAGGGAAGTCCATCCTAAGGTTTTTGGGCGCTCTGAATATATTTTTGGGGTTTGTTTTGGCAAATTCCATTTTTACAAAGTGATTTGATCAAGGTTAGGGGAGTTATTCGACTTTGTGACTTTGAGGATTTCAAGGTGCACTCTTTCTAATACTTTGCTATGATTAAAATGGCAAAGCATAGTTCCTATGATATTATGAAGTTGCAATAATTTAATGTTACTAAATTTCATGGCTGGAAATTACATGTTCAATTTGGCATGAAAGAACGTGACATATTCTATACTGTATTAAATGATTTTGCATCTACCGCTGAAGATGTGGATGAATATCAATGGAACAAAGATGATGATTTTTGTAGAGATTACTTGTTGAACTCTCTAAATCCTAATTTGGCTATGACTTATAGTGAGTATAAGACAACGAAAGAGACTTGGGGTCGTATTGCTTATGTAAGTATACTAAATCTTAAGAAACCTAAGGTATGATCTAGAATCATTACTTGTGTATATCTAGGTAGTACAGAAGATAGTGCTGCAAATAGGTTTTTAGATCTATCTACTAACACAGTGATAGAATCTAAAGATGCAGTGTTATTTGAAAACAAGTTTATCAGAAATCAATGCTTGAATATTTCTAAATCTACAGATATGATTTCAGAATCTCCTGTAGTATCTGAAGCAGGCCATTCTGATACTAATTCTACACAGTTGGCTATTGAACCATTTTCAGTTAGAGTATCTACAAGAAAGAGAGAGTTTCCAAAAGTTTTGGTAAGGACTTTGTTGCTTACCATCTTAAGGATGATCCATTCTTTAATTAGGAAGCAATGAGATCTAAGGAATCTTTACTGTGGGCAAAAGCTATAGATGATGAAATGAACTCTCTGCTACAGAATCACATTTGGTGGCTAATAAATTTACCAAAAGAGGCTAAGGCTATAGGCTGTAAATGGGTATTGAAGAAGGAACTGAATAGTGATAAATCACTAGTCAGATACAAAGCACGTTTAGTAACTAAAGATTATAAACAACATAGTGGAATAGATTATTTTGATGTCTATTTACCTGTGTGTTATCTATTAACTATAAGAGTTCTTCTTACTTTAGCATCTATTTAACATTTTGTAGTACATCAAATGGATGTAAAAACAACTTTATTAAATGGGGGTTTAAATAAGGAAATTTACATGGAATAACTAGAAGAATATGTTATAAAAGGTCTTGAGGACAAATTTTGTAAATTGAATAAATCCTTGTATGGTCTTTAAACAAGCACCTAAGATGTGACATTTTAAATTTGACAAAGTGGTAAAGAGTTATGGTTTTCAGTCTAATTATTCAGACAAATGCCTTTATCATCGTTCTATATCAAATAAGATAGTCATCATTTGCTTGTATATTGATGACATACTAATTCTTAGTTCCGATCATTTTGTAGTGAGTGATGTGAAAGCTACTTTAGCTAAAGAATTTGACATGAAAGATCTTGGTATTGCTACCACCACCCTTAGCGGCACAGCTAGCTTGGGCTCTCTCCCCCTCACGAATGGGAGAAGTTTGAATCCCAAAGTTGTTGTTAGGGATTCTTACCTAGAGTACTGTGGTGGTGGGTCCTGCAGTCGCTCTTCCAAGGTTTGTTCGTCGGTTGTTGGCTTACGGGATTCCCTGAGTTACAAAAAAAAAAAAGATCTTGGTATTGCTAATACCATTCATGGTATGAAAGTAAGCTTTAAATGGCAAGTCATCTCCCTTAATTAGGCTCATTATATTGAGCAGCCATTTTCTATTTGGGGATACGATAAGTGTAAATCGAGTGAGACACCATGTGATTATAATAATAGACTGAGTCTTAATGAAGGAACCGCGTGGATCAATTAAAGTACTCGAAACTACTTGGTAGTCTCATGTATGCTATGAGTTGAATTAGACTCGACATAGCCTTTACAGTTGGCATGCTGAGTCATTTTACTAGTAATCCTAGTAAAAAGCATTGGGATAAAGATACCTTAAATGTACTAAAGATTATGCTTTCTATTATTTTGGTTATCTTCCAACTGTGGATGGATATTCTAATGCCTCATGGTGCTTAGATATTGAAAATAGTAAGTCTACTAGTGGATATATATTCACTTTGGGTGGAGCTGCTATAAATTGGAAATCCAAACGATAGATTCGTATTGCATTGTCGCCTATGAAATTAGAACTTTTTGCTTTAGCCTCAGCCAGCGAAGAGGCCGAGTGGATAAAGAATCTAATTATAGATATTCCTTTGACTCGGCTAAAGATTAGTTCTTTAAGCCTATTTTGTGATAATCAAGTAGTTGTCCAAGTCATCAATAATGCTCTCTTTAATTCAAAGCGAGGACATATGAGACTAAGACATGCGTTGTTGAATTATCTGAGAGAACAATGGGTTATCACCTTGATCAATGTGAGATTGAAGGACAACATAGCCGATATTCTCACCAAAGGTATGCCTAAAGATCGATTATTCAAAACAGTTGGGGAAATAGGGTTAAAGACTATATAGGCAAATCTTAACTACCATTTACTTACCTTCTAATTATGTGTTTTGAATTATCGAATCTTCCTTTATTGGCTATAATGATAAGCACAATTTATATATTTCATTGATGTTTACAGTTGTTGACTAATTTGAAAATTGTGAGTTGTCTCATTCCAAACTTGATGAAGATGACTTTAACCTAATTCAAATGTTCTATCGGGAAAACTTATGTTATTCCAAACTTGATGATACAATTCAACTAGGTTGAATTATCCTTTTGGTTAAATGATCTCATTCCAAACTTGATATTAGATTAATTGACTTTAAAGAATTAGTAATTGTGACATTCCAAATTGAAACATAGAAACAATTGTTTACATAAGAAACATACTAGTCTTGTTCTTAATTGAAACTTGATATTACATGACTAGGTTATTATAAGTAACTTGACTATTGGTTCTATTTGAAACTAGACAATAGTTATTCTCCACTAAATAAACTTAAGTTGTCACGGCCTAATCCCCCGGGCATGCACCCATCCCTCATTGGTTGATTAACTAGTAACGTCCCAGGACGCATCGCCGACCCGTTCATTTTTAATACGCATGCGGAAGCATATAAAATAATCCATAGACAATAAAATAATGGGATAGGAAAGCAGAGTCACAAAATTTCAAATCACACAACCACACTTATATACATACATACATAGAAGACTATGTCCTATATTATACAAGTTGGTCTAGGTTTATAAAAACATATACATCACAGTAGGTTCTCAAACAGGGGGCGGGGTCTCATAACCACAATTACTCCTCATCACTAAATTCTTCATACTCCACCTCCTCGTCTCCATTTGAGCCATCTGCTGAGTATACCGGGGACTCTAACTTTTCGAGTGCTAGATCCTTCGTATTCTCTACTGACCCACCCTTAGGATCTGTTGTGCCTTTACCAAAGGTAACCTCCTGAACGTACAAAGGTACGTCAGATTCCAGCATAGGGCCCTCCCTTCGTCTATCATGATAGTGATGATACCATGATCAATACTTATGAGGCACCCTTTCGGGTTCACCCATGTCGACCCAGATAGTGGATTTTATCATTACATACTCCAATCCTTCGGGGTGAGGGTGTATTGAAATATGATAACCTACTTCTGTGACTTCCTTCGGTATACCACAATGCACGGGAGGAGGGGGAGGTGGGGCCATCTAGGGATCTGAAATGTTGTCCCACAACGAGGTGAGACTATGTTTTAGCAAGTTCTACCCCCTAGCAAGTTCTACCCCCTAAAAACCGATTAGGAAGCCAATGAGCCCTAAAGACTACCTAAGCACAAATAGGTGTCAGAAGACTTACCTTGACCTCAGTTCTTTCCTGCAAGTCGGTTCAATTCATAAATGCTAATCAGTACATCAACCATTCAATTTAATCAAATCAACTCATCGATCAATCGACTCAATCGATTATATGTCATTGAGACCATCACATGGTCACTTCAATTAATCATTCTCAACTCTTAACCTCGGCATAATAGGCACAACCTAGATTAAGTGGTAATCACGGCCCCACTAAGCAAATTCCTAGATTTAGTAGTATCACAGCCCCACTTGGCAAATTTTTGATATTTAGTGGCATCACGGCCCCACTCGGCAATTTTTTAGATTTATACCAACATTATCTAATTTTTGGGATAAATCCTCATAACCTCCAATTTCGCTCAATTACCATAATTCGGTACTCAATTAAATAAACAAAGATCACCACAACAATCAGCATAAAATTCCGGTCGTTAGCTATCCCAGCCTAATTTCCGGAAAACAAAATAAATAATTAAATAATTATATAAATATTAAATAAATGTAATAAATCCAACTTAGGCTCGTTATAGCCTAATTGGAAACCGAAACAGACTCGGAAAAATTTCAAGGTTCGTTTAATAAATAATATCACGAGTCTACTCATTAATGTCACTAACTAACCACTTAACATGCATTGACAGATAATTAAATTAACTAATCTAATCTAATCTAATCTAATATATCCCCCTAAACCATGCTTAATTAACCTAATCAATCCATAAATGTAATTAATCGAATAAGCATGGATTAATGAATTAAACTCACTTGATTTGCGATTTGTCCGGTTCAAAACGTCAAGAACACAATGGAGACCAATTATCTCCAAGGCAGGCCAAAATTTTGAGGCTCAAAACCACCTCAAAACGGGCCCAAAACATCACTGGAAACCTACTAACAAACCCTATGTTTGCTGCTGCAAAAGAGAGGAAATAAGTTGGTTGGGGGCAGCAAGGCTCGGGAAAGGCTAAAAAGGATCAAACCGAGCCTTGACGGGGACTCATGGAGGTCGGAGGCGGGCTAAACAACTTCGACATGAGTTGAGGGAGCTGTTGGGACGGCGGAACAGGGCTAGAACGTGCACGAGGCTGGGCGATCTTGCGGGGGCACTGGGCGGCGAGCAGTGGCACGAACGACGTGATGGCAAGGGTGGTGGCTTGTTGGCTTGCTCCGACGGCTTCTCTACTAGCTGGTGGTCTTCAAACGGAAAGGAGGAGGGAGGAAAGCTGGCTGGCTACAAGAGGGGATGAGGAGAGAGGATATAAGGGGTCCACAAACCTTAGTTTCCACCAAGTGGTCCCCTTGACTCAACCTTGGCCAAGCATGGCTTCCTTGGCTCTTAATGAGCTACTAATGCTCCACCTTGCAACCTTGAAATGATCCAAAAACCATAGGGAATGGGGGGCATACTAATTTCATGGGCTTTGGCTTCAATTGGATAATTAATCTTGCTTTAATCAATCCAATTTAGCCTCAATAAATTCAATTAGCACCTCACCGATCCAATTGACATTTTTCCTCACAAATTGATTCCACTTGCTTCTCAATTTCGCGATAAAAAACGGTCCATGCCTTTTTTTTGAACAAAAATGGCCCTATACCAACTTTTTCCTAAAAAATCTTGGGTTGCAGAAAACTCTTCTAAGACTAAGTCAACGCTCCTAAAATTTATTATGACATGATAGAATCTTCAATTTCTAAAATTGGACTCAAATTAGCGGTTAATTTCACTTTGGTGCGTTTTTAGCATGACTTAGGCTACTGGGTAGGTTTTGGAAATTTTTAGTGCAAATGACCTGTGGTCAATTTTCTTTGAGCCATAATGAACCCGCTTGACACAATGGCGACTCTTGGTTGTCATAAAAATCTTAATGATTCAAATACGGACACATGGTACCAAAACGATAGAACAATTAGTCTAATGCCGGCCGATGAGAATTTTCTAGTTTAGTGGTGTCACCCACGATTAACCACATATCTTAGTCAAATCAACCTATCTTTGACTTCAAATCAATTTTTAATTGTGCCGTAATAGCCTCTAAAGATGAGCATGGTCGATAAGCCGATTCTTGGTTGAATTCTCGGTCGAATTCTCAAGTCTATCGCATTGAAATTCCTTAATAGTTTCCTTAGATAGTTTAGTTATCTCAAGAGTGATCAGCTCTGAGAACAACCTTATAGACGTGTTGATAAAATATTCAATTTATTCAATAGAAAACAGGATTGAAAATCTAGGATGTCACATAAGTTGATGGCTCTTTTTAAATCACATTATTTAAATCTTGTTCATAATATATGAAATTGGATTGATGCTTATGAACATGATATTATGATGCTTTATGACATCAATATATGTTCTTCTTTGCCTGATGAAATGGTACTAAGTTTTAATTCAAATGATTGAATTCATAATAATATGAAATTTATATTTGACATTCTACAGGGAATGGCAGAAATGGAGGCAAGCTTAATGAGTGGGATCCTGACTAGGATGACCTACTTGATGAATGAATATATATCATTTAAAGCGTGTGGAGACTTGACAATTTACCTGCTATTGCCTATTTTGATGAAGTCCATTTACTTGAAACTTGCATTTTGCTATTTATATTTTGTGAACATTATTATGCTTGTTTTTTTATTTTTTTATTTGTAAGGTTTTGGACTATTTTGACTAGCCTATTTATACTTAACTATTATGCATATATTGGTTGTGAACTAAGTCTGAGATTTATTTTTGGATTTGGATGAGTTTAGACTAAATCTAAAACTCATAATACTTATTTTGATTTGTTGATCTCAGAACAGATTCATGATAAGAATGATTCACTTATTTAGATTGCAAATGATAATTGAGTTTAATACTTTATTGCTGAAATTTTTTTTGATCGATCCGAGTTAATTGTCTTGGACTGAATGTGGATGATTCCTATTTGTCTGAACATTACACTGACCACCTTATTGAATTGTGTTGTATGGTGAACATAGGATGAGATTGTTGGATATATTATTAATATAGTCCAAAATAATATGTTCACATACAAGCTCAATAGGTGAAAGCACAGTTATTTGGGTTCATATGGACCGAAGCCCAATAAATTATATATAAAAACTCTAGGGTTCCCCTACACTAGAGGTAATATTGTTGACCATTCCAAGCTTGACGTCTCTTGGTATAATACTTCAAGCAACTGCTTCTTCTCGCTCAAACCTAGAACCTCCAACAATATATATGGAGACATTCAATCAAGTGTCGATGTGCTTATGGATAAAAATACATGGTTCAACGGCTAGATAAGAGGCCACTGCATGTCCAAATGATGAGATACAAGGATCGAGCATCGTTGGCACTAAGATTTAAGCGGGAATAGTCAAACAAGCAGAAAGCCATGCTAAAGCTAAGAGATGGTTACTGTCCAAAGACCAAGTCATGCAACTGTTGTCAACAAATCAAGAAGCAATGGGACACGACCTAAGCAGTTATAGAGGAAAAAGGAAAAGCAAGAAGACATGCAAAGGATAACGAGCGGTTATCAAGGGAAGAACAACTGCTCGACGGTTACCTGGCTACTCTTTAAATACCACAAGTTGTCCAACGAAGAAACCCTTGAACATCACATCAAATTCTTGACTTTATCTTTTTATTGCATTTTAGTAGCTGTATTTTTTGGATTTTTGTTGTTGATTAGATTCCAGCAAGTATCTGTCTTCTGATATAGCGTTGTTGATTAAATTCCAATGTTATATCATAAACTCAACATTATCGATTAAATTCCGGTGTTAAGTTTTCTATCCAAGGATATTGCTGTTGATTAAATTCTAGCTTTACGCTAAATTATCTCTAAGATGTGTTGTTGATTAAATTCCAACATAGTTTGAGTTAGTGAATAATCACTCGATAAGATTGTAGTGTACAAATTGGAAATAACATTTGTATTTTGATATCCTTTGTTTGGATTTAGCATGGAACCTGTGTATCCTCTAATAAAGCCAGAGCATATCACTTGGTGAAAGACATTTCGTCATAAAAATCAAATCAGGAAAACACCATGACAGATTTACGCTGCTTCATTTATTATGAATGTTCACTTGCGTTCCCGAGAAAAAGAAAATGTACGCTAGTTAAAAGGTTCTTTATGTCATTAGTGCAAATCAAGTGATGAAATTATTCAAGAAAAGGAAGGAGGGAACAAAGGGAATATGGTTAATAAACTTGTTCGGGGTACAGGGAGAGCGTCAACATAAATATATGATTTTCAGCTACTATAATAGTTTACGGTAAAAGAAAAAAGCTAGTTTGCTGTCTCAATGGCCAAATTCAATTCCCTTTTTTCCCACCTTGAATCTTCCTCATAGCATCAAGATATGACTTCCCCTGCAATTCACGAGAGAAGTATCCCTTCAAGTAATCGGCAACGCCTATTCTTCTAAATAATGCTGGCTTGTCTGGTGTGATTAGACTTGGTGCAGGACCCATTTCCTCTTCCAATTTCGGGCCGTAAAATGTAGCAAATGAGAGCCTTTCCCTCGTTGAGTTAACTGTTGCTCGGTGCTCAATGCTACGATAAGTACCATTCGTCACAATCTGGCAATAGTGGCTTGACGGGGACCCACTTGGATCCAATTGAAAAGTTTGGTCTCAAGATTAGCCCACATCATCAATAATAACTCAAACTTTTTCGAAATAGGAACATTGTATATACAGTGTATTAAACTGTTTTCTATTCATCCCCCCATCTCTAACTATTGAGGTGGTCAATTAGTTACTTACTGTAAATGAATTACTCATATCAATGCCTCACATTTTGTGAGAAAATTCATTCTCTCTCTCTCTCTCTGTGATAACTTATTCTTATATGTATTATATTATTTTTACGCAGAGATGTCTTGGATAAATACTCCTTAGAGCTACGAGATCTTGCAATGAAGATACTCCTCCTGATGGCAAAAGCTCTGAAGATTGACACCAAGGACGTGATAGAACTGTTTGATGGAGGCAGGCAATCCTTAAGGTTGAATTATTACCCTCCATGTCCGCGACCCGAGCTCGTCATGGGCGTCACTCCTCACTCTGACGCCACAGCCCTCACCATTCTTCTCGAAGTCAATGAAATGGAAGGTCTGCAAATAAAGAAAGAGGGCAAGTGGGTCCCCGTCAAGCCCCTTCCTAATGCTTTCGTTGTCAATGTTGGAGATATTTTAGAGGTAAAGCTTTTCGATTGGATCAATTCAGTCCTAAACTTTTCAATTGGATCAATTCAGTCCTAAACCTTTTAATATTTGTACCAATTCAGTCCATCCGGCCAATTTTGGCCGGTCGGCACTAACGTGGACGTCGGCCGGTGGTTGGATGCTGACATGGCAATTTTTATGATTTTTAAAATTATTTTATGATTTTTTTTATTTTTATTAATTTTTTTGAATTTTTTTGAATTTTTTCTTTTTCCTTTTCTTTTATTCTTCTTCTTGGGGGTGGCTGGCGAGCCTCCGGTGAGGCTCGCCGCCACTAGGCGAGGGCCACGTAGCCCTCGCCCCGCCGACGAGGGTCGCGGCCCTCGCTCGGCCTCTCCCCAAGGCCGCCGGCGAGGTGGCTTTGCCGGATTTGGGCCGGGCCATGCGAGGCCAGCCTCACTGCAGGCTGGCGAGGCCATGGTGGCCATCGCTAGGGTAGAGGCGAGGGTCGCGAAGCCCTCACCAGCCACCGGGGAGGGTCGCGGCCCTCGCTCGGCCTCGCCCAAAGTCCCTCGCCCGCAGCTTAGCCCGGATGCGGGCGAGGCCACCCTTCGCCATTGAAGCAGCTAGTGGGATTGCTCGTGGCTTTCTGCTCATGGAGAAGAAGAAGAGCAAAAGCTGGTGGCGACAAAGCGGAGGAAATCGAGGTCGGGAGCTAGGCTAAGCGGCGAGCGAGGGCCGTGACCCTCGCTAGTGGCTGGCTAGGGCTTCGCAGCCCTCTCCTTCGCCTTGGCGATGGCCGCCATGGCCTCGCCAGTTGCGTGCGAGGCTAGCCTCACCTAGATCCGGGTGAAGCCGCCTTGTTGGCGGCCCTGGGAGAGGCCGGGTGAGGGCCGCAACCCTTGCCGGCGGCAAGCGAGGGCTTTGCAGGCCTCGCCCAGTGGCTGGCAAGCCTCACCGGAGGCTCGCCGACCACCCCCAGGAAGAAGACAAAAAGAAAAGGAAAAAGAAAAAAAAAAAAAAAAAAAAAAATTAATAAAAAATTAATAAAAATTGAAAAAATAATTAAAAAATAATTAAAAAATCATAAAAATTGCCACGTTGGCATCCGGCCACCGGCCGACGTCCACGTCGGACCGGCCAAAATTGGCTAGATGGATTGAATTAGTACCAATATTAAAAGGTTTAGGACCAAATTGATCCAATTAAAAAGCTTTATGATCGAATTTGATGCCGTCAAACAATAGGTTTAAAACTTTTTTGGTACTTTTCCCTGTTAGGAACCTTGTTGCATCACAAGATCTACGTTGACAAGATATTTTTAGTGCTTTCTTATCATTTCATGCATACTTCGCAGTAAGCCTACTAAGCTATATGATCACATTTTTATACATAATTCATTAATATAATATCGTTAATGTTATGATGCATGCAAAATAATTGATGTATGATTCCCAAAATTTGTATACGTATGAAAGTTCTCTATGGACAACGGACCTATTATTTCTAATCAACACAATTTCTTTAAAATAACGGCCAAGCATTACTTGTTCTTGAATTCGAGATGGTCCAATCACAGACATTCACATAATAAGAGTCCCAAAAGCAATAATACAAAAACACAGAAAAAGACTTCAATAAATATTTGAGATCTACTTATTTACAATTAAACGGGTTCCCGTCCCTCATGAAGCCTAAGCTCACCTCCCAATCTGTCTCCTATTGATTGGATTGTTCTTTATGAACAGGGGATGTGCAAATCAACTTAACTGTGTATGGACATTACTAAATAATATCCTTGAATTGCGTCGACAATCATTTCACCTGCCCATGAAAAGCTGAAAGCGACGGCATCATTTGGCCTTACTTGTTTGGCCAGAATCTTTTCCATATTCAAGAGTATAGCATGAAATCATTTGGCTTGAATTTGCCGACACCGAAAACGACAATCCTTTGTCCTCATTGATGGGTCTCAATAATCACATGAGCATGAAGGGTACTCTGCGCAAATTATTGCGAACTAATTTTGTTAAAAAATGGTTTCTTTTTTATATTCAATGTTATTCTTTCTGGTATTAAATTTATTATGTTCTTTGCTCCCTCCTCCTTCACCATCTACCGTCGCCTAGCCTCTCTCTCTCTCTCTCTCTCGTGTGGTCTTTTGACATCTATCTACCCCCATCAAGTTACACCCCACGCTCTGCTGCCTTGGCCGCTCACCCGTCAGCCCTCCGCCTCATTTGCTGTTGTCACCACTTCTCGCTCTAAATTTACTCTCCTAAATCTAGACAATCCTGATATTTTTTTAACTGTCTCATTGGTGTATAGTGTATTCAATGCTTGAGAGAGAGAGAGAGAGAGAACCTGAACGGAGAAGGAAGCATGGGAAAAAGGCGAGGGTTTCTCAAATGTCTTGGGAGGGACACCATGTAAAAGCGGTCGTTCCAATCAAGCTTCTGCTCCTCCGACACGACAAACGACTGCCCAAAACCCTCCAAGTCTCCTTCCTCTTGCCAAAACATCTTCTCCTCCGCCACTGGAAGCTTGAAGAACTCTTGTATTTCCAACTTCACCTCCTCCAGCAATAAACGACTCACTCCGTGATTTATCAACTGCATGCACAGAAAGGGATCGATTAAGTTCAAAAGTTGATTCTTGCAAAGAAATCCAGATCTTTGCCTCAACTGATCCTCATATAAAGAAAAAGAAAAAACTCATTTCGTAACATTTTACCTGGAAGAATCCCCAAGCTCTGCATGCAACGTGCAACTTTTCAAGCTCGGACTCCAGCGAATCGTTGCCTGACAAGAGCTTGTTCAGGTCAATTACTGGCACTTGAAGCAACGGACTTCCAAGATCATCGTGGATGAATGGGTGATCTTGGTCGCTACGCACATAGCGAGACGGGACTTCGGTTATGGGCTCTTTTGCCAACTCCTGAACACTTGGGACTAGAAGAGAACCACCAAGCTTTGTGAGATTCGCATCCATTTGAGTAGGCTATAAGTTATAAAGTTCAGTGGAGAGCTTAATGGCTGTAGGATGTCAGGCTTCTCAATTATTATAGTTGTGACAATTGCCCTCGCATTTGGAGCCACAAGAACATGTTGAGTGAGACGTGTAATTTGGCATAACATGATTAAAGTAACTTACATATTTAAAATAATGACATCACGTGTTGCGAAGGAGGGTAATTGCCTGCTCACGTGTGACGCACAACATTTCAAAATGCAGCATCTTATGCTAATGTCCTCTCTGTCTCTCTCTGTCTCTCTCTCTGTCTCTCTCTCTCTCTCTCTCATGACAATAAAGAGACTAAAATACAGCCATATCCATTATGAATTATCAACCTAAAGAAAAGAGAGATATATAAACAGATTCCTGGCAAAACTTCATAAAACACGACCACAACAAAGTTTGGCAAGGTATACGTATTATATCATTATCTAGAATAATAATTACATATATGTAGACTATAATGTCAGGGCTATCAAAATAAATTATAGATCCATATTTTAGGTCAAATTTATTTAAGTGAGGTATACATGGGTTACTGTAAATTTAAAATATGGATCTTAATGGGTTCTGAAAGGAAATTAGAGAAACCGATGTATTTGGGAGAAAAATTGTAATCTGTATTCACCATTATTCTTAAAACTCATAGACATTAATAATCAAAGATAATTTCCTTAAATGTAAACATTTAGGGAAATTATAATATTATGTACATTAGCCTCAATGCAGTCCTCGGAATTATACATAATCACAGAAAATATCTCTAGGTATCAGTTTCGTTATAGGATATGTTATTATTCTATACGTAATATGCACTGCTAGTTCATATTTTTCATGCAACCATAATATTTTGGATCTTTTGTGTACAATATTACCGCTTGGCTATCGTTAACTAACAATGAGTTTTCAGCATTCTTAACAACATCTAAATGATAAAAAAATCTTTTAAGTCAAACACCCTTTTATATTGCTGCTGATAATGCCACAAATTCAACATTATGAAAACAGATATATTATTATCTTGATGACTACTTAAGGCCATATATTGATTTCAAAAGTCGATATACCTTTTATTCTTAGCCTTTTGAAATGAAACCAACATGTTGTTCCATATAAGTTTCTTCTTATAATTTTCCATTGAAAAAAGTAGTATTTTCATTTGATATACTTCAAGATCCATAATAACCACTATTGCCAGAATAAGGTGAATTGAGGTAAATCTTACTATAGGAGAAAATGTTTTCACATAATCAATTCATTTCTATTGATCATACCTACTTGCTGTAGGACAAGTCTTATATTTCTCTACTGAGTCATTAGTTTTACACTTATTTTAAGAATTCACTTGCTTCTAATGATTTTGTATCATTTTGAAAGATCAACCAGTTCTCAAATATGATTTGACTTCATTAACTCCATTTCCTCTTTCATTACATGCATCCAATTTTATATTTAGGGCAATTTAGAGTTTTATTTACATTTCTTGGCTCATCTTTATCTTGTGGAGCAATCATAAAAATTTCCCCTTTAATGTCCAAATGTGAACAAGGACTACTTTTGCGACTTGTTCATCGTATGAAAGATTGTATACTTTGCATGTTATTCTCCATTATACTTTCATTCGGATTAGATAATAATGATGTCGTCTCATCAAGTGGTTGTAATTGATATTGAGTCGAATTTAGTTTCTCACTTTTGACATTGCTTCTTGGACAAATTTTATTAAGTTCATTATGTTGATCTAGTGTTTCAAATTGAGAGTAGTTCTCACCTATTTCGCCATTCATAGAAAGTTCATTATCTAAGGATGTGACATCTCGTGGTTCAAATTTAGTTATACTCTCACTTTTTTGCTTACCTATAAACATAAAGTACTATGAATATCTTATGATAATACTCTTCTGGCCTTTGAAACCCAATTTTCCATGCTTATTAGAAGGTTTGTGAGTATAGACATTACATCCCCAAGGTTTAAAATAACTCAAATCAGGTTTTTTACCATCCATAACTCATATGGAGTAAAAATAACTAATTTAGAAGGCACATGATTAAATATATAAGCAACAGTTCACAAAACATCAACTCAAAGAGGTGGTTGGGAAGTTAGATTACGCTATCATGGACCTACCCATTTTTAGTAGGTTTTGTTTCTTCTTTTTGTAATACCATTTTGCTAAAGAGTATAGGAAACAAACAACTATTTTTCTATTCATTTTTCATCACATAAATTTTTGAACTCATCAAATAGATATTCTTAACCTGGATTGAATCTTAATGCTTCTATTTTCTTATTTTGTTGATTTTCTATTAAGCTCATAAACTTCTTGAAACAACTTAATGTCTCAGATTTATGAGAAATCAAATAGATATGTCTAGATCGAGTATAATCATCTATACACGTGATGAAAAAAATAATTTTATGCTGTGTTTTTACATTCAACGGATCATAGATATCAAAATGAATTAAATATAAAGGAAATTTAGCTGTTTTTTTTTTTTTTTTCAAAATGATTTCCTTGTTGTTTTTCTTACTAAGCAATGCTTGCATATGGGGAAATTGATTTTTTCAATATTGCCAATAAGTCCTCTTTGGCTAACCTATTCATTTATTGTTGGCCAATATAATCAAGTTTAGCATACCATATATTCACATAATTATCATATGAATTAAAAGATGTATTGACATTACTATAATCAACATCCGATACAATAAAACTATCTAGAACGTACATACAATCATAGTAATTTGCACCAAAATATAAATTCACACCGCAATTATGAAAGTTCAAATTAAAACAAAGTTCAACCAATACTAATACAAATACTAAATTTCGACAAATTTTTGAAGCATATAATATACATAATGCATTTACCACTTATATTTAATTGGCAGGTGCCAATCTCTTTTACTTCAGTTTTGGAGTTGTTCTCTACGTAGATCCATTTTGTTCTAATCGATACTCGTTGGAACTCCATGAAAGCTTTTCTATCCTTTGTTATATGGTCCGGTACCCCTGAATCTATAGTCTACAAAAGATTATATTTAGTTAGAAATACAGAACTTGATACATAAGTAAAGCTCTTAAGAATAAAATGCATGTGTATTTTCTTTGGCTCACCACAATTGCGAGGATAATGACTATTTTTGCCACAGTTGTAACACTTCATCCTTAACATTCTCTTCATATGAGTACGTTTTCCTCTCTTATGTTGGGTAAGTCTTGATTTCTTGTATGAAAAGCTCACTCCCTTGCTTTTCTACCTTTTGAACAAGAACCTTGCGTTTAGAGCTTGAAGCCTTTTGTGAGCCAAAACCATTAGAATAAATATATATTTCCGACTTATCCATCAAGTGGCGGTCCTCTGTCAGCTTAAGGTAGCGCATGGTATTCTCAAGTACTTCCATAACTTAGTTAAGAACTTTTATTGCTTTTTGCTTTTCTAACAAATATTAAATTTTCATATTCAATATCTTATAATTCTCATAGTTCAATTTCTCTCATTTGTTCAATTCAACCACTATGTTCTTAAAAGCTGAAGCTATTGTATTTGAACATTTCAAATATATTTGTACGAATTACTAAAGCCTAAACATTTATGCATCTTATTTGCATAAATTAATCATATTAATGAATAAGATCAAATAAAGTTTTAGAATCGAAAGATCACTTTGTTTTTGATCATCATCCAAAATTTCTAATTTGAAATTATCATTAATATAATCATTTATGCAAAAAGATAAGTTCTCCAAAGTCATTAAAACTTTCTTGAACCTCCCACAAATAGTTGTAAATTAAAATAATAATTTACAACAACAAATAACATTGAACTTTTATTAACTAAACATGTCATTTACATGAAGTAACATATGTGGTAGAAAGATATCAACATCAACATGAAAAGAAATATTTACACCTAAGATATCTCAAACCAAATCAAGAAAAATATAAATATATAAATTTAACGATATTCAACTATTTCATAAATAGGGAAAGACTTTTCAAATTTCTTAGAAAATTCCTCCAAATATTCTAAGGACACATTGGGCAACCATAAAAAGACTCACGGAGATCCTTTATGGCTCCTCCAAGGTTCATTCATTTTGCGACGAGTTACATTTAACCCGAGGGTTGAAGTCTTTGTTCCCTCAATCTTATAATATTCCCTGAAAATTGAATCCAATTAGGACTCTTGTTTGACTTATGGATTGATGACATGGCCCATCTTCTCCAAATGAGGGCCATGGCATTAGTTTTTTGCCCTTGAATGTGGTTTTGTAGATTGCCTTTTCTTTATGAGGAATATAATATGTTGAACTTCATTTCTTGGTTTTAGCTCTTTTCTATGTCAACTCCCTACTTTGTATCAAGGTATGATACTATTTTTCTAGCATTTTGATGCTAACTAGTGGCCATACATGGAAAATGAAACTCAAATGGATGTAATGACAAATTTTTCTTTGATTTTGTTGTTCATAAAATGCTTATTTGATGTGTCTCGAAGTGCAAGGTCCTAGCTTTCAAGAAATTGATGCAATTTTGGAGGCAGGATTTATGGTTTTTTTCTAGATTTTCTTCATTGTATCTTCTTATATTATAAGTACTTTTTTCCCTTGTTATTAGCTATGAGTGCATGCCATTTTGGATCCTTTATTCTACCAGGGGGGATATGTTTGATTTTTCACACCAATTTGATTCAGTTAGAGAAATTGGGCTTTTAGAATGTTATTTTCTCTTGCCTAAGGCTAGTCAATGATCTTATATTCTTGAATTTATCTATTCATCCTATATGAAGGAAGAAATATGCGGTTAGTTTGCAGGAACCAATGCACTCAAGTGCTTGGTTATATCTTTTAGTTGGGGCTATTGTGTTATACAGTTTATGTAGCTAGCTTCAGATGAAGATTGGTAACAATTATCATATTCTATTGTGACATCCTAAAAATTTAGTTTTGTTTTCAATTGAATGAATCAGGCCTTTCATCAACACGCCTATAGTGTTATTCTATGAGCTGATCACTCCTAAGATAACTAGACTATTTAGAGAAGTCATTAAGGGATTTTGATGCAATAGACTTGAGAATTCAACCAGGAATTGACTACTTGACCGTGCTCATCTGCAGAGATCATTACAACACAATTAAAAATTGATATGAGATAAGAGATAGGTCGTTTTGACTGAGATATGTGGCTAAACGTGGGTGATTTCACCAAATTGCAAAATTCTCATCGATCGGTATTATACTGATTTTTCTGTCATTTTGGTACCCTGTGTTCGTATTTGAAACCTCGAGATTTTCACGACCACTAAGAGTCACTAATGTGTGAAGAGGTACATTATGGCTTGAAAATAATCAACCATGGGTCAATTACACCAAAAATTTCTAAAAGCTATTCAATAGATTAGGTTAGCTAAAATCGCGCCAGATTGAAATTAACCATGAATTTGAATCCGATTTTAGAAATTAAAACTTTTGTCATGTTACGAGTCATTTTAGGAACGTCGATCATCCTCCGAAGATCTTTTTGCAAACCGAGATTTTCAGCAAAAAGTCAAAATAGCGTCGTTTTTGTTTAGAAAATTTAAGGGACTATTTTTAATCACGTTTTTGGGATGCAAGTTGGTTTTATTGGCAAGGAAAAATGTCAATTTGATCGAGGAATCGATGTTGGAATTTTTAAGAACCGAATTGAATCAATTCAAGAGAGAATTGGAGAGGATTTGAGGGAAATTCCTTCAAAATTCGTAGCCTCTTGGTCCATGACCTTTTGGACCACTTCAATAACTTGTGGTAGAAGTCTTGAGGACTGCACGAGGCTATGGGAGCCAACCGGCCATGGTGGGGCAAGGTCAAGGGGACAAAGGGGTAGAATTAAGCCAATGTGGCCCCCACCAAGGCTTAGCCGTCCCCTTGTTCTTCCTCTGCCTTTGCTTTCTCCATTTGTGACCCTTTGAGAGATTGAGAAGTGTAGAGAAAGACCAGCAGCCTCCCTCTATCGTCGAGCAGCCCGCCGAACCGCCTGGAGCCGCCAAGTGCCGTCACTACCATTGCAAGCCCTCACGCGAGCACCGCGTCCCTACTGCATCGTCCAGCCCTCTCTATCACCGTGTCGCCTTGTTCAAGACTCCTTAGGCCACGTCAAGCTTAGCTGGAGCCTTGATGTCACCATCCAGCCTCTGCCTGCCGCCGCCTATCGTCGTCAAGCACTACCAAGCCCCGCTGCAGCCTTCGCTAGTCCTGTCTTGCTCAACCAGCCGCTTAGCTTCCTCCTTCAGCCTAGCAACATAACTGAAGCCCTTGGGTCAGCCGTGCACTATTTGGCCCGCTTTGGACTGTTTCTAGGCCTCAAAAAGTGCCCCTGCTTTGGAGTTTATCGCTCATCTCTACCTTGCTGTTCTCATGAACTCATCGGAATTCAAAGCTGGTGAGTTTACTCACTAATCTATGCTTAAGGAGTTAATTATGCTTAGGAGTTGATTAGTTTAGGTTAAGTATGAATTATGTGATTAGTTAGAACGGATTAGCAATTTAATGGCTTGATATTGCATGTTAGGTGGTTAGAGTAGTGCAATTAGCAAGTAGATAGGTCGTATTATTTATCTAGATAGGTTCAAAAATTTTCCGGGCCCATTTCGGTATTTAATTAGGCTTTTCCAACCTAAGTTTGTATTTTTGGTATTTACTGGTATTTACTTAATTAATTTTGATAATTATTTAATTATTTATTATTTTCTAAAAATTAGATCGGGATAACTGGTGATTGGAGCTTTGTACTGATTACAATGGTGTGGTTGGTTTATTTAATTAGATGCTAAATTGTGTTATTTGAGTGATAATTGTAATTTTGGGGTTTTATCTAAAATTTGTTTATTTTCAATATTTAATCAGGAAACACTAGGCATTGGTTTATAACACCAAACATATTATGGTGGACCATATTAAATGGTGGGATTTTTGAAAAGGAAAATATTGTATTTTGGCCAAGGCTAACTGTGTACCCACACACGATTATTTTTATCAGGTATGATGAAAATGGTGAAATTGTCGAATAATCAGGATGATATACTATATCAGCCTACGGGCTTTGATATCAACTTTTGGTGAGCAGTATACCGGTATACTATATCAGCTTGAGGGCTTTGATATGTCAGTTTTTGGCGAGCAGTATACCTTAGCAGCTTCTAGTGAGTATTATGAGTATACTAGATCAGCCTGTGGGCCTTGATATGTCAGCTTTTGGTAAGCAGTATACTCCATTATCAGTTTTTGGCGAGCTATATTAATTATTAGCTTTTGGCGAGCTACTATCTATCTTCAGCTTAAGGTGAGCAGTTCTTGATGTGATCGAGCTTGATCGATAATATTGAATGGATTATTCGAGAGATGATCTTAATGGCATGGAATCGATTGGATCGATTGATCGATGACTCGATCGGATTTGATGATTTGATTTATTGAAGTGATTGTTGATTACATGAATCGTATTGACTTGTAGGAAGGAATTGAGGTAAATGTAAGTCCTATATCTTGTGCTTGTGCATAAGTAGCCTTTGGGTGTATTTCCTTCCCAGTCGGAGTTTAGGGGGTGAACTTGCTGAGACGTCGTTTCACCCCGTTGTAGGATAACATTTATAGGTCCTTAGATGGTAGTGCCTCCTGAGCGTTTTGGACAGTTGAAGAAGGTTGCCGAGCAGGTATCTTACATTCCGCTTCATGGGAACCCAAGGGGATGGGTCTATGAGCTCATAAGGTCCGTTGTCTGGGTTGATGAGAGTCTACCCCATAAGGTACTTTATCAATACAGATCGTGGTACCATCGTGAGAGGAATGGACAAAGAGAAGGTCCCATATCAAAATCTGAGGCCTCTATGTCGGTGCTGAAGATTGCTCTTGGAAAAGGCACGATAGATCCTCTTGGTGGTTCAGTGGTGGACCCAAGTTTGTCGGATCCCCGGAGTATTCGGTTGAAGACTCAAATGCTTAGAGGATCTGTAGCATTCTAAAACCCCCTCTTTTTACAGACTTTGTATATATCAGCTAGTATTGTATATGATATAGTTTGATATGTGTATATATAAGTGTGTTGGATTTTGAAAATTTATGACATTGCTTTTCTATCCCATCTTGTTGTTATCTAGGGATTTATTTATTCGCTTTCACATGTAAATTTAAAATGAATGGGTCGGTGACGCATCCTAGGACGTCGTTATTTAATCGACCACCGAGGGATGGGCATGTGTTTGGAGGATCAGAGCGTGACATCTATTCTATTGAAGATCGATGTAGATTTTTAAGCAATGTCAGCCACATGTTCCATAGAGTCATGTTAGCTTTCAGCTACTTTGCGTTAAGCTATACACCAATTTGCAACTCTTATCTAAATTAGTATGAAAATGTGCAATACGTTGAGTAACCAGAGTCCTTCTATCAAATGGCAAAAGCAAGAGGATGAGATTTTCTGCATGATTCAATGTCAATTGATCTATATCCTAGCAAATTAAGATATTGAAAGACATGGTACTAGAGTTATTGCAGGCACCTACAAACACATGCTTTTTGGTACTACTGTGGCTGCTATTTCCTCTTATCTCACTGAGGCTTTTCTTATTTTAGTTACAAGTTTACTTTCTTGAAAGTATGCTTAATTGGATCATGTATCAAACTGTTGTCTGTTGAGCCTATTTAGATCATTTTGACTCCCTTGTTTTTGCTTAAAGTGGTTGTCAAACTGAAAAGTGGCTTAAGTATGCTTACTTGGCGTAAGTATACTTTTTTAGTTATAAATTTGTATGAAGGACTGACAAGTGGTTGCTGTGGCCACTCTTCTCGTCGGTATGATTTTGGATCTCCAATTAGTTATTTTTTTCCCAATTAATCTTAAAGAGCCCAAGACATTTAATATTCAGAGTAAGAACTTTTTTTAATCACCATTTGAATGAGTTCTTTGATTTACTTCCTTGCAGGCGTTGCAGTACTATGGGAGATTTTGCAATTCAAATTAGTAATGAACTTGTTGATTGACTTCTTGACAATGACGAGAAGTTGAAAAGGAAAACAAGAAAAATAAAACCAAGGTTACCAAAAGAGCCTCAACATCCACAGAGTAAGGTGAATCAGAAACAATCATCTAAAGATTCTGCTGGATTGCTAATTCAGCCTCCATTTTTCCTGCTTGTCAGCCCTCTTGCTTCTGCAATTGCGGAGTTGGATGCTATTCGATTAGTTCTTAAAGAGAGTGAGAACATCGTTGAGAGGATGCAAAAGCAGGAGGAGATTGTGCTTCAAGAGGTAACTGAAAAAGCCAAGGAACTTCATGATAAGGAGTTCAAGCTTCCTTACCAGAAGCCAATGCCTTGTTTGGCTGAGAACAATGCTTGTTTAGAGTGCTACAAGGAGCATGCTAAAGACCCTTTGAAATGTGCTCATCTGGTAAGAAGTTTCACAAATTGTGCTCGACGAGCGAGGTAGCAAGTGGGCACTGCCGGTAAGCAGACATAGCTAAACAATTGATCTCAAGTCCATGACCCATTGTTTGTTCTTGTGAGTCTCTCTTTACTCGGCAGCATTAATAAAGAATGATTCATTCTCCTTAGAGGGTATCTGGTGTTGATATCTCGCGGTTGATATTTTCTTTTCTCATTTCGGGACACTATTGAATTATTTGTCAATGTCAGTCGACATGGCTTCACTATGAGACTTTGCGAAAAATGCATGTCAGTTCACCATCTAATACACAGATTTTTTGCCCTCTAAATACCAAATGTAACTCTTTTTTATAGTGCTTCTGCATCAGTGATGCAATCCTTGTATGTGTTTTTATAGGTTTAAGAGAGAAGAAGCGGTTGTTTGAAGTATTACACCAAGAGGCGTCAAGTTTGGAACGCTTAACGTTGTTACATCTAATGTAGGGAAACCCAAGAGTTTTTATATGCAAGTTATTGGGCTTCGGCCCATATGATCCAAATAACAATGCTTTTACCTATTGGGCTTACATGTGAACATATTATTTTGGATTATATTAACAATATATCTAACAATCTCCTCCTATGTTCACCACACAACACAATCTAATAAGGTGGTTAGTGTAATATTCACACAAATATGAATCATCCACATTCAATCCAAAATAATCAACTCGGATCGGTCAAAGAGTATTTCAGCAGTAAATTATTAAATTAAACCATCATTTACTCATCATTCTTATCATGAATCTGTTCTGAGATTAACAAAATCCAAATCTCAAAAATAAATCTTAGACTCAGTTCACAACCAATATATGCATAATAGTCAAGTATAAGTAGGCTAGTCAAAATATTCCAAGACCTTACAAATATAAGAAACAAGCATAATAATGTTCACAAAATAGAAATAGCAAAATGCAAATCTCAAGTAAATGGACTTCATCAAAATAGATGATAGCAGGTAAACTGTCAAGTCCCTACACACTTTAAATGATATATATATTCATTCATCAAGTAGGTCATCTTGGTCAGGATCCTACTCATTAAGCTCTCCTCCATCTCTGCCATCCCCTATAGAATGTCAAATATGAATTTTATATTATCATGAATTCAATCATTTGAATAAAAACTTAGCAACATTCCATTAGGCAGAGAAAAACATATATTGATGTCATAAAGTATCATAATATCATGTTCATAAGCATAAATCAAGTTTCATATATTATGAACAAGATCTAAACAATGTGATTTACAAAGAGCCATCAACTTAAGTTTATTTGTAGGAGAATAACTATTGTCTAGTTTCAAAGAACATGACCAATAGTCAAGTCACCTACAATAACCTAATCATGTAATATCAAGTTTCAAGTAAGAACAGGATCAGTAGACTTCTTATGTAAACAATTGTTTCTATGTTTCAATTTGGAATGTCACAGTTACTGATTCCTTAAAGTTAAATAACCTAGCATCAAGTTTGGAATGAGATCATTTAACCAAAAAAGATAGTCTAACCTAGTTGAATTGTATCATCAAGTCGGGAATAACACAATTTTTTCCGATAGAATATTTAAATTAGGTTAAAGTCATCTTCATCAAGTTTGGAATGAGATAACTTACTCTTTTCAAATTAGTCAACAACTGTGAATATCAATGAAATATATAAACTGTGCTTATCATTGTAGCCAATAAAGAAAGATTCGATAATTCAAAACACATAATTAGAAGGTAAGTAAATGGTAGTTTAGACTTACCTATATAGTCTTTAACCCCAGTTCCCCCACCGTTTTGAATAATCGATCTTTTGACATACCTTTGATAAGATTATCGGCTATATTATCCTTCGATCTCACATCAATCAAGGTGATAACTCATTGTTCTCTAAGATAATTCAACAACGCATGTCTCACTCTCATATGTCTTCGCTTTGAATTAAAGAGAGCATTGTTGACGACTTGGACAGTTGCTCGATTATCACAGAATAAGCTTGAAGAATTAATCTTTGGCTGAGTTAAAGGAATATCCATAATCAGATTCTTTATCCACTATGCCTCTTCACTAGTTGAGGCTAAAGCAAAAAGTTTCGATTCCATAAACGGCAATGCAATACAAGTCTGTCGTTTGGATTTCCAAATAATAGCAACTCCACCCAAAGTGAATATATATCCACTAGTGGACTTACTATTTTCAATATCTAAGCACCATGAGGCATCGTAATATCCATCCACAGTTGGAGGATAACCAGAATAATAGATAGCATAATCTTTAATACCTTTAAGGTATCTCATTAGTCTATCAAGAGCATCCCAATGCTCTTTACTAGGATTATTAGTAAAACGACTCAGCATGCCAACTGTAAAGGCTATGCCGGGTCTAGTGCAACTCATAGCATACATGAGACTACCAAGCAGTTTCAAGTATTTTAACTGGTCCACGCTGGTCCATTCATTAGGACCCAGTTTGTTATTATAATCACATGATGTCTCACTTGGTTTACACTTATCATTTCCTCAAGTAGAAAGTAGCTGCTCAATATAATGAGTCTGGCTAAGGGAGATAACTTGCCGATTAAAGCTTATTTCCATACCACGAATGATATTAGCAATACTAAGATCTTTCATGTCAAATTATTTAGCTAAAGTAGCTTTCACATCACTCACTACAAAATGATTAGAACCAAGAATTAACATGTCATCAATATACAAACAAATTATGACTATCTTATTTGATATAGAACGATGGTAAATGCATTTATTTGAATAACTAGATTGAAAGCCATAACTCTTTACCACTTTGTTAAATTTAAGATGCCACATCTTAGGTGCTTGTTTAAGACCATACAAAGATTTATTCAATTTACAAACTTTTTCTCAAGACCTTTCATAACATATCTTTCCAGTTGTTCCATATAAATTTCCTCATTTAAATCCCCATTTAAAAAAGCTGTTTTTATATTCATTTGATGCACTACAAAGTGTTCAATAGATGTTAAAGCAAGAAGAATTCTTATAGTTGGTAGATGACACACAGGTGAATAGACATCAAAATAGTCTATTCCACTCTGTTGTTTATAGCCTTTAGCTACTAAACGTACTTTGTATCTGGCTATTGATCCATCACTATTCAGTTTCTTCTTCAATACCCATTTACAGCCTATAGCTTTAGCCCATTTTGGCAAATTTACTAGTTGCCAAGTGTGGTTCTACAACAAAGAGCTCATTTCATCATCTATGGCTTCTACCCACAATAGAGATTCCCTAGATTTCATTGCTTCTTGATAGGAGAATGGATCATCCTCAAAATGGTACGTAACAAAATCCTCACCAAAACTTTTGGGAATTCTCTCTATTGTAAATATTCTAACTGGAATTAGTTCAATAGCCAACCGTGTGGAATTAGTATCAAAAGGGCCTACTTCAGATTCTACAAGAGATTCTGAAATAATATTTGTAAATCCAGAAACATTCAAGCCTTGATCTCTGAAAAACTTGTTTTTGAAGAACACTACATCTCTAGATTTATTACTTTGTTAGTAGATAAATCTAAAAATCTATTTGTAGCACTATCTTTTGCAATACCTAGATATACATAAGTAATGATTCTAGATCCCACCTTAGGTTTCTTAGGATCTGGTATGCTTAAATAAACAATATAGCCCCAAGTCTTAAGAGTATCATATCTACAAGGGTGTTTATACCATATCTCATAAGGTGTCATGGATAACTTAGAGTGCGGCAACCTGTTCAAGATGTGATTAACAGTTAGAACTGTTTATTCCCAATAGGAGGAAGGCATGCCAGTTATGAGTAATATAGAGTTTAACATTTTAGTTAACGTTCTATTCTTACGCTCGGCAACACCATTTGATTGGGGTGAATAAGGAGCTATGGTTTCAAATATTATACCTTCTGAAGCACAAAATTCCTTGAACCTTGACATAGTATATTCTCCTCCTTCTCTATCACTCATAAACCTCTTAATTTTCAAGTTGAGTTGATTTTCTACTCTAGACTTAAAATCTTAAAATTTTCAAACACCTCATCTTTCGATTTCAACAAATAGACATGACAATATCTAGAAAAATCTTCTATGAATGTTATTAGATACTTTTGACCACCTTTAATAATGTAATTTCTAAAGTCATAAATATCATAATGTATTAACTCAAGAAGTTGTGTACTTTTAGAAACTAACTTAAAGGGTTTTCTAGTGATTTTAGCATGTGCACACACTTCATGCTTGTCAAATTGAATACAAGTATCTAATGGAATGTTCTGAGTTTTAGCTAGATGTTGCATTTTCCTATAATTCACATGTCCAAGTCTATTGTGTAGTAACTTTGGATTAATCAAAGTAGAATTCACATGATTTATGCTATCAATATTTAAACTCAACATATACATACCATTAACCATGAATGCACAACTAAAATAATATGAGTTAATAGATAAAGTTATTTTACCATTCATAGTTGAAAAAGACATATCAGCTTTATCAAGTAAACTCATAGATATAAAATTCTTTTTAAGTAAAGGTACTACTCTAACATATTTCAGAGTTAGTAATTTACTTGAAGAAAGCATCTAATTTGCAGTTCCAGTATGAGTCACCTTTGTCTCACCACCATTGCAATTTTTCACAGTGTCTTTCACTTCTGTGACCTCAGTGAGTAAGTTTTTGTCATTTGCAGCATGACAAGTAGCGCCATTGTCCAACCACCACTCATAAGAGACGTTGGCCTTTCCATTCTTCATCATTCTAATGAAGGCTTGAGGCTCAAATCCTCTAATTAGCATAGTTGCCTCATTTTGTGGTGTATCATAATTTGGCTTCTTCGGCAACTTACACTCTACTATATAGTGACCCCACTTTCCACAATTATGGTACTTGCCTTTTTTCTTCTTTTTGAAGACAGTATTTTTGGCCTCTAACTGTAAAGAGGATTCACCTTTTGGTGACTTGGACTCTTTCTAAGGTTTATTAGAGTGTGAAACTAAGTTGGCAACTGACTTTTATTGTCCTACTTGTTCCAAACTCTTCCTAGTAATATTTTGATCCTTAATGTGAATATACCTCTTTAAGTTATCTAATCCCATATGTACCTTCAGTTTGTGCATTTCAATCTTGAAAGAATTCCATCCAGTTGGTAGTTTGCTCAACATATGACCGACAAAGAGATTATCAGACATATTAGAGTTTATCATCTTTCGACTTGTTCCTCATGTTCTCAAATTCAACTAACTGAGAGGTAATGCTTGAATTCATAGTGAATTTAAAGTCAAAGAATTTCTCCACTATGAGAGTTTTAGAGAGCCCTCTCATTTTTGGATCTGAGCGTTCAAGTGATCCCATATTTCTTTTACCGTCTTATACTTACTATAAGTTATAGTAAGATTAGGATTTAGAGAATTCAACAAGTAATCTCTACAAATATCCTCATCTTTGTTCCATTGATATTCATCCACATCTTCAGTGGTAGATGCAAAATAACTCAATACAGTATAGAATATGTCACGTTCTTTCATGCCAAATTGAACGTGTAATTTCCAGTCATGAAATTCAGTAACATCGAATGATTGCAACTTTATAATATTATAGGAATTATACTTTGCCATTTTAATCATAGGAAATTGTTAGAAAGAGTGCATCTTGAAGTTCTCGGAGCCACAACTCCCATAACCTTGATCAAATCGCTCTGTGGAGATGGAATTTGCAAAAACAAACCTCAAAAAACAAATCTAGAGTGCCCAAAAACCTTAAGATGGATTGCCCTTGTCATCGAAACTCGTTGGAAATTTCCATTGCCAAAATTTGTTGGAAATTTCATCCCCAAAATTCGCTAGAAATTCAGATGGAAACTTCCGGGTGCCGTAACTTCTCCGTCTGACCTCCGATTGGCGCAAGTGACCACTCAAAACGTTTGTATTGACAAGTAGAACAAAGCCCAAGTGGTTTCACCCTCTAAAATTAGCTATAGTTTTTGGATTTTTGAATAAAAAATTTCAGTCACCCGAATCTTTAAACGCAGATCCCGGCCAATATCACCGTCGAAATCGAAAGTAAATTACACCCGTGAGTTTGTCTTGACGAAATCTTCAAGAAGACACCTTACTCGCTCAAATCCAACACACAGACATAATATTTTGAGATTGTTGGAGGTTATAGGTTTGAAAGAGAAGAAACGGTTGCTTGAAGTATTATACCAAGAGACGTCAAGTTTGAAATGCTTAACAGTGTTACCTCAAATGTAAGGAAATCCTATAGTTTTTATATGCAAGTTATTGGGCTCCGGCCCATATGGATCCAAATAACAATACTTTTATCTATTGGGCTTGTATGTGAACATATTATTTTGGATTATATTAACAATATATCCAACAATATGGTCCTCTTCCATGAGCTAGTGGATAGTTGTCAAATGGAGATATGAATTGGCAACGACAATAGTACATTCATGAACGGTGTGAATCGCGAATTGGAGCTAGTTGGAAATCTACTAGGAAAAATGGGTATGTTTGTAAATCGTCAATCCTGAGTTCATGATGACTACCAGATCATTAATCCTGAGTTCATGATGACTGCTCAAGAAGTGTACTATACCTATCAACTCAATAATGATTCCACCATCACAAGGGCCGTTCTCAGCCCCTCTCGCACGCTTCATCGCTGTGTCTGGAACAATAATACGCAGTGGATAGTCATATATGAGCTGCCAAATGATTCTTGCAATGAGTATTCAAAATGTGGGCCTAACGCTTTGTGCACGATTGGTGATGCCCGGATGTGCAGCTGCCTGACCGGGTACACCCCGAAATCACCCTAGGAATGGGCAATGTTTGTTTGGTTCAATGGATGCATTAAGAAGAAGCCCTTGAATTGTCCTAAAGGAGAAGGGTTTGAGAAGTTGGAGGGTGTGAAGGTTCTTGATATGTTGAGTTACTGGGTGAACAAAAGTATGAGCCTTGACGAATGCAGGGCCAAATGCCTAAAAAATTGTACTTGCACTACATATACCCACGCGGACATTGCCGGAAGGGTAGTGGATGTCTGCTTTGGTATGGAGATCTTATCGACATCAAAAAGCTCATCTAATCAAGCAGCAAGCATAATGTTTTCATCAGGGTCATGGCGTCCGACCTAGGTATATATTCGAAATTTAGTGAGGTTAGATTTTTGTCTCCTTCTTGTCTTCGAAGCTGTTCCTAAAATTTTTCTTCCATTGTGGGTCGTAGGCAATCATAAAGTGGAAATCGTGGTTGGTGATGGCAGCAGTCGCCGCATCACTCTCTCTAGCAATTCTTTTGCTACTCTATTTCTAGAGGAGGAGAACCAAAAAACATCTAGGTAAAGTGACTTTCTTCCTCAACAAATATTGACCTTGGTAAAAATCTCTAGTGCAATTATTTCACTTTCCTCGAGGCACTTTCAAACATTGTATAAGCTATTAGGCATCTTTCCTACTCAACTTTGTAAGAATGCTAGAATCAGGGCTTCATTGGTATTATTGCAGCAACAAATGGGAGGTCTATATAAATGAGCAATTAAACTAGCCAATGTATTGACTTAAGTTCATCGCTATTCAAACTTCACGAAGATATTTTCCTAAAATAGAAAAGTGTATCGAACAATTTCAAGCTGATATACTGCAAAATTGTCTCCCTTACACAAGTCTTCAACTATTTTTGGTAGGGAAAAAATCAGAGGTGCAAGCTGGGAGTGAAGACAACTTGGAGCTGCCTATACTAGACTTGGAAGGCATTACTAAAGCGACTAATAGCTTTTTGTCTCTCAATAAAATTAGAGAGGGCGGTTTTGGTCCTGTCTATAAGGTGAGGACCTTTTCAATATTACTATCTATGAATATTGGACTTTGGTTCTATGAATATGGACATTGGTTCTATGAATATTGGCTGAATCTATAAGAATTCACCTATCCCAATAATAAAAAAAAAAAAGGGAGAAAGGGTGCTTCCTCACAAAGGGGTCATTCCATCAAATTAAAATTTAGAGAGAGTATTTATGCTCATCAACTATCATACGAGCTTGGGGGCTTCATTCATTTTCCGTCTTTCATACCAAAGTACTATGACAGCCCCCATAAAAAGAAAGGAATACTTGGATATGTATTTACCGAATTAGACATGGATATGTAATTTACCTTCATCATTTTGAATGGTTGTCTTGAATGGTGAATGTAAATATTGTAGGGTCTAACGTTCAATGGAGTTCAAATAGCTGTCAAGAGGCTGTCGCAGAACTCGAGACAAGGTTGTGATGAGTTCAAGAATGAAGTCTTATTGATTGCAAGACTTCAACACCGAAATCTTGTCAAGCTATTGGGATTCTGTATTGACGGAGAGGAAAGGATGCTAGTATATGAATATATGCCACATGGAAGCCTTGACTTGTTAATATATGCTATCACCCGATGACAAGCCGAGGACTCACTTGACGTAGTCATAGGTACGGTCTCGCTGAATGACCATGTTGCTTACGCTTTATTTGACCTTGAGGCTACACATTCCTTTATTATTGAGCAGTACGTTAAGTTAGTAGGGTTGAGTCTTGAATCATTGGGGTTAGTTATTAGTATATCTACCCCGTTAAAAGATAATAGGGGCACAACACATGTGGGTGATGCCATGCGTGGCGATGTTCCGGTACATGTCAGCTGCAGTGGGGTTTCGGAGGCACACATTGGTGCCTCCATGGGCAGTGATGCCCCACATGAAGGTCCACCCATTGCAGTGGAACATGGCAGCGACTAGAGATACACTAGAGCTTTCATGATATTCACTCATATAATGCATGTTTGGCGTAAGTCGAATGAAATCCAGGCAGAAATGAATTGGCTTGTCAACCAGCTACTATTTCAATTGTTTTGCTATTTAGTAATGTTTGTCATTGGCACTTGTTGGATTTTGCATAGGCGTGTGTAAATACTGTGCATAAGTAGAGGAAGGATTAGCAAGTATTGGCACAAGGAAGAGAAAAATTTATTTTGTAGTCGTGCGGTACATGTGATAAAGGAGGAGCTCTCACTTAGTTGGTCTCTCTATTTTTCTTCTCTAATTTTTCTAGTTCACTCAGTGTGTGGTTCTGGCATCCCATCAAACCTTTGAGGAAGGGGATACAAGTGAATGATTACCCAATAAGCAAAGAACAATTTACCAAAAAGTGGACCCCATGACTGATGTCCGCTATTGATGGCGTAAGAGATCCTAGCCACAACCCTGACCCCAACCGAGTTTATGATGAGGAGAGTAGTGGGAGGGATGAGAAGAGGTGTCCACTTGAACATGTAGAGTTTAGCAAAATCCCCATCTTCATTCGATGCTTTGGAGGTAACAGTGAAGTTGGTGTCGATTTCAGCCAAGACTCTGAGTAGGCCTAGGAAGACGGCAAAAGAGACACTCCACCATGTTGGAGAAAACTTCCTTATTTGTTTTGAAGCTGACAAAACGTTTCCATTAATTTAGTTTGAAGACTTGCAGACTCGTTCGTCAAAGTTTGAAGACCACCAGACTGCCATATTCAAGATTTAAAGTTTGCCATCATTAATAGTTTCTAGACCGTCGAAGAAGACTTATACATAATTGAGTATTTCTTTAAGGATTTGATTCGAGCAGTTAAAGAAGATCTCATAGCTAGAGATAGCATCTCATGATCTATTATTTGTTTTGAAATTAATTTGGGTAATTTGGATCCGTTGAATGGCAAAGCATACTTGGAAGGTTTTACTTATAGAAACCTAGATCCCGATTGTATGGGCGAGCAGGATTGGTGGGCTATCATCACATTCCTTAAGTAACTCGAGATCTTCCTAATTGATTCTGTCCAACGGGTAGATTGGAAGAACTCCTTTGGAAGGTGCCAACGGTTATGAAGACATGGATGAATATATAAGGAAGACGCTATAGTTATTCAAGTGTGTGCGCGATAGATAAATTTTAAAGTATGAAACTCTTTGTTCCTTGATGATTCAATTGTTAAGCATAAATTTGTACTCAAAAGAAAGTTTAGATACTTGTGAGACCTTGAAGAAGTGTAGCAGAGTCTTTACACTGTGGAATCAAGGACGTGATACTGTAACGACTCTTTTGATTCATAGTGAAATCCAGCCGGTGGGATGTCAATGCGAGAGAGTAGACGTAGGCTTGAATTAAGCCGAACCACTATAAATCTTGTGTTCTTATTTTTTTCCCTGAACTCTTTTATTTTGTTTGCAACTCTATTTAATTTTAGAGTCTAATTTTCTCAATCAACCAAACTCAGGTTAAAAGTAAAGTTTTATACTATATTATGCAAAAGTTGTTTGTGCACCTATTCACCCCTCTCTAGGTGCTCGTACTAGCTCTCTCAATTGGTATCAAAGTCTGTGTACTCATTTAAATTGAAGTGTTTTTACTTCAGAGTTAAAAATCCATGGCTAGTATGTTGGCTCTATGTTTGGTTGAAGGGCAAAGCAACACCAAACCGCCTTATTTTGATGGAAAGGAATACACTATATGGAAAAACAAGATGAAGGCATTTCTAAGATCAAAAGATCCTTTGGAATGGGATGTGGTAGAAAATAAATTATTCCTAAAGCTACAACAGTCTCAAAAAGGAGAAAAGAAGCTGTTGAGACTAGCGAGATGACTCAAAAAGAGATAACCAAGAGACAAACTCTTGATGCAAAAGAAATTTATTCCTTATATTATGCATTATCTCCTATTGAATATAACAAAATATTTTCTTGTGAAATAGCTAAAGAAGTCTGAAATAGGCTGCACATTACCTTGAAGGAACCGTTCGAGTGAAAGAAACAAGAATAAATATTCTGCTCGGTCAATATGAAGCCTTTAAGATGAAGCCAGGAGAATCTATCACTGGCATGTTTAGTCATTTTACAGAAATCGTGAATGGTCTTGAGTATCAAGGTCAACCAATCTCTAGACCCATGAAGGTTAACAAATTGCTGTGTGGACTTTCCAAAGATGGAATCACGTAAAGACCTCAATAAGAGAAATACAATCTAATGATAAAAAATCTATTGCTTTAAAATCTAATGCCACTCTCCATTGACAAATTAGTTGGCACTCTTCAGTCTTATGAAGTGGAGCAAA
This sequence comes from Eucalyptus leucophloia subsp. euroa, assembly GCA_017140325.1. Classification (NCBI taxonomy): domain Eukaryota; kingdom Viridiplantae; phylum Streptophyta; class Magnoliopsida; order Myrtales; family Myrtaceae; genus Eucalyptus; species Eucalyptus leucophloia. The sequence continues at coordinate 27,103,026 of CM029471.1, forward strand.
TTAATGAAGATGAAGATCCCAAAAATAAAAAATCTATTGCTTTAAAATCTAATGATGATTCTGATTTACAGATCCTGAAAACGATATGTATGATGAAGAGCTTGCTCTCATGATAATAATGTTTAGAAAACTGAATAAAAATGGAAGAAGATTTAATTGGAAGAAACAAAGCTCTCAAAAGTTTCAAAATAAATCAGCTGAGGACGATAAATCCAATAAAGATGTGATTTATTTTGAATGCAAGAAAAATGGACACATTAGACCCAATTGTTCCTTGCTGAATAAAAAGAAAGGAAAAGTTGAGAAATACAGAAAGGCACTCAAAGCAGAAACTTTGAGTGATACCGAATGCAAAGAGAGTGATGATGATTATGCTAATATTTGTCTAATGACATAATCAAAATCAGATTCAGACTCTGAGACGAATACAGACTTAGACTCAGATAGTGAAATCGAGGTAAGTAATTTAAAAATTCATACTAAAGTTTCTAAATATATTGATGAACTGTGTCTTAGTCTCAAAACCTCTCTCAAGAGGATTTCCGAGCTAAAAAGGGAAAATTCTGCACTGAAACAACATGAGATTATTTGGAAAGAAAAGTTTGAAAATTTAGATAAAAGTTTTATTACTTTGAAAGAAAATGCAGACTCTCTTTCAAAAGAAAATACACTTTTGAAAAATGATATTTCAAGCATTTTAAAAGGTTTATTTATTTATTTATAGAATCTGAGAAATTGAAAAAGATTCTTTCAGCACAAAGACCTTATTTTAACAAATTGGGCTTGGGAATGGCTGCCGAAACCATTCCTTTAATTGATTTTCCAAAAGTAAAGAAAATGATCAAACAAAGACCTACATAAGACTTTTATAGAAATCATTTTCAAAAAATCTTTGTAAAACTTGTTGGCCGTAGTGTTCTTAAAGGTTCTAAGTGCAATAGCTCTGAACACTTTGAGAAAAAATGTCATATGATTTGAAGACCTATTAAGAATGATTGGGCAATGACCTTGCACTAACTCCATTGGATCCAAGAAAATATGGATACCAAAGAAAGCTTGAGTTTCTTTTTTAAATGCAAGTCACTATCAAGAAAAAAAGTCAAATGATACTTGGATAGTGGATGCTCAAGACATATGACAGGAGATTTAAGTTGTTTTATAAAGCTTATACAAGTTACTAGTGAAAAAGTTTCTTTTGATGAAAATAGCAAATGAAGAATTTTTGGATGTGGAACTATAAAGATTGGAAGTCTCACAATTAACAACGTTTCCTTAGCAAAATGACTCAATTACAATTTGCTGAATATCAGTCAACTGTGCGACATAGATTTTAAAATCAATTTTTAAGAAGGAATATGTTCGAGAATTAGTAAAGACTTCTCTCAGACTTTCACGGGGCGAAGACATGGGAACATCTATCTTTTATACATCAAACCAGAAAAATCTTAATGTCTAATTTCAATTCAAGAGGAAGCTAATCTCTGGCATAGAAAACTTAGTCATATCAACATGAAGTAAATAGCCAAAATATCTACAAAGAAGCTTGTATGTAGACTACCCAACTTGATATATCAAAAATCTGAATTATGCACACCATGTGTGTTGGGAAAACATGTTAGAAGTTCTTTCAAAACAATAAATCAAGTTTCCACTAATCGTGTGCTGCAGCTCCTATATATGGATCTTTTCGGACCAACTAGAACTCAAAACATTGGTGGAAAAAAAATATTACCTAGTAATAGTGGATGATTATTCACGATTTACTTGGGTATATTTCCTAGCAAGTAAGTCTGAAACTTTTTCTTATTTCATAAAGTTTGCTAAAAAAGTATAGAATGAGAAAGGGTATGTTATTTCAAGTATACAGACAGACCATGGAGGTGAGTTTGAAAATCAAGATTTTGCTAAATTCTGTGATGAATCTGGTTTTCAGCATATGTTCTCTTCTCCATACACTCCAGAACAAAATGAAGTTGTGGAAATGAATAATAGATCATTGCAAGAAATGGCTAGAACACTTTTAATTGAAAGCAACATTTCTTCTCGTTTTTGGGCTGAAGTAGTTTCTACAACATGTTATATTATTAATAGAGTTTTCTTAAGGCCTATTTTGGAGAAAACTCCCTATGAGTTGTTCAAAGGAAAGAAGTCAATTGTTTCCTATTTTCATGTATTTGGTTGCAAATGTTTTATATTGAAAAATGTAAATAACTGAATTGGTAAGTTTGAAGAAAAATCAAACGAATGCATTTTCCTTGGATATTCAACCACCAGCAAAGCTTACAGAGTATACAACAAAAAGACTCAATCTGTGGAGAAATCGATGAATGTCAAATTTCAAAACCTTATACAAAATCAATCGATCCAGACTCAACCTGAAGAATATGAACCTGCTCCAGACTCTACAAAGTCTAAATCCCCAGAAGTAGCTCAGGCTTCAGAAGGTGAACAACGAATGAACGTTGAAGAATCAAATGAAGAAAAAGATCAGCGGTCTGTCAAACCAACCAGCAACTGGAAGCACAAGTCTAGTCATCCAAAAGAACTTATTATTTATGACATTGATGAAGGGATTCGTACAAGATCCAAAATGCATGAAGAGTCTAGCGCTGTGGCTCTTATTTCTGAAATAGAAGCCAAAAGCATAGAAGAAGCTTTAACTGATTAAAGTTGGATTGAAGCTATGCAAGAAGAACTTAGGCAGTTCAGTATTAATGATGTCTAGGAATTGACTCATAAACCAAAAGGTAAATCTGTTATTGAAGCTAAATGGGTTTTCAGGAATAAGATGGATGAGAAAGGAAAAGTTATAAGGAACAAAGCAAGACTTGTAGCCAAGGGATATACGCAAAAAGAAGGGATAGACCATGATGAGACTTACGCACCAGTAGCAAGGTTAGAAGCAATTAGATTATTACTTGTTTTTGCTTATTATAAGAATTTCAAGTTATTTCAAATGGACGTCAAAAGTGCATTCTTGAATGGATTTATCCAAGAGGAAGTCTATGTGGAACAACCTCCTAGTTTCGAAGACCCAAGGAAACCAGACTCTGTATTCAGATTGAAAAAGACGTTATATGGTTTAAAGTAAGCACCTCGAGCTTGGTATGATAGGTTAAGCAAGTTTTTAATCCAAAATAGCTTTGTTAAAGGTAAAGTAGACACTACTTTGTTTATCAAAAAAGAAAGTAAAAACTTTTTACTTGTTCAAATCTATGTTGATGATATTTTTTTTGGATCACCTAATGAAAGTCTGTGCAAGAAATTATCTAAGTTTATGCAGGATGAATTCGAGATGAGCATGATGGGTGAACTATCATTCTTTCTCGGATTACAAGTAAAACAATTGAAAGAATGAACTTTCATTCACTAAGAAAAATATGCTAAGGAAATTGTTAAATAATTCGGTTTGGAGAATTGCAAAAAGACTGATATACCAATGTCAAGTTCTTTGAAGCTGGACAAAGATGAAGGAGGAAAAAAAGTTGACCAAAAGCTGTACAAGAGTATTATTGGTTCACTTCTTTATCTTACTACCTCTAGACTTGACATTTTGTTTAGTGTTTGTATTTGCGCCAGATTTTAATCAGATCCCAAGGAATCTCATCTAAGTGCTGCGAAACGCATCATCAAATACGTTGCAACAACCTCTAATTTGGGTCTCTGATATCCTAAAGAATGAGACTTTACTCTCCTTGGATACTCAGACGCAGATCTAGCAGGATGCAGAGTTGATAAAAAGAGTACCTCAAGCACTTGTTAATTGCTTGGTAACATGACAGTATATTGGTTTTCAAGGAAGCAAAGTACTGTAGCTCTTTTAATAGCAGAAGCAGAGTATGTGGCTCTTGGAAGTTGTTGTTCTCAAATCTTATGGATAAAACAACAGCTAAGAGACTTTGGAATCGAAGATTCATGCACTAAGATCAAATGTGACAACACCAGCGTGATTAATCTCACCAAGAATCTAATTCTTCATTCAAGAGCAAAGCATATAGAGATTCGACATCATTTTATTAGAGACCATGTTCAAAATGGAGAAGTATTGATTCAATTCATTGACTCAAAGAATCAGCTGACGGACATATTTACAAAATCTCTAATAAAAAGCCAATTTGAGTCTATTCGTTCCAGACTTAATATCTTAAAGTTTGAAGAAGCTCAGACTTAGGGATAAAAGTCTAAAGATACTCAAACTCAGAAGATCAAGAATCACGACTGTAAGTTATTTCGGTTTTAGAAACTTATCTTTCGGATAAAAACTCGAAAAGGTATGATTGTCTATTAATCTGCAATTGATTGATGTTATCTTCCCAAGTTTTTGTAATTATAACAATCATTCCTTTTTCAAAAAAGATGTTATCTTTTTTAAATGACAGTTATCAATTTTCAAAAAGACAGTTATTTTTTTAAAACGCATTTTGTATTTTTCCTTTTACAACGATCTGTATACCTCGTTTCGATTGCTTTATATAATGTTTGTCTTCTTCTGTTTTATTCACAAACCCTAGAAGCATAGAACATCACCTTCTTACTTTTACTCTCTAGTTTAATCCTTAAAGTTTTCATCTTTCTCGCGAATCGAGTTTGGAATCTCTCAAAGACTGTGAGAATGTCTTTCCAAAGAAAGTCTTCAAGGCTTGCAAGCAGGGGACCACAGCATATGCGTGAGAGTCCTACGCACTTTGACCTTACCGAGGAAGATGAATCACCAAGGCATCAGCAGAGTCCACAATATTCTCAACCGCGTCATTCTCCTCAGGCTAGACCACAGGATGTTCAACAACAACAAGCGGAGGAAGAAATTATTGAGGATGCCAAACCTATAAGAACTCAAGAGCCTGTTTTTACCTTCAAACTCTATTCTGCCTTGAAGGATGGAGGTACTCCCTTGAACTTTATTGATGAATTTTTGAAAGAAAATGGGTATCGAAATGAAACCCATTTTTTACGAACGATGGAATGTTTGGGAATTGCTTTTGCGGAGCTCGGCAGAAAGAGCTTTTGCGAATATCCCAAGTGATCCATGTGTTAGAGGATTTAATCAACTTGATGGAAAAATGAGGATTTAAGCTTAGAATAGGTGTTGCTGCGAATATTTGAGGAAAAAGGATAGATCTGTTTCGTTCTGAGGAACACAAGCGAACTTACTCTAAGTTGCTGAAGCAAGGGGTGATGAACCCAAGTAGTGTGGATTTTGATTTTCTCGATTCTCTGAACATAAAGTTGCGGGAGAAATTTACTTTACTTTAACTTGAACGATTTCGCTCTGAGACAACAGTGGCTCATCCAGAACTTACTGCATATTTATATTTAAATCTAAGTTTTTTGGATGCAAATATATTTTCTTTCAGTGTTAAAGACCAGGATTATGTAGTTGATATGGACACTCTAACTGATGTGATTGGAGTAGAGAAAGGAGTGTTCCAATCAATTAGTGTGTCTATTAGTCGTGCGACTGTGGAGCTTGTTTGGGATGGAATGGCAGAAGGACGAATTTCATCATTGAGGATGAATGTCTCAAATGTCTTGCTTCACAAGATTGTAATCAATTGTCTTAGGCCCAAATCGACTTCAAAGATTGACGTCTCCAATTCAGGAGCGAAGCTGATGTATGCTATCAATGCTGGTAAAAAGTTCTCTCCGCCACACATTATCATGTTTCGCATGTATAGATCAATGGTGAAGGACAATGGTCAACTTCCTTATTCACCACTTGTTAGTCAGTTATTCAGACATTTTAAAATTCAGCCTCCCAAAATTTTGTGTGTTTGAACCTGTGATCAAATGGTGGTGGGACTGAAGATGGTTTCAAAAATGCATCTGAAGGAGCTGAACAAGGCTTTAGAGAGATTTAAGGAGAAAACCCCTATCAAAACTCATCAAGTCTTTATGGTTGCAAAACGGAAAGGCAATGAGCCTATGACAACTCCATCCAAAAAAAGAAGAGCACTCATCTTGCAAGATGAAGAAGATGAGGATGATGTTACCATTTCCGCTCTTACCTTAAGGAACTTACAGTGTTTTGCTCCAGAGATAGAGTAGAGAGAGGATTAAGACAGAGAAGAAACAGAGCAAAGAAGTGAAGAGAGGGAAACGATGAGGAAAGCAGCTGAGGAACAAAGAACTGCAGAAGAAGAGGAAAGAGGAGAACAAGGTCATCATGTCATTGAAGATGAGACGGAGCATGAAGAGTACTTCTCTCCACCCGAAGGCACTAAAATAGTGGGAGTTGCTGAGAAAAAAGGTACTTCTTCACTTGCTTTTACTAGTGATGATGTTAGTCATTCTTCTACCGATCTAGAAGATGTATATGTCTCTCAATTTCCTGAAGAAGGTCATGAGGTTTCATCTCCAAGTCTGGGTGCTCATGCTGAAATGCCATCATCTGCCAATACTCCACAAACTGATCATGCTGAAGCAAGCACTCAAACTGACAACTTAGCAGATTTTCGAAGATTGCTTGATGTTCTTATGGAGATGTGAGGCCATATTTATGCCTTGGGATGCGTGATATAGCTAGAATAAGTACCTAGAGGGGGGATGAATAGGTATATAAAAGATTTTCTCGATAATTGCACAATACTAGACAGTTAATAGATTTGAGACAAACAATAGTCAAAGTAAAACTGAGAGAAGGGAAGAGAGAATTGAACACGCAGTTTATAGTGGTTTGGCTTATTTCAAGCCTACGTCCACTCTTCTGCACTGACAGCCTATTGGCTGGATTCCACTATGAACAAAGAAATGTTACAGCATTGTTCTTCCTTGACTTCTTGGTGTAGATAATCTACTACACTTGCTTAAGGTATCACTAAGTATAGACACTCTTTGTGTATTACAACTTCGCTCAAAATGTATCGACTAATAATCAAGGTGCTTCAGACTCTGGAATTTCTCTATCGATCATGCACTAAAGTAACTAGAACGTCTTCCTTTTATACTCCTTTATGCCATCATACCCGTTGGACGGAATCAATCAAGAAGATCATTCGAGCTATTAAAAGAGCCTGACGATAGCGCATCAATCCTGTTCGCCCATATAATCAGGATCTTGGTTTCCAAGAATAGAACTTTCCAAGAATATTTCGTCAACCATTGAATCTTCAAACGATCTTGATTTCGAATAAAAGAATCCGTTATATTTATCCAGCCAAGAGATCTTCTCCAGAGGATAGGACTAAATCCTAAACCAAATTCTTCGACTCTGGATTGCCTTTGTCACTTGGATTAGAAAAACTATCAATGAGAATAGTTTGAGTCTTGAGTCTTGAGTGCTTGAGTCCGGTGATCCGAAAGTCTTCGAGACTTTAAACGAAGGTCCGCAATTATCCGACTAGACTGATAGAAACGTTTTGTCAACTTTAAAATATCCTGGAAAGATTTCTCCAACAATCTCCCCCTTTTTAATGGTGACAAAACTTTCCTGTAGATTTGAACAACTTTGACCTGCAAAACATTACTCAAGCAATATGGCTATCTCATAAAGATTAATAAAACAACGAGACTCTGCATCCACAGAAAATCGGTTAGTCTTTCATGAGTAATACCATACAACAATACTTGATAAAAATGCAAACGGTCAAGCATCAATCAAAATCCACACTCAAGTTAGTCAAAGTCAAGTTCACACCCAAGTTCACTCAAGTCACTCAAAAACAAACATATTCAAACACACAAAAGAAATTTAAAGTCAAAGTTTAAAGAGTGATTGATATAGCTAGAATAAGTACCTAGAGGGGGGTGAATAGGTATATAAAATATTTTTCTCAATAATTGCACAATACTAGACAGTTAATAGATTTGAGACAAACAATAATCAAAGTAAGACTGAGAGAAGAGAAAATTGAACACGTGGTTTATAATGGTTCGGCTTATTTCAAGCCTACGTCCACTCTTCTGCACTGACAGCATATTGGCTGAATTCCACTATGAATAAAGAGATGTTACAGCGTTGTTCTTCCTTGATTTCTCGGTGTAGATAATCTACCACACTTGCTCAAGGTATCACTAAGTATAGACACTCTTTGTGTATTACAACTTCGCTCAAAATGTATCGACTAATAATCAAGGTGCTTTAGACTCTGGAATTTCTCTATCGATTTGCACTAAAGTAATTAGAACGTCTTCCTTTTATACTCCTTTATGCCATCATACCCGTTGGCACTTACCAAAGGAATTCCTCCAATCTACCCGTTGGACGGAATCAATCAAGAAGATCATTCGAGCTATTAAAGGAACCCGACGATAGCCCATCAATCCTGTTCGCCCATACAATCAGGATCTTGGTTTCCAAGAATAGAACCTTCCAAGAATATTTTGTCGACCATCGGATCTTCAAACGATCTTGATTTCGAATAAAAGAATCCGTTATATTTATCCAGCCAAAAGATCTTCTCCAGAGGATAGGATTAAATCCTCAACCAAATTCTTCGGCTCGGATTGCCTTCGTCACGGATTAGAAAAATTGTCAATGAGAATAGTCTTGAGTCTTGAGTCTTGAGTCTTGAGTCGGTGATCTCGAAAGTCTTCGGACTCTAAAAGAAAGTCTGCAATTATCCGGACTAGACGATAAAAACGTTTTGTCAGCTTCAAAATATCCTGGAAAGATTTCTCCAACAATCTCCCCCTTTTTTATGGTGACAAAACTTTCCTGTAGATTTGAACAACTTTGACCTGCAAAACATTACTCAAACAATATGGCTATCTCATAAAGATTAATAAAACAACCAGACTCTACATCCACAGAAAATCGATTAGTCTTTCATGAGTAACATCATACAACAATACTTGATATAAATACAAACGGTCAAGCATCAATCAAAATCCACACTCAAGTTAGTCAAATTCAAGTTCACACCCAAGTTCACTCAAGTCATACTAAAAAACAAACATATTCAAACACACAAAAGAAATTTAAAGTCAAAGTTTAAAGAGTTCAAATTGCAATTCTCCCCTTTTTGTCATCATTAAAAAGGTGAGAAAAGAGTCAAGTCTTCTTGGGAATGCGCACAATCTGGAAATCTCCCATCAACTGTACAATCCCTTCCAGCCTCTTCAAGTCTTCCCGTAGATGAGCCACCTCTTCTCCTTTGGCATTGGCTTGAATTTGAAGAGCGAGGTCTTTCATTTGATCCGCCAGGGTAATAGAAGATGCTTGTCCAGCATTCTTCATGACTTGAAGTTCACAGTCCAGAGCATAGATTTGACCCTTCATTTCCAGAAGAACATCAAGAATACAACGAAAATCCGATGTATTGTCCATCTGTGTGCTCACATTTGCTCTCTCGGATGGAGTGAAGGCAGACGATGGAACTTCTGTGTAATCTTGCAGATTTGGTGTTGACGTATCATGTCCTTCCTCAGGCATTTGAGAAGCTTGAAAATCTTCTGGATTTGCTAGTGAGCGACTTACACCTTCACTGTTGACAGTATGTGGTGTAGTCCTTCCTTGCTCGCCATCTCCCCCTGTCTCTAGGACCTCAAATAAGGAAGAGTGATGATCAGGCTCTTCAGCATCTGCAGAGTTTTCTTTCTCTGCTTCTCCTTCTTCTTTAGCTTCTTTCTCTTTCTCTTTCTCTTGCTGCTCCTCTGCTTCTCTGTTCTTTGCTTGTCCCTCTTCTTCTCTCTGTTCTTTTTCCTCTCCGCTTCTTTTTCTCTCATCATCGTCGTTCGTTGATTCGGTACGTAACGTCTAGTTCTTATTAATGCGAGAGATAGTGAGATCTTCCTCTTCTTCTTCATCCTCCAAGATAAGAGTTCTTTTCTTTTTGGATGGAGCACTCATGGGCTCCTTCCCTTTTCTCTTTGATGCAGAAGATGCTGGAGTCTTCACTTTGAACTTCCTCATTGCCTTATCAAGCTCTTTCAGACGCATTTTTGTCAGCATTTTCAGACCTACCACCATTTTGTCACATGGTCGAACACAAAGAGTATGTGGAGGTTCAATGTTCAAGTGTCTGAAGATCTTGGTCACAAGACCTGGGTAAGGCAATTGGCCCTTGTCCTTCGCCATTGCTCTATACATGTGAAAAAGAATGGTGTGAGGGAGAGAGAACTTCTTCCCTGTATTGATCGCGTACATCAATTTCGCCTCGAAGTTAGACACGTCAGTCTTGGATGTAGATTTTGTGAAGCAAGATGTTGATAGCCCGCAATCTTGTGTAGGTAATTCTTCCCTCTGTAGACCTGTCTTTGACAAGCTCCAGTGTGGCATGAGCAATCGAAACTTTGATCGGTTGATAGCGTCCTCGTTCAACTCCAATTATGTCAGCCAACATGTCCACATCTACCACATGGTCTTGGTCTCGAACACTGAATGATATACTATTCGCATCTAAAAAGCTAAGATTCGAATAGAAGTATGCTGTCAATTGTGCATAACCGTCTGTGGTATCGGAGCAAAATTGCTCAAGTTGAAGCAGATTGAACTTCTCCCTTAAGTTCACATTAATGGCATCCAAGAAATCGAAATCAACACTCCTAGGGTTTATCACCCCTCGTTTCAACAGTTTGAAAAATAGATTCTCCTGTTCCTTCGATTTAAACAAATCCATCCTTTTTCCCTTCACCTTCGCAGCAACACCCATTCTAGGTTGAAATTCATTGAACATTTTATCATCATCATTCCCGTTAGTGGGATTCAATCCTCCTACATGAGGGTCACTTGGAATGTTCGCAAGTGCTTCCTCAGCCTTTCCTTTGGGAGCAATTCCCAAATCCTCCATTTTTCGCAAAAAGATATACTCATTCCCATAATTCTTATCTTTAAGGAAATCATCTATATAGTTCAGCGGAGTACCAATGCTTTTCAACGCACGATAGAGCTTGTAAATATAAGAGGGTTTTTGGACTCTTACAGGGTCTGCGTCCTCGATTATTTCTTCCTCCGGTTGTTGACCAGCACCTTGTGGGGTAGATGGTGAAGAGTGACGTGGTGGAGAGTGAATCGGGCTCTGTTGCTGACTCGATAAATCTTCTTCTTCGGCGAGATCGAAATGGGTAGGCCCCTCCCTCATTCTCTGTGGTCCCCTGTTCGCGATTCTTGAAGACTTCCTCGAAGAAGACATCCTTCTTTGTCTTTGAAAGATTCCTTTACTCGCTTTCCCAAGAAAAGATGACAACTTTCTCGAAGATGAACGCGAAGTAGAGACAGGATTGGGAGGAGAATGCCTTTTAGGGTTTTAAAGTTTAAGCGAAAAAGAAAACTGTATATATATAACTCAGTTTTAAAAAGGAAAGATCAATCGGCACAAAGGAAAGTGAATAGACACCTCGTTTTAAAATCAATAACTGCCAAATAGAGGTTAATCCTTTTTGAAAAGACAAGATTCCGTTTTTCATGGAAATTATAAATTAGCTGAACTAAAGATCGTACCTTTTCGAGTTTGAATATAATAACAACTTACAGTCTATAGCCATGAATGTCTGAGTCTGAGGGTTGGAGAGTCTCTAGATTTTAACTTCCTCAAGCTTCAAAATGTTGAGTCTGGAGCGGATATGATCGAATTGATTCTTCTCCAACGGCTTTGTGAAAATATCTGCTAGTTGGCTCTTTGAATCAACAAATTGAATCGAGATTTTTTCATTTTGAACATGATCTCTGATGAAATGGTGTCGAATCTTTATATGCTTTGCTCTTGAGTGAAGGATTGGATTTTTAGTGAGATTGAGTGCGCTGGTGTTGTCACATCTAATCTTTGTGCATGAGTCTTCAATTCCAAAGTCTTGTAGCTGTTGTTTTATCCATAGAATTTGCGAACAACAACTTCCAAGAGCTACATACTCAGCTTCTGTTGTTGAGAGAGCCACAGTGCTTTGTTTCCTTGAAAACCAAGACACTGTCCTGCTTCCAAGCAACTGGCAAGTTCCCGAAGTGCTTTTTCTATCGACTCTGCAACCGGCCAGATCTGCGTCTGAGTATCCCAGAAGATTAAAGTCTCCCTTCTTAGGATACCATAGACTGATGCTTGAAGATGAAGCAACGTATTTGATAATACGTTTCGCAGCACTGAGATGGGATTCTCTAGGATCTGATTGAAACCTAGCACAGATGCAAACACTCAACAAAATGTCAGGTCTAGAAGCGGTAAAATAAAGAAGTGAACCAATGATGCTCCTGTATAGCTTTTGATCAACTTTCTTCCCTTCTTCATCTTTGTCTATCTTCAAAGAACTTGACATTGGTGTGTCGGTCTTTTTGCACTTTTCCAGTCCAAACCTTTTGACAAGATCATTAGCATATTTTTCTTGATGAATAAAAGTTCCTTTCTTCAATTGTTTTATTTGAAGACCAAGAAAGAACGTTAACTCTCCCATCATACTCATTTCAAACTCATCCTTCATAGACTTTGAAAATTTCTTGCATAGACTTTCATTAGAGGATCCAAAAATAATATCGTCCACATATATTTGAACAAGTAAAAAGCTTTTGTTTTCCTTTTTGATAAATAAAGTAGTATCTACTTTACCTTTGACAAAACCATTATGTATTAACAACTTACTTAGTCTGTCGTACCAAGCTCGAGGTGCTTGCTTTAAACCATATAAGGCCTTTTTCAGTCTGAAGACGAGTCTGGCTTCTTTGGGTCTTCAAACCCTGGAGGTTGTTCCACGTAAACTTCCTCATGGATAAATCCATTTAGGAAGGCACTTTTGACGTCCATTTGGAATAGCCTGAAATTTTTATAACAAGCAAACGCAAGTAATAGTCGAATAGCTTCTAGCCTTGCTACTGGAGCGTAAGTCTCATCATAGTCTATTCTTTCTTCTTGCGTATATCTCTTTGGCCACAAGTCTTGCTTTGTTTCGTACGACTTTTCCTTTCTCATTCATTTTGTTCCTGAACACCATTTAGCTCCAATAACAGTTTTGTCTTTTGGTTTAGATGTCAATTCCTAGACATCATTAATGTTAAACTGTCTGAGCTCTTCTTGCATAGCTTTAATCCAGCTTTCATTAGATAAAGCTTCTTCTATGCTTTTTGGTTCAATTTCAAAAATGAGAGCCACAGCACTAGACTCTTCACACCTTTTGGATCTGGTACAAATTCCTTCATTAATTTCGCCGATAATGAGATCTTTAGGATGACTGGACTTATGCTTCCAGTTACTGGTTGATTTGTCTAGTTGATGATCTCTTTCTTTATTTGAATCTTCATGAACAGCTTGATGCTGGTCTTCCAGAGTCTGAGAAGCTTCTTGAGTTGTAAGCTTTGGAGGGTCTGGAGCAGGTTCAGACTCTTCATGATGAGTTTGACTGGATTTATCTTGCCTAGAGTCTTGAAATTTGACATTCTTGACTCCTCCACAGACTGACTCTTCTTGTTATAGACTTTGTAGGCTTTGCTTGATGTAGAATATCCAAGGAAGATGCCTTCATCTGATCTTTCTTCAAACTTACCAACTCGATCTTTAGCATTTTTCAATATAAAGCATTTGCAACCAAACACATGAAAGTATGAAACAATATGCTTCTTACCTTTGAATAACTCATAAGGGGTTTTCTCTAGAATAGGTCTTAAGAAAACTCTATTGATGATATAGCATGCTGTTGAAACAGCTTCAGCCCAAAATCGTGAAGAAATCTTACTTTCAATTAAAAGAGTTCTAGCCATTTCTTGAAGAGATCTATTCTTTCTTTCCACAACTCCATTTTGCTCTGGAGTATATGGAGAAGAGAACACATGATTAAAACCAGATTTATCACAAAATTTTGTAAAATCTTGATTTTTAAATTCACCTCCATGATCTGTTCTTATACTTGAGATAACACACCCTTTTTCATTTTGAACCTTTTTAGCAAATTTTTCAAAATACGAGAAGGTTTCAGACTTACTTGCAAGGAAATATACCCAAGTAAAGCGGGAGTAATCGTCCACAATTACTAGGCAATATTTCTTACCTCCAATGCTCTGAGTTCTGGTTGGTCCGAAGAGATCCATATGCAGCAACTGTAGTACATGATTAGTAGAAACATGATTTGTTGGCTTAAATGAATTTCTTACCTGTTTTCCCAGAATACATGGAGTGCATGGATCGGACTTTTGGTATGGTAATTTTAGTAGACCTCGAACAAGCTGCTTTGATGAGATTTTGGCTAATTGCTTCGTGTTGACATGACCAAGCTTTCTGTGCCATAAGCTTGCTTCGTCTTGAATTGAGATTAAGCATTGCGATTCATCCGGTTTCACATCCAAGAGATAGATGTTTCCATGCCTTCGACCCATGAAAGACTGAGTAGAGTCTTTATTAGTTCCAGAACATATTCCTTCTTGAAAGAAGATCTTAAAACCAGTATCACACAATTGACTGATGCTGAGAAGATTGTAATTGAGTCCTTCCACTAAGGAAACATTACTCATTGTGAGATTTCCAATTTTCACAGTTCCTAATCCCACAATACTTCCTTTGCTGCTTCCTCCAAATGAAACTTTTCCACCATTTACTTGGACAAGCTTTATGAAGCAATTTGAGTCTCCTGTCATGTGTCTTGAGCATCCACTGTCAAGATACCACTTTACCTTTTTCTTGATGGAGACCTGCATTTAAAAGAGAGTCTCAAGCTTTCTTTGGTACCCAAATTTTCTTGGGTCCTTTGGTGTTAGTAAGATAAACAGTATTAGCCCATGTTTTCTTAACAGGTTTCCAAACCATAGGACACTCTTTTTCAAAGTGATTTGGACTGTTGCACTTTGAACATCTGAGAGCATTTCGACCTATAGACTTTACAAAAACTTTCTTGAAATAATTTTTGTAAGTCTCTTTCGAGGGTCTTTGCTTGATTTTTTCTTTTACTTTAGGAAAATCAATCAAGGGAATAGTTTCTGCTGTCATACCTAGACCAGACTTATTGAAGTAAGATCTTTGAGCTGAAAGAATTTTTTCAAGTTTCTCGGACCCTATTGAAAATTTCTTTGAAATATTTGATAAGTCAGTTTTTAAAAGAGCATTTTCTTTCAAAAGACTATTTTCATTTTCTTTAAGAGAGGAAACATTCTTGTCTAGACATTCAACTCTTTCTTTTAAAACATTTTCCTGTTGTTTTAGAGCTGAGTTTTCCTTTTTAAGTTCGGAAATTCTTTTGAGAGAAGTTTTAAGACTAAGACACAGTTCATCAATGTACTTAGAAACTTTGATAGGAATTTTGAAATCACTTACCTCAAATTCACTGTCTGAGTCTGATCTAGAATCTGAGTCTGAGTCTGATTGTGCCATCAGACATAGATTGGCATACTCATTATCACTTTCTTCACACTCTGTATCACTCCAGGTTTCGGCTTTGAGAGCTTTTCGAAACTTTTCAGCTTTTCCTCTCTTCTTCTTCAGAAGAGGACAGTTGGGTTTGATATGTCCCTTTTTCTTACATTCAAAGCAAACTACATCTTTGTTTGGTTCCTAATCATCAACAGACTTGGTCTGCTGTCTTTGAAAACTTTGTTTCTTTGAGTTGAACCTTCTTCCTTTTCTATTCAGTTTTCTGAATCTTCTTATCATGAGAGGAAGCTCCTCATCGTCCATATCATCTTCAGAATCATCATTTGATTTTAATGCAATGGATTTCTTACCTTTTGGATCTTCGTCTTCATTAATTCGTTCCACTACATAAGACTGAAGAGTTCCAATCAGCTCGTCCACAGATAGTGGCATAATTCTCTGCGTCTCTCTTATTGAAGTCTTTATGTGATTCTAATCCTTGGAGAGTCCACGCAATAGCTTGTTTACCTTCATGGGATCAGAAATTTTTTGTCCTTGATTCTCAAGACCATTGACAATATCTGTGAAATGGCTAAACATGTCAGTTATAGATTCTCCTGGTTTCATCTTGAAGGCTTCATATTAACCAAGGAGAATGTTAATTCTGGTTTTCTTCACTCGATTTGTTCCTTCATAGGTGATATGTAATCTGTTCCAAACTTCTTTTGCTGTAACACAAGAAGATATTATATTATATTCAGTTGGTGACAATGCACAATATAAAGAATAAATTGCTTTTGTATCGAGTGCTTGTCTCTTGAATATCTCTTCCTGAGTCATTCCGCTAGTCTCAAAAGTTTCTTTCCCTCTTTCAGAGACTGATGCAGCTGTAGGAGTAATTCCTTTTTCTACAACGTCCCATTCCAGAGGATCCTTTGATCGTAGGAAGGCTTTCATCTTGTTCTTCCAGATGTTGTAATCATTCCCATCAAAGTAGGGTGGCTTGGTATTGCTTTGCCCTTCCACCAGCCTTGGTGCTAGCATACTAGCCATGGATCTTTTACGCTGAAGTAAAACACTTCAAATATAGTGAGTACACGGGCTCTGAACCAATTGATATAGCTAGAATAAGTACCTAGAGGGGGGTGAATAGGTATATAAAAGATTTTTCTCGATAATTGCACAATACTAGACAGTTAATAGATTTGAGACAAACAATAGTCAAAGTAAAACTGAGAGAAGGGAAGAGAGAATTGAACACGCGATTTATAGTGGTTCGGCTTATTTCAAGCCTACGTCCACTCTTATGCACTGACAGCCTATTGGCTGGATTCCACTATGAACAAAGAGATGTTACAACGTTGTTCTTCCTTGATTTCTCAGTGTAGATAAATCTACCACACTTGCTCAAGGTATCACTAAGTATAGGCACTTTTGTGTATTACAACTTCACTCAAAATGTATCGACTAATAATCAAGGTGCTTCAGACTCTGGAATTTTTCTATCGATCATACACTAAAGTAACTAGAACGTCTTCCTTTTATACTCCTTTATGCCATCATACCCGTTGGCACTTACCAAAGGATTTCCTCCAATCTACCCATTGGACGGAATCAATCAAGAAGATCATTCGAGCTATTAAAGGAACCTGACGATAGCCCATCAATCTTGTTCGCCCATACAATCAGGATCTTGGTTTCCAAGAATAGAACCTTCCAAGAATATTTCGTCGACCATCGGATCTTTAAACGATCTTGATTTCGAATAAAAGAATCCGTTATATTTATCCAGCCAAGAGATCTTCTCCAAAAGATAGGACTAAATCCTCAACCAAATTCTTCGGCTCTGGATTGCCTTCGTCACTGGATTAGAAAAATTGTTAATGAGAATCGTCTTGAGTCTTGAGTCTTGAGTGTTGAGTCTGGTGATTTGAAAGTCTTCAGACTCTAAATAAAAGGTCTGCAATTATCTAGACTAGACTGATAGAAACGTTTTGTCAGCTTCAAAATATCTTGCAAAGATTTCTTCAACAATGCGAAATTTAGAATATGTAGAATGCCAGTCAAGCCTCTCTAGTTTCTTTGCACAATCAAGTTCAGGCCCTTAATCTTCAAGTTCAAGCAACTGCCAAGGGTAGCGCAACTAAAGGAGGATCTAAGAAAGCTGGAAGAGATTGTCAAGTCGATGGGAGATTTCCAACTTGTTTGTGTTCCAAAACAATCTTAATTTTATCCAAATCTTTATTTCGTCTCTACCTTTTTTAATGCTGACAAAAAGGGGGAGAAGTTTGTGCAAATTTGCAAATTTGACGTTTTTCTAATTTTGTTTGACTTTACTTCTATTTGGTTGTGATTTGTTTAGACTGTGTTTTTGGTTTAGACTAATTGATCGTTTAATGCTTGCATATCTTAAGCATTTTTGATGTTCTCATGGAAAAAATAGTTGTTTTTACAAGACTAACTCATTTCTTGTGGATGCAGATTCGATACTATCTTTATTCTAATCCATTTATCTTTTATGAGATATCTTTGTTTGCTTGAGTATTATCTTGCAGGTCAAAAGTATCCAAATCTGCATGAAAGTTTTGTCACAATCAAAAATGGGGAGATTGTTGGAGAAAACTTCCTTACTTGTTTTGAAACTGACAAAACGTTTCCATCAATCTAGTTTGAAGACTTGCAGACTCGTTCGTCAAAGTCTGAAGACCGCCAGACTGCCAAACTCAAGATTTAAAGTCTGCCCTCATTAACAATTTCTAGACCGTCGAAGAAGACTTATTCAAAATCGAGTATTTCTTTAAGGATTTGATTCGAGCGGTTAAAGAAGATCTCACAACTAGAGATAGCATCTCATGATCTATTATTCATTTTGAAATTAATTCGAGTAATTTGGATCCATTGAATGGCGAATCATACTTGGAAGGTTTTACTTATGGAAACCTAGATCCTAATTGTATGGGAAGCATGATTGGTGAACTATCATCACATTCCTTAAGTAACTCGAGATCTTCCTAATTGATTATATCCAATGGGTAGATTGGAAGAACTCCTTTGGAAGGTGCCAACGGTTATGAAGGCATGTAAGAGTATATAAGGAAGACGCTTTAGTTATTCAGGTGTGTGCGCGATAGATAAATTCCAAAGTCTAAAACTACTTGTTCCTTGCTGATTCAATTGTTTAGCATAAATTTGTACTCAAAAGAGAGTTTAGATACTTGTGAGACCAAAAGGAAGTGTAGTAGAGTCTCTACACTGTGGAATCAAGGACGTGATACTGTAACGACTCTTTTGATTCATAGTGAAATCCAGCCAGTGGGCTGTTAGTGCGGTTGAGTGGATGTAGGCTTAGATTAAGCCAAACCACTATAAACCTTGTGTTCTTATTCTCTTCCCTGAACTCTTTTATTTTGCTCGCAACTCTATTTAATTGTTAGAGTCTAATTTTCTCAATCAACCAAACTCAGGTTAAAAGTAAAGTTTTATACTATATTCTGCAAAAGTTGTTTGTGCACCATTCACCCCCCTCTAGGTACTTGTACTAACTCTCTCACACCAATTACCCAAAATTGCTCATTCCTCCACCATCTATCAATTCCAACACCACTCCACCTCATCTCCAATATACCCACAGCAAAAAAGGGAAGGAAGAGCGAAATGAACCAAATACTGGCAATGTTACTAATCTACATCAACAGTATCAAACCTCAGTGAGTGATTGATAATTAGATACACTAAAAGCTACAAACCTCAATGGTATTCTTGAGCGCAACTAATACTATTGAGAGAGAACTTATCAGCAAGCAGAAGTAAATAATAGAGACTAAATATGAAGACAACAAAATGAGTCATGCCAACGCTTATCTTGTCTGCCAATTGCCAAAAAAATCAATTACCTATAGCCTAATTGCTCCTTGAGAAATCCATTTTTCTTAATTCAACGCTCCAATCTATATGAGATTTTTGGCCACTAACAATGTTTATGGGCCGTTATAAGCTTAAAATATGCAGCGGAAAACCTAGAAAAGAATTGACAGCTTTTTGCATCACCCGAATGAGTTGACAGCTGCAATAGACTCTATCTTGGAAAATGTGCAGATGTAAAAGGAAAAACAGTGATTTCTAACATCAACTTACCCATCAATTCATGAGGTAGAGCAAACTCATAATCATGCCTCCCCTTCTTATGCAGCATATGTATACCACACCAAGCAGCACAGAGAATACAACAAGACACGATATGGCCCGCCATTTTGCCAAAATTGAGGACATGCAGGCAAAGTAGGTACACCACACAAGCCTTTGTTATCAGAGAGGCTGTACAACAGAGAATAATGTTAGAGAGCTATCAAACTTACAAAGTTGGATAGTATAGTAGAGAACCAATAAGAGAAAGGGCATAAAGGATGCAAAATTCAGAAAACTATGGAAATAATACATTGTTCCAGACCCAGAACATGAATCATGACTCACGACATTTGTTATGAAACTATTTGTTACATCTCCACATGCACATTAAGTTTTGTTGAGCTACGTAAATCACAAATGTTCCCAAACATGACTTAGTCGAAAGAGATAACAAGAACATACTGTACAAAAAACAATTTATAAGTTAACATACTCTATTTCTCCACCATGCACACCAATTGAGTAGACTTCCGGTACTCTTCCCTCCAAATGGTTGCCATTTAATAGCCTAGAACATCAAAGAAAAGAAAAAATTGTGACGAGGCAGTTGCAGAATCTTAAAATCATCCACTTGCTTCCATAACATCTTCACAACATAACAAATTTCAACCAATAGTCAAGAGCAACAGCAAGGACACACAGAATTAAGGGCATTATATCCCGCACTTTGGAGAAAACTAATCAACCTCATGTAGGTGTATTTTCCTCTAGAAATGATAAAAATGTCGGTCCCTGCAGAAATAATTTAGGCTAGGTGCTTTTCTCCAAATTGGTACTTCCAAGTCCTTTATTTCTAAAAACTCTCGTTATATATTGTGTTGTTGAATCTATCCTCCTACTTATTCAACTTCAACAACTAAGTCACGCCTTTTCACCATATGGACAACAAGAAAATACATTTTAATTAGCTAAAGTCACCTGTGATTTCAGATAGGCAAAAGGAGGAGAGAGAATTGCATCCATAGTGCTTTCCTAGGCCTACATGAACAACACTCGTTCCGTACCACTCGGTGGATTTTGACATCTATCATTTTCACATGCTAATTAGCATCGTTGCATCCACCCTTTATATTACAAATACAAAAACAATGCTTAACTTTTACCAGGACTAAATGAAGGGAAAACAACTATCAGATAGATTGCAACAGCTATCATTTTTAATATGCTAATTAGAATTGTTGCATCCACCCTTTTTATTACAAATAATAAAGCAATGCTTAATTTTTACCACGACTAAACAAAGGGAAAACACTTACACAAGCTGCAGATTTGACACTACACAAGCTGCAGATTTGACACTGTTAGACTATCTGGAATGGAACCCACGAACTGATTATTTGATAAGTCCCTGCAAAATGCGAATAACAGAAGACAGGTATGTTTGCTGGACAGTCTTTGCGGTGCAAGCTGCTTTTGAAGATGCATAGTATACATGCACACTTATAAAAAGAAATGATATCAAGGAAAGAAAAACATCTATGTGGGTTACTAAAAACAAAAAGAAAACAACCAAAAAAGAAATGATATCTAGGAAAGAAAAACATCTATGCTGAACAGTCTTTGCGGTGCAAGCTTGCGGGTGCACGTTAATCTGTCGCCATTTAACTTGCTGATAGGGTCCAATATAGCGCAATTCAAGCATGCATGGTAGTAGTTCCGCCTAGACCTCTTCTTTTTCCATTTATGCTCCAAGAAAGATAATTAAAAGGGGAGGGATTATAGTGAAGAAAATACTTTTCCAGATTTGCATATATCATATAAATTCATGAATTTTCTTTATGTCTTTCTCCCCCTTTGTTTACGTGAAAGGTTTTGAAGCATGCAAGAATAATTTTATTTTATGGGTTGGAAGGAAATCTGGTCATGAGACACATGGAATTTGCTCCTCCATTTTAATGATTTTACAAATTACAACAATTAAAAAGTGCGGTGTTGATAGCATAATGACTATTACAGGTTTATTAAGGTTGACTACCTAATATAGTGTTTAATTGCAATAATAGCTATTACAGCGTAATTTCTAATACAACCAAAGTTGTAATAGCTATTTTATGTCCGCCTGGGTTATAGTCATTCTCAAATGCCCTTGTCTCTTTTCTTCCGCTCACTTTAGCCATGTTCGACTTTTAATTATACTTGAATATTAATAACTTATTTATATTATTTATATCATGATAACACCAACTATAACTATTATCACATAATGAGTAAATAATTGATGTGATAATAATTATTTTATGTTGATAATATATAATTATTAGTTCTATTTTACTCATAATATAATAATTAGCCTAATACCAGTTGCTCATTACTAATCATATCTATAATGTATTTAGGATATTATAATCTTAAATGGACCTTACTAATTATGTGAACATGTATCCACGATTATCTTAATTGCTTCTATAATGCTCATATTGTTATATACGCCATTCCGATCATACTATTAAGAAAATAAAAATATATATTTATTGAATGATGATCAAATCTTTATGATTAATTTTCAATCATAAATTAATTATCACATTGTATATGAAAATTTATATATTAATCACAATGTCTTGATAAAGTATTTAGGCTATTACACTCATGACTGGCTACTAAAGTGATAATTATTATAATATAGTATTTATGTTAACAAAATCATTCGTTATGGACTTAACTTTTATAATTACATTATTAAGATGGGGCATAAATTCTTGGACCATTATCAACTATTAAAGTAACAAATATTATGTTCCATTTAATTTTTATTTTAACAGTATTTTGGGAATTCTCATGCTATTCCCTCTTATTACATGTCATTTACAAGTCCAAATGTGTTATACCTAATACATTAATTAAACCAATATAACAACTCTATTACATTAAAAAGTAAAAGCTGTTACGCTAGTCTTATTCCATTACTGGAGCTTATATTCTTCAAGAAATTTCTAGATGCCAATGAAGTTCTAAGGTAATATAGGGGAGTTTATATTGATCATTTATTCCACTTTTTAAACAAACATTATATGAACTTCTAATACTTCTTCATACCACTATATATCTCTCGAAGGATATATCAATAAGAAGGTGATTATTCTGCCATTGTTCATATGTTGAATAATCGAAATGAAGTAAATCCTTAAAATCAAAAGGTATATCTAAAGATATCTGTAATGAAGGTCTTGTTTGAGCTTATGAAATACTACCGACAGTCCTTCGGTTTGTACTCACGAGCAATGACTGAGAATGGCAGGACTCTGGGCCATTACCGACTCACTTCAGCTGCAAAAGGTATGGTATGGGCACCCGCTTCGATTGGCTATAGATGCTTAATGTCTTCTTCTTCCCACTTCTTGTAATGGGAACAGAAGCTGGGTGCAGTTTTTTGCTAAGATGCGTACAAAATGGTCGAGTGCTTAGCTTGCTAGGACTAGGACTAACTCCCGTTTGGGGTTCATCATTTCCCAATAGCCTATAGCGCCCATCCACTGTTAAAGCCAGAAAAGCGAAAGAGACCACAACTTGAATCGTGGTCTCCACATTGGCAAAAAAATCATGATCGCCCGTGCTGAATAGTTGAGGATCTGAGCATGTGAGCTGAACGATTGAGGATGGGAACTTAGCTACGTGGTCCCCAATGCTTCGAAATGTTGACAGTATTCATGCAAGAATAACGTCATGATGCGTATCTCAAACTATGTATAAATGGAATGACATTCGCTTATAACAAATTAACAATCATAAATCAAACATTGGAAAGAGGAAGGAAGAAAAGGAAGTGTTTTGGCTGGCGTTTGGTTTTAGTAATTTTTTTTTTTTTTAATTTCTGATCGTGCTAATGGCTAGTAATAGGATGGTCCTTTATTTCCATCTCGTGTAAACCAAAAAGAAAAAGCCATTCTTGGGTCCTAACAGTCCCGTGCGTCTTGCCGTCGGCCATTGAGCTCCATTGCCGATCGCCATCACCGAGCGCGCCCTAGGGTTTTGCCCTTGGCCGCACTGGTGGGTCAAGCTAGCATTGGTGGGTCGAGCTTCTCTTGAGTGGGCTCCTCCTGTCTTCGTGCGCTCCATAGGGTTCGCCCTCGACCGCCGAGTGAACTAATTGAAAGCAAGCCCATCACTGAGCACTCCTCTCGACGCCAAGCGTTCCCTAGGGTTCGCCCTCGACTGCTGAGCTTTGTCGTCGAGCTTTGTCACCGAGCGCTCCCTAGGGTTCCGCCCTTGCCCGCACCGCTCCGGGGGACCTTGCGCAACCCCTACCACCATCGTTGGACTCCTCACTCGCATCAGCACCAACCCCCCAAGCAAGATGATGCCTCTACCACTACGCTAGCTGTCTTCCGCCACCGCACTCATACCACGCTATCCCTCTCCTCTCTCATTGGTGCATTGCCCCAGTATGTTTAGGCCGTAATGTGTGAGCTCGGGTAGGGTTTTTCTTCATTGTTGCTGCTATGGTTGCGATTTATCTGCTGTGATGGCATCCGAGTCGGGTTTGGCCTACAACGCTAGGGAAGGGCCTAGTGTTCGAAGCTTGCCTCCTCCCGTTCATGGCCATTCGCCTTAGGTTGGTACATCAAAGGAGGATTCGAGACGTGCTGCTCCATCTCTGGCTGTTTTGAGTGATGATCCTCAAGTGGCTTGGTCTCCTCGTGTTCCTGCTGGGCCTCGAGGTAGAAGCCGAGGTAGGTCTAGCTCTAAGCGCCCTTAGCCTAGGAGGGAGTCCAAGAACCCGAATGCTCGTACTTGGGCCAACGTAGCCAAGGTTGCTGCAAAGGGCTATGATCTGGAGTTTTTTCCTCCTTCATATGTCAACAACAAACCAGTGGTTGAGCTATCTGATGATATACTTGAGGCTGCTGATCCTATGCTGCAAGAGTGCCTTATGGGTTACTTTATTGGCAGGAGATTGCCGTTCAAAGTAACTAAATTGGCCCTTAAGAACGCGTGGGGGTTGAATCTGGTGGAGGTAATGTCTAATGGACAAGGCTTTTTTTTTTTTTTTTCATGTGCCTAATGGAGATTTTCGTATAAAGGTCCTAGAGGGGGGGCCTATCACGGTTGCTAGAGTGCCCTTAGTTTTGTAGCAATGGAAACTTGCATTGGAGCTAAAGAAAGATAGCCATTTGACTGTACCTATGTGGATTAGGTTGAGGAACCTTCCTCTTGCCTTCTGGTCTTCGCAAGGGATTAGCAAGGTGGTTAGCAGTTGGCAAGCCGCTGTATGTGGACTTGACACTGAGCAAATGAAGATGCTAGCTTTTGCCAGGGTCTGTGTTGAAATTACAGCAAAGTAGCCCAGTTGGATGCTATAGAAGTTGTCCACAATGGTGAATCATGCTTAGTGGGAGTGGAGTATGAATGGAGACCTACTGCATGCTCAAGATGTGGCATCTTCGACCATAAATGTGCCCCTACCCCTGCTCATCCTTCTGCTGCAGGTGCTGCTCAGCAGGGTCCGGTTGTTGCTTCCCCTATTCCCCAAGGTACGCCTCTGGCCCCAGCTCCTCCTGTTTTGAATGAAGCCCTTGCAAAAGTTGAAGGCCAACGAAGGCAGGCTCAGCAAGAGCAGACTGATTCCGGCCCTCCTGATGCGTCATGTCTACCTACTAATTATCTTGTGTTGGAGGATGGACCTTGGCAGGGTGAGACGAGGTGGAATCTTGTCAAAGGGAGGAAGAAGAAGAACCCTCCTCCTAAGGAAATTGCCTCAGCACTTCTGGTTAGCTCGGGGGATGAGGATTACACAAACAAGGAGAAGGCAGCTGCAATAGACATGAGTTTACGTTCTACTTCAACTTGCAATGCCTAGAGAGGATTGTGAATTATTATAAGGACGGAAGCACGTGCCTCCTCAGCCGAAGAGGAGCCGATTAGTCCCGATGAAGATTCGATAGAGCCAATGAGCCCTGGGGAGAAGTCGGATGAATTGGCAAACCGGATTACCATCTTAGATGACTCGCTATCCCCCTACCCGTCTTTGAAAGCTCCTCTTGTTGCTACGGGTGTGAAGTCCATCCAAGACAAGTTGATGGCTTTAGCTCCTAATCTGCCACCTCGCTCTTTTCGGCCTACTCCGGCTTCCAGTCGGCGCAAGCTACTGACGAGGAGGTAATCCTGTTTCTTTCTCTTTGTATATATGTATATAGGTTATTAGAATGTGAGGGGCCTTGTTAACCCCACCAGACAGGCTGAGGTTTGAAGCTTGGCTATCTCAAACTAGTTGTGTTTGATTGGTCTATTGGAAACGAAGGTTGCACAAAATCTCTTCAATTCCATCTCTGGGACTTTGTTGAAAGATTGGTCTTGGATCTTAAACTATGAGTTCTCCCTTAGGGGTAGGATTTGGGTTGGATGGGACCTAGCTCGGGTTAGCTTTGAAGCTCTCTCTATTTCAGCTCAAGCGATGCATGGGAACCTTAAATGGTTGGACTCTGGAGTGGCTTGCTACGTTTCGGTGGTTTATGGCGAGCACAGGTTCACGCTTAGGAGATTTCTATGGGAGGATCTTGTTCTTAAAAGCATTACTTTGCAAAAATCGGCTTGGCTGGTGATGGAAGACTTCAATGCTATTAAAGACCCATCTAACCGTGTTGGTGGATCCGATGCTTGGATACCGTGTTTTGATGAGTTTGGACAGTGCTTGGCACAAGTGGAACTTGAAGACCTCATGTATGTAGGATTTAGATACACTTAGACAACTTCAATGGGCTCTGCTAGGAAGGCAAGAAAGATTGATGGAGTTCTAATGAATTGTAAATGGAGCCATGACTTCTTGTACTCCGAAACTTCTTTCCTGGCGTTGGGTATCTCTAATCACACTCTTATGGTGGTCAAGGTGCTTAACCCAATTTCTCGAAGGAAGCCGTTCAAGTTTTATGACTTCTGGATGAAGCATCCGGACTTCAATGCTATCGTTTCTCAAGTTTGGGAGGCCCCCGTGGAAGGAGTTCCTATGTTTAGACTTGTATGTAAGCTGAAGGCTCTCAAACACCGACTTAAGACTTTGAATAGAGATTCCTTCTCTGACGTCTCAGTCAGAACATCGGAGGTGAGGGCGACCTTAGAGACCACGCAGGCAGAGTTGTTGCAGGAGCCTGCTTCTGCTCATCCAGCTGAACTGGAAAAGGAACAGCGGCGTGTCTTTGCTAGGCTAAGGTCCATGGAGGAGTCTTTCTTCAGGCAGAAGTCAAGAGTCAGGTGGCTCAAAGAAGGAGACCACAACACTAAGTTCTTCCATCAGTATGTCAAAAAGAGACAGTTGAGGAATAGAGTCCTTTCTATCCAAGATTCGGAGGGGAACCTTATCTCTGATCCACAGCGGGTCCAACAACGCTTTCTTTAGTACTTCCAAGACCTCTTGGCATCGCAAGCTTAGCTGGATAGGCCTTTGGTGGAGGAGATCCGCGAAGTCATCCATCATCCTCTCTCAGTTGATCAAGTTAGTTTCATAGCTCGTTTGGTTACGGAGTTAGAGATCGGGGATACTTTATTCTCTCTAGATAGGGGTAAGGAATTGGGACTAGATGACTTAATGGTCGAATTCTTTAAAGAAAACTGGGAAAAGGTTAGGCACCTGGTTACTGTAGCAGTGTTGGACTTTTTTTCCATCAGGAGGCTCCCGAGGGAGATCAATAACATCATTTTGATGTTGGTACCGAAAGTGTTGAATGCGTCTTCTATTGAGGATTATAGGCCCATTGCCTGTTGCAACACTATCTGCAAGTGTATTACCAAAGTGTTGGCCAACCGGGTAACAGCAGTCTTGAAGGACGTCATTAGCTCTTTTCAGAACGCGTTTGTAAAGGGCAGGAGGATCAGAGATAATATATTGCTGGCCCAGGAGCTCTTTTCCGGCTTCCATCTTCGACCATGCTTGCCTAAGTGTGCAATCAAGGTGGACTTTAGAAAAGCTTATGACATGGTCGATTGGAGGTTCCTTGAGAGAGTCCTCTTGGCTTTTGGTTTCCCCGAGTTTATAACTTGGATGATTATGACATGTGTTTGCACTCCTAAGTTTTCAATTGCTTTGAATGGGGAGCTTCATGGATTCTTTGCGAGTGGTCATGGATTTCGTCAAGGTGATCCTATCTCTCCCTATTTATTTACTTTAGTGATGGAAGTCCTAGAGGGGATCTTATACAGATGCTCTTTAAAGCCAGAGTTTAAGTTCTTCTGGAGATGCAAGCCCATGAGCCTTTCACATCTTTTCTTTGTGGATGACGTTTTCTTGTTTTGGGAGGCCGATTTGCCCACTATAGCTATTCTTAAAGAAGGCCTTCAAACGTTCTCTACTTGGCGTGGCTTGTTCCTGAATCCAAATAAGAGTGAGATCTTCCTTGCTGGAGGCACGTAAAACCAGATTGTCTCTGAGTTGGGTTTTCACAAAGGTAACTTGTTGGCCCGCTATCTGGGGGTTCCTATCATTACCTCGAGGCTCACTAAGGTTAACTGTTGCACTCTCGTCAACCGCATCACGGTGAGGGTTCAATCTTGGACTCATTGCTTCCTTTCTTTGGTTGGGCAGTTGCAGCTCATCAGGCCAATTCTTCAAGCTATCCAAGTCTATTGGGCGAGTGTTTTTGTTTTACCTATAGCTGTTCTGGATTAGATTGAGAAAATCCTTAGACAATTCCTTTGGAAAGGTCCGGAGTTAGGTAGAAGGGATGCCAAGGTTATCTGAGAGGATGTGTGCCTTCCAAAGAAGGAAGGAGGGCTTGGTATCAGGAGGCTTAAAGATTGCAACAAGGTTGCTATGTTGAAACATATATGGCTCTTATTCTCAAATAAAGAGGCTCTATGGTGCAAACAGGTTCATTCCACGTTTTTAAAGGAGATGAACTTTTGGGTCGCTAGAAAGCCAACCTTTTGTTCGTGGGCCAAGAAGAAGCTTCTAAGTCTTAGGAGTGAATTTTGAAACGCCTTCTTTTGGAAGATTGGGGATGGCCGCTCGGTCTCTCTTTGGTTTGACAATTGGCATCCTAGGGGACCGCTGAATTTAATCTTCTCAGACTCGCTTATCTATAGCTCAGAATTATCTAGATAGGCCTCAGTTGCAAATCTTTTCTCTAATGCTGGCCAGGCTCTCAAAACAGTCCTTGAGTTGTGGGATTATCCTCTTTCGACCCCTACTTAGGTAGCGGATTGCTGTTGCTGGAGGGAGAACTCGTCAGGCTAGTTCATGATAGCAAATGCTTGGGAAACCATTAGGACCAAGCAGAATATCGTTTTTTGGCATGATTCATCTGGGATAATGCAATCACGCCAAAGTATCAGCCTAACCTTTGGCTTATGGCCAAGTGGAAAATGCCCACACAATCTCTGTTATTGTCTCATGGTAGAATAGAGAGGGGATCCTGTGTGTTCTGCAATGATTTGCCTGATTCCATAGATCATTTGTTTTTTTATTGCTCTGTCACGGCTGGTGTTGCTTTCTTTTGGGTGACGAGATGCAATTTGCCTTGGCGGAACAAGTCTTGGGGAGAGAATCTCCGTTGGGCCACCTCTTTCTTGAAGGGTAAGGACTTCTTTAAATGCATTGCTCACTTTTCCCTTAGGGATCTTTGTTACATTATTTGGAAAAATAGGAATAGCATCCTATTCAAAGAACAACCCCTTACCGTCCCAGCTATGAAGAACCATCTTCTTAAGTTGGTTAGGGATAGAGCTAGCACCTTCAGAAACGTTAAAGATAGCTTCAAAAACAGAAGGTTGCAAAAGAGTTGGGGCATCGATCCCATTATCTTCTCAGGAGACCTGTAATCGACCCTGGTTTTGATCGACGCTTAAAGGAATTGCTAGTGCTCTAGAGCTGACGTCTCTCTCCTCCTTTGTTGAGGTGTTTATTTCTTTGCCGGTTGTTCATATTGTGCCTATCTAGTTGTTTGCCTTCTTTTGGGCGATGCCTTATGTTTTACATCATGGCATACTTCCACTCATTATTTTTGTTCATCTTGAGTGCAAATCTTTGGTGCCGTGATTTTTTATACTTTTGATCTTTCCTCTTTATATTATTACCTTTTACCAAAAAAAGAAGAAGCCAAAACTAATAATTTTTTCTTCTATAGAGTGAGGTGAATTAGTTGTAGTTCATTTATCATTATCTGGAATAGCTTTCTGATTTTCCCATTTCAGGCATGAGACGGTTTCTGGCAACAAAGCAAAGAAAGGATAGGATGGACAAGCATGGGAGGTGAAAACCATGTTCTATGTTAATGTTCATGTATGAAGAATATGATTTTTTGGAGTGGAAGTGAGTTGCCAATGGCCGAGACTTTTGCCATTGCTTGTGAGTACGAACTCGAAGATCTGTTGAAGTTTTGTTGCCAATTTCCATGTTTTGCCCATCCCATATATTTTGGTCAAGTGGAGTGTGGATGTGGAAGGGGTTTCATGAGGTGAGTACATAAGAAGGTTCTTAGTATCATCTTAGTGGGGCATAAATATACTTGAAATCATAAAACTTATCACGAAAGTACAAATAAATCCTAAAACCTTCAAAAAGTGCAATAAAACCCTCAAAATTATTACGAAACAATAATCAAGTTCTAAAAGTATCAAAAAGTGCATTCAAAATTTAAAACTTGTCAAGAAAATGCAATTAAGTCATAAAATTTTCAAAAATACAATTAAATCTTAAAACTTATTACAAAAGTATAATTCAGTTTCAAAACTTTCAAAAAGTACAATGAAGTTCTAAGACTTTCAAAAACTGTAATCAATTAATGGTCTAGATAAGATCAAATTGACAAATTTTAGAACTTGATTGCACATTTTATAAGTTTTTTATTGAATAATTTGAAGTTTTTTGACTCAATTTCATTTTATAACAAGTTTTAGAATTTAATTGCACTTTTTAAAAGTTTTAAAATTCAATTGTGTTGTTGTGACAAGTTTTAAAACTTCTAATACACTTACCTCTTTTAACGAGGATTGTATGAGATTCTTTTGAGTTCAAAGACTCTTTTTCATTGATTCTACAACCAGACTACATATATTTAGCACTTTTTTCTCATCTGTCCTTTAATAGAAAGATCACTCAAGCGTCTCCCTGTTTTTTCCATACTTAACACTTTGGTAATGATGTCCCAACAAATGTGTGAAGCGACCCCGCGTTAACGATAGGTGTACTGCATGTCTGTCATTATAGCAATGGAAATATTCTCAACATCTACATATATGCGATTACCTTTTTTTCAACTTTTTAAAAACGATCCATTATATAGATATGGGGCCCAATAGGTGGTGTCGTGATATCTACGCATTGATTTCATCCAACTAAAATATATCCCTTGGTCAATGATAATTAATTTCCAAAGGAAAACAGGACACATGATGGTTGGCATTCGCCAAAACCTGGGCTGTGGCCTATTTGCCGGTTTTATTGCCTTCTTATTCTCAATTCGGATACTCCATGGTTCACCCGTAAAGAAATCCAATAAAAAAGAAAGCTGATAAGTTTTCGTTTTATAACCACAAAACTGTGACTAAAATCACGTGTACAAGACGTTTTTGTCAATCTCATTTACATGATGACACTGCTGTCTTCCTAGTGGTGATAGGTGCTAGACGGTCGATAAAGGCCATTTCAGCTACCACACCTACCCTCATGCACCACATTTACATGATGACACTGCTATTTTCTTAGGGGCGATAGCTGCCGCACGATGACACCAGATTTACATTAAGCACATTTTTGTTAATCTTATTTACATTATGACACTGCTATCTTCCTAGTGGTGATACCTGCCATGCGGTCGATAATGGCCATTTCAGCTCCTACAAGTGCCCTCATCCACCCACATTTGCATGATAACAGGGAGAAGCTCCCATAACAACCCTCATTCACTACATTTACATGATCAGAGAGAGAGAGAGAGAGAGAGAGAGAGAGAGAGAGAGAGAGATTTAAAGAAGATGCTGACCTGAAGCTAAGGCAGGCATGTCACGCCAGTGGCTGACCTGAGAGAAAGATGCTCTGGAAGCTCTCTATGAGGATATTGAAGAAGAAGAAGGCCTTGCAGACAGACGAGGAGGAGGAGGAGGAGGAGGAGCAGCAGCAGCTCGGAATTCAAGTTGGTTTTTGGATGCTCTGCCTGTCAAGACCATGGACGGCACACTCTACCATCACACATGTATTTGCACCCTCTTGCTTATAGGAACATGGAAAACTTCCTTCTCAAGCAATAGTTGGCCTGCCCTAGGCCCCCCATTTTGGCTAGATGCGAGTTCATCCTATACACATCCTTTGAAAGATATTGTTGGATAATTAAAAAAATATATATTTCTTTTTAGCCAAATTAAATTTAATGTCAGTAAAGATAGAAAAAACATTCAACACTAAAACTGAATGCTCAAATCTGTGCCTAATTTTTATTTTTAATTTAAAATAAATCTTGGCTAGTTTATGAAAAGTGGCTTTCTGATGTGGAGCATCCTAGCCCTATGACATCCAATCTGTCGTTTTTATGTCAATTTCATGGTAAATAGGTAACTAGTGTGGCAAGGGCCTCTTCACTCTTTATTGGTACCCCACCAGCAGCCTTATGTCTACCCCGTACCTTCTTATGTAAAGAAGAAGGTGTGGAAGGTGGTCCCGGTTTTTGTTTCCATCGTTCGCTTCTAAATGATCATCAAGTGTTGGACACTGCAAAATTCGAGGGACAAGCGGGTAATCTTTGAGATTGCGAAACTGAGATATCAGGGGCAAAGTGCCATAACCCCAAAAAATTTAGAGGGCATGATGTTATTATCCCTAATTCGATGCAATTCATGAGAGTACATGATCAGATAAACTGAATGGTTTGACAAAAATTTGCTTCTGTAAACGGCCACGATCTATAGCAAAATGTCTCCGTAATCACTTGCTTTTGCATTGACCCGACTCGTAAATATATGGGGTAAGTGCATTAAAAAAGTTCTAAAAATTATTGTAAAAGTGTAATCGAATATTAAAACTTTTAGATAGTGCAATTAACTTTTAAAACTTCTTAAATTTGTATAATTAAATTAAATATATATTGTTTTCCTTTTTTTCCTTTTCGCTTCTTGGCAACTGGCCACAGCATGCTCAAGCCTTGTTGTCCCCAAGCAAGCTCGAGGCTCACCCCCAAATGCCACAAGCTCATGCAATCTAGTGAGGCTTAAGCTTTTCAGCCATCGCCATGACCAACAATGGGCCTGAGGAAGAAGCAAAAAGAAAAAAAGGAAGAAAAAAAAGAAAAGAATAAAGAATAAAAATTGATTTAAAAAATGTAAAGTGATAGTTGAAAATTACAATTTAAAAAAAAAAATACTTTTATAATGACAAACATTTAATTAACCGAGGACCCTACATGGCCTTTGTGGACCTAGGCCTAAGGGCCGAAACCAAAGTTTGAGTGTCGAGAACCTGAGCATGGCCTTTATGGACTAGAGTTCGGATGCCGGAGAATTGGGTATGGGCACCAAGGATTCGGATCTGACCTTGGTTGACTTGAGCATGGGCCAAGGGCCCAAGCCTGACCTCGATGGACCTATGCTTGGCTGCCGAATACTTGGATTTGTACGTCGAGACCTGAAAACCAACATTAGAGTTTATGTGTTCAGGTGTAGAATTTCAAGTTTAAGTATGGATATTTACTCATATGTTGTAAAACATTTTTTGACTCTTTTAAAGAGGAAATCATTTTTTAATTTAAATTTTGATAAAAAAAGAAAATATTCTTTTTGTCGACTCATTTTTCTTAGCAAGTCAGACGTTGAAAAATATTTTTTATGAAATAAATGGATCCTTACATTCCAAAATTTGTCACCATCATTCACGTTTGTCCTTCCATCGACTCCCTTCTCTTTACTTGAACAGAAAAAGCTAAGCGGTGTTGGTT
Source organism: Eucalyptus leucophloia subsp. euroa (assembly GCA_017140325.1). Taxonomy (NCBI): domain Eukaryota; kingdom Viridiplantae; phylum Streptophyta; class Magnoliopsida; order Myrtales; family Myrtaceae; genus Eucalyptus; species Eucalyptus leucophloia. Next base: position 27,136,255 of record CM029471.1, read on the forward strand.
TTTTTTTTTAATTTTTTTTTTAATTTTTTTATTTTTTTGCACATGTGGCGTTGATGCGGCGCTAGTCAGGCATCATATCAGATACATAACTAAAAGTCTGAAATTAAAAACGAAAAAGAAAAAAAAAAAAAAAAAAAAAAAAAAAAAAAGAGGCAAAAAACGGAGGAGAGGGACCGGAGGAGGAGGGGAAGGCACCGGCCCCTATGCCATCCCTCGACCCGGGCGATCCCTTTTTGGATTTTTAATTTATTTTTAAAATCTCCAGATTTGTTTTCCTCATTCAATTTTTCTTTAAATTTCAATTTATTTATTCATAAAAATCTTCAGTATATTTTTCTAATACAAAGTGACATATTTTTGTGTTTATAGTACCACTTTGTGAGGCCTGTAATCTTATACACAAAACCAGCTTAGACTTTTTCATTGGCAAAAATACATCTAAGTGACAAAATTTGATACAAAGGAATACATAATTGTCAAAATTTCCAAAAGGTATACTTAAATGTCGCTTGTTTTTTAAAAAATAGACACTAAAATGCCAACTTAGGTGAAGGTAATCGGAAATCCAATGTCACATTATTTACACATTCCATGTACAAAATGATGTCGTCCTCCATATTCACTTAGGTGTGAGTCGTGGTTAAAAAAGAATCACTTAAGTAACAAGTTATGATGTAAATGATTATTTAGGGTGCATTTGATAACATTTTTTTTTTTATTTCAGGAAACAATTTTTTTATGAAATAATCTTTTTCTATTTCTATTCTCTTCAACATTTTTTTAAGTAAAAGAGCGCATTTTGTAATTACACAAAATTTCTTTTCTTGGAATAGAAAAAGAATAAAAATGTGTTGGGTACGATCCACAAATTTTTTGTTTCTTTTAATTTTTTTATTAAGTTTTGTAGATTTCCGTTTTTTTTTCTTCTTGCTTGCCGCTGCCACGGGCTGGTGACTGATGACTCATGACTAGTGACCAGCAGCGATTAGCGATGGCCAACGACCAGTGATTGACGATTGGCAACAAATGGTGAGGGGCGAGGGTTGGCGAAAAATAAGAAGAAAAGAAAAAAGAAAAAATCATTTATAAAAATTGTTCCTAGGAAGAAGAAATTACTTTTTTCTATTTTTTTTCAAATCTATTTCTTGATTACTTTTTTATTTTCGGGAATAGAAAAATTAGTTGACATTACCAAATGTAATTCTATTCTTTTTTCTTTTGGGAATAAAAGAACAGAAAAACAAAGAAACTGGAATCTTAACAAACAAACCCTTAAGTGCCACTAGTGGTTAAAAGTGAATACTTAAATACCAAATTTTGCAAAAAGTGATCACTTAAGTGTAAAAAATAACGTCATTTAGCATACTCTTGAGGCGCGCATTGATAACCATTTTATTTCTATTCTGAAATCATTTTTTTTTCTTTTGGTTTTAGACTTGTTTTTGGAATAAAAATCCGTTTAGTATTGCAATTTCATTTTTTATTTCTGGAACAATTTTTTAATATAGAAATAGGTTTGGAACATAAATGAGAAATAAAAATTTTCGCATCACTCATTTTCTCTACTAGCCACCTACCCACCTACTATCACCCATTGTTTGCCGTTGGTTGCCGACCCCACCCCAACTTTGCTAGTCGCCGGTCGCCTCCCCTGCCATTCGCCGTTAGTCGCCGCTTGCGATCGTCACTCGTCATCCAGCCACCGTCTATCGCCTTTTGAGAGGGAGAAATTTTGTGTTGTAATTAAAAGAATTTTTATTTTGAGGATATAAAAATTTATATCCTTATCAAACACATAATTTTTTTAGAATTTCATCCATAAATAGAAATAGAAAATTCTATTTTTGGCCAGAAATGTTATCATTCACACCCTTGGTGTTTATGTGGATAATTTTTTTCAAAATAATTGCCACGTTAGTAAAAAGTCTTGTTGGAAAAAGCCACGTCGGCAATTTAGCTGGAAATTTTTGCCATTGGCACTTAAATATTCATTTCTTCTTTGATTTTTGCAATTAAGTGTATATTTTAAAAGTTTTAACACTTAAATATCCATCTGTGTCAACTTTTGGTACTTTGAGTGTCCATCACTTGTTTTTCAATTCACTAAAAGTCAATGGAACTATAATGAAATTCTTAACATGTATTATGATGACAATTTTCAAGAATGATTAAAACTTGAGTGCACGAGAATTTCTGCTACAGTTTTAGTGGAAAAAATATATTTTTTCTAAAGAAAAAAAAAAGATAAAAGAAATCGCAGGGAAAGTGATAAGCGATTTATTCGTTCTTCAACAAATATTTTTTTCCTTTTTTTTTTTAAGGATATAGATCTCACAATCAATAATGCTAAGGAAAGCAATTTGCACTTGCCGACTCTTCTTCTCGTTCGTGTCACTACATTGCATTTGGTCAATGGTACTCAGCTAACTTGCAGCTCCAGTTGTTGGGAAAATCCAAAAGTTGCACATAGAAAAGACGCTTGAGTGCCACGTACTCGCAAGCTCATGGTTTCGTGCGCATAGCCCTCCAATTCGAACCAACCAACCTCAAGTCAATCTCCCAACCATTAAACCACGTCTTTCGAATACGACTCCATCATAGTAGGTCACTCATATCAAAGAATACGCAGACAGTCGCGCCTTTCAAGCATCTTCAACCGCAGTTGCCCTGATTGATGAGCTTAAAAGGCTAATGAGATGTTCGGATTTATTTTCAGCGGAATTCAAAGGCATAAGCAGCTAATATGAAAGTAAACGAAGGCTAATTCATTGACGAAAAACGCAGCCCTCATGCTTCAGATGGTTGCTCGTGTCTATTCAAGCCTCGCCGTCCCAAAGCTCTTCGACCATCTCGTATACACCAAAAGTCTCGTGTACAAACGCACGGCACAGCCCTAAGCCGCACCGTCGCTTGCTCGACCCACTTCCAATGTCTCTCCTCTCCTTCGAGGACTAACCACCACCTCCTCTCTCCCCGTATGGCCATAGGGAATGGATTCACGCCAGTGGTTGATTCCCTTGTGCATTGGAGGATGCCTGGCCTCAGGGGACCTTCAATCGGCAGGCAGCCTCTGTCGTGGCGACGGCAGATAGAGAAAGTTGACCGCAACGGGGATGGAGAGCTCACGAAGAAGAAACATTAACGATACGAATATCCAATGAATCCAAGAGAAGTAACCAACACCGTTGCGAGTGGTAGTCGTAGGTCATGCAGCTTAACAGCGCGACAGGCGGCAACCCAAATAGAGAGAGGGTGGTCACCTGAGTTTGGTGGGTGTTGTTCGCGCTTTTGTCAAGAGAGAGAGAGAGAGAGGAAGAGGAGCAAAAGTGAGAAGGGAAGATGGATTAAGGCAAAAAGGAAACGGAACAACAAACATGGACCATCTATAACAGTAGGCTATATATGTAAGTCACGAATACGCAAACAGCCACGCCTTTCCAGCATCTTCAATCGCAGTTCTGCCGATCAATGAGCTAAAAAGCTAATAAGATGTTCGAACTGATGTTCAGCAGAATTCGTGGGCATAGCAGCTAAAACGAAAGTGAATAGAAGCTAAGCCGGTCGATGAAAACCACAGCTCTCGTGCGTCGGATACTTGCTTTAAGTCTATTTAAACCTCGCCATCCCAAAGTTCTTGGACCGTCTTGTATGCACCCATAGTCTCATGCACATAGTCAGTGCCCTTGATTACTTTGTCCTGCACGAACAAAAAATAATGATCCATCAGTCCAAGGATTTGTAATTTCTTAGCTCACTCCTTAGAAAGTTCTTGAAGTAGTACTTTAGTTTCGCTATGCTTCCACTCGTGCTTGTTGGATTGCATAGCGCACATGAAGAGACCGCTGGTGGGTGAGGAAACAGCGAACAGATATTTACTTGCCTGAGGTATTTCGGAAAACTTGCAGAACAAGTCATCAGGTATGGACCAGTCAAAGACGTCAAAGTTTTTCTTGATTCGTGCTTCGTTTGTGCTTTTGGGAAGCACGCTGTGGCCCATTTGGTGTCCCCAACGAAGTGCCACCTGAGCTGGCGTCTTGCCCACTTTCTCTGCTATGGTAGTGATAACTGGATTCTTAAGTATATCGCTCTCGATAGATCCCAAGCCTGGGGATCCCAAGGGCGAATAACCCTATTCGATAGAAATACCATTTTGATTCAATTTATATAACTGACTAGTAGTAAATAAGAAGAAAAAGCATGTGCAGAGATCCAAAGGGTTTAATTATTTGTTTTAACTAACCCGTAAGAAGGCAGATACAACCGTGACGCATAAACAAAGAAGGTGAAAATGGACATGAATAATATGAGAGCAGAATGCTTCATATCAATGTCAGGCATGTCATGTTCGCACCTATAAAATTGTTAAGAACTACTTTTGCCCAGAAATTCACAAAATAGGGAGTGTCAAAGGAAAATGTTCTATCTAAAATTAGAAGGTCCAAGAAAAACATGCAGATCGACAAATATACTGCATGATAATAAAGGGAAACATTTCCCCGTCTGGCACTTTAAATAATCAACGCACGTGCATCGTTATCTAGATATCTTAACAAGTCACTTACCGATAGATGTACACCCCTGGATTTGCAAAACTCGCGCAGCTTCCCTTGCTGCCAATAAGGGTGGCATTCCACTTGGTTGACAGCAGGAGGAACTTCTGCGATGTCCAGCAAATCGCCGAGCTTCTTGGAGGAGAAGTTGCTCACTCCAATGGCTCGAGCCTTGCCAGAACGGTATAGTGCCTCCATCGCTTTCCATGTACTGGGTATGTCCGGCTGGGTAAGGTATTCAGGCTTCAAGCCGACTGAGCCCTTCCTCATGCTCACAGGCCAGTGAATCTTCAAACAGTAAACCAAATTTAAGTCATATTTTAATGTACATCCTAATGGCACACAGAAATGAACATAAAACAAGAAAAGCGTTCTCTGTCTTTAAATAAGCCAGAAAAGTTCATCGTCAGATCTGCACCAGGTAAAGATCCAGATACTCGAGCTGCAAGTTCTCCAAGGTTCTGTCTAATGCCTTGGGAACATCTTCCGGTGCGTGATCAGCACACCTGCAGCAAATTGTTTAAGAAATGAGACAAAAAAGGAGGGCATGAGCGATTAGGTGATCCGGAGATGAATCATCCTGTTTTCCAGTCGCATGGTCCTAGGATTAACATTACTGGCTCAAAACTCGAAAAAACTGATCAAAACATGTTTGAAGCATAGGGAAGAACCAAAACATACCATAGCTTGGAAGTGATCCACAAATCCTCGCGCTTCACCACACCCTCGCTGAATAATTTCTGGAGAGCAGTACCAATCTGTTGAAAATTGGAAGACCAAGTTAGCAAAAGCAGGGCATGGTTGGCCATCCTGCTAAATGACCACATTTTGATTGTGCCCTCGTAAGTGAAATGTACATTAGCAACAGAAAGGAAAAGGAATAATTGATATCCGACCACGAAACTACAAGAAACTAAATGTTGACGTCTTCCTAATGGGAAAATCAAGTTTCAGATCAATTGATAGTGACTTTCTGAAACAGGGCAATATCAACCTACTGGTTAGAGATCATTGTTCTCCTGACTTCGTTTGACTATCCCCCAACCAAAACTAAACAGCATATAATACCTTTGAGCACATCTTGTGAGCAACTACAGCACCTTTTTTGTTTTTGTGGGTTGGAATGATTAAAAGTAGTTATCCTTTTCGAAGTATAAGCCTCAGGTTCAATTGAGAGCTAGATTGCCGTTTTCACAAAGCTAGCTTTCAAGAATGAGTAAAGTGTATAGTTTACTGGAGACCATTTCAGATTATAGATACTTGCCCTATCCCCTAAACACCAAAGTGAAAGGGAAAGAAAGAACTTAAGAACTTAAAATAATAATAATAATTTGCCTCTCTACCTGTCAATATTCATAAGTTAATAGCTTAATTATTCACTATTCAGCAATGAACAACCTACCTATCAACAATCTTTTCTTTTTCTTTTAAGGGATATATTTAGCAGAAGTTCTAAAACTTATCAAAAAAGTGCAATTGAGTTCTAAAACTTACAAAAAGTACAATCAAGTCCTAAAACTTGTCAAGTTCGCTCCATTAAGTCCTAAAGTTAATACCATTAGATTTATTAACGGAATTTGCTGACGACGTAAACGACGTCATATTTGAAATGAATTTTTTATTTTTCAAATGGTTTTTTAAAATTATTTTTTCTTCAAAATCTTTAAAAATTAGATTAAAAACTAAAAAAGAAAATCCAAATTTATTTAAAAAACAAAACTGTAAAAATAATAATTTTTAAACAATAATTTTTTTATAAAAATTAAACAATAATTTAAAAAAATTAAATAATAAGTTTTAACAATTTTAAAAAATAATTTAAAAAATTTTAAAAAATAATTCAAAACAATTTTTAAACAAAATAATTTTAAAAAATATTTTAAAAAAATATTTAAAATAGTTTTTATTTTTTAAAAAAATAATTTTTAAACAATTTTTAAAGAAAATCTCCAATGATGGGTAGCGGTGGCGGGAGAGAGGAGCCTAACTTTTTTTTAAAACAATTTTTAAAAATAATCTTTTTAATTTTTCTTTTTAGTTTGTGGTGAAAATAAGATAAAATGAATAAATCTAATTTTTTATTTTTTAAATCTAATTTTTTTAAAAAATGAATAAAAAATAATTTAAAAATCCACATGGAAAATAAAAAAATATTTAAAATATCACGTTAGCATTTTTAACGGAAAATGCTAACGGTGTTAATTTTAGGACTCAATTAAATTTGTTAACTTTAGGACTCAATTAAATTAACTTGACAAATTTTAGGACTTAATTTAACTTTTTATAAGTTTTAGGACTCAATTGAACTTTCTTGATAAATTTTAGGACTTCTACTAAACATATCCATTCTTTTAAATGATGAAGACACTAAAGGCGCAAAACAGGACAAGGACATAGTGATTTCCAGGGCAATTTTCAAATGTTATACAATTCATACACAGCACAAAGGCAAATGCAATGCAAAAGTGTGCACTCCATGTCTCATCCACACCAACTCGTGTATGACAGACATTTCAATGGCATCAGATATAACAACTCTTTCAAAGATGATCTTGATCTTCAGCGCATTAGCAGGAGGATAAGACAAGATAATCCAGAGAATGACTTTACGGAAAAATTCACAAGCTGATCAACAACACAATCGGCTTCTGAGACGCGCGAAACTAGCAACTAGGAACAAAATATTACCTCCTTCTCATTGTAATAAGCTTGAGCACAATCAATATGCCTGTACCCAGCCTGCACATGCAAAGCACTCCAATTAACATCCTCCTAAATCATGCCAAAACAGACAGTTTTGCAGCTTAACACAGCATCAAATAAATTGAACCCATTTCAAGCCAAAAAAAAATAATAATAAATAAAAATTAAAAACTGCAAAAACTAGCCGTCAAATTGCAAAAACCAGTCACCCATGACACGTGATCAAAGTCGTAAGCAACGATCGACACAAAGCGGGCTCTATTTCCTTGTCTCCAAGCAAAGAAGGTCAACAAAATGAAAGCAACTCAATCACTTTTCACTATAGTGTTGCAATTCATGTTTGAATCTCGAAATCTCGGGTCTCCGATTCCACAAGCAGAGCATTGCGCCATAAAACACGAAAAAGCTAGGAAATGATAAAAGCTTCAATCGACTCTTAACCGGGTCTTGCACCCACTAAACTCGCCCAGCAACTTCTGGAGAAAGATCAGGAAAAAAAAAAAAAAAAAAAAAAAAAACAGGAGCAAAAGAACATGAATATATATATATATATATGTATGTATGTATGTATGTATGTATGTATGTATGTATAGGACCTTTGTGGCGGTGGTGACAGCCTCGGCCACGACGCCGGGATCGGCCTGCCAAGTGCCCAGCCCGACGGAGGGGATCTTGGCCCCGGTGTTGAGTTCGAAGAAACGAATCGCCTTCGCCATTTCTCTCTCGAAAACGCGAGCTTCGATCTCAGTCTACTCCCGCTCCGGGCTCGTGGGGGGCAGGCAAAAGGAGTGCGAATGATCACCGGAGACACTCGAGAGTCGAGTCGCATCGAATAATTGATAGCGACGGGAGTAGAAGGCAAAATCCAGGAAGGATACGACACTGCACGGACGGAAGTCCGAATCTTTTTTTGACTAATCGGTCGTCGTCTGTGTTCTTCACGTAGAGGGTGTCGTCGAAATCAAAAGGCGACAACTTCATGGCGCATGTACACACGTCACACTGAAGCTAAGGCTGCCCCCGGGCCACGACCATGTCGGCATCTCTAGAGAGAGATCGTTTTGCGAGGACCATTTCCGTTTCTTGGGCGTCACCCTTTCTTTTAGCCGTTCCACGTGTTATACGGGGGCTCACATATACCGAACTCGCGTACATCCGAATCACTGAAAATCTTTTTCGTGTCCAAGAAATTGAGGTTCGCAAAACTAATTTGGTTAATGATAACGAGACGGTAATAATGAAGTAAGAGTAGAAATTGATTTGATAAATGATGTGATAAATTATAAGTAGATGTTGAACAAACGAATCATATTTAACAATAATTTGCCAAATCAATTGATGCATTGCTTCTACGATTAAGTTTTGAAATGCTTAGCTTTTGCCATAGAATAACACAAGAATTAGCATAAATAATAAGTAATCGGAATGGTAATTAATCTTCGAGTCGCGGCTTGTTTTGGTAACTTCTTGGAGTAAAATTTAATCTATTTATGATTTACATATCATTACCGAAATCATTATATAGACAAAATCTGTAGAGTAAAAAAAAAAAAAAAAAAAAAAAAAAAAAGCACCTTATGCGTTACCTTTTCCCTACTTTCCAAGTGTCTATAGGCTTTTAATTGTTTTTTTGGGAAATTATTAGGTGAGTATGGTATATGTTTTAAAACACATATAGACCGTAGAAGAGCACTTCTAATTTCATGTTGGATTGCGTTACCTTTTCCCTACTTTCCAAGTGTCTATAGCCTTTTAATTGTTTTTTTTTTTTGGGAAATTATTAGGTGAGTATATGTTTTAAAACGCATATAGATCATTGAATATTGTGTGTCCCACTTGCCATATGGCAGGTTTCACTGGGACTGATGGTACGTATACATGTGTGTGTATATAATTGCAATGTTAGTCTATATAAGCTTTCAGTTTGTTCAACCCCATCCATGTACTTGTGTTTTTTTTTTTTCCTAATATAATCCCTAAACCATGTGCTTTTTTTCCAAATTGGTCCTTCAATTAAAAAAATGAAAATGTTGATGTGGTTGTTGAGTCACCATTAGATTATGACTTGACATCCTACATGGCTTTTAATTTTTTTTCTAAATAATATTAAACAGGAGAAGTATGTTTACAAACATAGAAAATAAAAAACTTTCATATTAAAAAGAAAGACATTTGAACCTTGCGAAGATCAGCAAATGGTCGACTATCATTGTTTGGCAGGGATGGGACCCTAGTGATGGCGGCCACGCCACACAACCCCAATGACAACTTACTAGGGGTCGTGAGGGAGCAGCGAGGTTGATGTGACCTTAGTTGAGATCAAGTTCGCTTGGAATTGTGTGATTTTGGGAGGCAATATCAAGGTTGCATGACCTTGATTTCAGTTGGACCCGCTTAGAGGTTATCGATTTTAGGATAGATAGGTTCCAGTAACCTATCTTGTTTGTTTGGAATCTGTTTTAGAATTTTCCCTATTTTTCCTGTTTGATTCTAGGGTTTACCCGAGAACCTATTTTATTTTTTTAATTAATTTCTTTTAGCAAAATTATATGAGGCAATGAGTAATAAAATGATTCAAAATAAAAGATGAACAACAGAAATCCTAATCCACCAAATGCAATAATCCATAAGATAAATGATAAAAAAGTTCAAACATGTAATATAAAACTCCATTCCCCATTCCTCCATAAAAATTTAGGGGAAGTAGAAAGACTAGCAAGGAGTTTTGAGGAAGGACAAAAGAGAAGTGCTGAGGTTAGAATACTATTCTCATCTTAGGAGGGAAAATAAAGTTTAATAGTGAATCACTAAATCGACAAGTGATTTGTTCTTACCCACATGAGCCTAGTCAATAGGAGTGTTAATCACATAAGAAAGGTTACTATCATTGTCGATTTTTCTTAATTGACTTAAGTCTCATTCCCCTAAATATATAGTTAGAGAAGATCAATCAAATTCACTATAATCATCGGACATAAGGTGCGTTTGTTCGGTCAAAAAGAAAAGTGTTTCACATGCACCAACGTATGGAATGTGGAATACATCAAGTTTATTTGACTAGAACACACTAATAATTTCAGATTAAAAAACCTTATGGAGCAAAAGAAATGTCCGGCAATAATGTCAAGTCAAATAAGACTTGAGTGCATTTACTAGTCAATCCGTTGACTAGTCAAATTGACCAACTATTACATCACAAGAACAACCACCACAAAAGTCTCTCGCATGGATATTTCCTAGTCATTTCCATTTTTGTGGGTCACACAATCAAATAAGTAAAGACTTCACTTCGGACTTCCTGCCCATCAAGGTAATGGTCTAATAAAGTATCCATCAAGCAAATACCTAATTAAGGAAGTATTCAAATTTCAAACCATAATTCCCTTGCCAAATCAAAATCTTGCACTAAAAAGAAATGTTTTTTTTTTTCAAATTTCTCTAAAAGAAAATCAGTGAAAAAAAAAAAAAAAAAGAACTCAATTGAAACTGCTGGGGTGTTGAGCACTCGATTTCTCTCTCATCGTGGGACCTGAAACCAAGTTGGAGGGTGAAGGAGAAAAAGTCCTTATCTCCCTCCCCCCCCCCCGGTGGGACCCCAAACCCAATTTAAACCTAGGCACAACCCACTCCTCACACTCCACCCCCTGCCCCCGCGCGAGACACCAAACCCAATTTAAACCTGGGCACAACCCACTCCTCACACTCCATACCCCCGCCCCCGTGCAGGACCCCAAACCCAATTTAAACTTGGGCACAACCTACTCCTCACGCTCCATAGGAACTTTCTTTCCTCCCCTCCTTTTTTGGCCCCTCTCTCTCTCTCTCTCTCTCTCTCTCTCTCTCTCTCTCTCTCTTCATCTTCGTCATCTTCATCGCCTACCTAGCAAAATCAAAACCCAAGAAGAGTATTGAATAATTTAATCATCATGAAACGAATGTCATTTGATTTCTTGGTGGTTTTCCTTGCCATAATTCCATTCCACTTTGCTTCCTCTGAGACATGGCCTTCAACGAAGTGCCATGAGCAGGAGCGGTCTGCCTTGTTAGAATTCAAACAATCTTTCTTTGATGCAAAGTCCTCAGTTTGCTGGCTTTATGGCAATTTGTTGAAGCTAGAATCGTGGAAGCCAGAAGATAGAGATTGCTGTGTTTGGGAAGGCGTGGATTGTGATGAAGGGACGGGCTACGTGACTGGCCTCGACCTCAGTGAAAGTTGTCTCTCTGGTCCTATCAACTGGAAGGCTAGCCTCTTCCGCCTTGCTCATTTGCAAAGCCTCAATCTCACCTCGAACAACTTCAATTTCTCTCAAATACCATCCGCCATAGATGATCTAGTGGAGTTGATGAGCCTGAACCTCTCTTCATCCATGTTCGAAGGTCAAATCCCGTCTCAAGTCCTAAAGTTGACTAACTTGACCTCCCTCGATCTCTCTCGGAACTATGGATTAGAGCTGAGGAATCCCAGCATGGAGACACTGGTTCAATTTTTGACCAAATTGGAACATCTTGATCTTAGCTTGTTGAATGTGTCGGCTCCGGTGCTTGATGCCATTGCAAATTTATCTTCCTTGATATCACTTGTACTCCAAAGCTATAACTTGCGAGGGACATTCCCAACAACCATCTTCAAGCTACTGAGGCTACAACTTCTTGATTTGGGTTTCAATCCAAAGTTGTTAGGTCATTTGCCAAAGTTTCACTTGGGCAGTCCCATTAAGTCACTGTCTCTTCCGAGGACCAATTGTTTAGGGAACATTCCATCTTCAATAGGTAACCTCACTCAACTTACCATGTTGGATTTTTGACTTAACAAACTCTCAAGTGAAATCCCATCTTCCCTAGGGAAGCTTGTCCAACTCTCATATTTGGATCTTGGAATGAATCTACTCTATGGGGAAGTTCCTGCTTCATTGACTAACCTCACTAACCTCACTTTCTTAGATTTCCATGACAATCAACTAGGTGGTCAAATTCCAGCTATGATCACTGGCCTCACCCAATTAACTTATCTCGACCTATCATTCAATAGATTAATTGGCCCAATTCCTAATAACATCTCTAACCTCGAGAGTCTTGATCACCTGAACTTGCAATCAAACAATCCGAATGGTACTTTGTGGCTAGATGTGATACTCAAACTTCAACGTCTAAATATGTTGCAACTCTCATCCAATGAATTCTCATCGATTGTCGAACCCGCTTTGCAAACTTGAACGCTAGCTCCCCATTTCCAAACTTGTCTATCCCAAAATAGAATTTATGGGCCAACACCTCCATGGCTCTTAGCTTCTAGCAACTTAAGTGAGCTCCCCATTCCCCCGAAGTCCATTATATTCTACCTTGTCTCAAATAACAAGCTATGTGGAGAAATTTCACTAGAGATGTGCCGGCTAAGCTTTATTAGCATGCTTGATTTGTCCAAGAACAACTTGTCTAGTGTTATTCCGCCATGCCTGAGCAATTTGAGCGATAGCCTTCTTGTCTTGAGTTTGAAAGGCAATGATTTATATGGAAGATTTCCTCAATTTCAGAATGATGAATGTGGGTTGAATATGATAGATGTGAGTGATAACCAACTACAAGGGTCATTGCCAAGGGGATTAGCTAATTGTAGCGCTATGGAATTTCTCAATATTGAAAATAATCAGATTGTCGACACCTTTCCTTCATGGATGGGCTCGCTTTCTTATTTGAAGGTGCTCATTTTGAGTTCCAATAGATTTCATGGAGCCATAGGGGAACCTAAAGTTCATGACCAGTTTCCTAACCTACGAATTGTTGATCTATCTATGAACAATTTCTCGGGTAGCCTTACATCTAAATATTTTGATATGTGGAGTGCCATGCAAGTCCACAATGTAGATGATGTAGATTATATGTCCTTTGACACTGCATTTGACGGGGTGACATACTATGACTTCTCAATGACAATAATCAACAAAGGCATTTTAATGAAGTACAAAAGGATATTGGGATACCTCAATGTGATTGATCTTTCAAGCAACAACTTTATTGGGGAAATCCCAAATTCTATTGGAAGTTTAACTGAACTTCATATGCTCAATCTCTCCAACAATGCTCTTACGGGCTACATCCCTTTGTCCTTAGAGAATTTGACCGAACTAGAATCTCTTGACCTTTCAAGAAATAAGCTCTCGGGAATGATCCCTCTAGCACTAGCCCAACTTGGTTCCGTTGCTTTCTTCAATGTCTCAAACAACCATCTTTTTAGGCCCATACCTCAGGTGAACCAATTCCATACATTCGAGAATGATTCCTATGGAGGGAACTTAGGACTATGTGGAGTTCCTCTGACAAAGAAATGTGGAAATCCTATTGGAGCGCCCTTGGCACCTCCATCTGATGCAGTCGCTAAAGAGATTGATTGGAAGATTGTCCTTATGGGTTCTGGAGGCGTGCTGGTCATCAATGTGGTTATGGGGCTAAACACAATTTCCAACATTGAACATTGGCTCTTGAGGTTCTATAGAGGATGGCAACAAAGAAGGATGCACCAAATAAGGTTTGTGTGAATTACAGTCTGCTGTGAAGGTTCAATGACTGGATTGTTCATTGCTAGGTGCGCATCATGGTAGACCTTTTCGATATGTTTAGTGACTTCTTGATGGTGTCCAAGTATCTACCATCTAAACATAAGATTTCGAGTAAAGTGTCTCCAGTTTCATCTGGCAAACAACAAATGCATGATCGTTCTCGGAAATTGACTTGATGTACTCTTTTGATAGCTATGAATACAATTTCTCGTGTCGGCCAAAGAAGTTTTTAGTTTTACTTATTTCTGATAAACCATTATGCAGAATTTTCCTTTGCCTCATTTCTCTAATCCCGATCAAACAAGGCAATGAGTCATGGCCTCCATGTTTGGGAGGAATCGGCATAATGAGACATCTTTGTTATAAGTTTTTCTAGTTTCCGTTTAAATTCAAATCAAAAGTGCACACCAAAATTGTGCTCGGCCAAAACTGAATTTTGTACTCGAGGATCTGGATCTAAGAACCAGACTAGAAAATTGTGTTTGATAGGTCGCGGAATCGGACTGGTCATCAGAGTGTTTATGGGACACGACGCAACCACGAGAGTTCAACATTAAGTCATGAAGAAAATTTTTGGGCAAAGGAAGAGAACCCGGAGGCATGCTAAGAAGAAGGTTTGTATGAACACCTCAATCTCAAAAAGTTGCAATAGCATTGCATTCCACTTTAATCTTTCGAGTGGTGATGAAGTTCGTTCAAAAGGCTTTCATCTTAGTATTAATTTAGCTAAATGGCCCCAAATATATGTCGAGTAATTTAGCTAAGTGGCCCCAAATGGCTCCCGATGCTATCCGAAATGCCATCCATGCTTTCGTTTGTGAGCAAAATGAATATGCTTTCTTAATAATATAAGCATGATGTGAACCCCTTTCATATCCCATTTGCTGCAGATTTATTAAAACTGGTGTTAGGGAAATAGGACAAATATCGAGCCAAATCCTTCAAAGTTTAAGTCTCAGGAGTATCGCCTGGTTGTTGACATGAGTTATGCAGGAGCAATTAAAGTCATCAGAGATTAAGATTTGTTTTAAGCCATATTTACAAGTATCAACTCGTTTGATACGTATCTCCCTTGATTTATTTGTACAGAGGTCTGTAAACATGCCTTGCCACATATATGACTAATTTAGACTCCTAGATCGTTGGTTTAATGTTCGGAAGCTACCATTATCTTTGACTGCATGACTTGTGCTCTCTAGATCAGTGGAAGGACCTTTTGAAACTTTGAATCTTGTTGGCATTCTCGTTTCTCGACACATCTTTTCCTCCAAAACTTTTTTGTTCAACATGCTTGCTAGTGGTTTAATAGCTTGCACTAAAAAAAAAAAAAGCAGTTTTGAAATATATCATCTGTAATGGTTGTTACATGTATAATCTGGTTGAAAAGGAAATAGAAACCGAAAGAAGAACCCGCATTTTGTAGGTCATGTTCGTCTTTTGCCCTGTTTTGATTGCAATTCCATTAGCTGTCCCTACACCCTCTTCCCACCTTCGTGTAGCCTTGTAGGGTTATTGAAGCCAAAGATTTTATGTAAATGAGCCGGTGAAGATTATGTGCTTGGCAGTTCTCGCTGAGCTGTTGTAGATGTATCTAACTTTTTAAAGGATTGGCTTTTTTTAATATCTCTGGAGTTAAGAGTTGTCTCTTGTACTTCCTCAATTAGCCTTTTTCTGGTACTCTTTTCAAACATTACCCTTGTTGTGTGAATAATATAGAGGGCAAAGCTAACTTGTGTCTTTTTGTTAATTCATAGCATTCTTTTCTCTATCCAACCTTGTCATGTCTAAATCTCTTTCTCAGAATTGGATTTTCATAGATCCTGCGCAATCTCCCTCTGCCACCTTTTGTCTGCATAATAGTGCCACTTTAGACTCTAATAACAGTCATAAAGCTAATGGCCTGGCAAAGGGAAATACAGCTAAGATTTTTCTTCCTCTGAACTTGCCAGTCCATATTCTTTGCCTTGAAATTGCCTTCCCGTTGTCTTCGTAGTTTAAAACATTTGGTTTTTATCCATTACTTCAGGTGTATAAGGGCAATCTGCAGAACCATAACAGCATCACCAGCAAGTTGGCAAAAAGAGGAAAGAGGGTATTACACATTCACAGAGCAAATTGTCACATGCTTATATGTGTGTTCTAATGCATGTGAGTGCCTATAGCTACTAATCTCGTGAGGCCTTTCTCTCTCTCTTACAGCATACAGGTGCTCCTCAGTACCCTAACAATTATAAAGCTTATGGAGAGGGAAAAGGAGAGAAGGTAAGGCCTTTTTTTTTTTTTTTAAATATCTATGAGCTTTTTCAAATTTAGCACACCATGTTGTAGGTCCTGAAGGTGTTTTGTGTTCACCCCCAACCACAGAAGCCCAGTGGGTTGGTTTGCCATCTCTGCATGTCCTTATACTTGTGTGTTTCTTGTTATTGCATCGTCAACTTTCTATCAGAACAACAAAGCTGATTCTTGGACTCTTTTAAGTCACCAATACCAAACCATGGGAAAGGGAAAACAGGGTATACTGATACCTCTCAATGTGCTAGTCGTTTCTGCCAACTATCACTTAATTTGGAGAAAGAGATTAGTTTTGGCTTTTAACTAAAATAATCAGTTCTGAAACGTCCGGTTCCTAGGTGAGTATTCACTCTGGACCTATTCCTGGATCGGTTATAACAGGTTCAAAAAATTTGGAACCGGTTCCCGGATCGATTCCAATGGGAATCAGTTTCGGGACCTATTTTTTGGACAATTCGGTCCAATTCTAGAATGGAATCAATTTGATTACACACCCTAAATCCGGTCATCACCATTTTGTTTCTCTATTTGTCCCTGAATCTGTGCGTGTGAGCTTCGGTCGACGGTGGCCTTCTTGTCGAGAATATTCTCTTCTTGTAGGGGCAAGAAGGCTCGCCGAATCTTGCTAGTGCCTAGGTGCCACCATTGCTTCCCTTCATTCTTCTCTTTTAAATGTTTTTCTCTTCCTTTTTTTTAAAAAAAAAAAAAATTCTAATGTCATATCCCGATCAGCAACAAAATGCATCTCAACTTTAACTTTATCCGATTACGCTAATGTGGCCATCCACGTCAGCATTTCCATTTCCATTTTAATAGAATGACTAACTCAAACGACACAGCATAGTGTTTGGGGACCCCATTGACCCCCCTCCCCCCCCAAAAAAAAGTATATGAACAAAATAGAACAAATTGGAAATTTGTAAAAATAAGCGGTGCCATTATCCCATATAAATAGATGTAGCACACGATATCTTCTCGTTTTTAACGGTCTCTTTCCTCTCTATCTATGTAGGTATATAAAACAAGAGAGTCTCCTATTTCTTAGGGATTATTATTACATGGTTTTCCCCTTATCGCTTACTATATTATCTTGAATACGCCAAGTATAAGGATTAGTTCGGTAACATCGCAACAATTAAAAACTCACTATGTTATTGGCATAATAATAGTAGAACTTTATAAACTCGTGGATAGCCTTTTTTTATATGGCTGGTGATGCATGGCATTAATTTTTTCTTTTTTTTTTTTTTTTTTAGTTTTGCTGCTGAAAGTTTTCTACCAAATCTTCCGAATTTTATGATGGTGTATAAATTATAAAGAAACTGTACGTAAGAAATTTCCTCATCCCACGTTTACTCAGACAACGACATGCGTGGCTTCATTTTTTGTACTTAATAAACAAATTATATCTTATTCTCGCTTGTTGTACTTTGGATTTAACTTTTTTGTTAGCATGTACCACCTTTTCTAATAAAAAAAGAAATAGATTTCAACAGTTGCATTATCTGTATTTTCTATGAAATCTTTGAAAATTTGAAGAATATAGTAGATTTGGGAGAAACAGATAATCGTGAATCTATAGAGTTAAACAATGCCTAATCTTCTCAATATCTACGTGCATCTCAATGCCCAATTGATATTAAGTATAAGCAAAATAGTTAGTCGATTATTACTAACTGCCCAAGTGGCGTTAATGATCGTGATAAGTTATATCTTAAACAATCATTATTTGGCCATATTGATAAAAATCGAATTCATATCCATGCGAATAATAATACATCATATGTTTTCCACTTTAAATTTTACTGTAGTGAGAAGGTAGCCTTTTAGATTTATTAGAAATGTATATCATATGACAACTTCGCCCCATCACCTTTGATCCTGCGTCTGCCACTGATTGTGCAACCACTAAATCTACACAATACAAATCACAAATCAAAAGACGGCTATGATGGCGAAACAAAAGAAAGCAGAGCCTTGATTGGCGGTGGCGACAATGTTCGCCACAACGCTGGAATTTTTCGCCAAGGTGCCCAACCTGACGGAGGGGATTTTGGCTCCGGTGTCAAGCTTAAAGAAATGAATCGCCTTCGCCATTTCTTTTAATCTTCAACGCGAGCTTTGGAAAATAAAAAAAATAAAAAATGCGAATAATACAATCTTCGTTTGGTATCAGAAAACGTTTTCAATCGTCATTTCGCTGAAAAGAAAAAAGAAAACTAATTTCTTGTTTTCTTGAGCACGTGTTTGGTAAGTAAAAATTAAAATTTTAGTCCATATTGAAAATTTTGATAACATGTTAGATATGTGACAATGACAGCCACTTTTCAATAAAATTTTTGCAAATACAATTTCATAGTTATGTGAATTACATAGTAGCTCTGTTTACTATACTTGAAATTTTTTAACATGATGGTATGGCCAAAAGGCGCAAACGCACCTTAATGAACATGATGATGAGTATGACTAGTGGGACTAATTTACCCAGTTTTCTATGAGGTGATGCTTTGAATGCAGCCTTTCATGTACAAAATCGTGTTTCCACCAAAACTATTCTATTAACTTTTTGAGTTATGGACTGAATGTGAATTTAACTTGAATCATCTTAAGATTTGGGGGTGTCCTACAGTAGTGAGTTATCTAATCCAACATTACATAAGTTGGAATCTGGAATCACTTGGCATTTATTTAATCTTACCCGGATCATTCGAAGTATATCATTTTTATAATCCCAATGGAGATACAAGAATAGTGGAATCACAGACAGCAAAGTTTCTAGAGTTCGATATAGCCGTAGAAAATAACTGTTCTCAGACTATTAAAGATAATAGTACGGTGGAGACTGTTATGTCTTTGTCTTTGTTTTTGCCTATACAAACAATTGTAAAGTCTCCTACACCATAGATTAAGTCTATTGAGGTTCAGGATACTGTTATTGAGATAGCTCCTAATGAAGTTTCTCAAGTCTCTCAAATGCAGGATGAAGTGATTGTAACTCCACTTAGGAGATTTGTTAAGGAGAGGTGATCAGTTATACCGCTATATTATATAATTTATCTATGAAAGCATGAATAAGATATATGCTACATGGTCAACCTAGTGACTTATACAGACACTGTTTGTTGTCCTCAATCAAATTTATGTTTAGATGTAATAAAATACAAGATGTAATCTATGAAACATAATAGTGTTTGGGAACTAAAGGTCATGAGCTTATCAGCTGCAAATGGGTATATAAGACAAAAATGGACTTCAAAGAATGATTGAGGAGTTTAAAGCCAAACGGATAGCTAAGTATTTCATTCAGAAAGAATGAGTGAACTATGAAGAAATATTTTTTCTAGTCTCTTTTAAAAATTCTTTTAGAGTGAATATGGCATTGATAGCTCATTTTGATATGGGGTTATGCCAAATGAATGTTAAAACTGTCTTTCTAGGTGGATACATTGATAAAGAAGTTTATATGGTGCAATCCAAAGGTTTTGCAGCAAATGATTTATGTAAGCTTGTGTGTAAATTAAAAAATCTTATTTATAGGCTCAAACAAGTTTCTAGATAATGGTACTTGAAATTTCATACTATTGTCACACCATTCAGTTTTGTTGATAACAAAGTAAATCAATATATCTACTATAAGGTCAGTGTAAGGAAATTTATTTTTCTTGTATTTTATGTACATGAGACAAAGTAGATATTGTTGAAATTTTTTTGACATAAAGGACCTTGATGAGACATCTTTTGTTGTTGGCATTGAGATTCGTAAGGATCATTCTCACCGTATATTGGATTTGTCTAAGATGACATATGTTGATCATATTTTGGAAAAAATCATTATACATCCTGCAAGCTAGGAATCACTCCTGTCATTAAGGGTGGTAAATTGAATCTATCACAATGTCCTCATTCAAATATTAAGAAAACCCATTTAAAGGATGTACTTTGTATTAGTGCACTTGAAAGCATCATGCATACTTAAATTTGCACTAGACCAGACATCGTTTTTGCGACAAGACTTCGGGGCAAATATTAATTAAATCTTGGACACGATCACTAGATTACTACCAATAAGGTTTTAAGGTACTTAAAGATGATAAAATACTATAAATTGATTTATAGACATGTTCAAGTTCTGTAGCTAGTAAGGTATTCTAATGCAAACTTTGCTTGCTGTTAGGATGACATGAAGTGAATAATGAAATATATATTTATGTTAATAGGAAGTGCAATATCATGGAAAAGCAAGAAATAGAAACCTTTATTATCCTTTACCATATAAGTGAAGTTTGTAACCTGCTTTTCGATTGTCACTCGAGTTATTTGGTTTCGGAATCTCATTAGGGAGTTAACCATATTTGAATTTGTGATAGACCCATACGGTTATATCGAGACAATAACTCTGTGATATCATTTATTAATAACAATAGAAATCTCAAGGGGTTTAAACATATGGCGATCAAGTTTTTTACCATAACGAAACGATATAAAATGATGATGTTATAGTAAAACATATTTCCATAGATGATATGGTTGCAGATCTATTAACTAAATGCCTTCACCCTTGTGTTTTTGACAATGTGTCATTAACATGGGCTCAAGAGCATTTTGAGATGCTGTGGTTTAGTGAGAGCTGTTTCGTTTTTACTCTCATAAAGTTTATATATTTTTTTATTATATTTAATAATATTGTGATATATATATATATATATATATATATATAAACTCTTTTGCAGTCGATAAAGTGATTCTAAATGCATTATTATTAAGTTAAATACATATATCTATTGAAAATCTCAATGTATTATGCAAACCTTGCGTAAATGCTGAGGCCATTCGGTTATTAGCCTTAAGGATATGTCTTGTTTTACATAAAGATTGGTTAACCATAATAATAAGACATATGTTGGTTTATTAGAACTATAAAGATATTCTCTAGTGACACAAGTTTTATAACACTTAAGGTAAGAGAATGGAAATTGACAAAGGAGATGATACATATGGTATTACTCTTTATGAAAGATGTTATCCATTTGCCATATTATCATATTAAACCCATATTAATAGAGTTAAAAGTACTTATGACCATAAAAGGCTCTATATGTATACATGCGGTTATTGCCATGATTCGATATTTGAGATTTCATGAGATATGATTGACTATTAAGAATTATCTCTAAACTAATATGCACACATTTGGTACAATTTTAATTAATATAACCCAAGTAGGAGAATATAAAAGTTTTTCTAATGTAAGTTACAATAATTGATATTGTAATTTACCGTTTTACGGGATCAATCTAATAAGATAAAATAGATGATTTCTTAATTAGTCTAATATGAGGTTAGCTAATGTGGACCTAAGAAATACGACAATTTTCAAAAGCGTTCATGTCGTATCGAATACTCTAACACATGTCTGATACTTTTCGACACTCAGCCAACACGTGACGATTGATTGGTATACCAATTTTGGATTTTACACTTCGTTTATCACAGTTTACAATTTTTGTGATTTTTTTGTGGTATTATTCCAATTTAGTGGAGGGTAAATTTGTTACAAATTTACCGGTTTCGAGTTTTTTGTGGTCAAATAAATTAGTTTTTGATAAATTTGTCATAAATGTACCAGTTTATGGTTTTTTATGGTCAGTTGAGGTAAATTTATCATAAGTGTA
Source organism: Eucalyptus leucophloia subsp. euroa (assembly GCA_017140325.1). NCBI lineage: Eukaryota > Viridiplantae > Streptophyta > Magnoliopsida > Myrtales > Myrtaceae > Eucalyptus > Eucalyptus leucophloia. The sequence continues at coordinate 27,158,026 of CM029471.1, forward strand.
CCAGTTTGGGTTTTTCATAGTCAAAAAAATAGTTTGGGGTAAATTTGTCACAGGTGTACCAGTTTGGGATTTTTCGGGATATTTATTATTTTAATTTTAGATTCTGGTTTTAATATGATATTAAGAAACACATTTTATGTATATTCCCTAAGACGAAACTTAGTTTCCGTATTATACTTGAATATGTGTGGCTACTCTTTTGAGATAAAAAAACGATGTTATTACTATATTCTTTAATTCAAATAAGGTTGGGTGCCACAATATGTCCAATGAATTGTACAAATAGTGTATAACTCTCAATGATATATATGTTGTTTATACAGCTGAAAACATTGTTTTCAAAAGACCTCTACCTAAGAAATAACCATATGCATTGTGTAGACTATTATAGAGATATAATGGCTAAGATTAAAAAGAAAAAAAGAAAAAAAAACTGCAGTCTGAAGTTTTGACTTGTTGGAGGTCCTTTGTAATGATCTAAGGTAATGTTGTGTAGAAATTTTTATTTCAACACCTTCATTCACGAGTATTTATTCTGTACTTGATTAAGGAAAAGTCTAAATCTCTGAAGTAGTTCAAGTTTTTTTTTTTTTAATTGACTCAATAAACAATTGGGAAAAGTCATAAATGTTGTTAGATTGGCCATGGTAGTGAGTATTTTGTCAGTCATGGCAATGTTCAATAGTTTAAATGGCCATTTAGCAAATATTTGAAGAATTCTTAAATAGTAGCTTAGTTTACTATATTTGAAATTCTTGAATATAATGGTGTGGCCGAAAGGTGCAAACGTACCATAGTGAACATGATGATAAGTATAATTAGTAAGATTAATTTAATCAATTTTCTATAAGGTCACGTTTTGAATACAGCCTTTCACATATAAAATTGTGCTTCTACCAAAGCCGTTCCATTAACTTTTTGAGTTATGAACTAGACGTAAATCTAACTTGAATCATCTTAAGATTTGGGGACATCTTGCAGGAGTGAGTTATATAATCCAATATTACGTAAGTTGGAATTTGGAATTACTTGGCGTTTCTTCAATCTTATTCAAATCATTCAAAGGGATATCATTTTTATAATCTCAGGGGAGAAACAAGAAATATAGAATCACAGATAGCAAAGTTTCTAGAGTTCAGCATAACCGCAAAAGATAATTGTTCTTAGACTATTAAAAATAATAATACAATGGAAACTACGATGTATTTGTCTTTGCCTGTGAATCTCCTACATCACAAACTAAGTCTATTGAGGTTCAAGATACTGTGATTGAGACAATTGCTAATAAAGTTTCTCAAGCCTTTCAGGCACAGGATGAAATGGTTGTAGCTCCACTAAAGAAATTTGTTAAGGAGAGATAATCAATTATATCTATATAGTCTACCTGTGGGAGTATGACTACAATATCTATTACATGATTGATCTAACAACTTATATAGATGTCGTTTCTTGTCCTTTATCACGCCCGCTACCCCCAGAGCGCATGACGGTTGAAAGCTTTCAACCCGAAACATCTTTCCAAACTTAAAATAAATCAGCAGAAGCAAAAGAGTTGGTAAAGGAAAGAAAACAAGCATAAAACTGAGAGCAATCATTAGGCTTCATTTCTTCCCTATTATAGGCTTATTTATATACGGAGAGTTTGATTAGGTTAATCAAAAAACAAAAGACATAGGGCTTTTCAAAAAATCAAAAAGAGAGCAGCACCTAGCATCTACACTAGTGCCCTCCCTGGGTCCCATCCTGTAGTACTCTCTCTCTCTCTCTCTTAGGTTATCTGCCTATCATGCCGTCCATCCACCTCCATTCCAACTTCTGGCCGCCCCTTCCCTAACCCGCCTATCGTGCAGGACCGCCTCCACCGTGGCCTCCATTATGCAGTGAAACATGCCCCACTAAGCATCTACCAACGCGACCATACATGGCCACAAACTAGAAAGTGATGGGGCCTATAGCGCCCTTATGTCCTCGACCATCAAATAGGCGACTTGGAGGAAAGTGGCTTCGGGCACGTGAGGGTCTTCCACCTTGTCACAGTACCATGAGAAATCCACGGGCATACTGCTACATCCTAATTTTCAACTCTGCTTTCGACTAAATGAAATAGGCTTTTCATTGACACGCCTATAATCTTTTTCTCTGAGCTAATCATTCACAAGATAACTAACCTATTAGGTGAAGCTGTTAAGGAATCTAAATGTGACAAACTTGAGAATTTGACCAAAAATCAATTACTCGACCGTGCTAATCTGCAAGGGTCGATAGGACATCGTTAAAATCGATTAGAAACCGGAGATATGTTAATTCGACAGAGGCATGTGATTAAGTGTGGGTGATTCCACATAATTGCAAAATTCACGTCGAACGGCACTAAACCGATTTTTCTATTGTTTCTATACCCTGTGCCCATATTTGAAATCTTGAGATTTTTACAACAATCGAGAGTCACCTATGAGTCAGAGATGCACAATGTGAATCGAAAATAATCGAACATGGGTCAAATGCGCTAAAAATTCATAAAAGCTACCCTGTAGGTTAGGTCACGCTAAAATTGCGTTCGGTTGAAATTAACCACGAAATTGAACCCAATTTCAGAAATTGAAAGTTATGTCATGTCACGATTTATTTTAGAAACGTCGACTCATCCTTTGAAGAATTTTCAACAAGTCCAAATTTTTGGCGAAAATTCAAATTTGGGCGATTTCAGACTGAGAAATTCGAATGGCCATTTCTGAGTGTGTTTTTGGCCGTCATGTTGGATCAATTGGTGAGGGAGATTGTAGAATTGAGTGTAGACTTCCTCCTTGGCATTTTAGCCATTGAATTGGATTGAATTAGAGTGAAATTGAATTGAAATTGAAGTGGGAAGCTTGAAATTCGTAGCCATTGGGGGGGGGGCTGCAACATTTCAGCACCATTTGAGGCTTGTTGGAGAAGTCTTGGAGGGGAAATGGCTGTGGATAGGGCTATGGACTTTGGAGGCATGAACTCAAGTGTTTTTGGGATATTTTGGAGAAGCATTAAAGGCTTTGTCCCCTTGGCCAGCTGTAGCAACCCTTCTTCTTCCTTCTTGCTTCCTTGCTCTCCATTTTTGTTGTCTTAGAGCCCAAGAACCAGAGAAACCAGCCAGCACTCCCCCTGCAAATCGAAGCCCCTCACCGCCGCTTGCACCACTCGCTGAAGCCACCGCTGTCGCCAATCCGCATGCCTGTGAGCGCCTGAGCCCATACGTCCAGGCCGTCGTCCGCCATTGCCAGCTCGCCTCCGCTGCCCCTACTCGCCCTTAGCCGACCCTATTGCCATCCGCCACCTGCTAGCCGTCCTAGCTCCTCCCGAGCCGGTCTTCTAGCAACTCAACCAATGAGCTGCAAGGGTTGTTTTCGGGCCCTTCTGAGCCTCATTGGGTGTCACGTAGGTTCGAGTCTCACTCGCCTCCGCATCACGTCGCCATGAACTCATTGGCTCGTAAATTCGATGAGTTTACTTGCTAAACATTGCTTAGGGGGATAATTATGCTTAGAGTAAGATTAGCTTAGCTTAAGATTTTTTAGGTGGTTAGATTAGTGTAATTAGTGGTTTAGTTAGCTAATTAGGCTCATTAGGTGGTTAGATTAGTTTAGTTAAGGGTTAATTAGATTATGTGATTTATCTAGCTTAGTGTGTTATTTAATTAGGTCCAATTAGGTGGTTAGATTTTTATATTTAGCTTAATTAGTCATTTATTTAATTATCTTGCATTTATTTAATCATTTTTGTAATTTATTTAATAATTTAATATTTTCCGGAAATTATACTAGGATAGTCGGTCGTCAGAATTTTTTGCTGATTGTTGTGGTGTGATTAATTTATGCAATTGATTGTTAGATTGTGCAATTGAGTGATGATTGTTGATTTTTATTTATTATTTCAAAATTATGATCTTTTTTGTATTTAATTAGAAAATACCGAGTGTCTGATTTTGACACAAAATATTTTTAAGTACTATATCAAATAGTAGAATTTTTAAAAGGAATGATATGACTTTTTATGGCTCGATCTGACTGTGTACCCACACACGATTATTTTACTAGGTGTTTTTAATACGAAGAAAATAGGACAAGTACATTATTTTAATTGAGACATTTGACTGCAATGCACAATGTTCTTAGACAAAATTGGATGGTCGTGTGATGGTTATGAGAACTTGTCACCAGATGAAGGTCAAGTGGAGGATGCTCCCATATGGAATGCCCTTGTCAACGGATGCCGATCGCAGTAGAGGCTGGGCCGATGCTCCTTCAAGAATGCTATCTCGAGATAGATGTTGCCTTGCTCGATGAGGTAAGACAATGCTCGGCTATGCCAAAAGACTATCGAATGTCGAGTAAGTCGTGCCCGTGGGGCCGTAATCAATTGGAATGCATGAATGAGTGATTTAACCATGCCTGATTATGAGACAAAATTATGTGGTATAGAATGGGACGTATCATAATAATTTGGCCTTAAAATTGGGACCCATGTGACTATTTGAGGTATAAGTTGAGGCGTCCCAATTGTTGAGTGTTATTACTGCATATATGTTACATAAGCTGTATTGGCCTATAGGAAGGTGCTGAGGCGATGTGAGTTTTCTATGATGTGTGATTAGACTACCTATATGAGTATTTCCTTCCTAATCAGGGTTTAGCACGTGAACTCGCTAAGATATTGTCTCATCCCTCGTGGTTTAACTCTTTATAGGTTCTTAGATGGAGGTTCGGCTAGTTCGTTTTGGGCAGCTGCGAGGGTATAGCGAGTAGAGTACCCTCTTCTCTGTCCCCGGGACTCCCTAAACTGTGAGCTCATCGTGACCACGATCTTAGTCGATAAGGGCCTACCTCAGTTGGTATCTTATCGATTCAATACGTGGTTTTGTCATGGGCCTAACGGGGAATGGGAAGGTCCCCTGGATGGTTTCGACACACCCGCCATTGAGGGTGAGGAGGTAGTTGACCCACTTGACATCGACATCCCTGACAGTGTCGTGATAAATCCGGATCCCAAGTAGATAGGGTTGGGGGTAGGGTTAGCTAGGTAGTTCTTTTTTAGGCCTCGACTTTTGTATACAACCTTGCAAGCTGAGCTGGTTTGTTTTTAAAAGTGTGGTTTTATTTTATATGGTTGTCCTACTTTTCTATTCCATGTCGATTGTTGTCTAGGGATTATTTATTTCGCTTCTGCTTGTGCATGATTCGTTTGGGTTGGCGACGTGTCCTGGGAACGTCGTAATTTAGTTGACCACCGAGGGATGTGCACGCACTCGAGGTTTGGGGCGTGACATGTAGCATATAAAATCTAGCGGGAGGCAAGTGGGATCAACATGGCTTAACCTAAAAAAATGTGAAATCAACTAGAGTGAGTAAAACTTAGCAAGTAGAGGATCCACTAACCAAGATACAAGCATAAAGCCATTTGTCGCGACCAATTTTTGGGGGTTTGGACCACCCAGGGTTTGGCTAATGAATTATTAAGCCTAGACTTAACTCGGGCTCTCCCAGGCCCATACCAATTCGCGACTTAGGTTTGAATTGTTAACATGCAATTAAATTTTAACTAGGAGTCGCCACTAATCTATTTTTGGTGGATCGATTAGAAACCCTAGTAAAGTAACGGGAGATTTACTTTACTCCTACGAACCAGAGACTAAGGGTACGGGGACTTGGTTACGTTAGATTTCTCTAGCGCCCTTTCGGTACCTTTCTTTTTATTTTGAAAAAGTGTTTGGCAAGTAATTTGGATTGATTTTACTCTATTTCCCTAACATGTGAGGTGTTCATGCAGGTGCGCAAACCACCAATTTAACACCCAAGAAAGCGATTAAATGATGTAGAACTTACCTCAAAGCAACAAAAGCATCTGCAGTGTTAAATAAAAATCCACATCAACAATCCTAGATATGGTTTCTAATTAACACGCAATTTCTTTCTCTTTGTTTTCACTTATTAAACGAGACTATAATCCATATACAATGCAATGCTTTTAATCTAATATGAAATGATATGGCATGGCAACATGTCCTAAACATATGAATAAAAATTTTATGATCTCTTAATGAACATGCAATTGTTAAATATGCAATTTAAATTAACCAAAATGACTTAATTCTAATGACGTGCTATGCAATGCAATGACGTGCAAAATTATTTCAACTAAAATGACATGCGACATATAATTTAATATGCGACTTATATGTCACGCGACATTCATTAAATGACCTAATCTAATGACGGACAATTTCTAATTATAGATGAACCTAACAATAATCACTAAAATGACATGCATTTCATGAATCTAATTCTATATGACATGCAAATAACATTTTTATTTTTTAAAAATGCAATCTATCCTAGAAATTGCAACTAATTTATCCTAAGACAAATTTTATGAAATTTGAAATGATCTAGCTAGATTAAGATTCTATCTAATTTAAACTATGGATTAGGTCATATTAAATCTAAATCCTAATTTAAACTAAGACATTATCTAAAATGCAATTTACCTAAAAAAGATGATCTAAAATGAAACATGCAATTCTAATCTAATATGCACAATGATTTTTTTGTGTTTTTCTTTAATCTCGAAATTAAAATTAATACATAATTAATATGCAATTCAAATAAAAAACTAACAATCTAAATGAATGCACTTTCTTTTTTTGGATATTTTATTTAAAAATTCATAATAAGATTGCAATCCTAATATGCAAGATAACAACAAACCTAATCCTAATTAAGATTTTTTTTTTTTTACGAAAATAAGATCTTACTCAACCAACTTGACGATAGCAAATCAAACAAAAGATAAGATTGATATCCAAAAATTGACGAACCATATCTCGCGCATGAGATCGGGTTAGTCAATTTTAAATTAAATCGAGAATCGAACCTCGGGCTTGAGATTGGATTGTCGATTTTTGTAAGGGATTGCGAGTCGGATTTCGAGCGCGAAAATCGGACTGTCAATCCCTAGCTTGAGGGACTTTTCATGTCAGAATCTCAATCAAACATTTAAGAGGAACAATAAACAAAACCAGATATAAAGGAAAATAAAAAGACTATAACCGGATAAGCAATAATTTTTAAATAAAAAATCTACCTAATTCACTTTTCCCCTTTTTTTTCCTCTTTCCTTTCCCACGTGTGACCGTGGGTCTCCAAAGGCAATTGTCGTCGGTCCGGCAGGGGAACTCCGGCGGAGGTGAACTCCGGCGGCAGCAGATGGCAGAGCACGGGAAGAGAACTTGGAGCAAGGCTGGCAATCGGATCGGCAACGGCAGCAGCTTCGAAGGCGAAGCAGAGGTGATGCGGGTCCGCCTGGCTTCAATATGGGTCACTGATCGGAGGCGGAGCAGCTGCTGGGCAATCACGGGCGAGTGGCAGAGCAGGGCAGGAGAGGCGTCGGCTCGGCGTCGCGGGTTGCTCGCGAAGGAGGCGCGGCGAGGCTCGGCGTCGTGGTGGCGCGGGTCGTCGGGGCTCGTGGACGGAGACCGGCAGCTACGTCGGCGCAGGGAAGGGGCGGCGAGGCTCGGCTGTAGCACGGCTTGGGCCTGCTCACGGAGGGTGGAGCGTCGCAGGTCGTCGGGTTAAGCGACGAGGTGTCCAATTCCGATCCAGTCGTCTGCACCTCCGCGTGCTCTGGGGGCGGCATTGGGTGAATCAGCGTCGCGGGTCCTCCTGGCTTGCGGTCCAGGTCACTTGATCGGAGGCAGGGAGGAATAGACACAGACCGGTGCTTGGCGGGAGGCAAACGCGGGGTCGTCGGCAGCAAAACAAGAGGCAAAATCGGGTCTGGGAGATGGAGGGCAAAACAGAGCGGCGAGTGTGAGGGAGACGATGAACAGTAAACGTCCCCTCACCTCTGCTTTTACTTTTACCTCTCTCTCTCTCTCTCTCTCTCTCTCTCTCTCTGTGCAGAAGCAAAACTTCTCTTTACTTTTTCTTTTCTTGTTTTTTTCAAAAGAAGCTCCCCCCCCCCCCCAACTGGTCCTCGCACACGGTTGCTTTTATCGGGGGTAAGAGATAAGCTTTCGACTTCCCCTTCAAATCTACATCCGCGATACATTTTCACCAATCGATCACTATTGATAAATATTTTCTCGAAATCCAAATCTCGCAAAGATAAATCGCAACATCGCAATATTTTTTCACAAAATTCATCCCATACTAATAAGGATTCAAGATTGAGATGAGATTTTTTCTAAATCCAAATCTTTCAAAGCCAAATCGCAATTTTTTTTACCCATCTGCCCTATCTAAAAAAATGTCATATCTCGGAAAAATTTTAAAATATTATATTCCCATGAGATAATTTTTAATTATTAAAAAACGTGGGCTTGGGCTAACCTGCTCACTTCGTGGGCCTGATCCATCTAATTCGAACTCATCTGCCACCGGTCCAAAATATGCAAATAACAAAATGAATGCAATCTAAATCTATGTACTATGCAATTAATAAAATTAACCCCTAATTTCCTACTATATCGTCAAAATTTAGGTGTCAACACCATTGACTAAGAAGATGTCACAACTTGCTTGAGAACCTTTTTATGAGCATGATCAATCAAGGACCCTCTAACTATTAACTCATTTTGAGATCAAAAATACAATAGTCACAACTTGCTTGAGAACCTTTCTACCTACACGGGTGGCCTCTACCAGTCTCTCATAAATGAAGACGTAAGCCAATAAAATAATCTCATTACCCGAAAAGTACAACACACACTGACAACATCACAATCAGTAATGCGAACCACTATATGCACACATGTCATCAGGTATGCCACCACAAATCATAGTACATCAGTGCATGCCCATGATCAAGCACAAACAACCATTGCCCTCACAACAACATGTGTGACCCCCTTGAGGAGTCCAGCTACCATCATCTTTCGGAATGGTTAGGGCACAACCTATCCAAGCATCTCGCACCCAACCTAACATTGCAAGGCATTCCCTTCCTTACTAGCCTCTCTAGGCATCTTGTACCCAAGGCATCCAACAAGAATTGAATTCTTCACCAAGCAACCGAAGGGCACCACGTTACCCCCTTTAGGTCTTTCGCACCCAACCTGGCATCGCGAGGAATCCTTGAGAGTTCTATAGCACCCGTCCTCAGGCTTCCGGAAGGCACCACGTTACCCCTTCCAAGCATCTCACACTCGAGACATCGTCGTCACAAGGACCAATGACTGTCGATTGTATCATTATCATGGTGCAGCAATTCAATAAGCAATTCAATAATCCAATGTCTCATACAACAATGCAATAGTTTGACATGCTTAGGGCAACTACCAAACGATGTAAAATAACTAGGACCAACTGCTAGCAAGGCTTGGCGAGACTAACTATAAAATCCTAACTTCTAGCAAATAGTCATGCATCACCAACAAAGAAATAAAACAAATAAATTGAAACCTATTTTCCAGGGCCGAATCCTAATTTGTTCCTCTAACGGTTTCGATGGCAGGGCCGAATCCTAATTTGTTCCTCTAACGGTTTCGATGGCCTTGCGAGATAGCTCAGTGGCCTCATGTTGACATGACGGTCTCAGAATTCCTCACAATTACCCCAAGCCCTCACAAATCACTTCCCTTAGTTCGATTTCCTAATGTCCACACGACTTTCACTCACAACTCGTGACACACTCTTCCTCACTCGGAACCTCCCGAGCTCAACCCAAGGTTCTTCACTCACTCCCTCTTGCTCTCTCCGTCTCACGGAACCACATTATAGTCCATACACATGTTCCCTTTCTCACTCAGGTCTCACGGACATAGCCCCCTCGACTTGTAGCATCATCCCGCGATCACTAAGCATCATCCAACCTTATGACACTACTTTCTCTCACTCCAAGCCTCATGGACACACATGCACTGCTTTCAAACTTCATTGTCCATCGCTTGAGCTTGTCCACTAAACAATCCTGACCAAGAAATTGGCTCGAGGAGGTCCGGACAGGGTTCTGGTGTTTCCTGAGCTTCCTAAATCACCCTGATCCTCAAGACCCCAAACTGAGACTTAGCCTAAAGGAATCTAATAGCAGAACCTAGGTCCATGGGACGTCGACCGAGTGAAACTCGACATCCACAACACTCTGACAGTGGCCAACAACACCAGGAGCCTACCCTATCCAAAGCAGGTGTTCCAGCACCCAAATTCGGATTCAGAAGCCACCTCAGTCCACGGATCGCACATGCAAAGCTATCCAGAGCTTATCTGTGCACTTTAGACCCCAAGGGCAACTCCACAGTCGCATCCAGACAGTAGAAGATCCCATTCATTGCCGATCCAGCTCTGGACAGAGCTTCAACGCCCGACCTCTGTAACCACATCACAAAACCGAGCCCAAAATCCACATGCATAGCTAGGCGGAACTACTCCATGAAGTCGAGACAACAGCAGCTTTAGACTTGTATAAAGTCGGTGAAAACTCCACTTGTCTGGTTTGAGCTTACAGGGGAAAAGAGGGAGAAGGCGTCGGCAGAGCTGGGGACTTCTCGGGTGACTGTGGCAGCTCTAAACAAGGCAGAACAAAGCCGGTTTCACCGCTGAGAGAAGATGCAGAGCTGTGAGGCGCTGAGTCCGTGTCTGGTTTGGGTGGAGGAGGAAAAATGGAGAGGGAGGAGGTTTGGGGCGGAGGCTAAAGAAGATGGGTGAAGGTGAAGTGGTTAAAAAATTTGCTAGTTTATTTCTAGTGATCGGGTCGGGCTAAGCAATACCGGTGGCGGAGGTGGCTAGAAAAAAGGGTGGAAGCAGCTTGGGGCTAAGTGGGAAATTTGTTAATTTAGCAAAAGACTTGCTGGAATTAGAAAAAAAAAAAAAATTGTCTGCGGATTTGACTAAATAATCGGCGATGTTGAGGAATGGTGGGGTTGGTGGCCTTGCGACGGGGCGGACGAGAAAACATGTTGAGGTCCCAATAGAGAGTAAAAGTCTTATGCGGAGAGAAAGTCGCACATCGTGACGCCGCGTTGACTAAGTGCCGACACACGAGACTATCACGCAGACCCAATCTTAACTTATGGTCCGAAATATAAGATTTCTGATTTAAAAATACAAAGAAAGGAAAACAAATTAATCACGGATTCTAACTAAAATGAACATTAACGTGTTATTCGAAAATAAATAGATAAATTTTGAAAAAGTAAAATAATCACCATCATTAACCAAAGTGATGTTTTTGCTGAAAGAACCACATACCCAAATTTCCATCGAGCCTGAAATAGAAATATCCCAATATTAATCAACCGATGTTAGACAAAAATTAGGAAGTCACATCCTCAATTAAATATGTGGTTAGATGCAATGAAAGATAAGATGCAATCTATGAGACATCTTAGTATTTGAGAACTTGTTGAGTTGCTTGAAAGTTATGAGTTCATCAATGGCATATGGGTTTATAAGATTAAAATGGACTCCAAAGAAAGGTTGATATAGAGTTATGCCGGATGAATGTTAATACTATCTTTCTAAGTGAATAACTTGATAAGAAAGTCTATATAGTATAGCCTCAATGTTTTGCGGCAAATGATTTAGGTAAATTTGTGTGTAGACTGAAAAGCCTTATTTATGACCTCAAGCAAGTTTCTAGACAAAAAACTTGAAGATTCATAGTGCTATCATTTCATTCAGTTTTATTAAGAACAAGGTAAATTAGTAAATATGATACAAGTTCAGTAAGAGCAAATTTGTTTTTCTCGCACTATATATAAATATATATATATATATATATATATATATATTATTGACACCTAAATTTTGACTAATCATTTAGTAATTAATTGCATAAAAATTTAGGGATTAATTTTTAACTCCTTTAAAAAACATAGTAAAATTGCATTTCATATAGTCGCATTTGCATCGGTACTAAAAGAACAACAAGAAGCAGGGGCTCGCGGTCGATTGCATGCACAAAAGGATGGTCTCTCTTTCGCTGGTCTAAATGCGCATAAGAGAGAAAGAAAAAAAAAATGATGAGGAAAGAAGCTCTCACACGTCCATTATCTATTCCTCATTAATGCATGCACAAATTCGGTGGACGTGCGGATTCTGGGGAAATCTTTAAAAAAGCAAAAGCAGCCCATAATATTATATAATATATCAGCTTTGGTGACGCAATGAACATTCGCTTAAGAAGAAACCTCCTCATTAATGCATTGCCATACACGCACGAAATGGGACAGGCGCCTGCTAGAAGATTTCCTTGCTGAAGAACAAGGGGGGAAGGAGAGTGTCAGAGAGAGCTAAAAAATATTCATTGGGAAGGGGCTCCTCCTTCGGACAAGAAAAAATGAAGTCAGGGGAGGATATTAAAAAAAGATGAACAGAGAGTGGTGGCCGAAAGAAAGGTCTGGAGAAGATAAAAAGGGGAAAAGTTCAGCTTAAATTCTGGAAAAGTTGCGGCTACATCTTGTCGCAATAATGTTGGCTATCTTCAAGAGGCAATGGGCGGCCTATAAATAAGACCACAAGAAGCCGCGTCGTGGAGAAGGGGAGGAGAACGAAAAATTGACTGAAGAGGTTTTGTGAAAGCTATTAAAAAAAGAGAGAGCCCGTAGAGAGATACACAAGTGAAGAGAAAGGAAAAGATTAAAAAAAAGAAGAGATGCTCGTCGAGAGAACCAAGGAAAAATGAAGTGAGGGGGGAAGTGAAAGGAGAGAGGAGGAGATTAAAAGATAGAGGGTTTGTCAGAAAAAAGCAAAAAAAAGAAACAAATCAGGTACAAGAGCTGAACAGAAACAGAAAAAGTACTCTGAAAAGAAGAGAGAGAGAGAGAGAGAGAGAGAGAGAGGGAGAGTGGAGGTGAGAGGCGAGAGAAAAGGAAAAAAGAGAAGAAAGAACAGTGTTGTTCTTCTTCTTCGCGAGGCTCCCGCCGTCGACCCCGCTGCCCGCGCTCGCACCGCCGCGCCTCCACCTCCGCGCGCGCGCCCCCTGCTGTGCGCTCCAACCCACACGACCCGACGCTACTCCTTTTCCGCCCGTTGCTGCTGCCTCGCCGCTCCACCGCTCCTCCGTCACGCCGCCAGACCGGCCGAGCCACCGCACGCCCGAGCGACTCTACCCACCGCTTCGCCCCGCCCGTAACTTGCAGCAGTTGAGCCCCCATTCGTCTCCGAGCGCGCCACCGTCTCCGCCCGCCACCGCTGCTTCTGCAAGCAGCACTTCCGCAGCCGCGAGCACCAGCAGTTCGCCCACCACCGTGACCTGCAGCCCAGCCCCGTCGCCTTCCGTGGGTCCGCTCCCTGTGTCCCCCGCTCGCCGTGCAATAATCCGACCCCGTTGTGCGACGCCGGTCACCCCCGTGCGAACACCGCCCGCCTCCGCTCTGCTCCGCCACGCTCCCACCGGCGACCCGGCCCCGAGCCCACGCCGAGCCGCTGCCGGAGCGAAGACCAGCAAGAACCCGACCACCTCGCTACCGACCGCCGCGCCTCCTCTGCTAGCCCAGCGACTCTACTCCGCTCGACGAAGCCACTGCTGTGCAGATCCGAGTCTCACCCGAGACTTCCGTCCGAGTGCCGCTGCTGTTTCGCCCGACTCCGCTGCTGCCAACGCCGCCGGTCCGCCCTCGCCTGAGCTCCGACGACTACGCCCATTCCGACGGTGACCCCCTCGAAGACCCACGAGCAAGCCGTGCGTGGGAAAAGAAAAAGAAGAAAACAAAAAAGAAAAAACAAAAGGGGAACATTAGGTAGTTTTTTTTTTTTATTATTACTCTATCTTTATTTTTTACATAGTTTATAGTTTGTTTAGTTTATAGTTTGTTTTTATATAGTTTTTTTAGCGTGATTATTCATTAATGCATGATTGAAATTCCAATGTGAAATAACCCCTCAAATTAGGGATTAGGAGTTCGATTTTCGTGCTCGAAATCTGACTCATGATCTCTTACAAAAATCGACAATCCAATCTCATGCCCGAGATTCGATTCGCGATTTAATTTAAAATTGATCAACCCGATCTCATGCGCGAGATATGGTTCGTCAATTTTGGGTATTAATCTTATCTTGATTGGATTAGATATCGGGTTATTTGAATTAGCTTTTGCTCTTACAAAAAAATTTCAAAAAATGCAAGTTAGATTAGGTCTAGGGTTGGCGTATTTAGTTTTTTTTTAAAATAATAACAAAAATCGAAAAAAAGGCGTTCATTTGGGATATTAGTTTTCTTAGTTTTTTTCAGAATTGCACGTGTCAATCTAGAATTAGACTTTTACTTCAAATTTTTGTAACAAAAAAAATCAAAAAAAATTAATTAATTTAGGATTCTAGATTTTTAGGTTCCATGTTTAATTGTGCGCAAATTTTTAAAATTTCGAATTTTGTATATATAAAAAAAAACAACAAAAAAAAATCATGCATATTAGAATAGAATTGCATGTCTCATTTTAAGTTTAGTTTCAATTTTTAGGATAGATTGCATTTTTAGGAATAGAAATATCATGTGCACGTCATGTAGAATTAGCTTCATTTAATTAAAAATTGCCTGTCATTATAATTAGATCATTTTGATTTGCATATTTGATTATTGCATGTTCATTAAGAAAACACAAAAAATATTTTACTCATGTCATGTAAGTTTAGAACACATTGTCATGCCATTTCATGTTAGATTAGATGCACTGCATGGTTCTCATTGAATAAGTGAAAACAAAATTGAGAAATTACATTGTTAAGTAGAAATCATATCAAGGATTGCGGATGTGAATTCTAATTTAACACTACAGATGCTTTTGTTGCCATGAGGTAAGTCCTGCATTTTTCTTACTTGCTTTCTTGAGTGCTAAATTGGTGGATTGCGCACCCGCATGATCACCTCACATGTTAGGAAAGTGAATTAAAATCAATTCAAGCTGCCTGCAAAACATGTTTTTTTAAATTAAAAGAGAAAGGTACCGAAAGGGCGTTAGAGAAATCTAGCGTAACCAAGTCCCCGAACTCACAATCTCTGGTTCGTAGGAGTGAAGTAATTCTCCCGTTACTTTACTTGGGTTTCTAATCGACCCACCAAAAATAGATTAGTGGCGACTCCATGATAAAAATCATTTGCATGTTAAGAACTTAAACCCTAAGTCGCGAATTGGTATGGGCTTGGGAGAGCCCGAGTTAAGTCTAGGCTTAACAATCCATTAGCCGAACCTTTAGGTGGTCCAACCCGCTTCGGGGAGGTCGCGACAGCTTGGCGACTCCGCTGGGGAGATGAGTTAAAACTCTTAGTGGACTTAGGCTAATTTTTCTTTTCTTTTTAAAAATGTTTTTGTTTGGCAGCAAGGATCCCAAGTACGTCCCTAACATTTAAGGTGTTAAATGTTCTTGCAGAGTGGGAGGTATAAGGGAAGTGTTTGCTGACATTTGTTTTGCAGGGAGGTGTAGAAATGTATGGTTTACTTTCACTTGTGAAGTGTTGCTTGATATAAATTGTCGTGCATGCCTTGCATCTAGCACTAAGCACTACACTATTGCACACACAACCCGCCGCCGGACCTGGGCCGCATAGGATCATCTAGGATGGTATTGAGATGGATACCACTTCGACCGCATGCCTGCGGTATGAGTCGTCCATCTCAATCCCGAAGTTTCTTTTCTGGCGTCAGGAGTACCTACCTCGGTTCGCATGCCCGCAACCCAGGTCAGCTCTTTGACCAAGCCGAAGTCATGAAGACCCGACTTAGTTCGCACGCCCGCGGCTAGTCCGATCATTCTTGTGGCTTCACTTTGTTAAGCCCGATAGACTAGAAATCGAGCCACTTACCATGCACATGTCTATGTGATTGCCCTTTGTTTATTGGTAAAGTAAGTCTTCTAAATTCGCACTCTTGTAATCTACTTACTTTATTATATCATTTTGTCGGTCCATGGCATTAGGATTGTCCTGAGTCTTGATCAATATACAATGGGAATACCGGACATTCGAATTATTCTCCCTCCAAGGGAAGAGCTTAGCGCATGGTGGGACAAGTTAGACCAAGCTGGCCGTCAATTTGTAGAGTCACACATTAGTCGACTATTTCTATTGCTGCGTATCAATATTCATGGCGGCCTCATCCAAGCACTTGCTCATTATTGGTGCCCCGAGACTTCTACTTTCATCTTCGGCGGTAAGCATGAACTCACGCCCACCTTGGAAGAATATAGCATTGCCATAGGAAAATCTTTGAAAGCTGAATTAATTAGTCCACCTATCATAATAGACCCCGTTGTGGCCTTATCCGATTTTTTGAAAATTAAGGAGGACAATGTAAGAAAGGTTTTAAAAGCTCACCGCAATACATGTCATTTATCTTTTCTAAAAGAATGTTTTGAAAATGGCAATTCATTTCAAATGCGAAGGGTTTTCCTTTTAGCTTTCTTTGGGTTTATACTTTTTCCTCATTGCAAGAATGCTATTAACCCTTTGATGGCTCACTTAGTTGAACAAGTGTTGGGAGGAAAAAATTTCGTAAACACTAATTTGGCTGAAACCTTTCTTTCCCTCGCTCGATTTAAAGGAAGCAGTGATAAGACCTTCCATTCCTCTCCTGAGCTTTTACAAATTTGGTTTCTTTCTCATATAAAAGGGTTTGGTGGTTCAATGACTATACTTGATGTTAATAACTCTAATCACCCTATTATGAGATTTGAGAACAACCAAAAACATGCACCGGATTACCATTATTCTAGATGGCTAGCTTTCATGAAAAAACTGACTTCCAAGGGTTTCCTATGGCATGCTAAGTGGTTCCAAGTTCGTGTGGCGAGACTTTCATATGGAGGTGTTGGCCCAGTCCCTCTACTGGGATTCACAGGAGCAACAGAATACTATCCAACTAGAGTGATCCGTCAGTATCAAGTTGTGCAAGAGCTTCCCCCGGCATTGCAAGCAGATCCACTCCAAGCCAACTTCGTTGATGGAGACCAAGACCATGAAGATTCCATACTCACAATTAAATCAATGTGGGATATGTGCCAGCCACGAAAACTCAAGTGGCCTGAGGAGGAGCTCAAGGGCAAAGAAATGAAGTACTATGCCTTAATTAAGTACATTCAACAACACAAGATTCCAGAGGAGTTATTTCCAAAGATACCAAAGGTGCCGCTAAAGATCACCAACCGCGCTGAGAATAAACGCCTCAAAAGGGTAGCTGAAAAAGCTCAAGAGGAGAATAAGCGACTGCGCCGAGTGGTGTCCTGAGTGTATATTGATCAAGCTAGATGAAGTGTTTGAATCTATCTTGTTGTTTTCATTTCTAGATTAATGTTTAGGAAGTTGAGTCATTTACTTTCCTAGTTTGTTTGTTTAGGGCTTTTTGAGCTTCTATTTCATTAATGAAGTGCTTGAATCAATCTTGCTTCTATTTTGTTAGTGTTGTCAAAAACTCCATTAATGAGTAAAAGTTTTAGATCATTGCCATGGACCGGTGTATTTCATATGAGATACTTATTTTTGTCCGTTTCTTCAAATTAGGTGATAACGGATCCTCCACGTTCGCCCATCGTTACACGATCAAGAGCAAAAATGGCCGACCAAATCGAAATGCGTGATCGTATGACCACTGTGGAAAATCAACTCCAGCAGTTGCTCACCTCTACGCAACTTATGACAGATCAAATGCAATCCCTCCAAGTGAATCAGACTCTTGCATCCGCTCTCCCCGAGATAGTAGTCCCAAAGCAGACGAACAAGGCCCGAATAGGTGATGATGACATGCCGAAACTGGAGGATGACCCACTGTTCGTCACAGCTGAAAAGGCTAAGCCCGACAATGTCCCTAAGGCGGAGCAAGATGAACGCTTCGCCAAACTTGAAGAGAAACTAAAACAATTGCAAGAATCACAGAATTCACTCCCGTTCGACTTGTCAGTTTATGAGAAAGTCAAAGTGCCGAAGAAGTTTAAGACGCCGGAGTTCGAGAAATACGATGGTACTTCCTGCCCAAAAGCTCATTTGCAAATGTGCCACGTACGCATGGCCCAATACATCAAGAACGAGCCTCTCATGATCCAATCGTTTCATGCAAGCTTGACGGGGCCCACACTCAACTGGTACATAATGAAAAATGTAAACATTCTCGACACCTAGAATGAAGTGGCTAACGCTTTCCTAAAGCAGTATAAGTTCAACATGGACATTGCACCTTCCCGAGAAGATCTTGAGCGGATGGAGAAGAAGAAAAGTGAGTCATTTAAGGAGTACGCTGTAAGGTGGCGAAACTTGGCGGCTCAAATCACTCCTGAGCCTACAAACAAGGAGTTGATGAAGTTGTTCGTCAAGACTCTCCCGTATGAGTTCCGTAACCGGATGGCTAGCACATACGTTGAAAACTTCAACCAACTTATCCCAGTGGGCGAACAGATCGAGATGGGGCTAAGGGATGAATGGTTCAATGAACCGACTCATCAAGGCAAAAGGTTCACCTTGAAGAAAGATAAAAAAACCAGCCACTGAAGTCAATGTTGCATATGCGCAACCAGCCCCTAGTAAGCCTCCGATGATTCGTGTCCTCGGGAATCAGCAAGATGGAGGCCGAGTGCCTGCACAGCGGCAATTCACCAAAAGGCAGTTCTCTCCTCTTCCTGGCCCTCTATCTCAGGTCTTGCCGATACTCCGAAACAAGGGATTGATCTCCCATGAACCAAAGCGGCCCAATGCTGAAAAATTCTCCAACTATGACCCCTCCAAAAAATATGAGTATCATATGGGAGAGGTCGGCCATTCAACTGATGAATGTTTGACTTTAAAGCACAAGATCCAAAATTTGTTGGATACTAAGGCATTTTCTTTCCATACCACCCAACCGAATGTCAAGAAGAATCCGTTGCCGGAACATCGTGGAAACGTGAATGCAATCTTCGAGTTCAATGCGGCAAAAAGATGAACTTGAAGGTGTCTCGTCAAAGATATCTATAGCGGATTAGTTAGAGTTGGTTATTATCCGACAGATGAGAATCCTCCCTTGCCTACCATGAAGGAAAGGGTTCAAGAAATGGTTAAGGCTGGCATGATCATATATGCCGACCAAGCTGGAACAAAGTGTCAACTATCTCCGAAGTCGTCATTGATTGGGAGAAGGAATTTGCTAAGCTAAGTGCTAAAAAGAGTGAATCAGATCCAGTGATCGAGGACATGCCCCCACTTGAGGACGCCTCCGACCATGAAGGATTGATAGTGGAAGTGCCTTCAACCGATGAAGAAATAATTATTGAGATGCCCCGGTGTATGAGTACAAGGATAACAAAGCGGTCCCTGGTCATACGAGCTAGATGTTGACCTGATTACAAGGTCTGGTCGGACCTATGCTCAAGCTAATGCCCAACCCGCAAAGCCAATTACTGACGAAGAGGCCAAAGAATTTCTAGCTGTAATCAAAGCAAGTGAGTATAACGTGGTCGACCAATTGCGGAAATTGCCTGCTCAGATCTCTTTACTTGAACTCTTGCAAACATCTCCTACACATCAAAAGTCTCTAATGAAGGTTCTAAGCGAAGTTTGTGTACCAGAGACGATCGAGGTAGACAGGTTGGAGGAATTCGTAGGATCGATTCTTCTTAAGGATTTAATAGCCTTTTCTGATGAAGAATTCCCTCTTGAGGGGAGGGGACATACTAAGGCATTATATATATCCGTCAAGTGCAAGGCTTCCCATGTGGCTCGAGTACTCATTGATAATGGGTCTCCGCCTTGAATATCTGTCCATTGGCGACTCTTCACCGCCTGAAAATAGATCCTTCAAAAATAAGTGCTGCAAAGACCTCCGTCCGAGCTTTTGATGGTACGAGAAAGGAGGTGATAGGGGAGACCCACCTTGATCTGCAAATAGGGCCGGTGATGTTCAACGTCCTTTTCTAGGTGATGGACATTCCTACCGCATTCAATTTTCTATTAGGGCATCCTTGGATTCATACTGCTAAAGCTGTGCCATCAAGTCTCCACCAAAGCGTGAAATTTGTTGTCAAAGCAAAGCTAGTCATTGTTCATGGCGAGAAGGATCATCGGATCTATCATGAGATGGCCATCCCCTATATCGAGCCGGAACGTAGGGAGGAGTCAAGTTACCGATCGTTCGAGCTTGTATCCACTATTCATGCATCTCGAGGATCGACAGCACCCATTCCTGATGTGTCGAATGCAACAGTTATAGTAGCAAGAGTGATGGTTTGAAATGGCTTTATTCCTGACCGTGGACTTGGTAAAAAAGAGCAAGGTATCCGGAATCCTATTGAAGCCCCTCAAAGGTCTCGTTTCGTTGGATTAGGGTACCATGGAAAAGGTGGAGGACATGAACAAGAGAGGAAAAACTCATTACTCCTCGATATCCGCGAGACATTCCCCAGCCCTGCTAGAATGATGCATGATGAGGGAGGAGTGATCGACACCCGAGGTATCGTGCTTGATGGATGGAGTGGCATGGACGACCCGACAACTTCAAAGACAGAGGATCCAGATGATGGGATGGAAGGGATCATGACTCTATTCGATGATCTCCTCATAGGTGCCATTGATGAAGAACCATCGGAGGAAATGGGTGCTAGCCCACAAGAGTAACACGTTTACTTTTCTGCACTCCCCGCATGGGAATCTTATCTCTTTTAGGATTTGGTGTTTTCTAGGGTTTGCTTATCGTATTCGCATGTCGTTTGTCGGGAGTTGATGTTTGCTAGGGTTTGATTGTTAGGGTTTCGTTTCACTTTGATTGCCGTACTTTTCAATCCAATAAATGTAATTTGGTTGATGAATATCAATTATGATTACAAGTTTTATTTTGAGGGCATGATGGGGTATACCAAACCAGCCCGTTGATGATATCCAACCGATGAAAGAAAAGAAAAATCCAAGGAGAATTCTGAGGCCTGGGCTTCATCATGCTTCCTCGTTACAAAAAGCTTTTCCAAAATGTTTTGCCAAAATTTTTTAAAGATAAAATAAAAATTTGAAAAAAAATCGAAAAAAGAAAATTCAAAAAATAGATAAGAAATCCATGCCGTTTAGCCCTGTTTGTCTTTTTGAACTATCCATTTTATGTTTCAGGAGCAGCCTTATGATAGGCAAAGAGGTGAAAATGGTCCAATCCAATGTCATGAGCGATGACGGTGATGACCCTGATGATCCAAATGGTGACTCCATTGGAGTACAACAAAGTTGGGAGCAACATGAAAAACCCAAAGTTCTCACCTCTGAGCAAACCGTCACTATCAATCTAAGTGACGCCGAGGAACCCAAAGAGATAAAGATTGGGGCAAATCTTCCCAAAGATGAGGCCGAGCACCTAACTCAATTATTGAAAGAATATCAAGATATCTTTGCTTGGACATACGCTGATATGCCGGGTTTAGATCCATCGATTGTGGAACACTGTTTGCCCACTAATCCAGACGTGCATCTCAAGAAGCAGAAGCTTCGGAGGACTAAACCAGAGCTCTCGAAGAAGATAGAAGAGGAAGTAATGAAACTTCTCAAAGTGGGATTCATCAAAGTCTCGCAATACCCTGAATGGGTGGCCAACATAGTACCGGTCATGAAGAAAGACGGTCGAGTCCGAGTGTGTGTTGATTACCGGGATTTGAACAAGGCCAGCCCAAAGGACGACTTCCCATTGCCACATATCGATGTTCTCGTGGATAGTACTGCCGGATTTGAATTATTCTCTTTCATGGATGGTTTTTCTGGCTACAACCAGATAAGAATGAAGGATGAAGACAAAGAGAAGACGGCATTTATCACCCCATGGGGAACCTTTCATTATAAGGTCATGCCCTTCGGACTCAAAAATGCAGGGGCAACTTACCAACGAGCCATGGTTACGTTATTCCATGACATGATGCATGAAGAAATCGAGGTATATGTTGACAATATGATTGCAAAAATCCGACTTGGGAAAAGTCATGTTGAAACCCTCAAGAAGTTATTCGATCGTCTCTGTGAATTCAAACTTCGTTTAAACCCTGCTAAGTGTGTGTTCGGGGCAGCATCAGGAAAATTACTTGGGTTTATGGTGAGTAGCAAAGGGATCGAAATTGACCCATCTAAAGCCAAGGCAATATGTGAGCTGCAACCTCCATCGACAGTGAAGGAGGTCCGGAGTCTCCTAGGGAGACTGAATTACATTGCACGATTCATTTCTCAACTCTCTGAGACCGCTAAGCCATTCTTCAAACTCTTGAGGAAAAACGTACAAGTTGAGTGGAATGATGAATGTCAAGAGACGTTCAATAAGTTGAAGCAATATTTGATGAATCCACCAGTTCTTGTCCCACCAACACCGGGGCATCCTTTGATTTTATACCTCACAATCCATAGTGAGTCACTCGGCGCGATGTTAGCTCAGAAGAGTCCCGTGGATCGAAAGAACGGGCCATTTATTACCTCGCAAAAAGTTCACCGTCATCTCGGAGCTAAAGTATTCTCGATGCTGAAAAACTTGTGCCACGTTAGTATGGGTATTGCATAGACTGCGACAGTACACCTTGCATTACTAGACGTTTCTCGTGACTGAGAACAATCCCATCAAGTATTTATTTAATTAACCAGCTTTGGTGGGTAAGTTAGCCAAATGGCAGGTCTTGATTTTGGAATTCGACGTGCAGTTCATGCCACAAAAATTAGTTAAAGGCCGAGTAATTGCTGATATATTGGCTGAGAATCCTAGAACCTTCAATGATGATGATTGCCCTCTAGATGATTGTATTTTAGCCATAAATGAAGATGCATGGTCCATGTTCTTCGATGGAGCTGTAAACTTGTCTGGTTCTAGTACTAGGGCAGTACTGATATCCCTAGACGGACAACACCACCGAGTGGTCGCGAAATTAATATTCCCATGCACTAACAATATAGCTGAATATGAAGCTTGTATTCTCGGACTTCAAGCCGCAGTTGAAATGGGAGTGGCCAAATTGAAAGTATATGGAGATTCCGCACTAATCATACTCCAGACTGTAGGTGAATGGAAGACCAGGGATGCCAAATTACTTCCGTATCATAAGTACCTCGAAGAGTTGGTGAAGGAGTTTGATGAAATCTCGTTTGACTATTTGGCTAGATCTCATAATCAGTTTGCCGATGCCCTGGCAACGTTGTCATCTATGTTGCAAGTTACTGATGGTTTAGAAGTTGAGCCTTTGAAATTGAGGTTCTAGCCAAACCTTCTTATTGCATGGCCGTGAATGAAGAGCTTGATGAGAAGCCGTGGTATTATGACATCATGAACTATATTCAAAAGCAGGAATTTCCTGAAGGGAGCACTCCAGCCGATAGAAAATACATAATGAAGATGGCCTCAAAGTTCTTCGTCAGTGGTAAGAATTTATACAAGAGATCTTATGATTCGGTTTTATTGAGATGCGTAGATGAAGCAGAAGCTACCCAAATCATGCATGAAGTGCATGATGGAGTTTGTGGCCCACACATGAATGGGCACATGTTAGCCAAGAAGATCATGAGACTAGGTTACTATTGGCTTGCACTAGAAAGTGACTGCATACAGCATGTTAGAAGTTGCCATCGTTGCCAAATTCATGGAGATAAAATAAATGTTCCTCCAACGGAGTTGCACCAGCTATCTGAACCATGGCCTTTCTCAATGTGGGGGATTGATGTAATTGGCCCAATAAATCCCAAAGCTTCAAATGGGCACCGATTCATATTGGTGGCAATAGATTATTTCTCAAAGTGGATTGAAGCCGCATCATATGCTAATGTCACGGCTCGAAACGTTGTGAAGTTTATTAGGCGTGACATAATCGCCCGTTATGGTGTCCCCGAAGCAATTGTCACTGATAATGGGACAAATCTGAATAACAAGTTCGTTGATGAGTTGTTCAGTGAGTTCAAAATCAAGCATTTGAATTCATCACCTTACCGCCCACAAATGAATGGAGCCGTTGAGGCAGCTAATAAGAACATCAAGAAGATCCTAGCTAAGACAGCCGAGAATTATCGAGATTGGCATGACAGGTTACCTTTTGCTCTAATGGCATATCAGACATCGATCCGAACATCTACCGGGGCAACCCCTTTCTCCTTAGTTATGGCATGGAGGCAGTTTTGCCTGTGGAAGTAGAAATCCCCTCTCTAAGAGTCTTATCCCAAGTGGAATTGTCCGAGGCAGAATGGACACAACAAAGGTGCGAGCAGTTGAACCTGATTGATGAGAAAAGATTAAAAGCTCTTTGCCATGGTCAAGCGTATCAACAAAGAGTAGCCAAGTATTTCAATCGGAAGCGGCCCATATATGGTGAAGAGGGTACTCCTTGGAGGTGCCTTAATCCCTTAAATGGATGGTCGTGAGTTTTCTAATCTGTTAACTCGATCTTTGTGAAGAAGTATTACCCTTAAAAAAATTTTTTGTGAATTGAAGGTACTCATTTCTTCGTTGAATTGTGTGGGAATGGATTGAATGAGATGAGAAGTAGGCCCTGTTCCATATACATAACGAATTCATTTGATTCGGTATATCAGATGTGTTGACCAGTCGGTTCAATTAAATGAAAAAGAAATGCCTCGAGGACACCACCAGCGCCTCGGCCTGGTGGCATGGGGAATGAAAGGGTCCGAGAACGACCAGGGTTCGATCCCTGGAGACGGCAACAAGTTTGCCACAAAAAAAAAAAAACAAAAAAAAATTTACCAATCCTTTTCTTTCTTTTTGAGCTGCAAACTCTTTGTGTTCAAAGCTGATGAGTTCATGAAGTAATTGTGACCTTTCAAAGGAGAATTTTGCATGATAGTTTTACCTGTTTAATTACCAATTTCACGAGGATCGTCACCATCGATCAAGTTAATGAATGATGTGGAATGAATTGAACATGCTAAATGAGACATGTCAGGATGATGAAAGGCAAGCCTTATCCTATACACAGTCACTTGCTCATATACTGGTGAGATGAGTGCAGGAAGTTCCATGTTTCTAAGGAAAATAGTTTTCTCGCGAAAGGTACGATGATTGAAATGATGAGAGGCGGTTCATTCTCTATCTCAAACACTACGTGATCATCCATTATTTAAACCCTTTTGAGCCCACACACGTGGATAATTTTTAAATTACCCCTATCAAGAACTACCCCACATTGGGGCAAGCTAAAGGTAAGACGACATCATGAGGTGAGGAATTTGATAGGAATATTCTTGCTCTCACTTGCATCAATCTTCAGGTATTGCTATTACATTGAATTCATACGATAATTCAAATGCCTTATGATGATGAAGAGCAGTTCTTTCTCTATCCTACACACTTTATCCATTGCGTAGCCTCTTGAGCCTGCAAATTCGTTTCATTTAAACCCAATTAGTGATCATCCCCCATACCGGGGCAAGGCAAACAGCGAATGTTCAAGCAGCAAAATTCCGAGTGCCGACAAAAAAAAAATGAAAACTCCTCAAGAACCCAAATGTTAAAGCATTACGTGGTTATTCAAAAAAAAAAACAGAAGGGGCATGAAAAAGCAGTGTGCCTGGTAAAAGCAAGGCCAATGCCCATGGAAAATGAAAGAAGAGTCAAAATAAATGATTATCAGTTGTAAAAGGGTGTATTCCCAATGGAGTGGTACTCAAAGAACTCAAATGCCAAGTTTTTATAGTACCTACAAGGAAAATCCCGATGGTGAAGAAGAAGACCGGTGACAATGCCAAGATGATCACCAATTCTCATCCCCCTATACACATTTTGAGCCTAATGATCCATTCACTTCTCAATCCATGAACTTAACCTACGTAACACCCCTTACAAAATCTCTTCAGATTAGGGCACTGAAATTAATGTAGGAATTCATATGCTTAAAAGCATTGCTCGAAGAAGTGCGAGTGAGACCATTTCTATCTCATTTCGTAGGTTCCTTGACTTGTAAACCCAGAGATGATTGCGAAGTATTGTTCTTTCATTAGCCTTGACTCGAAGAGTCCCTCTTTGTTGAGCCATTGACCGAGCCTACATTACAATCCTGATAAAGACCTCTCAGATTGACAAGGTCGTACCGCTTGCGAGAATACTTGAACCCTTATTGACATGATGAAAGTAAGATGGAGTGATTCCTGTGATCCCACATTAATGGTTGGGACAAAATAGCCTTCTTAATGAGAGTGAGTGAAAATCCTTTCTAACTGAAAGTCTCTCATTTGGTATTCTTGAAAATCCATGTCATGAGTGAAAATTGTCATAAACGATGATTCTCCCTAGTGGAAGTTCGGTGGTGCAAATATGGTAAAACCATCATGCATAAATCTTAATTGAATGGATAAAAGCTTCAGTGGACTTTCGAGTGTGTTGAATTGCTTACTTCTTTGGCGAATGCATGTATTTTTGCTCTAATCATGTCTGACAGGTAATGTTCCCTTGAAGACCCAAGAGCTCCTGACATTTATGTTGCCTTTCAGAAACCTCGAGGTGAGAAACCTCCATGAATATTTGAAGCACATCCTCGATGTTCCACCAAGAGGTAAGTGACCTTCACGAATATCCTAGGTTTGTCCTAGGTATTCCCAAATTCTTGATATATGTCTCAAAACTCGTTGTTAAGCATTTCATTTTGGATATGAATGCTTTCCGATCTTTTTCGATATACCTTAGTCTGGATCTAGGTATTTCGAATCATCTTAATCCAATATTCATCTCACCTAACATTGAGTGTCTATTGGTTAAGTCCCAAAATTCTTGACATCTCAGTCTGGATCTGGATGTCTCAAAACTCTTCGTTAAATATTTCACTCTGGATGTGAATGTTTTTCGATCTTTTTCGTTATACCTTAGTCTGGATCTAGGTATTACGAATCTTCTTAATCCGATATTCATCTCACCTAACATTGAGTGTCTATTGGTTAAGTCCCAAAATTCTTGACATCTTAGTATAGATCTGGATGTCTAAAAACTCTTCGTTAAACATTTCACTCTGGATGTGAATGTTTTTCGATCTTTTTCGTTATACCTTAGTCTGGATCTAGGTATTTCGAAGTCTCTTAATCCAATATTCATCTCACCTAACATTGAGTGTCTATTGGTTAAGTTCCCAAAATTTTGACATCTCAGTCTGGATCTGGATGTCTCAAAACTCTTCGTTAAGCATTTCATTCTAGATATGAATGCTTTCCGATCTTTTTCGTTATACCTTAGTTTGGATCTAGGTATTTCGAATCATCTTAATCCAATATTCATCTCACCTAACATTGAGTGTCTATTGGTTAAGTTCACAAATTTTTGACATCTCAGTTTGGATCTGGATGTCTTGAAACTCTTCGTCAAGCATTTCACTCTGGATGTGAATGTTTTTCGATCTTTTTCGTTATACCTTAGTCTGGATCTAGGTATTTCGAATCCTCTTAATCCAATATTCATCTCACCTAACATTGAATGTCTATTGGTTAAGTTCCCAAAATTTTGACATCTCAGTCTGGATCTAGATGTCTCAAAACTGTTCATTAAGCATTTCATTCTGGATATGAGTGCTTTATGATCTTTCTCGTTATACCTTAGTCTAGATCTAGGTATTTCGAACCCTCTTAATCCAATATTCATCTCACCTAACATTGAGTGTCTATTGGTTAAGTTCCTAAAATTTTGACATCTCAGTCTGGATCTGGATGTCTCAAAACTGTTCATTAAGCATTTCATTCTGGATATGAGTGCTTTCTGATCTTTCTCGTTATACCTTAGTCTGGATCTAAGTATTTCGAACCCTCTTAGTCCAATATTCATCTCACCTAACATTGAGCGTCTATTGGTTAAGTCCCCAAATTTTTGACATCTCAGTCTGGATCTGGATGTCTCAAATCTCATCGAATCTTACTCGCTATACCTTAGTGTGAATCTAGGTATTTCGAGTCATCTGAATTCAACAAGGCATCTCACCTAACATTGAGTGTCTATTGGATAGATTCATGTGGACTCTTCAAGGAACCTGAAATGAAAACTGGACACTTGTCGAGCAGAGAAAATTCGTCCCGATGCTCTGACTGGTAAGTAATTACAGATATGCTCTCCTTTTCAATATCTCACATTTGCATTACCATTTTCATGACATCACATTCATACCAAAAAAAAAAAAAAAGAGAAAAGTCCCGCCAAAGTATCATCCATTGCATGTTCATGGTCAAAATTTAGGTATCATATCGTCTTTGAATGCAATCTCTGCGAGCTCACCTTCAAAGAGGGGCAGCTGTTGACACCTAAATTTTGACTAATCATTTAGTAATTAATTGCATAAAAATTTAGGGATTAATTTTTAACTCCTTTAAAAAAATAGTAAAATTGCATTTCATGTAGTCGCATTTGCATCGGTACTAAGAGAACAACAAGAAGCAGGGGCTCACGGTCGATTGCATGCACAAAAGGATGGTCTCTCTTTCGCTGGTCTGAATGCGCATAAGAGAGAAAGCAAAAAAAAAAAATGATGAGGAAAGAAGCTCTTGCACGTCCATTATCTATTCCTCATTAATGCATGCACAAATTCGGTGGACGTGCAGATTCTGGGGAAATCTTCAAAAAAGCAAAAGTAGCCCATAATATTATATAATATATCAGCTTTGGTGACGCAATGAACATTCGCTGAAGAAGAAACCTCCTCATTAATGCATTGCCATATACGCACGAAATGGGACAGGCGCCTGCTAGAAGATTTCCTTGCTGAAGAACGGGGGGGAAGGAGAGTGTCAGAGAGAGCTAAAAAATATTCATTGGGAAGGGGCTCCTCCTTCGGACAAGAAAAAATGAAGTCGGGGAGGATATTAAAAAAAGATGAACGGAGAGTGGTGGCCGAAAGAAAGGTGCGGAGAAGATAAAAAGGGGAAAAGTTCAGCTTAAATTCTGGAAAAGTTGCGGCTACATCTTGTCGCAATAATGTTGGCTATCTTCAAGAGGCAATGGGCGGCCTATAAATAAGACCACAAGAAGCCGCGTCGTGGAGGAGGGGAGGAGAACGAAAAATTGACTGAAGAGGTTTTGTGAAAGCTATTAAAAAAGAGAGAGCCCGTAGAGAGATACACGAGTGGAGAGAAAGGAAAAGATTAAAAAAAAGAAGAGATGCTCGTCGAGAGAACCAAGGAAAAATGAAGTGAGGGGGGAAGTGAAAGGAGAGAGGAGGAGATTAAAAGATAGAGGGTTTGTCAGAAAAAAAAAAAAAAAAAAACAAATCAGGTACAAGAGCTGAACGAAACAGAAAAAGTACTGCGAAAGAAGAGAGAGAAAAGAGAGAGAGAGAGAGAGGGAGAGTGGAGGTGAGAGGCGAGAGAAAAGGAAAAAAGAGAAGAAAGAACAGGTATTGTTCTTCTTCTTCGCGAGGCTCCTGCCCGCGCTCGCACCGCCGCGCCTCCACCTCCGCCGTGCGCCGCCCCGCCTGCTGTGCGCACCAACCCACACGACCCAACGCTACTCCTTTTCCGCCCGTTGCTGCTGCCTCGCCGCTCCACCGCTCCTCCGCCGTCACTGCTGCCAGGACCGAAGGCCGAGCCACCGCACGCCCGAGCGACTCTACCGCTACTTCTGCCCTGCCCGTAACCTGCAGCAGTTGAGCCCCCGTTCGTCTCCGAGCGCGCCACCGTCTCCACCGCCACCGCGCTTCGCAAGCAGCACTTCCGCAGCCGCGAGCACCAGCAGTTCGCCCACCACCGTGACTGCGGCCCGGCCCCGTCGCCTTCCGTGGGTCTGCTCCCCGTGTATCCGCTCGGTCGTGCAACAATCCGACCCCTGTTGTGCGACGCGGTCACCCCATGCGAACACCGCCCCGCCTTCGCCTTTGCTCCGCCACGCTCCCACCGGCGACCCAGCATCCAAAGCCCATGCCGACGCTGCCCGGAGCTGAAGACCAGCAACCCGACCACCTGCTGCTGACCGCCGCGCCTCCTCTGCTAGCCCAGCGACTCTACTCCGCTCGCGAAGCCCGCTGCGTGCGAGATCCGAGTCTCACCCGAGACTTCCGTCCGAGTGCCGCTCTTTGTTTCGCCCAACTCCGCTGCTACCAATGCCGCCGGTCCGCCCTCGCCGAGCTCCGACGACTACGCCCATTCCGACGGTGACCCCCTCGGAGACCCACGAGCAAGCCGTGCGTGGGAAAAGAAAAAAGAAGAAAACAAAAAAGAAAAAACAAAAGGGGAACATTAGGTAGTTTTTTTTTTTATTATTACTCTATCTTTATTTTTTACATAGTTTATAGTTTGTTTAGTTTATAGTTTGTTTTTATATAGTTTTTTTAGCGTGATTATTCATTAATGCATGATTGAAATTCCAATGTGAAATAACCCCTCAAATTAGGGATTAGGAGTTCGATTTTCGTGCTCGAAATCGACTCATGATCTCTTACAAAAATCGACAATCCATTCTCATGCCCAAGATTCGATTTGCGATTTAATTTAAAATTGATCAACCCGATCTCATGCGCGAGATATGGTTCGTCAATTTTGGGTATTAATCTTATCTTGATTGGATTAGATATCGGGTTATTTGAATTAGCTTTTGCTCTTACAAAAAAATTTCAAAAAATGCAAGTTAGATTAGGTCTAGGGTTGGCGTATTTATTTTTTTTTAAATAATAACAAAAATCCAAAAAAAGGCGTTCATTTGGGATATTAGTTTTCTTAGTTTTTTTCAGAATTGCACGTGTCAATCTAGAATTAGACTTTTACTTCAAATTTTTGTAACAAAAAAAATAAAAAAAAATTTAATTAATTTAGGATGCTAGATTTTTAGGTTCCATGTTTAATTGTGCGCAAATTTTTAAAATTTCGAATTTTGTATATATAAAAAAAACAACAAAAAAAAAATCATGCATATTAGAATAGAATTGCATGTCTCATTTTAAGTTTAGTTTCAATTTTTAGGATAGATTGCATTTTTAGGAATAGAAATATCATGTGCACGTCATGTAGAATTAGCTTCATTTAATTAAAAATTGCCTGTCATTATAATTAGATCATTTTGATTTGCATATTTGATTATTGCATGTTCATTAAGAAAACACAAAAAATATTTTACTCATGTCAAAGTTTAGAACACATTGTCATGCCATTTCATGTTAGATTAGATGCACTGCATGGTTCTCATTGAATAAGTGAAAACAAAATTGAGAAATTACATTGTTAAGTAGAAATCATATCAAGGATTGCGGATGTGAATTCTAATTTAACACTGCAGATGGTTTCGTTGCCATGAGGTAAGTCCTGCATTTTTCTTACTTGCTTTCTTGAGTGCTAAATTGGTGGATTGCGCACCCGCATGATCACCTCACATGTTAGGAAAGTGAATTAAAATCAATTCAAGCTGCCTGCAAAACATGTTTTTTTAAATTAAAAGAGAAAGGTACCGAAAGGGCGTTAGAGAAATATAGCGTAACCAAGTCCCCGAACTCACAATCTCTGGTTCGTAGGAGTGAAGTAATTCTCCCGTTACTTTACTTGGGTTTCTAATCGACCCACCAAAAATAGATTAGTGGCGACTCCATGATAAAAATCATTTGCATGTTAAGAACTTAAACCCTAAGTCGCGAATTGGTATGGGCTTGGGAGAGCCCGAGTTAAGTCTAGGCTTAACAATCCATTAGCCGAACCTTTAGGTGGTCCAACCCGCTTCGGGGAGGTCGCGACATATATATAATATCTTGCTTGCAAGCAATGATCTTGAAATACTACATGAGACAAAGTAGATATTATCAAAAAATTTTGATATAAAAGACCTTGATAAGACGTCTTTTGTCTTTGATATTAAGATCCATAAGGATCTTTCTCACCATATGTTGGGTTTTTTTTAAAGAGCATATGTTAATCATATTTTGGTAAGATTCAGTATATACATCACTGTAAAGTAGGAATTACTTCTGTCATTAAGGGTAATGAAATGAATCTATCACAATGTCTTCATTTAGATATTGAGAAAACCCAATTAAACAATGTACCTTATGTTAATATACCTAAAAGTATCATGTATGCTCAAATTTGCATTAGACTAAACTTTGTTTTTGCAATAGGACTTCTGGGTGAATATTAATTAAATCCAAAACACAATCACTGGGTTATTGCCAAGAATGTTTTGAGATACTTAAAGAGGACAAAAGGTTGTATACTAATTTACAGACATATGTTCATGTCTTGCAACTAGCAAGGTATTATAATGCAAACTTTGCTAGCTGCTAGGATGGCATAAAGTCGACAATGGAATACATCTTTATGTTAGCGGGAAGCAAAGTATCATGAAAAAGTAAGAAACAAAAACCTTTGTCATCCTTTACCATATAAGCGGAATTTGTAGCATACTTTTTGGTTGTTACTCGAGTTATTTAGCTCCGGAACCTCATCAGGGAGTTGACCGTATTTGACTTTGTGGTAGACTTTTATGGTTGTGTTGAGATAATAACTCAACAGTGTTATTTATTAACACCAACAGAGATCTTAAGAGGTCTAAACATATGATGGGTAAAGAAATAATACAGAATGGTAACGTTACAACAGAGCGCATTTTCACAAACTAAAGGACTTCAACCACAACATGTCATTAACATGGATTTAGGAGCATTATGAAATGTTGTTGTTTAGTGGAATTGTTTTGATTTTGCTCTAATAAAATTTACATCGGTGTTTATTATATTTGGTAACATTATATATATCAACTCTTTTGTATTCAATAAAGTGATTTCAAATACATTGTCATATATATATATATATATATGTTAAAAATCTCAAAGTATTGTGTAAAATTTGAGTAAAGGTTAAGGGCATCCGGCTACTAATCTTAAGGACATATCTTGTCATACATAAAGATTGGTTAATCATAAGGATAAGACATATATTAGTTTATTTGGACCATAAAGATATTCTCTAATAGCACAGGTTTTGTGATACTTAATAAGTGAATGATGACTGATAAAGGAGTAACACATAAAGTATTATTCTTTATGATAGGTGTTATCAATTTACCAAACTACCATCTTGAATCTATACCAGTAGCATTAAAAGCATTTTTGACCATAGAAGAATGTGTATACATGCAATTACTGCCATAATTCGGTATTTGAGACTTTATGGGATATGATTGACTATTAAAAATTATCTTTAAACCAAGGTGCATACATACAATACAATTTCAATTAATATAGCCCAAATGGGAAAATATAAGAATTTTTACTAATTTTGGTTATATTAATTGATATCGTAATTTACCCTTTTACAAGATTAGTCTAATAAGGTGAGATAAAAAAATTAATTAATCTAATATAAGGCCGATTAAAATAGGCTGAGTTAAGGCCGCCCTGTAATGAGAGGGCCTCACTGACAACTTCATAAATAGTGTTCAAATCTTTTCTCTAATCTTGATGTATAATTATCCTTACATAAGAAGCAATTATTAAACATTAAAGACGAATGGTAATCCCATTGAGCCAGTGATATAAAGGACAATAGAGGAGAAGTTCTTAAGTTTGGATCGTCGCTATTCCGCATCAAGAATAATGATCCACATCAGGTGCGCAAATCTTTTTACTTGATTACATATATGTTTTTTATTCTAGCTATGGAAATAGTGGAATGTGTTTTCACGTCTAATAGCTCTCTCTCTTCCCCTGCAGTTGCCCTGATTTACAAGCTAAAAGGCTTATGAGATGATCAAATTTATGTTTAGTAGAAATTCATAGGCATAAACAGCTAATATGAAAGTAAACAAAAGCTAAGTTATTGATGGAAAACGCAGCTCGCGTGCCTCACATGGTTGCTTGTGTCTGTTCAAACCTCGTCATCCCAAAGCTCTTCGACCGTCTCGTATACACCTAGGGTCTCGTGTACAAACACACGGCACAGCCCTCGGCCGCCCCATCACTTGCTCAACCTACGCCCAACGTCTCTCCTCTCCTTCGAGGACTAACCGCAACTCCCTCTCTCCCCTTATGGCCATAGGGGCTGGATTCACGCGGTGGTTGAATTCCTCGTGAATTGGAGGATGCCTGGCCTCAGGGGACCTTCAATCAGCGGGCAGCCCCCATCGTGGCGACGACAGATAGAGAAAGTTGACTGCAACACGTAGAGCTCACAAAGAAAAAAGATTAACGATACGATTATCAAATGAATCCAGAAGAAGTAACCAACACCGTCGTTAGTGGTAGTCATAGAGAGAGGGTGGTCACCTGAGTTTGGTGGGTGTTGTTCAAGCTTTTGTAGAGAGAGAGAGAGGAAGAGGAGCAAAAGTGAGAAGGGAAGATAGATAAAAGGCAAAAAGTAAACGGAACGATAAACATGGACCATCCATAACAGTTGGTCATATATATAAGTCACGAATACGCAAACAATCATGCCTTCCCAGCATCTCCAATCACAGTCCTGCCGATCAATGAGCTAAAAAGCTAATAAGATGTTTGAACTTATGTTCAGCAGAATTTATAGGCATAGCAGCTAATACGAAAGTAAATAGAAGCTAAGCTGGTTGACAAAAACCACGGCTCTCATGCTTCACATGCTTTGCTTCAAGTCTATTCAAACCTCGCCATCCCAAAGTTCTTGGACCGTCTTGTATGCGCTCAGAGTCTCATGCACAAAGCCAGTGCCCTTGATTAGTTTGTCCTGCACGACCCAAAAAAAAAAATCCATCGGTCCAAGGATTTCTAATTTCTTAGCTCTCCCTCCCTAGAAAGTTCTTTAAGTAGTACTTTCGTTTCGCTATGCTTCCGCTCGTGCTTGTTGGATTGCATAGCACACATGAAGAGAACGCTGGCTGGCGAGGTAACAGCAAACAGAAATTTACTTGCCTGAGGTACTTCGGAAAACTTGCAGAACAAGTCATCTGGTATGGACCAGTCGAAGACGTCAACGTTTTCCTTGATTCGTGCTTCGTTTGTGCTTTTGGGAAGCACACTGTGGCCCATTTGGAGTCCCCAACGAAGTGCCACCTGAGCCGGAGTCTTGCCCACTTTCTCTGCTATGGTAGTGATAACTGGATTCTTAAGGATATCACTCTTGATAGATCCTGTGCCCGGGGATCCCAAGGGCGAATAACCCTATAGGAAAGGAATACCATTTTAATTCAAATTACATAACTGACTAATAATAAATAAGAAGAAAAAGCATGTACAGAGACCCAAAGGGTTTAATTATTTGTTTTAACTAGCTGGTAAGGAGGCAGATACAATCGTGACATATAAATGAAGAAGATGAAAATGGACATGAGTAATATGGGACCAGATTGCTTCATCTCAATGTCAAGCATGTCATGTGACACCTATAAAATTGTTAAGAACTACTTTTGCCCAGAAACTCATAAAATAGCGAGTGTCAAAGGAAAAGGTTCTATCTAAAATTAGAAGGTCCAAGAAAAACATGCAGATTGACAAATATACTGCATGATAAAAGACGAAAAACATTTCTCTGTCTGGCACTTTAAATAACCAACGCACTGAAGTCCACATGCATCATTATCTAGATATCTTAACAAGTCACTTACTGCTAAATGTACGCCCCTGGATTTGCAAAACTCGTGCAGCTTCCCTTGCTGCCAATAAGGGTGGCATTCCACTTGGTTGACAGCAGGAGGAACTTCTGCGATGTCCAGCAAATCACCGAGCTTCTTGGAGGAAAAGTTGCTCACTCCAATGGCTCGAGCCTTGCCAGAACGGTATAGTGCCTCCATCGCTTTCCATGTACTGGGTATGTCCGGCTGGGTAAGGTTTTCAGGCTTGAAGCCGATTGAGCCCTTCCTCATGCTCACCGGCCAGTGGATCTTCAAACAGTAAACCAAATTTAAGTCAATATTTAATGTACAGCACACAGAAATGAACATAAAACGGGAAAAGCGTTCTGTGTCTTTAAATAAGCCAGAAAAGTTCATCGATGGATCTGCACCAGGTAAAGATCCAGATACTCGAGCTGCAAGTTCTCCAGGGTTCTGTCTAATGCCTTGGGAACATCTTCCGGTGCGTGATCAGTACACCTGCAGCAAATTGTTAAAAGAAATGAGACAAAAAAGGAGGACATGAGTGATTAGGTGATCCCAAGATGAATCATCCTGTTTTCTAGTCGCATGGTCCTAGGATTAACACTACTGGCTCAAAACTTGAAAAAAACATGTTTGAAGCATAGGGAAGAACCAAAACATACCATAGCTTGGATGTGATCCACAAATCCTCGCGCTTCACCACACCCTCGCTGAATAATTTCTGGAGAGCAGTACCAATCTGTTGAAAATTGGAAGATCAAATTAGCAAAAGCAGAGCATGGTTGACCATCCTGCTAAATGACCACATCTTGATTGTGCCCTAAGTGAAATGTACATTAGCAATAGAAAGGAAAAGGAATAATTGATATCCGACCATAAAACTGCAAAAAACTAATGTTGACATCTTCCTGATGGGAAGATCAATTTCCAGATCGACAGTGACTTTCTGAAACAGGGCAATATCAACCCACTGGTTAGAGATCGTTGTTCACCTGACTTCTTTTGACTATCCTCCAACTAAAACAAAACAGCATGAAATACCTTTGAGCACATCCTGTGAGCAACTATAGTAACTTTATTTTTTTTGGTGGGTTGGAATGACTAAAAGTAGAGATCCTTTTCGAAGTATAAGCCTCAGGTTCAACTGAGAGCTAGTTCGCAGTTTTCACAAAGCCTTAGCGTTTAAGAATGAGTAAAGTACATAGTTTACTGGAGACCATTTCAGATTAGAGATACTTGCCCTATCCCCTAAACACCAAAGTGAAAGGGAAAGGAAGAACTTAAGAACTTTAAAAAAATCATAATAATTTGCCTCTCTACTTGTCAACATTCATAAGTTAATAGCTTAATTATTCACTATTCAGCAATGAACAACCTACTAATCAACATTTTATAAGTTTTCTTTTAAATATTGAATATACTAAAGGCGCAAAACAGGACAAGGACATAGTGATTTCCAGGGCAACTTTCCAATGTAATACAATTTATACACGGCACAAAAAAGGCAAATGCAATGCAAAAGTGTGCACTCCATGTCTCATCGACACGAACTTGTATGCGACAGACATTTCAATGGCATCAGATATAGATATAACAACTCTTTCACCAATGATATTGTTCTTCAGCGCAGTAGCAGGAGGACAAGACGAGATTGTCTGAAGAATGACTTTACGGAAAAATTCACAAGCTGATCAACAACACAACCAGCTTTCGAGACGAGAAACTGACAACTAGGAACAAAATATTACCTCCTTCTCATTTTGATAAGCTTGAGCACAATCAATATGCCTGTACCCAACCTGCACACGCAGAGCACTCCAATTAAAATCCTCCTAAATCATGCCAAAACAGACATTTTTTGCAGCTCAACACAGCATCAAATAAATCGAACCCATTTCAGAAAAAAAAAAAATAACTGCAAAAACTAGCCATCAAATTGCGAAAACCACAGTCACCCATGACTCGTGACCAAAGCGTAAGCAACGATCGACACAAAGCGGGCTCCATTTCCTTGTCTCCAAGCAAAGAAGGTCCACAAAATGAAAGCAACTCAATCACTTTTACTATAGCGTTGCAATTCATATTTGAATCTCGAGATCTCGCGTCTCCGATTCCACATGCAGATCATTGCACCACAAAACATGAAAAAGCGAGGAAAAGATACAAACTTCAATCGACTCTTAACCGGTTCATGCACCCACTAAACTCACCCAGCAATTCCTGAAGAAAGATCAGGAAAATCAAATAAAATAAAATAAACAGGAGCAAAAGAACATGAAAAGAGAAAAAAAAAAAAAAAAAAGGACCTTGATGGCGGTGGTGACGGCGTCGGCCACGACGCCGGGATCGGCCTGCCAAGTGCCCAGCCCGACGGAGGGGATCTTGGCCCCCGTGTTGAGCTGGAAGAAACGAATCGCCTTCGCCATTTCTCTCTCGAAAACGCGAGCTCGATCTTACTCTAGTCCCGCTCCGGGCTCGTGGGGAGCAGGCAAAAGAGTGCGAATGATCACAAGAGACACTCAAGAGTCGAGTCGCATCGAATAATTTATAGCGACGGGCCAACCGTAAAAGGCAAAATCCAAGAAGGATACGACACTGCACGGACGGAAAGCCCCGAATCTTTTTTTGACCAATCGGTCGTCGCCGTAATCTTTGATTGAGAGGGTGTCGTGGAAATCAAAAGGCGACGACTGCATGGCGCATGGACACACGTCACGCTGAAGCTAAGGCAACCCCGGGCCACGCCTATTTTGGCATCTCTAGAGAGAGGTCGGTTTGCCAGGACCATTTCCTTTTTCAGGGAATCACCTTTTCCTTTAGGGGCCCCCACGTGTTATTCAGGGGGCTCACATGTATCGAACTGGCGTGCATCCGAATCACTGAAAATCTTTTTCGTGTCCATGACGTCAGATGGGGAGGAAACACCCCAACCGACATTTTCATGCCTGGTTCGGTTAATGATAACGAGGTGATAGTGATGAAGTTAAGACTAAAAATTGATTTGATAAGTGATGTGAAACAAACGAATTATATTTGACATTCAAGAGTGATTTGCCAAATCAACTAATGTATCGCTTCAGTGATTAAGTTTTAAAATGCTTAGCTTTTGTCATAGAATAACAAGAATTAGCATAAATAATAAGTTATTGAAAAGGTAATTAATCTTCGAGTAGCAAGGTGTTTTGGTAACTTCTGGAATAAATTTTAATTTATTTATGATTTAATATTATTACCTTAAATCATTAATATAGACAAAATCTTTAGTCGAAAAAAAAAAAAAAAAAAAGCACCTGCCTTATGAAGTTTCCTTCTTATAAAAGTTTTCCAAATCTAGATATTAATAAAGGTCCAATTTAAGATTACCGTTTAAATTGATTAGTTCCCCTTTACTTCCTCACATTCACACCTCTTTCTATGCTAATAAAAATTTAGTAGGAGAGCACTTCTAATTTTATGTTGGGTTGGGTTACCTTTTCCCTACTTTCCAAGTGTCTATAGGCTTTTAAGTGTATTTTTTCGAGAAATTATTAGGCGAATATGGTATATGTATTAAAATGCATAAAGATCATGGAATATCACATGTCTCACTTGCGATATGGCACGTTTCACTAGGACTGACAGTACATATACATGTATGTGTATATAATTGCAACTCTAGTCTATTTAAGCATCCAGTTTATTTAATCCCATCCATGTACTTGCTTTTTTTTTTTTTTTTTTTTTTTTTGCTAATATAGTCCGTGAACTATGTGCTTTTTTTCCAAATTGGTCCTTCGATTAAAAAAATGAAAATGTTGATGTGGTTGTGAGTCATCTAATGATTATGACTTGACATCCTATATGGCTTTTAAATTTTTTTCTAAATAATAATAAACAAAAGAAGCATGTTTAAAAATATAGAAAATAAAAAAAATTCACATTAAAAAAAGAGAGAGACATTTAACCCTTGCAAGGATCGGCAAAGGGCAGACTGCCATTGTTTGGCAAGGGGGAACCTTGTTGATGGCAACCAGGTCACACAACCCCAACGATAACTTGATAGGGGTTTCAAGTGTAGGAAAAAGCTTGATAAGAATAAATAAATTTGTCTGAGGCGTGCAAGCATAAGTATTATCCTTAAGGATAATTCCGCCCCTCGGAGTGCAAAACTCGGTGCTTTAAGCTTCTGACAACTATCCTCTCAAGATATAACAAACCTTCTTTTATATTCCGCACTGAATATTTGAAGGAACAGAAACAACGTTGTATATAACCCAACAAGGAAAAATAAATGAAAGATTTTTAAAGAAATAATATTCTCTATTTCATTTGGTATATATATTTTTAAGATTGTCTTATGAGATTTTATATTCATACAAAATAGAGTCGTTAAAAAAGCCATTATAAAATAATAAATGATTTATTTGAGAAATAAATTAAACATTACAAAAAGATTGAAAAGCCGTTATATGGCCGTTAAGAAATCGTTATGCGACCATTAAAAATAATGATTGTCTTCAATACGGTCATAACTTTTATCGAAGCTATTATTGTTAAATTTTTCAAAATATTATTGAAATATCCAACAATCCCTCACATATTTCAAAAAATTTTGAAAATAAAAAATTAATATGATGCTAGGTTATTAGAGTGTAATGCATCGGAACTAGTGCTTGTTAGGCTATGAACTAGCTCTAGAAAAAATGAAATATAATTCACGAAATTATTTGTGAAGTTTGAAACTTCTACGAACCAAAAATTTCTTTTGTGAATTATAATTTTCATCAATTACATTGCACTCTAACAACCTTTGTTGTTCAACGCGATTTTGCACTAATAGGCCATACGTGTGCTTGGTTTATTCATAAGTGCTTTAGAGATTTTCACCAAAAATTCTCATAGGAACGACCCAACTCCACACTTATATAGTTAATTTTATCAAGTATATTCTGCAGCTTAATACACCATCAATAATGGCTATGGAATTTTATTAAGAGTTTAGCTCAACTTATTTTTTCCTTGTAGTTTTGCACCATTCTCATCTTAGGATAGACAATAATTTTTAGTAGTACATCACCAGAACAACAAATGACTTGTTATTACCCATATGAACCTAATTCATCGGATCGCCAATCACATAGGTTATGTTACCATCATTGTTGCTTTTCCTCAATTGGCTTAAGTTCCATTCCCCTCGATGTCCATGAATGGACCTAGACTTAGAACCAGGGAAAGAGAGTTAAATTTCCTGCAGGTATGCATCCCACATTGGGCGAACAACTCTCGTTCAAGCCCTTCAGGGACAGCCTTTTAGCAGAAAACTACTCAGCCCTTTAGTTCAGAGCCTAGAGACACCCAAAAAATTACCAGGATGGAAACGTTTCTAACCTACCCAAGTTGCATTTCTCGAAGGATCATACCAGGCTAGAGAAGAAGAGGGATTTAAAAAGCCATGGAGAGGAATTTTCACAAAGCACACACTTTACTTCAAGAGACTCTGCCCAAAACAATACACCCTCCTCGCCTTATATAGGCAATAAGAGGTTCCAAGGATAAACACAGGAACCAACACACGGGTCCGGAAACAAACAGAGGCACCCGAAACTTTCGGGAGGAAATTATTCGCACACTATGAATAGTAATTGTACTGTGAACAGTACCTTCCCTAGCCTAGTGCTACAGTAAAAGTGAACAGTGACTCTGCTACAGTGAAAATGTACGGACTCAACGGTCTCGTCCATCACGAACATTGTAGCTGCATACTGAGTCTGAGTCATCTGAGCTGTCTTCTAGGAGATGAGCCTCGTATTTCGCTTTGAAGTGCTTCAAGATCTTCGGGTGAGAGGATTTGATTCAGCCTTCTTGACGAGGATGCCTGTACATGAGCCCAGTGGGATGCTTCTTCTTCTGCCCAGTTTGTATTTTCATCATCAGTGGGGGCTGGAATACTTGGCTGAGGCCAATTTGAGGTCTGTGCATAATACGATGTGTCCATGTTGGAATAAGGACGAAGATCCTGTTCGTAGGGATCTGGGACAAAGGACCTCCAAAACGTGCATAGCGGTCTTGAGTGGGTGGACAATGTCATCTTCGCTTGTCATTTCATGCTCCTGGGACGATGTAGCTTGTCTATCCGATTGAGTGCTTCCTTGGCCTCTGGTGCTAGGTCATAATGATCCCACGTAGTAGGTGCATTATTCCAAATGTCTTCAGGAATGGTTTTGTTTTCTTGGCATAGGATTCTCTAGAGTCCTCGATACTCGTTTTCACAGAATCTGACAGATCTTGGATAAGATTTGTGAATCCGAGCTTCTCGGCTGTTCAAGTGAGGTTTATAGGATGTGGTTCCTATTTCGAGTGGTTTATCAAGAATAGTACCATTATTTCTGCAAAAAGTCCATGGGCGTCGGAAAAACAGGACGGTGTGAACTTCAGGGTCTAGTGTCATGGTTCTTAATTCTCTTTCTAAATCTTGTTTCCAACATGTAGGATGATGGAACCAATTTAGAAAGTCTAAAAGATTCTTATCACATTCATTTTCGACATTTCTTCCGAGCATGAATATTCTTGTGAGATTTGCAATGAATCTTCTGGTGGGGATTTCAATGGCTATTAAGTACTTATTGGTTAAGTACCATAACGGCGTTTTGAGCGATCGGGAAAATCATCTTCTTTCAGATAAGAGGATGAATGAAAGGATAATTCAAATTTAGCCCGAAAGGATAAAGAATCGAACCTCCATTGAATCTGAATAGGTGTGTGACTTTGCCACATGAGATTCTCCGGGTTCTCGATGAAGATTTGTCATTTTGGATTTGCTGAATATCTCTGAGGAAATTTCCAGCTTGGCAAATCTTTGATCTTCTCAATCTTGTACTTGACACCATGATTGAGCATATGAAACGCGGGTCTTTTGATGTACATGTTGATTTCAGCTAATGCCTTGGGTCTTGACAAAAAGTCGGCAAGTACATTCTTTTTTTCCAGGAATGTGTTTGGTTTCAAAAGAGTATTTTGAAAACCATTCAGCCCATCGAAGCGAGTTGAGGGTTTGGAATCGCACATTTTTAAACTTGGTCATCGAGGAAAAGATGCCATGTCTAATTCTACTAGAAAATGATGGCCAATGAGATGAAACTCAAATTTTTTGATCCCATTTTTCTTGCTAGGATTTCTTTGAAAATGGAATGGTAATGCATTTCCTGGAAAAACTTTCCACTTTTATGAACACAAAGGAGTCTCTTACCATCAATTTCTTGAACAGGATGGCTGCCCGTATTCATCAACGGCATCGGTTTGAAGAATTCTTTTACTGTTGATGGTATTTGCGGTGGTGGGAGATTCGCATAATCTCCTTAAGCTCGGAACTGCTTTGGTTTGAGTTTTTCCCCAAGGTGGGGAGTTCTTTTTTAGCATGGATTGCAAAGGAATGAGGAGCTTTGCAATGTTGGGGACAAAATCTCTGAGATAATTGATTATCCCTAGAAATTGCTGAACTTGTTTTGTCGTGAAGTTACCTTCAGGAAACTTCAATAATTCTTGAGCAATATGTGGCCCTGGATAGTATGTACCTTTATTGAGGTGCATTCCAAGAAATTCAATTTAATCTCAGGTAATATTCATTTTCCTGCGAAAGCATAATGCCATCTGCTTCACAATTTTCGCAAATTTCTCAAGGAGATGGCGGTGGGCATTCGTTCATCGAGGGCTGTAGAGCAGAATATCGTCGATGTATATTGCCGCACTTGCCAAAATTGGCTGGAAAATACGACACATGGCTTTTTGGAAAAGGGATGGTGCTACCTTTAAACCGAAAGGGAGAACTTTCCACTGGAAGTGCTAGTTCGGAATACAGAATCCTGTCTTGGATCTGTCTTCAAGATGAATACCCAATTGCCAAAATCCCGCTTTGAGGTCGAATTTGGAATAAATGTGGGCTTTGGTTAAACCAGCAAAGAGAGAATCTCTAGATGGTAAAGGGAATTTGTCATCTTGGAGAAAGAGGTTAAGAGGCTGGTAATTAATTACCAATCTCATTTTTCCTC
Organism: Eucalyptus leucophloia subsp. euroa; assembly: GCA_017140325.1. Classification (NCBI taxonomy): domain Eukaryota; kingdom Viridiplantae; phylum Streptophyta; class Magnoliopsida; order Myrtales; family Myrtaceae; genus Eucalyptus; species Eucalyptus leucophloia. Next base: position 27,201,430 of record CM029471.1, read on the forward strand.
TATTTTGTTCAAGCACGTTTATTGACATAAAAAGCTTCACAAGCCCATTGAGAATCCGAAATTTCAATAAGGCATTGCTGTAATAATTCGAACATTCCCTTTGAGCTAGAGCCAAGTGTTTGGGTTCATTCCCATATGACTTGCCTTGGTCGGATTTATATCTTCGTTCTTTTTGAAGGGAAGGCGGACAAAGAATTCAGGGTTTTCCCATAAAGGATGAGAGCATTTACGGGCAAATTCGAATGGGATTACGAACAAGATTCAAGCAACTTTTGCATGATTGGATCCAATAAACTCATCTCAATGGAAAAGAGCCTCTGGATATTGACAAATTCAGAGAATTGATCTTTAAATCTAAGACCTTTTTCAGGAATGATTCGAAGTTGAGAGATCTGAGTCATGATATCCCACCCAATTATCAAATCTTTATTGGGAATGCTTGATCCAAAAATCTTTGTGGTTAAGGAACACTAAAGAAAAACTGGACGATGATTTGGTGTGGTTACGACATTCGTGGAGAAAGTATCTCTGGCGGGGTGAAGTATCGGATGTAAGGGGTCCAGAACTCTTCGGGTAGAACTTTTGTATCTAGAATGGAACAACTTGCTCCTGTGTCAATAAGAGCAATAACATTGATAGGCTTGGCAAACTTCGAAGTGAGGATTTTAACAGGAAAATGAGGACAGTGAGTTTGACTTGAGAATATGTCAGGATTTAGCTCTGAAAGATGTGGAAGATATGTGAAAGATGTCCTCAGATTCTGAGTCAGACTCAGTTTCACTGGAAGTTTGGTAAAAAGGAATGACACAAAGAGTTTGTTCAGTTGGTTCATCATCAACGAGAGAATAAGGATTCAATATCATCATTATCAAGTGAAAAACCTGTTTCATTCTCTATTAGATGATTCGACCTTTTTTCGCTGCGGACAATTTTTGGCAAAGTGTCCTTTCTTGTTGCAAATGTAGCAACGGCTTGATTTCTTATGGCACCGTGCGATCCTTCCTTTTGCGTAGGTATCGCCATTTCTTCTTTCTCCGGAAATGCTTGGAGCCATGTCTAGATTTCTTCATGGAATACTTCTTATAGTGCTTTTTCTTCCGGGAATACTGGCCACAAGTACCATCACAATCTTGTTTGGAGCATTTGATCTTTAACTTTTGGTGAGAACAAGCTGATTCAAGACGCTTGTCATACGTGATGTATGTTCGGACCATTTGCGCTTTAAGCATAAGTCTTCAAGACATAGATGGACTTCTTGCTGAATTTCTCCCAAGGGAACGTCTTGTATCCTTCTTTGTTTTCCAAAGAAAGATCTTTCAACCATCTGTGATAGCTCTTTGGGAATAGAAGTGAGGAAAACATGTTTTAAATTTGGATCTGCGCCAATTTGATAAAAGAGCTGAAGTATGAGTCGATAATGCTTGTCAAGATGCTTCTTCTGAAGGGAGCAACACCTTCTTTCAAAGAATTCTCTTCTTTTTAGTTCTTTGAGATCTCCAGGGGTTCCCGCAAAAACATGATATAAGTAGGTAAGGGCATGGCTGAAATTGGAAGATAACGAAATGTAAGTGGTCCTATTAATCGTGAGTGATTGCCACGAGAATTTAAGGCTCCTGTGAACCTTGTAACAAAGTTGTAAAGGACATCATTCATATCATGGTTGGTAATGGATTGTGTACTCAACCAAGTATGAAATTCTTCAAGTCTTTCTGGCCATTTCGGATAAGGAATATCGTCAATGGAGAAGAATTGTTTTGATGCCATAGACACATGTCTGGTAGAGTTGTTTCTGGTGAGATCACTTGTCTATCCAAATTCGGATCAGCATAGTGCGATTCTACCTCCATTTCATATTCATAGTGCGGAGGAGTGTTAGCCATGAATATTTGTGAAGTTGGTGGAACAATAGGGGAGAATCAACTGTGTGATGCGAAAAGGATGAGAAAGAGGAAAGGGATCTTGAGTCGATGTAGTAGAGGAGATTTGTTCACAGGTAAAATCTGCTTTTCTAGAATAACGGGATCGGGCTCAGGCTGTTGGGTACTAGGATCCTGAGTACCCAAATCCTTCAAAAAGGATTCTAATGGATTTGATAACATCATCTGGTCTGGCCTCTCTCTTATAACAATTGAACTTGATTTTGTTGCTTCTGTAGGTGAATTTTTTGCCTTCCCTTTTTCCTTTTGCAGGGCTTAGAGACGATTTCGCATTTCTGCCATATCTGGTTCTCTTTTGGAGGTATCTTCGGAATATTGGCAAAAATAGATGTTTGTGGTCGGGGTAAATACCCGGTTCGAACGATCGGAGCTAATGGATCGAAAGGTCTAAACCTTCCTTCTTCAAGAAGTTGGATTTGCTTTTTGAGCTTTTCTATTTACGGCTTTGGACTTTCAAGGTAGTGGTACCCAAGATGTTGTCTGATTCCAAGGCATGAAGCCTTTTACGGAACTCGAAAGTATCTTCTTGGTACTCTCATCATACCTTTGGAGGTCTTGTTGCACATTTCCTATCTTGGAATCAATGGCCTTGAAGGCATTGTTTTGTGCCAACAGAGTTTTGGATTGCTAGTTTAGAACGGCTTCAGCAGCAAGGGTTTTCTTCTGTCTTCCATGTTCGTCCACATCAGTGGGAGTAGAAATTTTGGGAACATGGCGATATCTGCCATGTGGGTCAATAAACTCTTCCGTAGCAGGAAACGAGAGTTTAGAACTTTCCTTAACAAGGGGAGGAAAGTCAGTATCTTGGAACATGGCAATAGAAGAAGTGGGTGGTGTTTCTGCTGGGACTTCAAGCGGGTAAGAATGTTTCTTAGCCCATTTGAGAATTGGCTTGTAAAATGGAGAAAGAGCTTGCTTTTTCTAGGGAGGAAAAGGTGGAGGTGATTTTGGTAGATCTGGTAGGGTTTGGGACTTAGTACTGAACTCTGGTGGTGGAGGTGGTGCATAAGAGACCATAAACTGGTATTTGTCACACTCACCTAGAGTATCAATGGAGGGGTCCCCGTTTAAGTACCTTTGGTACACCTTATCCTTTGGCTTTTTCCGTCGAGGTGAAGATCTTGCATAAGGATCTACCTCGTCTGGAGAGTTTAGACAGTAGGAACATTAGCAAAAAGGATCCCAAAAATAATAGCCATACTTGTCTTTATAGTAATGGACAGGATGTCCATCACCATTGAAGTGTCGAACATGCCTTTGAGGATCTGGTTCAAAAATGGATTCTGGAACACATGGTTCAATCATGAAGAGGGTTTGGAAGATAGAAGGACTTTCTTCCTTTTCTTTGCCAAATTTGATGGAAACAGTTCCATCTTTTTTTCTTACAAACTCGAGTCCGTGGTGGAAAGGCTTATTATGCTAGTGTAGCTTTTCATAATTGGTGATCCAGGTCTGGAAGGAGTTTGGCCAACGTATCCTTCGGGATCTGTGCGGGAACATGGATGCGGGACTTTGATCATTCTGCATGGAGATGAACAACGCATCTTCATTACCATTGTTGAAGTTGAGATCGAGGGCATGATTCTGCACTCGGTAAACCATCTAGTAATGTAAAGTAGCGGCTACAAACTCAGCAGTCTGAGGGGCTCCAGTGAGTTGGACTTGAACTTTTAGAAAAGAAAGTAGCTGTGGATCTGATAGAGCGATGTTGAAGTTTGGATATAAAGTCACAAAGGCTGTTAGGCATTCGAGTGGTCGAACAGTGCCAATGCAAGCATGCTGGTATTGTAAAAATCTGGTATCCAACAAAGCAATTCTTGCCACAACTGGCAAACCTTTTCGACCATGAAAGGTGAGGGCAAGACGAACAGCTCCATAATGAACATAAGAATATCCCTGTTGAACCCATTGCTTGGGAAATTCTGGAGGGATCTGAAGAGTAACAAAGTACTCCTTTTCAGTAGCAGGAATAGGATGTTGGTCGAATTTGGAAGACTGGACGTACTCCTTTACTTACTCTGGGGTCTGGTAAATAAGTTGGCGAATAGAGCGGATAGGTGAGAATGATGAGGTAGGCTTAGCAAAAGCTGAATAGGGATTCATAAGAGGAAGCTGGGTTTCAGAGATCTTGGTTTCATCACTAAGAGAGACTTCATAAAGATAGTCTATCTTAGAAGCATTGGAAACACGAAATTCTGACAAGGCTGAAGATGAAGAAGAAGGAGGAGGAGAAGGAGCAAGAGAAATAGGTGCTTCGAGAATTTCTGGATCTGTCATGGTGTAGAGAGATCTTCTCAGCACTGATTCACCTATCAAGCGCATGGAATGGATAATATCAAAAACGAAATCATGGCTCTGATACCATGAATGGACCTAGACTTAGAAAGCCATGGAGAGGAATTTTCACAAAGCACACACTTTACTTTAAGGGACTCTGCCCAAAACAATACACCTTTTCTTCCCACAGGTTTAGTCAAAGGATCGGCCAAATTCACTCTTGACTTTAAAAATTATTTTTTAATCAATAAAATGGAGCCAGGCTGGGCTAGGGCTAGCCTTAGCCAGGCCCCTCCTTCCTTTCCCTTTTATTTTTCTCCGTTTAAGCCGACCCAGCCCACTTCTTCTTTTTCTTTATTCCTGGCCCAGCCCTCTCCTCTTCTCCTATCCTTCTCTCTACTTTGACCGTAGCCTCGACGACAAACAGGGAAGCAAGGACAGAGGACATGCTCCTAAATAGTGGCAAAGGAACTAAGGCAAGTGTCAAATCGAAGTTAGTGGTCGGGGCAGACCAACAACAATAGCTAGTGTCGCAAGAGGCCATGCCCGCCCGAACGGCTTAAAAGGTGAGGGGAGGGCTCGCTTGGAGAGCTTGGAGAGACATAGAGGGAGGCTTGGGTTCTAGAGAGCAAAATCTGGGAGAAAAACTTGAGAGAAAGCTAGCTGGAAAAGTGAGCCAAAGAGAGAGCGATCTGGAGAGAGAGGGTTCTAGAGGAAGTGAGCGACCTTGATGGTGAGGGTGAGCTCGAAAAAAGGGACTAGTCTTCTTCTTCCTTAAGGCTGGACAGAATAGGACGAAGAGACCAAGAGGGCTTGAAACCAAGAGGGAAAGAGTCTAGGCAAGGGAGAGAGCTTTAGCCAACGCTTTAGCTGCACCCGAGCCCCGTGGATAACCTCTTCCAATTGACGCCATCACGTCGGACTTGGCAAGTCTCTTTGTGCGTGCTCTGCTTCGAGCATGCCGGGGCCGAAGTTCGCGGCTGTGCGGTTCATGCAAACTCTGGCCTCGCCGGTCCCCCATTAACATCTCCATGTGAACACCGATGTTTATTATATTTGGTAATATTGTGATATATATCAACTCTTTTGTATTCAATAAAGTGATTTTAAATGCATTTTTATATATATATATATCTGTTGAAAATTTCAAGGTATTTTGTAAAATTTGAGTAAAGGTTAAGGGCATCTGGCTACTAGCCTTAAGGACATGTCTTGTTATACATAAAGATTAGTTAATTATAAGGATAAGATATATATTGGTTCATTTGGACTATAAAGATATTCTCTAATAGCACAGGTTTTGTGATACTTAAAGTAAGAGAATGATAACTGATAAATAAGTAACACATAACGTATTACTCTTTATGATATGTGTTATTCATTTATCAAATTACCATATTAAATCCATATCAATAATGTTAAAAGCATTTGTGACCATAATAGGCTCTATATGTATACATGTAATTACCGCCATAATTCGGTATTTGAGACTTTATGGGATATGATTGATTATTAAGAATTATCTCTAAACTAGGGTGCGTACATACAATACCATTTCAATTAATATAGCCTAAATGGGAAAATGTAAGAGTTTTTACTAATGTGGGTTATATTAATTGATATTGTAATTTATCTTTTTACGAGATTGGTCTAATAATGTGAGATAAAAATATTATTAATTAATCTAATATGGGGCTGCCTAAAGTAGGCTAAGTTAAGAAGGCCTCATTGAAAATTTTATAAATAGTGTTCAAATCTTTTCTTTAATATTAACATATAATTATCCTCACATAAGAAGCGATTACTAAACATTAAAGATGAATGGTAATCTCATTGAGCCAGTGATATAGAGGACAATAAAGGAGAAGTTCTTGAGTTTGGATCGTCGCTATTCTGCATCAAGAATGATGATCCAAATCAAGTGCGCAAATCCCTTTACTTGATTACATATATGTTTTTTATTCTAACCATGGAGATATTGGAGTGAAAACCAAATCTCTTTATTTGATTACATATATGTTTTTTATTTTGACTATGGAGATATTGGAATGTGTTTTCACGTCTAATGACTCCGTCTCTCTTCCCTCGCAGTTGCCCTGATTTACGAGCTAAAAGGCTTATGAGATGATCAAATTTATGTTCACTAGAAATTTATAGGCATAAACAGCTAATATGAAAGTGAACAAAAGCTAAGTTATAGATGGAAAACGCAACTCACGTGCCTCACATGGTTGCTTGTGTCTACTCAAACCTCGTCATCCCAAAGCTCTTCGACCGTCTCGTATACACCTAGGGTCTCGTGTACAAACGCACAGCACAGCCCTCCGCCGCCCATCACTTGCTCAACCTATGCCCAACGTTTCTCCTCTGGTTCGAGGACTAACCACCACTCCCTCTCTCCCCTTATGGCCATAGGGGCTGGATTCACGCGGTGGTTGAATTCCTCGTGAATTGGAGGATGCCTGGCCTCAGGGAACCTTCAATCGGCGGGCAGCCCCCATCGTGGCGACGACAGATAGAGAAAGTTGACTGCAACACGTAGAGCTCACAAAGAAAAAAGATTAACGATGGGATTATTAAATGAATCCAGAAAAAGTAACCAACACCGTTGTTAGTGGTAGTCGTACGTCATGCATCTTGACAGTGCGACAGGCGGCAACCCGAATAGAGAGAGGGTGGTCACCTGAGTTTGGTGGGTGTTGTTCAAGCTTTTGTCGAGAGAGAGAGAGAGGAAGAGGAGCAAAAGTGAGAAGGGAAGATAGATAAAGGCAAAAAGTAAACGGAACAATGAACATGGACCACCCACAACAGTAGGTCATATAAATAAGTCACGAATACGCAAACAATCATGCCTTTCCAGCATCTCCAATCACAGTTCTGCCGATCAATGAGCTAAAAAGCAAATAAGATGTTTGAACTTATGTTCACCAGAATTTATAGGCATAGCAGCTAATACAAAGTAAATAGAAGCTAAGCTGGTTGACAAAAACTACGGCACTCATGCTTCACATGCTTGCTTCAAGTCTATTCAAACCTCGCCATCCCAAAGTTCTTGGACCGTCTTGTATGCGCTCAGAGTCTCATGCACAAAGCCAGTGCCCTTGATTAGTTTGTCCTGCACGACCCAAAAAAAAAAAAAAATCCATCAGTCCAAGGATTTGTAATTTCTTAGCTCTCTCTCCCTAGAAAGTTCTTTAAGTAGTACTTTAGTTTCGCTATGCTTCCGCTCGTGCTTGTTGGATTGCATAGCACACATGATAAGAACGCTGGCTGGCGAGGAAACAGCAAACAGAAATTTACTTGCCTGAGGTACTTTGGAAAACTTGCAGAACAAGTCATCCGGTATGGACCAGTCGAAGACGTCAAAGTTTTCCTTGATTCGTGCTTCGTTTGTGCTTTTAGGAAGCACACTGTGGCCCATTTGGAGTCCCCAACGAAGTGCCACCTGAGCCGGCGTCTTGCCCAGTTTCTCTGCTATGGTAGTGATAACTGGATTCTTAAGGAGATCACTCTTGATAGATCCTGTGCCCGGGGATCCCAAGGGCGAATAACCCTAGAGGAAAGGAATACCATTTTGATTCAAATTACATAACTGACTAGTAGTAAATAAGAAGTAAAAGCATGTGCAGAGACCCAAAGGGTTTAATTATTTGTTTTAACTAGCTGGTAAGGAGGCAGATACAATCGTGACATATAAATGAAGAAGATGAAAATGGTCATTTGTAATATGGGAGCAGATTGCTTCATCTCATTGTCAAGCATGTCATGTGACACCTATAAAATTGTTAAGAACTACTTTTGCCCAGAAACTCATAAAATAGCGAGTGTCAAAGGAAAAGGTTCTATCTAAAATTAGAAGGTCCAAGAAAAACATGCAGATTGACAAATATACTGCATGATAAATGAGGAAAAACATTTCTCTGTCTGGCACTTTAAATAACCAACGCACTGAAGTCCACATGCATCGTTATCTAGATATCTTAACAAGTCACTTACTGATAAATGTACACCCCTGGATTTGCAAAACTCCCGCAGCTTCCCTTGCTGCCAATAAGGGTGGCATTCCACTTGGTTGACAGCAGGAGGAACTTCTGCGATGTCCAGCAAATCACCGAGCTTCTTGGAGGAGAAGTTGCTCACTCCAATGGCTCGAGCCTTGCCAGAACGGTATAGTGCCTCCATCGCTTTCCACGTACTGGGTATGTCCGGCTGGGTAAGGTTTTCAGGCTTGAAGCCGACTGAGCCCTTCCTCATACTCACCGGCCAGTGGATCTTCAAACAGTAAACCAAATTTAAGTCAATATTTAATGTACATCCCAATGGCACACAGAAATGAACATAAAACAGGAAAAGCGTTCTGTGTCTTTAAATAAGCCAGAAAAGTTCATCGATGGATCTGCACCAGGTAAAGATCCAGATACTCGAGCTGCAAGTTCTCCAGGGTTCTGTCTAATGCCTTGGGAACATCTTCCGGTGCGTGATCAGTACACCTGCAGCAAATTGTTTAAGAAATGAGACAAAAAAGGAGGACATGAGTGATTAGGTGATCCCAAGATGAATCATCCTGTTTTCTAGTCACATGGTCCTAGGATTAACGCTACTGGCTCAAAACTTGAAAAAAACATGTTTGAAGCATAGGGAAGAACCAAAACATACGCTAGCTTGGACGTGATCCACAAATCCTCGCGCTTCACCACACCCTCGCTGAATAATTTCTGGAGAGCAGTACCAATCTGTTGAAAATTGGAAGACCGAATTAGCAAAAGCAGAGCATGGCTGACCATCCTGCCAAATGACCACATCTTGACTGTGCCCTAAGTGAAATGTACGTTAGCAATAGAAAGGAAAAGGAATAATTGATATCCGACCATAAAACTACAAGAAACTAAATGTTGACATCTTCCTGATGGGAAAATCAATTTCCAGATCAACTGACAGTGACTTTCTGAAACAGGGCAATATCAACCCACTGGTTAGAGATCGTTGTTCTCCTGACTTCTTTTGACTATCCTCCAACTAAAACTAAACAGCATGAAATACCTTTGAGCACATCCTGTGAGCAACTATAGTACCTTTTTTCTATTTTTTGTGGGTTGGAATGTTTAAAAGTAGATATCCTTTTCGAAGTATCAGCCTCAGGTTCAAGTGCGCTAGATCACAGTTTTCACAAAGCTTTAGCGTTTAAGAATGAGTAAAGTACATAGTTTACTGGAGACCATTTCAGATTAGAGATATAGTTTACTGGAGACCATTTCAGATTAGAGATACTTGCCCTATCCCCTAAACACCAAAGTGAAAGGGAAAGAAAGAAGTTGAGAACTTTAAAAAATCATAATAATTTGCCTCTCTACTTGCCAATATTCATAAGTTGATAGCTTAATTATTCACTTTTCAGCGATGAACGACCTACTAATCAACAATCTTTTATTTTTCTTTTAAATATTGAATATACTAAAGGCACAAAACAGGACAAGGACATAGTGATTTCCAGGGCAATTTTCCAATGTCATACAATTCATGCACGGTACAAAGGCAAATGCAATGCAAAAGTGTCCACTCCATGTCTCATCCACACGAACTCGTATGCGACAGACATTTCAATGGCATCAGATATAACAACTCTTTCACCAATGATCTTGTTCTTCAGCGCAGTAGCAGGAGGACAAGACGAGATTGTCTGAAGAACGACTTTACGGAAAAATTCACAAGCTGATCAACAACACAACCAGCTTTTGAGACAAGAGAAATTGACAACTAGGAAAAAAATATTACCTCCTTCTCATTTTGATAAGCTTGAGCACAATCAATATGCCTGTACCCAACCTGCACACGCAGAGCACTCCAATTAACATCCTCCTAATGCCAAAACAGAGATTTTTGCACCTCAAACACAGCATCAAATAAATCGAACCCATTTCAGAAAAAAAAAAAAAACTAAGAACTGCAAAAACTAGCCATCAAATTGCGAAAACCACAGTCACCCATGACTCGTGATCAAAGCGTAAGCAACGATCGACACAAAGCGGGCTCCATTTCCTTGTCTCCAAGCAAAGAAGGTCCACAAAATGAAAGCAACTCAATCACTTTTCACTATAGTGTTGCAATTCATGTTTGAATCTCGAGATCTCGGGTCTCCGATTCCACAAGCAGATCATCGCACCACAAAACATGAAAAAGCGAGAAAAGGATAAAAACTTCAATCGACTCTTAACTGGTTCATGCACACACTAAACTCACCCAGCAATTCCTGGAGAAAGATCAGGAAAATAAAAAAGGACAGGAGCAAAAGAACCTGAAAAGAGAAAAAAAAAAAAAAAAAAAGGACCTCGATGGCGGTGGTGACGGCGTCGCCCACGACGCCGGGACCGGCCTGCCAAGTGCCCAGCCCGACGGAGGGGATCTTGGCCCCGGTGTTGAGCTCGAAGAAACGAATCGCCTTCGCCATTTCTCTCTCGAAAACGCGAGCTTCGATCTCACTCTAGTCCCGCTCCGGGCTTGTGGGGAGTAAGGCAAAAGGAGTGCGAATAATCACGGGAGACACGAAAGTCGCGTCGAATGATTTTCTAGCAACGGGCCGAGTGTAAAAGGCAAAATCCGAGGAGGATACGACACTGCACGGACGGCAGTCCGAATCTTTTTTTGACTAATCGGTCGTCGCCGTATTCTTGATCAAGCGGGTGTCATGGAAATCAAAAGGCGACAAACTTCATGGCGCATGGACACACGTCACGCTGAAGCTAAGGCTACCCACGGGCCACGACCCCCTCGGTATACCTAGAGAGGACCATTTCCTTTGTCGGGGAGTCACCTTTATCTCTAGGCCCCTCCACGTGTTATTCGGGGGCTCACATTTATCGCACTCGCATACGTCCGAATCACTGAAAATCTTTTTCGTGTCCAACGGGTCGCATGGGGAGGAAACACCCCAACCGACATTTTCAGGCCTGATTTGGTTCATGATAAGGAGACGATAGTGAGGTCCTTAAACTACTCAAGAAAGGTAAAGGCGGGAGAATCGCCTTGGGATAAGTGATCCTGTACTTACCTCCCATCTTCTCGGTCGGGTGGATAAACATAGACTAGGAATTTTGAAGTCCTCAAATGGTGAAGGTAAACATCACATTAGCAAGTTAGCTTGCTGGCTAAGATCGGGTAAGCTTGGGGTAACCAATCCCTGACCCACGCCTGACTTGAAGTGGGGAGGGTTTTTCTTCCAACTGACTGGTCAGCAAGTTACTCCCGGTTGAGACAAAGTAAGAGTAGAAATTGATTTGATAAATGATATGACGAACAGTAGGCGGATATTAAATAAACAAATCATATTTGACATTTGAGAGTGATTTGTCGAATCAATTGATATATTGTTTCTATGATTAAGCCTTAGCGTTTGTCATAGAATAACTAGAATTAGCATAAATAATAAGTAATTGAAATGGTAATTAATCTTCGAGTAGCAGTGTGTTTTGGTAACTTCTTGGAATAATCTGTAATCTATTTATGATTTAATATCATTACCGTAAATCATTAATATACACAAAATCTATAGAGTCGAAAAAAAAAAAAAAGGCACCTACCTTATGAAGTTTCCTTCTTATAAAAGTTTTCCAAATCTAGATATTAATAAAGGTCCAATTTAAGATTACCCTTTAAATAGATTAATTCCCCTTTACTTCCTCACATTCCCACCTCTTCCTATGCTAATAAAAATTTAGTAGGAGAGCACTTCTAATTTTATGTTGGGTTGGGTTACCTTTTCCCTACTTTCCAAGTGCCTATAGGCTTTTAAGTGTTTTTTCGAGAAATTATTAGGTGAGTATGGTATATGTATTAAAACGCATATGGATCATTGAATATCACATGTCTCACTTGCGATATGGCAAGTTTCACTAGGACTGACAGTACATATACATGTATGTGTACATAATTGCAACGCTAGTCTATTTAAGCTTCTAGTTTGTTTAATCACATCCATGTGCTTGCATCTTTTCTATTTTTTTTTTTTTTTGCTAATATAGTCCGTAAAATATGTGTTTTTTTTTTCCAAATTGGTCCTTCAATTAAAAAAATGAAAATGTTGATGTGGTTGTGAGTCACCTAATGATTATGACTTCACATCCTATATGGCTTTTAATTTTTTTTAAATAATAATAAATAGAAGAAGCATGTTTAAAAATATAGAAAATAAAAAAGTTTCATATTAAAAAAAGATAGAGACATTTAACCCTTGCAAGGATCGGCAAAGGGCCAACTGCCATTGTTTGGCAAGGGTGGGACCTTGTTGATGAAGGCCAGGTCACACAACCCCAACGATAACTTGCTAGAGGTTGCGAGGGCTTACCAAGGTGAGTTAGTTGAGATCTAACTCACTCGGAATTGCATGACCCCAAGGGGGCAACATCAAGGCTACATGACCCCAACTTTAGTTGGAGGTGGTCATCACCGTTTTGCGTATCGATTAGTCCCTGTATTTGTGCATATGAGCTTCGATTGACGGTGGCCTTGCTGTCACGGGCTAGAGGTAGGAAGGCTTGCCGGAGCTTGCTAGTGCCTATGTGCCACTGTTCCTCCCTTTTTCTTGTTTTTGGGTCGAAAACGGAGAAATATTATATAATCTAACCAAGAGTGCCACCGTTTGCCAGAATATCAATACAAAGAAGGTCCAAAAGAGGTGGGGGAAACAAGCCAAGTTATGGGGAGACTTCGGTGCCTATGGGCTTTCGCGGCCCAATTAGCAATGTGATTGGCTTTTCCCTACAATGCATGAGTCGTAAGTTAGGGAAACAGGGGAGCAGCATCGCAGCCTCTGAGACTAGCGCACGGATCTCCCATGGCGTCAAGCAAGGAAGATTCACGGCTTCTACGAGTACCAGGCAATCATATTCCAAGATAAGTTGTTCATTTTCCATTCCTTTCTGCAAAAGGTTTTGGAGGGTGAGTGTGAGGGCTTGTACCTCTGTCTGTAGAGCCGAAGAGGCTGTAATACCACTGGTGAATCCATCAACGAGCCGGCCGGAGTGATCACGACTGATAGATGCCACCGAACCCTCGTTTGGTGCAATGGAAAGGCTCCATCGATGTTGATCTTCAGAGTTCCGAGTTCCAGTGGGCGCCACACCAGATTTAAATTTGAGGAGCAAAACCAAGATCCCAACATTGCTCCATTACAGCGACAAGCAACGGGGCATTCGCAAAAGCCACTACAACTACATGTGCTGGATTAGGGAGAAGCCTGCAGAAAAAAAAAAATTATTTATAGTTTTCTAGATCTGCCACAATATATGTGCAAGAGTCTCCAGATCAGGTAATAGATCTCGTTTATCTAACAGATGTGTTAACCAAGCATCGATGCGTTATGTGTGATATGCTGCCGGTGTGATTTGAACCTATGGGTGAGACCAGACGTTGCGTGTCCATGGACATAATAGAAATTTATGCTCTGTTGTTTCTGGGTTGTGCGCTTGACAAAGTTGACACACTGGATCTAGAATGATGCTTCTGTGGTAGAGATTATCCCTTGTAGATAGAGCATTGTGGCATAAGGACCACATAAATATTTGTAGCTTTAGGGGGGGTCTTCATATTCCATATCTTGTGCCAAAGTTGTCATGGAGTTTGATAGGAGGAGGAGGCCCAATTGTGTGCATTAGTGTTTTCTGTAGATCTGAGGGAGTTGTAACCATTTTTTACTGTATATATGCCATTTTGAGTTCCCTTCCAAATGAGTTGATTGGCTGTACAATGAGTGCAAAGTTGAATAGTAAGGATTTCCACGACAGTTTGATCATCAAAACTATTGCGCAGTAGGGGTTCATTCCAACTATTCTAACCCGGTAGGATGAAGTCTGCAACCTTCACTGGTTCTCCTCTGGGCGCAGGTCCGCCGATTATACCTCTAGAAAGCCATTTATCTTCTCTTATAAAGATATGTTTTCCATCTCCAATTGACCATTGTATGTGATTCATTATAGAGTCTCCGCCGGTCAGTAAACTCTGCCAGCCCCAGGATGGTCTAGCCCCTTTTTCGGCATTCTAGAACTCCTTTGAATGATAGTAAAGACCTTTAAAAGTTGACTCCACAAGGAGGATGGGTCTTGTATGAGACACCATGCTTGTTTTCCCAGTAAGGCTTTGTTAAAAGTGATGAGGTCGCGAAAGCCAAGTCCCTCGGTGTCCTTTCTATTCTTAAGTATATTCCATCTTTTCCAATAGATGTCTGTCTTGCTGCAATGATTTTGCCATCAGAATTTGGCAATTTTCTGCTCAATAGATTTACAGAGAGATACAGGAATCTTAAAGATAGACATAGCATTTTGTGAGATTGTTTAGACTACTATCTTAATTAAAGTTTCCTCACCACCCTTGGAGATGCACTGCTCTTTCCAGCCTTCTAGTTTTGAATTCGCTTGACCCAATATCCAAGCGAACACCTCCTTTTTTGATCTCCCCTAATCAGATGGTATCCCTAGGTATTTACCAAACTTGGTAAGCACAGGTACTCAAAGTTCTTAGGCTAGGTTTTCCTGTAGACGAACGGGACACACCTTACTAAAGAAAATGCCAGATTTGTTCCGGTTCACAGCTTGACCCATTGCTAAACAATATTGGTTAAGGATATTTGCTAAGTTCTGACATTCCGGTAGTTTGCCATCTAGGAAAAAGATAGCATCGTTTGTGAAAAATAGATGAGAAAGAGTAGGACACTACCCATTTAATTAAATACCTTTGATATTTCCTATGCCCACAACTTGATGGATAAGTATGGATAGTACATTCGCCTCCAAAATGAAAAGGTATGGAGAGAGAGGGTCTCCCTATATGAGCCCCCTAGATGGGTTAAAAAAAGGTAGATTTTCTCCATTGAATTTAACGCTGAGCGAAGCTGTTGTAATATATTGCATCACCCATTGAACCCATTTGGCTTAGAAACCCAATTGGAGTAAATATTCCTGAAGGAAATCCTATTCAACCCGGTTGTAGGCCTTCTACATATCTAACTTCAAAACTGCTTAAAAAGTTCTCTTTTTGTTTCTGATCCTAAGCTGATGGAGAACCTCTTTGACAACTAATATATTATCTTGGATCTATCAACCACTAACAAAGGTGGATTGCTCCATGGAAATCAGCTTAGGTAACCAAGGTTTAAGGCAGTTTGCTAGTACCTTAGAGATAATTTTGTATACAAAACTGCAAAGGCTGATCGGGCGGTATTGGTCCAGACATTCTAGGTTTGGTACTTTGGGGAGCAAATATATAGTTGTCTAATTAAGCTCAGGTCGCATAACGCCAGTATTAAAAAATTCTTGCACTGAGAGGAAAAGATCTTCCTATAAAATATCCCAATGATGTTGGTAGAAAAGCCCATTCAATCCATCCGGCCCTAATGCTTTTGTGTCTCAGAACTGAAAAGCCACTTGCCTTACTTCCTCTCGAGTAACAGCACCTATAAGAGTAGTGTTCATATCCTCCATTACCACATCTGGACATTGCATCAAGATAGGCCCATAGTCACAATGTCCCATAGAGGTGTACAACCTTTTAAAGAAATCCATTGTCATTTCCTTCAGTCGCTTTTGATCTCGAACCCAAGTTTGATCTTCATCATGTAGCATACTTATCCGATTGCATTGCCTGCGTAGGTGGCATGGAAGAACTTGGTGTTCTTGTCCCCCCATCCAAGCCAATTGACTCGTGATTGCATCGCTCAATATTGCTCTTCCTGTTGTCATAGGTGCTGGATTTATGTTTTTAGACGATTGACCTCCGCTTTATCATAATGGCTATTAGGTTGATTTGTGAGGTGCTAGATTTTCTGTTTCAAAAGGTTGATCCGATGGTGTTCCTTAGCAAACTTTCATCGACTCCATGTAGCAAGAGCTGCTGAAACAACCTTGAGTTTGTTGGAAAGAGTTGGGGTTGACCTTTGTGAGGAAACCCAGGAGTCAGCGATGACCGTATGGCACTCTTGATCTTGAAGCCAAAAAGCCTCAAAGGTAAAGCTCTTCTTCCTTTTAACAAGATTGGCTTCAGTGTTTGATAATAGCAGGCTGTGATCAGAACCCGGGGTAGGTAAGGCGAAAACTTCAGCTTCCGGAAATGTCAGACACCAATCCATTGTACATAGGACTCGATCTAGTCTTTCTTTAACTAACTCATCTCCATCTCTATTATTGATCCAAGTGAAAACACAGCCCTTACTTTTAACATCCATGAGAGAATGGCTATTCAAAAATTCATGAAAAGAGTGCATACGATAGTGGTCTGCTAGTCGCTTACCAGTTTTCTCCCAATGGTAAATAATCTCTTTCAAATCTCCAACACACACCCATGGTAAAGTGTTATAGTGGCTAATCTGGTGCAATTCGTTCCATAATCTTTTTCTTTGCGAATACACCATTGGCACGTGAAGACAAGTGAGGCGCATAGGTAGTCCATTCTCAACATCCGTCCAGATCATATCCATATAGTCCGAAGTCTGATGATCTATAGCCAGAGAAACCCGCTCATTCCATAACACCGCCAAGCTGCCTGCTAGGCCAATAGGATCTTCAATAAGATAGCTTGGGAATTTCAACCTCTTTTGGATTCTTTTAAGCACTACATTCTAATTTTTTTTCTCCATCAAAAACACTACATGGAGCTTTTCTTGGGCCACTAAGGCTCGTAAAGCTTGAACTATCAAGGGATTACCCAAATCCTCACAGTTTCAACTTACAATCTTCATTTGTCACTTAGTGACTTATTAGGGCTAGCCACCAGAGCCCATCTGCCATGTTCTTCGACCGCAATAATCGGTGTGTCCATCAAGTGCATTTGATCAAACTCCTTTGGTACATGAGGTTTCAGGTCGTAAGGATTATACCTTTTAACTTTCTTGGTAGGGCTTGCTTTGGGAATCAACCGAGTGCTTTTTATTTTCTTTTGTTTGGATGATCCAGCAGCTACATTTCTATAATCTTCAGGGTGTGTTGATGCAGGGGTCTTTGCTGTAGTAGCTGCTACTCCTTCTGAAATGCCAACTTGGTAGTGCCACTAAAGTGGTTCTGCGAGGGTAACAAGAGATTGGTCAACTGGAGTCTTGACAAGTGCCTTGTTCTTGTCCTTCCTTGGCTGTTCCACAGGTATTAGTTGATTAGATGGCTAAGGAGTTTCCGGAATGATATCTTCTGCCTCTTCATTGTTGCTGGGTGTCTCATAAAAGGTTACCCAAAAAGGGCTATGTTCCCGAACTTCAGCACGAAGCCATTGGCCGTAATAAATGTTATCTTTCCTGTCCATTTTTTCTTCGTCAAAAGGAAAATCTTTGCAATGCATAGCATAATGACCAAGTTTGCCACATGAATAGCAATAATGTCATAGTCGTTCATAACGGAAGTCCAGCCATATGTTCTTTCCTTCTAATCGAATCAGCTGGCCAGTTTTTGGCGGGTTTTGTAGTTTGATCTCCACTCTGGCTCGCCCAGCTCTAAACGTTGTACCTTCTTTGTTTTCTAGTTTGACATCTAGCACCTTTCTCACGTGTCTCACTTGCTTTGTTAGTCATACTTTCAGTACACCTTTCTAGAAGAAGCCCAAATATCGAACCCAAAAAGTGCAAGTGGTGAAGTCATAAAAGTGGAGGGGTGTATTCAGTGTCCAAGGCTTCAAAATCATTAAGTGATTCGAGAGAAGCCAAGGTCCATTATCTAAAATTCTCTGTTTTTCTACTTCAGTAGTAAATTTTACAACATATAGCGCTGCTTCAGGTTGGGAAATGTCTACTTTTTCAGTGCGCCAAGTGCCCTTCATGGTATTTTGAAAATGCTTGGAAATTAATGGATGGGTTAGATAGGACTTTACCCACCAAAATCAGTTTGCATTCCTCTATTTTTTCTGCTAGTGCAGCCTCATCCCATACCTCAATTTCCTAATCTGACCAAAGGCGACCCATCCTATTGTAGAGAGCAGCAAGGCGAACATCTTCTTCCTAGTTGGTGTGCTCCATTATCGATCATACATTAGAGGACTTCATCAGGAGGGACCAACTGGCCTGGACAAGAAAACCATCAAAGTGAGAGAGTTCGGGCGACAATCTGGTCGAGTACTCCACAATCATACCAGCGACAATAACAGCAATTCGGGCAAGATGGGCAGAGGGGATGGTGGAACAGAGCAATTGAGGCATGTAGAAGGGGAGGATGGGAAACAAAGAATAGCAAGATACCAAACAAATCTATCGGATGGAGAGGAAGATGAGTGTGGGAGTGGGTGGGCAATTGGTAGGGGAAAGAGATGGAAATTGCGATGGAGGCTCGATAGTCAAACTCAGTCAGAAAGGGGAAACATTGTGGTATCAACGATGAGATTAGGGTTGGAAAGTCAACTACCATGGCGGTAGAAAGAACTCTGCATTTCAAGAGAGAAATTTTCACCTTTCTAAACCATCTCTAGTTCTCCACCCTTTACATCCTCCTCCCTTCTTTCTTCTTTCTTTGAGGTTTTTCTTGTTGAAATTTTTAACGTCATATCCGTATTAGCAACAAATATGCATCTTAACTTTACTTCATCCAATTATGTTGATGCGGCCATCCACATTAGCATCTCCATTTGCATTTTTAATAGAATGACCAACTCGAACAAGAAAACATAGAGTTTGGAGACCATATTGGCAAAAAGAAAAAGAAAAAGAAAAAAGAATGTCGAAGAGATAGAACAAATGAGAAAATTGTAAAAATGACTAGTGCCATTATCCTATATCATTAGATGTGACACCTGATATCTTCTCTTTTTTAAAGTCTCTTTCTTCTCTATTTATGTTGTTATATAAAACAAGAGAGTCTCCTATTTCTTAGGGCCATTGCTACCCAGTTTTCCCCTTTTATCCCTGAATATGTTATCTCGAACATATCATGAGTACGAGGGTTATTTAGGTAACATCACAACAATTGAAAACTCACATGTTGGCTAGGGCTATCAAAACATTAAGACCCTACCCAACCTAAACGTGAAAAATAAGTATTTTAGCGTCATGTTTTAATGTTATCTGGATAAATGATTATAAAATGGGTAGGTACTTATCTGACGTTAGGTTAGAGTTTTGATATTGTTCATGACTTCTTTTATCGGGCTAGCCACGCATGGCATTAATTTTTTATTGTTTTGTTGCTCAAAGTTTTCTCCCAGTTTTCCGAATTCTATGATAGTGCATAAATTATATAAAACTCTACTTAAAGAGTTTTCTCCTCCCACGTTTATTTAGACTACGACATGCATGACTTTATTTTTTGTGCTTAATAAACAAATTATATTTTATTCTCGGTTGTGGTACTTGGAATATAGCTTTCTGTTGGCACGTAGCACCTTTTCTAATAAAAAAAATACATTTCAACAGTTGCATTATCTATGTTTTCTATAAAATGTTTGAAAATTTGAGGGATATATTAGATTTCGGAGAAACCAAAATCTAGATGATTAAATAGTGACTAACTTCTCAATGTCTACGTGCATCTCAATGCCCAGTTGATATTAAGTATAAGCAAATAGTTAGTCGATTATTACTTATTGCCCAAGTGCCCTTAATGATCATCATCACATTATATCTTTAACAATCATTATTGTTGGGATATGGTTCATAATTCTTAGATGAACGGGTAGGGGTATGGGGTTTGCTTGGCAAGGGTCGCAAGGGCAGTGCCTCTGAGTCATTAGAGGGCTTTTATAGTTCAAGCTTGGGTCAATGAATATCTATTAGGGGGTGTGTGTGTGTGTGTGTGTATTATCTTTCTCTTATAATTGAGAGATGTAACAAAGAGGTACGATGTGCTAATTATAGTAGAATCCTCAGCTAGTACAGTCTTAGTTTAAGGGTAAATTAAGATAAAATCTCATGCTCGAATTCTCTTTCTCACTTGTATTCTCTCTTTTCTTGTGATTATGCATCGAATCCTAATAGTTATTTGGTCATCTTGACAAAAATCAAATATATATCCAAGCGAATACTAATACATCATGCTTTCCACTTTAGATTTTACTATAGTGACAATGTAGCCGTTTAGAATTATTAGTAATGTGTATTATATGGCAATTTTGACCCCTCATCTTAGATCCTGCGTCCATCACCAATTGTGCAATCACTAAATCTACAAAATATAAATCACAAATCAAAATATGGATATGAAGGGAAAACAAATGAAAGCGGAGCCTTTGATAGGCAGTGGCGACGATGTTGGCTACGACGTTGGAAACGACCGCCAAGGTTCCCAACCCGACGGAGGGTATTTTGGCCGTCGTGTCAAGCTCGAACTTTGAATCCTCCACACAAGCTTTGGAAAATAAAACGTGCAAATAATACAATATCCGTTTGGTACAAAAAACTGTTTTTATTTGTCGTTTTAGCTGAAAAGAAACTAATTTCTCGTTTCCTCGAAAAGGTGTTGTTTGGTAAGCAAAAATTAGAATAGTAGTCCGAGTTGAAAATTTTGATAACACGTTAGGTGTGCGACAACGACAGCCACTTTTCATTAAAGTTTCTGCCCGTGCAATTTTATAACGGGTTGTCCTTCGTTTAGAAAGAGGAATACTTCATCTCGGTAAAATTATTTTCAATTTTCTTAACCATCATCTTTTTATATTTTGTTTCCTCGGACAATTTTTTTTTTTATCAAATAATAACTTTCACTAGGAATGATAGTGTGTGTATATATATAGTTGCAATGCTAGTTTCTATCGTCTTTAAATTTATTTAATCCCGTTCATGTACTTGTGCTTCTTGTTCATTTTTTCCAGCAAGGTCCCTAAATTGTGTGTTTTTGCGCTTATACTGGTCCTTCGATTGAAAAAAAAAAAAAAAAGGACTATGGGTGTGCTATTGAGTCACTATTTGATGATGATGTGACATCTTATACGATTTTTAATTTTTCCTGAAAGTTTTTTTTTGACAAAATTTTTTCTGAAAGTTACACCAGGACATTTTTATCTAATGGCGTGCTCCCTCAAATTGTCATTGATGTTTTGATTTTCTTTGTGGGCTGTCATGCCTCTTATAGTTGTTCAATATCGAAGAAGGGCTTCATCAAAACTACTATCTTGAAGCATTCCAAGCACCACTGAAGCCCAAATTAGATAAATTCAAACAAATATTTTTGGACAAACAAACATTGTAATTGTTCATTTTGGGGCCATGTGTTTCAATGAGTGAACTTTTTAGGGCACGAACAGACTCTTAAGGCCCATCGGGAAGCAGCCACATTGGGCTGAACTCACCCCCAATTGCAGCCCAATCGTCGATTGTCTCCACAACATGGAATGATTTCTGGATCAGTTGCCCACATTGGCTGCTTAGGATAATCATATAAAAAGAGAGCTTTTTCAACACATTAAATTATTAATTTCTCAGTTAATTCAAATTTAAGAAATGATTAGATGATATTTTTAATCGACTATGAGAATAACGGTCTATTTTGAATCACAAAAAATTAGATAGTAAATAATTATAAATTGTCATAGGTCCATTCCTTCAAAAACTTATGGCTCACAACAAGTTATTTTTCTCATGACTCAAAGACTATCATGCTAACAAAATCTTTCAAATTTTTCTCTCATATTATGACCCTCTATTGACGTTTTGAATCACACAATTTCCATTGGATATAAATCTTGGGAGGAACGGACTGTATAGGCCAAACTAGCATCGAGTAAATTATTTTTTATCTTTTTACTTAGTAAGGGAAAAAGGTAAAGATTATTTATGGAAGTAATCTCTTCTTTTACTAGTAGCTTTCCTCTGATTAGTAATTTTATCATACACAAAAGTAACCGTCAAAATATTTAAGACTTTTGAAAAAGAAATAAAACATTAAAAAAAATAACACTGGGGACTCTGAGACAACTTAGGAACCCAACCAGGATTGGTCAATCCAATCCAATCTAGCTTTAGGGTGGACAAGATCGGTTTCCAATACTATAGATTGGAAACCGACCTTATCTGGTCCACTTTTCTTTTTCTTTAAAAAAAAAAAAAGACAACTTGTTATATCCATGAAATTGCATGGGCAAAAACTTTATCACAAAGTGACTGACATTGTCACATACCTAACATGTTATCAAAATTTTCAATCTAGAAGAAACTTCTAATTTTTACTTACCAAACACGTTTTCGAGAAAACAAGAAATTGAAAATTGAACATTGTTTTCATTTTTATTTAAGCAAAAACAACAACTGAAAATATTTTCTCATTCCAAATGGCCTGTGAACGAACATTTTATTATTCGCATTTTTTTATATTCTAAGGCTCATATTGAGGATTCAAAGAAATGGCGAAGGCGATTTGTTTCTTTGAGCTTGACACCAGGACCAAAATCCCTCTTGGCTTTGGGCACCTGGCGTGCCTTTTTAGGCGTCGAAGCCAACGTTGTAACCACTGCCTATCAAGGCTCTACCTTTCTATTTTCCCCCCTTCCCGCTCATCTTTTGATTAGTGATTTGTCTTCGAAAAACTATTACATAAATTTAAGAAGCAAATGATAATCATTATGTTCTTGCAAACAAGTTTTGGCTCTCAATCTACTTGTATCATCTGGATAGTTTTATGAGCAGAAAATACATTTGATAACAACACAAAATTTTATGTTCTTGAAATAAAAATTTATTTGATAATAACATAAAAATTCTATTTCCTAAACCAAAAATTCGTTTGATAATAGTACAAAATTTTTATTTTCAAAATTTTGTTTTCGTATTTTGTTCTCCTTGTGTAGCAAAATAGGGTGGACAAGTGGATTTTTCTTTCTTTTTTAACAAAAATAAAAGGAAGAATTCTCCATGTGTTACTTAAGTGGACTTAAAGAGGAAGATTGTACAAGCTGCTGAAGACACCAATTGGCAGCAAAAATCTCAGAGATAGATACCAATGCTGCTAGATTTAATCATTATTGAACTTGAAAAAGAGGAAGAACGCCCAAAATGTCATACAATCAGAGATTGCAAACAATACATCAGGCTAGGGGAGAGCTGCATAAACTCCATGATCAGGGAAAAAATGCAAACGATCACCAAAAACAAAAGCAAGGAGGGAGGAGGATAATTGGATCCTTTTCATTCTTAGTGAAAAAGGTGAACAACGGTATTATGATCATGTGAAATTGCAATAAATCAAAACATAACAGTAAGCATATATTGCACTCAAGGACTGTGATTTGCAAGTATCTATTTCGCGAAGGTCATAGATTCGAGTTCTGAACACTGTCATGTATGCATCAAACGAATAAACATGGATTGCGTTGAAGGCACGCGGCTTTGTTGGTGAGTTGGCTGCGATCTCGCTGTTGGCAGAGGCTGGTGGCGCGTCGGAAGCTTGCAGCGAACATCAGAGTAAAATTGTGAGGCTTGGCTGAATTCAGAATGCTCGCTCGACCATTGCTAGGATTGGATTTCGTTTGGTCGTTGGTGAGATGGAAAGGGAGGAGGCGCAGCCACAGATGGGGACTAGGGAATTTTTGCTCTCTTTTCACCTCAATCTTTCTGCTCGGTGAAGACCCTTCTTGGCGTCTTCTGCATATGGAAGACGACAAGAAATTTTCTCCCTTAAACTCTCTCAATGTGGCCCCGTGTTTGATAGAGCGAAAAGAGACTGTTAAAAATGAAAAGATATCATGTGCTACATCTATGTACATGGGACAACGGAAATGAGTCACTGTGATACATTAAAGATAGCGGTGGCTTGTCGACCACTAATTTTCTTAAGGAAATCGCTTGACCTGTTCAACTGATTTTCTTCAGAAAATTAAAAATGGAAACTCTTGCTTGGTAGGATTTCCTCAAATCCCACTAGGTTAGATTTTATAAATATGAAGAAAGAAAATCAGCATAAGGAAATAAATGATTCTACAGTAAATTGAATACCACAACATAGATTATTACAAGTAAAAGAATATTATCACTATCTCAAAAGAAATCATTGATATCATTAAATACATTTGTTAAATTTCAAGAATGATTATTATTTCCCTCACTGTTGACAAATTTAAATTTGCGAAAAAAAATTAATAATCACAAGTAGAAACATATTATCAATTTTTCTCGTAAATCATGGTAATTAGGAGAGAAGTCTTTGACGTGGCATGTCTGAGAGGCGAGAGAGACTGGTGATGTAGTAGAGAAGAAATGACGAGAAGATATTCTTTTCTTTGGTTTTGACAAATAAGAAAGGAGAATGAGAAGAAACAATCCTATCACTCTCCCAATTGTGACGAAGCATGCTCCACCATAAGTTCTTCCTCAAAATCGGTTAATCGGTGCATCTAATTTTGCTACAAAAATATACTTAAATTAAACGCTATAGTGACATTGTTAACTATTCCATTTGATGGAACTTTCAAGAGGCAAAGATCCAATGAAAAGAGAACATAGTTCGGCCAAAAAATAAACTATAAAATAACAAGAATAATAAAAAAGACAAAATAAGTAATTGGAAGGTGGATATCCCAACTTTCAAAGGATCTCAAAGAATTTTTTACTTAAAAGGGATGAGTAGACTCACCTTTAAAATTTTCATACATGCAAGCCAGTGCCAAAATGTGATTAACAATGCGAATGCGTACATTGGACATATTGACAAGGCAAAACATTGTTGATGCTTTTAACTTTTTCAATCAAAAACTCGTATTTTCAATGAGAAAGGGGAAAGAAAGGAGTAGCCACAAATTGGAAGAATCGGGATTAATAAACTGAGTTCTTTTTGCCCCAAAACAAAATTAAATGTTCCAAATTGATGATTTTGAGTGAATTCATTAGTTTGACTAGGTGGAGGTGCGTTTGTTTCACAGAAAACTCAATGATAAAGAAAAATGCTTTCCGGGAAAGCATTTTCTAATAATACGGTTTGTTTTCCTTTGTTTTGTGATGTATAATTAAATATGTATCCCACTGTTTGTATCCCATTAAAAAATAATCACACTTCATCGCAAGAAAAAAATGAAGAAGCAAAAACTGACTGTTGTCCTTGTGGCAGTGACGGGTGAAGAAGAAGCAAAAAGAAAAAGAAAAAGAAGCAAATTCGAAATTTTTATTTTTATTTAAAAACGTTTTCCAAATTTTAATTTTTAAAAAAAAAATATTTCAAATTCAATTTTTTAAAAATATATTTTTATAAAAATAATTGTTTGTAAACCAACGATCAAATCTAGGTTTTGGTGGATTCGAAAAACGTTTTCCGGTCCTTTCAAAGGGGAAATCATTTTCCTGAATTTAAGTTTTGCTAGGAAAACATTTTCCGTTAACTAGGAAAACGTTTTCCATTGACTCATTTTCCTAAGCGACTCAAATGCCGAAAAATGAGGAAAATGTTTTCCTCGAAAATGTATTCTGCGAAACAAACACACCCTTAATGTATCTTTAATGTAAAAGTTCATGCGTCTATGAATTATTTAAGAAGTGGAGAATTGAGTTTTAAGTATGAAAAACTCCATTGCCTTTTAGGTCCCATAAAAATATTTGTTTGCTAATGTCGCTTTCATTGTATTTACAATATGTTAAAATATTATCCGAGATATATCATAAATAATTGATTTTACATTTAATTATTTATTTAAAATTTAAACAAATTTCACATGTAGTAATTAAATTTCCTTGTTATTGGTGTCATGTCCTTTTTGGAAGAAAGAAACGGTGCCCGATATCTGTTTGTTTGAGATACTTTCTCATATTTGCCGTTTGTCCTTCTACTGCGTAGGTTCCGGTTACCTATAAATCCTCTATAGCAGATTGTGGTAAAAAAGGCACCATTATTCCTTGGTGAATAACGATGCCGTTAGCCTAGCCACTCAAGGGATAATGGCACCGCTTTTCTTTATAATGTTCCAATTTGTTCTATCTTGTCCATATAGTTTTTTTTTTTTCTATTGCCAGCGTGATCTCCAGATTTTATATTTTCTAGTTCAAGTTTGTCATTCTATTAAAATGCAAATGGAGATTCTAACGTGGATGGCCACACCAGCGTAACTAGATAAACTAAAATTGAGATGCATTTTCTTCTTTTTTTTGCTGATCAGGATTGACGTTAAAAAACTCAAAAAAAAAAAAATCTGAGAGAGAAGAATTAAGGGAAGCAATGGTGGCACCCAAGCACTACTAGCAAAGATCTGGCAAGCCTTGCCACCTCCGGCCTACGATGGCAAGGCCGCTGTCAACCGGAGCTCACATCCATAGATACAAGGACCAAGAGAGACGCAGAAACGATGATGACGGGGTCCAACTGAGGTCGGGGTCATGCAACCTCAATGTTGCCTACTTGGGTTCAAGCAATTCCAAGTGAGCCAGATCTACTCACGTCAACCTCGGCAACCCTCGGGACTCCTAGTAAGCTGTCATCGGGGTTGTGTGACACTGCCATCATCAAGGTCCTGGCCTTGCCAGATAACAGCAGTTGGCCCTTTGCCAATCCTTGTAGGGGTAGAATGTCTCTCTCTCTTTTTAATGCGAAACCTTTTTTATTTTACTTTTTCTGTATTTTCAAATATATTTATTCTGTACAGTATTGTTTAGAAAAAAAATTAAAAACCACATAGGATGTCAAGTCATCATCTGACAATGACTTAACAGCCACGTCAACGTTTTCTTTTTTTTAACTGAAGGACCAATTTGGGAAAAAAAAACACACACACACACACATAGAGTTTAGGGACCATATTTGAAAATAAAAGCACATGGACTAGACTAGCATTGCAATTATATAAACACACATGAATATGTACTATTAGTCCTAATGAAACCTGCCATATTGCAAGTGGGACACACCATATTTAATGATCCATATGCATTTAAATACGTATACCACACTCAACTAATAATTACTAGAGAAAAAACTTTGAAGCCGATTAGCACTTGGAAAGAAGGGAAAAGGTTATACAACCCAACGTGGAATTAGAAGTGCTCTCTCCCACTAGTTTTTTATTAACATGAGAAGAGGTGTGAATGAAAGGAAATAAACGGGAATTAACCAATTTAAAGGGTAATGACCGATTTGGAAAACTTTTGTAAGAAATCAACTTCATAAGGTAGGCGCCTTCTTTTAACTCTTGATTCTGTCCTATATTAATGATTTACAATGATGATATTTAAATCATAAGTAGACTGTATTTTATTTCGAGAAGTCACCAAAACACCTAACTACTCAGAAGATTAATCACCATTCCGATTCCTTAATATTTATCATAATTCTTGTTATTCTATGACAAAAGCTAAGTATTCTAAGACTTAATCACAAACCCAATATATCAATTGATCCAACAAACTATCAATGAATGTCGAATATGATTTGTTTGTTCAATATTCACTTCTAATTTGCCATATCACTTGTCAATCCTATTTATGCTCTTACTTCATTTCAATCGTCTCATCATCGTTAACTAAACCAGACCTGAAAGGTCGGGAAGGGTGCTTATTCAGCATGTGATACCTCGAACACAAGAAAGATTATCAGTGATTCGGATGCGCGCGAGTTCGATACATGCGAGCCCTCGAACAACACGTGGGGGGGACTAAAAGCAAAGGTGCTCCCTCAGTAGGAAATGGTCTACGCAAAACGATCGATCTCTAGAGATGCGGAGATAGTCGTGGCCCGTGGGGAGTGTTAGCTTCAGCCTGACGTATGTTCATGCGCCAACCACAACACCTCTCGATCAAGAAAGATTCTGGCTCTTAGCCGTGCGCTGTCGTATCTTTCTTGGAAGCCTTTTATGGCCTGCCCATTGCTATAAATTATTCCCCTGGTTCGATCCGACTCGATTCTTTCATTGTCTCACGCCATTATCATTCGCACTCCTTTTCCCTTCGCACACCGAGAGTGGAACTAGACTGAGATCGAAGCTCGTGTTTCAAGAAAAATGGCGAAGGCGATTCGTTTCTTCGAGCTCAACACCGGGGCCAAAATCCCTTCCGTCGGGTTGGGAACTTGGCAGTCCGATCCTGGCGTCGTCGCCGACGCCGTCATCACTGCCGTCAAGGTTCTCTTTTTTTCCTCTGTTCTTTTGCTTCTGTATTCTTTTATTTTCCTGATCTTTCTCCAGAAGCTGCTGGGTGAGTTTAGTGGGCGTATGAACCAGTTAAGAGTCGATTGAAGTTTTTTTTTCCTTTTTCCTTGGATTTTCATGTTTTGTCGTGCAAAATATGCCATGCAAGGTGGTTTCACGTCGAATCGGAGACCGGAGATTTATAGATTCAAAAATAAATTGCAATACTATAGTGAAAAGTGATTAAGTTTCTTTCATTTTGTTGACCTTCTTTGCTTCGAGACAACAAAATGGAGCACTTTGTGTTGATCGTTGCTTACGCTTTGATTAGGAGTCGTGGGTGACTCTGGTTTTCGCAATTTGATGGCTAGTTTCTGTAGTTCTTAGTTTTTCTGCAATGGGTTTGATTTATTTGATTCTGTGTTGAGCTGCAAAAAATGTCTGTTTCGGTATCATTTAGGGGGATGTTAATTGTAGTTCTCTGCATGTGCAGGTTGGATACAGGCATATTGATTGTGCTCAGATTTATAACAATGAGAAGGAGGTAATATTCTGTTCCTGGTTGCCAGTCTCCCGCATTTCAAAAGCCGGTCGCATTGTTGAGCTTGTGAATATTTCCCTAAAGTCATTCTTTGACAATCTCATCTTAGCCTCCTGCTAATAAGCCAAAGAACAAGATGATTGCAACATGCATCAGTGAAAGGGTTATATCTGATGCCATTGAAAATGTCCATCGTGCACGAGTTCGTGTGGGTCGGACATGGAGTGCACACTTTTGCATTGCATGCTCGACATTGCATTTGCCTTTGTGTCGTGTATGGATTGTTTGGACATTTGAAAATTGCCCTGGAAATCATTATGTCCTTGTCCTGTTTTGCGCCTTTAGTATCTTCATTTAAAAGAAAAAGAAAAGCTTGTGGATTTTTAGATCATTCTTTGCCGAATAGTGAATACTTAAGCTATTAACTCACGAATGTTGACCGGTAGAGAGGCATATTATTACGATTTTTTGAGTCATTAAGTTCTTTTTTTCCATTTCACTTTGGTGTTTAGGGGATAGCAAGTATCTCTAATCTGAAATGGTTTCCAGTAAACTATGCACTTTACTCATTCTTAAACACTGAAGCTTTTGTGAAAACTGCGATCTAGCTCTTACTTGAACCTGAGGCTTATACTTCGAAAAGGATATCCACTTTTAATCATTCCAACCCACAAAAACAAAAAAGGGTGCTATAGTTGCGCACTGGACGTGCTCAATTGAATTATATGCTGTTTAGTCAAAAGAAGTCAGGAGAACAACAATCTCGACCAGTAGGTTGATATTGCCCTGTTTTAAAACGTCACTTTCAATTGATCTGGAACTTGATTTTCCCATTAGGAAGATGTCAATATTTGGTTTCCTAAGGTTTCATGGTAGGAGATCAATTATTCCTTTTCCTTTCTATTGCCAACATACATTTCACTTACAAGGGCACAATCAAGATGTGGTCATTTAGTAGGATGGTCAACAATGCTCTGCTTGTGCTAATTTCGTATTCCAATTCTCAACAGGTTGGTACTGCTCTCCAGAAATTATTCAGCGAGGGTGTGGTGGAGCGCAAGGATTTGTGGATCACTTCCAAGCTATGGCATGTTTTGGTTCTTCCCTATGCTTCGAACATGTTTTGATTAGTATTTTCGAGTTTTGAGTCAATAATGTTAATCCTAGGACCGTGCGACCTGAAAACGGGGTGATTCATCTTCAAGTCACTTAATCACTCGAGCCCTCCTTTTTTGTCTCATTTCTTAGACAATTTGCTGCAGGTGTAATGATCACGCGCCAGAAGATGTTCCCAAGGCAATAGAGAGAACCTTGGAGAACTTGCAGCTCGAGTATCTGGATCTTTACCTGGTACAGATTCGATGATGAACTTTTCTAGCTTAATTAAGACAGAGAACGCTTTGCCTGGCCATTAGGGTGTACATAAAAATATGACTTAATGCGGTTTACTGTTTGAAGATTCACTGGCCCGTGAGCATGAAGAAGGGCTCAGTCGGCTTCAAGCCTGAAAACCTTACCCAGCCGGACATACCCAGTACATGGAAAGCGATGGAGGCACTATACCATTCTGGCAAGGCTCATGCCATTGGAGTGAGCAACTTCTCCTCAAAGAAGCTCGGCGATTTGCTGGACATCGCAGAAGTTCCTCCGGCTGTCAACCAAGTGGAATGCCACCCTCATTGGCAGCAAGGGAAGCTGCGCGAGTTTTGCAAATCCAAGGGCATACATTTATCGGTAAGTGAACTTGTTAGCATATCTTGATAAGGATGTACATGGACTTCAGTGCGTCAATAATTGAAAGTGCTAGACAAATGTTTTTCCTCTATTGGCATGCAGTATATTTGTCAATCTGCATGTTTTCCTTGGACCTTCAAATTTTAGATTGAACTTTTTCCTAGGAAACTCCTAGGAAACTCCCTATTTTATGAGTTTCTTGGCAAAGGTGTACTTAACAATTTTAAAGGTGTGAACATGACATGCTTGACGTCAAGATGAAGCATTCTGCTCTCTCATATTACCCATGTCCATTTTCATCTTCTTTGGGTCTCTGCACATGATTTCTCTTCTTATTTACTGCTACTCAGTTATATAATCCGAATCAAAATGATTTTTTCTGTCTCATAGGGTTATTCGCCCTTGGGATCCCCGGGCACAGGATCTATCAAGAGTGATATCCTTAAGAATCCAGCGGTCACTACCATAGCAGAGAAACTGGGCAAGACTCCGGCTCAGGTGGCGCTCCGTTGGGGACTCCAAACGGGCCACAGCGTGCTTCCCAAGAGCACGAACGAAGGGCGAATCAAGGCAAACTTCGACGTCTTTGACTGGTCCATACCCGATGACTTGTTCTGCAAGTTTTCCGAAATATCTCAGGCAAGTAAATTTCTGTTTGCGGCTTCCTTGTCCACCTGCAGTCTCTTCCTATGCGCTATGCAATCCAACAAGCACAAGCGAAAGTATAGCGAAGCTAAAGTACTGCTTAAAGAACTTCCTAGGGAGTAGGAGCTAACAATTTACAGATCCTGGGACCGACGGATTTTTTATTTTGATCATGCAGGAGAAACTAATCAAGGGCACCGGCTTTGTGCATGAGACTCTAGGTGCGTACAAGACAGTCGAAGAACTCTGGGACGGCGAGGTTTAAATAGGACTCGAGCAACCATCTGAAGCATGAGAGCTGCGGCTTTCCTCGACCAGCTTAGCTTCTATTTACTTTCGCATTAGCTGCGTATGCCTATGAATTCTGCTGAACATAAGTTCGAACATCTTATTAGCTTTTTAGCTTATCAAATGGCGGAACTGCGATTGAAGATGCTTTAAAGTCTCTTGTTTATCATTGATTATATAACAACTTATCTATCCTTTGTCTATGTTATCTCAAAAGCTCATTTTCTTAGAGAACTTTTTTATTTTTTAATTTGATTAATCTAAAATATATATCAATTCTATTTATTTACTGTATAAGTTAATCTATCTTTTTTATTTACTATATTCGCGAGATACATTTGCATAGAGTATGTAAGACGCTAGCGGATTATCTAAGAATACGCTAAAAATATTATGTACAATAAGGCATTTTGATATATTTTCACAAATAGTTCACACAAATAGTTCATAAATGATATTGATTTTTGTCCATTCAAATAATGGTATTTTCACCGGCATTTTCAGAAAGATTCTTATTTTAGGTAATGTTCTGATTTAATTAAGTTTTATCTTCTAAAGTTTCACGTTGGAGAATATCTTGTGATTTTATTTTGGAAGATTTTTAAAGAGGTTTTCTTTCCCTTCATGTGATCATACCATTATATGTATCTGTAGGAATTTGATTGTGATATACACGACAAAGTGAAAATATATAAACAAGTCAATGTGTTAAAAAGTTGTCAATCTTAAATTTGTTCGATACTCTACTTGACAATTTATCCATAAATTTGTTTGAAGAAAAGAATTAACTTTCTTGGAAATTTATCTTTTTGACAAAAAGAATTATTATGAAGGTAATATCTAAGAACAAAAAGAACACGGTGCCTTTAATATACATGAAAATCTACAATAAACAAAAAGGAATATGTGAAACTCTTAATTATAATAAGTGAATCTTACATAGATATAGAAAAACTTAAAAATAAAGAAAGTAAACCACTTTAAATTGTACTCAAATGATCAATGACAATTTTATCTTTTTGGTAAAAACAGGATGTATTTAGTTATATAAAGAGTGGAAATAGCGCCACACTATTGATATTGTGAATTTTCAAGGAAAATATCAACATATGTTTTCCTAATGATGCTCTTGTTTGCAAGATACTTATTTATGTTAAGATAGTAATTGCACTTCTTTACTCACAATTTTCGCCCTCAACTTTGAAGAACAAAAGTATCCAATGGTGCAACTATTCAACGATGAAGCTATAGGACAATTTTGTGGCTCAATTTCGTAAAAACTCAAATATAGGACTTAACTCCAAAAACTACTATGATTAGACAAACAAAGGACGCAAATACTTATGAGGCATTGCAAAATGGAGTTGAATCGGCTTGGCAAGACGTCCACGACTAGTACACGTAAAGCCCTCTCTCTTTCCCTTTCTTCTTTCTTCTTCTTCTTTTTCTTTCTTCCTTTTTCATCTTTCTTTCCTCTCCTTGCGCAAGCAAGCTCTCGGTCTTAATTGGCTTAAGCACCGCTCTTCTACTTTTAGTTGACTTTTCAACATTATTTTCTTCTTCTTTTTTGTGCTTATAGGCCCCACCTTCTATTTGGTCAAATAGAAGGCAATACTACAATTTAGGATTAATACCCTAAAAAAATCATAATCTGATATATCTATGACAATCTTCTCCCAAATTAATTTTTTGACCGCTAAAAACTTCAACTGATACATTTGCGACAAATATGCTATCTTTAAATTGGATTAATACCAAAAAAAGAAAATAGTACAACTTTGACAAATAGAGAATAAAATCTCAAATTGATATACGAGTCAACTGTCAATTGTCATCCAATTAAGCAATTTGATAGTAAAATTAAACGAAAAAATAACAAATGGTGTATTTATCATAAATGTACTAGTATGGGATAAATTTGTCAATTGTGTATTAATTTGAGGTTTTTTGTGGTTAAAAAATTAGTTTTGGGTAAATTTGTCACAGATGCACTAGTTTTGAGTTTTTCAGAATATTAGCCTTGTAATTTACGCTTTTGCCCATTCTTAACAATCAATCCAATGAAGTTGCAAGAGTCCTCACATTTCTAGACTTTGTTGTTAACATCAACAAATGCATAATTAGGCTGCATATTTGCTTGACCACAAACAAAATTTTCCAATCTGGAACGGAATTTTTCCCTTAAATGAAAAACCACATGTCATAGTCACAACTAAACCAATTCACTTACTACCATAGAAGGATGCCTTTCTTCATCAACTGATCTTTCATTTTGCAAAAATCACCTTGGAATGGGGATTGAATACAATTACAATGAGCGAAATCAAAAACAATCCAATGCTCCAACAAATCCTAAAGTTCCTCTGTTATTTTCTCTCAACTCTCATGAGCATATCAATCAAGGCTTGTCTTTCACATAGACGAAGCATGTTTCGCCAAATATGCTATGGTTCATCCTCAATGTCAACAATAGAACTTTTATAAACTCCATCACCTTTAGCACCTTGTCTTGCTCCCATCCTACGAGTCAAGACTTACATCTTTTTTATCTCCTATCAAAATCACACCTTGTGAGGCTTGAGATACAATGGTATCAAAGGTAACAATTCATGGGCCTTTGATTTCTCTTACAAGGCGAAACGTGCTTCTCTAAATCAAAATCAATAATCACTTACACCACAAGAAACATAGACATTAGTACCTAATAAAAGACTAACGCATTATAAACTAACACACCTAACATTCTATAAAATCCATAACTAATATCATAACCTAAACTCTAATACCAAAAAATGTCACACCCCAAATCTAACAATGATAGTGGTAATGACATGGCTATTTTTTCACCTAAAGAATGAGCCTCAAACTACACCCAAAAGTCCAACTCTCAAAAGCCCCATCAATAACACTCTTGCTCTACCGACCATTAATTGAGGAATCCGAAAAAATGCGAAAGATGAATGAAATAAGCAACCACAACCCATGAGTAGTGCATATCTTTTCTAAACAAATCGAGTATCCACTATACATATCTATAAAGGTTAATACAACGAAAAACTCTAAATTGGAAATTTGCCTCAAATTAAATTTTTTGACTACCAAATATTCCAAACCAATACACCTGTGATAAATTTACCCTCCGTTTGTTTTCGTTAAATTTTATCATCAAATTGCTAAGTTGAATAATACGTGGCAATTGATGAATGTACCGGTTTGGGATTTTGCCCTTCGATTGTCACATGTGTACCAGTTTGAGATTTTTCATGATAAATTAATGGAGTGTGAATCTATTGCGAAGGTATTAGTTTGGGGTTATGGGTGGTTAAAAAATTACTTCGGAGTAAATTTGTCACGTATGTGTTAATTTAGGGTTTTTTATGATCAAAAATTTAGTTTTAAGTAAGTTTGTTACAAGTATACTAGTTTGAGTTTTTTCATGGTATTGACCATATTGATAAAGCTATATCGAAACTCAATATCCCAACTCCAATATATAGCAAGCTTACAAAATCAAAATGAGTTTATATAATATTTCAACAAAACTATACTCATAACAAAAATTTCATTTTCATCAATAATATCAAAACAAATAATCAATAGTCTAGTCCATTGATCAATATCATCAAATCACACATCAATAATCCATTCCAACAACCAATCTAAAATCATATGTTAATGGTCCATTCCCTTGACCAAACTTGTATCACATCGCATGCCAATGGTCCATTTTATTAGCCAATCCCGTGCTCAAATATTGACCATTATCACGCATAACACCCTGTGACAAGGTGACCAAGCTCGCACCCTTGGCAAGATCTCCACCTCTATTGGCGATGCCTAGTCCACAAGGATATCCTACACTACTATGCGTAACCACAAACCATTCAATGGGCTCATAACGATATCAAGCACCAACACAAACTCACAATGGCATCCTTGACAATTCACAAGCCAATTCAGAATCAATATTGCAGAACGGTTTCATAAACCAAAACATATAATCTTGTGCCTCATTAAACAAACAAAACATGTTTCATAACCAACATACGACCTTTCACAAATCAATTCATTTGCTACAAATATTTTTATAAAGTGTTTCTCATATCATTTCAGAACTAATTTCATAAACCAATTCACAAAGCATACATATAACTATCCTTTCATGATATCTTTCATAAAACCATTCACAAATACCAAATTGTAGTAAAATGCCTAATCTAGATTTACGCAATAAACATACTTTAATAACTCATACGATACTCAAAGATTTATCACTTTTAAGACATAAGTTTATAAATTCATAGAAAATATAGCATAACTCACCTGGGAATGTGCAAACTAAACATCGCATCGCTAAACGTCTAACAATCTTGTAATCCTATCAATTTAAAAGAGAATCAATGTTAAAACTAAGTAAAACTCTACCTCAACTACGAAATAGCTATACTACACTTAAATGCTAACGAAGTGACTCCTACACAACAATAAATTGCTTATTCAAAGCAATTACTCAAACCTAAACACAATGCGAAAGTTGTATGTAAAATTTTAAAATATTGCTCTACCTAAACTGTTGCTTCAAATCAACCTCCATCAAATTCCACGGCTCTACAATAACATGCTCCACTATTTCCATAAAATCCCATAGCTTAACAAGTCAAAAATCAAACTTCGCGGCTTGATTATCACAAAATTTCAAGGATTCAACCTAACTCAAAAAACTACTCCGATTAGATAACGAATGGTACAAGCACTTATTTGACATTGTAAATTGAAGTTGAATTGACTTGGCGAGGCGTCCATGGTGAGCACAAACAAAATCCTTTCTTTTTCCCTTTCTTCTTTGTTCTTATTCTTTTTTCCCTCTTTCTTTCCTCTCCTCGTGCACGCAAGCTCTTGGTCTTAAATGGCCCGAGTGTCACTGTTCTGCTTTTGTTGACTTTTCAACATTATTTTCTTCTTCTTTTTTATGCTTATGGACTCCACCTTTATTTGACCTAATCAAATAGATGGCAATATTATACATATCATTTATTAAATAATAATCCGCATGATATAAGTCTTGCTTGTAATGGAAATGTGAAAAATTTTCAATAAACTTTTAATTCTTTTTGTTTTACAAAAATAAATGATTTGAAAAATGTCTTCTTAGAATTATCGCATGTATCAATTGTAAAATTAATTAATGAAAATTATTCTTACCAATAAATAACAATATTTTTATTAATTAATTATTTTAAGTGATGCAAGTAATTATTTTTTTAAAAAGTAGTTGTATCATTTTCTTAATATGGTCTTCCCACTTGTAACTTATATAACTAAGTCCTTAAACTTTTGTGTTTATTTTTTCCAATAAAGAACCCTCGACCCTCTACATCACATGTGCATAACTCCCATCATAAGTGTCGGCTAACTAACCCCAAAAAGACAGCTCCTACTCGTCACGCTCGGGCCTCACACCCAGTCCGGTGTGTCAGGCGGTGGCGGTGGCAGCATCCCTCTCATGACCCCATCGCGGCGAACGTGAACAGAGACGAACTCCTGAACGACCGGGCCCTCAACCAGGCCTATGTCGTACGTAACAAAACAGCGCACACGTATGTATATCAATCCAGGCACAGAAGGACAACTGAACTCCTCACACTCTACCTTGACGTCAGACAGTAATTCGTAAAATGCACCCCGCACGACGGCAGGAAACGGCATACTGCTAATCTAAAATGTTGGTCCCCAAAAGGGATGAGTACAACCACTCAGCAAGTAAAGGAATCCAATAACAACTTAATGCATCATACAAATCATACATGCATTGCAGGCGTTACTTACCTTGAAACCATGCGCATACTATCATGCATCATCATATCATACATGTCATCATCATCATGACATCATCACATTACACACGTTATCATGCCATATCATATATCATCATCATCATGCATATCATCATGCATATCAGCATGCATATCATCATACATCATCTTCACCATCGTGACCTCATCACATCACGCATGTCATCATTATCATAGTATCATCATATCATACATGTCATCTTGCCATATCATATATCATCATCACCATGCATATCATCATATACCATCATGACCATGCATATCATCATGCATGTCATCATATATCATCATCACCATGCATATCATCAAGCATGCCATCATATATCATCATCACCATGCATATCATCATGCATACCATCATATATCATCATGCATATCATCATGCATATCATCATGCCATGGTTTAATTTCCACTTTTAAATTTTAATTTGATCACCACATCAGCCATTCCTCAAATCATCAATTTCATCATCCCCTCGGGCAAAGACCTCCGACAGGGCTTCCGGCATTCAGCCATTCCAAGCCACCGGGCATCCGGCCCCCCACATTCCGAGCATCTTGCATCCCAACTGGCATCACGAGGCATTCCCTTCGGGCAGAAACCTTCGATAGGGCTTCCGACACTTACACTCCCTGGCCGGGCATCCCGCACCCCAATCCTGGCATCGCGAGGCATTCCCTTCGGCAAAAACCTCCGACAGGGTTCCGGCCCCCCACATTCCAAACATCTCGTATCCTAACTGGCATCACGAGGCATTCCCTTCGGGCAGAAACCTCCGACAGGGCTTCCGGCATTTACACTCCCTGGCCGAGCATCCTGAAACTCCCTGGGCCATCCGACAATGTATCTCTATACATTTCGGGCATTATCCTCCACCACCACAATCTCCTCATTTAAGATTATCCATGTTTACCAATTTCGGTCTTAATTTAGCATGGCATATGATGTATTGACAACCAACACTCATGTTCAACATTGAATTCACACATGCATCTCAATTTAATGTCATGCATACATCAAGACCTCATCATACATGTAACATGGTCTAATTATTTATGAAATAAAATTTAATGGAAATTATGGCCAATAAAATAATCCATTTTCATGTCCTTTTTCATTTATTTAAATGTCAGCTTTTGCCATTTTCAAAAATATTAAATTCAATATCTATAAATTTTCAGAAATTATAAAAATTAACGCAAGTCATAAACAAGACAATAGAATAATAATTTCATGCAAAATACATGGCCAAATAGAATTTCACACAATTTCACAATTCTCACAAAACATCATATAATTCTCGGATGAAACCAGAATGCACAGTTTCTAAAGAAATTCGATTAAAATATCCATACGACCTCCAAAAATTATGAAATTTTACCGAGTTATAGCCAAGACATTTTCGTACATCTTTCATGAAGACTTTCAAGCCAGATTCTTTCTAGATTAGTTTCTACAGTCTCACGAAGCTTCTGGATCCATTACCGCATCGTCCAGTGCATGCTTCTCCAAAATATTGAGTTTTAACCTATCTATTGAGAGGCAACCTAATCATTACTAATGTAGTAGTAGTAGTAGTTGCTTTGATACCAAAAATTAGATGATTTGTGCATATGTTTGTGAGAATTTAAATTTGATAGATTAATGATAATAATTTATGCTTGGCCATGCACTTTATAAATTAAAATTCAATAAACAAAATGTCACAAGACTTTGGCCATGTTGAAAATTAAAATTTAAAAACATTTACAAAAGAAGTTCAAAAAAAGGGGGGGAAGTCAATTTTTAGGTTGGGCCTTAGGCCCATTGGCCAAAGCCTTGATGGGCCAAGCTAGTCGGCCAAATTAGGCCCACTAAAGGGGGCTGTCGACCAGCACAACGGGAGGCCCAAGAGTGGCCGGATGGCCCAAAAGCCCAAGCCCATTATGCATGCAATGAGGCAAGTGGCAAGAAGAAGGGCATGCATTGGCCAATTGAGAGGCAACCTAATCATTTCTAATGATGAGGTTTAGGGGGGAATAAAAGGGAAGGAAAGGAGAGAGAGATGGCCGGTTGAGTGTTCAGCCAAGTGAGGGAGAGAAACCGTGCAAGAGAGAGGGAGAGTGAGGCCGAGAGAGGAGAAGCCAAGAGGGAGGAGGAGGAGCTGCTCGCCGTTCGCCGCCGTGTTCGCCACCGTGTGCCGTCGTCCGTCCGGTCTAGAGGCAAGTGGGAGTCCTCTAGCTGCTCTTGCATGTGTGTATGTTACTTGCATGTTGAAATTTTGGGTGTTTAGGTGAGAAAAACCGAAGCATTGATGGTTTATTCTTGAATGGTATGGCTGTTTTGCTCGAACAGTTTGAGTCAGAATGTTGTGTGCGCTTGCATGCGTGTTTAGAGTCCGATTTTGGCTTCGATTTCTTCATAAGAGTTGTAGCTAACAACTTTAACTACAACATACTGAAATTTCATGGAAAATGATGGAGATTTGAGGGGTTAAACTCTCGTTTTACGGAGACCTCAGATCTGGAACGATTTTACTGACATCTTGTTGGATTTGTGGTTGCATGTTGGTTTGTGCTAAGAATCTCTCTTCTATTTCTTCATCAAAGTTGTAGGGGACATCTTAAACTACAACATAATCAAATTTGAAGTGAAATGAACAAGTATAGCCTAGTAAATCGACCAGATCTTAAAGATGGTGATTCTGGAGATGTATTTCGGTACACCCGAGACTTCATGGACCTAAATGACGACTATACTCTGGATATTTGACTTGGATATCTTCACGAAACTTGTATAGAACATATTTATGTATAACATATCCAAATTTCAGAGGAAACAAAAGAGAATAGATAGGTTAAAACTCAATATTTCGGAGAAGCATGCACTGGACAATGCGGTAATGGATCCAGAAGCTTTGTGAGACTGTAGAAACTAATCTAGAAAGAATCTGGCTTGGAAGTCTTCATGAAAGATGTACGAAAATGTCTTGGCTATAACTCGATAAAATTTCGTAATTTTTGGAGGTCGTATGGATATTTTAATCGAATTTCTTCGGAAACTGTGCATTCTGGTTTCATCCGAGAATTATATGATGTTTTGTGAGAATTGTGAAATTGTGTGAAATTCTATTTGGCCATGTATTTTGCATGAAATTATTATTCTATTGTCTTGTTTATGACTTGCCTTAATTTTTATAATTTCTGGAAATTTATAGATATTGAATATAATATTTTTGAAAATGGCAAAAGCTGAAATTTAAATAAATGAAAAAGGACATGAAAATGGATTATTTTATTGGCCATAAATTCCATTAAATTTTATTTCATAAATAATTATACCATGTTACATGTATGATGAGGTCTTGATGTATGCATGACATTGAATTGAGATGCATGTGTGAATTCAATGTTGAACATGAGTATTGATTGTCAATACATCATATGCCATGCTAAATTAAGACCGAAATTGGTAAACATGGATAATGTTAAATGAGGAGATTGTGGTGGTGGAGGATAATGCCCGGAATGTATAGAGATACATTGCCGGATGGCCCTGGGAGTTTCAAGATGCCCGGTGGCCTGGGATGGCTCAATGCCGGAAGCCCTGTCGGAGGTTTTTGCCCGAAGGAAATGCCTCGCGATGCTAGGATTGGGGTGCGAGATGCCCGGCCAGGGAGTGTAAATGCCGGAAGCCCTGTCGGAGGTTTCTGCCCGAAGAGAATGCCTCGTGATGCTAGTTGGGATGCGAGATACCCGGAATGTAGGGGGCCGGATGCCCGGTGGCCTGGGATGGCTGAATGCCGGAAGCCCTGTCGAAGGTCTTTGCTCGAGGGGATGATGAAATTGATGATTTGAGAAATGGGTGATGTGGTGATCAAATTGAAAGTTAAAAGTGTAAATTAAACCATGGCATGATGATATATGATGGTATGCATGATGATATGCATGGTGATGATGATATATGATATGGCAAGATGACATGTATGATATGATGATACGATGATAATGATGACATGCGTGATGTGATGAGGTCACGATGGTGATGATGATGTATGATGATGATGATATATGATATGGCATGATAACATGTGTAATGTGATGATATCATGATGATGATGACATGTATGATATGATGATACATGATAGTATGCGCATGGCTTCAAGGTAAGTAACGCCTGCAATGCATGTATGATGCATTGAGTTGTTATTGAATTCCTTTACCTGCTGAGTGGTTGTACTCACCCTTTTTGGGGACCAACATTTCAGATTAGCAATATGCCGCTTCCTGCAGTCACGCAGGGTGCATTTTACGGGTTACCGTCTGACGTCGAGGTAAAGTGTGAGGAGTTCAGCTGTCCTTCTGTGCCTGGACTCACATACATACGTGTGCACTGTTTTGTTACGTACAACATAGGCCTGGCTCGGGGCCCGATCGTTCAGGAGTTCGTCTTTGTCCACGTTCGCCGCGATGGGGTCATGAGAGGGATGCTGCCACCGCCACCGCCTGATGCACGAACTGGGTGTGAGGCCCGTGCGTGACGAGTAGGAGCTGTCTTTTTGGGGTTAGTTAGCCGACACTTATGATGGGAGTTATGCACATGTGATGCAGAGGGTCGAGGGTTCTTTTTGGGATTTTAGGCTGGACATGGCAGAGTCCTAGCTTTTCCTTTTGATGTATCGGCCCAAAAGAAGTCCCATCTTGAAAATATATGTAAATAAAGTGTCGTGCCTTGTTTATAAAATTATGAAGATTTCAAATCTAATATGTCGTCGGGTGATCGTGAATTGGAAAAGTTCTTAGAAATTTATTTAAGAAAAATTTCAAATTGGTTCATTTATGATAAATTTACTTCAAATTAATTTTTTACTACAAAAAATGCCAAACTCGCTATATTTGTGATAAATTTATCCAAAATTAATATTTTAACCAACAAAAAATTCCAAATTAAAATACTATTATCATTAATTCTCATATCATAAAAAATTATAAATTAATATACTTATAATAAATGAAATAAAATTATAAATTATTATAACCGTCAATTGTTAGGTTCATCTAAGCGGGAGGCTAGCTGCTGCCTTCAACATTCCAAATTCCAACCACCTGCCCTCTTCTAACCTATTATAATCAAATGGTACAAGCACTTATTTGACATTGTAAATTGAAGTTGAATTGACTTGGCGAGGGGTCCATGGTGAGCACAATCAAAGCCCTTTCTTTTCCCCTTTCTTCTTTCTTCTATTTCTTTTTTTTTCCCTCTTTCTTTCCTCTTCTTGCGCAAGCAAGCTCTTGGTCTTAAATGGCCCGAGCGTCACTATTATGCTTTTGTTGACTTTTCAACATTATTTTCTTCTTCTTTTTTTAAGCTTATGGGCCCTACCTTTATTTGACCTGATCAAATAGATGGCAATGGTATACATATCATATATTAAATAATAATCCACGTGATATAAGTCTTGCTTGTAATGGAAATGTGAAAAATCATACTTGGAATCTCAATGGTTAGTGCTCCGAGGACTAAAATGGTTTACAAAAACAAAGTACAAAGACTAAATTAAGCATTACGATGAGTAAAGAGACCAAATCATTTTTTTTTTATTTAGAAGCTTGTATAACTAGAAGCCTGGCATCAATACTCAGAGCTGACTTAGTAATTTTCAATAAAATTTAAACTCTTTTTGTTTCATTAAAAATAAATGATTTGAAAAATATTTTGTTAGAATGATCACATGTATCAATTGTAAAAATTAATGAGTGAAAATTATTCTTACCATTCATAAAAATATGTAAACATAAATTGTTATCAATAAATGATAATATTTTTATTAATTAATTATTTTAAGCGATACAAATAATTATTTTTTTTAAAAGTACTTGTATCATTTTCTTAATATGGTCTTCCCACTTGTAGTTGTAACCTATACAATTAAGCCCTTAAACTTTTTTATTATTTTTTCCAATCAAATATTGCCTTCGCAAGTCAAATCTAATATGTCGCCTAGTGGCCGTGAATTGGAAAAGTTCCTAGACACTTATTTTTACAAAAAATTTCAATTTGATATATTTATG
The DNA here is from genome assembly GCA_017140325.1 of Eucalyptus leucophloia subsp. euroa. Lineage (NCBI taxonomy): Eukaryota > Viridiplantae > Streptophyta > Magnoliopsida > Myrtales > Myrtaceae > Eucalyptus > Eucalyptus leucophloia. The sequence goes on from CM029471.1 coordinate 27,244,738, forward strand.
ATAAATTTACTTCAATTTAATTTTTTATCACAAAAAATGCTTTTAAACCGCTATACTTGTGATAAATTTATTCAAAATTAAAATTTTGACCAACAAAAATTCTAAATTAAAATACTATTATCATTAATTTTCATATCATAAAAAAATTATAAATTAATATACTTATAATAAATAAAAAATAAGATTATTAATTAATATAACCGTCAATTGTCAGGAGCGGGAGGCCGGCTGCTGCCTTCAACATTCCAAATTCTAACCACCTGCCCTCTTCTAACCCCGTTATATACAACGCCGTCTTCGTCGTCGTTTACCGCCTCGCCCCTCGGGCTTCCCATAAGCCAAAACCGAAAAAAAAAATCATCGGAGAATCCGATTCCCAAATCGACGAAGCATACGCTCCTAATCGCCTCCGCCTCCGCCTCCGCTCTGAAACATTCGATCTCCGCCGCGTCGAGAAGCAGCGCCGTCGGGACCCGATGTCGTCGTCGCCGTTCGCCGAGGCCGGCACCGCCACGGCGCGCCTGATGCCGCGCGCGGGCCAGTCCTTCTTCGCCACGCGCCGCCCCTGGCCGCAGTTCCTCAGCCTCTCCTCCCTCTCCCGCCCCTACTCCCTCGGTGAGGCCGGCGTCCGGATCCGGCGAAACCTCGACTACTTCCGCGTCAACTACGCCATGATCGCCCTCGGCATCCTCTTCCTCAGCCTCCTCTGGCACCCGGTCTCCATGATCGTCTTCCTCGTCGTCTTCGTCGCCTGGTTCTACCTCTACTTCTTCAGGGACGAGCCCCTGGTCCTGCTCGGCCGCACGGTCGACGACCGCCTCGTGCTAGGGTTCCTCGCGGCGGTCACGGTCGTGGCCCTGGTCCTGACGAGCGTGTGGCTGAACGTGCTGGTCTCGGTCCTGATCGGGGCTTTCGTGGTGGCCGTGCACGCCACGTTCCGGGGCACGGAAGACCTGTATGTCGACGAGCCAGACGCCGGCGACGGCGGGTTGCGGTCGTTCGTGGGAAGCCCCACGCGTGCTGGTTACACCAACTTCTAAATGTAGTTCGGTGCGCAATTTCTCTTGATTGCGGCGAACTGGGTCCTCCGCGCGACGCGAGATTTGGGTTTTCAGGAGCTTAACGTGTAGTTCTCGTGTTGAATTGATGACGACTCGGGTCTTGCTGCGGAGGTTTAATTGGATGGCATCATCAGTTGATGCTGGGTAGTGAGTACTGCTGGTTCCATTCCCTTTTTTCTTTAGTGGGCAATCGTTTGTATAATGGCCAGTGTAGATTGACCTGATACTTCTGGAGATATGATTACAATCAGCTTCACCTTTGCTTCCATTCCTTTGTGTTCTTCCTTTCGCCGAGTCGCTGAACTTTCTCCTGCTCTACATATAAGAAGCTGTGTCGTCATTCTGCGGTTACTTTGATTGTCGTGTGTCGGAGTTTAACTGGATTTTGAGGGAGGTTCTTGTTCTTGGAGCTTGATATAGGTGTTAGGATGTGACAAATTTTGTCCGAGTGACTTTCCTACTATGAGGTGACACAGCTGACTTCTTTCTGGTCTTTGATTTAAGTATTCTGGTAAAGTGGTTTCCATGGTTTCTACCCAGTTGGTTTGTATCACATTTGATAGGGAGGATGAGCTTAGAGTTGTTTCAGTGGTAGTTCAAGTAGAACATAGTATCTGGCAAAATAAAAGAGTAGAACATACTGGGAAGTTCAGTGCCTTGGAGTCTCCAGGGTTCTCTATGAGCAATAATATGTATACTGAAAAATATGCTTCATTGACATTTTTTCACATCACAAATTTTCCATAACTTCACCATTTGCTATACTGTCCGGCATGAAGTAGACTTGGGTCTTTGTTTTTCTTTTCTGATGGGTGACTTGGGGGTTGTAGTTGATATATTCCTGGCAAGCTATACTCTTCATTCTTTTCTTGTTTACTTAATGAAAGTTGTGTCATTCCTTGTTGAGTATTATTAGTCTTTTGCGCATATAACTTTGTGGAACCATATTGGAAAATGTCTAGAATCACACTAGTGTCATGGATTTAAAAATTGCTGCCCTTATAAGGGTTTGGATACAGTACTTATGTTGGAATGGAAAGACCCAGATGAGTCTATACTCTTAACTTCATGTTAGGGAGGGATAGCTCCTTAGATTGGTTGTTTCTCTTGTCCATACCTCTAGAAATTTAGACAATTCAGACAATATGATAAATTATAGTCTGAACATGATTGGTGGGGGCTTGTGTTAAAGGTATTGACGTTAATGGCTGCCTTTTAGCTTTATGCTCTGGTTTGTGCAAGAAAATCATTAAGTTTAAGAATTCATTCACGAAGGAGAAAGCCAGACCTAACAGTGATAAATTGTATATCTTATAGTTGATGCAGGTTGCTTTAATAATCGTTATTGTGAAAAGATCTATAAAATCAAGGGACATGTTCACGCCCTTTATTTGCTTTCTGATGTGTGTGTTGTGTTTGCGTGTCTTCCGTTGCATATTTTGTGGAGTGGTTCAGCTCAAGTCTACAAAATATGAAGGGCTGGCGGTAGAAATAGGTAGGTTTTTTTCTTCTACCTTTTTTCTTCTTTTTTTTCAATAGAACGGTTAGGTTTTTGTCTATGATGGCCTATCGCTCGTTTTCTCTCTCGTCTGCGTATAATGTAATGTTTTTATCTGTATATTGATGAATGTAATTGGATTGAGCACACCACGAAATGCTGTAGCGGTTTGTGCTTGAGCTCTTGTTTTCGTTAGTGCTTGGAAAAGGTCAATCGGTTCGTGAAGAGCAGGGTTTAGCATCAAAATGATATTTTGTTTGTGATAACGCAGTATTTTGAAAAGATGGTTTTTTGAACTTACTGGGATTTTCCTATAAAAAGAAAAGAAGATGGGTGGGGCTTCGATATCGTTTGATCAAGTTACACTGCTTATGGCGGTGCTATTGAGGAATTTTGCGGAGACAGATGGCTATCGGTTCGATATTGTCAAGGCGTTTGTATGTCAAGCAGACAGACGAAATTGCAATAAGACTACTTTAGTCAAAATGTCACAAGAATAAATAGTACGAGAGATCTGGCATTAGTGGTCATCTGATGCTTGATGGGCATATCGAAATTCTTCGAGATCAAGTTTTGATACTCGTCTCAATTGGCACTTATGCGGAATTAGCATATGAGGCAGCGACATTGTCTGTTGAGGTGAGATTACAATCCCTTGAAAGTGCTTCATCGGAATAAGCCAAGTAGACTGGAATATGTTCTAAATCAGTGCAATTGGAAGCGAAAACTTCGAAGCGATAGCGGATGGATGGCCATTTTGGGAAATGTTACTGTCGAAATGCCAACTGCTATGAAGACTGGGAAGTGACTTATCCATACTTGAAATGACCTAGTTGGAAACTGTATATGCCATAGATCTCCAAAATAGTGATACTGAAGTGTCACGAGTTAAAAGCACCCGTTGTCATGACTCTGAAGGCAGCACCAATTTAGAGATTCAGAAAGAGTGTTTGGCAATGGTTAACAGCGTCCTTCAACTGCGGCCCCCATTACTTCTCGCCCGAATGCCCTTCTAGCTCTCCGTTGCCTCATCTTCTCAGCTTCAAGCTCTGCGCCACCAGGTGTCCGGCCTGGTTCGTCTTCTCCTGAGTTCTTCGATTCCAGCAGAAAGCGAGAAGAGAAAAGAAGCAGAGATCTCAATCGACAGTTCGATTAACGTTCGAAAATCGACCTTAGACCGCACCTCCCGAATCGCTAGAGTTGGAGGACTCCCTTCCTAGCCCGGTAGGTCATGGGGCAGGTGCACCGAAGACGGGTTGAGGTACCCCAACCTTTCTGCAGATTTTCTCTTCTGCAATGGTCAAGGCCCGCGATGAAAGTAGGAACCACGATATTAATAATTGTGCACAAAATCTCTTTCCTTTTCTTTTATCGTGTAAATCTCTTACACATAAGTTTTCGATAATAACTTGTGTCTAGTGCATATCGATTTTAGTTACGTCTACGTTAATTGTAAGGTGCTGATGCTTGAAAATAAATTCTATTTAGAGAATGTAGTTAATTTTAAGCATTCTAGCTGCACACAATCATCGGAATCATACAGGGCAAGCTTTAACTTCGGTGAAGTTCATCAAACATCTCATCAAAAACAATAGTTGCAAATCTCACGAACAATTGATCAGCTTTGGAATTCTTAGAAAATAGAATGGCTGGAGAACAATTGATAAGCTTTTACTATGATTGTTTTGGTTTCAAAACAACTCCAGTAATGCGTTTCGGCGCAGTTCGGGTTTTTGAGCCGAAACGGAAACGAATTGTTAGAAGCCTCATTTTTTTACTTACCATCTGACCAAAAAGACCCAGAGAAATTTTTGTTCGGGTTCAGCTTGGGTTTCGATTCAGGCTAACATTTCTTTTTTTTTAATACATTTCTAGTCATAGGCACTAGACATCAGTTCTCTAGGATAGCAGCTTCACCAGGAGCGCCTTGAGCGTCGTGTATTGTTAAATTCATTGGGGAGCATTTTGTGTAGTGGTTGAAAGTTTATTGGAAAACGTATACCAACCTCAAAGTCCAGGGTGTCTCGTGTATTTTCCATTATCTTAGGTTAAGATTAGAGAAACAGCCACCACTAGCGACTATTTCTAGGCATTACAGTGAGAATCTCATACCCGTTACAAAATATTTTATTTGAATTACAACTACTTTGATTGGCTAGCCCGGCAACCCTACCGAAAGCTAATAGCCAAGAAATCTTTATAACGAGATATTCAAAATTTTGCTTGTGACATGAATTGAAATTGTGATGTCATATAAAATGAATAACTTCTCTACCGCTAGGTCAATTATCTTGGTACCATGCTTCTCATCATATTTGAATGTTCTTCAGTGACCAAATCTTAAACTATTACATATTTCTCTTTAGTATTTAATTGCCCTTTCAATTTCATTCTCATGCACACCATATGGAAGGAAAAAGATTTAGGAAAAAAAATAAACTCATTCTACGCGCGTGGATCCACACATCAAAGGACAGAATACGGTGAGGAAATGGATTCAGTAATTGGACTATTTCATATATTGAGAATCAAAAAATTTGCAAGGAGGAATTATGGAAAAAGTGTGAAATTACCTTTTATTTCCCCTTAATTTGGTAGGAAAATGAGAAGAGAAGTGAGCCCAATATCGAAATGCCCTCTTATTTAAATCCTTCTCCATATATTTCTCTTTTTATTTCATTTAAACAAATAAAAGAATTATTTCTCGATAATTATTTCCACTCGTTCCCCATTTTAAGTTTCTTCCAGCCAAACAAAGCATCTTGGCCGTGAGGTCTTGAGAACGGTTCGAGTTCATCTTGGCCGGTTATCGGTTTTTAATTAAAAGTACATGCAAAACTTGCTGATGCTGATTTTGGGTCCAAAAGACAGAGTCCTGAATGGACTCTGTCGATGATTCCAGCCACCGGCCACCCTGCAAACGCTTGGCAATAAGCCTTTAGCAGAATGATCTTTTCCATCTGGTGTTTGTTGGCATACTTTCGAGCGCTTTCTTCACAAAACACTCGTTGGAGAAAGAGTAGCACGGCCTTCAAATCTGGCTCATGCCTTTGCATGGCTTAAGGGTTCGAGAAAGAGCAAACCAAAAGCGATGAAAATGTCCACTGAGATGTTTCGACAAGTTCGATGCCCGAGCATTGCATTTTGGATAACAGACCGCCATTTCTCTTCAGCCATTATCGTAAAACCGCACAGATGGTGAAGAGAATAAATTGCTCTCTAGCAGGAATCAACTCTAATCCTCAAGATAATCAGTAATGTTTATGTTGCTACCAACTCATGTAAAAGTACATTTTTTACAGACCGCCGCGGATGAATGTAGATCTATCCATATGGCTTGATACAGATATAATTTATAATGTAAAAACATAGGAACAAGTATGGAACGTAAAAAATAAGGAAAAAGAGAACAACATAATAAGTATAACGGAAAGGGCGATCAGCGGTCGGGCACCCTTCGTGCATAAGCCAGGACCATCACAAAATCCTTGGCTGAGGACCCCACGATCGCCGGGACTCTCTCCAACGTGGATGCCATTTGTAACCACAAGTCAACCAAATTATACAACAGCAATGTGGGGAGGACGGTTTGTCCCATGCATCTGATTTCGACCTGGGGAAAATTATCGGAGGACACTGTAAGAGTAGCCTAGCAAATCTGCAACATCAACACAAATGCATTTGCTCTGCACAATCTCAGCATAAGAACACTCTCCCTAATAAAGAACAATTCATTTAAATGCTGATTCTTTCCATCGTTAGGGGTACAAACTGCTTCTGATAGATGATTCAAGAGAATCTAGAAGAAGAGTATCTTGAATCTTAAATCCAACTCTTTGAAGTAAAAGACTACCCACAATAAAGTGACTTTGCGGTCATGTGAGTTATTCTTTCAAAAGTAGGGACCAGCACAACTGCAGTTTTTATAATTTTTGATACCGTAGAATAGCATGCACAGATAAGAAGACAACAGTTTACATGCTAGACAAGAAAGACGGACACATTAGTTGGTAAAAATTTTCTTCTACTGCAAAATTTTAAGCACCAAACATTCCAGTTTGATTTCCTTTTTTCTATGTTTAGAGCAATAACGAATAAATTTTTCATACCTCAGTTTCACTTGTGAGATCTAGTTTCCTCACCAGGTACTTTTGAATAAAAGAAACCGGCAAGTTCCCGTCCCTGAAAAGAAAAATGTAGATAGATCAGTTTGCAAGTACATACTTCAAATTTCCTGGAGTATAGTTTTAAAATCCTATCAAAGATCAATCAAGTCATGAATCAAAGTGAGAGAAAAGAAATTCAAAAAGAAATCATCCAAAGTAGCTGGTAAAAGGTTAGTTATTAACTGGGTCAAGGATGACCATATAAAGACCCATAGTGCAAATGTCCGAAACAACAAGCATTCTACCAAATCATTCATCACAGGTACTTTGCAGAAAGTACAGTTGAGCTTTACATAATGCATGATGGTCGCAACTAGAATGCACAACAACCACAGCAATTCGGTTCCCCAGAAGAGAAAGGAATGCAGGAATGTTTCTCCATGAGAGAACCCCAGTAGTCATGTCCGAAACTGTGAGAAATGACATGCATGAACAACATACACAATAAAATACTGCACGAGATTACATACAGCCACTGCCACATCATATAAGCACAAAAATAATGTTATCTAGTCCATCACAGCATTCGACATTTCAGAGTTGATACTGCTCCTTCAACAGACCATCCTATCCTTTTAGACAGAAAATTATCCATAAGAACTGCATGAAGCATCATAATGAACAAAAACATTTTAGATAACACATTCACAGAGAAGGAATTCTCCTAAGACCAACTTGACATGTGAAGACAACAGATACAATGCTCTGGGTGGAACCATCGTCACCCACTTAACAGAATGAAACTTCAAAAATAAGGCTGAACCACTCTTATCACATGAACTTGTCATATGGTTTCCACGTGGCTAATTGTGTAATCTATTCTTCCCTAGCCTGCATCGTCTCTCTGTTACCCGGGTTCAGACATGCTGATGCAGTTTGTTTGATTGGCAAACAAACAAGATTCAGGATTGTGAATTCACAGCGCATAACCTGTTTCCTGCCATGTCTACCACCCCAACCCCCATAACACACTAAATAAAAAGCATGTGGCCAGTGTAATTGATATAGATAAACCATATTCATCCAGCTGGATCAAAGAGAGCATGACGGATGGATAGGAAAGAATAAGAAACTGTAGTCACATTTCTAAACGTCAACAATATGAATGTGGCTAGTCCAGCACTAGTACCTGTAATAACAATTTCGTCATGTCAACACTACAACACATTGGTTATTTGACAAAATCTGGCCAGTTGCTATGGCTTGATGTCCATCCTTGTTTCAAGTCATTGCTGCAGTTTGAACAATTCTCTCACAGTTGAGTTATAGATTGCCTGCCTGGCCTACTGCCATAAATTGGAGACTACCTTATTTAATCCTCCTCCTTTGTCAACACTTGTCACATTCAAATCCCGATTAGACAGATGTAAGCTACCAATGAATCCAGAATACTCAATTCAACTAAATTAAGTTTTCTAATATTTTGAACCCAGTGTTAAAATGACAAGTTTTTTCCTCATCTCAACTTCATCAGATCTCTTACGCATTGATCCAATATTACATCAGCCTGCAAAACTCCTTGTGCTGAGTTGTGTTACTCCAACTTTTCATAATTGGTGAAGTCCTACCATTTTCAGTTTCTCCTGCTCCAACACGTGAAGCAGATTCCTGAATATAACTACAAGGATCTTCAGCAAGAACTTGCAATTGGATTTATTCTGACTAACGCAGCAGATAAGTGAGCCTGTTTACATAAGGTCCAGTCATGTTCTACATGGTGAGAAGGAAAGCAGGATAATTATAGGTTAGCTGCTAAAGCATTGCAAAAGTTTTTATAAATTATTACCAACTACCTAGAAAGAAATCAATCAAGACAATCCAATAGCAGCCAGGAAAAAAAAATAAGACAAGTAAGCATTACAAAAATAAGAACTTGGAAAGCATGAACTATTCCAGAAAAGCAATGGAAACAGATGTCTCTGGCAAAAAGGAACTTACTTTATTCTTAAGTAGTTTGCAGGGATTTGTGGCAGCGGTGCATCTCCTTCCCTGAAGTCATAAAATTGAATCAGTAAACAAATGGAGGTGAGAAGCTTCAATCAAATTCATTATAATTCTCATGATTGATTTGAGTTGCAAAGACAAAGTTGTCCTTACTGATCTTCAGAAGCTACAAGTGAAAACCAGATTGGACGAGTTCTTGGTTCACATTTGGTGCCAGCTGCATCGAGCACATCCTGAAGTGAAATGCCCGATTCTCCAGAAACTGCAGTCCTTTTTTGACGAATCTTACGTAATCTTTTTGGTCTCGATACTTCTGTAGATGCCGGACTATTGTCGTTTTTCTCATCCTGGACTTTCACCTTGAATTTATTATTCTTAATTTTATTACCAGGTAATGGAGCTTCAATTGCAAGGACTCGCTCAGCTCCTTGCAAACTGGCCCTCGAAGGTTTAGTCCTATTAGCAACTTCCACTAGATAATTCAATGGCTTCCAGAGTTCCACTTTTCCTTCATCACCAATTCCTCTTTCAGGACCAGTCTGACTAGGCTCACTGGAAGTAAAACCCTGCTCAGCAAACAGACAAGGACTAATTTAGAAAATATGCTCTATCATCTCCAAGAGGAACTATATCCATATTTTAAACCTCAATAATGAAGACCACCAAGATGAAAAGGAATAAAATTATGCTCTTCATTACCTGCCTAATGTTCTGCGCAAACTTGCTTAGAGTCTCGGGGGAGCTTGAGCTTTCTGGACGATCACCTGCAGAATCTTCTTCCTTCTTAACAATTTTTTCAATGGAAAAACTAGATCCTTGCAGAACAGAAGCTTTCCTTGCAGTCGCTTTTGTTCTTTTACCAGTCATAGTAGTCTGTGATGATACTTTCGGTGTGTTGACAACCAGCTGGGACAAAGATCTCTCTTTCCTTCTAATAGGTAAGGTTGTTGAAGGGACAGATTCAGGCGCCTTAACTTTTCTTCTTTTGAAAGGGAAAACCCTTGCCCTCACATCTTGCAAGTTGTGATCAGGCCTATGACAACCATCTTCTTTCATCAATAATTAACAATAAGATTTAAATGGGAAGAGAGATAGAAATCAACTTGTAACAAAATTGACCTACATGATGTATATGAATGCGTGTTCAAGAAGCTGAAACTTATTCTCAACTTACTGCAGAAATTGACATGATGTAGAAAATAGTTTGTCTAAAAAAAAATTTTAGTTTGAATTAAACATGAATAGTTTCTTAGGGCACATTCCACTCCATTTCATTAAATACCGTTGAATACGGTGAAGATGTTGACGATACTGCTAAAGAACCGAAATTCAATAAGCAGCTCAAAGAGTGAACAGAAGGGAGCAAGTTGAATTATAACAATGTCTTACCATCACACGATGTTAATATACTGTTAGATGTGCGCGCATGAGCGCGCGCACATTACAATGTCAAAGAAAAACAGCAATTGATCCATAGCACTACCACCGAATTTATTCAAAAAAAAAAAAAAAAAACCAAATTTACACTAATGTTTCTCCAACACCCTCCTAAAGGCAGAATATTCAGAGTAATTGCTCTTACTTGTTTTCATATTTCTACTCCATTAATGGTGGTAAAGAGTAAAACCATGTCATGCAAATGAGGCACACTAATTGTGTTATAATATCATAAGTTTGAAAAGACAAATTGACTTCTGAAGCAAACTATAAAATCACACTCATAGACCAAAAAGTTCCGGCAGGAATTATCTTTAGCAGAGCACCATTTGTTCCTTAACCACTGGACTTCAGAATTGCATAAAGAAATAATGCTAATTGAAGGCTATTAGAGATTCTCCCTCGTGTTGTCTGATTTCTCTCTCCTCCCTTTTTTTTAAATGGGTGTCAAAAACTAATAGCTCATAACTGATGAGACAAAATGACAATTGTAAGTGATAACAGTTTTTATATCTTGCACAGAAGGAAACAGAAGGAAAGAAATTGAACTTTATTGACACTCAGTAAACGTGATATTACTCTATACGCCCAAGTAATGAACAATTTGCCTTCTGAAAAGACTGAACTAAGGAAAAACCTAAAATACGTAATTTAGTATAGGATTAAAATGTCTTATACATTGCTAAAGTATCATAATTCAACTAGATCCATCCGATGCTAATGACAATATCATAAACTACTGCAGTTATGCAGCTGCATGAGTAAAACTTTGGAGATGGAATTTCTGATGGAAGAAAGAACCAGTGAATGGATTTGAATATGGCTTCATTCCTTAGGATGTTTCAGTAAAGAAAAATAATAAATTGCATTAGCCCAAAACTAGGGGTGAGGAATGCATGTCATCAAAAGTTACCACATGCACACACACACACATGCACAAAGAGAAAAGAGGGCAAAAATCAAAAGGAATCGATGACCAGAAAGCCAAACTTACCGCAGTTTCTCCAGTGGTGCACAGCCTAGATCAATGTTGCATATTGGACAGCATTCAAGTTCTTCCTCGGAGATCTTGTCATATATGCATTTCCTGCAAACTGGAATGATAAAGTCCTCAACATTTTACCATTTCAAGGCGTTAGCGGGCCAACATGATTACAAGCAAAATGACCGCCACGATGATAATTCTCTCTCCAAAACCATGAAATTTAACGAAAACAGTACACCAGTCAATTGAAGAACACTAAAAACTACAGTTCCTAAACTCTGTGAGCCAGCATCACTGCGTTTATCTGTCAGAAATTCTTTCGTTTGACATTTGAAGATCACGTCAACATGCTAATAGTACTTGCATTATGAAAGAACGGAAATTTAACCCAAGCCGATTCTTTGATGAACGGTAACCCGAAATCCCAGCAATTTACTTCTCAACAGAAGCTCGCACTTCTTTCCTTAGAGACCGATAATGACGAAGACAAAAGACACTAGCTGGTGAAACAAAACAGACGCGCGCGCGCACGTTCTTGGGAACAAAAGCTCTAGACTCCACCTTGTAAAACAAAGCAGAGCAAAAGCGACATGGCGTACGTTCCGACAACAGACAAAAGAGGCCAGATATCAACGACCGCGAAAAACACCGACCAACCCAGATCGTGAATCACGAAGGACCACAAGAAAGAGCCGCATCAGAAGCACCAAAGACACGAAACACCCACGAGCTGAAACAACAAGAAAGACCCCGGAGCAAAGCCAAAAAACAAGAAACCAATCGAAGGCTCCCCCTCTTCGGCGGAACAACTCACACGAATGGAGGCACTCGGAGATGGTGGTGGCGTCCCTGAGGAGACCGTCGCAGAGGGGGCACGTCATGCACGCCGCAATCTCCTCCCTCCCCACCCGCACCACCACCTGATTCGCCATTCTCGAAACGCCCCCACCACGTACAAAAACCCGAGCCGAGCCGAGCCGCCCCCGCCCCGCCTACGCGTGCATGCCGCCGTCCACTCGTCCCGCGCCGCCCACCATCGAACCTGCATTGAATTCACGGAAACACGCGGCGGTCACGCGGCGTCCCCGAGACGGATTCGCCTTCGACATTGCCATCGAGAAGGCGCGAAAACAAGAATTTGCGGGAAGGATAAGGAGGAGGGTGGACCTGGTCGTGGGGAAAGATGCGATTTTTAAGGTCCACGAGGGCCGCCGCGGGGAGATTCGACGTGGGTTTTGGGTGGGGGATTCGGAGATTGTTGGGGGAGGTGGTGGAGGAGACGAATGATGATGATCTGAATCTGAGAAGAGAGAAGAGAGAGAGAGAGAGAGAGAGAGGGAAGAGAGAGAGAGAGAGAGAGAGAAAAGAGCATGAACAACCCGAAGTAAAGCGCTGAAATGAGAGTAGTAACTCTCTCTCTCTTTCTCTTTCTCTCTGCTGCTGTTGCTTTTGTGCATTTATTTTTGTGTGTTGTAAGATGGCTTTTGTCTAACTCCCCCCACTTCATTTTATCTTTTCCCTTCTTTTTTAAATTTTAATTTTAATTTTGTTATTAAGAGGGGGACTCCATTAGAAAAACGAATTAAATTTATTTCCATCCATATTGTCCATAATTGTGAAAGCATTAAGATCGAAATCTTAGGCTGCGCCTATTTGGGAAAAAATTTCATGATAAAGGATAATACTTTCCAAGAAATCATGTTTTATATGTAATAGGAAACTTTTTTGTGTTTGGATCTCATTTCGAAAATGATTATAATATCATGATTTTATCTAAGACTAAAAAAAATCAATTTTATTTTATTTTTTTCTTTCTGCTTCTTTTTTCTTCTTTCTTCGCTAGTCATCGAGCCTCAGTGATGACTAGCAACAAGCCACAAGCGAGGCTTGACCTCGTCAAATCTGGCGAGGTGGAGTCCCACTCGAGGCTATCGAGGTCAAGCCTCACCGGCCTGCACTTGTAGCTAGTCATCAGCTATCACCGAGGCCCAACAACCAATAGAAGGAGAAGGACAAAATAAAAGAAAGAAAAGAAAAAATTAAATTAAATTAAAATTTCTAGAAGAGTAATTATCGGAAAGTATTTCCACCTCTTTAGATTTAAGGGAAAATTTCAAAAGTTTACTCAAATAATTATCCAAAGTTGACTTTTTTTTAAATAAAGACTTGAAGTGGCGAAATCATTTTAAATAAGGGCATGAAGTGGCCAAATCGTCTTCAATAAAGGCCTTTGGCTAGTAGTGACTTTTCCGGCCATCGGAGGAAAGGTATTTTGGTCAAAAAAACGTAGTATTTTTAATTTTTTTGATTTTTTATCCTTTTTTCTTTTTTTATTTTTTTATTTTTTTTCCTCTTCCCTTCCTCGGACATGGTTGTTGATGGCTGACAAAGATCACCCTTGCTTGACTAGGGTGGGGCAGGGTGACCCTCACCAGATGTTGGCAAGGGCTCAGGCAAGGGCAAGGGGTGCCCTCGTCCGTGTTAGATGAGGGTTGCCCTTGCCTAGGTAGGCGAGGGACACCTTTTATCAACGCTATCAAGGGCAACCCTCGCTTGACATGGCGAGGGTTGCCATCACCCACCTAAGGTCACCTAAATTCAGCTTCCCTTTGCAATGGCCAATAGAGGAAGATGGAAAAAGAAAAAAAAAAAATTACAAGAGAAATGACAAAAATGCCCTTTAATCAGAGAGGTTATGCCCTTTTTTTAAGATTAATATGCTCACTTTCGGTCTTTATTTGAAACAAGTACAACTTTAGGTCATTACTTGAGACAATTTGGCAACTTCATGCTCTTATTTAAAATAATATCCACTTTGAGTCTTTATTTGGAAAAATGAAAACATTTAAAGCCTTTATTTAGAATTTTCCCTAGATTTAAGAATTCACTTTCCAAATTTATGCATGGATATTTTTGTTGACTAGAGAGTACTATCATTTGACTAATCATTTTTAGCAATGGGTGAAAATCCAAAAACTAATTTTCGAAAAACAATTTCACTTAAATAAATGCACCATTTGGCTCCACTGTTATAAGGAAAATAGATTATTTGGAAAATATTTTCCTAAAGACAATCAACAACGTCACTTACAAAAATAAGTAAATGAAAAATATTTTATCGTTTACGATAATATTTAGACATAAATTATTATCAATAGTAGAAATATTTTTCATTAACTAATTATTTCAAACAATATAAATAATCAAACATTTATCTATAAGATAAATTTATACCATCTTCCTTCCTCTCCTCCCCTCTCACATTCCCTTCCAACTCCATCCTTCTTCCCTTTCTCTCCACCCGGGGAGGGGTTTTCCTAGGTTTCGAAAGCCAAGACAACAGGGAAATTCCAGTATTTGTATTGTCATCTTATCATATGTCATAATTATGTCGTTTCAAACTTAGATTTATACAAAGCACAGCATGTTTAAATATGTCTAAGCGGGTCATGTTGACACGAACAACGTATTAACAATTGGATATTCTCAAGCCGGCGATATGGCGTTTACGCACTAAACTCTCCGAAAGCCCTCGTGTTCACATCTTGGTTTTTTGTTTCTTATTGATTGGCTACTGCACCAGAATTGCCACTAAGTTATTATAAGTCGTTTAGAATCTCAGTAAAGTACAAAAGATTGTTTTACGTTTATGGGTTGAAAAATCTAACTAAATGAATTTGGTTACACTAATTTTTTCTCTATTATACTTTAATCATCAACTCACTCTTAAAATTTTGCTCCGTCTCTTTATATAATGTGAGAATTGAACTCTATACCTGAAACTAAACGTCCCTACTTCCAAGTCTCCTAAGAAAACGGATGAGGAACCGAACGTTTCACCTCCCCCTTCCCAATTAGGAAGAGTGGCCACTAGGATAACTCCCAAGTAGGTGGTTATGCTAAATTACTAAGCCCCAATTATTGATACCTTTTTCCTTTTAAGGAAAAATTTTTAATGCAATCTTAGTTAATTTTATTCCTTAATATTAAAACCTAAATAATCATGTATAAGTGATTAATGGAAATTTTAATATCATAAACGAAAAAAAAAAAAAAAAATTATTACGAGATAAAAATTGTTGAAATTCTAAGAAAAATCTATAGAAATAATACAATATTAAAAAAAAAATTAAGTAAAAAGAAAAAAAAGGGTTCAGTAAAAAAAAAAAATTACAAAAGTGGATACATGTGCTTTGAAGGATTAATTAGTGCAAGAAGTCATTGATTAATAAAAATACTTAAAAATATTTTCTTTATTTTATGAGTTTTTTTTTTTGGTCATATCTTTTTTTATGAGTTGAAAATATCATTTCCTCTATAATTTTGTGGAAATATTATTATTGATCAAATCATTTTTTACAAAAACTAATTCTTTATATATACATAAAGAGTAGCCAATCTTTGTCTTTTACCTTTTTTTTTTCAGGCCTTTTCCTTTTTTTAATTGTGTTTATTCTTTTTTCTTAAAATATCTTATTTAATTATATTAAAGTTGGTTAAATTTATTAAATATTAACAAAATTTTATTTTTTAACTACAACTTTATTATTTATTAGCACTTTTAGTTAATTATTTTATTTTTCTCCCATTTTGTATATATTTTTTCAATTGTTTGCAGTAATTAAGGGTAAAAGAGAGTTTTCCTTATAAAAATAAGATGAAAATATATTGCATATTGCTATCATTTAAAAGTCATGTCTAGTACATATGTACTTGAAAGAAAATTAACGGCCGAAATAGAATCAAAGTTCAAAGGAGTTATTCTGTGACGGTTAAAAGTTAAGAGGGTAGGCATGTACCATCCAAAGTTTATCAAGGTTTTATGTAATTTCTCTATTTATTTAAGAATCCCAACACAATTAAAATGTTTGGTGATGCAGGTGACCGGCCCTTGGAGGGCGTGTTCTCCGGCCAAGCCTTTTTGCTTGCGTCCCTAGTGAGAAGTGAATAACACGGACAAATTGCTAAAGACGATTAAAAACAGTTCAAATTTACATTTTCTAAAATGCTTATATGAATGGATAAGTCATATATCTTACAGTGAACATCATAGTGCATTTTCAGATCTTTGTTAATGCTCTATGGGATAGATCTTAAATGTACACAATAAAGAACGAGTGTACAATGGAGAAGGAGTATATGTTGTTACTTTTTTAAAAGTTAAAAAAAAAATCAAGATTTTTAAAGTAAAATCTAAAAATAGCGTAGCTTTTATTACACGTGAGAATACGTATTGCGATTTGTATCCTTCGATAAGCTTATAGGCCTGACGATGGAATTTCCTCATCACCTCGTACCATTTGACGATCAATAAAAATCCGAGAGAATTACCAAAAAATTTATAAACCTATTGTAATTGTACCAATTCAGTCATAAACTTTTTTTTGGCCGATTTAGTCATAAACATTTTATAATTGTGCTAATTCAGTCCATCCGACCGAAATTGGCCGGCTGGTACTAACGTGGACACCAGTGAACGAACTAATTTGACAATTTTTTAATATTTTTTATTTTTTTTTTTTCAAATTTTTTAATATTTTTTGAATTTTAATTTTTTTTCCACCTTCTTTTTCTCCACGGCCTCCTTCCTGGCGAGGCCGCCCCGTGAGAGCCGGGGGAAGGCGAGCCTCGCTTAGCCATGGCAAGGTCGAGCCTCGCCGTCCCTGGGCGAGGAGACTCGCTGGCCACTAGTGAGGTTGACCCTCGCCTTGATTGGGCGAGGGTTGACCTCGCCGGTGGCCGGCAAGGCCATCACTAGCCTCGCCAAACCAAGGCGAGGGTCAACCTCGCCGGTGGCCGGCGAGGCCATCACTAGCCTCGCCAAACCAAGGCAAGGGTCAACCTCGCCGACCACCGGCGATGGCGAGGTCGACCCTTGCTAGATTTGGTAGGGGCAAGCCTCGCCATTGGCCGGCGAGACTAACATTGCCGGCCCTCGCCTCCGATCGGCCAGAGGAAGGAGAAGATGGGGAAAAATTAAAAAAATGAAATAAATCAAAAAAATAAAAATATATATATTTAAAAAATGCCACGTCAACGTTCACCGAATGGGGCGTCCACATCGGCGTTGGCTAGACCCGTTAAACGGGTGCGTTGGGTCGGGTTTGGGTCGGGTCATAAATGGTCCGATCCAAATCAACCCATTTAACCCGTTTATGACCCATTTATTGTAGTGCAAATTTTTTGACCCATACCCGACCCGACCTATACCCAACCCATACCCAACCCATTTAACGAAACATAAAAAAGCTTATATATATATATATATAATGGTATTGTTAACATGATTTTATACAATATAAATTTAAAAAATAATTATTTAAAAAAATCAAATTTTAATTATTTTTTTACGTTTTTAAAAAATAATTAAAATTTTAATTATTTTTAATTTTCTTTTTCTCTTTTCTCTTTTCTTTTTTCCTTTTTCTTTTTCTTCTTCCTCTTCTTTGGCCGGCCGCCGGCCACGACGACGGCCGGCGATCGGCCCACGAGCGGGCTGCGCGGCTCGGCGATGCCGCGAGCTCGAGCTCGCCCCTCGCCGGATCTGGCGAGGTTGGAGCCTCGTCCGACGCCGGCGAGTTCGAGTCTCGCCCGATCGGCGAGGCTCGGGCCTCGACGTCGGCGAGGCCTCCACTCGCCGGGACGTCCGCCGAGGCCTTCGCCTCGCCAGATCCGGCGAGCTCGGCCGGAGGAAGAAAAAAGAAAAAAAAAAGAAAGAAAGAAAAAAAAAAGGAAAGAAAAAGAATTATAATTTCGGTTTTTATAAAAAAAAAATTGTAAAGTTAAAGAGAAGAGAGAGAGAGATAATGAGTTTTTGAGTGAAAAATGGGTTAATAAATAGGTCATCTAGGACCCATTTAAAACCCATTTATCTTAGTGTTTACTTATTAAAACTTATTATGGATGCTTTATAAGATAAACCTTGACCCACTAATGACCCATTTAACCATAAATGGGTTCATAAACACAACCCATTTTGCACAATTTTGGTCGAATGGATTGAATTAGCACAATTGTAAAAGATCTAGGACTAAATTGGCCAAAAAAAATTAGGACCAAATTGACACAATTACAATAGGTTTATGACTTTTTTGGTAATTCTCCCATAAAAATCCTAATGATAAATCAAAAGAATTTTATGTTTGTTTGAATAGATGTAACGCAATATAATTATATCTTCGGTGTGTATACAATAATTACTACGTTTCATCATGAATTGCCTAAAGAAAAGACATAAATATGTGAAACATTTGAAGTATTTTTACCTGTTTATAATACGCAATGTGCTCTTTATGCATACGCGACAGGTTTTACTCCAAACAATGAGTATGTGTTTGTAAGTTCAAAAAATATGCGAGAAACGAAAGTTATTATTATAAATCATATGAATGCGTAAATTTTACGTAAAAGTACGAGTCTATTAGCAAAGCTTTCGATAAGGTGTCATGAATGTAAGTCTGTGGATTGACATTGAAAGAGGATAATTTATTAATGTGTCAATAGAGCTGAAATAGTTTATATATAACTTTGAAACATTTTTGACGTAAGTCAAGAAAATTGTCCAAATATTCTTAAAATTATTGTTCGGCAATCAATTCAATCACAAATATCTCAATTGTGTCAATTTAGTTTTAATCATTTCAACTATCTATCAATTTAATTATAAATATTTTGATGATTTATCAATATAGTTATTCCTGCTAATCTTGGCCAAAAAATCGTTAATGTGGACATCGATAAACTTACATGACGTGATCGACACTGATGTGGATAGATTTTGTATATTTTAAAATTTTTATGCCTCTCTTTTTCTTTTTCTTTTCCTTTTGCCTAAAGTAGATACTTGGCCATTGGCGAGGGCAACACTTGCCAAACGATGGCTCGACCCTCACAACTTGGGCAAGGTTAGCCTTCACCTATAGTCAATCGTTAGCCATGGCCAAGTCACAACCACAAGGAAAAGGAAAAGAAGAGGCATAGATGAAAAGAAAGCAAGGGAAAAAAAAAAAGAAGAAAAAAAATTTAGATTTTTTTTTTGAAAAATACAAAATTGTTCACTTGGCTATGTCACTTAGAATGGCCAACATTGTCCATATTAGTGGTTTTTGGACAAACTTGACAAGAATGACAAATTAGCAAATTGTTAAAAAATTTATGACTAAATTAACACAATTGAAAGGTTTATGAGTAAATTGATATAATTGAAAATTTTATAACAAAATGATAGATATAATATGATGTGCATGCTTTTGCCTTCATGAGATATTCGAGACTATGGTCGCACTTCCCGTGGAAGTTAACCTTATGGTGCACAAAGTCTATAAGAATCTCCACTCCTTTGTTTTTATAAGGGCAGAATTCGCATAAGTCCAAATTCACTGTTTTCCGTTACAATCGAGCCACATGCTCGTTGCGTGTCATGTTGGGTAGAATTGCCACATGTGCACGCCTTAAAAGAGTTGACTTTGGGTGGAACTTTATGAAATTGACTTTGGCTGGATTTTCATGATTTCTTGTTTGATTCAATTCGATAGTCCTTTGTAAATCTATCGTCCCACTCAAGTCGAATTCCTTTACATGGTGTCATGTCATGTAAATGGCTCCTATATATGTAGTTTCATAGGCTTTGATGCAGGTGGTTGGTGCGTTGAAAGATTTTCAACTCGAAAACTGAAGGTCACACGTTCAATATCCACCAACCAATGCAAACAGTTTTTGATCGGGGCCACCCCCACAGGCAAATGCCTAGACTTAACCTACTCATGACCATAGCTAGTTCATAATTCTTGGAGAGCATTTCATGAATTTTCAGATAGTCATGTCTCAACGTTCGGACCATTTGATTATTGAGAAAAAAACTCTTGATGATTGTGATCAATTGGTGGTTGGCCCGACCCACACATATATGCAGCTGAAAGTATGGACCAGCTTGGCTGAATAGATTCTCTGGGTGGGCTTGGGCCAAGCTTTAGGCATGAAAAGGCCGGCTGGCCACCAAAAAAGACTACTCGATATAGTATCTATTTAAGAGTTTTCCTATCTTGAATCTACAATACAGGAAGAAAAAAATGAGGCCAAATATTCAGTATACACAAATAAATATAGCGCATAAATCAAGGAAAAATTTAATAAAATTAAATATAAGAAAATCCAAGAAATATTTTTTATTGCCTTTTCATTTTTGTCTTTTTTACCTATAAAATTCAATAGAAAACGGGTTGTCTGTGTGGGCAGGCTTGACCCCCACATGCTTGCGCCCTTGCCTAGGCTCGCAAGTTCTGCCCTAGGCAGGTTTGGCCAAGGGCGAATGGATATCATTTTTGCTAATACTATGGTAAGAGAAGTCGTGCCTTCCTTGAATCGGAATGCCTTTATTTGGTTGTTATAAATACTTACATTGCTCGCAATTACATTTCATTAAGTTCGTACTTGGGTATTATCCACAATTTGGAGCCTCTTAAATAGAATTTTGATTTAGGAGTAAGCATATAGAAGCACCAAAACCAGAAACTGCTCAGACCGGATGAAATCAGTTGGCTCTAAGCGATTCTTATGGGCGTCAGTCTAATTCCCATTTCCATAAAATTGAATAAGTGATTTTCGATTCTGTTCCCGCTTTCAGGGTGGGAACGAACCGATTTATTTTTAATTTTTTTTTATTTCTTATAAATCTAAAACCCCACTCACTGGTCGCTACTCCCATTCTGCTTCCTCTTAGCTTCTTCGTTTTGTTGCCCAATGAAATCTCTTCACCCAGCGTCGCTCGTCCAAGCTGAGCCGCCCCTTCCATCCGCTTCATCTGTCGTTGCTCGCTGCCATGGATGACCCGTCATCTGGAAGTTCACAGGCCAGACCCAGAGGAACAGACCTAAAGCTAGACTAGCGACTCATCCAAGCTAAGCCACTCCTCCTTTGTCCAAGCTCGTTAGATCTACGGACGAGTAGCCTTTCGAGCCATAGAAAAGGCCAAATCTAGACGGGCAATGAGTAGGATGACCACAAGCAACGCCAAAAGGAATGGCTTGGTTTGGAATGCTGTGCCATTGGTGACGGTGGGGGAGCCACTAGTTCCATTTAGCCATATAAGAATTGCGTCCATAGCCTTTCGAGCCATAGAAAATGCCAAATCTAGACGGGCAATGAATAGGATGACCACAAACAACGCCGAAAGGAATGGCTTGGTTGGGAATGCTATGCCAGTGGCGACAGTGTGGGGAGCCACTGGTTCCATTTAGCCATATAGGAATTGCGTCCATAGCCTTTCGAGCCATAAAAAATGCCAAATCTAGATGGGCAGTGAGTAGGATGACCACAAGCAACGCCGAAAGGAATGGCTTAGTTTGGAATGTTGTGGCAACGGTGGGGGAAGCCACTAGTTCCATTTAGCCATATAGGAATTGGACTAGACCAAACCAGTTGGTCCGATTCTTGATTCCAAAGAATTGGGATCAGGTCCGGTGCATAGTGAAATCAATAAACTAAACTGAAACAAATGACCCAATGTCAAAATTAATAAACTAAACTCAAACAAATGATCTCACATCACATTGTGAATGGAAGTAGACCATAGCCAATTGTTAAAAAAAGTATTTTTTCATCATTTAGTTTGCAAATTTAGTATGCCACGGGTCCATTTATAGGCCAGGATTCTCAAAAGATGGAAAAATAAAAGAAAGACCTTCAATCTTATAATTACATCCACGTCAAGCAATGACCAATATGAACAAATAATGGGCAATAAAAAAGGGTAAAGTACATCACGTCTCCAGGATTAGAACTAGATTTGTCGAAGCTTGAGAAGCACCCGATACTTTTGAGCGACCAACAGAAACCCTAATAATGGCAATTATTCTCTAACCTAATTTATTGGAACAGAGATGCCGTGTAGAAAAGGATGTGTCCATGGTCTATCAAGCTACCCCTTTCGTGCCTAACCTTTTAATAGGTCCCAATAATTGTTTTACATTGAATGGTCATGCTATTTATCAATGGGGCTATGCTATTATTGCCCTAGGAATAGTTTTTCTTGGACAGGTGGCAGCAGCGTAAAGCTCACTCAATGGTATAGTTTCAAAAGTGAGCACCTTTATTGAATTATATGTCAGCTATTCATGCTACGCAATCAGCTAATCACGTTACAATTTATTATGTTTTTACTTGAACTCGACAGGCTGTATAAGTATGCACGTGGACCTTTTGCTTGGAAAGTTATCAATTTTAGTCATAAATTTATGTACGGACAATGTAGTCCAGTCCTTAATTTTTACATGAATTTGTAGTATAATCATTATAGTTAATTGCAACTAAAAATCACTAATATGACAATCATTCTACGTGTTATGCTGCATTTATGGATCATCGAGTAAATAATTTTCAACGACAATTAATCAAAATGACTATATTGAAATTTTATGCAAATGTTAGAACTACATTAACAAAATTAAAAAAAGTTTTGAACTGAATTAACGCAATATAAATAGGTTTATGACAATAAAATTATTAAAAAAGTCATAAGTGACCATTGCCAGCCACGAAGGCCTTGCCCACGATGGTAAGGCAGCAAGTGCTCTTATTGCAATAAAAAGAGAAAAAGAAAACAAGAATAAAAAATAAATTGATCAATCATTTTTTTAAAAAAAATTTGCATAAACTATCCACATTGATGTCAACTATGTTATGTAAAATGACCGATATTCACGTTAGTAGTTTTCATTCAAAATTAACCTAAATGATTCAATTGGGAAAAAAAAAATTTAGCTACCAATAGTAAACTTTTTACCAAGCATATGAACATTCACTTTTCACAAAATCGTTCTTTCAAATTAGTGCAAAATCAAGTTTGTTGAATTACTCAAGCCATCTTGGAATCTAGACACTTCTCACTTAGATATGAGCATTACAATTTTTGCCTCATTTGACCCATTGGTTTTGTATAAATTTTCAAATACGAAATTAGAATTGACGATACAAATACTACACGAAGAAATAATATTTGATAAGGATCTAGGGTGAGATTAGGTGGGGCCTCAAATGCCGTCACGTCAGCTTGGTCCACCCATTGGACGGGGATTTGCTTATTGGGCCAAAGCCCGCAAACTGACCCAAAAAGTAGCTGAATCTACTCATTTCTGAATGGACCGCCCACCCAATGATCACCCCTATGGAAAATGACCTATTTGCAATTGATTTTTGGTGGATGATAGACAATTGAATTTTGTGCCTCATGAGCCTAATTTATAAAGCTAGAAGACAATAGTATTCTTACTGCGTAAATTATGTTGTCTGGTTAAAAAGGATTTTGGAAGAGAATTGCATACTAGTAATGGAAAATTCCGAATTTAGTGACAAATTAAAATAAGCTATTGAAAATTATTTAAATTTGCTTCATTTACAAATTAGTTCCCCCACAAGTTTTGACCGAGGGCTGAAGTCCCTTTGGAAACTTACAATGCACTCAAATTGAATTGTTGATATAAAATCATAATGCTGTCAAAGTTAGAGTACCAAAAAAATTAGTTAAAAAACACACGCACCCCCAAAAAAATTGTCTAACTGATATGCATCACTCCCGCAATTCATGCCGCTGACTTTTACACATTAATGCCATGGGACACATTTACGTAATATGACCCTTTTTTTATTTACAAATATCCTAATCTTCCCTAATAAAAAAATAAATAAATACATTGAAAGTCCTAAAACATGTCAAAAAAGTGCAATCGAGTCTTAAGATTTTCAAAAAATACAATTAAATTTCAAAACTCGTCAAGTTAGTACAATTAAATCATTCCGCTAACTCAATCCAACTTGATTGATAGAAAAGGCTAACATAATTTTCTTTCTCTTTTTGACATGGCACTAACATAGTCAAAACAACGTCGTTTTAGTTCAAATCTAATTTTTAATACATGATTTAAATAAATTTTATTAAAAAATTAAAAAAATTAAGAAAATATGAAAAAAAGAAGAAGGAAAACTCATGTGAGGGCTTACAACTGTAGTCGACCATCTGCTCGCCATTGCCAACCCTTCCTAATGAAGGTGGGGTAGTAGCAAAGAGGGTTGCAAGCCCTTGCTTGCATTTTCTTTTTCTCTTTTTCCTTTTTTGAGTTTTTTTAAAGTTTGCTTATCTTTTAATATAATATAAATAAATTTTGCATTAAAAACTTAATTTTGGACCAAAATGTCTTTTGTTTCATATTTTAGTCACGTCATTATCACGTAGAACAGATAAAATATATAAAAAAAAGGATTATGTCAGTAATTTGCATTAATCAAGTTAGATAGAATTATCAATCTATTTTCATGATAATTCTTAGGGCTTTCAGAATATTTTTCCTTAAAAAAATAAACATGATTGCCCAACCAAGTCTAGCCATTCTCACCACATTGAATGTCCCTTTACCCGCATCGGCCCAAGAAAAAATGGCCCATGAGATGTAGCCACGTGTCGCGAGAGACGTGTAACTTTTGCACTAACGATGGTCTAACCTATGTCTAGGTGATCATTTGACTTATCATCGAAACCGAGGCATGAGTAAAAGGAGCTGAGCGAGTGAATTTAATAAGCATATGTTGATGTTAATGTCAGATGCAACGTGTCTCCCTCCACTTCTAGTGGTAGTAAAATAGACATAAAGTAGGGATCCACCTTGGTCAATGTGAAATAAACTGATTTTGATTTTAGAGCTCGTGATTTTCCATTCTCCAATCAAGCACTGAGATGAAAGTTTGGTTAATGGCTAAGGGTTTATATCACATAAAGCTAGTTTCCCCTAAGCCTATGCAAGTTGGACTATATTTTTATTAGGATAACATTTTTTTATTGGGTTTTTAATATACTTTATTTGTTTGAGTAACATCGTTTAAGGTTGTTAGCTCTACTTTCTAAATCATTCATTCTTGAAAAGTGGGACACAATACGATGAAAGCTTTTAAACGATAATTTAAATAGTAATTTTTCTTGCATCTTTTAATTGGGAGGATTCATGCACTTGTTAAAAATGTTTCGTAAAGAACATCGGTCGTACATGACGCGATTTAATTATATATGTATAAAATACTTGATTGGTGATTTTCTTCTTTCCTCCTTCCCCTTTCTCTCTTGCGTTCTCTTGCAACAAGTGAACCTTTCAAATCAACTTATTTGATTGGGAACGGACAAGTGGATTGCACATTTCTACATCACTAGATGAGAATAGTCTCATTTAGAGCATTCATTTGACGATTCGTTCACGCCTTATCTATTCCATAAAATGCCATTATGTCCTGCTCATTCCATGTATGTTATGAAAAGGACAGGTTTTGTATGTTGCTGAGCCATCAACCTCTTGACATCAAAATTAATTTAAGGGAAATTACCTCAAAAAATCCAAACTTTGCCTTCATTGACATAAATACAATTTATTTTTTGTCATTAAAAATCCTAAACTTATCAAGTGCAACACAAATACCTTAACATTTTTTTTTTGCGTTGTAAGAAAACCCAAACTTATACATATATGATATATATGTACCATCCATTTTGGTTTTATTCAATATATAACTGTTATACTAATATAAGTTCGGAATTTTTTCTAATATAAACAAATTTGGGGTGTTTCAAACTCGAGTTTTTTATAATATAAAAAGAAGTTTGGAGTACCCACCGTGGGCAATACATGTCGTATTTGCTCTCTCCTGTAACGCTACGATCAAGAATTCAAATCGCCTTCATTGTTAAAACGATTTAAGTGGGAGTCATGGCGGTAAGTTCTTTGGGCCGATCTCCCCCGAGATTTATGTTTAAATAATTGCTTGCAACGACATCCGATGGTAGCACCAAACATCGGAGGGTGGTGTGACCGATAGTTTCTCGATCACAAAAAAAAAAAAAGTTTCAAGTATTTGTGTCACAGTACTTATAATTTGGGATGCTATGCGATATTAACCATTAATTGAAATTGAACTCCACACCTAGAATGACATAACAAGATTATACACTAAAGCTGCCGAAAAGAAAAAGAAAAAAAGAACGGAGAAGAAGAGGAAGAAAGAAACCGACCAACGTCTAGATCCGACGGGTACTCGGGTCAATCAGAACCGCACGATCATGTCACGGCTCGGAAGTAATCGCGATCAACGGACAGCGTCGCTCTCGCTCATTCCCAGCCGAAATCTCCATCACGCAAGCTCCCGCACTACTATAATAATATAATATTTCAAAATAAACCCCGCAATCTAACCTTCCAAATCTCGCTGATTCACCTAAAGAAAACTTCCACTAAACTTCGAATTAAAAAAATCCGGGTTTTCCAAATCTTTTTAATAATAATAATAATAATAATAATTAATAATAATAATAATAATAATAATAATATTATTATTATTATTATTATTATTATTATTATTATTTAAAATTAATAATAATTATACCAAAGAGAAAGACAAGGAAGAACCATATTCACGCAGACGACAATGGCATGAAACCAGAAGCTCTCTCTCTCTCTCTCTCTCTACATCGTGCCAGCTACAGAGAAGCGGGAGCACGTTCCCGTTGAAAACCCTAGACGCTACAGCCTCGTCTCCTGACCATTGCTTTTGCCTTTGTCTTGCTTCTCAAGCATCGACTGCGCTGCGCATCGCCGCCGCCGCCGCCGATCCCCGCGTCGCCGCGCGCGGCGGAAGCGCCGCCACGTCGGGACCGCCGGAAGGAAGGGAGGGAAGGGAAGAGATCGCGCTTAGGAGTTGAAAGCGGCTGGCCGGCGTGTGGTGTTTTTTTATCCCGTTTCGATTGGATGAAGAGGCTGCACCGGCGCCTGAGGATCCTGATCCTCTGCCTCTTCGCCGTCTCCGCTCTGGCCCCCGTCGTCCTCGTCCCCTACCGGCGCAGGCACATTCCGGCGACAGGTAACGGGCGTTGGCCTCGGTCGGCGATCTCGGTTTCGGGACGGTTCGTTGTTTTTTCTGTTTTTCCTGGTCTGATTCGAGGATTGATCGCGGGTTGTTTTTTTTTTTTGGTTCGAATCTGTTCTTGCAGGGCGCAAGGAGTTTCTGGAGGAGTACTCCAATAGGGTATGAATCTTGGGACGCCATCAAAAGTTTGTCTTTGCTTGTTTTGATTATATTTCGTTTGTTTGGTTGGTGTTGGTTAATCATCAGAAGACAAAGAGTTTACAAAGAGTTTGCATTGTAGGTAGGTCGTACGAACAGAGTAAAATAGTCTTAAGTTTGAGGTGGTTTTGAAACTGAACCTTACTGTAATAAGAAAAAAAGAAAAAATCTCATGTTGATTTGCAATGCGCCTCGTTACGGTGTGTGGACTTGGAGTTGTGGGTCCTTTTTTTTTTTTTTTTTTTAATAGGACCGTGAAGATTTTTTTTTTTCGATATTTGATTTTCATGATTTGTTTTGATTCTCTCGTGCAGAAATCTAGTGCGGATGTTTGGAGACTTAATTCAGTCGATCAGGTATGAGGATAAATTTTTTTGTCTGGGCTGCATCGATGTGCCTCTATGATTTTGGTCAGTGGTTAATGCATACCGGATTCGGATTGCTTCTCTCTTTTAGGAGGAGGGTAAGGCCTTGAAGGAGCCGAAACAGGTGATTTATAAAGACAGTGAAGTCGGTTCCACAGTCGGTGATACTTATAACGAGATCCGTCAGTCTGCGGAGTTTGGAGGCGCTGCAGAAGGAACTCAAATCTTGGAAAGAAATGGTTGGTGTATTTTTCTTATATTCTCTTTTTTATCTGGACCCAAAGCGGATCTGTGATTATGGCTGTGTCGAAATTAGGGACTGCACGGAGAAGTGCTAAGGAACATGAGCAAATTCAGCATCATGAAGTTCCAACCACATCTAGAGGACAGGTAACCTTTAACAGATGAAAGAAGCTACTAATCACAGTTTCGGTTTTTTTCCACGTAACATGGTGGAAGCTAGGAATGAGACTCGTAATGCACTAGTAGCTATTGGGAATAGAATCCAGTTCAAAACGGGGCTTTGATCTGCATAGGGTGGACTGCTAGTATCGAGTGATCTAGCTTTATGGATTCACTGATTTCTACTTATTAGGTTGATTCATTTGCAAGCAAAGAATCTTCTGCTTTGGTTGATGCCTACTTTAATCACAGGCTTAGGTCAATCGGAGTTTTTACTCTGTAGTATTTCTTAGGGTTCTTAGATTGATGTTAGTGAAGTAATCGTTCTTGTAATTATTTGTCCTATTGGCATTCTACTGAGCTCAAGAATTGGTGCATGTGTTGCCCATCCTATGTGGCATTTCTTTCAGCCTTGCGTCTTAAGGGGCTGCATTTGGTTATTATCTGTTTGATCAAAAGAAACGTGCTTTCTTATGGTCAACTTTTATGTCGCCATCAAATGGTTAACTGGCAACAGGATTACTAGTATAATTATTATCTGGTAATTTCTGGTGGTCACCATGGTCTCTTGGTTAAAAATGAGATATCTCATTTCAGATGAGAGTTCACTTTTTCTATTGATATGATAGTGAGGTAGAAGACTTTGAGCTATTTTTACATCACATCAGGCATGTTGGATCATAAGAACATCTGGGATCCATCTGCATCGGTTATCAGAAGCTGTAGAACATTGGATATGAAGTTCACTAGGATAAAGGGAGACTGAAATTGAACTGATAACTGTGTTATGTTCTCTGCGGCAGAAGCCAGAAGCAAGGGAAGGTGTGTTAGGGCTTTGCGTTAGATAAATTTCTTTAGAGAAATATGAGAAGTTCCACCATTGTTATAATGCTTTGGTTGATTGCTAAAAAGGTAACAAAAGACAATAATTTTATGGTGAGAAGTACATCAGTAACTGAGAAGTACCAGTAACTAGTCTTCCTCAGAGAAAGGGACAGATGATGTGACATTAATTTGTCTTGCAATGCCACTCACTGTAGAATTGTATAGTTGTCATTTGGAGATTGTCAACCCACGTATGGCTCTGTGTTTTGTTTTCTCCAGTAAAATGGATTTCCTGTGGTTTTGAGAGCTTTGCCTATCACCTGGGAATGAAACTCTATCCATTATGATCAAGAGTAATGTGAGCTTCTCTTTTGACTTTTCTAGTCTTGTGTCCTCAGACTCTGTTGTTGCTTCTTTTTCCTCTTGTGGTTGACTTGCAATGCCTGCAAATTTGGCAATGATTTAGTAAATATGTTCCCTCCTCATGTCAACATACTTTATTATCTAGAAGCCCTGCTTCAACTATATGAGACGTTAATGGTCATTTGTTTCCAGGGTCATCTTCTAGTTTCTTATCACTGGTTTTCCACTTGTATGATTGCTTTGCACTGGGATTGCTCGTCAGTCATTGACCTGGCCTTTTGCCATGTTCTGTTAATCACTAAAATGAAATGAGCTTTTCTTTACTTGCTCAGTTTTCCCAAAACGAATTATATCATGATGTGTTTTGAAGGCGTAGTATGCACATGTATTGTTAGATAATATAATTCTCATTTAACAAAAAACTTGATGTCGGTAGTTATTAACATGAGCACATCCTGTTATCGAAGCACAATGGAGCATTAAATTGCAGAAATGATACATGATACTCCCTTTCACTTTGTTCTTGGTACAATTTAAGGTAGTTTTATTGTGCCCTTGTATAAATCATCTGCAACATTTACATTAATTGCAGGAGAAATTCGATCAAACTATGGTCCGACGAGTTCAGAATGGACAGCCTAAGGAAAGAAGTTTGTCAGATAAAAAGGTGAAAGAGATGAAAGATCAGCTGATTAGAGCACAAGTATACTTGAACCTTGCACCACCAGGTAGCAACTCGCATATTGTGAAAGAGCTGAGACAGCGGATGAAAGAGTTGGAAAGAGCAATGGGTGATGCCAAGAAGGATTCTAATTTATCTAGGAGGTTCAGCCACTCTTATTATTCCCTATGCTGATTAAAGATCTAGCTATTGAACTGTATTCCTCTTGGAAAGTTTGTTTCTTCGAGTATGAACGAAATCTCTATAAATCTGATCACTACTCTTGTGTCATGGCTTGCTTACATCGGTAATATTGATAAAAAGGGAGAATACAAGATACCATGTATGCTCTGATCTTTTCATCTTGGAGGAGGAGTTTAATCCTTCTTTTTTATTCATGATGCTATATATGTGAAATTGCAGAGCTTGGCAGAGAACAAAAGCCATGGAGGTTTCCTTGTCCAAAGCCAGTCATGCCTTTCCGCACTGTTCATTAATGGCCACAAAGCTCCGTGCTATGACTTACAACACTGAAGAGCAGGTTCGGGCGCATAAGAATGAAGCTGAACATCTTATCCAGCTTGCTGCAAGGACTACACCAAAAGGTCTTCATTGCCTTGCTATGCAGCTCACTTCAGAGTACTTTGCCCTACCGGCTGATGAGAGAAAGCTTGGTAACAAGGAAAAAGCACATGATGGAGATCTCTATCACTATGCTGTATTCTCAGACAACATTCTTGCTTGTGCAGTAGTGGTCAACTCAACAGTGGCACATGCTGTGGTAATTGTTTCTTAATTTTTCTTATCTTGGTTTGGTTTCTTTTGTCCAGCCTTTTTTTCTATTTCTTGTGTCCAGCCTTGAATCTATATGTTTGAGACTTGTTTAATGGTTGAATTCGCTTCATACCCAATAGAACAAGTAATGAAAGTGCTGGACAATTTGGACATTCCTTCCTTGTATCTTAGATCTTGTCAATGCTATGTATGAGCCTGCTTTCTATGTATTAAGAATTTTGGATCACCCTTCGGCCGTTGGCTAGTCCAAATTTAATGAGTAATATCATTGATAAAAAGAATTATGATTAAAAGTTTTACACAGATAATATACATGTCAGGACCTCATATGGGATTTTTCTCAAGAACCTCTCTTTTTGTCTGGGTGATTCTCACCAGCCTTCCCTGGATCTACCAGTTTCATCGCTCCTATCTTAATTCCTTTCGTCCAAGTACGACTGTTTTTCTGTTGAGATGGGTGGAATTTGGTATTTTAGCAATACTGTGCATTAAGACTATGTACATCTGCCCTAGACACTGGATAGATCTTTACTCAACTTGGAAACTATAATCATGCATGACACCTCCAGGCAAATTTCCGCTTTGGGGGAAATATTTAACACTCTTTGCTACCCAGAGGCCACAGAAAGATTGAAAGAAGTCTCAGCCTGCAGTATCTTATTTGTTTTTCTTTTATCTGACAACCAATTTACCCTTTAGTCACTGACTGAGGGAAAGGAAACTACTCAATATAACAGTTCAGAGCACACAGATTCCTATTTTTTAAAAGCCTGCTTTTGTTTTGTTTATTAGATTCTTTGGCTTGTGCATTCTTTATTTGCATATTCAAATTTGAGTATTGTGAGACCATTTGTGAATCAAAAGCTGGCAACCACAGTGGGCTATTGACAAGATGAATTTAGACAAATAAAACAGCTTAAAGTAAATAACTGGTATGATTTTACAGAGTGAGTGATGGCATCGTTTTGCACCTTTAATAAATGTATGTCTTTGTTCATATCATATAGTTATTTTACTTACATAGTAAGTACTTGTTTTCATTGCGGACATAAGTACCGTCTTTTCCCTCTCGCATCTGTAACTGCTTTCTGCCCTCGGTGAGGGGAAGTGGTGTATATGTGTGTACACAAGTCAGTTTAATGCTATTGGAGGTAGCTCTCAGTCTTCTCAGACATAATAATCTTCCATTCATGACTTGAGTATCATATGGGTTTCTCATAATATTGAATAACCAATTCAATGACAATATTTTTTTTGATCAGTAGTTTGAGGCAGTTTGATCTTTTTCTCTCTACTCACCAGTTTATTGCTGCTTGCTTGACTTCAATCCTTGATGCACAACCAGGGCATGTTTTGAAAGTTTATTTTGTTTGGCTGATGAAGATTCTTTAAAGTTAGTCTCTGCTGTCATGAGTCATGTGCTAATGTCCCACTAATCCTCTAGTGAAAATGCTTGTCAATTTAGCTGTTTACATTTATTCTTGCAGAACAGTGTTATTTAATTCCATGAATTTTTTTTTGAAAAAGATGCCAGTTGCTCATTTGTCGCTTCTTGCAGGAGCCAGAGAAGATTGTGTTCCACATAGTGACCGATTACCTCAATCTCCCAGCAATTTCTTTGTGGTTTTTGCGTAATCCTCCTGGAAGAGCGATTGTAGATATCCAGAGCCTAGAAAATTTTGAGTGGCTTTTGAAAAAATATGCTTCGTCATTGCCGAAGCAGAATGCCTATGATCCTCGATATACTTCTGCACTGAATCATCTACGGTTTTATCTGCCAGATGTCTTCCCTCTGCTGGATAAGATTGTGTTTTTGGACCATGATGTGGTCGTGCAGAGGGATCTCACTGAGCTTTGGGATGTGAATTTGAAAGGAAAAGTAAATGGGGCTGTGGAAACTTGTCAGGAAGGTGATGCATCATATCGGCGGATGGATATGTACATTGACTTCACAGATCGACTTGTTTCCGAGAGGTTCGATGCCAATACATGCACGTGGGCGTTTGGGATGAACTTGTTTGATTTGCAAGAGTGGAGGAAGCAAAATTTAACTGCAAAATATGGCAGCTACTTGGAGCTGGTATACACATGATGCTATTTTTTTCTTTTTTTCTATCATAAAAATTGTTATACCTGCTTCTTGTTCTTTGATTCCTATAAAATAATTCAAATAAGCACCACAACTTATCAAGAGCACCATTTGTTGTCTTCTTCTAGGACAATAAACGTCATTTATTGTTCTGAGTTTGTGCTAACTAATTACGCCATTCCCCAGGAAATAGAAAGGAGAAAGAGAGTGATAGAAAGGGAAGGATGAGAAAGACTAGTGTATTTTCTTTATTTCATATATTTAATTGTTCACCTTCACTGATTTTCCAATATGCATTGCCTGGGTTCACTTCTGTTGAGGATGGTGAAGCTGAACGACGTTAAGGATGTCAAATATGAAAAGAAGTGATTGTAATTTGTTAATCCCAGTTTGTACTTTCTCCAATGTCTTGATATTCCGTCCTCCTATTCCTCTCTATTAATTTATTATTTCCTTTTAAGTGGATGATGCAATTGTATGATGTTGATTCGAGATTGTACTAGGGATTACCAAGTATCTTACACTTCCTTCCCCAGGCATATGATTTTGATAGAAAAACTGGGAATGGGGATCGCATTAGTTGGCATGTCCTGCTCACTGCTTTGTGACAACGGCCCTTCTTATGTCTGAAATGATCTTGAATTGGACAATTTAAGAACTCGATTTCTATGGTGCCAGTTGCAGGAGGATGGGAAGCCACTGCTGAAGGCTGGAAGTTTGCCGATAGGCTGGCTCATCTTTTACAACCAGACAGTAGCTCTGGACAGGAGATGGCACATCCTCGGCCTAGGTCACGAGTCAAATGTTGCACCGAGCGACATTGAACATGCAGCAGTTATACACTTTGATGGTGTCATGAAGCCATGGTTGGAAATGGGGATCAGGAAGTACAAGGGTTACTGGACCAAGCATGTCATGTATGACCACCCTTACTTGCAACAGTGCAACGTCCACGAGTAATCCGGCCACTTGAGGAGCATTCTTGAACCATGCGGCGCAGCCATCGCAGTTGATTATTCTTCAAGAATAAAGCAAGCTTTGATTCTTTCAATTACATACAAATTTTGTGTAAATTATCTTCCATTCTTTCGAAGAGAACTATCCGGGCATAATCCCCCATTAGAGCAGAGGCTAACCTAGTTCAATAAGAATCCCTCCCTCACCCCTTCAAGCGGATTTTTGTAATGTTATTTAGTTCTTGGATGTACATAAACCTCATCTCAGATGATTAAAGCTTCTTGATTCCCGACCAAACATCTGGTCTGAGTTATACTTCGAGCATCATCCTGTTTTTTGGTGTCAATGCACCCAAATGATCCTGGTCAGGAGTCCTTTCTCTCCGCTTTATTTACGTCCACGAGTAACTCAGCATTCTATTAGCCCAGCATTTTGTTTCACACATAGGGTGCGTTTATTTGGACAAAGGAAAAATATTTTTGGAGAAATTATTTTTCAATAAAGTAGGTTGATTTTCTTTGTTTGATAGTACATGACGGGAAATGTTTTCTTGAAAAATGATCTCAATTACATGAGATAAAAAAAAGTTAAATTTTAAAATATTTTTTCCTTTTCTTTTTTGTTTCTTCTTCCTCTGGCCGCCAATGGATGGCAATAAGTGAGGACCAAGCTCGCTAGTCTTGGGTGAGGCTCGTTGAGATCCAGCAAATTCAAGCTTATCAACTATAGTGGAGCTCAACCTTATAGGATTTATGTGGAGCCTGTGGCTGGTCATTGGTTGTCGTTGAGGCCCACTGACCGATGAAGGGCGAAGGTAAAATAAAAAGAAAGAAAAGAAAAATTAAAAAAAATTGAGAGGAGCAATATTGAAAAATATTCACTTCTTTAGATCTATAAATTCACTTTCCTAATTTTATATATTAATATTTTCATTAATTAAAAAGTATTTTTGATTGGTTAATCATTTTTGACGAATTAAATGGATAAAAGTCTAGAAAATTAATTTTCAGAAAACACTTCTAGATGGCCTTGGATAATGCTTTAGTTGCTGGACTTCTTGGGCTTCGAATAGTTCATTTTGTCAGGTCGAATCTTCAATTTTATTTCTATTTTTTTGGGGGTTCTTTCCGGAGAAGTCAGGCCGGCAAGCAATAAGCTCTGTAGTGGCTCTCAATGGATGATGTGACACGTGGACCAATTGGGTTGGGCAGGTGCGGATAAAGGATATCAAATGAGGGGCTTTCCTGCTATCCATGCTCCTGTGGTGGCTTCTTGTTTTTATGCAAAATCCTCTTCTCAAGCCTCCCATCAAATAAACCATCCTCACTTGCCAGTCACACCCCAATACATCTTTTTGGAGAGAGAAAGAGAGAGAAGAGGAGAGAGAAGAGGAGGAGAGATGGCCACCATCACTGCAAGCTCTGCAACCTCCATGGTCTCATGCAGAGGTCTCTCTCAGAAGAGACCTCTTGGGGCCTCATCCTCCCCTGTTCTTGGTAAGCTGCCCATCTCCCTCTTACTGTCTTTTGACCATTTCTTTTGGGATTAGTTTTGAGAGGTGTTCTCACTGATTTGATCACTTGGTCAGCTGGTTGATCTCAATATCTGATTGGTTATAGCTCTTATGAGATAGATGCAATTAGACAGGTAGGTAGATTCAACTAGACCACCTGGGCTACACTTCTCTTCCTACTGAAGTGATTGCTTGCAGCTGTTATCAGTTCTTCAATAGTACAGGAATGAACTTATAGGATGAGCGAAACCGACACCCCGAATCCTTTTTTCATCAATTATTTATGGTCACAGGATTGCCTGCAATTGCAATGAAGGGAAGAGTCAGGTGCTCTGCGGAGGAGAAGCCCTTGGAGCCAGAGAAAGCCTCAGGCATGGGCATGAGCGCGGCGCTGGCCACGGCCCTGTGTGCGGCAACCATGTCGAGCCCAGCCATGGCTCTGGTGGACGAGAGGATGAGCACCGAAGGGACGGGGCTACCGTTCGGGTTGAGCAACAACCTGCTCGGATGGATCCTGTTAGGCATATTTGGGCTCATCTGGGTTTTCTACATCATCTACGCCTCGAGCCTTGAAGAGGATGAAGAATCAGGATTGTCTCTCTGAGCTTCACTGGGAAGGAACACTCAGGGCAATGTAGAATCCAGAGATTGTTCACTCAAATGTGCCTGTAGCATAAACTACCTTTGGCTTGTGAAATTTTATGTGTATTTGTATCATTAACGGTTCGCCGCCTTTCGGTAATATTCTTCTCTTTCAAATCTCATTTTACTCTATTTACAACTCGACTCTGGCTCATTTCCACTTTGAACAGAAGATTTTGACTTTGACCAAACATGATAACAAACAGAGATTAGCCATTCGTGTAGATTGAAAGATTCTCCAGCAATTTCAAATCGTTTCAAAGCTTTGGGCGACAAGACATGGCTCCATACGCTTTTTATCCCTCGGTCGATTCTTGGGCACATTGTCGACAAGAGGAAAATCTCTCCCATCTTATAAATAACCATCGCACTACGGAATAGGCAAACTGAATTCCAAGGTAATTTGAGTTCCATAGATTCCAATGTCTGCCGTAGAAGGGTTTGGTTCTATTCAGTTTTCCAGCACAGCTTAAGAAAACAAGCCAACGAGAAATTTAACCTGACCCGGCACTGTTCATTCATGCAATAGAAAATTTACAATCCGTAGGACAAAAACCCAGGGACAACTATACAATCATGACCAAAAAGAACACAGCCAAAGTAATCGACAAAATCATGCGCATGCTTCAGTTCAGCTGATACAGGAAATTCCACCATCGGAAGAGGAAAGCTAAGTGAAAAACCCCACGCACACCTCGACTATGCAGACATGTAAAAAGGGCTCTTTGGCACCCAGACAAAATTAACGAGAAAGAGGTTACAATGACAAGGAATAGCTGCAGAATTGGACTACTTTGATCAGAACTTAGCTCATATTTTGAACTTAACATGAGGTGAAACGATGATATGGGAGAAGAAACATCAATGAAGGCAATGGCATTCAACCCAGGACACCAAATATACATGACCAAGTGCGATACTGGCCTCCACAATAAACTGTGGCATTTGTCCTATAGGTTCTCTCAATACTGACAAGACAAAATTATCTGCAAATTACTGCTCCATGTCATGATACCAGAAGGTGCCTGTGACCACCAAAAAGAGGACTGATAAGATTTTGGCACATATGACATCAAAACTAGTCATTTAATACAAATAATAAAGAAACAAGGAACATATTCAGGAGATGCTATAGCTAAGTACCCTTTCTGTGGCCTGACACAATCAATCGTGTTATTGACAGATCTGCCTTACCTACCCAAACACATAGACTTATCATTCCCACCATGAAAGTGGACCCAAACCATCATTATCAAGAGATCCCTGTAAAGTGACAAGTTTAGTAAGGATTAGACCTGCTTGACCAATCCAGTCAGGTTTTAAAGAAGAGGAGATAACATAGAAGGAAACTAAGAAAACACTTGGGCAATCACATGAAGAGACATCAATCAATGGGGGCCATGAAGCAGTTAAAGAACAGTACTTCATTTCCAAATGAAGTGTGTAAAGAGTCTAGAGCTTGTAGCCATCAGCACTAGACCAGTAATGCAGCCTAAGAGAATAAAATAGAGAAACAAAGCTGTAGAAGTGGGCACCACACATGGTTTGAGAAAGAACTCACAGTAATCACCATAGGAGCAAATGGCTTAGAATCTTTTGGTTGCTCCAGTGGGATTGAAGGATAATTTACACTCTGAACTCTGAATCTGATGGTCTGCATATTATAAGACAGGTTTTCTGTATTTACTTTTTCAAAACAATATCTTGAAGAAAGAAACTAAGTAGGTTACAAGTAAATGGCTGGAAAAACATGACAAGTTCAGCAGTTAATTAAAGAGACCAAAGCAACATCTGAACCTCGCCAATCTCATCAATAGGATAAACTGTTGCCGATGTCTGATCATCTTCATTCTCCCCATTTGCCTGATACTCCCATATCCATCTAAACCGGTTCCTGCAAATTATGCATGGATTGACCAAAAATGACATTTCACATAGAAGCAATACACGCACGCCTCACAAAGAGCATCCTAAATAGTCACTCAAACTTCCAGTAACTATTATGCATATATAAAGAAAAGAGAGGCTCTTACCCATTTTCCGAGTCAGGCTCAAATCGGGATGGGTATGGCAAGAGATGAAAAGGAATGTAAATGTCATCAAAAAATCCCATAGATACTGCCAATCATAGATAAGGCATTACTGCAAGTGTAACATATAGCCCATAAAATGGAAGGAAAAGAAATCGACTTTCTGTCTTGACTATTTGGTCACCCATCAATTACATTAAAATGGTAAACTCTTGCATGGACCTCAACAAATACAACTAGAAATCAATACCGATGTAAAGTAACCTCACAAAGTGAAGATTTCAGGAAAACGAAAGAGATACTGCAGAAAAAAGTTCTAGAAAAGACATGCTTGTATTTCTCTTCCAACAAGAATTAATAGCTTAAAAAGACAAGAACTCAACATAATGAGAGATAATTCCCAAGAAAATTTAAAATAGTTCAAGAACAGAACATTGTGAGAGTGATGATTAAGATTGTGCAATTATGAAAGAGATGGCTCAGAACATCATGAGCTCTGCGAGATGGTAATTCTCCTTCCTAGACTTACCTTTCTCCATTCATTAAGCAAATAAATTCATTAAATGTCCTAACCATCCATAGCACATGCCACCACCAGTCACATAAGTTCCTACCCATTTTCGAAAGCAACCGATCAAAACCTAAGCTCGATTCTTGCCTTCTCTTCCAAGGTCAGAAGTCACTTTAACCCATTAGGCCGCCAAATATACCAAACCCCACTAGTAAAATGCAAGTCATAGGTGATCTAATGCTTATTGCACTTAAACCTGTAGAGTGCAACTAAACATGCACACATGAATTCCTCAAAACCACAGAGACAATTCAGCAAGGGGAAAACTAGACTCTTACTTACTATCCAAATTTACTAATAACATAACCTCGGACTGAGTTTGATGAGCATTAATTATCAATGAGTGCTAAAACATGCAACTATGGTCATCTATGGACACTATATAACCCTTAGAAAGATATTTTTTCACGCTTGAGTAAACATAAATTGGTTTCATGCAGTGGTGAGGTGCGACCATGTTGATCCTCAATAATTGATAGTCTTGAAGAGGCAAAAACGCAACAAGTACCAGAGTTCCCATAAGAAGCTGTGGAGTTGCTACTAGTTAGATGTGCACCAATTACTAATCCATTCAAAAATCTGGTACATGAAAGTTATTCCATACTAAGTCAAAACTACAATGACTAACCCAGTGCACATGCATAGTAAAAAAATTTTAAATCTCGAGATGTTGCCCTGCATTGGCACATCATTGAATGCATTCACGAAATATCTTCGAACTGATGACAAGTTATGACTTGTCTTTTGCTACTCTTATCGATGAAAAGATGGAGAAACCATAAAACTCTATCAAATCAGGATGGATGTTAACTTAGTTGACATTACTTTGTAGATTATATAGCATATTTCGTCATGCAGGCACAATAGTCTAATTATCAATCATTATTTCCCTAGGGTGGTAATTATTTTTTACTGCGCAAACGCATATCCCTAAGGATACATATGCCACAATGAAACAGCAGCTCTAAATTCACCATAAGACCAAAAAAGAGGCACAAACACATATTTGTTGTTCATTTGACAAGAAACAATTTTACAACACAGCATGAAAAGCATGACACTGATTTTCAGAGGAAAGAAGCAAAAGGAGACAGAGTCTAGTATTGCGTGCAGATTGAGACATACAGCGCAAACCATCTTTATCAAATTCTTTGAGCTTTGCATCAATTATTTCCCCAACGAATGGACGAAACACTAGCAGTCTGCATTCTACCTACAATGGTATCAAAATGACTGTTAATATAGGAAATCTACAGTAATAAATATTAGATTATTTAAGAAAAGGGGGAAACAATAGGAGAGTATTGTATAACAAAAACAAAAACCGAAAATTCTCCAAAACATGGTATCTTAACAAATCTAATAACTTCTAGCATTTTACTCACGAGTCTTCACATATATTACCTCATCAAAGAAGCTTTTGTGCATATAAATAGTCTTTCAGGCAATTCATTTAGGGATGACTCAACTGCACAAGTTCTGTGATGATAGACAAAGTTGGCATAAGGATAGTAACTCAACATGAAAATGTCTTGCCTAAGCAACTGAACTTAAACATCAGTTTTTCCCATTTGGGTGAGGGAGGGGGCTATGGGGACAGGGATGTTTCAGTAGTTGACAAACTGAAGCTTACTATAACTAAAAGATGTGGGTAATCTCGGCAGTTCTATCAGATTCTTTTGATTCCAATAAAAGCGACTAGGACAGTGAAGATAGCACTGTCTTTGGCAAATTGTAGGATTGTTTGAGTTATCAAGGAAAACACTATCAGTTGATCGTTTTTCCTTACTCTACTAAATGCGAGATCCATAAGAGGGGAGAAGAACATCTTTTAGCGAGTTTTCGCAAAAAAAAAAAAAAAAAAAACTTAGAAAAGAAAAAAAAGAAAATCAAGCTTAGGAGAGCTCATTCCCTTATTTAAACATGGTAGAAGGAAGTACTTCAGGAAAAACCATTGTGCCAATCATTATTAAATGGAACACAGAGGGAAGCTTTTGGACCTAAGGACTTTAAGCCTCCATGCCAATAAGGGCAAGAGAAACAATCAGAAAGGAAAGTGGAACTGTACAAAGCGATAGCTCCCCCTTACCAATTGTAACCTTGGATTAGATCGGAGGTCCCATTCTTATGTGCAACTCACACAATTTTTACATTCAAGAACCCATTCTCAGTCATAAGATCATACTTAAATCAATGAATGGGCCTAGGTGGGTTGGGTCAAATCATAAGGTCTAAAAACCCCCAGCCAAGCTAGCCCATGATTGAAAAAAAAAAAAAAAAGATTTTCTTTATAAAATGATGGGGACCAGGTGGGCCAGGCCCAATGACAAAACAATTTACCAGCCTGCCCATTTTGCACTTCGGTCCCTGCAGGCGTGTCAGGCGCATGACCAGCTCTACTCAAGATGCCTAACAAGGTTCATAATCTCGAGTAGAGCAACCATCACAATGATGAAAGATGAAAAAACCTGACTATACCATCCCAACGCTGTTGAAGATCCTAAGCTCAACTATGAAGAAGCTTACAACAACAAGATAAGAAATATTTTACAGAAAGAACAAATCCACAAGTTACTCTGATTCTCCGTATACCAAAAGAAATGCAGCAATGGAATCTTTCAAATATTCCAACATTCTGGAAAATGGCATGGGAGATGATTGATATCCTTATTAACCAAATACTGAGGCAGGTAGTGCTCTTTACAAGGTAAGTCAGCAGACAAAAGTTCTAAGTGAACTTATTCAAAGTTTGAACTACGAGGAGATGAACTGAAGCAGGTAGAAAACTGCACAAGTCTCTCAACAATTAAACCAAAAGTGATAATCTACTAAAGAAGAGGGAAATGCTTCACACAATACTTTGACTGACAGATACATCAAGAATACCTATGTGGGCGCCTCATTTTGTTGCCATATAAAGTAGGTCCAACTAAGCATAAAATCTGAAACAGCAAATCTAAATAGAATAAAATACCGTGTAAGTAGGTGCTCCATCTCCTGGAAAGATAAAGCCACCATCAATCTTTCTGATGTCATAGACAGAAACGCAAAGGCCCAGATTTGCAATAACCTTCATTGTAAGGACAAACAGCATCAGCCCTCAAGGTTATTTAAAGTGGAGATTACATAACATAAAGCACATATAGTGTGAACACCCAGAACAAATGCACGCACCAATACAAACCTTGTCTAAGAAAAGTTTCTCAAGATCATGCCTAACAGCTTTATCCAGGG
Source organism: Eucalyptus leucophloia subsp. euroa (assembly GCA_017140325.1). Taxonomy (NCBI): domain Eukaryota; kingdom Viridiplantae; phylum Streptophyta; class Magnoliopsida; order Myrtales; family Myrtaceae; genus Eucalyptus; species Eucalyptus leucophloia. The sequence continues at coordinate 27,286,368 of CM029471.1, forward strand.
ATAGGCTGAGCAGATGAGGAGGTAACCGCAACGTGTGCTCAATTAGGCTAAGATTGAACATAAGGCACCTCCTATATATTGTATATTCTGAACTGCGAATCAATTGGCAGGAAAAAAAAAAAAAGATCACCTTTAGCTAAAAGAAAGAGGGAAAAAACTATCAGTAATAGCTCATATAGCAAGGCATTATCTCATCGGAACCATATTCAAATGCGGCAAAATATCTTCGGCAAGTTCTGCTAAAGCTCTTCTTTGACGATAGCAACAAAGTTCAAGAACCACATGGTCATTCGGCATCAGTAATCGTTCCGAAACTACGTTAAGAATGGACAGAAAGAATTGTAAAAGATTGAACTTTTATCAAACAGGTGGTGCGCCTGACGCAACCGGCGAGCACCCACGAGAGGAAACCTCATGGCGACGGATGTGGCACGAGGTATGGTCGAATAACGGGCGATCAAGAGACGAAACTGGCGAGGAAACAGTGAAAAGAACGGGTAGAGACTACACTCGAACGCGAGGAGGATCGAGGAACTTTTTCCCCATAGAGACAGAAAAGAAACTAAGGAATACGGAAGATCGCGGTCGAACAGTTAAAGAAATGATCAAGAAGACTCTTAAAGAACAACCGAAGAAGAACAGAGCGCGAGTTGCAGACCATTTATGGAATGCTCAAGCTTGCTGCTCCCGCGCTGTCGACGGATTAAACACAGAGAGAGAGAGAGAGAGAGAGACGAGGTACCTGGAGGGGAGAACGGCGAACGGCGGAGTGCTACGGTGACGGCGAGGTTAGACGCGGCGGCGATAACAGAGAGAGAGAGAGAGAGAGAGAGAGAGAGAGAGAGAGGGAGAGAGCGGCGGCTTAGAGAGAGAGAGAGGGAGAGGTGAAGACGGCTCCCGGCACTGCGAGTGGCGTAGTGCCGCTCACGGCGGCGGCGGCGGCGAGGGGGGAGGTGCGGCGACGGCGGCGCGAGAGAGGACGGCGGGCCTACGGCTGAGAGGGTCGACGAGAGAGAGAGAGAGATTGAAGAAACGAAGCAATGAGAAAATACAATTAAAAGAATTAGTCTTTAAAAAATTGAAATTTGATCAATTTTAGTAAATTTTCTTATTACGCCTTCTAATTCTTTTTTTATTTAAATTTCACCAGAATTGTGATCTACCATATATTTATGAATCAACAAATATTACAATTTATGATCTTCTCACAATAAAACTCGTCAAACAAATTAAGAGTCTATTTCATCAGTTTTGAATTTTGTAATGAAATATCTTTTATCAAGTATTATATTTTGATTTTTATTAGATGAAACCTAGGTTTTGTATTAGCATTTGATAGGGAAGGTCAAATGCTAATGGAGCTATAAATTATATGGTTCTGATCTTATAAAGTTGCTTAATATAAGGTCAAAATCAATGATAACCAATGCCGAAAGCTAATCAATAGTTTGATCCAAACTCACTTTAACATACTAATGAAAGCCCATTAAAATCGAAGTGGTTTATACAATAATACCTAACATTTACAAAAGCAACTAGAAAGCACTACTTTCAATTGAGTTCGATGATGCAATGACAGAACCTAATCAACGACGCTAAATAATGAAAATAACATCTAGTAGACACTGCCCCCAGATGAATAGAATGACATAACGTTGAAATCTAATTAACGACACTAGACAATGGTAACAACACCTAGTAAATACTGCTCATAGATGGATATGAGGATACAATGTCGAAATATAGTCGAGGACGTTAGACAGTGGTAACAATACTTACTAGACACTACTCCTAGATAGATATCTGAACACAATATCAGAATCTAATCGACAATGCTAGATGATAAGGTAGCAATGGAATCTAATTGATAGCACTACTTAGTATATAGACACTCGTCGAAAATTGAATCTATGATAGGAGTATGAAGCTACAACTAAACTAGACTAAGCTAAGATAACTAAATGGTAAGATAAATGAATTTTGTGTGTTATTCGGAGGCTCTTTGCTTGATTGCTTGCGATATTTATACACCAATTTGATAATTGTCGGTGGTTGGTTGCTTTCTCCTTAAAAGTCGCTTCACATTCTTTGCTAAATCACTTTATTCATATCCAGTTGCTTTCTATGTTCAACGATGTTCTTGTGACTTGTTTAGTAAGTATTAATTGTTCATTTGATTTTGACGCCCTTTTAAGCATCAATCGTTCCCGCCCAAATCTAGCAACAATTCCATCTAAATGCTATGTCTTTAATAGTGTTTCTTAGCTTGGACACATGACAATCAACTATTTTATCATCGAATCATGTATCTCTGCTTATAGGTTCACCAAAATTTAGCGTAATCGCTCTTGAAATCCTTGGCCACCCTTTCCATACCTACCATGGGCTGGGTTGATGTAAATCACAACCTACACATGACAACGAGAATGATTTCAAAGCCTTTTATCTCTCATGATTAGCATGTGATAACTAAGGTATTTTTGGATGTCAACGGAGTCTAAAGGTGAAATAAGTTTTATTGCCATACTTGATGAAATTTATCTTTTTTTTTTTTTGGTGACCAAGAATTCGCTAGAGCATGCCCTTGTCAGCTTACGCAGATTCGGGGTCTCATGGGCCTTCGCGGTAGACGCTCAGCAGCAATTATATCTCGGAGAAAGCTAGCCCAACAACCCACCGCCAAGGCTCCCCACTTAAATCACTAGCGCCGCGAGAATTCGAACTCTCGACCGCATCGAAGTAAGGGAGAACGAATACTAGCACGGCTGCCCACGAATGGATGAAGTTTATCTTTTTATCACAAGGCAAACGCCAAATACTAGCACTAATTTAAGTCAAGGAATTTGATGTAAAGTCAAAACATCTATATAATTGTACAATTAAAATTTATCGTTTTTTATTATTTTTTAATTGTAAAACCATGGAAATTGCCCTTACTATTTTGTTTCTTAAAGTTAGACTAAAATGACAATGCATAATAATTTATATAAAAGAACAATAGAAAAATAAAAAAGGTCAAAATGTAGTCTTCAGTGTAGCAACTTTGCATATTGAGAGAGGACGGAACAATAAGTCATGGGTAAATAAGGAGAGAACAAATAAAGACATAATTATAGCTGTCTACACCATATTTTTGAATTATCAATTTAAGTATATTTTGGTCAGTTTAATCAGAAGAACGTGTACTTAACCAAAACAAAACTTTTTTTATTTAAATTGATGTATAACAAAATCATGTCGTTTTCCAAAATCCTCGTGAATTATCCATACTTTCTTGTCCGATATAAGTATCGTGAATTATCTATACTTTCTCGTCTGATATAACCCATTTTTCAGGGCAGTTTGGCTTTTTGCAAGAAAATTTTCATGTAAGAGATAAATTCACATCCTACAAAACAAGTAAATCTGAAAGATAAATAAACTTAAACTCCCTCATTCCATAAAGACAACTCTATTAGCATTAAAGTACAATCGACACTAGATCAACGAGTCAAGCATCAGCATTAGTGATAACTAAGTGTTGAAATTTCATTCTCCATTAATTATGGCTTTGCTAAAAGATTGTGCATGTGTGATATCCGAATTTCGCCAGACTTCGAATACGTGATGGTCCATAGTGGATCGACGAATTTGTCATTAGACTACATTGTCAACACCACTTATGGCCGCCGTTTCATCATTACCATCGCCAGACCGAGACGTTACACATCGTCATGATTTCGTGATAATGCCTCCTCTCAGAATTTCTTCATGAATCGCTACATGTGAGATTAAAGTTCGCCCTCATTTGTACATTGCCGAGTTAAACTCCACGCAAGGTCCAGTCCGTGTCCACACCATTGTAGTTAACAAAATGAGGAACGCTGACCCGAATTGTCTCGCCAACGGAGTTGAAGACCCCGATTTCATGCAACCCCGTCATCGCCGTCCCTCTCCTTGAATGGCCATGCGAACGCCCTCATCAACGGCCACATTTTCAACCATGCAACCACGTAAAACTGCCCTCCTCCATGCAGCAAATGAAGCCCACGTCCACAGCCCACGCCCATGCAGGAATGAAGACTTTGACCACACCAATTGTAGCCACATGACTCCTTCTTTGGTGGCCAGCAAAGAGTGAACGGGGAGCAGCTACAAGCTACGTTCTCCTCCAGCTGGTGACACGCGCGCTCCCCTCTCCTTCTTCGGCCAGCGTACCGCAGGCGTGGGCAAGGAGATGGACACGTATCTTGCATTGACATGCAAGATGTCCCACGACCGGCGCTGGATTCTTTGCCGTCTCCTTGTTCAGCTGCCACGGAGCTGGGGAACTTGTTGACTGGAGAAGTCAACATTGAGAAGGCTTTTGCTTTCCTTCGTTCAGCGAGCAGAATCCTTTCCCCTCTCAGCCGCTCTCTTCCGTCCATCGGCACGCAGCAGCAACGTCACGAGCTTCTCCCTTGATCGTCACAGCCTCACCGCTGTTGTGTCGCTCACAACCGACCACCACACAGCCCAGCCGACCCCTGCACCACCGCATTACCGACCTACTCGCCGTCACGTAGCTAGCCACCAGCCGTGTCTCTGTCCGTTGTTGCGCCGTCCAGCTCACCTCAACCGTGCCCACAGCCCGCAGCTCACGGTTCACTCATTGCCGACATCACCGGACTTGAGGCAAGTCAATATCTACTAACCTATATCGTCTAACTCTGTTGCTGTTTGATGGAGTGCATCCTGGAAAAAAAAAGATCTGTTTTTGAGAAAATGACATCATTTCAAACTCTTATTTCAAATTCTCTCCACGATTTTTATGGAGGTTAGAAATTATCAGCTGGTAAGCATATTTGACCCTCTTCACCGGCAAACTTCCATTTAAATCAGTATTTTCAATGCACTCAAAATCTGCAGTCCCTTGCGTAGAAGGAGCTTAGGAAGACAGTTCTTAGTAGCATCATGCATGCTCGGTGTCCGAATCAATTCACGACTGTGTCAACCGTCGACCTAGTTTCTTCGAATTTCTTTCCTCCAAATATGCAGACAAGGCGTGCTTTAAGGGCCTTTGAAGGAGCAGCTGTCCGTCGTATTCAAGCTATTTTTCCGTGGCTGCCAGGTTCGAAAGCAAGCTGTCGTAACACTCAGGTGCATGCAGGCCCTTGTTCGAGCTTCAAAGCTGGCGTGGAGGCACGGTCTGTAAGAACATCTCCCGGAGGGCTGGATGTCCAAAATTTATTCCACGAACATCCTCCTCATCAAGCATATCCGAAAAATTACCAAAACCTATAAATCTATTAGACTGATGTCAATTTAGTTCTAACTTTCAATCCAACCAATTTAATTTCAAACTCTTTTGACAATTTGTCAATATAATCATCTGGCTAATTTTGGTTGAAAATCGCCGACATGGATGCCGACCATTTTACGTGATATAAGCTGGTGGTAAGACAAACGATTTTTGTCATTTTTATTTATTTATAGGTTTTTGATTTTTTTTTCTTTTCATTTTCTTTTTTTTTTTCCCTTTCATCCTCCTACTTTGAGGTTGACAACCAGTGAAGAAGAAAAAAGAATAAAAAAATTAGAAAAAATTTAACATTTAAAATTTAAAATTTTTAAATATGTAAAAATTGTTCACGTTAGTGTTAGTGCTAGCCATAGTATATGACAACCAACATAAACTAGACTATCTTGTCAACAATTTATGGTCAAAATTAATCGAAACAACCAGTGCAGGCTAAAAAAATCCCATAAAAAAGAGATTGGAGCCACTTCACCTGGCCTGTTGGTGCCATGCTATGATATGAGAGGCGAGCTGAAAGGGAGTGATGCGGGGTAAGTCTAGTGATGATTCTCATGGAAGTTCGGGAGATAAGAAGGGAGTTTAGTGACTAAATTGAACATGTATAAAAAGTTCATAGACTATATTGAATAAATTTAAAGACTATATTGAATAAATTTAAAATTTATGGATCATATTGTATATTAGACTAAAGTTTTTTTTTGGTAACGGGTAAATATATATTAACTAAAGAACCAAGGAGCTACACACCTATTTAGCAACAGACCCGGCACCAAGGCTTGCACTCAAAAGACAACCAATCAAGCGAGTGAAAGAGTGTCGGGGCAGGGGGAAGGGGGGGAAGGAGCTGTAGAAAGAGGAACGAAAGAACAGTAGCTAGACGCAGGCTAAACAGCAGCCAAAAAGGAAGAGAAGGGGAAAGACGAAGGCACCCGCGCAGGGGAGAAGGAATACAACTAGAAAACTGAAAGATAGCGAAGAAGAGACACCATGGATGCATCCAAAGCTGAGGAGACTGGACACCTCATTACTCAAAATGAAACGCCTTAGTCAAAGATCGAAGGATGGATTCCCCAACCGAGTTGTAGTCTTGTTATGAGTCGTATCCGGACCTTCGAAAAGGTAAAGGCTCTATCCTTGATAGCCATGCGAAGATGTTCCTTTAAAGCCGGGAGGGATAAGGTTTGGTTGCGGAAGATGATGTTATTCCTCTCCCTCCAAATAAGGTAGCATAAGGCGGCAAAGCCAAATCGAGCCACCGATTGATAGAAGCTAGTGTCGGAGAGATACTTGATAACCCAATCTAAGTTATCATTCCATGTAGAATTCCGCCATGGGAGGTTACACTTATTCGCCCAGAAAGCACCCAGACTAGCCGTAACCGGGCATTCGAAGAACAAATGATCAACAGAGTCACGTCTAGAGGAACAGAACACACGTGAGGAAACTGGAATTCTCCCATGAGCAAATAGAATTACCTGGGTCGGTAATCGGTTGTGAGTGATCAACCATAAGTGGGTTTGATACCACGGGGGAAGAGAAGAATTCCAAATGAATCTCAACCAAGGCACAAGTTGGCCCCTAGCCCTTAGAAGTGTCCAAGCAGAAGCCGCCGTAAACATCCCTGAAGAATGGCCCAGCCATAGGAGTCGATCATCATTGTCGTTGAGGTTTGGGAGAGGATCATCCCAACCCATAATGGTCGTCGAGACTGCAGAGGGAAGGGAGAGGGCAGTAATACCAGCAGCAACAGAAGCAAGCCGAGGGATGCTAGAACAGTATATGTTCCGATCTGTGAAAAGCTTATAGAGCGGCCCTCGGTGATGCCAATGATCGAACCAAAAGGATATAGATAATCCATTGCCTATGTGCCACATAAATTGATGCTGAATTAAGTCTCGAAGGCCTAGCAGTTTTTTCCAAGACCAAGAGCATATGGTAGGCCTACGGACGACCCAAAAATTCTTATGTTTGATGAAGTTGGAATGGATCCATTTGCACCAAAGCGATTCTTTATCAATAAAGAGGAGCCACAAGTGCTTAATCATTGAAGCGATATTGCTAACCCGGATGGGTCGGATACCCAAGCTACCTTCCTCCTTGGGTAGGTAGACTTCATCCCATTCGACCTTCGCCCCTCCTGATCCAAGGGTCGGATCCTTCCAAAGGAATTGGCGAAATATTTTTTCAATTTATCTTGTGACCAAGGAGGGGAGGATGAAAACACTAGACCAATAAACCTGAATCGAGTGCAAGACCGATCTAATCAGCTGCAATCTACCGGCCAGGGAGAGGAACCGGTTCGTCAGATTGGACTCTCGAGGTTATAGTATTCACCAAAGATATGCAATCCACTTTGCCTAGTCTAGATGAAACAATAGGTACACCGAGGTACCTAAAAGGGAGCGAACCCAATTGAAAGCCAGATGTACTAACCATGGAATCTTTTAGAGCTTGAGAGCCACCCGAGAGAAATATTTCACTTTTGTTGAAGTTTGGCTTTAGCCCAGACCAGCTAGCAAAGGATTGAATCCCATCCAATAGCAGGAACAGAGAAGACATATTACCTTCGGAGAACAATAATACATCATCTGCAAAGAAAAGGTGGGAGAGCCTAGTCGCTTTGCATCTCCAAAAGAATTCAAAGCCCACCTTGGACGTTTGGGTATTGATGATTCCAGTAAAAACTTCCATAACAAGAGTGAAGAGATATGGGGACATAGGGTCACCCTGCCTGATTCCTCTCCCACTTGAGAAAAAGCCATGCAATTCACCATTAAGAGAAATAGAAAACTTAGGCGAACAAATGCAGACCATTATGTGGTCGATAAAAACTGCAGGGAATCCAAAGGCCATCAAAGTAAGCTGGATAAAGTTCCAATCAATGGAATCGTAGGCTTTACAAAAATCAACCTTGATAATACATTTAGGCCGATAAGGATTGTGATGGAAGTCACTAAACAATTCCTGGGTCAGCATAATGTTATCGCTTATGCGTCTTCCTTTCACGAAAGCATTCTAAGGAAGACTAACTATAGAAGGGAGCATAGCAGCTAACCTGTTAGCAATAATCTTTGTGATACACTTGTATAGAGTGTTGCAGCATGCTATGGGTCGAAAGTCATTAACCGTTGATGCATTAGGGACCTTCGGGATTAGAGTCAAGATAGTTGCATTGATCTCCTTCAGAAGCTAACCATTAATAAAGAAGTCCCGAATTGCCAACAGGACCGATGGTCCTATAGTCTCCCATGCTCGCTTGAAGAATTCAACATTAAAGCCATCTAGGCTAGGGGATTTACCAGAAGCAAGGGAGAACAGAGTAGACCGAATTTCCTCATCCGAAACAGGGTGAGACAGCTCTTGGATCTGTATATCATTGAGGGTATGAATCAACTTCTCCTGGATTTCGGCAACCAAGGGCACCGAGGATGGTGGAGAGGCCGCCAAAAGATCCTGGAAATGAGAGAGAAAGAGCTGATGTACCTCAAGCGGGTGGGAGACCAAACGGTCTCCATCATGGATTGAAATGATTTTATTTCGCAGGTGGGATTGTTAGACGGATTGGTGAAAAAATTTTGTATTTAAATCTCCTTTCTTAAGCCACCTTACTCTCGACTTTTGGCTATAAAACGATTCCTCTTGGAGGTGAAAGTCAGAAAATACCTGTAACTTCTCCTTCTTTGTATCCACCAGGACCTGGTTAAACGGATCAAGTTGAATGGCTTCCTGGGCCAAAGAGAGCTGGGCTGTAGCTTCATCAGTTCTCATAGTTATGTCCACCTAGGCCATCCTATTTAGATGCTTAAGCCTGCATTTGAGCGCACGAAGCTTGTAGCACAGGGGATACATAGACGTACGAGGAAATTCAGAATTCCAAACCTGCGAGACCATGTCAAAGAAGCAGGGATGGCTCATCCAAAAGTTGAAGAACTTGAAAGGTTTGCGGGTATTGGGAACAGGCATGATTCTAACAACCATTGGGCAATGATCCGACACCCCCTGAGCCAAAAAGGATGCTTCCGAGAACGAAAACATCGAATTCCAGGCTAAGTTGATCAAAACTCTATCAATTTTCCTAAGCCTGCGGTTCGATCCCGAAGATGTTGCCCACGTGAATCTATTTCCCACATATCTCAGATCATTCAATCCAGTTTCAGCAAGACACTCTCCAAAATCATTGAACGAGGGGATCCAATAGTTAGAAGAATAGGCTCTATCCGATGCATCCCGAATCGCGTTGAAATCTCTAGCGATAATCCATGGCGAGTCCGAGAGCACTAGACTAAGGCGCATAAGCTCATTCCAGAGGGGTCTTCTCAAAACGAAGGAATGTTCCGCATATATAACAGAAAGATTGAAAGAACTGCCGCTATTGAGACAAAGCAACCGACCATGAATAGCTTGAGCCGAACAATCAGAGATATCAAAAGAGGCATTATTGGGATTCCAACCCACCCATACTCGCCCCCTATGCGAATGAATGTAGTTGGAACACCACCGCCAACCCGGAATAAGGGCTACGAAGCTTGATAGAAAACGCAATAGGAGAGATTTTGGTCTCTAAAATGCCAACACAACTAAGGTTGTTGGTTCTCACAAAATGCCTAATTTCAGCTTGCTTAAGGGGGAGACCGAGACCCCTAATATTCCAAACTCCAAAAAACATAGGACACAAAAGATAAGAAGGGTTATCTCTTCCTTCCTCCTCGTTTTCTAACCAAAGAGGGCACCGGCTTTGGGCTAGTTGGTATACTTGCATCAGCAGATGCATATCGAAGAGGTCCTTTCATGCGAGCAGGAACATCTATCATAGGATCTGGGAGAGGTGGGGGAGGGATAGTCTCCTCCAGGATAGATGAAGCTACCACATGCGGTGAGTTCGAGCCACTCCTACCCGGCGGTTTCATCCACCACTTCTTCATCGAGGATGATGAATCCGAAGAGGATTTCCCTGAATCTTGAACTTGAATCGCCGGAGGAGGGGCCAAAGGGATGTCGGGCATTAATTCGAAGGATGGAGGGAGAAGATCTACCTCATTCATAGGTACCGATTTACCATTTCGGGCTCCATTTGTTGATTTGCAGAATGTTTACCACCTTCTAATTGAGGCGAAACCATAGTGCGAGGTGAGGGAGGGGGGTTCTCTGGTTGAATTGGGGGTCTGTTGTTACGCTCCCCCCGCACTTCCTTCCACTCGTTGGCTGGACGGACCGAGCTTGGATTAGCAACTGCATGGCTAGACTTCGACTTCAATTCACCAGCACAAAGACATCCGTGCCCAAAAGTGCAACAAGAGGGGCGAGATAGTTGGCACCCATTCATAATGAACATCTATAGAGCGACTTTCACCATCAAGGGAGAACTTAATGAATTTAGGAAAAGAGCTCAATGCATCAATCTCCACACAAATACGAGCAAAGGCAACCATAGCCATTTGTTCTGTTCTGCTGTCAACAAATAACGGCTTACCAACAGCACTAGCAAGAGTGCTCAAACCAGGTGCAGACCAACATACAACCAGAAGATTTCTTAAACGGATCCATATAGGCACAGAATTATGGCAATCCTTCTTGAGCTCCATCTTGGGATGCCATTGATGGAGAATAAGCGGGATTTTTGCTATCGTAATTGGCCCACCTTCGAGAATTTTCCTCCTGAACTCCTCATTCGGAATACGCAGGTAGTAGAAACCCATATCAGCTGCAATTACCTCAACTAACTCCTCACCCGAAACGTGCTTAAGGGTGTCCTGCGTCAATTGATAAGGCAGTCTCTTTCCGATATAGTATCCAACTAGACAATCCTCCCATTTAGGATGAGCAGCCTACATAATCTCAGGTGTAATCTGCGGCATTACTACATTATCCACAATAGCAGGCGGGTAATAAGACAATATATACCCCTTAGTAGCTAAACGAGTAACTGTAGCCCACGTTCGAACAGGGGGTGGAACATCAGCCGATGGAGATGCTTTGTGGGTTGTCAACGGTTTTGTAGCAACAGTAGATAGACCAGTTCGCACAATATCACGCATACCGGGGGGGATGAGGATGACCATCACTCGATTTCTTCCTAGCATTGGTGTTACTCTTCGGAACTTTGTCCGATGGAGGAACGGACACTTCACCAATAGCATAATGTTGAGGGCCGAAGCCTAGGCGAGACCGAGTTTTCCTTGCTCTGCTTCGCCCTCTGCTTCGGGAATGACCCCGAGCACCCCTAGCAACCGAGGGAAATCGAGTGGGGGATGGACGAGAGGGAGGGGGGATAGAGGCATCCTTCGGGTCTGAAGTAGGGCCCTTGCCGAGAATGCTCGCATGAGTAGCGGACGAAGAAGCCATTCGAGCGCAACAGCTTGCGCAAACCAAACCCTAGATGTTTAGATCGCGATTCCAGATTACAGAAGACATACCAGGGAAAACCGTTCGGAGGGAGCTCAGATCGGGTCCAGGCATAGCTTGTCTCCAAAAATGAGCGTCAACGGACGGCCAGAGTGGTCGGAATTAGCAAAAACGCACTCCAGTGAACAGTACTGGTCGCACCAGCTAGAGAGAGAAGGTGAACAGTAACCCGCGAAAGGAGAAAGGTTCTTTTTCACCTCTTGTAATTCAACTTTATTAGACTAAAGTTTATGAATTATATAGGTCATTAATCCAAAAAATTAGCATCAAACTATTCATTCAAATGCAAGTGAACAACATATTATTTCTTGGCATGCAATCGCCATATAGTAGTTCATAGAGATACACAAGTAAGTATCTAATCCCTACACGTCTCTGACTAGGACTTATCTCGACTAGCCTCAATCCATTGTGATGATGGTTATCTCATATTTATTTCCTTTACAGTTTTCCTTTTCAAACATGGACCTCTTATCCATAACATCTCATAAATAGCTACTCAAGCCACAACCTATATTTGTATGTGAGGCACGAGCCCATCTCATTTGAAGATCAATGGACCTCTTGTCCTCCAAACCATACAAAGAGCCATTTAAGACAGTAGAACATTTTTCTTTTTCCGATATCTCGATTCGTTGAGTCTAATCAAGTCAACCCATCATTTCATATAAGCCCCACCAAAACACATAAACATACAAAGGCGCTAGAATAGTCGCAACATTTTGCACCGAGTGAGTAGTTCTCTAGAGAAGAAAAATGCTCGAGTTGTGGTTTGTTGTATTGGTTCTTGTAAGAGGATTCTCGATCCCAAATCAATAGACATGGGAGGGTTCAAAACACATGATTCTAGCTAGAAACATACTTTCACATTTTCATGTTTCTATTGCGACCGGGACGTCGTTGATTTTCGGTACGTGATTGATTTTGAATTACCAAGACATAAAGCAAGAACTTGCTTTGTGAAGGAAGACTGCTTCGTCGAACAGCTTTTAGGTGATGGCTTCCAATGCCATCCACCCGTTTGAATCGCCGCATGTGCGTACTGTCTCGTGATTTTCCTTTTTCTTGGAAGTGACAACATCTGAGTTCTTTTGTAGGCAATAATGTCATAATTCACGGTACCTAAGGCGCACTTTATAATTTTTGAAATAATTTTTTACTGGTCACCAATGATTATTTTTGTCACAAAAAAAATGCTTCAAGGGTGCGATTTCTTTTTCCCTTTATAACCGGATCTATTGATCAATGTGTGCGAACTTGTCTAGTCTTGAATACAAATATTAACTCGTCATATACCTGATAGCACTATAAAACCAAACTGATTCTATTTGGAACCGAACCGGATCACTTTGAAATTCAATTTAATTCTAGGTTTCCATTAGAACTGATCTACTTCTCAATTCAAGTAAACAACCATCCAGAAACCAGATCAACTAAACTGCACTTGAAATCAGTTTCATAAAACTTAAAAACCCTAGTTTTTTTTTTTGTTGGCATCTTTTCCTCCATAAAACTTTGAGTGGAAAATATTTTCCACCGTTCATTAACTAATTTAATTGTTTGGGAAAAATTATCAAAAATTGAATTTTAATATTTTTAATTGACCAAAAAATTAGTTTATTTTTTTATTTTTTAAAAAAAATGAATTTTTAATTATTTATATTTTTAAAAGTCAAAAAATTTATTATTTATTATTTTTCTTTATTTTTCTTTTCCTTCCTCATTCCTCCTCCTTCCTCCACCGCCACATGCCTGATGATGGCTGGCTACCTAGCGGCCGACCAAGACCCGATCGCCAGATCCGGTGAGCTTAAGGCTCATCCGATCTCACTCGAGCTTGCTAGAGTTTCATTGGGCTCTGACCGAGTTGCGAGCTCGCCGAATTTGGCTCGCCTAGCTCATAGGATCTGGCGAGCTGCGAGCTCCGCCCCAAGTTGGTGAGAGCTCCGCCTCGCCGAAATTGGTGAGGCCGAGTCGGCTTCGCCGCGATCAGTTAGGTGGAGCGTCATCGGCCTTGGGCAAGGCTTGAGTTGGCTTGCGGCCAGTCGTCGGATGTCGCCGTGGCCGGTCGCCGGCCACCACCAAAGAAGAAGATGAAAAGGAAAGAAAGAAAAGAAATAAAGTAAAGGAAAAAAAAAATTAAAAACTCGATTTAAAAAAAAGAAAAAGAAAAAGAAAGCATAAAAATAAAATGAAAATATATTAGTAAAAAGAAGCAAGATGGAAGAAGTTATGAAAAATGTTGTATTTTTTCAATGATGGAAAGCATTTTTCTTGACCATTTCATTTTCCGTGAAACGAATGTTAGAAAATTCGAAAAACGTTTTCCTGAAAATCATTTTCCGAGAAACGAATGGATCCTTAAATAATGTTTTCAACGAGATAGCAAATCCGGACTTTATAAGGGTTTGGACAGATTGGGAATGTGATTTTATCAAAGTCCTACTGGGGGCGTGCATAAGAACCTCTAGAAACGTGTCTAACCGATGGAGCCGACTAGCTTGTTAGATTCTAGGACAGATATGAAAGATCAATGGAAGGCATCACTAGAACTCGAGAGTATAGAATGCGTTTTGGGATATCGGGTAATAACAATATCGTTCCCTCATTATGACTTACTCTTGCAGCTCGTGCTCGCTACAAGGCATATGGTCTTTTCATATGATTATTTCTACCGAAAATGTACGAGAATATAGTAATTTACTAGCCGTTTTTATGGGTTTTCAGGTACAAGTTTCAATATGAATTCGAATCATTGGTATGCTATTAAAATAGTGAACTCGTACTTCTTTGGATAATATACGGCTACGTTTGATCGTTCAAATTTCTAATCGGGATAGGAGTGGATAGGATATGATATGAAATCTTGGGATTTTTTTATATCGATTGTTTGGTGAATCGTAATATTAAAATCGAATATATTTACATCATATCATATACATTTTTTTTTATATAAATGGCATATCATTATAAATGAACCTAAATTTCATAAATGAAGATGGTGAAAATATTTACTATTTCTTAATTTATTTTTATTTTATTTTTCCTCAAAGAGATTATTCGATCTATTTTATTGATGATATATATTTCGGACATCCATTTCAAATGCATATCCCATTTTTCATTATGAAAATGAATGTGCCAAATTTAGCTAATAAGCCCGTGGATATTGAGGTTCCGCAAGCGGTACTTCTTTGGTGACATAATCATAATATTTAATTGTAAATTGTAGAAAGAATCGTACGGATAATTCTTTTTTTTTATATTTGATTATTTTAGGAAACCTCTAGCAACAAGATAAAAAAAAATGGTTCCTTCTTCAAAATTCAAATTGGTTTTTTTATATTATTTTCTTTATTATTTCTTTTTTCCCCTCTCATCATTCTTTAATAAAGTTTTATCAAATAGTAAACTGTATGAACATACCTAAAATATAAAAATACCTAAAATATATAATAAATATAAATATTTAATTTATAGATTGAATGTTTATTATAAGATAGAATTAAAGTTGAATATATAAATTAAAATAAGATTAATTAAAAATGAATTTTTATTTTTTATTTTAATTTCTTAAATTATAATTCAAATATTATTTATATTGAAATATAATTTCAATTTTATTAATTTAATAAGTTTGTTATTTGAGAGAAATAACTTTCCTAATATGGACATTAGAAATCCTATCTACCTTTATCCCACATTCCCCATAGGATAATTTTATCTTATCTATATCCCCCTTATATCCGACTTTATCCTATCTTGAGCGAGCACCAAGCATAGGATAGGATAAATCATATCCTATCCTAAATTTTATCTCAACTGTCAAACGCAGCCTACGAGTTTTTCTTGTGTTGTGACTTAATAGGAACAGCTTTCCGATAAGTTAAAATGCATTAGTTTTCTTTTGTATAAATTCAGCAAACTATTTAGTAAATTTTTCCTTAAGAAGTAGTAGATCGATGGATATGAGGTTGCAAATTAAGGCAAGTACCATTCTCACATGGAAATCGTGCAATCGCATAATGTCATCCCAACTTTCCTTGCCATGTAAATCTTACTACTTAGTTTTTGGTGTGAGATGAGAGAGTACACCCACGAATAGACTCAATCAACACATAGTAGATGCCTCCTTTGAACCGCCAGAAACCGATCCATCCTAAAAACAATTATGTTTTCGATCCCCGATCCAATCGTGCCAACCCGATTGAATTCAGAAAGTCAACAATATTTAGACTACGATCAAACCTGTCTAGTCCACGGATTAGATCTACTCTCGTCACAACAAAGGAGACTAGGAAGTCGCTTTTGCTCTTGTGCCTTTTTGGCAAAACAAGCATTTTTTTCACTAAGATAGAATTTGTAAATGCATTTAACGAGTTTCAGAACAAAGTAAATCCTAAAGCCCCGAAAAGATAAAGGACCTAATTATCCGGTAAGCATTTTCTTCTTTGGGCTTTAACAACCCATTCGGTCATCCTCTTTGATTGGCTGCTAATATGGGCTAATTTCAGCTTCGAATAGGGCTTAAAGAATACAGGGTTTCCCTGATAAGTATACTTAACTCCCATGTGATCTACATTGCGTTGGAGAGTCCACTAATCAAATTGGCGTGATCAGTTTGCACTTCTAACTCCACTGCAGAACGCGACTTGAAGGAATCTAGGGCTTCAACCAAAGCTAGGGCTTCAACCAAAGCTATCGCCAAGATTTGTGCCGTTGATGATGTTTTACTCGACTTATGAATGATCACACACCTGTGCGGCCTTAGGATTACGATCCCAAGTTAGCCTTATATGCACTTAGCTCGCAAGAATGAAGTATGGGAGTGAGGCTCAAACATATTACTCATGAACAAGAGTGTACAACTGAAGGGGGAGGTTCCTTTATTTATACATGGATGAATCTAATCTTAGCCATTGATCCCCTCTTCGATCCAACGGTTGTATTTGAATCTATACCATCTTTACTAGTTTGTACATTAGGCTACTCGATGGTCCCAAGCCTGGGGAGGGCCCAAAGGATGTGTGTCAGAAGAAATGGCAGAGCCACTTGACATGAGGAGCTAAACGGTCATGGGCTTGTTCCACATTGCGCATGGGCCATCTCTAGCATTGATCATGGGTTGCTCCTCGGGTCGTTCATGGGTAGCTCGTGGGCTGGCCCTTGTATGGAACAATCTTGAATGGGCTTTGGCTCGTGGACTCGCTTCGCTGTAAGTTATATGAGAATTGGGCCACGTCGATTAGTCATGCCTAGTTCACTTGCATGTTACTCACATAGTGTCGGAGATATATTTCAAAGAGCACATTCACCTTCTCTATCTGACCATTGATTTGGGGATGCAAACTCGTGGAGAAGTTGAGGTTCGACTCCCGCAGCTTGAAGAGCTCCATCCAAAACCGTCCGGTGAATCGAGGGTCACGATCACTCATGATTGAGTGTGGTATGCCCTAGTACTTGACGACATGCTTGAGAAATAGCTTGGCCACTTCCTTGGCTGGACAATCCTTGGTGGCCGCCACAAATGTTGTATACTTGAAAAAACGATACATGACAATCATGAGAATCCGACATCCTTCGAACTTTGGTAGGTTCACAATGAAGTCCATGGAGACACTCTCCCATGGACGTTTTGGGATGGGCAATGGCTCAAGGAGCCCTGTCGACGAGTGTTGTTCAATCTTGTCCCGTTGACACACAAGACATGTTTGCACATAGGCTTCAACGTCATCCCAAATATGAGGCCAATAATATTGGTCATCGATGAGTGCTAAGGTGCATTGGATTCCCAGATGCCTGCCCATTTGAAATTTTGGTACTCATGTAGCACTTCTTTCCTGAATTTCCCATGGAGCGGTACATAGAGTTGCCGTCCCTTAGTGTAGAGGAGGTCATCCTCACACCATAACCATTTCGTCTTGCTATCTTGTGCGTATCGAATGAGAGTTTGGGTAGTTCGGTCATGCTTGAGCCCCTCCTTGATATGATCGATTCATGGGCAATTGGGTTGACTCGTCATGCTAGCCAGCTCCAACTTTCGACTCAAGGCATTAGCCACCGAGTTAGACTTCCCAGGCTTATATTCCAACATATAGTCGAACTTGGCTAAGAAATCTTGCCATCGAGTTTGCTTCAAGTTGAGCTTCTTTTGGGTTTGGAAGTAGCTCATGGCCACATTATCTATCCTCACAACAAACCAGGATCCCAAGAGGTAATGTCTCCACGTACGAAGGCAATGCACCACTACGGTCATCTCTTTCTCTTGGACCGTGTATCACCATTCGGTATCGTTTAATTTTTGAGACTCGAAGGCAACTGGATGCCCATCCTGCATAAAGACACCACCAATAATAAAATCAAAGGCATCGATTTTTACCTTGGCTTAGTATGATCAAGTAGCATGAGCACTAGCTCTTTGGTCATGGTTCGCTTCAACCGTTCAAACGCCTCTTAACACTAATTCGGCCATTTCCATGGCCTTTCTTTCTTCAACATGTCCATGAGTGGCATGGTAAGGCTCGAATATCCCTGGATGTAGCACCGTTAATAATTCATGAGACTAGGGAATGATCTCAACTTCGTCACCTTGGTTGATGAGTCCCATTCAACAATGGCATGGATCTTGGCCACGTCTATCTGCACTAGTCCACCCCTGACGATGTGCCCCAAGAAAGGAACTTCATTTTGTGCGAATGTGCACTTTTCTTGTTTCACGTATAGGTCATTTTCCCATAATATTTGGAGAACTTGTCTCAAGTGCTCGATGTCTTCCTCAAGTGTCTGATTATACGTGACAATATCATCAAGATAAACTACCATGACCCGATCAAGGAATGGATGGAGTACCTTATTAATCAAGGTGTAGAAAGTGGCCGGCGCATTGGTCAAGCCTAAGGCATGACGAGGAACTCATATAATCCATATCAAGTCACACATGCGGTCTTTGGCTATTCCCCTTCGGCAATCTGTACTTGATAGTAACCCGACCGAAGATCAAGCTTGGTGAACCATCAGGCTTCCCCAAGCTGATTGAACAAGTTTGCAATGAGGGGGATTGAGTACTTGTTCTTGATGGGAGCTTGTTTAGTGCCCCGTAATCTATGCACATGTGAAGGAACATGTCGTGCTTCTTTTGGAACAAGATGAGGGCACCAAACGGAGCCTTGGACGTTTGAATGTAACCGGCGTCAAGCAACTCCTTGAGTTGTTTCTGTAGTTCTTCCAACTTGGGTGGGGCCATGCGATAAGGTGCCACGGCCGGCATTCGAGCATTAGGCATCAGCTCGATTTGGTGGTCTACCTCTCTTTGAGGGGGTAGCTTCTTGGGCTGCTCGGGAAGCATCACATCTTGGAAGGCATCTAGGACATGGGCCACCTCTTTCGGTGTGTTTTGCCCTTCACGTCCTCAATCTTTAACGTTGCTAAGAAGGTCACCTCGCCCTTCTTTGCTTCCTTTGACAACTACATGGCCGATAACATTTTCCTATCGCATCCCGACTCACGGTAGATTAGGACCATGCATTGGCACCACTTATCCAGGGTGCATATACAGTCCGTGAAGGGCATAATGCCCGCATTGATTTTGTTGAGAAATCCAAGACCAAGCACGAAATTATAGTTGTGAAGGGAGATTACCTCGATGTCTTCCTTACTAGTCCATGGACCCAGGTGGAGCTTTACGTCTCTAGCCACACTGCTAGTCGGGACTTCCTTGGAATTCACTATTTTGAGTCAATTGGCTCTTCCCTTTTCGATTGGAAGATTCAACTTCTTCGCGGCCTCTTGAGATATGAAGAGATTGGATGCTCTAGTATTTACGAGCGCACCCATTGTAGTACCTCCAATCTTCACATCTATGAATATCATTCCTTTGGGTTCCTTTGCCTTCTTGGTTTTGATTGAGCCAATAATACGCAACAAATCTAACTGCGCCTCCTCTTGTGGTTCATCCTCATTACATAGGGCCACCAATTTGCCCCTCTTGGGACAATCACGGGCCAAGTGAGGACCTTCACAGAAGAAACATTTATACATATATACATTTCTTTGTACCCATCCACTCGAATCCGGTTAGGTCTTGAAGGCTACTGCCGGTGGTTTGCCTTCATTTGAGTGATTAAATCTTCTCTAATCTCCCCCACCATTAGTCTTGTCCTTCGGATGAGAATCGGATTTTGCCGTGGATGGTAACTTGTACTCCACAAGGGACTCGACCATGGATGTTGCTGTCGTGAGATCCATTGCATGGCATCTCTTTAGCTCTTGCTTGATCCATGGCTTGAGTCTACTCATGAACTAGTGGTATGCCTTCGTCTTGCTCATGGATGGGATTTGGAGTAGTAGCTCTGAGAATTGTTCCACATAGTCGCGGACTCGCCCTTTTATTCTAGGTGCTTGAGTTCATCATGAGCTTCATTTTCAGTGTAAGCGGGATAATAGTTCCATTGAAATTCTATCATAATAGGGTCGTAACACCTATCATTTGACCGACGGCACCACCACAGCAACGCGTTATTAACTAAATACATTGATGCGGTGTTTACCCAAGATGTGTCGTCGTTGATTCCCGTGGTTTGGAAGTATCGTTCCATGCATCACAAGAAATTATCTATGTCCTTGGCTACTTGCGAGCCCTTGAACTCCCTTGGCTTGGGTGTTTCGGTACGTGGATTTACATGCATAGTGACCACCTCGTTCATGTGTACCGTCTCGACCTCAGCAAACTTGTTGTTCAACTCGGCAATCTCTGCGTGCATGGCTACCATCGTAGTCTCCCAAGCCTCATCCTGTTGGCCGCTGCTGTAGCTTGTGAGTGAGGGACCCTAGCATCTCGACACGGAGCTCCCTCATACTGACGTTGAGTTCTTGCACTTCGGCCAAGAACTCTTCCCTATCGGCTTCAGCTCTGTTGACGGTCTAGTTCAGATTGTCCACCATCACCTGGACGTTTGTGACAGTCTCCTCTAGGACTATCATTCGATTCTCTAAGTTGCCCTTTTGGTCCCTTAGGTTTGAGACAACACGGTTTTTCTTTGACCGAGTGGTCTTCTTGATCGGTCATCCATGATCTTTGCGGTCGTCACCTTGAGCGATAAGAACATAGGATTGAACATTATCCATTGCACTTGGAACAAAAGCTCTGATACCACTTGTCACGGGTCGGTTGATTCCAAACAATCACACACCCGCGAGGCCTTAAGATTACGATCCCAAGTCAGCCTTACACGCACATAGTTCGCAAGAACGAAGTATGGGAGTGAAGCTCGAATGAATTACTCATGAACAAGAATGTACAACTGAAGGGGGGGGATCCTTTATTTATGCATGGACGAATCTAATCTTAGCCGTTGATCCCATCTTCGATCCAACTGTGGTATTTGAATCTATACCATCTTTACCGGTTTGTACATTAGGCTACTTGATGGTCTTAGGCTTGGGGAAGGCCCAAAGGGTGTGTGTCAGAAGAAATGGCAAGGCTGCTTGACATAAGGAGCTAAACGGTCATGGGCTTGTTCCGCATTACGCATGGACCATCTCTCGCATTGATCATGGGTTGCTCCTCGGTTCATTCATGGAGAGCTCGTGGGTTGCCCCTTGTGTGGGACACAGCCCTATCATTTTGGATAGTCTTAAATGCTTGTCCTTAGGCCGTTACACATGGTTGTCCCTTCACATGGTGGTGATAGACTCGTTCACTCGTCCCATCTAGTTACGCTCCACCAATATTCCCTCTCTAGTGGTCCCCTTGATTGAATTGAGATTGCTACTAGAGCTCCTTTTTTTTTCCCTTCAATATTCAATATTGGCCAATGTTATTTCCACCTCCTAAATGATTAAATTTACCCCATATATAGTAGTAGAAAGACAAAACTACATTCAATCTTTCAGTTGCAATTTAAAGTGATGGCATCAACAAGTGAGCTTGATTACATAATAGAATGGGGAACCGGAAAACCAAACCGGTTCAATTCTAGGTTTTGAGATATGCATGGTAGGTTTCAAGTTTTAAAAATTTGATTTAGGTTCCAAGTACTTGGAACAAATCTTTGTAATTTTCTTGTTTTATGTTTTCACGTAATTTCGTTGTATTCCATGGCGTTCGATGATGATTATGTAATAAGGAACCACTAGTCTAAGCTTTCATTTTTGACACTTCCAAGACCGAGAATTTTACTTTGTTATTATTTCATACTTTTGTATGTCTAAATATGAGTTGTAGTTGATGGATTGTATCGGCAAATAATGGTCATTAGAAATGATAATTCACTAAAATCGTTTAATCAATAATAGAGGTGAAACTTGGATAAACCCTGTGACCTGTGACAGGATAGGTTATAGGTTCCAAAGCTGGGGTAAATTCTAGATTGAAAAAAATTTGAGAATCAATTATGATGGATATGTTATAAGTTCCAAGTGGAACTTGGGTTGACCATGAAACCGCTCACCCCAATGGCATCTCCTTTTTTCTATTTTTCCTTTTTCTATGTAAGATTTAGTTACCATAATTAAGCATTTTACATGTTTTGTTTTGTAGTATATGAAAGTAAAAGTGCATTTGTAGATATTCTATGATGTTTTACATCATTTGGATAATGTTATACAACCAATAGTAAGGAAAAGAGACATTATTTCATATAATACAAAATTGATAATTCTTTTGTTCATCATTGATTTTATAACAACTTATCTATTTTTTATCCATCTTATCTCAAAAGCTTACTTACTAATTAAACAAATTATTTTTAAATTTCATAAGTCTAGAATATACATCAAGTTTCTCTATTTATTATATTAACAAATTTATCTTTTTTCTTTATTGGCAAGATACTTTTACACGAAGTATATGAGATGTTAGACAAATATTTTGGAATACACTAACAATATTATGTACAATGAAGTATATTGATATTTTTGCATAAATAGTTCATGTATGATATTCATTTTTTTCAATCATACTAATGATATTTCACCTTAAGAATGTCCTGTGATTTTATTATAGAAAATCTTCAAAGAAGTTTTTTTTTCCTCTTCATGTGATCGTCCCGTTATATGTCCATGTACATGTATATAAAATAAAATGAGAAAAAAACCATAAAAAATCTCAAATTATGTTGACCGTGACACATTTATCCCATATATATATTTTTGACATTAAAAACCCCCAACTATGTCAATTATGCACATTTACTCTTCATTACAAACTTATAGTAGTGTCCATAATCATTGTTAAAAAGCTGACATGGATTCAACGTGGCACTTTTAGGGACAAGTGGCCTTTATGTGGCACCACATGAGTGCCACGAGTGCCACACTGGAAAAATAAAAAAGAAAAAAAAATTGCACTTGTTCATTATTTTCTCCGATGCAGCGCAAATATTGGTCATTGCATTCATCATCTTCAATCGCTTGGCCAAAATCCTCCGGCGCTCTTGCTTCGCGCCCACTACCACCTAGACCTTCGGCGGCGCTCGTCTACGCTTGCCCAACCATCCACGAGCTTCAGAGATTGAGGTCAGATCCTCAAGCCAAGCTTCGAATTCGAGCGGGCATGGCGGCTGCAAGCTTTAAAGCTCGAGGTTAAACCCTCAAGCCAAGCTTTGAGCTAAGAGTGGTCATGGCGCCAATGAGCTTTGATGTTTGGCCATGATAACTTGCGATCACCTACGAGCTTTGAAGGTTGAGGTTAGACAAGTCAAGCTTTGAGCTAGAGAGGCCATGGCAATCGCTCAAGCTCAGCCTTTTTGAAGCTTCATTTTTTGGACAAAAAAGTGTTGTTCTTCCTCATGGAGAAGACGATCAATAATGCAAACTTTTTTCTTTTTCAGTTTTTTTTTTTTAAATTTTCCAATGTGGTGTTAGTGTGGCGTCACATGGGGCTTGCATGGAATTGTTTTTTATTTCTGTTCTTGAACACTTTTCTGTTTTTTTTGTTCATGGGAACAAAAAAAGAACAGAAACGCGTTTGGTTGCGTTTCTTTTCTTTTTTTTTTCCGAACAAAATAGGAACAAAAAAAAAGAAACAACAAATTTTTACTTCTTGTTCCAGAAACAATTTTGGAGAAACGTTTCTCTTCTCTCTCTTCTTTTTCTCTTCTTTTTTTCTTCTTTTTTCTTTGGCCGGTCACCGGCCTCGGCCATGGCCGGCAACCAGCCGTCGAGGGCCAGCGACGCCCTCCGGGGTTGGCAACCTCGCCGGAGCGTCGCCGGCACGGCGAGGCCGAGCCTCGCCTTGCACGGGCGAGCTCGGCATCGCCCGGATCCGGTGAGGCCAAGCCTCGCCATGGCTAGGCGAGCTCGAGCTCGCCCGGATCCGATGAGGCCGAGCCTCGCCGGGCCGGCGACGCTCGGCCTCGCCCAATTTGGGCGAGCCGATCTCACCCGGCCAAGGCGAGGCCGAGCCACGCCAACCACGGCGAGGCTCGGCCTCGCCGGGCCGGCGAGCCTCGCGTGGCCGGGCGAGCCGCTGCCCCGTCGGCCGTCGCCGGAGGCCGGCGACCGGCCGAAAGAAGAAAAAAAAAAAAAGAAAGGAAAAATGGAAAATAAAATAAAATTATTAAAAAATTAAAAGAAAAAAAAAAGAATAAAATTTACCAAACATGTTTTTACTCATTTTTTATTCCAGAACAAATGTTAGCAAATGCGTTCTTTTGTTCAAAACCGTTCCTCGGAACAAAAACACTTTTTTTTTTTATTCGCTTAACAAAAAAAGAACGTAAACGTTACTATTCGCACCATGAAAGCCGTTTGTCCTCAAAAGTGTCATATTGGATCAACGTTAGCTTTTTAAGTAATGATTTTGGATGGAATTGTAATTGAGTGTAGAAATGTCACAATGTGCATAATTTGACATTTTGTTGTAACAAAAAATCAAGATAAATGTATCATAATTTAATTTTTTTTCCAAATAAAATTGATAAGGGGGGTTTGATGGCAATTTACACAAAAAAGCAAAAATATATAAACGAGTCAATGTATTAAAAATGTTGCCTATTTTAAATTTGCTCCATACTTTACTTGGCAATTTATCCATAAATTTGCTCAATCACGTACAAAAGATCTTGATTTCTTGAAAACCTAAGTTTTTGGCAACACGAACTTTTATGAAAGTAATATCTAACGATAAACATACACGGGAAACCTGCCATAAACAAAAATCAAGTGCATAAAATTTTTAATTATGACAAGTAAAAATCCTCAGGATCATCACTCTAAATTGCAATTAAATGATTAGGTAGGTGAATTCCGTCCTAGAGGGGCGAAAATATCTTCATCCTCTTTATGGCCGTGCCTTTTTCAGACAACGAAAAAACGCACGTTTTTTCCCCTACCTTTTCAAAAAAATTTTCAGGAACCCGCCGCGCGCGTGCCCATTTCCGTAATTTCGCCACGTCCCCGACGCTCCCCCAGTCCCCCCCCGCCCGCATGCAACGCTCCTCTCGCGACGAAAAAGACTATTTTATTTATTTAATCTTTAATTTCATTAAAAAACTATTTAATTTCATTTTTTATTTTTAATTTCGACAAGTAACCTTCGAAACTCGAAGGCGCGAACCCGCGTCCCGTCTCGCGCCATCCCTCAGCTCTTTTTATTCCCCACCACCACCGCGTTCTCTCACTCTCTCTCTCTAGCTCTATCCCTTCTTTCTCTCTCTAGCCTCCGCTCCTCCGCCGCCGCCGCCATGCACCGCCGCCTCCACCAGCCCCACCTCCCGCCCTCCGACTCTCCATCCGCCGCCGCCGCCGCCCCCTCGCCCTCCTCCTCCTCCGACGACGCCAAGCGCGGCAAGAAGCGGGGCAGCTACAACTGCGGCCGCTGCGGCCTCCCCAAGAAGGGTCACTCCTGCCACCCTCCTCCCCTCCTCCGCCGACTCCTCCGCCGCCGCCGCGTCGTCCACGCCGGTCAGCGCCTCCGCTGCGGCGGCCTCCTCTACGGCGTCCGCGTCCGCCCTCGTCCGGCCCTCGTTCTCCTCCTCCTCCGCCGCCCGCCCTCCCCAGCCGCCGCCCTTCCTCCCGCGGCACCCGATCTCCCACCTCCGCCGCGCGCTCTCCTTCGACGACCTCGACGTCCGCGCCGACGAGGGGGAGGACTTCGACGAGGTGGAGCCGGATCTCGACGAGCGGGATCGGGATTTGGTGGACGGGGATGCGGACGCCGGCGGGTTGCCCGTGAGGTGCTTGTGGGAGGTCCTGAGGAGGCTGCCGCCGGCGGAGCTGCTCGCGGCCGCGAAGGTGTGCAAGGGGTGGCGGGACACCTCGAGGAGGGTGTGGAGGGCTGCCGAGGATCTGAAGCTCAGGGTTCCCGCGAGAGCTCAGCTCTGTTTCGTCGGATCGGTGTTGAACAAGTGCCCTGAGCTCGTTAGGCTGTCTCTGAGGATGGAAAGGTTAGGACATAGTCATGGATTCGGATCTAGGAGTTTTTTTCACGAGGTGGATCGGATCGGTTGATGTTGATGCACTGATCTTAAAAAAACGACAGAGACAGGATTCATCCGGGCGTTATCAATTAGGACCGAAGTTGATATACAAGCTGACAACTGCAACCGAACTGTTTGATCAATCTAAATTGAAGTTAAAATTAACAAAAAGAAATGCTTGCTAAGAGTGTGGAAATGCTGCTCGACCAGCAGTTATGGACAGACTTTCCATGAATTTGGGAGTTCCAGGATTCGTACATTAGCCCTTTAAGCAAAGACTAGAACTTGTGGATCATTTGTGTGCATCCTGATTGGATCTCCCAATTAATTCCAGTTTGAGATCATGTGCTTGAGCTTTGTCAAACTTTTCTGGGTTTATGACTCTGATTCGGTTCTTGTTTTGTTGTTTGGCTTTTGCAGTGATGTAGATGCGACGATGCTGGCTTGCATTGCCTTCTCATGCCCTAATTTGGAGTCTATGGAGATCTCAACATCCTCTAATGCTGTCAACCGGATCACAGGGTAAATTTTTTGTCCCCCCTTTGCGTGTTAGATCTTTCATATGAGATTTGTTTGGATCTTGATTATATACGTATTGAGGCATTTCTGGGGTGGAGAACCCTAAGATCCCTGCATAACTCCTCAATTAATGATTGCAAATGGATATCACTTTCAAGCAGTATAATGTTCCTTAAGAAAACTATTTGCAAAGTGCTAGCACATGTAACTTGGGAGCAACGTGTGTTCAAAATGAATAGACTTTAGCAGAGTCTGCTCTGGTTGTAAAAGTTTTGGTGACCTGTCTGTGATTTATTGTTTGCGTCTCCATGATCTACGGATGCCACTGAAAATTGTGATGGCTCTTCCAATTGTGGTGTGTGCATCATCATTTTGTCCTTTCCTAGCAATGAGAACTAGGAGAGGAAAGCTGTCAGTTTTTGTGCTGCTTTTTAACCAACTATTTAGGAGATCAACGCGTTCAGATTTTACTCTTAGTTGCTCATGCTTTTAACATCTTAGTTTTGCAAGTAAATATCCATTTTGCGGCTTAAATAGTGTCTTGTTTGTTTCCAGCAAGGAAATTACCATAATCTGTTTAATCGTTGTTAGTGATACCTAAGCAGTTTTCTTATTCACATGTGCAGAAAAATGTTTAGTTCCATAAAGCATGGATTCTTCATTGATAATATTAACTTATGCAAACTTCTGCAGAGATGAATTGGGTCGTTTTGTTGCTGACAAACGATGCCTAACCAGTCTAAAAATGGAAGGTTGCTCTAACCTTGGGGGTTTGGTTCTCAACTCATCGAGTCTTTCTACGCTCTGGCTTTCTGATCTTTCCTCCCTCTCAAAGATGGTGATTGCATCCCTTCGCTTTTTCATGTTCTAGGATATCTTCTCTGTATGATGCATATTTATTCTTCTGTCTTTGATAGATGTGACAAATAATGCTGACTAATTTTCACATCCCTATAGGTTTTTAACTGCCCCAACTTAAGAGAAATCTCCTTGGAATTCTCTCGCAATGGAAATGATTGTACAGATTTGATTGCCATGGTTGATGGTCTGGGAAGGAGTTGCCCATGGTTACAAAATATTCACATTGCATCGGTTCGGCTTTCCCATGCTGTCGTACTAGCTCTTACGGCTTCAGATTTCAGGTCTGTTCAGTAACTTGGTCATGCATGTTGCACCTGATAACAGCTTCAAACAGGCATTTCTTTTCTTCTTTAAGCTCGAGAGAGTTATAAGCCCATGTTCCACACATTTAGCTGTCTAGCGATTATATAGATCCTACTAAGTTCACTTCCTAGATACTAAATACTAAAATTCCCCATGAAAGCATTGATGCATCATTACTTAGATACAGCTTTGGTGACTGCTGCTTAATTTTATCATTGTACAGGGGTTTGCGGATGCTCTCACTCGTGCTTGGATCAGAAATCACTGATGCCTCTGTTGCTGCTATTACTTCAAGCTTTTCGGATTTAGAATTGCTTGATCTCAGTGGGTATGTTCTGGTCTGATGTCCTATGTTTGATTTATGAGTTTCCAGTGGTATAGAAAATTCAGCTTCATCATGTCAATTCATGTGTCTGTTTTTTGCCAAAGTTCTTATACATAATGTAAAAACATTTGTTTTCAAATAGTGTAACAAATAAGATGGCATTGGCAATGTCCGTGGAAGCTTAAAATGCGAAGGAATATAATTAATCATCAGCCCCAATAATTGGACTACTTTTCTAATCATGAATTTATTGTTAATTGCAGGTCAAGCATTAGTGACAGTGGCATTGGGATGATATGCAATGAGTTTCCTGAAACATTATCAAGACTCCTGCTTGCCCTTTGTCCTAACATCTCTTCAAGTAACTTCCTGGACTACTCTCTAAATAAATGGCATTTCCTTTCTGTAGGACTCTTGTTCATTGTTTCTGAAGCTGAACATAAATCTGTTCAAATCAATTCTTGCATTTCATTTTGGTTGACTAAATCTTTTTATTTCAGGTGGAATTCAGTTTGCCACAGCTCAGCTGCCTCTTCTTGAACTTATGGACTGTGGAATGACCATATGTGATGCTAATGACGAAAGCCTCATTGCTGATGAAGCCATCAACCAGGGGATGGAGAAAAGGCCCAAGAGCAATCTTCACCTCATACACCAGAAGCTTATTATTAAGCACAGCAAATTAAAAAAACTTAGCTTGTGGGGTTGTAGTGGCTTAGATGTGAGACTCCCAGCTCCTTGGATGTGCATATTGCATTCTGTTACCATGGGTTCCTTGTGTTCTTATTTTGTTTATTGAAATGCAGGCCCTGTATTTGAACTGCCCAGAGTTGAATGACCTGAATCTCAATGCCTGTAAAAATTTGCTCCCTGGTATGTTTTAAACAATGTGTTGGTCTTAATCGAGTGCTTACTTTGTTTATAGGGACATTGATGTATCTTGCATGCTTTCCTAATTTGCATCTTAGTCTAACTGTAAATTTCTTTGCATTCTCAGATCGATTGTTAATTCAGTGCCCCAGTTTAGAGAATGTATATGCTTCAGGTTGTGAAGAATTGTTAATAGAGGTTATTCAAAACCAGGTATGGTCCGAATCTAATCAGAATATAGCGTTGACATTAATTTGTGCTTTCTGTCAATATGCTTCTCTAGCCTATACATGCTTGGGATATTGATTAAATCAACAGGCGCTTTAAAACTTGAATTTGCTGAACAAACCTACCTCACAGACAATGTTATCCTTGCTGAAACTTGATGTGATATTCTATTGGTGCTAAAGTCTGCATGCCACACTTTCTTTTTGAGATCCTTGTCCTTAGAATCTCATATATGATAAGTTATACCTTGCTCTTTTCCCGACTTTTGTTTGCCCTTCTCAGAGTAACTTCAGATTTATTTATATATTAAATGCATTGATTAATCTAAAAAATTCAATGGTTTGAGAAAAGCATTAACATTTGTATTGCATCTACTTGTAGGTCAACAATGATTCTATTCCTGTGGAAAACCATTTGCCCTTTAAACGTCTGGCTGATGGTTCCAAGAGAATTCGGGTTCCTCATTTTCTGTGCCAACAGGTGAGGTCCCTCTTACATATGTTCTAGTGGTTGTAAAAGTAACTCATGTTTTTAAGCTTAGTGTGATTGTCGTTTCTTAGATACAAGCTCCTTTTATCTTTCATGTGAGCAAATAGAAAATGATTGACAATAACAAGTCTGTGATTATTGATTAGATAAAAAGCAAATAGATGGACAACAGCATTAATGTCAGGAGAGGTTTTGAAACGTTGCATTTGCATTCTATTCCTGGTGATGAGATAGAATAGGAAATCATATCATAATATCACCTCACATGTTAACCATCTGTACTCCTCTTTTTTCCATGCAGCAATTTGATGTGGATAAGAAGCAGAGGAGTAGGAGGCGGCCGTGTAATGTGCTTGTAGAATGATGATACATATGGATAGTTTTGACAACTGACATGGTGATAGCTTCACTTGTTGTCATTTTACTGCCGAGTCAAGGCCCTCTAGACCGACTTCTTGTGGGTTCCCAACATTATTGCCAGTTGCTGATGCCTTGTAGAATTCTTTTTAGGCATTATGTGGCCTGCTGGTCACTGTACTGGAAAACATTCTGGAGCTTGGCTTCAGCAGCATAACTTCACCATTCTAAAATAAAGTTACCACCTTATGTAATTTCTGTGCAAACAGTCTTTGTATGAGGAGTTTCAAGAAAAGACAGTACTTTACCGAGAATTTATATTGGAGGATAAACTGGTGCTGCTAATATTCATGTATTTGACATTGGAGGTTAAAAGGAACTCGGCAAGGCTGAGTTTGTGGTAGATATACCAGGTTTCAGCCGTGGACTAGATAGAGTTTGCACTGTTCTAGTTGTGAATACAATGCTCATGGTTATCTTTAGTAGGAGGCCAACGTGTAATGCCTGTTAAACACTGCTTCACCGTGGAAGTGCATTGACAACTGCTATTAGCAAATAGCAGACAAAGATTATCGATGACTCCAAAAATTTTGCTAATGTTAAAGAACTGTGGGTTCCATGCTTCCTTTCGAGCTACAAAAAGACAAGCTATTTCTTTTGGAGGATTGATATTTCTCTTTTTCTTATGATAAGAAAGAAGATGCAAGGGCCAACAGTGGCAAATTGTCACTATATTCTTTCTTCCATGCTTGTGTTTGGGCATGTACGGAAATTGGATTGTCCTCTTTCCACTTTCTAGGAGTAGGAATCATGTTTGAAACTTCTCAAAGAAGTTTCCACGATAAAGAGTTGTGGCTCATCGTCCTCTGCCTTTCCTTTTCATTCTTTTTTACATCTTCCCTGATGTCTAAACTCACAATTCGATTGGCCCTCCAAAAGATTGTTCTCTCCTCTCATTTGCTTTTGTTGGTTAAAAGTATAGAGTCAGATTGTATATTCCATGTATTCTCATCGGTCCCTTGATTTCTCGGTCAGTCATTCACGTCCCGTGTGATGCCGCCCCTCTTTCTGGTCTGCCGAAGTCGCTTGTTCGAAATTTCTCCGAAAAAACAAACCCCGTGGATTCATCTTATATATTTTTTTTTTCCAGTCACCAGTGGGTTTCCTAGAGCAGATCAGTATCATTTGTCCTCATTTTTTCTCGGTCCCTTTCCTCATCTTTGAATAACTCAAGTCAAGATGCTCCAAGAACACTGATCCAACTGGCGAAATGAATCTTCATAATCAAGACTTGCGATTTTTTCATGTTAAGAGAAGCGTGAACCATTCCAATATTGGCAGGGACTATAGAGATGCTAGGGGTGTGCATGACAATGTTTTTATTCCAGGGAACTATTTCTTTTTAGAAATAGTTTTTTTTTTCTATTTCTGCTCTGGGAATAATTTCTGAGTAAAATAAGGTAGTTAGTAATTATATAAAATTTCTATTTTTAGAATAGAAAAAGAATAGAAATATATCTTGTAAAAATTGTATTTATTTGTTTTTTCTTTTTACTCATGGATTGCCGTTTGCCGTCACATGACCATTGCACAATCAACACATGACCGCCGCATGACTGCTGCATGACTGCCACACGACCGCGCATGACCGCCGCACGACTGTCGACCGTCACCACCGGTCGCTGCTGGAGGATTGCTGCCCATAGCCCATCAACCGTGGTATGGGGCAGTGGTCCTATGGTGGCATTTGGTAGTGATGATTAGTGGTCATGCGGCGATAGGCGATAGTCGTGTGGTGGTTGGCGACGGCAAGCTTCTGGCGGACAATGGCAGTTGTCAGCCGGTGAGCCGTGGGTGGCGGCCAGTGGCCTATGGGCAGCGGCAACCATCGCTAGTAGTCGTCGATGGTCGGCTGCGGACAGTGGCCGTGAGGTGGTTGACAGTTGGCAGGCGTCCGACGATTGGCCTCAACAAGAAAGAAAAACAAAAGAAAAATAGAAAAAAAAACTTATTTTTAGAAATTGTTCCCGAGAATAAGAAGCTACCTTTTTTTTTGTTCCTTATTTTTGTTCCAAATCTATTCCCCAGCCACTTTTCTATTCTGGGGAATACAAAAATAAATTGGCGTTATCAAATAGGTTTCTGTTATTTTTTTGTTCTAGAGAACAAAAGAATAGAAATCGGGAGAAATAAACGTTACCATGTAGGCCCGAGACGTAACTATAAAATTTCTGCCTAAAGAGAGAATGTGCATTGACTCACACTTGTGATTTCTGACAACTAATAAGAGAAGAACCGTCGAAACTGTTGTAAGATAAGTCATTGTAGTTCATACCTTGATCTAGTTATTGCGCATATTCACCCCCATAAATAATAACAATAGTACAATAGTCGAAGATTCTTATATTGGATATCATCCCACGAGCCTCATACTAAGAATTATGAGTCGGATCCTGCAATCTATGACGATGGTATGGAAAACCAAGAACAAAAGATAGGATATGTTCATAGGACACTAACGGATAATGCTTGCTGCTTGTTACCCAACTGGGTACTGCTCCATTAAGGGAGTTGTTTGCTAGCAACCTACATTCACAAATAAAAGTTATGCAATGCTTGTCTAAAGAATTATTCCATATATGATACTAACGAGGAAGGAAAATCAGCTACATATTTGATGGGTTATGAGGAGAAGTCAAGAAAATTTGTAATTACATGTAATCTAGAGTAGCTCCCATCGTGTCAGGAACTTGACCAGTCAATCCGTTGACGCTTAGATCTCTACCCAATGATGAAAAAACAGAGACGGATTAGACGGTTTTCTCGAGAAAACTTGCAGAAGTGCATGTAATTTGATCTTCAATTCGAGGCCTTTCTCATTCACGAGAAAATTCTCTTCTTAAAAAATGCAACAATCGGTCCACTGGACTTTGCAAAGAAAAGAAGATATAGCAAACGAAAATGTTGGGATCAAATGAAATATCCACTTCATTATGACAACTTACGATGTTCTCATACTTGTCCATTCTCCAATGTAATATGGAATTGAGCCAATAAGCAAGCAATTTCTCAGAATGCTGAGATGTGAAAAAACAATAGTTAATGGTGATCAGCTATAATTAAAAAGAGGCATAAAGAAACAAATCAATTATTCATTATATTGAGCTTACAAAGTCCCTATCATTTTCATGCCCCACAAATTAGGAAAATTCGAGCTTGGACCTTTCAAATAAGATATTCTCTTGGATGCATATAAAAACCACTCCATCATATAGCAAATACATCCATTCTACATTTTCGTGATAAAACACAAGCTTACAAGATCATAAGAGATAGAGAACAATTGCATAGGATCGAATGCTCACAACTCCATCAAGTTTTTTAACAAAGATATGCTTGAAGGTATAGGTCCCTCCATAGATGTGCCTTGCATGTCCCTGAATAAATTAATGTTGTATATAAGAACAACTTTTGAGTATCTCATAAATCATGTAAATAAATATTTTTTGCCCTAGTTGAGAAGGATTGAGATACTTACAATCTTGTAATTTTGGTCCAATTCCCGATAAAATCGGGTATCTTTCTGGATAATGTGCTTCCATCTATACAACTGCAAGTGGTGTATAAATAAAAATCCCTCAAAGGAAAGTTAGTATCTTGAGAAACAAAAAGTATAATGAAGCCACTTACAAAGTATTTAAGTTCTTCAAATTGCAAAGGATTCAGGTATTGTTCCCGTGAAATTATCATGCAAAGGCCATAGTATTTGATCGACCAAGGGGAAAGGTGAGCCATTTTGTAAAATCCCGAGCTGCTCACATTCATAGAAAATGGGTTATTCACTATATAAGCAGAGTTGACATTTCCCATGAGAAGCCCGGTGTTGCTATAAGCCCACTTTTCCAAAGAAGCAGCAGAAAAAGAGGAGAAAATCAATGGGTCGTTTGGACTGGTGTCCTCTTCATATTCATTCCCCTCAAAAATTATTTTGGTTTCTCGCAACTGATAAACAAGGAATGGTCTACATGTGTTGTTGGGTGATATTGCATAAGACATGACAGAGGACGAAAGTAGCTCATACAGTTTATGCCTGACAACGATTCAGACATAGTAGAACTCACACTGTGCTTTCTTGCTACAGGGAAGATCCTTCTCCATGCACCAGAGCCTAATGGGATCAGCTAGAAAGATTGTTGGTAAGATAATTTTCACATGCAATTATCAACAATTGGTATAGTTTATGAGCCGTCAAAGAGACTTACGAGTTGTTTCCGTTAGATGAATAGCCGGAAACCAAATTACTGCAAAGCAACACAATGTGTTAGATATTAACTCCAGAAATATAAAGATGAGGGTTGCACATGGCAAGTTTCTATTTTGGAAAATTATTTCTTTTCAGAAATAGTTTTTTTCTATTTCTACTTCGGAACAATTTCTGAGTAAAATAAGGTGTTTGGTAATTATACAAAATTTATATTCTTGGAATAGAAAAATAATAAAAATGCATTTGGTAAAAATTTATAAATTTTTGTATTTATTTATTTTTTCTTCTTATTCATGGACCGCCGATCGTTGCTCGCCGTTGCATGATCGTTGCACGACCGCCCCACGACCATTGATCGTCGCCGTTGACCGCCGCCGTAGAATTGTTGCCCACAGCCCACCGATCGTGGGAGGGGGCGGTGGCCGGTGAGCTATGGGTGACGGTTTTGCGGCGGCGATTGGCGGTTTATGCGGTAGCGGTCAGCGGTCATGTGGCGGTAGGCGACGGTCATGTGGTGGTTGGCAATGGCAGGTTGTCGATAGACGATGGCTATCGTCGGCTAGTGAGCCGTAGGTGGTGGGCTATAGGCGGTGGCAATCGTCGCCAACGATCGCCGACGATCAACTACGGATGGTGGCCACGAGTGGTAGGAGGTGGTTGATAGTTAGTAGGCATCTGGTGGTGGCCACAACAAGAAAGAAGAATAAAAGAAAGATCGAAAAGAAAAAAAAAAAAACTTGTTTTTAGAAATTGTTCATGGAAATAAGAAGTTTTTCTTTTTTTCTTGTTTTTGTTCCAAATATATTTTCCAGCCACTTTTCTATTCCGGGGAATAGAAAAATAAGTTGGTGTTACTAAACAGATTTTCCATTCTTTTTTTTTTTTTTTGTTTTGGGGAACAAAAGAACAGAAATCGGGAGAAATAGAAACGTTACCATGTAGGCCCTAGGTTCACAATCGCCCTAAGTTTCAATCCTTGATCTTGCATGATCGGTGTGTCATAGTTAGAGTGAGAACTAGAGGGAGGAACTATTCGATGGTCCACTAGCTGCCACTAGGGGTGAGCATGGTTCGGGTCGGGCTAGTCCGCCCTCTAACCCTAAGATCAACCTGTATAGTGGTGGTCCTTAATTTTTGGGACTAAGGACTGACCCTATTGAGTTTGAGAACGATGATCGGATTGATCCAATGGGTTTGATCCAGTTCCAGGGTCAATCCAGGACCAATTGATAATTTTTTATTTTATTTTTTGTACTCCTTAAATAAACGATTGAGTACCAAACTAACTCAATGAATTCGGTTTGGTTTCAGGATTAATTCAGGACCAACCGATAATTTTTAATTTCATTTTTTGTATTCTTTAAAAGGACAACCGATAATTATACCGACCCAATATGTTCGATGATGAGCGAGATCAGCTAAGAAAGACAAGCGGGTCAAGTGGAGTGAGCATCAAACAAAATGAGCATCGAATGTCAAGTGGGAAACAACAAGCTAAGCGAGCATTGAGTGGCGAGCAACATGAGTGATTCAAAGCGAGTTAGGCAAGTGTCAAGTGGTGAGCGGAGAAGTTGTTTATTTCAATTTTGGCAAATTGAAGACTAAGATGAACAAATAAGACAAAAAATAACAAATATTAGAGAATTGTTTATGCCTTTTTGGACGTTGTAAGGACTACTCACAAAAACATTTTTCTCATTCGTAAGTTATGACTATTGATATTGTAAAAGACATTAAAAATCTAAGTTACTAAAAAATAATGTAAAATTACTGAATTCCTCACTAAAGAGTTATTTAATATTGTTGACATCGTTTATTTTGATGATATATTTTTATATATATATAAAATATATATATATATATATATATATATATATATATATATATATATATATATATAGAGTAAGGATTGGTTCGGGTTAGACCGATTCGGAACTCTTAGAATCGAGGACCAACTCGTATAGTGCTAGTCCATGAATTTTAGGATTAAGGACCGACCCAATCTCCCTGAGAACCAGACCAGGGCCAACAGGGTTGGGCTGGTCAGGATTAGTCTAGGGTCAACCGTGGACCGATGCTCACCCCTAACTGCCATAAACCCCTTATCCCAGGGCTTGCGACAAATGTACATCCTTTAAACTTAACTAATTGGAATTTTGAGTTTTGAGAAGGATGGGTTCTTCAGTTTAATTCTGTTTGGTGCCACTCTGCCACTCTTGGTATGAGGCTTCCAGGGAGTCATCCTCGTGAATCTGCTGGTTATGATGTGAACTGCTCACATTTGACAAGACCAAGAAGATGATCTCATGGCACATCGATGACTCCAATATTTTGCTTCCTTTTTGCGAAATACTGACAATATCGATGTATAGTCATGAAAATCAGGATTACTTCCGGGAGAGATGATGGAAGGGGAAAATTTATATAGCATGTAATGGCGTCCAGTGCTTCTTACCATCTTGTTCCTCATCCAGTAGAAATTCTAGCACAAGAATCAATGAAGTTCATCCAAAATAAATGCTCCCCAACTTCCATTCAAATCAACAAGCAAAATTTCACGCGATGCCAAACAAGAGAAGGCAACACTATTTGCTCAATAAAGAATGTTAGTTGAGCCTCCTAAACCGATCTTAAACTGATGTAGTATAGAGACTTGTGATCAATGCGGATAATGGGGAAAACCGTGAGCAAATTGGGTGATAATAACAAAACCTATTGAGAGACTTTACTGGGGTTTGCTGAACAAAGGGGGTTTGACAGAGCTATACAGATGAATAACTTTATCGGCACACAAATAGCTAGAAACCTAAAGCATCATCACCAGCCATTGCACTCACTGGCATTCTGGCATCCTGTGTTTGAAGAGATCCCAATCTCGTATCCAGTTTCGCTAGCTGGGACTTTACCCATGGTGGATTATACCTGCCTTCAACCCACAAAGCTTCGCCAGTATCCTTATGCTTGAAATCTGGATATTTTGGGTTCTTCTGCCAATCACACATACAAATAGAACACTTGAGTAAACTAATTAGAATGGATTAAAGACACTCTGAAGTAGAAAGAAAACAACTGGCACAGTAAGTTTATCCCCAAATGGCATGAAATCCAAGATTTTCAGATTACACCTCAGATAATCCATGTACTGGCAGTTGAGAATCAAAGCATCCAAAGCAGTAGATGGCAGTGAATAACAAAAAAGGTGGAGCTGTACAGTAGATGTTAGATGGAATGTACTTGCATAAGGAACAAGTAAGGGTGGCGATTTTTCACACGACAAAATAACACAACTTGAATACAACACATAGTTAGCAGGTTTGGGCCCCAAGACATGATTAATAATTGTGTTGTGCAGTGTCATGCTTGTGTCAAACCCTCCAAACATGAAATAGACCCGTGAACTACGTTTAAAATGATTGTGTAATCGTTATTTTTATAGGACATATATGGAAAAGCATTTCAAATATCAGCTAGGGGGGAAAGCAGAAACTATAATACAAACAAAGCTGAAAGTGAAAATTGAAACCATAGCCATCTTCTTCACTAAGTTCTCTTAATCATGCTTCTCCATCTCCCTTGTCACCTTCTGTAGTATTAGGACCCCCTTGCAGGCCTCTCTCGGTTCCGGATAGATCTTGACTATTCTCATGGTCTGGTTTACGTGCATTCGCATCATTTTCTAGCTGTGTGTGGACTGGTGTGTTGGCTGCGACATGTGTGTGCACTGTGTGCTTGCTCTGGTGCTGCATGTGTGCATTTGTGTCGTCTGTGTTTCACGGTACCGCATGTGGTCTTCCTGTGTGTGCTACGAATGCAGAATTCTCATTTGGAAAAGACATTCAAATGCAGTAATAAATCCACAAGCTTTTCGTTTCTTGTAGCTTTTTGTTCAAGCTTTTCTTTTATAGTTTGCAGTAAAACCCACAAGCTTTTCTTTTTCTCGTATCTTCCCCTCTTGGAGAAGCCCTTGCAGATTGCCACTGTCTCATGACGGGTCAAGCAATCATGTTGACCAATTAACCTGTATGTTAGTCACATCACACAGTTCGTGTATTCTTGTTGACCCTTTATTTAATCCGTGTTTTGTAGATCGAGACAATTAATTAATCATGTCTTGTTCGGGTTGACCTGTTTTGTAGTATACAACTAGGTCGTCATGATAAGAACACAACCAGAGAACACCAATTGGCACACACAGGAACAGGTTTGACATCTTCCTTCATTAATTAGATCTGAATTCTAGTGAAGATTTACTTAGACATCTTGCACCCCATTATCTTCTTTAAGTTTTGTTTTATGTACTAGTGAATGACCCAACAGAGCTTCTTTTGGAAGATAAAAGATGTTTATGTCTGTTTGAGATCATTAAGGTTGACCAAAACCCATCGAAATGTTTAGCAGCAGAAGGCATTGCAAACTACTTCACTGGTCAATTTTCAGAGAATTATTCCGGGAAATATTACCTTTTCAACTCACATCACTGAAGATCCAGGTCTATATAATTATGTCAAGATGACCAAAATTAAAACCAACAAATCCACATACTCGCATGCAGTAAGACTTTGCACTGCACTTGGCCAGCAAACTACAGATATCACACATGATGCGACAAATGACATTCTGACACCCATGCATAGATATACATGCTGCACGACACCACACACCAGCAATAAGCATATTAGCCGCTGCCCAAAAGCACACAAAGAAAGCCCAGGGCTGTGTGCACAAGAACATGCATGCAAGACCTGCTGGTTTCACTTGTTATTGACTGATAGAAAGCTCAGCCATACAGCTTATTTGGACCACCTATGAAGATAAAACCTCATGAACAATCATGGTCGTCCACACAAATGTGACAAAGCGAGTGAGAGCTCCACATCGTAATAGAGCAGTCATGTTTCATCCTATACATTGGATCATTAAGGGAAGAAAAGGTGTACCTTGCTTTTCCTGTTATCCCACCATTCCAGGGGATTGGCGAAAAAAGCTTGCCAGAGTTCTACAGTGGAACTATTATTGTGGACTGGATCACTGCCAAAATTCCTACCTGCAACCAGTAAGCAACAATAATACTGAACTCATGTAGTTACCATAGCAATTGATTATTATAGTATATTGGAATTTAAATTACCTGACGCATGATCGTTAAGCGCAAATGGAGAGAGGTTCCTTTCAATGAAGTTTAACTGCTGAACAACGACCTGCAGGAACACTTAAGTAATCATTTTCCAGTGAAATCATGCTATCTGGAAGATAAAAAGCATCCTATAGCCAAAGAAAACACCACCTTATAGAAAGTCTGTTGCTTTCCTTCATCACTTTCAACTACATCAGAAACCAGCCGACCAGACACAAATATCTGTTGACCTTTCTCTAGATGCTGAGAAGCAGTAAGTGCCAACTCATCCCAAAATGTCAAATTTATCCTGGAGGAGTAATCATCAGCGACAAGTAATCTAAGCGCCCGCTGTAAGCCGTAATAACACGCAGTAAATCAAGTTCCCGCAAACAAAGTGAAAATATTTCTGCAGACAACACAGGTTTATCAAAAAATTGTTCCTTTCCCTTTTATTGTCCACACCAATCAAGAAAAAAGACAACTTCGTACATGACTAAAATCACTTTTCCAAGTCGATGAAGTAGCAATGCCTATGAATTATCCAGAGAACTGCTAGCGAGCGAACTACCACGGCGAAACTCACTGAGAATGGACCGATTCTAATACCAAAATTAATGAACAGAGACCCAAGCAGCATCACCAACGGAAGTCTCCCAGAGGAATACAAGGCAAGACGCCAATTTCCACTTAAAACCCACCACATTATCCGCAAAAAACGAAACCCACATTCCAATTTAAAAGAAAAACAAGCGCCCAAAACACCCATCCTTTGCCACAAGAGAAAAAACGAGGGGGGGCAAAAAACGCATTACCACGTCGTGTCGGTGGGGGACTTCCTGACGGCGAGGCGGGTCCAGGCGACGACCTTCCCGGAGGGCAAGTCCCTGGCCTCGACGGGCGTCGAGACGATCCCGATGAGCTGGACGGAGTTGGTGAGCTCCTTCCTCCACTGGATCTCCTGGGGCCTCGGGTACGCGGCCGCCTGGAGGGAGCACCTCAGCCGGGCGCTGCGGGCCAGGTGCTCGACGGTCGGTGCAAACGAGAGGAGGAGCGAGTTCGGAGGAGACCCGGAAGAGTTCGATGCCGGGAAGACGAAGGGCTTGGCGTTTGCAGTGGATAGCAGCGTCTGCTTCAACGCCATCTCTCTCTCTCTCTCTCTCTGTCGCTCTGTGGACTCGCGTCTTATCTCGACTCGGGCTGCGCTGCGCGCGCGAAGAAGGAAAGCGATAATCGCCTATTTCTCCGAAGGGTTAAACAGCCGTTGTGTTATTTATTGAATTTTATTTATGTTCCATCCATTATTAAATAGGGTCAATACAAAGAAAAAAAATCTCAAATCATATATATATATATATATATAATAAATTTATTTCAAAATAATTTTTTAACCACAAAAGCTTCAAATTTATCATTTGCCAATTTTGTTAAATTAGATTAATATCACGAAAAATCATGAAATAAATGATTTACCAAAAACTAATCTTTTAACCACATAAAAGTTTGTAAACTGGTACATCTATAATAAATTTAACTTAAATTAATCATTTGACCACAAAAAACCCCTAATTTGCCCTTTATTAGTTCCGTTAAATTAAATTAATATCACAAAAAGCCTCAAATTAAACTTTAAACTAGTCTACCTATTAACTGTCACATTTTTTTTTTGGTAAAGGTAATAATAATATAAAAGAGATTGCCAATGTACAAAAGAACGGATCCATAACCTACACTTTTAGCCAAGGCAAAAGTGAAGGGGATCCGTTGTAAAAGGGACAAGGGAACAACCCACAAGAAAGATACAACCAGCACCAACTAGAGAACCGATTCCTAATCTTGCCAAACCTCCAGACTACAATGAGAATGCGGGAGCAGAAAAGAAGACGGGAACAAATCTTTCTAAGGAAGAGCATCACTATAGAAAATCCCAGGATCTAAACCCCAGCCTCTTTGAAGTCTTCTGTTCCTCGATGAAGGGAAAACATTGCTATAAGTGACAGCTTTGTCTCTTACCACCTTAAGGAGGTGATTTTTGAGTGCAAGGACCACCAAGGATTCACCCCTGAATAGTATTGCATTTCTCTTCTTCCATATGAGGTGACAAAGGGCTCCAAATGAAAACCGAGCTATCTTGTGGTAGAAGTCGTTACCCGTAAGGAATTTCAAAGCCCAAGGAAGCACCTCATTCCAGCACCGATTTTTCCACGGTAGGTTGCACTTGGCGGCCCAGAAAAAGGCTAGAGAAGCCGAGGTACGACAACCAAAGAAGAGATGGTCTACGGAATGGGTACTTCGCTGCAGAATGCACAAACACTATAGTCAATTCGGCCATAGGATAGAAGCATAACCTGGGTGAGGAGACGCTTCTTCACAATAAGCCAAAGAATGAACTGGTATCAGGGCGCTGTGGATCCATCCCATATAAGGGACGCCCATCTAACCGGATCTTTCCTTGGTCTGATTAAATTCGAAACCGCTGCAACTGAAAAGGAACCAGATGAGCCACACCAAATAAACTTATCAGCCTCAGAAGATAACACAGGCAAAGGAATACCCCAACTGAGCAAAAATTCTTTAAGAGGCTGGCCCACCAAAGTGCTAAGATTCGCAACCACAGCATGATCCAGGATACAAAGGCTGCTTCTAAATGAAGGAGGCACGAATGCATCGAGAGGGCCGCAAGGCAGCCAATAGTCATGCCAAAGTGACACAGATAAACCATTCCCAACTTGCCATCTAAAGGAGGTTTGAAAGTTATCTCGAGCTGGAGAATTTTCTTCCGGGACCAAGAACACATTCGGGTTGGGATACAATCGAGAAGTTCCTTTTAGTTAAATAGATAGAATGTATCCAGCGACACCAAAGTGATTCCTTGTCAGAGAAGAGGAACCATATGAATTTTAGAATAGAAGCTCTATTGCAAACTTTAAGATTCCTGATTCCCAGACCTCCTTCAGATTTCGGTAGGCAAATGTCTTCCCACGACACCCTAGCTCCCCCTCATCCTAGAGATGTTCCTTTCCAAAGGAACTGCCTCATAATTCTTTCAACATTCGCCAATACGGAGGAGGGAAGGGTAAATACACTAGTCCAAAAGGATTGGATAGAGTGAAGCACTGATCGGATTAGTTGTAGTCTTCCGGCGAATGATAGGAACCGATGTGCCCATGATTGGATTCTAGACGTTAACCGATCCGTCAATGCAATACAATCCGCTTTACCCAACCTGGAGGAAATAATAGGCACACCCAAGTAGCGGACAGGAAGTTTCCCTTCCGGAAACTTGAAAGCCCAACATATTCTATTTCGGATAGAGAGATTACCACCAGAGATAAAGATCTCACTCTTACTTTTATTCGGAAATAACCCACTCCATGAAGAGAAGATATCAAGCCCTCTTTTAAGCATAGAAACCGAAGACCAATCCGCTTGCGAAAAGAGGAAAATGTCATCAGCAAAGAACAAATGGGATAGCCGAACTTGTTTACACCTCCGAAATATTTAAAGTCTCTATTCGTCGTCAAAAGGGAAGCCAGCAAACCAGAAAAAATTTCCATGACCAATGTAAACAAATAAAGGGACATTGGATCTCCTTGCCTGAGACCCCGCTTACCCTGGAAAAAGCCGTGGATATCTCCATTTATAGCTATGGAGAAGGACGGAGTGGTAACACAGGCCATTACTAACTTGATGAAGCTGACCGGAAATCGAAAGGCAAGAAGAACTCTTTCCAAGAAGTCCCAATCAACAGTATCATAGGCCTTATGGAAATCAATCTTAACCGCACACTTAGGGAGATATGGGTGAAGATGGAAGCCCGCAAAAAGTTC
This sequence comes from Eucalyptus leucophloia subsp. euroa, assembly GCA_017140325.1. Lineage (NCBI taxonomy): Eukaryota > Viridiplantae > Streptophyta > Magnoliopsida > Myrtales > Myrtaceae > Eucalyptus > Eucalyptus leucophloia. The sequence goes on from CM029471.1 coordinate 27,329,624, forward strand.
TTGGGCAAGGAGAATGTTGTCTCTAATTCTCCTTCCTTTGACAAACGCATTTTGGGATCGATCAACAATGTCATTTAACACATTTTGCTAAGCGATTAGCTAAGATCTTTGTGATGACCTTGTAAATGGTGTTACAGCAAGCAATTGGTCTAAAATCTGATACAACACTAGCATTAGGGACTTTAGGCACCAGTGCAAGGATCGTCGCATTTACCTCTTTGAGAAGACGCCTGAATTGAAAGAAATCCCAAACAGCCAGCAAAACGGAGGAACCAACGATGTCCCAATTAGATTTGAAAAATTCAACAGAGAACCCGTCAGGTCTCGAGGCCTTCCTCTTTGCAAGTGAGAAGAGAGTGGATTTAATCACTTCATCAGAGACCGGCTCTTCGAAGGCTCGAACCTGGTGATCAAGTAGCGGCCGACAGATAACACTCCTCAACTCTTCCACAGCCAGCTTTGTCAAGGCCTCTTGAGGAGACAATAAAGATGAGAAGAAATCAATGAACACCTGAGGAATCGTCAAAGGGTCAGAAATAACAGTTCCAGCCGAATCCTTGATGGATAGGATTCTATTAGAGAGCTGTCTTCTTTTCACCGAATGATGAAAAAACTTGGTGTTTTTATCCCCCTCTTTTAACCACCGGATTCTAGACTTTCGTCTGTAAAAGGACTCCTCTTGATTCCGTAATTGAATAAACTCACGACGACATTGCCTTTCCATATCAGCAAGATCAGAATTCTCCGGATCAGAATGGAGATTAGACTGAACGGTAGATAGAGCTGCTCTCGCTTCCGCTGTTCTAACGGAGATTTCCGAAAACACTTCACGATTAAGAGTCTTAAGACGGGCCTTCAACATCTTGAGCTTAGAAACTAATTGGAATATGGGAACCCCTCTCACTGGAGTATCCCAAACCTGCCTAACAATGGACTTGAAATCCGGATGGTCCTCCCAGAAATGAAAATATTTGAAAGGCTTCCTTGTACGAGGCGGATGAGCAACTCTAACCGCCATCGGAGTGTGGTCGGATATACCCGGGCTAAAGAAAGCTGCCTCAGAGAAGGAAAAGTCTAGATTCCACTTGTTGTTAACTAACACTTTGTTATCTTCCTCATCTTCCTAGAATTACCAGATGATGTGGACCAAGTGTACCGAAAGTCGACAAATCTAAGGTCCGTCAATTCAGTCTGATCCAGACATTGAGCAAATTCGTCAAAATAGGGAATCCAATTAGTAGAACTTCCGACACGGTCCGAGGGATCTTTAATTGCATTAAAATCGCCCCCAACCACCTAGGCCACTTCCTGAAATATCTCATCATAGTGCTGGAGATCTGACCACAGAGGCCTACTCCGAACAAAAGAATGCTCTCCATATATAGCAGAAACATAACAACTAAGCCCAGACAGCTTACACTTGAGACAGCCATGAATCACTTGGTCATAAATGGAAATAGGACAATAGGAGACAATATCAGGATTCCAACCAACCCAAATCCTCCCCCGAGGGGAGCAATCATAATTAGCAACCCAACTCCAACCCCTAATAAGGGTGGATGAGATAGAATCAAAAAGATCTTTGGGGACTTTCGTTTCGATCAAATCGATATAACATAACTTGTTAGCCACAACAAAACGCCTAAGCTCCGCACGCCTCAGCGGATCATTTATACCCCTTATATTCCAAAAGCCAAAAAACATCCAAAAAACCGAGGTAGAGAAGACTTACCTCCTCTTGGAGGACTTCGAGCCTTTAATAGGCTTCTTCGGGATAGCCAAAATGGGCGAGTCCTCCAACTGCTTGGCGAGCTGTTCCTGAAGAGTAGCAGCCAACTGAATAGGCTTTTTCTTGATTGCAACATCATCAATAGCCGGAAGGTCCTCATCAGACGAATCCTCATTTGAGCTTGAGTTGCAAATATCTTCCGAGCTGTCTTGGACAGCTACAGAGGTGTCCAGAACACGTGGATCATCCGTGACATGGGGAACAGCAGGAGACTGATCCTAACCGTGGAGGTATTTTTGGGCCTGGCCATCTTCTGAGATAGGAGATAAGCTAACGGACGCTACATTAGCCCTTTGAGCAGCATCCGAAGCAGAAGCAGCAGCAGCAGCAGCGGCTTCTTTGGCCGCCTGCTTCTTTCTTAGCTTTTCATTCTTCCGCTTCACCTGTTTCCATCCCTGATCAGTAATATCAGCAGGCACAGAAGAGACCTGTGGGTGAGGGAGGGCCATTTGCCGAGAGCTAGGCTCTCCAATGTGCAGCGGTCTATCTACATTTGCATCAGCAACGGGTTCCGCATAGGAAAGGCCACGAGAGGACTCCATAGAACTGACATCCTTTTGAGCTCCTGAAGGAGGAAGAGCAACTCCTTTTCCTTTTGCAAACATCGAATTAGGATTCTCCTTAGAGATAGATTCTGCCCCGACCCCATTCACAGCTGCATCAGCAGAAACATCAGGAACAGTGTTCTTGCAGCAATGACCGAACATTCCACATTTGGTACAAGATAACGGTTTCCATTCGTACTCTACCTCGACCACATCAGTTTTTCCGTCAGTAACCACATCCAGAGATTCATATAAGGTTTGCTGGATAGTTATCTCAACACACACGCGAGCAAAGGAGAGCATAGACATTTGCTCGGTTCTTTGATCCACATAGAGAGGTTTCCCCAGCCCACTTGCAACTTTACTGATAGACCGGGCGGACCAAAGACGCAAAAGGAAGATTTCTTAATCTTACCCAGATCGGAACCGCCATATGAACATCTCTCTTGAGCTCAACACCGGGATACCATTGCTGCAAAATGAATGGAATTCGAGCCATAGGGATAGGGCCTCCTTCTAGGAGTTTCCTTCTGAATTCCTTATCAGAAATTCGCAGGAGAAATAGTTCCCTTCCATTGGACAGAACTTCAATCAAAGGCGGCCCCCAAGCTCTCTTAAGGGCCTCTTCCACAACTTTAAATGGAAGCTTTTTATCTATGAAATAGCCAACAAGACAGTCATAAAGTTTCGGATCTGCTGCTTGTAAATCAGACTCGTCCATGTGAATTACCGATCTGTTGTTAACAAACTGAGGAGGAGAGAACTTGAGATCATATCCCTTATTAGCTCCACTCGCAACCAACGCCCAAGAGCGGACATCAGGAGCATTAGAGCCACCTCTTGAGCGGGGTCGACCAGACTTAGACCTTCCCCTTTGGTCCGGTCGACCTCTGCGAATTGCAGACATTGCTTGCGGAATCGCACTACCGAGACGGAGCGAGAGACGAGCTACGATTAACCACGTCCAACAAGGAACCAACCGAAATAGGTCGGTTAGTTCTAGGGGACGAGGGGTTATGGAGACTCCGTTCTCCTTCATTCAATCGTGTCCCGCATTGATTCGCCCATTGCGAGAAAATCGCGGAGAACGAGCACAAACCTTAAACCATTGGCCTCGGATTATTTGACAATCAAGAGACGTACCGGGGAGTGGAAGGTAAGGGTTTGTAGAGCATCAAGAGGTGCCACTTCGGGCCAAAAATCGGGTCCACCCGCCGGCTAAATCAATCGGAACCAACAGCTGCAGAAATCGCAGGAACAGAGCACAAACCCTCCTCTATTGGCAATTATTGCATGCTGAAAACTTGCCCGTTTCGTGAGGGACTTTTTCCCAATTCATAACTGTCACATTTTTTTAAACTTAGAAAATTGATGGTAAAATTTAACAGAAACTAACGGAGGATGAATTTATCACATATGTACCGATTTGAAGTAAATTAGTTTAGGATAAATTTATCGCAAGTATACCGATTTATGATTTTTTTTATGGTATTAACCTTATCAAATAAGTACAAACTCTCTCATTTTTCAGCTTTAATTTTTCTTTTTGGAGTAACAAGTGCTAGCGAAAACCTTTAGGCTTAATTATAAGGGCTTTGCTTTAGTGATATACAGATTGAGTCATAATTGTTCTACATTATTCACGATCCCCGGTCCAAGGTAGGCGAGCCTATCATTATAGCCCCACCAAGATGATAACAGTGTCTCTTCACATGATGAATGTTGTAGTTAGGCAATTGGAGCACTAGTCATTCCGATGTTCGTTCACTGCAAGCTTGTGATCTTGTGAAAACCAAGTGACCTTTATATCACTAGATTGAGAATTGGCTTTGAACTCGATAAAGCCCATTACTACATATTCGAATCAAATTTCGAACCGATACATTCAAGCGTTCTTTCTAGGCTACTTTACAAGCACATACCTGTACGGCTCGAGTTTACATAAGTACCAGAGCGCGAAGGGATTAACATATCCAATAAACATCAGTCGGGTGCTCAAAAAAATCCCGAACAATTCAAATCGCAGCACTACCTTCAGTTAAGTTCAGTTCACGACAACATTGTCGAACCTTAAGGTTTGGATCACCATACTTGCATAGTCTTTTAGAATCGTTGTGGGTGCACAAATTTGGTAGGAACATTTTTGGCACTTTAAAAGTTTTGAACGATGAATATTGTCTGTGAGAAATGCCTCGTGGGCCCCCCCGGCGATTTTTCTCTCTATAGCAAGAACACTATTGCTCATGGCTAGAGATTGGAATGGTCGCGATTTCTAAATATGTTTTACATTGTGTAAATAATGACCCGATGCGATGGGGCAAGCAGATTCCTTCTTGGATCAGTCCTTGGCTCAATTGATTTTGTGAAGAAAATTTTTGAGGAAAATTGACATAATTCCTCGAAAAATGATGTCTTGTTGTTGGCCAGGTCCGCCTCATTTGTGGGCCTCGGCTAACATTAAAAGAAAAAAAAAATAGAAGTCAAAAGTCGAAAAGCAAAAAGAACAAAAGAAAAGAGTTGGTGGGGCCCCGGGGGGGAGCTCACCAAGAGCATCGGGAGAACAGGGGAGAAGAAATAAAAATGGGCATGGAAATTGCGATCTCGATTCAAAGGAATTGGCTTAAATTTGAGCATGTTTTTCGTGAGATTGACTGGTTTTTTAACAATTGAGAATTTTTGCCGAATTCTCCGATTGTTGTTAGGGTTTTCATTTATAGTAATCCACAATGAAAATATAGTGGCATTGTTGCTATTGACTCTCTAGTATATGATTAGAGAAGAAGAACACTTTATTTATGCTACTATTTTTGGTGATTAGTGGAAGTTTTTTTTGGTGATTTGTGATTTTTCTAGCATTGCGTTTCCACGTAAAATCTTGGTGGTGTTGTTGCCTTTGTTTCCTAATGATTTTGGCATTATTTTACTTATTATGAGGTTGTATTGGCTGGTTGTTGCTAGTGTTAAGTCGATTTTGGTCAATTTAGTTTTGAGGAAGATATTGATCTCAGATTGGGTTTAGTTCTTGATGAATTGTTGTCTAGGTTCTCTCCAACAAAGTGGTATTCGAGCTATTATTGGAATTCTAACATCAAACGGAGGAAACATGTTCAAGTTAAATGCCTTAATTATTCCATTTGGAAGTCTCGGGTGAAAGACATGTTATATTATTGCAAAGATTTGTTTGATCTTGTTGATGGTGATGACGCTTATAGCATAGGAGCGAATGAATCAAAAAACTATTGGGTTTATTCAACAGGGATTGATGATAGAGTATTTCATCATGTTGCTCAAGAAACGAAAGCAGAACCTTATTGGAAGAAATGATTAAATCTCTATGAGAGGAGAACTCTACGAAATAAAGTTTTTCTACTTAAAAGACTTGTGGATTTGAGATATAAGGAGGGAAGTAGCATGTCAGAACACATAAAATAATTTCAAGATGATGTAAATCAATTGACAAATCTTGAAATTGGTCTTAGTGATGAATTGCAATCATGCCAATTGCTTGGTACTCTTCCCGATAGTTGGGACACCTTAGTCGTGACACTAGATAATTAGGCTCCTTTCAGTGTACTTTCTATGAGAATAGTTAAAGAAAGCTTGTTCAATAAACAAAATAAGGAGAAAAAAAAAGGCTTGAATTATGCTTGTAAATCGGAGGCTTTTGTCATAGAAAACATGACAATAAATCAATCAAGAAAGTTTCAAAGTAATGATAAAAGAGGCTAGTTAAGAAAAATGTCAAAATCAAGGTCAAGGAGGAATATGAAGCGTTATAATAGTAACAAGTTGGGATATTATGTCAAATAGTGTTGGTTGCCAAAGATAGATAAGTCCTATGATAAAAATGGAGATCGAAAGAGAAAAGAGAAATAAGTTACAGTTGCAATCAATGGTGATATTATGTTCATATATGACAATGGTTGTCTGAATCTTACATGCCAAAATTCTAACAAGGTTGTTGATTATGCACTTTCTTTTCAAGTCACCACATGACGTGACTACTTTACATCATACCGTAGTGGTGATTTTGATTGTGTTAGGATGAGAAATAATGGTGTTTGCAAGGTTATCGACATGTGGGATATTTATTTGGAGACTAATGTTTGATGTAATTTACTTTTGAAAAATGTGAAACATGTTTCGAACATTTGACTTCACTTGATCTTCATAGATGCCTCAGATGATGATGATTATTGCAATTTCTCTTAAGAGGGAAAATGGAAATTCACTAAAAGTTTCATGATAGTAGCTAAGGGTAAGAAGACATATACTCTCTAGACCATGCAAGCTAAATTGATTAGGGAAAATGTAAATGCAGTGAAGGACTCCTCAATTGACCCATGACATATGAGACCTGGTCATCTCAGTAAGAAGGGGCTTACACTCATGGTAGAAATAATCTTCTACCATTGAAGGAGAGAACTTTGAAGGCATGTACTCACTACTTGATAGGTAAGTTACGTAGATTCTCATTTCATAATTCCTTTTCACACACGAAATTAGATGTAATTGATTTAGTTCACATCAATATTTGTTGCATGGATATTAGAACACTTGGTGGTGTATTATATTTTGTGACATTTATTGATAATTGTTTTAAAAAAGTGTGAGCTGATGCTTGAAATCAAAATACCAGACACTTGTTGATTTCAAACAATTTCATGTCATTGTGAAAAGAGAAATTTGGGAAAAAGTTGAAATGTGTTCGAGTCGACAATAGTGGGGAATATAGAGGCTTGTTGAACATTATTATAAAGATTATAATATCAAGCTTGAGAAGACCATTATGAAAACACAATAGTAGAATGGAGCAGCGAAAATAATGAATTGGATAATTAATGATCAGTTTTGGTGTATGCTCTCTTATGCAAGGTTGCTTAAGTCAATATGAGGTGAAGTGATGAGAATAGTAGTAGACTTGATAAATCTTTCTCCAGAAATTCCTCTTAAGGGGATGTCCCACAAAGAGTTTGGAGTGGGAAAGATGTTTCATAAAATTATCTTATAGTGTTTGATTGCTAGGCATTTGTCATTGCTCCAAGAGATGAAGAGCTTAAATATAGGTTATGGGATCAAATTGCAAAGAAAATCATTAGAAACTAAGATGTGGTGTTCTTTGAGCATCAAACCATTAAAGATACTGACAAGTCAAGGAGGTCAAAGAATGTAGCTTAACACTATGTTAGTTTCGGCCCAAATCCTCCGATTCTATTGGGTGGAAATCACAGGAGAAAAGTACATAGAAATCATGAGATGGTGAATCTCACATGATATTAATTTTTTAGCTGAGATATGTGAAGTAATTGAGCTAGAATAATCGGTTGAGCAATAATAGCTAGTTGATGAGGAACAGTTAATCCCACCTCGAGTTAGAAGATCTGCAAGATAATGGCTGCATTTGGCAATTGCTTTACAAAGCCCTTTGGACCTCTAAAGGTCCTTAGGCAAATGCAAGTGTGTTTTGAGGTGTTTGGCAAAAAAATTTCAAAGCCCCATTGCAAAATGTCAGCCTCGTGAAGGTTGAGCCAAGGGTTAAAAAAAAAAAAATTCTTCCCAAATTACCCTCGTTGATTTTTTGTTTTTCGATTTTGCCCTCACTACTATTCATCGTCTTCTTCTTCTTCTTCTTCTTATTCCGTGAGCGGTTGCCGACGAAGGGCAGGTAGTTGCCGGCGACCATCGCCTAGACGACCGTCGTCAGGGGGTGGCATGACCGATGCCCGGGGGGTGCGACCATCGCGCCATTTGGGTTGCGACGAGGTCTGGATTGCCATGACCCAGATCTGGGGTGGTAGGGTTGCGGGAGGACCTTGCCGCCCTAGATCTAGGTTGCACGACCTCGCTGCTTGACCCCGCCGTGACCCAGATCCTCTTGCGACCTCGCCGCCCCAGATTCGGGGGCGGCGAGGTCACGCAACCCCGCCGCAACCTAGATCCAGGGCAGTGAGGTCCTCCCGTGACCTCGACGCCCCAGATCTAGGTCGCCGGAGGTCGAGGTGGTGTCGGGCGACCTCGCCGCCCCAGATCCAAGGTCGCGGGATATTGAGCTAGCGTTGTGTGATGCGCGCGACCTCACCGCCCCAGATTCGGGGTTGCTGGAGGTCGAGGTGGCGTCACGCAATGCCTGCTGGTCTCGCCGCCCTAGATCTGGGGTCGCTGAAGGTTGCGATGGTGTCACGCGACCTCGCCGCCCCAGATCCTAGGTCGCCGGAGGTTGTCGATGGTTGCCGGCGACCGCTTGCCCTTGCTGATCAATTTTTTTTATTTTTCTTTTGATAATTTTTTTTATCACAAAAGTCCTTTGTCCCCCAAGCACCATTTTGCTCAAAGATACTTCACAAATGGCTTTCAAACTACAATTTACCAAACACAGTTTGCATTTTGGAAAATACTTTTAATTCAAAGGTCTTTGCATTTCCTTAAAGACTTTCCCCAAAAGTCTTCCCAAACGCACCAAATATAAACTTTCATAAATATATTAACAGCATGAGTATGTATTATTCACGAATTCATGGGAGCCACAAACTTATATCGAGGCTGTGTTAGGTGATCAAAAAATTGAATGGCATGAAACTATGCATGAGGAACTCAAATCCTTAGATGAGAATCATACATTTGAATTGTTGAAATTACTTAAGGGTAAGGGAATGCTCATACATAAGTGGGTGTACAAGTTGAAAACGAAAAAAAGTAGTTTGCAATCATAACACAAGGCTAGGCTTGTTGTGAAGGGCTTTTGTAAAAAAGAAAAAAAAAAAAGGAATTGACTTGGAAGAGACATATTCACCGGTTGTAATAATGCTTTCTATTTGAGTTGTTCTAGGGTTGACCACCAACTTGAATTTAGAAATTGAATAACTTGATGCAAAGACATCTTTTCTTCATAGAGACTTGGAAAAACAATCATATATGAAGCAACCAGAGGACTTCAAAGTTGAAGGTAATGAGCATTTTGCATGCACGTTGAGGAAAAGCTTATATGGTCATGAGCAAGCATCAAGATAGTGGTGCATGAATTGAATCATTCATGGAAGATTGTAAATATGATGAGACCAACTTTGATTCCTATGTCTTTATGAAAAGATTTTCAGATAATGATTTTCTTATCCTCTTACTCTATGTGGATGACATGTTGGTTGTTGGACTTTATGTCAAGATCAAGAGCTTAAAAAATGAATTAAGGTTTTGCAATTAAGGAAGGATCTGGGACCGACTAAACAAATCCTAGGCATGAGAATTACTTGTGATAGGAAGAATAAAAAAACTTTGGCTATCTCAGAAGAAGTACATTGAAAAGGTGCTTGAAAGATTCAATTTGAGCATATGTAAACCTGTAAGTTTCACTTGCTGGTCATTTCAAATTGAGTAGTGAAGAGTGTCCTGCAAGTGAGAAAGATAAGGAAGAAATGATGAAAATTCCTTATGCATCGACTGTGGCTAGTTTTATGTATGCCATGATTCATACATGACCAAACATTGTTCATGTAGTTGGTGTTGTGAGCATGTTTCTCTCAAATCTAGGGAGAGTTTTGCACAGCCATGAAATGAATTTTGAGATAACTTAGAGGTATTTCAAGATTTTGTTTGTGTTGTGGAAATGAAAAAGTGCCTACTCAAACATAGACATTTATTCTCGAAAGTTCACTTCACGTTACATGATGAGAGATGCCGTTTTGTGGCAATCAAGACTACGCATATTTCTTTATTTACAATTGAAGTTGAGTTTATTATTATTATCGTAAGAGGTAAAGAACTCTTATGGATGCATAAATTATGGAAAAAGAACGTCTCAAGTGTCAAAAGTTGGCACAAAGAGATACTTAAGTGCCAAAAGTTACGAAATGAACACTTAAGTGTCACTTTTTATGAAAAATAGGACACTCGAGTGTCACATCCGGCAAACATCGCCAGAAATCTTACATGGCATTTTTTTATTAATTTTTTCGCTTACGAGGCTCGCCGGAAGGCTGACTTAGCAAACCACACACAAAAACGACGTCGTTTTTGTATAATTCGAATTTTAATATAATAATTAATTAAATTAATTTTTTTTTTAAAAAAAGTGGGGGAGGCGACAATGGTGAGGGCTGCCGCCACCTCCCCTCCATTACTAGGAAGGTGGGGGAGTGTTGGCCAAGGCTGTCGAGCCCTTAATTAATTAATTAATTAATTATTTAAAAATTTAATTTAATTAATTATTAGATTAAAATTCGAATTATATCAAACAACGTCGTTTTGACACTGTTTAGCCACATCAGTATGCAAAACGATGTCGTTTTGCGCGCAACTCATTGGAAAATTGCCACGTCAACGTTTTGGATGGATTTTCTCGTTGGTAGCACTTAAGTGATTCATTTTGCTCCGATTTTAGTACTTAAGTATCACTTTCGTAACTTTTGGCACTCCAGGGGTCCAAGTGTCCATAAATTTCTACAAAAGTTGAGCTTGAAGTAAAAGAAGTTTGTTCTATATTATGATTACATGAGTGCTATTTATCTAGGCAAAAATCTAGTGTTGAATTAAGATTGAAGTATATTGATCTGAAGTATCATTGGTAGAGAGAAATTAATGCACAATCTCTACCTACTTGATAAAAGTCCATGTCGACAACATTATTAATCCAATATAATGATCAAAGCCCTACCCATGGTGAAACTTTGACTCTTGTAGAGAAAAAAAAATGAGCATAACAGAATTTCTTATGTGAGGTGGAGGGAGAGATTTGTTGGTTGGGCTCACCTCATTTGTAGGGCCCAGCTAACATTAAAAGGAAAAAAAGAAGTTAAACGTCAAAAAACCAAAAAAGAAAAGAAAAGAAAACCAAAAGGAAGAGTTGTTTTGTGCATGAGTGTGCCCAAGAGAAGAGGAGAGAGAGAGAGAGAGAGAGAGAGAGAGAGAGAGGGAGAGAGAGAGCCCATTGAGAGCATCGGGAGAACAGGAGAGAAGAAAGAAAAAAATAGGTGCTGCTTTTGTGGCCTTGATTCAAAAGTCGAATGTTAACAGAATTGGCTCAAATTTGAGTATGTTCTTCGTGCAACCGAGAGCTATGAGTTCATCGATTTCAATTGTTGAGAATCTTCTCTAAATTCTCCAATTGAAATTAGGGTTTTCTTATTTCATTTGTTGTAATCCACCTTTGTGGTGATGGAAATACTATTGTATTTTGATGTTGAGTTTTTAATGTGTGACTAGAGAAGAACACTTTGTTTATCATACCATTCTTTGTGATTAGCGGAAGTTTTTAAATGGTCCGTAGTTTTTCGCGCATTGGGTTTTCACGTAAAATGTTGATGTTATTGTTGCCTTTGTCTCTTTATCATTTTAGCATTACATTTACTTATTGTGAGGTTGTATTGGATAGTTGTTGCTTCGGTTAAGTCGATTTTGATAGGTTTAGTTTTAGGGAAGATATTTATCATGGATTAGATTTAGTTCTTGGTGAATGATTACTCCAGTTTTCACAACACTTGTATTATTTGAGATAATTACTCAATGAATAATATTTTCATTATTCATAACAATTTATGTGTAAATATTTTCATGGACGACGAAAATATTTTTCGTTTATTCAATTTAGTAAGTTATATAAGTGATATTTTTATGAAAATATTTTTCAAATCTTTCATTTTTCACAAATAAAACACACCCCTAGCATCATGATATACCAAAACTACAGGTGTGCTAAACCCATGGGTAATGATGTGGTTGGCTTAAGGCTCTTCAGTCTTTGGACCTCCATGAAATTCGAATCTCTAATAGGTAAGTCTTCTGACATCAAAGATTGCGGGCATCCCAATGCTTTTGGGGGAGTTTACCCCTTGCAATCAGTACAAGAAAGGACGATAATAATGAATAAAAAGAGAGAGTACTAGTGGGCTTGCCTAGAAAAAAAAAAAAAAAAAAGCCCAAAGATCAAGCGTGTTTCCTTCTTTTCTTTTGATTTTATATGGTGAAATTAAATAGCACTTAAATTTTTGAATTTTTTTCTCTCTTAATATTGATGTTTTTCACTTGCCTTTTAATGCTTTTTCTTCAATTTCGTGTCAAATACCTTTTAACCATCCATTCATACATATGTAACACTAGTGTTCAGGTACATGCACATGAAAGCATATAGTAGTGTAATGCTTTAGAAGTTTGCAAATCTAGGTAGGTGTGACATACCGAAATTTGACCCCTGTTTCGAATATATGAAATGGTCGTTTTGTCAATGTGCTTATGGTTATTTGCTAAGAACTGATCACTCGCGAGTCAACTAATCTATTAAGTGAGGTCATTAAGGGATATAAACGCGACAGACTAGAGAATTCGATTAGAAACTGGCCACTTGACCATAATAATTGGCAATGATCAATACGACACTGTTATAAATTGATTAGCGAACGGATATAAGTCGATTCGATAGCAGTAAGTAGTTGAATTGCGGGTGGTTCCGCACAATTGCGATATTCGTGTCGAACGGCAATAAACCGATTTTCTATTGATATTATATTCACGATATGTAATTGAACCCTTGCGATTATATGACAATCGAGGATCGTCTATAATTCAGAGATGCACAAATGTGAATAAAAAATTATTAACCACGGGTTAAACGCGCTAAAACCCCTAAAAGCTACCCGGTAGATTAGGTCATACTAAAGTCGCGTTCGATCGATTTTAACTACGGAATTTAATTCAATTTCGGGAATTTAACGTTCGAGCTTGTCATGACTTATTTATTGGACGTCATATCATCTTTCAGCGAATTTTTGACGAGTTTGAAATTTTTTGGAAAAATGATTTTCGGACAAAAAAGAAAAAGGAAATGAAATTCGGATGGGGAGGCAAATTAGGATTTTGCTACCCAAAAAGGCTTATTTTTTGGGAAATTAGAGTTAGAAAGTATTTGGGAAGGCCAAGGATGAGCATAGAGACTTTTGAGGCATTGTGATGATGATTTAGATAATTTCCTAAGGTTTGTGATTGGCTGCCTTTGTTTCTTTCTTTCTCTCTCTCTCTTTCCCTCCCTCTCTCATGCGTGAACAACCTCTCCCCTTCCGCTTCTTCTTCTCATTTTCTTCCCCACGTTCACTCCTTTCTCCCTCACTTTTCTTCATTTCCTTCCTTCTGCCATTTGCCCTCACCTCAGCAACTTCACACGCCACTACTCCATCACCATCGTCCACTTCATCGACCACCAACACCCCAACACGCCCGCAACTTCACACGCCAACCCCACCTCGTCACCACTACACCAGCATCTCTACCCGCCAACTCCACTATCAGCGTCTCTATCTCCACCATCCAGCACCCACCGAGTAGTCACCGCTGCTACTAGCACTTTGACATCCAGAGTTTTCGACTCTATCTTGATAATATGAATTGGGCTTCTCATCGACGCAATAATTCTCTTCTCTATAGTACGGCATATAGATAGTGGGATATAGCATATTGAGGCAGAGCTTAGATAACTATCTTGATTAGTACTTCCTTTCCTACCTTTGAAATGCACTTCTCCTTCATCCTTCAAGTTTCCTTTCAACTTTAGCTAGAACCTAAGCAGACATTTGCTTTTTGGTTTGACCCTAGTCAGAGAGTATTCCAAGATATTTCCCTATTTTCTTTGTTAATAGAACCCTTAATTCAGTGGCTAGATTTAGTTTAAGACTTTGGGGCAGTCTCTCTCTACAAAAGACCTGATTTGTTGATATTTATGGCTTGTCTTGAGGCATAGCAATACTGATTGAGTATATTGGCTAGGTTCTAGGCCTCACATATCGTATTGTTTGGGAAGAAAATTGCATTGTCAACAAACAAAAGGTGCGAGAGTGTTGGATAGGTAAGATTTAGCCAAATACCCTTAATGCTTCCATCCTTATTGCTTTAAGCATGAAAGAAGATAGGACATTTGCCATGATGATAAATAGATCGGGGGAGAGAGGATCACCTTGCCTATTTCCTCTTGTTGGCCGAAATACTTATGAATGCTCTCCATTAAGTTGAACACTGAAAGAAACTAAAGAAATGCATTGTTCGATCCATTTAATTCACTTCCCATTGAAGCCCAATTTTAGTATATAGTCACAAAGAAAGTCCCGTTCAACTCTATCATAAGCTTTTTGTATATCTAGCTTAAGAGTAGCTTGGAATTTACGCTTTCTCTTTTGCACCATGAACTGATGAATCACCTCTCGGATTATGAAGATGTAGTCCTAAATCTGATGACCGCTTACAAAAGCACTTTGCTTCATAGGAATAATTTTTGGAAGCCATTGTTTTAGCCTATTTGCCCTTACATTCGCAAAAATTTTGTAACTAAAATTACACAAATTAATAGGTCTAAATTGGGTGATATCCTTATGATCTGATACTTTAAGAATTAGTGTAATATACATTTTATCAATCTCTGGATCAAACGTACTTTGGCTAAAGAAAGAGTCAACCATGCTGAATATATCTTCCTGAATTATAGGCCAATGACTTTGATAGAATAATCCATTAAGCCAATCCAATTCCAATGCTTTAGTAGCCCCTAATTAAAAAGCAACATCGTTTACTTCTTCTTTAGAAACTAGTTTGATCAAGGCTTCATTCATTTTCTCATCGACCATAGGTGAGCATTGATCTAGCACAAGTTGATAATTTTGTTCCCCTACCGAAGTAAATAGAGACCAATAGAAGCTTTTGATATGCTTTTTGAGAGTCAATTAGTCACTACTCCAAGTCTGGCCGTTGAGTTGTAACATGGATATTTTGTTTTGTTGTCTTCTTTGGACTATCGTGGCATGTGGCATGAAAATATTTAATATTTTGGTCTCCCCGTTTCATCCAATAAACTCTAGACCACATACACTAGTACATTTCTTCTTGTCACCATAATTCTTTTATTTTTGCCACAATATTACTGTATTCTTCCTTGTTTTCCTCCCCTGCAGCACTATTAGTTAACTCCATTAACCTCAACTTGAGTGGGCCGATATGTTTTATGGCATTTTGGAACTTTCCCTTGCTCCATTTACTCAGTTTAGCTGTTACTTTTCTTGTTTTCTCTACAAGGTTGGTTATGTTATTACTATCTACATCCAAGCTCTCTTGACCACCTCTTCGCACTTAGGATCCTCGAGTCAATATGTTTCAAATATGAAGATTTTTTTGCTCCTCCAGAGAAAGTAGACTAGGGCTATGATCCGATCTTATCGCCGATAGTGCAAAGGCCTCCACATTTGGAAAAAGTACTCATCATTCTAGATTGCAAATTGCCCTATCTAATCTCTTCTTAACTAATTCATTTGCTTCCATATTATTTGACCATATATAAGCACACCCTTTACTTTCAATGCCCTATATCAGAGAATTCTCGGAAAGTTTTAATTCTATACTGATCCACCTCTTGACGCTTGATCTTCTCCCAATGATATATAACCAAGGGAAACCTATCGGCATAGGTAGGCAATGTCAACCTATGCGGATTGATAGTGCCTAAATAGTCCTAGGGAAAATAAATTTCTTTGGTGACATGTGCAAGGTTACTGTTTTATTGGTGTTAACTGGGGGCTGGGGTCTAAGAGTTCTGTTATATAGGCGTCAATATCATCCCATAACACCCTTTCGGCACCACAACTGTTTAATTAAGTCATAATTCGCAATTACCGTGCATTTTCCTTAATTGATTTAGGAAATCGATTTTTTGACGGATACGCAATCCGGCAGAAATAAAGTGCATCTTGCATAACGATCGACTCACTGTGCGTGACTCTATATTTTTGAAATATGCTGTGTATGATATGTGTCAAAGAATGAGACATGTGTCAGCAATCGAATATGACATTATTGGATGAAATAGAAGTCAAAATCGGACATATAATAAATCAAATGTGACTTATAAGCGTTATGCGATGTGACCTAAATACAATGATTGAATATGTCATGTATGCATGACTAAAATTTCGAACATGACAAGCACGGATTACATATGAGATGAAATGATAATTGAATATTCAATTATAATGTAACATGAGGCGAGTAACCAAATAAGATAGGGAGAGCCACAAAATTATGCTTGCTGTGACAAATTTATCTTAAACTTTTTCTTGTGACAAAAAAACAAATATCGAACTTGTTCCTGTGTAATATATTTACCCTTTATCAATATTCCATCAGATGATTTTTTAGTAAAAATAAATTTGTTTTTATTTTATTTAAATCACATGGTTCTTAACATTGTATGTTTTCCAGTGTCCATGTAGGTAGATTTTTAACGGTACTTATCGACGGAATCTTGACGGAGGATAAATATATCACACGGTGTAAAAGTGTGAGATTTTTTCATATCATACAAAAAAGTTTAAAGTAGATATGTCACAATATGCATAATTTGAGGTTTTTGGTCTCCTTTGCGCAATAAAATATGAGCGAATGACACGCAAAATGATTTTGAAATCAAATATGGCATGAACAAGTAGAAAAATCAAGGATGGCATGAGCGAGTGACTTGTAAGATGATGTGGCAATGGAACATGGCATATGCAGATGATGTGTATGATGACGTGGCAATAGAATAAGACATTTGCAGATGATATGCGTGACCACGTGGCAATAAAATATGGACTGCTCTACAGTTTCTTCCATCCCTTGCTCTTTTAACATTTCTGTTAATAGAAGATTACCCTTCGCATTGCATGTTTCGGTCACAAATACTATTTCATCCTTTAAACGCTGCTTTGCACGAAAAAGTTTTGGAATTCCTGCGGTAACTAATTCCCTGTTCTTGATTGTTAAGTACAGTCCATTTCAAACTCGACCTGTTTAGAGGGTAATCAGGTAGTGGAAGTGCTCAGAGTGATTGGTTACTCGATGGAGTATAAGTTGAACAAGGTTGAATCAGTCTGCGATCCGGACGAAATTTCGTTACAGGCTGTAAGATCTACGTCATTGATTGTGCGGCGATCGAATTCTTTATCTCAATGAGCATTTTGGTTCAAACCGATCGTTGTTTTGATTACCTCTGTAAACTTTTTGTAGAAAGAGCGGGTTCTAGGAAGCATCCATTCTACACGCTATATTGCCTACGAACTGGTTCTCCATTGCGTGTTCCTGGGGGAATGATCTGCACCTCTTCATACAACAGACTGAGTCGCATGAAGCTCGGTCAGAAATGGACTTTGCGCCTGCTGTGTTAATTGGAGGGAGAGCAGGAAATAAAATCGAAGCAGACAATCTTAGCTCTATTCAGATAGGCGTTAGGACTTGTTGATCCGCGGGTTACTTATGGGATCTCCAGTGTCAATGGATTGGATTGGATTGGGGTTCTTTGTCTTAACCACTTTCTGTAAACTCCGTCAGTCCGATGTCCCGCATTTCACCAAGAAAATGAGAGATACAGTGGAATTAGCAGATGAGTCTCGCATATGATGGATTTCGTAGGCAGTGGAGCCTTGGGCCCCAGCTTTTCGATGGTTTTCGTCACTTAACGCCCACTTATAGACTCAAATGGTTCTTGATTGAGAGAACAAGCATATTCTTTTGCAATGTCTGCATCATTTTCGATTACCCGCTCTGGTGTTTGGAGGATCTTTCTTTGACCTCTCGCTATTTGGATACGTATGTCTGCCTATGCTCACTTAATCCTGGGTATAAAGGGATGTCCTTGCAGGTTTTGTGCTTTTGGTTTTGTTGAGTCGGTGTTGTAGAATCCCAGTCTTCGAAACTGGTTCTGATGTGTAGACATATGCTGATCAAATTTGACATGAACGTTTCAAAGCCCTTTGGAGAGTTCTAGCTCCCATACTCTTGTATTATGTTCTATAGGCACAAGGTCTACAGTGCTTTAGTGCTTATTGCCCGCATGTTCTTGTTTGGTGATTTTCTGCTCGTCTCTGGCACTGGACTATCATTATGTCCAGTTTGTCAATCCGAACCTCTAGCCTTAATCACCATGGTCATATAGCTATGGTTGATCGTCCTCCCTTCTCATCCAGACAGATGTGATCTTCATGTGACCCTTCTTCTCTTTAGACACTTGGGACTGAGTACCGCATCAAACTCTACTACAAAAATTGCCCTTCATGCTTGCTCCACAGATAGATCATCATGGGCCAGAAACAGGTTTCGAATTACAAGGATATTGTCTCGGGCAAATCTGATTCAGATGTTCTAGAGGGGCATTGCTGTCTTGCTGATCAGATTATTGGGACTTTGATGAAATCCTGCTGTTCCACCTTCTATATCCTTCTAGCTTGCGAATGGTGAAGATGTGACAGGCTCCAGAGATTTCGTGGGATCTTTAAAATTGCTGAGCAGGAGACTGGGGGTTTTGGCTGTGAAGGACGCTGAAGATCTGGATCAGGCAGAAGATGGCAGACATTAGAGCCTGCTCGTCTATGACAGGAGGGTAAATGCATTTGTTTCTCTATGCAGCATGAAAGGAGCAAACCACCTTGCTGCGAGGAGGCTGTATGAGGCCATCGAGGCATATGTGGGAGTAGCTTGTGTATGTTCCCGGTGACCATCATCATCACCAAAAGGTAAAAGTTTAAAAAATAGAGACACAACATCGACAGCCAAATCTACAGGATAGGCCAAACGTGCATGCTCAACCAGTGCAGCCATGGCTGCTGCTGAACCTTTGTTTAGAGAAGGCAAATTAGTACGGCAATCAAATAATTATGATTGCCGACTCTACATCACGGCCACTGTGAGGGCAATCTGTGAGTGTTATTCAGGCTAAGAAAAGTGCAAGTTTAGTAGCTGCTTTGTATGCTGTGGAGAGGCATATTGACGCGTGGTCGGAAGGGACAGGAAGTGAGGTGTATTGGACCTGATCAAGGTTCGGAGGGGGCGGTGAGAGAGGAAGTATTGGAGAGGCATATTCTGTGGTGTTTTCTCTTGAATTAGAGTTGTCCTCAGTGCATAGCCAATTGGTTTTCCTGCTAAATGCAATCAACTGCAGCGCCACACTCTGCGGAACGATCCTTGAACTGGAACAGCGATAGAACTTGGGACATGCTCCATCTTCTGTCGAGAATCATGATGAGAAGTATCAGCAAAACGTCGTCCTGGAAAAAAAAAAAAAAAAAAAAGCATGGCTCTGCTGATCTGGGTTTCTGTTTTTCCTGCTTAGTTGCGTCCATGGTAATGAGTGGAAATGGAGTAACGTGAAATTCTTGAGAGTTGAAGGACTACATATGCTTAGAAAGAATGATACATAGGGAACGAAACTATGAAACAAGTTTCAGGAAATTAAAATGAAGGGATAGTTACTCAAAACCCCTTTTCAAATTTGGCAGTATTTCATAATAGTTCCAGAACTTTAAAAAGTTAAATGATTATTCTCCCAATTTTTGGCATTATTACACAGTAGCCCCAAGAAATGGAGAGTGATCAGCAAGAATAATGAAGCGAAGAAAATTCGGCAAATGCTATTTCGGTCAAGAAAAACGAACCAGTGCATAAAAGGCTATGCATCAGGAAAACTAGTGGCTACAATAAAAAATCAAAGTTTAGGATAGTAATCTGTAACTTCCTAAAATCCAAGAGTTGCTTGTCAGTGCCAAAATTTTAAGGGGTTCATTGGCTAAAGTTTGGGGTGTTTTTGTGAAACAGATGAAAAGTACTAAATTTTATGGTGATTTTGAGCCAGAAAAACAAATGAAATTTGGGCTTGTATTCGGTAATAGCGTCAGTGCTCATTGGGTTAGATGCAAACTTGAATGTTTGGAATCAGCCAATCGCTTAAAGAATCCATTTCCAATGCCCTCTCGAGCCATTCTACGTGCTGTAGGTCGTTGACTTGGACTAGCATCTCTCGTGTCATCTGATATCATAGAGCCTAGTAAGTAGGAAGCCTTTGTGCTTTTCCTAGTGACTTGCCATTTGGCAATTCGATGAAGGGGCAAGTGAATGCCATCCACTCATTTCTTAATCGAATTCCTGAGTGAATCCGGATAAGAATGATGCAGAAGAGAATGTGGAATTTCTGCAATTTCAAACAGTGAAGAATACACGAACCTAGCCGTAAAGCTTTTCCTAAATATATCTCTAACAAACGCGGAGCATCTTCATGTTCTCTTTTGTCCGTTCTTCAACTTTGTCCGTCCAATTAAGTACTTGTCATTTGTAATTGATATAAATAAATTCATAGTGCACAATCTCAATATAAATTCATGATTATATGGATTCTAGTCCATAAGTATCGTTAGGTTTTTGGAGAATTTAAGTTTCATAATAGGTCCAATGATCTACATGAATGAAGCAATCGAACTTATAGTTAAAGGGCATTTTATGGGTTCTGATACATTTTGCTACTGGAGACTAAAATGCTTGATTCAAGAATTGTGTAAGGAAAAATCGTTGACCAAATTTAACTTGTTTTGATCCATTTTTATGTAGTGCAAATCTAATGACCATACTTGACCCAACTTGTACTCATACAGCATACCCGGTCATATTACTAAAACACTTCCATATTAACTTAATTTAAGAAAACTTATATCTAAATTGAGATGAGAACGCGCAGTAAGTGAGCACGAGATTAAGTGAGAGTGAGAGAGTGTGAAAAGACACATAGAGGTGAATCTGAGTAAGTTATGAGTCCATTTAGTACTCATATTATTTAGGGTGTTATCATTATGACTTATTTACTAAATGTAACTAATCCATATATCAGCTCAACCTATCAAATATGTTTTAAGAATTGACAGGTCTATACGAAGAATGAAGTATTAGAGGGTGGTCCATGGTGGTAAATCCTTTTAGATTTGGAGTGATATTTCACATTAAATCTCATATGTCCAGTTTATATGATTGGTTTATCATTGGCTAATCTACCAATACACGTAGAATGATCGGTGATACTTTCTTAAGAAATTAGAGGCCTTTGTGGATTGGCTTTTCATTTTAAGTTTCTTTGCCAAAATGAAAAAGTCATTTTTAGGGAAAATTCCAATTAAGTATTCAAAATGCGTTCACTTTTTCAAATAAGGGCATAAAATGAACTTTGTTTCAGATAATGACTTAAAATGGTCATATCAATCTCAAACAATAACTCAAAGTGATTATATTTTTTTCAAATAAAGGCCTAACCTTACTGGCTCACTGGTCAGCCAAAAATTAAGATCAACTAGGGGTATTTTTTGTCAAAACACAATTTAAATTTAGTTTAAATTAGATTTTTTGGTCTAAAAATTGGATTATTTTAAAAAAAAAAAACAAACAACAACAACAACAAAGGCGATAGGATCTCTTCCTGCCTGTGGCCACCACCTTGCTACTAGTGGGGTGTCGGTGCTGGCCGGTAGGGTCACCAATGCTTTGGTGGGGGCAAGCAACCCTCTCCTAGATTTGGGTGAGGGTTGCCTGCTCTCATCTCGGCTTAGGCAAGGGTCGCTGGCCCTTGCGCATGTGCTGATGGTCCTCCCCCAACACCCCTAGACGCTGCCCTCTCTTGCCCCTGGCGAGTGTCATCCATCCTCGCCCTGATTGTTGTGCAAGCACCGGTGGCCCTCGTCTAGCACCCCCATAGGTTTTTGCCCAAATTTGGGAGAGGGTCGTCGCCCTCTTGCGCCCCAAGTGAGGGTCTTACCTCTAGTTGGTGAGGGTCGCTGACCATCGCCAGACCATAGGTGGGAGGGAGCCCTCCCTCCCGTCTCTATTCTCTGTATTTTTATTTTTTTTTAGTTTGTTTTTTATGAAAAAAAGTAGAAAAAAAAAGAAAAAAATTAAAAGATAAATTGCCCTTATTAGATGGCAAGTTGATGTCCTTATTTGAATTTAATATTAACCACTTTAGGTCCTTATTTTAAAAAAAAAAAAAAGTTCACTTCATATACTTGTTTGAGAAAATGATGACACTTTATACTTTATTTGACACAATATCCACTTTAAATTCTTATTTGAAAAAATGATGATATTTCGGGCCTTTATTTAGAATTTTTTTTCCATTTTTATTTTGAAAATTGTGAAAATTTACTCCATTACTCAAGATTGCCTTAAATGCCCACATGTTGATGATTTTAGAAGTTAAATATTAGAGAAAACTCCTTAAATGCAAAAACCAAAAAAAAAAAAAATCAATAATAGATGCCACTCATAGCATACCTTAATTAGCAAGAATGACAAAAAAAAAATCCATAAAATATACTATTTGGTTTTTTGCTCTGACAGGATAAGAATACCACAAATGTCATAAGTTTCAATTAATTATTTGAATATCAGAACTTCACTTGAGTACTATAACTTCTAAAAAATCGTTCACTAGAGTGACATAACTTTCAGTTAATCACTTGAATATCATAACTTCTTAGTAAAGTTCTAACAAGGTATTTGTAATGAATTTTTTTAAAAATTTATGATACTCAAGTA
Source organism: Eucalyptus leucophloia subsp. euroa (assembly GCA_017140325.1). NCBI lineage: Eukaryota > Viridiplantae > Streptophyta > Magnoliopsida > Myrtales > Myrtaceae > Eucalyptus > Eucalyptus leucophloia. The sequence continues at coordinate 27,352,301 of CM029471.1, forward strand.
ATCGATTAAAATGTTATGTAGCACTCAAATAATTAAAAAAAGCTATGACTTTTATGTAACTCACGTGATCAGTAAAAGAAAAATTATAGCACTCATGATATCTCTTTTCCACATCATCCACAAATTCATGCAATTCTTTTTCGTAAGTAAAAGTGTAAAGAGAGACGATTGGTGCTTCCACACCCTTTGGGCATAAGGGTCTTACACCCGTTGCAGAATATTTAATTTCAACCATAAAAACACCACATTACCTGCATGGTTTGAGGTTAGAGAGCCCATCAACATAGCCCCACCGAAATACTAGTAGCCACGAACAAGGTATGTCATCGGTAGACAATGCAACATAAGCTATCTAGAGGTTCACGCACAAGCGACCCATTTACCCCTAGGTCAATTATCTTGATGGTGTATTCAACATGCTATCCAGAGGTTCACGCACACCCATCATCGTAATAAATGTTGTGAATATAACTCAAAAGTTAATAGATCCTACAATTCAAGTTAAATGCATGAATCAACCACAGTGAAAATAACTTGAAAGATAATTTTCTCTAGGGTTAATACTCTGAAAAATTCCAAACTAGTATACTTGTAATGAATTTACCTAAAACTAATTTTTTGACTATAAAAAACTTCAAATTGGTATACTCGTGACAAATTTACCCCGACTGATTATAAAAACAGAAAAAGAAAAACTAAATTGATATATTTGTAATAAATTTATCTCAAACTAATTTATTTGATTGCCAAAAATCACAAACTGATAAATTTGTGATAAATATACCCCCGCTAAATTAAATTAATATCATGAAAAATCACAAAAAATTGTATAACTATAACAAATGGAGAAAAAAATACACTAGTAAACTATCAAGTATAATTTAAATTAGTAATTTGATAGTAAAATTTAACGAAAATTAATAAAGAATAAATTTATCATAATTATATTAATTTGAGGTAAATTTATCAAAGATATATCAGTTTAAAGTTTTTAATGATCAAAAAGTTAATTTAGAATAAATTTATCACGAGTATACCGATTTGAGTTTTTTTTTTGAGTATTAACCATTTTCTTTATTACAAAACACATGCTTCAACCAAAGTGGGAACAAGTGAGATTGTATAATTTTTTTGTTTCCTTTAATTTTTTAATATTTTTATTTGGCTTTCCTTTCTTCCTTTTACCCACTTTGCGATGAACGAGTTGATTTGCGCTATGCTCCCTCACCCAAAAGGGGAGAGGTTCGAAACTTCTCGCCCTCATTGCGTGACTTAAGTGGGGTGCCATGGAAGGTGAGCCCACGTTTACATCGCCGGCTGTCGACTGTACGGTGATTTCCAAATAATATATAAAAAAAAAAACAAACTAGTCTCCCTCAATCCTCAATTATTATTGGGAGAGTGCAGGGACAGGACGACCTAAATGCTCCACCTTGAAACAAATCAAGCCATCCGTTATTAGAAAACTCTAAAAAAATCTCAACTACCCCATTTTTGTCCTCTTTTGTCAAGATTTCATCTCCCAATAATGACACAGGAGAAATCTTTCCTTGAAGAAAAGGCCAAGTCAAAATTACTTTTTTCGAAACAATCCCACCCACGCGCCCCCCTCATTAAGCTGCCCGAAAAGTAGGGCAACAGCACCATCAAGATCCATTTGGACTATGAACACTCAGTGAAAGGGCCAACCTTTTCTATCCATTTCTCAATTTTCTACCCAAGCAATCCATTCCCCCTCATCGAACACATTACGCATTACATTATACAAATGGTACTTTACACAACCAATCCCTTTTACAAGGTCCCACGACCCACTACCAAGAAAAACAAGAGCCCCCACCCACTATAAAGTCGCTCACATCATTCTCCACTAAGCATAATCTATTGCTAGAGAGAGAGAGAGAGAGAGAGAGAGAGAGAGAGAGAGAGAGAGAGAGAGAGCATATCAAGTGAGGGTTTGAATATCTCTCCTTTAGTTGAACTTGGCAGGACATGAAGGGCCTGCTAGTATTTTATTAGGCATTGACATTGAACCTGTCCGGGCGAAAAGCTTAAAGAGAGGGCAGAAAAGCAAGGGCTATGGCATCTGACTTTGATTGCAATTTGAGGAAGGAAGAAGGGCCATCAATGGTTTTTGAAGGTGTAGAAACGGGACAAACTAAAGCGGGGACCAAGGAGCATTTAAGTTTTGAGCCTTTGGTGGGACCCGGAAAAAGGGAAGGCGCCCGTGTTGTGGCTGGTCTAGGATGGTGGATTGCTTTCAGACTTGACAAGGGAGGAGGTGTCGGGCGGTTGAGTTTGGTAGATCGCGGTGGCTAGAGAGATTGGCATGATGCAGAGAGCCTTGGATTGAAGAAACTGCATTGCAGCACCGACGTTCTCCTCCATGAGCTTAGCAACCTGCCGCTCCGTGCCGTCATTCGACCACTTTTCCCAGGCTGGCTGGTTTCTTCCACCTTCACCACCTTCTTCCTAAATTACGGACAAAGATGAGAAGAAACTTCAGAAGCTCATCATAAGACAAAGAAATGATCATGACAATATGGTTATTTTTCTATTTGTCACCTCGACTGATGATAGTGGGATGTCAGTCACAAGTGGGGCCACTGCACCAGCTGCGCCCAATCTGCTCATGCTTAAAACCTGAACAGGTAATTAAATTAAAAAATACTCAGGCTCTTGAATTCATTCCATACCATCCTTCGGCCATTGACAACTCATAAATAAGCTATCAAGTGGCTCACTTACATGAAACAGTAAAAGTTGTACTAATGCGAGTCCATAGAAAAAGAAATGTTATACACCATTTCTCTATAATACCCGTTTGGAAATAACTTATGAATTCAAGAAAAGAATTTCATGTTAAAAAAGAAACATGCTTAATTGATTCCAATTCCCTAGACGCAGCATCAAGCAAAGATGAAGTTCATTCCCAGGAACTTATGATACAATGCCTGAACTATCAGTCAAAACTCAAAAGATGGGACTTCAAAATTATACATTTACAGTAAGTTAACTTAGAAACTGTGTAAAAGGGCAATTCAGTAATTCAAATGGGATTACAGTTGGTTAAAGGTGGGTTAATCTAAAAGAATCACATCAATCTTTAACAAAGTAAAAGTCAATCCTCAGCACAAAAAGCATTGCCACGTGAGAAAACACAGTTTAAGTGCACAATTAGCCAAAATCGAAAGTGATCCTCCAAGAGACATTACCATCAATCAAATACCAAAAATTAGACAATGAAATTGGTGTTTCAAGTTTCAACCTGTTAAGTTCAATGGCAAAAAAGAGAAAATACCCTTGAATCTCATCATAAGGAATGGGAACCTAGTTTACCTTAACTTGGAGCCTCAGGAACTTCACATAGTCCACAATTTCATCGAGCATGGCAGCCCTATCTGTCTGCATGATCAAAGCAAATGATTAATAATTACTCCATATGTATAAGCCCCAAGTCGAAAAAGCTGCAATAATCAGTGAGAATAATGTAATGAAATTAATGAGATTATTTATTTCTGAACAGGATGAAGAAATTTCCTGTCTTGGATAATGCGCAGAGAGGCCAAAAGAAAAGGGAAGATATAGAGCTAATTTTGAATTACTCAAATTTAAGAAGTCTACGACACTAGGTGAAGCTTGGAGAAACAAGAAGATAAGATAACGCCCCATAAATGATGACACGTTCCATAATGTCCCAATCTCTTTACCTATTACACGCAATTAAAAGCAAAAACCTGAGCTATTCATGAAAATAGAATTAATGAGTATTAGTATTGGATTTTTTTTTCTTTTGAAGGTCAAAGAGAATTAGTATTGGGTTTGATCCACATGACATTTACAAATCAAAGAACACTTTCCACAAAGTCTTATCTCTCTTTATCCCTTTTTCAAGCCAACAATGAATCTTTTTAATTCTTAAGAAAACTCTTAAGACTGATTTGGCATCATAACCTCAATATAAAAATTCCCTTCATTATATTTTTTTGTCTGTCTTCATAACAGGACGACAGCCTATCATTTCTTCAAAAACAGAGGAGACCAAACAAAAACAATAAACAGACCGAGAAGCAGAAAATAATACTGAACAATGAGCAAGGATCCCAAAATTTAGATCCTTACTGATCTAAGAACAGAGATACAAACCTTGTTAACACTTGGAACCAGATCTTGCAATTGTCGAATCCTTTCTGCTATTCTCTCTCTCCGCAACTGCAGAAGAACAACGAAGCAATGTTGGCACAATTTCACAATAAAGAGGGTGTGCAAAATTTTAAGCAGATTGAATAGACGCATCTCTTTCCAAGACTAAAATTATAAAAGCAAGGTTAAATAACTTAAAGGCCAGCATTTATGGAACTCTCCAGTTGTTCCTGTCAACCCCACAGATTCATAATTCGAATCCCATTAGCTGTAGAAGAGCATAAATGCACAAGTCCCCATGCACCTTATGCCCACATTTGACAAGCAAGCACGACAAACTATGGCTAGATGAACTCAACTTGAGAGGGAAGGTTCTCTTTGTAAAATATCCCAGAGGACAGAACTATTCTAAATCAATGTAAACTTTAACAACCAGCAGCTAAATCTTTTGAAGAGACCCAGAAAAGGTAATTGCTTAATGGAAGAAATGATCTGATTTTGCTGGAAGACCTAGTGATAAGTAGGCACTCCTCATGAGCGGGGCAAATAAATATCTTGCATGTAACCTCTCGGGCTCTCTATAGGTATGAGAAAAAAATTCTCTGTCAAAAGTTCAGCTCAAGCATATTAGAGCTTGATTAGGTCATAACACATTTTTCAGTCAGCTCACACTCAGAGAAGCTCAATCTCATATGGCAAGTGCATATAGTAATTACTCGTTCAGCGATGCTGTGGGGATCTGTAGCTTGTCCTCGTCTAGCCCTTACTCTTGGGCGCATTGCTGGTGGATGTGGTGCTGCAGGAACAGGGTTGGGCACTGGTTGTCCATGAAACACCTGACAAAGAAGGAACTTGTCAGGAAATAGGGACAAAATGTCGTATGAGAAGGAACTATGTTGCACTGGCACTTCATGCCCTCAACAGTGCAGCAGAGAAAGAGAGAGAGAGATCCAAACCCAAAAAAGACAAACAAAAACTGCAGAAAGAAAAGAAAAGAAATCTAAGGGAGAAGCAAGGCGATAGAGCCATAGTACAGCAGAGGACGGTCAAATCACTAACAAGATTTGCCTAGAAGGTTTACAGTGAGGAAACATTTCCTTCAGATCATATATAGAATCTGAAAACACACCATACACAGCAGAATTAGATAAAATCCATGCTTACTTTGCACAATGCTCCAAACAAAACAAATTGCATGACGAAAACTTTTTCCAACACAGTCTATTCTTCTACAATTTAGCACATAATAAGAAAATGCCAAATGCAACACGATCTATTAAATGTAGATGATTCTTTCTGAAAGCCTTCGATTATAGGAACTGCTACAATAATGCTTTCAAACAGCTCCCTTTACTTGTAACACTTATTAAGGTACAAGGTCATTTTACCATGTTGAATTTTTTTACTCCTCGTAATGACTTGACATTGTTACTCACATATATATGAGCTAATGAGAAAATCACCGAAGAACGCCACAGAAAGAAATGTCTTTTAAGACACCAGAGTCATCATGCTCTGCATTCTGCTCAATCAGTTTGACCTTAGTCTTCGCCTACTTGGGTCTATCATTTCACAATGTTCTTACCTTATCCCTCGCAACTTCTACTTGCAATTGGAGGGGCCCTGTCTCTTTTGCTAGACAATTCCTTCTCAATCAGATTGGACTTCAATACAAACAATCAAAAGATCCAGGATAATTCATAATATTAAGTTTTTAAGAAGAGTTAAAGGTTTGGCTAGCTATCCTACTCCCTTCTTGACCGGTAAGAATTCACCATGTGCACTTGTCCGCCCAGATCTCTGTCGACTAGCAGCTGCTCTCTGCCTCAAGGCCTGATGAGCAGTCGTCATGCACATAGGAACAAAAGAGTACCCCCGAACAACGAAGTCATACACTACAAGTATGTGGAGAGAAGAAAGATATGAAAGTTCTATCTACCCCTAAGTGTGTAATTATGAAAGCCCTGCCTAAGTGTAACTTTTATAACCATGCTTCCCAGAGGAACTTGGTATATAACAGGAAGCCATGAGAACCATAAAGCTTTAAATGCAAAACTTGCTGCTGAATTGAATTAAGCAGAAGATTAAACATGGGAATTAGTCAGCTAATGATTAACAACAATAGAAATCTATCAACACACATCTCGGTTCCTAAAAGAAGCCATTTGTGAAACATCTGGGAAGTTGGGCAACGGGGAGTGCAGCTGTTCAGACAAGTAGAATGCAAACAAGAAAAAATAATTAGTTCTCCAGCTTTGAACTCCATCAGAAAAATGGGAAACGATTACTATGAAATTATACGGCACCCAATACATGCGGCTATTTAGCTGGAACAGAGATGATATGAATAGAAAAAGTTTATATGAACTCTCTTGAACTCCCCATACTTAAAGAAGTAGACAAAATCTGATTTCTTTAAAGAAATGATAAAGAAACAAGCATGCATCGACTAGGAAAACCGCCGAGATGTTTTTTGTCCATAAAGCAACGTATTCTACGACAGCATAATCACCAACTTGCCCAAATAAAAGCAATACTCAACCAGCAGAGGCTTCCCAACCATTCCTTTCCACATAGCTTCGATTCTCATACTAAATTTGCAGACAAAAACACCAACAGGCCAAGACAAAAAAATGAAAGCAGCGAGAAATATCGCTGTTTTGCATCTCTTGAACGTCTGTTCTACGGAACAGAGCTTAACGAGGAGGAAAAGAATGCAGAGAGAGTTTGATTCGATGACCAACTCACGTTTTTCACAGTCGAAGCTCTCCCGTCGACGACCTCCTCGGGGAACCGCTTGCCGCTCCCAGACGCCTCCTCGGGCTTCAGGAACCCTCCCTTCCCCTGCTCCAAGCTCAGCCCCAGCGGGAACACCGCCCCATGGTACCCCCCGCCACCGCCACCGCCGCCGCCGCCCGCCCCCGCCCCCGCTCCCCCGCCGCCGAGGGCGGACAAGTGGCCTTGACCGTGGCCGTGGCCATGGCCGTGGCCGTGGCCGCCGGAGCCGTCGCCGGAGCCGAGCTGGAGCATCATCGGGGTGGCCGCGGTGACGGACAGGCCGGTCCCGTCGCCCGGGGCGAGGCCGGCCTCCGCCGCGGCGGCGAAGTTGGGGAGGCCGAGGAGGTGCTCCAGGAACTCGTCGCTGGCGCCGTCACTCGGGTTGTTCGCCATGAGCGGGAGGGAAGCGCATCTATCTACGGTCGCGACGGCGGAAGGAAGCGACGGAGACGGAGGCGGAGGCGGAGGCGAAGATGGAGAGAGGGTTTCACGGCGGAGCTCCGGCGGGGGTGGCCGGAATTTCGTTAGCAGGCGGAACGCAGAGGGACGCGAGGAGGAATGACAGGAAGGAGGAGGAAGCAAGGAGGGACGCTGGAATGAAAAGCCGCTTTATGCTCCCGTTAAAAAGAGGTCCCGTTTGTGCAAAAGGGCCTGCTTTTGGATTTTATTACGGATGTTGCCCCCCTCCCCCCCGGGCAGGTCGTGTCTCAGCTTTGTTCTCGAAAACCGGGCGGGTCCGGGCCGGCCCGACCCGACTTAGCTCGGCTCGGCCCAAAAACGTTGGCCGGGATCCTACTAAAGGGCAAAAAGAAAATTGGAGGCTCAAATGTGTAATCATTATGAAATAATTCCACAATTAAAATGATGGGTACCGACCAAAAAAAAATAAATGATGGGCAAGTACCATAGATACCCAAACTTTTTTTTTTTTTTCACAAAAACCCTAAAGTTGTCAACTGCAGCACAAACACCCCAACTTTTTTTTTTTGTTTTGCAAAAAAACCCAAACTTATACGAGTATGACGAATATACCTATTTCTAAGTATATATTTCACGAGTGTATAAGTTCGGGATTTTTTATGACACAAAAAAAAAAATTGAGGCATTCATGTCGCAATGAGGAGGTTTGGAATTCTTAGTGATATGTGCAAAATTTAGGGTATTTGCATCACAATGAACATATTTTGGTATTGTTTATGGTATTAATCCTATTTCAAATCAAACTTTTCTTGGGAAAAAATGGCAATTTGCATACCTGAACAAGTCGTTGCTATGCTTATTTGAATTGTTATATTGGAAAACCCTATGAAATAAAAGCCTAACCCCAAGGATTTATATGGAGGGAATTGTCGGTGACCAGTCAAGCTTGGGTCGAAGCGGCTCATGGTTGAATTACCGCCTTGCGCGTAGATTGTTTTCAAATATCATTGATATGTTCATAAAAAGCTTTTTAGACTTTCCAAACCCCATATTATTAAGAAAAATAGTTGACCGAAAGGGATAACGCGCATCCTTTTAGATGGTTTGTGAGCTTGAATAAGCTAAGTAATTCAATGACATTGTCATTTTCCAAACATTCATATAAGTGTCGTCAAGTAAAGGGTCGAGGCATCCTAATCATCACGCACGCATACATATCAGAACAGGATTTCACATGGCACGTTATACTTGCGACCTCATCATCAAACATACATATTTTCACTACGAAACGAACACACGACATATGGAGTTGTCCTCAAAGTGTAAACAGGCGCAAATCTTATGTTCTATTAAATTTCGATTAAAATTAGATCACACTCCCGTTTCTAGAAATCTAATGATGGATTTTTTTTTTTTTTTATAGAGGATTGAATTGAAACAAATGTGTTGATGAAAGGGTATCGTGGGGCATTAGCCCTTTGACATAGGTGGCAACTACATAATATTCAAAACTTGAAAATCGGTTTTTTGTTGATTGCCTCGAAACTGGAATTAGGGTTTGAGGCATGGTTTAGGATGGAGAGTTGAACTTGGAAAGTCGTTGTCCCTAGTTTCAGAAAGATTTGTAGTTGGTTTAAGGAAGAAAATGAAGGTGATGAACTCAGGCATAAATGAATATATTTCCTGCCAAAAAATAATAAAAATCGCGTTTAGAAGCCGTGAATTTAAATAAATTCCAGACGGTCGATTTAGTTGGGTCCGGATGGATTTTTAGTTCACGAACTGAGGTTTAAAATTTCAACAATTTCACATAGATTGCTCTAAATCTAGGCTGCCTACATAAGCCAAATAAATGGGTCGAAGTAGTTCTTGGGGCTTTGTAGAGTGTTCCATGATCATTTACGGATCACTAGACTAGTCCTCTCCTTAGTTCTAAAAAAGCTTAATTAAAAAAAGATTAAGGGTTTGGGTTAGTTGAGGATGTAGGGTAAGCATCAATTCTGATTTAACTTAAGAAACTATACGACGCTAGTCAAGTCAATCTGATTCAAAGCCAGGTTTAAAACCAAGAACCAACAATTCATTTCCTCATTCAATGGCTGAAATTGCCGCTTTTTATCCTGGTTCAACAGGTTTCAAAGCTTTTATATTCATGACAATTTTTTTTGCTTCTTACAAAAATTTGAACCAAGGCTACTTTTCTTGTGCAAAAGTTGCAATTTTCATGTTTTACAATAAGATTTTGATTTTTTACAGAAAAGAGCAAAAGTGTTCATATCCATATCATGAATTGGTGGTATCCAAACCGATTGGTTCTATCCCATTTCCAATTTTTTAAAATACGTATTGCAGATTGATTCTAAGTTATAGGTTCTAGACCGAGAATTATAACTCCTAATAGATGTTATCGGGTAAGAATAACCCGTCACATCCCAAAAATTATATCCAAAACAGGACAACCCCCTCAAGCTAAGCCCGCGACAGTGCATGGCCAAATTAAATAATGCATAATCCAAAGACAGGCATAGAGAATCTACTTTTCCAAATGGAATAACCTCAATTAGATTAATTAGTTGTACCTCTCCAAATGAAAATCAACCCAAAATCTTTACTTTTAATTAATCAATGGAAGTCAGAGACGTGACTAAACGAAACGTTCAAGCAGTGCTAATCAATGGGTAGAAAGATTATCTAACAAACTAAAAATTCAATATGTATTTGGATTAGAAAAATTTAAAATGTCTTTTATTAAATCGACTTTGAAGTTAGGTGGTCTGAGTTCTTATTACTTTGGTTACAAGTAGATGCTCGAGATTGTGACCATGTGGCATGTTGGCTCCAGATAACTCATTAACCCTTACTCGAGTTGCCAAAGCTCAACATTCTCTAGCCACTTAGGTGCGTTTGGAATTGACTTTGCAAAGGACTTTGGGCTTCTATAGATACTTTGGCTAAATATTGGGTGTTTGGGAACAATTTTGGAATTCTCATTAGGCCAAAGCTAGCCTTCTCAAGGCTGAAAGCTCAAGGCAAGTGTGAGGGTGCCTTGGGCTTTCAGCTTTCTCGTCATACAAGTGACATTGTTCATTTTTTTTAATTCCAAAACTATCCTCACTTATTCTTAATTTTTCCGGTTTTGCCCTCGTCATTATACTGTTCATCTTCTTCTCCGTTGAGGTTGGCCAACGTGTTGCTTGAAGCTGTGAGCGGCCGTCGACGGCTCGGCATGGTCGCGGTGGCCTAGGCGACCATCGTTGAGGAGTGGTGCAACCACTGCACTGTCTGGGTCGCGGTGATTGTCGTGGGTCACAACGAGGGTTTGGGTCGCCAACCTCGTCGTGACCCAGATTTGGGGGCAGCGAGGTCCTCCCGCGACCTTGCCGCCCCAAATCTTGGTTGCGGCAGTCGCCGGAGGTCGCACGACCTCGCCGCGACCCAGATTTGGGTCCCGGCGGGGTCACCCGATGTCCGGCGACCCTTGCCGGTGGTCTTCAATGGTCGCTTGACGTCCGGCAGCCACCTGCCCTTGCTAGTCAATGTTTTTTTTTTTTTTAAATAATTTTTTTATCATCAAAGCCCTTTGTAAATATAATTCCCCCAAAAAACATTTTGCTTAAAGGTATTTCAAATGTGCTTTTAAATTATAATTTACCAAACGCACTTTGCATTTTGAAAAATACCTTTAATTCAAAGGTCTTTACATTTTCCCAAAAGCCTTCCCAAACCCACTCATTACTTACTCGCTCATTTGGCCCACTTAGATCGTAGAAAGAAAATTAATTGAAGAGAGAATGTGCTTATTACTCTCGTCATAGACTATACAAGTTAGGGATAGTGGACTACTATATATATGAGCCCCTCGAATGACAATAATGAATCTCCTTATAATTTGGTACCAAAGATCTAATCTCACCATATATAAATTACCCTCACTTAATACATGAATATTGCATATAATTGCTATAATGCCCCTAAGAAATTCTAAAGACACAAGAAGACCCTCAACTCCTAGAAACTCCAAGACACCTCGGATCATGTTGGCCACCATCAAGGCTCGTTCGTACCTTGAAATCTCCATCATATGACATTCTTCCCCACTCAATTAGGCTACGCCTTTGGTGCCAAGAAGTCATTTTCTTGCCTGATTAGATCCTTCCCTTAGATCATCAGCCCCATAGGAGGTTGGTGGCTCTTCCATTTCCCTCGCCGTGTAGTCTCTCCCTTCTTGACTTCACGGTTGCGCGACTCTCGAACCACAAGTAGCTCCAAAAACAATTCCTCCCTTGGCTTGTACATCCCCATGTTGCATGACAAGTCCCCCCCCACTTCCAAATGCCATGGCTTTTCCACGGCTTGGCCATGGGCTTCTCATTTCACGGCCACCCCTCGCCGAGCTGCATCGCGACAAAGGTCTTGGTCACCGTCAGCCCACCGATCGTCGGCATTGCACATTGGCATTTGCAATTGACGATGATGAAAGAATATGTCCTCATCTCAATCATGGCATGAACCTTGTTGGAGATTTCCATTACCAAAAAAAAAAAAGACCGTACTCATCATGTAGAGATACCTCTAGGGTGAATTATTCTTCCAATCACCAATGCTTATCTTCATGATCTGAGCAATGTCAATAGTTGATAGTGACTTCAACTTGAACAAATGCATTGTCAGTGCCACTTGAAGTTCATCATTCATAACAAGTCGGACGCGCTTGTGTCAATTTTAGCACCTCAACAAATCAGGGATTGCTAGCCCATGGTGGTCCCAATTCTTTGAACCTTTCTAAATTCTAGGTTTGAGTTGGCTACTAATCCAAGTACGTAAACACAGAGAAGTCATCATCATCCCACTTATTTAAAGTCAATTAGACACCTAGAATGCCTAAGCAATTGTAAAGAAATTGTAGACGAAGTAGACTACCTAAGTGACATGTAAGTTGATTGGAATCCCACGTAAATGAAAGAACAATGGCGACACTTTATTATTCAAATCATTATGCAAGATACCGTAGCGATGATACCGAATCAATTGCATATTCTTTCAAATGTAATATGCATGTAGTCGTCATTAGGGTAATTGTATGTGTATTTTTTTTATTTTATTTCAAATTTGAAGGTGCACTTATACTTTCTTTGGAATGGATGCTTTTCATTAATCATGCACCGTTTTAATTACTTTTAGGAGATACCTTTACAATGAGTTGCATTTCCTGCAAATTTTGTTGTTTACCGCAATTAATAAGTTCAACCTTTTTGTTCTTTTTGAATTATTATTATTATTACTATTCTTTTTTTGCACCGCTGACGACTGATGGCGATGTCTTGGAAATAACGTGGAACCAGGGGGGAAGAAAGATCCCCCCAGTTGGCCTTCACGGTGGACCCTACCTTTTCCAAAAAAGGACGACTTTCTCTCGACCAATCAGAACTCTGCTGACCACGCACGCCCAATACTTTCCAAACACGTGCCCAGCTTCTCGGGACCCTTTTGCACGTGTCGATTTCCAACTGGAGGGAAGCAGGGTTCACGAAGCACCCGAACTTTTTCCTTTACCTCCTTCAGGTGGGCCCCACCTTAAAAAAAAACCCAAAACGGAGCCCCCCCAAAAACCCACCGTGGAAAAATTATAAACAAGAGAGAGAGAGAGAGAGAGAGAGAGAGAGATAGAGATCAATCATCGTGGCGAAGATGAATTCCGTCTTCTCCGTCGACGAAATCGGCGACTCCTACTGGCAGCCGACGCCGCCGCCGTCGTCGGCGGCCGATCCCGCACCGGGGGCGATGGGGCGGAGCCAGTCGGAGTGGGCGTTGGAGAGTTTTCTGGCCCAGGTGACGTGCTCCGGCTCGATCTCTCCTTCCGCCTCTTCGATCGCGCCGCCGCCGAACCCGGGGCGGCCGGGGGAGGGAGACGTTCTCGAGGACGTCGTCGAGATCAAGAAGCCGAACGGCCAGCTCGCGCAATTAAACCAGCCGCAACCGCAGCCGCAGCCGCAGCCGCAGCCGCAGCCGAAGGTGCCAGTCAATCCGGATGACAGCCACGCTTTCCTCAAGAGTCGGCTCGAGATGGCGTGTGCTGCCGTCGCTCGCTTTCATGTATCGATCCTTCCTCTGTCGCTGCTTACGTGTGATGATGCGTGCATGCGTGCGCGTCTGTCTTTGTGGTGTTTTCGCTCGTTGATGTCTGGTAATTTTGGTCCACCGATCGACTTATGTACGTTTCGTGTACGCAGTGCTTGTACGTAGGATACGGACTGTCATCTTTGACTTTGTAGTGAATTGTGTATCTATCTGAACGTATGCGCAAGGTTGTTTCAAGGTCTAGAGCTCAGCAATCATATCATTAATCATAAGAAATGGAATTAGGATTCAGATCCATTTGTCTGGACCTTTCGTGTTAACTGCTGTCCTCGTAGTTATTCTCTCTGTGATTGAAAAAAATTGTATTGTGTGGTTACAGGAGGGAACTAGGAAGCCAGGAGAGCCTAGTGGTTATCCCAAGATGCCGTTACGGGCTTCAATTTCTTCACCGTTGGACATCCAAGCTGATGGTATAGCTTGTTTCTTTTAAATATTTTCTTTCTGGGCTGTGCACTAACGTTATTTTGATCACACTCTGCAAATTTTGTTTGCTAAATATTAATTGCTCAGTAGGTGGTTGAAGAAAGGTCTTAAGGTCTTAGCAAGTTGCATACGATTGCCCTTCATTTTTTGCTTGCAAATTTGGCTCTCATGACGTGCGTATTATTTTCTCAAATTGTTCTGTCTGGAGGTGTCTTAAAATCTTGGTTTCAAATAGATTAAGTAGTTTATGAATGATTTGAAGGATACACCTATGAAATCTAATTTGATAGTTTGGCATGTAATGTGCCAGCAAAAGCTGCAGATGAATGAGGCATACCACATTTGACAAATTACAAGAAGCATTGATTCCAAATTTAACAAAAGTGGTGGTCGATGATTTATCTCTGAAATATCTGTGACAGTCAAGCAAAAGCTGCACTATGCCCACTGCTGACACGTAGTAAGCATGGATGACTAAATGAATAGTTGTGACACATAGATGATGCATCTTGCATGTTGGGACTTGTGTAGTTCTCTTAGATACCCAAGTTGCAGCATGGCTGTAGGAGCATCTTCTTTCCAGCTATCTGAGACAGAGCACTTGACAATCGCATTTGTAGTGGATACATGTATTACGATGCTTGTCTTGGGTTGAATTTGTCTGTTATCTTGGTTGTGTTAGATCTGCTGATAAAAGAGTGTGAAGTTTTCTTTGCCTAAGTTATTCCATTCAAAGTTCATTGACTGAAAATATTACTTGTAGTGTGACGTTCCTGCTTAGTATACCCATTCGACGTATTTCCAAGGGATGATGCCTCTGATTTTCTTCGAGTTTTGCTAGCTGTTATGTTCTGTTTATGCAATTACTTCACAAATTCTTCATTTCCCCAGTACAGCATATTGCAATGGTTCACAATAAATATGATTTTATGTTACCAAAAATAATACTGCCTAAATTTGTTTGCACTTACTGAGTCAACCAGAATTTTTGTATTCCCCAAGGCCTTACTTATGATTTTTAATTCATGTCCACTTCCGCTATCAGTGGACTTGTTTCTTAGATGGTTTAGGTTATATTCCACTAAACGTCTCACTTATCTATTGCTTTGAGGTTCTGGTCATGGTGTGCCAATACCACAAGGTGCAGATAGTGGATCATTAGGCATTCCAGCCTTACCCACCATACAAACAGATTCGGGTGTGCAAGTTAAGCAAACAACAAGTGAGTCATCAAGGGAGGATTCAGATGATGAAGAATTTGAAGGTGACACGGGAACCACTGAAAACAAAGATCCTGCTGAAGTCAGACGCGCCAGAAGGTAGCAACATTTTGCCAACTTTTGCACAATGGTGCATTACATCCTTTCATTTTTTTGTTCTCTTCATATCCACGTGCAAAATATCTTGGCAACTTATGAATCTATTCATTCCTATAGCCTAATCTGTGCTGTAAAAAGCAAAACTGTTTCAACTGGACATAGAACTTGGAGCAAAAATCTATATAACTAGAAGCTTGGCTTATCATCTTCATAGTTGCCATCTCACTTTCATTATTGGAGCTTTTATAAGTTCAACCTGAAATCACTTTGATCTGTAATCGAGTAACACGACCCTGAGAGTGATCACGTTCCACAGTTACACATGCAACGTCTTCCCCCCAGGTCCAGAGCAGGTTTCTGTACCATCTATCCATTTCAGATATATTCCTATCTCAAAGGGAATTGATGAATGAGAGTGAAGCAAACATCCTCTTCTTTTTAAGTAATTTGCACTTCAATTTATTGTCTGAAATTCTCTTCTGTGATGTGGGGTTATTGGGCTGGGGTTAATTATGACTGTGTTATTGTTATTGTATTATTTATTTATTTATTTGAGAACAGGCTGGTGTGTGAAAGCATATAGTATCTTCACATCAGCAAAGTCACCATATTATATTCTAGTGTTACAATCAAGATACCACTTTGTCAATTGATATATTAATGGTGGCTCAGGATGCAGTCAAATCGGGAGTCAGCTAGGCGATCCAGAAGAAGAAAACAGGAGCACATGAGTGAACTTGAAAACCAGGTATATATTTCACTTGAACTCGCAGTTGAAAAGCTTGTATAAGTAGGAATTTATACATTGCACTTCTGGTACTGGTCTAGGTTGGCCAACTGAAGGTTGAGCACACTGGACTACTGAAGCGTCTCACTGATATGAACCAAAAGTATGATGTAGCATCAGTTGACAACAGAATTTTGAAAGCTGACATTGAGACATTACGAGCAAAGGTTTGGTTTCTTTTTGAAAATAATGATTACATGTGGAAAACATTCTTTGGTCAATTCATGCGAGGTGGTTTAGTTGATAACTCAAACGTTCTTTCTACAATGTAACCATATTAGCACTTCTTAATTGAAAATCACTTTGTCCCCCTTCATTACGTTCATGTCATATATGTGTGGCTATTCCATGTGTTACTCATGAGCTCTGTCATGGAAAAGATATTAGCTTGTCAGGGTTTTGGCCTTTTTCTCCAGGCATTGTCATAACTGACATGATTTACCATTAGTTTCTCCTTTCCTCTGATCAAATAAGCTGCTTAGGTGAGTCCATCTACTTTAATCCACTCACTAGCATAAGATTTACCTATGCGTTGCATCATTTTAGCAATGAAAAGATCTGGCCTCTCTCTGAAAAATACATGGTCTGATCTTTTCACATGTCAAGAAGAGTATACTCTCTGGCCAAATTTGAGGAATGAATTGTTCAGGAAGTGTACCGATTGACTACCTCTCATTGATGGGTGGTGTAACTCTTTGTGTGAATCAATCAAGGGGGTGATTTTGAGAAGGTTTGATTTCATTGAAAGAAGAGTAAGGAATGATGTCATTCAGGGATGGATCCAGCAATACTGTCTTTCGGGGTCAGATTTAACAGAAGAAAATAAAAAGTGGTGGCAATCTAAAAATTTGAGTATTATCTAATTGAACTTAACAAATATGACAATTTATTTGGCCCATATTATGTGGAATTCTGAAAGACCTGGGAAGTGTCCATATCCAGTCCCTTCTATTAATTTAATGGAGTAATTTCAATAATAGGTTTTTTAAGACTTAATTTTCCATATGAAGGGACAATTTCTCACTTGATAAATAGTGATGGAACATAGGTTTCCTAGAAGTGACGCGCTAGTGCCATCTTAATGTAATGGAGTGGATATATGGAAAATGTAATGCTCTATAAGGCTTTTTTAAAGGAAGAAAACAGAGAGAGATTATCTTGGCCTTAAAAATGGTTCGAGCAAGGTGTTTTCCTTGGATAGAGCTGGAAAAGATTAGGTTACAAAATCAGGCATAAAAGTATGCCAGTTTTATGATTCGATTAGACTTTCAAGATCGGGTAATGTCAATACATTTTAAACTGCCTTGATCTGGTAACTATGTGAATGGGATCTGGTCTACCTTCTCTGTTGTGAATGGGATTGGCATCTGTCTTTCCTTTCCCATATTCTATCCCAAAACCTTGAGACATAGGCATAAACATGTGATGATGTGTTTATTGACATTACTAAACCTATTATTACAATATCTGTAGATGTTCTTGAGAGTTTGCTTCTGGTATCTCCCATGTTTTGAGACTCTAAAACCTTGTCTCTGGTGTGGGTATATCGCCTATAGTTAAAGAACTACTTGTATTGTTCGCTCTCATCTCTAATGTAGCCTTGACATCTCTTTTTTTCCCAAAATTGGATTGGAGTTCAAAGCTACAATTTGTAATTTAATTGGTTCCTGTAGTTGGAATTTACAATTCTGATGCTATGTAACATATATTAATTGCATGAGCAAATATAAACAGTAATTTCATAAGCAAAATTAAGAACTAAGTTCTCTTCATAATTGTGGTTTGTATTGCTCATATTCTGAGCATGAGGACCCAAGTTTGGGTGTCGCACGCTGCATGAAATATAAAAATGTGAAAAATTAAAAAGACAGCTAGTGTGCTACCAATGCTCTCTATCAATTATAGGGCTTCAATTCCTTGCACCAATATAAAAAAGTATTGTTAATGAGTGCTCCAGAGGAACTTGTTAAGCATACTAAACGAGGAATAATTCACTTTTCAAGGTAGTGGTTATGCAGACACAAGGCAATCAAAGCAATGGAAACGGCAAAGTTTACTTAATTAGTTGATTAACAAGTAAGTGTCTCTAGGGCACTTGTTAACAAAATCCTTCTTTTAAAGTGAATTGACTCTATTGCAGGCTGAAACGGTTGAACCAGGGTTAGTCAGCTGGACCGAAGCCCTAGCCATTTCCCATTCCCACCAATAAAAACGGACCACTGTGATAGAGCTTGAAAACACTATACACATTCTGAAATGTCTTGAAATTTTTATGAATATTGGTCAATTATTCTGCTTTTAAAAGACTTTCGTCTGCTCGACAATCTTTCTCTTTCCAGGTGAAAATGGCTGAAGAAACAGTCAAGCGGGTTACTGGAATCAATCCACTTGTCATCGCTATGTCAAATTTGCCTAGTTCAGACATCCCATTTGGGAGCAGCCCAATGGATTCATTCACAACTGCTGCTATGCCGATGCAACCAAATGCCGACCACTTCTTTCATCATGCAGCTCCTAATATAACCTCTATCAATCCGCATCACCCAAGATTTGACAGCAGTGGCTTCCCCAGGAACAACCCACTTCCAGTGCTCACAAACATACAAGCCGATGCCATTTCAAACAATGTGGCTCCCGTTTCATCGATGCAGGGTGTTCCTGGGGCCCCCGGGGCTATGCCTGGTTGGAGCTCAAACACTAACATTAAACATAAGTAGACCCCGCCTGGCATCGTTCCTTTGTCAGTCGATAGAATCTGCTGGAAGTATCTCTATCTCTACCTGTACTTCTGCATGGATCTGGATTGTCAATGCATCTTTTAGGGTGTGCAACTAAACTTTAGTCCAGCTAAGGAGTATGTCATCTGGTGTCACACTATGTTATGTAGCCTATGCATTATAAAATAGGAGGGAAAAGGAGGAGCATTTGATGGAAGTTCTCGCAAAGCCTTTTGTACTTGCGGGATCTTCTTGAAGTGCATTAATTGCTAAACGATGTTCGGGGTATTGAAGCAGCAGGTTCATTTATTTGCCTGCCTTTTCATTACTCTTAAGTGCAATCGCTCGGTTTGGTTTGTGAAGGCTGGCCCCCTTACCATGAAATAATGAGGTAGCGATAACCATTGGCGTCTAGCTTGTCCTTCTAGTTTGTGTCTGAAGGAAATTTCCAAGGTTCCTCTTAACATTGTCTGGTTTAGCTTTCCTAAAGAAAGTTTTGCTCTCTGATTCTGGACAAATTCTAGAAGTAAAGCTGAGTTTCACATTTGTCAAATCCTAATGATTATTCATAAGAACGGATGGAACAATTGCCAAAACTTAGTTACTAACTTTTGTTATTCTAATATTCGAATTAAGTAGTTTCTGGTAAAATAAGGGTGCCTTTGGTAACAATTCTGTTTCGGAGAACAATTTTTTTTGAGAAAGTTTTTTTTGTTTTCGTTCCCGAAAATAATTTCTGAGTATAAAAATGCGCTTGTTAACTGTAAAAATTTTTTATTCCCAGGATAGAAATGTGTTTGGTAAAATTGTATAATTTTGTTATTTCTTTTAATATTTTAACATTGTTATAATATATATATATATATATATATATATATATATATATTTTTTTTTCCTTCTTCCTCTTTGGTGGTTGGCGACTAGGCTAGGCTGGGCGAGGTCTGGCGAGCTCGTTGGAGCCTCACGAGACTTAGTCTTGTTAGATTTGGGCAAGGCTTAGCCTCGCCGGTGGCCTCGGTGGCCAGGTAAGCCTTGCTAGATCTGGGCAAGGTCGACCTCACCCATCCTAGGTGAGGCCGGGCCTCACTCAGCCACGGCAAGGCTTGAGCTTGAGCTGATGAGCCTCGTTGTGGCTTGGTGTCTCCGGGGGCCAATGACGCTCCGGCGAGGTTGCCGGCCCTTATCTGGTCGATCATCGGCCATGGCTAACGCCGGCGACCAGCCAAAAGGAAGAAGAAGAAGAAGAGAAGAAAGAGAAGAAAAAAGTAGATAAAGAAAATTTGATTTTAGAAATTGTTCCTGGAATGAGAAGTTACTTTTTTCTATTTCTTGTTTGTGTTATAAAAAAAAATTATTTTATGTTCCTGGGAGCACAAAATTTTACTTAACATATTCCTTTTTTTTTTTTTTTTTTTTCGTTCCCCAGAACAAAAGAATATAAATTTTTGTTCCGGAAAACAGAAATAAATTTTACTAAACAGGCCCTAAACCACCGAAATGCTTAGACAAAGTATTTGCAGGTTGTATCTAGAACATCGACTGAATCGGCCTGTGATTTTCACATGAAATGGCCGCTAGCACTGGCATCGCATAGTTGGTGCGCCTACCCCTCGACTGAATCGGCCTGTGATTTTCACATAAAGTGGCCGGGAGCACTAGCATCGCATAGTTGGTCATGTATCTCATTCGGTTTTTGTTCCTTTAAAGAAAATGTATTTTAGGAGCCCGGGGTCAATTCTGCTCAGAGGCATTCGAAAAGTCTATCCCGAGAGATCCAATTTCTATACAAATCTTCATGGTTACTCGCACAAGTTCTCTTTTGAGTTTTGGAGTGTCGGTACTATGCAGCGACGGCGAACCCACTCAGAGAAGCGCTTTGCGTCTCGTATCCTGCCGGCCTTGCAAATTCCTCATGCCATCAGCGAACTTGCCTACCGATTTGGAAGTTCCATGGCTCCATCATCCATGGAGGTGGCGGGCAGAACACGCTATATTCAGTAGTTCCAAAGGCTCTCCGGATTAAAGCGAAAATAGATTTAACATTCCAAAATAAAGCGAAAAAATGGAAGGAACGATGAAATGTTGGAAGCCCCCTATCGTACAAAGGTTTTCACCTCCGGTTACGTCGCTAGCAGAACATAGCAAGCCAAGCCATTAACCAACTCTGTTGACCTCTGGGTCGTTCCAGAGGATTCAGGACGAAGGTCGAAGAATCGTAAGGACGAGAAACAAGGGAAATACTCCATCACCCGAGGGATATGCTAAGTCGGAGGTAGGACATCGAAAGTATTGGGAGGAATGGCTCCAGCTCAAATTCCTTTTTTGTTACATCACTAGAGATGGTGCATCGAAGAAATACATCGCTATACCCTTCGGTCATGTTGTCAAGAGAAATAATCAGATGAACAACAAAAGCCCTCCAGAATTCTTCAACGTTCAAGTGATCACCCCTGCAGACAAAGCATGCTCTAGAGTTCGCCTACATAATGTCAGCATATGTTGAATACTCGTGCATCACGGTACATTAAGTAGAATCGACGCATGATCTTCGTCATTTATATAGCAAGTGAACTGTCAAAGCACATCACTAGCAAGATGAAAGTTCCAGGTTCTGCAGCTCTCACTCCATCTTAAATTGCTCATTAATTCCATTCCCCTATTTTGTTCAAGAAGTGACTAGTCAATGACCAGTATCAGAGTTCGCATTATAGGATAAAAGGACCGCAATAACTGTTGGGATAATTGACATATCTCTCAAAAGGATGATGGCAACGACTATTATGTAAACAAGTACTAGGAACATCACGCAGTGCAATAAGCCTATCTTTTCTTTCCTCTACAGCATATGATGGAGAAATCAGGGCACATTAAATGTTGGCTTGCATTGCCATCATTTTTGTAGAACAAAGTTCTATCTAAACAACAACACTGCAGACTAACACAGATAATTCAATTAATCAAATTAGTAACATGAAATCCATTTTTCACTCAGTATGCTAAACTTACTATTGCTATAGCTGCTGCTTAGATCTTGCCAATCCCTTTTTTTTTTGGGCAGCCCTCTTTTTTTTCCTGAGTAATTCTTAACTGTATGAGAGGTCCAAGGGGAGGTGTCATAGGACTCAAAAAAGAATAATGAAAGCGGGCTTTGCATGTTAAAATGGAGAAGCTCGCTGTCCTCTATGGGAATACAAAATGTGGAAGAGAATTGTTTCTTGTTGTTTGTCTAATCTGTCCTCGGACGGGTTGAGCCGCCTTTTTGGTTGCTGTACAGAGGTAGGAGTGAACGTGAACCATGCTTCCTTCTCCCATAACACCGCCAATAAAGTATAAATATTGCACCCAATAGGATAATGGGAATTGCCCATCTGTTGGAAGGAAAAGAGTCATGTTACTAGCATATTGCAAAATCACTGTGCAGGCTTACAATATTTTTCACTGCCCTCATGTCCTTAAATCTTTAAAAAGTCTTCACAACAGGTCCTTTGAGCTATCCCCAGACCTTTCTAATCCAATAAACATAAAACAATAAAAGAACCATGGCAATACATTTTCAGCACATCAGATTAAACAGAGGATGGAAGACATGAAGAGATAACATGTCTGACAAAGAAAAGAAACCCAGGCAATTCCAATGAAAAGCAAATACAAAAGTAAATACATGAATCGTGCATGATGATTTTGTAGAACAGGTACTGCACCTAGTACCAAAAAGGATGAAACTCAAAGGAAATCAAGACCGCTTAACACGAGATATATGCTTCAGTGTTGATGTACTCACGAGAAGAACAAAACACCCCATTAAAAGTATAACAGAGATTAAAGGCAACCCTTGAAAAGGAGATTGTATAAACAAAATAGGGGAAAAAAATCAGTTACCTGTCCAAATCGAGAATAGGGTTGTAAACCAGAGTTTCCCAGGTCACCACAATAAAATGCCAGGCTGGGTTGTAATAAAGGGTCTCTGCTGACCAAAACATTCTGGTATATGTCTCCAAGAAGATAAACATTATCCATGCCCCTATTTCAATCAAAATAAATTTGATAATAAACCGGCCAACCACTACCATCACCAGAGAGAAAGCGACCAGCCAATTGAAGAGTCTGTGGTTGTATTCCTTAATAAATAGAGTCCGCGATTTCCCTAACATCTGCATTCAAATAGACAGCAAACAGGAAAACAGCTCATGTTTAGACGTAATTTGTGGAAAAGAAAAGAAAAGCAAGCACTAAAGAAATAAAGGAGAATATTTCAGTTGACCTTCATCATGCGTTGCTCATAGTTCGTTTTGGAAGGTCCAACGCATTCATGTTCAAAACTTTGGTTGCATTGAAGGAAACCGGCATTGAACTTTGCCATGGAAGGAAGTCTGAGAACCTGAAGCTGATCCATCTTGTCCTCGCATCTTGTATAAAGTGACTCACAAAGCTTTGAGGAATGATACTCATTAGCCAAAATGATATTTTTGTAAACCTGGAAAAAAGAATTGTATTTCCAGCATTAATCTGTAAAAAGTACAAATATAACCAATGTATATATATATATATATATATTCAAACTCAAGCATGATAATCGATATGCATACTCAGTAAACCACTGGAAAAGAGAGAGCTTCTGCAAAATACACGTGATTAGATTGCAAAATTCTTAATACTTACAAACCCAGAAACATTAGAAGCCAAACTACCTTGTCCATTTCTTCTTCTAGTTGCATTGCTGACTTCTTAGCATGATGGCGGCCAAAATGTTGTTCATCAAAAGCTTTCACAGATAGAACCCTAGACCTTTCATGGGCCTCTTGCAAAGATTGCTCAGAGAGAGGTAAACCCACTTTTGCCATCATATCACTATATAGCTTTAAACACTGCTCAAGGATTTTCTTATTGAAAACCTCCACCAGAGAGCCTGTTGATGGAATTTCCCCTTTATTTAACGCTTCAAGTATCTGAAACCAAAAGATAAAAGAGCAAATACTTAAATAACAAAAATACAAATATCTCAACTTTTTAAATGCCTCGGCAATATAAAATCTACATACATGCCAATTATACAAAGTAGCTAATTTCTGTCCCTTCCTCGATCAGAAGGAGACCATCCTCTATTGCAAATCATTGTAATCGAGTGCGAGGAGATAAGGATTCTCTTAATTTTAGCTAGTACATTAGGAAATCCACTGCTTGACTTTTTTAATTTTAGACCAAATAGCCTTGCCTTGGAAATTACCATCAACATGACATTACACTTGCAAGGTCCAAGTAATGAATCTATAAGCTCCTTTCTAATAAACATGCATGGACAAATATTTGCAAATTTTCAACTTGGTGGTGAAAAGGCTCCATTTCAATAGCTCTCCAAGAATATAAACAGTTCACTTGAAATAAACGTACTCTATGGAAACCCAAAGACATGAGAAGTATTCAATCGAGTATGCTAATCAAAGTCACTCATCAATGGTCCAGATGAAGGAATAAAAATATTTCAAGCCTCTGAATTAATAGAAAAAGGTGATGCTAATCAGGCAATCTATGGGAAGTTACCTGCTCTAAGAAAGCAACAAACTCCTTTCCATTCAGCGTTTTGCCTTGCACAATCTTTGGACGTATGACACTCGCAACAAGCTCTTTCAACTGCTCCCTTTTCTTAACATATGCGGGATCAAGCTCATCATCTTTCATGTCACAAAGCTTTGTCCGTTGCAGATGTGGCTGTTTAAAGGCTCATTTTAGCAAGGTTTTACACCACAAGGTAACACAGTACAATGCTCATGACAATTCACCACATACCTTACAAAGATAAAAAACGAACCTATGCAGAGTAAACCTATAAATGGTAATAGATATGTCCTTTATTCCCTCATGCACTCACAGAATTGAAGTTCTATGTAAGGAAGACAGATGATCTTGGATCATAGCTATAGAACTAAAATGACAGAAACATCCATTCCTTGTGCATAACAACACGATGCTAATGTGAAAAAGGCATCTTTACATCGTCACCATTATATGTTGACAACTCAAACATTTCAGGCTGCAACTCAGATACAAGGAAAAAAAACCAGAGACTAGAGACAAACAAAAGGCAAATATACTTGAGGCAAGCTGAAGGCTGTGCTGTTATCACCCATAATAGCCAGTGAGTCCCGAATTTGATTAACCTAAAAGATTGATAAAAAGATTAGAGAATTCATTGCAACCAAATCTTGAAGCCAGATGATGGGGGTGAAAAGCAATCTAGCAGAGAGAATTACTTGGTCAATATTCTTGTCTCCTGCAATTGAAAGATGAATTGTCATCAGATATTTCTCATTGCATAAAGTAAAGGAAGAAATCTGACATTTTCTTACACAGGTAGGTAATAATACTTACCATCAGTATTAGGAACTTGTCTAAGAGCTTCGTACACCATTTCTTGTACAGTTTTCCCTTCTGCAGGACAACAACAATGTCAATCGTGGTAGAAGTGCACATGAGGGACTCTCATTTAATGCTTCAGGCAAAAATTCAATACAAGAACTGGACTCTTTAACTTACGCAAGAAATCGCGTTGGATAAGCCACAATAGCTTCGCAGGTTCAAAAGCAACATCTTGACCCTAAAAGGCAACCCAACCATGAGAAGAAGTTTATGAAAAATAAGACTGCACAGAATTTGTCGGAAAAAACTAGCAACAAAATAAGAGTGGTGAATGAGTTACCTTAACTCTTTCGGCAATGTTATTTTGGTGAATCCATCAATAAACAAGTCAGTAATGGTAGATGGGTACGCTATGATGACACATACAAGGGGAATACTTTAAGATGCGGTCAGAGAAAAACCATTGACAGCAAAATGAAGCTCATACCTCCCATAAAACTCTTCAGCAAGCTCAACAGCAAATGAAAGCCGAGATATATCAGCTTCACGTATCTAAAAGGGAAAAAACATTTTGATATAGCAGGAAATAAAACTTCCCAGATGTACTATGTTTGGTTATTCAGCAAAAACAAGCCCACCAGACTTTCCCATCAAATAAATAAATTTCAGAGAGTCGTAGCTTGAAAAACCATCCCTCAAGATGCAAAGTAATCCTAAGAATCATGACAAAGAAAGTAAACACATTCTTTTGCCCTGATGCATAAGAGTTGACAGCATCACTTTATCTCAATACCATATTTGAAAATTAATTAAAAATAATAATAATCAGTCTTCAAATTCTTGTCCATAAGAAAAAAGTTCCTAAATGATTTCATAGATGACGGCAGTCAATAAATAATGAAGTTAGGGTGACTAACCGTCTCAGGGAGATTATAAATAAGCACGGAACTCATAACAGTTGCCAGAGCAAAAATCCTACATGAGAAGAGATCAGATTACACATGTACTGCAGAGTTTACCAATAATAAAAAAGTCCAGCCCAGCTTTTTATCACAGTGCAGAAACTACCTGTCATCATATACATTTGACTTGCCAATACTTTCGAATCCTTCCGTGTCAAGGTAAAACACTGATGTCCTTACTCCATCAATATCAAGTTCAACAGGGAGTCCCCAGACCCATATTCCTGTAATATGAAATCGAAAAGTGAGCAAATGGTAATTCGAAAGAGAGGGAAATACAATATTACTTCCAATTACCCTTCGTTTTTGTGTCACGCATGTGTCCAACACCAAATCCTGCAAAACATCCAATGCTAACAATTTTATGTCTAGGAAGGTGCAAAAGGATCCAACTAGTAAAAGTTCCATGAGCAAAAGGGTAGATATGTCAACCCTCATAACATGAGAGGGAGAGTATCTGATTAAGAAGAAACGATTTTCCAGAACGGTAAGGACCAATTACCTGAAAAGACAACATCAAATGAGATCAGAATGGGGAAAGTTGAAGCAATCAAATATTTCTCTAGGATAGACACCTTTCATCAACTAGTAACCACACAGAGTAAGCTGGAGACATACAAAATTCCACAGAGACCAAAGTCACCTCTAGTGACCAATCCGCACATATTGAGAAAAGATAGGGACCACACTGCCAAGAGATAGAATTTCATCCAGAAGTAGACGTTAATCCCATAATCTTACAACATAAAGGGACCATCCATCGAGCCTTCAAAACAAAACAACTTCCAATATGGTGTACTTGCTTTTTAATTTATATCGGCATTCGAAAGTTCTTCAACCATTCTTCTACTTTGTACCGACAAGCAATGTCTCATCTATAACTGAACACCTGGCGTGATAGGAAAAGATAACCTCTACAAGCTCCAACACCATTGGATACTAAAAAGGATGTTCTTTCTTGATGATATCTTAATTGCGATTACTCTTTTGGTAGAATTTTCTTTTTATACTCTGAATGAGCATCTACCAAATTGACAACTGACCACAGAATATCCACTCTATTTTTCCTTTAAGAAAGCCTTTCACCATGATTGAACACTGCAATCTTTCTTGGTATCTGTTTCTGTTGCTAGATTAAGAACAATCGTGACTAATTGCTCTTTCTGCTTCCTGTCAATCAACCTTGTCCTTTATATTCAGCAGACTTGTTCAATCCCTTCAAAGGTACTGCTAACATTTGGCTGACTTATTATAACTCTTGAAGTACCAGTCAAAATATTTATTTTGTAAACCCTCCCGCTTGCAGTTCCCCCAAGAGTAAGCAAGTGGGGTGCATGGATTCAAGGAAAGCTGCTTATGATATTCGGTAGTCAAATCAACCAACAGTTCAGAAAGCAATCAATTTTAAAAGCCTTTACATACTCAAAGTAAAGCAGCATCACGTATCACTTACGTAAACATGCTAGTTTCACTGAAAGAAAGGCCTAGCTTGACTATGCATTCAGGTCTCTACGGAGTTTTGATAGCAAATTAATAATAAATGTGTGTCATAGAGACTTACAGCAACAGCAGCAATTGGGTTCTTTATACTCTCGATAATCTCCAAGCCTTGCCTTGCAAGACGCAGTTTCGTATGACCAGGATCAGGTTCCACAATAGGAAACCTGCAATGACAGATCCATCAGATGACATGAGGGGGAGATGACTCAAAGTACAACATATGAATCTTGAAAAGAGAGAAGGTTTGTTGCAGCACTTCCGCAAGAGTTTATAAAGGGTAATTTTAGCTTAAGAGGTCGAAGTGCTGCTTCAACAGATCTATATGAAAGACAACCAGCTCTACAACTTTCAATGCCACATATTCCAAAACTCAGTTGCGCAGTGTCTGTGCCCTCATACATAATGATATCTTACAACCTGTCTAGCTGCATGATGATAACTAAACCTTTATCATTGAGCAATATCAATCTCAAACATCTTCTTAGTCCATTATATGATTCATATCCAGCACCATAATATCTACTAAAAGTCCTTTAACCTCCTCATCTATTTCTTTAGAGCTCTCTCATCCTCATCTGCCCTAGTAAGCATCAAGTTGCATCTCCTCATCACAGAGTTCATGGTTTCAAATGCTAAAACCACCATAAAATTCATCTCATTTGAAGCAAGTATCTCCACTTGCCAAAGAGCAATAAAGAAAGCTATGATCAGTTCATTTTTTTTCTCTTGGTACCCTTTATATCAATCACTGGCTACCCTTTGCCCTTTAATTTCTTCTTTTAGACTCCAATACATCCTTCTTTCATCCAGCTTATGACAATAGCATACAAACCAATTCACAACCTTCTCTTAACTATTCAATAAAATCAGCAGCCCTAGCACAGTGGGATAATCTCTAAGTCCAAGGATCAAGTAAAATTCTCTCCAGTCACTGATTTAATCCTTAGCCAAACTGACAGCTCCTGGTCTAATATCTAAATCAAATCACCCAATACAGCACATCCCGAATCACAATGTGGACATCACAAGTGCAAAATCAAATAAAACCAATCACCCACGAACTCAGCAAAGCTCATTCAAACTCAAGCTGCGAACTGCCAAGATCACATAACATAAGCAAATCTAGCGACAAGAATTTTCGGTTCGTGCATGCAGCTCTTGGCATTTCACAAGATATCCCAGAAATCACGACACAGAGGATCGCGCCCCCTCATCCAATCTCCCAAACAAGAACCAACCCATCAAACCAAAGCGAACGCTCGACAATCAAGAAAGCTACTTACGCTTGGCGAAAGCTGTCGATCGTAGAAGACCCAGAAGCCAAGAAGCCGACCGAGATCCAAAGCGCCACAACCCAAGTCGAATGCTCCATTTTCAATGGCAGAAAACCGATGCAATGAGACTGAGAAGCCGAGGAGGAGGAGGAGGGAGGGGGTTACCACGGGCGATCGGAGGAGACCATGGCGAGAAGGGTGTGGAGGAGGAGAGCAGGAGGGAGAAGGGTTAACGCTGGATTGCGAAACGGGGCGAGGAGAGACGGATCTTGGAGAGCCATGGAGATGGGGGGACGTTAAGAATCGGGACGGGCATTGGCCCAAGTTTCGAACCGGGAAGACGGGGAAGAAGGGGGAGGAGGAGGCACACGAGGCGGGGTTTTCTGGGTGAGAACCATGGGATCGCTGCCCTAACACCTCCGTATCTCGTACGAAACCTCCCAAATTTCACGGCGGTGTAATAAAAATCCAGTCTTTGAGAATGAATGATCAAGACCCATTCTTCTTGTTTGCCCAAAAATTCTTTGAAAAGGGCAAAACTATTTTGAAAAATCAAAGTTTGGACTTGGAAGTGATTTTATGACTCAATTCTCAATTCATATCTTATAACACAATGTTTCTATATCCGATAGTATCCTATTAGTATTATTACATTTCAAAATTCTCTTATATCCATTTTAATGTCGATATCCAAGTGAATTTGTCAATTCACCATCGAATCTATTGATCCATTGCATAGCTATTGATTTAATCGAGATTAATTCAAATTAAGATGAGATTTGAGATAAAGCATTTTAATGTCATGTTTAGAGCGAAATTGTATAAGTTATAAGCAAATTTGTCAATCCCCCATCAAATGTGTTGATCCATTGCATAGCTTTATCAGTTGAATAACACCTCTCTTTTTTAATTTTATTTTGTGGTGTATGTTGTATTGGTTGTCATTTTACAATCACTTAAATGAATGTTTGTAAAGGACAAACCCACGATAAAATATTATGGGATACATAGTTTCCACTAATGTGTTAATAATATTTTTAAAATAATTATATGTTGCGATAACTCGTGTTATATTAACATGTATTCGAAATTATTCATGCCTTTAAACATTACTAGAAACGAGTGTCTAACAAAAAAATTAATTACAGATGTTCTACTGGATCTTATGATTGAACTGATTTTTTGATTCACAATAAATTATAGTATTATAAAAAATTGTTATAGTATTTTCGCGATATTTCTTAGACATAAAAACCAAGGAAGTTTGGGATGGTAAAGAAAAAAGCTCCAGAATTTTGTTTATCGAAATATAATCAGGTTCAGATTATTCACTTTTAATTAAAAAATATAATTTCAGAGAAACTCGATTTTTTTTTCCAAACTGAAAACAATATTTTCAAACCAAATAGGCTCTTAGCCTTCAAGCTAGAGATTTGGCAAATTCTCTTCGCCCCCGTGACCCTGTGATAATGTCGTGTTTCCATGTTGATGATACGAAAGTCCACTTTAGTCTCTAGGCTCGTACATTATTTTTTATTAATTTCAATCTAAGTCGTGTTAATCAAGTCTTCGAACTAGAACAACTTTACTAATCTGGTTCTTCCAAATCCTTATCCAATTAATTAAAGGTCGTGTTTCTATTGTAAGTCAAGAAGAGCCTAAAGTGGAAAACTTAATGGCAGTGTTATATTGAGAATTACCAGTTTATTGCATAAATCACAGTTGTGAAAAAGGATACAGAAACTTTTATGAGGTATTTAAGGAAAAAGTATACTAGAAATTTCAAACTTTCCGTGATGCTTAGTTTAATGCTGCAAACTTTTAAGTGCTTCTTAAAGCTTTCCAACTTCCAAATATCATTCATTTAAATTACATTGGTCACGTGGTTATTGGTCTTGCTTGATAGAAAAGCTAACATGACATTGTTTAAAAAAGTCAACAGTGACAACTCTATCATTAAAAAGATATCACGTCATCACTTTTGAAGATTCAACTTGCCGGAAGAACTTAAAGGAAGGAACATTGTAAGTCAAGGAATTTAAATGAGCAATCAAAAAATGGTTGTACTAAATTAAGTATCATACAAAAGATTTGGAAATTCTAGTGTCCTTTTGCTGGTGCTTGGCAAATTCTTAACAGCTACAGCACCCTCAAGGGTGCAAAAGTTTCTTAGAAAGCTGCTTCAATCAGTTGGTAGGGAGTTTTCTCAACCAACATTTTGGTCTCACAGCTTTAAAACATTTATGATCAAACATACAAATTGTGTTACTTTGAAATATAGTCATAACTAAAGGTGATCGGGGGGTCGGCTCGCTTGGCCAACCTAAGCCTGCTAGTCCCTAAAGGTAAATGGATGGGTTTGGACAATGTTCTTACATGAGAAAACCTGATCCCTCATTTCTGGCTTGAGTTTGATCGGTGCGGCCAAAAAATTCCGATATAAATTTTTTGTGATATATGGGCTTGGGCAGCACCTTGTACTCGACTCTTGGTCTGAGCCCGCCTACTAATCACCTCTAGTTTCAATGTAAACTAGTAAACCCATCTGAATTGAACAAACGATAATTTTCAAGATATGATTGTAAACTTTATCTTTAAGGTTTTTAGTCTTATGCATTTGTTGATTGTCCACTATGCCTAATTTTTTCTACATCAGATTATTGCCAGATTCAATGAATGTACAATTAACCTTGATCACCTCTAGTTACAATGCAACACAACTATACACCCATAGCTATATCAAATAGACTAGAAGCCTTATCTGATTGTATGCTTCATCTTCTTGATTTTCGTTCTTACACATTTGTTAATTGTGCAATATGGCATCCAATTTAGACTCTTACCAGATCCATTGAGTACAGGTCCAATCAATTTGATTTTAGAGTGGAAGAGACTCGGTTAGAGAAATTACGTAAGTTCAAGAACTTGACTAGATAATAAAAGTTCAAATATTTAATCGAAAAAAAAAAATACAAGTTCAAGTATTAAAATTAGACTTTACCTCTTTCATGGCAAGGATGTGGTCGGGGCTTTCGTACTTCCCGTCGCCGGGGAGTTTCCTTCATGTATTTAATGATAAGGGTGCAGTTGGGGTATTAGTACTTTCAAGTCATCCAGGAACTTCCTTCATTTAAAGTGGTATTTAGTGCAAAACCTATTGTACAATAGTTTTCTCTCTCTTTTTATTTTTATTTTTATTTTTATTTTTTGGTTGGTTTTACTTTACTCTTACTTTAATTCTCACCCTTAGACTTTTGCCATATCTTCTTGCAGGGCGTGAAAGTCAAAACCCACATTTGAAATTAAATTGTCCTCACCCCAACCTCCTCTGAGAAGGTGGGGATTCGAATCTCCTATCTCCTCTTTCCATGTTGAAAGGGTGGTCACTGAGGCAATATACAATAGTTAAATAAAGAGTGTAAACGGCACATACATTTGTTATTTCTCTTTTCTTCTCTTTGAATAAATATTTTCAATGTTTCCCCAAGTTCTGAAATTAAATTTTCACGGTAATTATTCACGTAGTCATATAAATGCATAGGTTCTATGGGATCATCATGATGAAGCGATACAAATTGAAGCCACCAGTTTTCATCCTAAATTAAGATGGCGCTAATTACATTTCACAATAAAATTTTAGAGAGAATAACGATGATATATTTATTTAGAAGCCACAAGTTTTCTGGTTTTTCATATTAAGTCGCAGTACTTTGAATTTTTAATTGAATTTTTAATATTATCTTCAATCGAGCTTTTTCAATGATAACGTTGAACTAGTCACTCGGCTTGCACTTTGTTCAGGCAGGAGTGTCCATATGAATATTTTTGAACTTTTAGTATTCCGTTAAGAGTTAAAACTATGAAAAACTCAGTTGGTATATGATAAATTTAGTTTAAATTAATTTTTGGGTCACAAAAAATCCCAAACTGATACACTCGAGACATATGTATCCTTCATTAACTTTTGGCAAATATTAACTTGAAATTGCTGAGCTCATGACAATAACCCAATTGACATGATAATTTCAAGTGAAAATTCATATAGTTTATGTGGAGTCAATTTATTACAAGTGTACAAGTTTGAGATTTCTGGCAACCTAAAAATTTTTGGGGGTAATATTATACAAATTTACCAATTTGGGATTTTCCACAGTATCAACCCTTCCATTAATATGAGACTCAATCAAAGAGAAATCATCATTCTAGAAGTCCTAAGATTAATTTTATCTTTAAAAAGACGTTATCATGTTAAATTTCCTAAGCACATATAATTTTAACAATATAATTTTTTGTTGCCACGCCTAGCATTTCATTTTAGGTCGGTGATATTCATTTGTCATTTTAAGAATTTTATTTAAAGAAAGTAGGGTATCTAAGGATGCATTTCCACGCACATCATGTTTTATTCACATGGTTATCTCATGTTAGATTTATCTTCTTCTCTTTTTTTTTTTTCACTAAGAATATTTAGTTTCTTCTTTTCGACATTATCGCTCAGGAGGTCCCGTCCGGGGCATAACAAAAAAAAAAAAAAAAAAAAAAAAAAAAAAGGCCATATTCAATTATTACCCAAACGGTCAGGTCTTATTTTCTGCCTCTTTTCAGGTAAGTTTTTGAGTTCTCCACATGGACCTGGACCCGCATGTTGAGAAATAAAAATCTACCAAATTGCGTGTTAAGGCTTTCTTTAAAAGAGAAAAAGTACTAATACATGAGCTTTAGATTATTCTAGTATAAATAAATTCGGCACATCGATTATTTGATTTGCTAGAGGCTAGTAATACATTAATGAGAGAAGAGTCAGAGTGAAGTGTAAGAAATATTTAATGAAGTGATTTATTTATGCCCATCTCATAGGGTTCACTTTGAGAGAGTCACGCCATGTGATATTTTATATGAACATTGCCAATTATTCTAAAAGTTTAAATTATTAGATAAACACATGATTTATTATTTAATTATTTTAGCATTCCCTCTCATGCATTGATTGGATTTTGACTTAAGCCTAAAACATAAAAATGTGTATCAGAGAGGCAAATAGGAGTTTAGAAAGATTTGAACTCAGAGTTAGCAATAATATGATTCATTATGTGCAAATTCTTAATTAAGGATCTTAGATCTTCATGACTTATTCACGACAAGAGAGACCAAGACATACCTTTCTCCGGAGGATGTGATAATCTTGGAAAAGCAACAACCTTGAGAATATAGTACTCTTGAGAAAATAGTAAGCTTGAGAATGTAATAACCTTAAGAAAATGATTTTTGTATATAACATTTAGAAAATGATTGTTTTAAAATAGGAAAAATGAAGAAATCTAATTTCTCTCATTTAACCCACTTTTCTCTTAACAAATTTTATTTTATGGAAGACACAACTTTCATTGTTGTTATGAATGGAAAGAAGACTGGACTTTTGATATAAACTATCATTAGATGCCTTCATAAGCGCACTCATTAGAAATCTTCAATGAATGCCTCAATATGCACCATCCCTTAAACCACATTATATCTTCGTAATAGTAGCCTTCCATTGATTAATCTTCCACTAAGGATATCTTATTTTGATATCACATGGGGTTTTGCAATATCACAAACTTAAACTATTAGATGAATACATAGTTTATTATTTAAATATTCTAATGCAAAAGAACTTGCGCGATTTGGGCACAACCGAGGCATGCACGTTAGAAAGTTCTATTAAGCTTGGAAATCATGTCATATGGAAAACACGTTATATGGAAAACATTTTTCTCTAGTTAATTGAAGCTTGGTTAATGATACTTTTTTAAGAATCAAAGAAAATTCTCAAGAGAATTGAACAGCCCTTTTTGTCACACCCCTCCTAGCAGAAAAGGCGATTCACTCAAATGATGTAGTCTTAAACCACCAAAATCTAACTCCCAAAATTTCCGCAGCAATGCTCTCACTCTAATGACCACTAAATGAGGGACCTAAAAGAATTGAGACAAAGAGAAATGAGCAATCACAACTCAATGAGTAGTATGTCTCTTTTAAACAAATCTAATAATTACTACAAAGCAATACTAGAAACTTGTAACCAAACTCAAGATATAAAATACTTATCGAATCATATATGAGTTATTTCATTTTAACAAAGCTTTGTACATGTAAAAAAAAAAACTCATTTCCTCAATATTATTAGAATAATAGTATCAATGGTCTAATCTATTTATTAATCTCAACAACTCACGTTTTAATGGTCTATTCTATTGATAATTTCAAATCACACATTGATGGTCTTTGCTCAATATCCTACTATGGACAAGACAACCAAAACTCGCACCTTGGCAAAGTTTCCATCTGCGAAGTCAGTGGCTCAGCAATCAAATCCACAACCTCCAATAACCACCAAGTCAATCTAGAACATTTATCACAAGTCAATTTTATAAACTAATACATATAATATTTGGCAATTCAATTCATCAAATATAAGACACCTTGTTGCATTTTTCACATTTTTTCAGAATCTATTTTTTAAATTTGTGACATTTCGAAATGCATTTCATAAAAGGTTCCTCAAACCATTATAGAACTCATTTCATAAACCAAGTTTGCAATCCACACACACACAAGCACACAATTTTTCGTAATACCTTTCCTAAAACATTTCTCAAACCATTCACAATAACCAAAACATAATGAATGTTCGATCCAGATTTTTATGCAACAAATATACTATTTCATAACTTATAATATCTTGAATCTATACCATTTTAAGACACAAGTTGACAAATTTATAAATGAGATAGTACCACTTATCTTAGAATGCCTACAATTAAACAATGAAGATTACTTGAACTGTCAAACTCGCAATTCTATTAAATGAGCAGAAAAAACAAGGTTAAAATTGATAGAATGTTACCTCAACTACGACATGGCTAAACTAAGCTTAAACGCTAACAAAATGACTCAAATGCACCTATAAATCATTGGTCCAAAGTAATTATTCAAAACAGTTCGTAAAGTGGAACTTAAACGCAAAACCTTAAAAATTCTCACTCTCATCAAATTGTTGCACCAAAATGACTTTCGTCAAAACTCATGGCTCTACAACCCCATAATTCACACTTTCCATAAAATCCCAAAACTCAACTTAAATTGAACTTTATAGCTTGATTTTCACAAAATTTTGAATTTGAGCAATGATTCCAAAATTATTGTGATTGAAAAAATGAGGGGGCACAAAAATTTACCGGGTATTGCGAACTGGAGTTGAATTGACTTTGCGAGGCCTCTATGAGATGTATGTGTGACAGTTTACTTCTTTCTTTTCCTTTCTTTCATCCCTCTTTCTTTCTTTCCCTTTTTTTGTCTTTTCTTTCTTGGCCATGCATGCTCTAAGCCTCTTATTTTCCTTCTATAAAAGGCCAAATGTCTATTTTCTTTAGGGTTAATACTCTGAAAAATCCAAAACTAGTATGCGTGTGACAAATTTACTAAAAATTAATTTTTTGACCATGAAAAACCCTAAATCGGTATACTTGTGATAATTTTATCCCAATTGACCATAAAAAAAATCCCAAAATGGTGCTTATAACAAATTTACCTCAAAATAATTTATTCAACTGCCAAAAATCCTAAACTCCAATTTAATGGATGATATATTTGTGACAAATAAACCATCCATTAAATTGGATTAATACCACAAAAAATTACAAAAATTGTATAATTATGATAAATGGAGAGTAAAATCCTAAATCAGTATACTAGTTAACTGTTACGTGTCATTTAACTTAATAATTTGATAGTAAAACTTAACGAAAACTACTAGAGGGTAAATTTGTCATAAGTATACTAGTGTGGAGTAAATTATCAAATGTGTACCCGTTTGGGTTTTTGATAGTAAAAAAATTAATTCAGAGTAAATTTATCAAAAATATATTAGTTTGAAAATTTTCAAGACATAAAATCTTTTTTTTTTTTCTCTCTTGTGGGTTCCACCTTTGACAAGTCAAAGCATTACACTTTCCACGTGGGACTTTTAAAATAAATGGTCTCAAGCCTCTTCTATGTGAAAAGTCTATGCCCTGAATAATGATTGATCTGGAAACTTCTCGTGCATGTCTTGCACAAATTTATTGAAAGTCACTTTGTCTGGTTTTGGCGATGAAGAACAATGCATGATGACAGATGAAGGAATGAAAATTGAAGGCAAGATTCAAGGGATCAAAAGACTCCATCTTCATGTTGATACATCCAAAGGGCTCAATCCCCTTCTGTAATTCTTTTGTCTTTCACGAATTGGTACCAAGTTTCTGATTATTTGCTATGGTGCTAGACTTGAGGCCATCTCAAAGAGGAGGGAAATTATCCAAGAAAAGTGCGATGGTTTGCAATCCTTCAATCTTCCTGTGTGGTCTCCCTTGATATGTTCCTCTGGTTTATTAGTGACGCAGAGAAAGCAAAGCTTGGAAAGAATTCCAAAAGATTGTGTTTATTTGAATAAAGAAGTGCGGATTACAATATCTTAGGCGCCTATTTATAAGGAGGTCGCCATTTAGGAAATAATCAAATAACTGAAATCTAATAACAAAATTGAAAAGATATTGATAAACTAGAAAATTTGAAATCTAATAACAAATTAAGGAAAAGATATATTGTAATACATTTGTAATCTTGAAGATCACGCAACCTTCTTTTATTTGTGGGACCGCCTGCTTTTATAACGATATATTATTTCCAGAAAGGCATTTGCATATTGTTCTACATCAATTAGTCGTGAAGTGTCCAAGTCAGTTTTTGCGTGCCTTAACTAGTCCATTTCGATGTACTTCCCAATATAGATATGATGCATTTGGGATTTTACTTTCAAAGTGTATCCTACAAAACTCGAACCCAAGACTATAAACGAGAAGAGCAAACTCTTCTGACATTTAAGCAATACCTTGTCGGTAACGTTTAAAGGTTTAAAAGTTGGAAATTGTGTCAAGAGTTGCCTTACTTGCATCAATATATCAGGTGATCTTTGCAAAGACCAAAGGATTCAGCAGTCCATGGACAAAATGCACGATGAATACTATGTTGCACATATGTCACGTGTTATTTTTTTGTTGCTGAAAGTGATTGATAATTATGTTTCTTTTAATTGCCGTGGTTATAGTTCATACGAGCTATACACAATTTTTTTTTTTAATGAATAGCTCTCTATTTTACCTTATTTGTTCTTACCATTTTCTCAAATTGTGTAAGTTATGCTATAAAATAAAATTCCGCAGATAGACATTCGCATGTTACAGCTCGAAAGTTTTGATTATTGTCCAAAAACAGATCGCGATGATAATATTTTCAGTTCATTAGAAGAGATAACATGTTAAGAAACTTACTAATATCATTTTTGTTGTCTACGCAAAAATTATAGCCATGTAGATTGATAAATGACGGGCTATAGACCGCATCGAGTTTCTAATCGAACAAATAATTAACCATTTAAATATATAAAAATAATGCAGCAGAAGCAAGTTGTCAACTATGAAACCGGGGGATATTAAAAAGGTAAACTAAGAAACTATGGTTTCTTCTTTCAATGACTTCATTGAAAATGAATTTTAATATTTCCTTTCATAATTATTTGTTCAATTTCCGGCATATCGCGGGGGCAACAAAGCTAGTGAAACTAATAATATCTATCAAACTGTTTGCGTAACTGGACAATTTTTAAATTGGCCTATTTCAAGTTCTTTGAAAAATATTGCTTGCATTTTTTTTTTTTGGTGACTTTTACTAGAGATGAGCACGGTTCCAAGGTAGAATCTAGAACCGAGAACTGGATCGGTGAGAACCTGTAGATCCCAGGGTCCAAGATATGTAGGGATAGGTTCCAAGTTCTAAAAATTGAGGAACCCATTTCAACGGCAAGTTCCAAGTTCTTAGTTAGAGGAACCTACAACCTGGAACAAGTTTCAATGTTTTCCTTGGTCTATGTCTCTGTGCGATCCTTCGATATTTTATGTCGTTCAATGATGAGTGTCTAATCAAGTTTTCATTTTATGACTAACATTTTTACTTTATTAGTGTTCATATTTTTTGTGTATCTAAATATAAGTTGTTATTAATGAATTGTAATACTTCAAATAATAATATAAGTAGAATCTGGGTAGATCTAGCAACCGATCTTAGAACCTATGACATGGTAGATTCCAAGTTCTAGGGTATGCAAGGTAAGTTCTAGGTTCCAAAAACAAGGAACCTGTTTAAACGGGTAGGTTCCAAGTTTTAGGTGGAACCTATACGGAACCTAAAACCATTCATTCCTATGTTTATCTAGTTGAATTCCTTGCCAAAAATTCCTTTTCCTCTATTGATAGTTTTGTTCGTTTTGTATTTTCTTTGATAAATGACAAACTTGTTTATTATTGTTGCATTCATTTTCATTTTTTTAATTAAAATTAAAAAATAA
This sequence comes from Eucalyptus leucophloia subsp. euroa, assembly GCA_017140325.1. NCBI lineage: Eukaryota > Viridiplantae > Streptophyta > Magnoliopsida > Myrtales > Myrtaceae > Eucalyptus > Eucalyptus leucophloia. The sequence goes on from CM029471.1 coordinate 27,391,536, forward strand.
AATAAAAAAAGAACCTGTTGGACTTTGGAACTAATCTTGGAATGTGTGACAGGGTAGGTTCTAGGTTCTAGATTTTGATGGGTAGATTCTAGATTCCAAAAAATGAAGAACCCATATTTGATGGTAGGTTCTAGGTTCCGTCTAGAATCTATAAAAAACCCAAAACCACTCATCTCTAGCTTTTGCAATGTATTTCCTCGAAGATTGGGCTTCCCATGTCAAAACTACAACCTAGTCGGAGATGATGGGGTCAATTATAGTTGGCTTCAAGCTTCAAAAAATTTATAACAAAGTTCTAGACCAGAAGCACCAAGTCTAGTGTATGTTTGCAGTCCACTGGGCCAACTGACCAATTGGTAATTAGCACACTTTGTCCTTGAGTTTTGGGTAAAAGCCACTAAAAACTTTGAAAAATGCCTACCGTAATACATTTACTTTAAACTTCTTTCTATGACACAAAAAATCTCAAACTTGTACTTATGTGACATATTTATCATTTGTCAAAGTTCTATTAATGAGAACCGTTAAAAATCTGCTTACATGGATATTAGGAAGCAAACGATGTAGATATGGCATCCATGTGGCTTAAGTGAAATAAAAAATGACATTGTTTTAGCTAAAAAGTTATCTAATAGAACCTTTATGAAAGAGTAAATGTGTCATATATACACAAGTTTGGGTTTTTTTTTTTCTTGCAAGAAAAAGTATAAGGTAAATGTATTACGGTAAGCATAGTTTAGAATTTTTGAGATCACAAAAAAAAGTTTATGATAAATGTATCACAATAGATATAATTTGAGATTTATTTTTAGTGATTTCCCCCCTTGATTTTAAAGTCTCATGCCCTCTCTTCTATGTTGAACTTTATAGATAATTTTATCTCATGATTGCCAAAAATAAATGGACAACAATCCCAAACAATGTATATAAACATACTATGTGACATCCTGATTTTCAACTTCTATTTTTGATTGAATAAGTTGGGTTTTTTATTGATGCGCCTATTGTTCTTTTCCATGAGCTAATCACTCATGGAATAACTAGACTACCAAATGAAGCCGTTAAAGAATCTAAAAAATGCAATAGACTTGAGAATTCGACTAGAAATGGATTACTCGATCGTGTTAATCTGCAATGGTCATTAAGGCACCGTTAAAATTAATTAGAGATTGGAGATAGGTTGATTTGATAGAAGTATGTGATTAGTGTGTAGGTGATTCCACCTCATTGCAAAATTTCTGTCGAACGACACTAGATCGATTTTTCTGTCATTTTTGTACCTTATACCTGTATTTGAAATCTTGAGATTTTCACGACAACCGAGAGTCGCTAATATGTCGAAGATGCACAATGTGGCTCGAAAATAATCGACAATGGATCAATTGCATCAAAAATTCTTAAAAACTACTTGATAGGTTAGGTCACGTTAAAATCGCACCCGGTTGAAATTAACCGTGAATTTAATCCTAATTTTTAGAAATTGAAAGTTTTGTTATGCCACGATTCATTTTAGAACGTCGACTCATCATCTGAAGATTTTTCTACAAATCCAAGGTTTTGGTGAAAAATCAAATTTAGGCATTTTTGGACTAGGAAAATTAGAGGGTTGTTTTTTGTTGTATTTTTGGTAGTCAAGTTGGTTCAATTGATGAAGAAAAATCATGAGATGGACGATGGCACATTGGCTAGATTTATGGACTCCAATTTGAGTCCAATTTGAAGGGAATTAAGTGAGATTGAAGGCTAAATGTCACCAAACTCGTAGCTATGGGGTGCTACAACTTTATGGACTATTTGGGAGATTTCTTGAGGAGGCCATGGAGGGGAAATTGGCTGAGGATGATAGCCATGGCTTATGGGGGCAAGCAATGAGGACAATGGGATATTTTGGTGGACTTTTGGGGCAATTGAGAACCCCCTTGCTTCAGCAGCCTTCTTCTTCTTCCCTTGGCTCATTTTCCTTTATTGAGACCATTTGAAAGTTTGAGAGAACTAGAGAACCAGCCAGCAGCCTCCCCCTTGACGTTGACCACCGCCTAAAGCTATCGGACCCATCACACATCACCCGCAAGCCATCCGCGTCTTCCGTGCCCGTGTGCTCATCTAGCCTCATGCTTGCACCCAGCTACCATCTCGAGCCACCCTAGGTCATCGAGATCGCTTAGCCGCCGTCTGTCGCTGTTTAGCCACTGCCGTCACCCGCTTGGAGTCGCTACAGCCCGCCACCGCCCGCTTGGCCCGTTCCAACACAACCAACCGCCTCGACCAGCCCCTTCAGCCCAAAGACAAAGGTTGAAGGCCAGCAAGGGTTCTTGGACTTCTAGGCCCATTTTAAGTCCCGTTCGGATCTCCATTGGTGTCAACGTAGGCTTGTTTATTGCTCGCCTCCACATCGCTATCGCCGTGGACTCACCGGCCCGCTAAATGGGTGAGTTTACTTCCTAAACTCTGCTTATGGAGTTAAGGACACTTAGTGGATAATTAGTTTATGCTAATTAGGGATTATGTAGTTAGTTTGTTTAGATTAATGATTTAATTGTTTAATTATACATGTTAGGTGGTTAGAATAGACTAATTAAGGGTTATATAGATTATACTATTTATCTAGATAGGTGCAATAATTTTCTAGGCCCGTTTTAGGTGGTTAGATTAGCATTTCCGGCCAAAGTTAGTATTTATTGGATTTAATTTGCATTATTTAATTAATTTTTCTATTTATTTAATTATATTATATTTTCCAAAAATTATACCAGAATAGTTGGTGACAGGAATTTTGTATTGATTGCAATGATGTTCTTAGTTTATGTAATTGAATGTTAATTTGTGTAAATTGGGTGATTGTGATTTTGAGTTATTATTTCAAAAATCAGAAATTTTGGTATTTAATCAGAAAATATCGGACATTGATTTTTAACATCAAAAATATTTTTATGTGCTATATTAAATAGTGGAATTTTTGAAAAGGAAGATATCGCATTTTTTGCTCAAATTGATCGTGTGCCTACACATGATTATTTTTATTGAGTGTTTTTAATATGAAGAAAACATGCCAAGTCATTATTTTAATTGAGGCATTTGAGTGCAAAGCATAATATCCTTAGCTGAGATTGATTGAGTGTGATGGCTAAGTAAACCCATCCCCGATGTTCATCGGTAGGACATTACCCCTATATGGGATGCCCTTGGACAATGGAAGCTGGTTACAGTAGATTCTAAATTGATGCTTCTTCGGGAATGTTGTCTCCAATGTGTGTCAATGGATGTTGCCATGCTCAAAGGAGTGGGACGAAGCCTAGCTACCCCAGAAGATCGATGTGCGTTGGCATATTGTGCCTATTTGAGCAGTAATCAAGTTGGAATGTGTGTTTGATTGAAATTGAAGAACCGGATTATGGGATAAAATTGTGTGGCACGGTATGGGTCGTGTCATAACGATTTTGTCTTATATTCAGAACCCTTGTGATTGATGGATTGATGGATTGATTGATGATTGAATTGATTGATTGATTGATTGATTGAGTATGTGAATTGTACTAACATGCAGGATAGAACTGAGGTAAGGTAAGTCCTCTGTTTTGTGTGTGTAGATTACCTTAGGCGTATTTTCTTTCTAGTCGAAGTTTAGGGGGTAAACTTGCTGAGACATTGGCTCACTCTATCGTGAGCTCAATCTTTTCAAGTCCTTAGATGGCGGCCCCACTAGTACGTTATGGTTAGCTTCATAGGGTTTCTAAGTTGATTACTAACTTCCTTATTCTTGGAGGCCACTTGGTTTATGAGCTCATAGTGACCACCGTTTGGATCGATGATGGTTTACCTCAAAGGGTACCTCATTGATTTAGGGCATGGTTTAACCGTGGTTTCTCCAGGGTTTTGATATCCCTGCTGTGGTAGTTGATGCCGCTCTAGGTGAGGGTGCAGCTGACCTTCCTGATGGTGTTGTGGAGGATTCGGCGCCCTCGGAGCTTGTGTAGTCCGAAGGATCGGTGAATGTGTTCGACTAGTGGGTTGTAGGACAATTTCATTTTTGAGAGCCGATCTTTTTGGTAGACAAACTAGTTTTGTATATAAACCTAGTTTGTTTATAAAATCGTGTTTTAGTTGTGAATTTGTTATCTTGCTTTTCTATCACATATTGTTTGCTATAAGGAGATTTGTTTATTTGCTTCCACATGTGCAATACAATGAATGGGTCGGCGACGTATCTTGGGACGTTGTAATTTTATTGACCATCGAGGGATGTGCATACGCTTGAGGTTCGGGGTGTGACATACTATAATTTGAAAAATGAATAAACACATATATCAAAATAGGTCCATCCAAAGTAATATGGTTGTTGTCAAAGTTGAGATAATGTTTAATCATAAGCTCGTCATGTGGTGCTTAACTTTATTTTGTAATAACCACATGGCTTCATAATTGTATAGACAAACTATAATTTAAAATATGATTAAACACATGTATCAAAGTATGTCCATGCAAAATGTAAGGTCATTGTGTGATATTTGTTGACACCGATTTTTAGTTGACATATCATTAAAATGTAAAATTTTGAAATTTGGGTTTTTGATCATGACGGAGCCCCATCTTTCGACCAAAAAGTGTTGTTTTCATTTCTTTCTTTTATATTGTCATTTTTAAGCAATTTCTAGCTCATTTTCAAGAAAAAAATTGAAAAGTCAAACGGTTGACTTTTGGGTCGACTTTTTGGTCAACCCCTTGACCAAAAGTTAATCCCGGGTCAAAAATTGACTTTTACCCCAAAAAGATTTTATTTAGCTTTAATTTCACTTTTATCAAATCGATTTCTTGAAAATTCAAAGATTTGACCAAAAATTGATCTTTTAGGAAAAGTCAATGATCAAACCTTTGACTAAAAAAAAAACACAAATACATTTATTTTAATGCCAATTTGACTTTTTTGTCAAAAATCTCATAAAATTCAATTAAGAATCTTGATTTCTGAATTTTTCAATTTTAGGTTCTAAAATGACCAAAAATATAATTACTTTTATTCTAGTCAAAATTAGGTGTAGTTTCGATATTTGGTTTACAGATTGTTTGAAACTTGCTTGCATATTCAATTTTGTGATTTATCGAGTCAAAATACAAATTGACGTTTTAAGTGCTAATTAGGGATTGAAATCAATTCTTCATGACTTATGAACAGACGATTGCATTTCACTCATTTTATTGAGATAAGTCCAAATCTAGGGTCAATTTTGGAGATTCACTTAGGTACATTTTAGTTTGGTCAATTTGACTTATTCAAAGGTTAGAAAACCCAGCTAAGATGCTTCAATTGATATAATTTGACTTGGCCTATTCTAAACTAGAATGTAATTGAAATAATTGAGCTTCAATTTGGCCAATTGAGATTCAATTAAAAATATGAGTTTAGCTTGTGGCCTTACTTCAATAGGAATTCAATGGATTTAAACATTTTGTGCACAATTAGTCGACTTGAGATAGCCCAATTGCATCTCATTTGATTCGATTTATGTAGAAATATTTGGTTTTGTTTAAATTGGGTAAAACCAGAAAAATCATAATAAAGTTCGGACAAAAATTCAACCTGGTCAACCCAATGTTGATCAGTGTTGATTTACGTTGACCAGATTTGACCGTTGTTGACCGGCGAATTTTTCCAGTCGTTTTTTGGCTAGAAATCACCCTTAGTTGACCCACTTCATGGCCAATGCATTTATGCTCTTAATTTTCAAATTTCAAAATTTTTCCTAGATTTTACAAAATTTACAAATTTTCCCCCCAAATTTGACGAAATTACAAAAGGACCCCAACTAATCCCTTACCTCAAGATTAGATCATCACCATCCATTGAGAATGCATCACGACCACTCAATTTAAACATGATGGATTTGGGTGTTATCTTAGGACTATTAAGTTTGTTAAGAAGAAAGATGGCATCCTAACCCTTAGATTGATCCAAGGGCTAGGATGGCCTCTCTCATGCGCATTTTTTTTTCTTTGAAAATGGGGGCTCATAGAATTCCAGATCTGAAAAGTGAAGGGAGTCTCTCTCTCTTTCTTTTTCCTTTCTCTCCCCACCGACTTTCTCTCTCTCATCTTCGCGGGCATTTTTTTTCCTTTGGCCGCACCACTCCTCGCCAGCGTTCAGCTTCTCGCTGGTGAGCTCTCCGACGTTGCCAATCATCACAATGTTCCTCTGCCCTTCCTCGAGTTCCAGGTGGCTAGGATTAATCGGAGAAGTTGCCGGTGGTCTTTCGGTGCCCGATCTGGTAGTTATTCTGTCCAGCAGCAAATCGGAGCAAATCCGACGTCGTCTTTGGTGATCTCAGTCCCTTTGGGATAGTCCTTGACATTCCTAGGTGTTGTGGTGGCTCGATGATAGTTCATGGGAGTTCATTTCATGCGAAAACATTAAGAGGTAAGCTCTTTTGCCTCAAGCTCAATGAAGCAAGGTCTCAATAGGAGATCGGAGCTAGAGCTCATCTTAGGGATTGATTTGTGAGGTCTATGATGACTTGATGATATTTAGGATGTATTAGGAAGGAAGTAGATAGGCTGTGATGATGATCAGTGTTCTGCAATTCCGGATCCATGACGAATCTCTCTGTGCATATGCCCGGAAATGAGCTAGTAAATGTGCTTTTTTGTGCTTGATGCCTTTGTGAGAGTCAATGACGACTTGATTAGCTTTCCAATGAGTTATAGCATGTCCCGATCCGATGTCGTTTGCTATTTGAAATCTACTTTGAAAGTTAGGAAATGATTTTGGAAAACCGACATGTTTTAGTTCACTATTATGTATTGATCGATCTTGGCTGCTTGTTAATTTTCTATGGATTTTTGTGCTTTGAATCTTAAATCAACGCCTTCATGAAAAATTTTCAAAATATTTTTCTCTACAATATGCATTTTTTCCAGAATTTGTGAAAATCATTTGGATAGGTTGATCCTAAAAAAATCGTTCTTATTTTTGCACGTTTTTGACACTATATGTAACTTTCTATTTTGACCAAAACAAGATCCAAAATAACATCATTTTAGCTTGAGTCCTTTTAGAATTAGATAATAGACATCCCGTGCTTTGACCCTCGAAAAACACCTCCGAAAATTAATGATTATGTAGTAGTTTAGCTCTTTTCGATTTTGATTTTATTCCGCCTTCTGGATTTGTTATTTTTGTGCCGACTTTCATAAGAATTTTTTGATAAAATTGTCTTCATGAGTTTTGTTCCAAATCATCTCATACATCTTATGTAATTTTTTTCATGATTTTTGGATGTGTTCAACTAGTTCAGATCTACTCAGATCTAAGCCTAGGTCAATCTATTCCATATCGATATCTGATTTTGTTATTTTTGTACTGTTTTTTGTGTTGAGTTTTGGGACAACTTTCCTCATGAAAGTTGCTCATACAGGTTTTGTGCACGTCCTGTATTTTTTTTTTTCAAAAATTTTAGATATGTTTAGTTAGGTCAAAATCGCTTAGATCGAACATAGGTCAATCTATCCGTATTGGTCCGAGATTTGTTTTGATGAAATTGAGTTCATAAATACACATATTTGGTCTCAAATCATTTATGAGAGTTGAAATAAATGATACATATGTTCAATGGATGCATGCTTTGCAAGGTTTTTACATTGGTAAAGTGAGTCAATTTGCATGCATTAGAATAACATGTATTGTAGCAACATATGCTAGACATATAGTTTGTTTGTTTTGTCATTTTTGCCACGGCTCATATGATTTTAATTGAGTTTAAACTTTGTAAATGAGAAATCTTCATCATCGTATGCTCTATATGTGATATTTTTGGTAGGATTTATGCATGTCTTGAAGATGGCTGAAATCATGCTTGTTATGTAAATTTAATGCTGAAATGAAACCTTGTTGTATGTGCACATTTTCATGTTTGTTTGAGTCATCTAGGAATCAAATCTTATGATCATGCATTCTTGATGATTAAACCGCATGTTGCAAGGTTTGCATACATGTTTAGGTCATTTCATTTGAGTTTCATCTTGCACATTAAATGTATCTCACAAAAAGTGTTCATCACACTTAGGATTCTCAAGCATACAATTAAGAATTATTAATCATCTCATAATGTCATTTAATTGTATGAAATTTTGCATGCCAACTTAAGATTAGATGATTATCCAAACTTTCCGTTGCATCTAGTCCTAGGTCTCGTGTGATTTCTTCATGCCATTTGTGCATTCTTTGAGTGATTTTGAGGTTTTTTTTTTTAATGAATGCTTATGTTCTGTTTTCTTAGTTACGATGCACACACTTTTAGAAATCTCGATTTTAGGATACCGAATTGACCTAGTTTGGACTCGAGCACTTTTAAGAAGACATAGGACACACTTAAAAGTTTCTAATGTCACTAATTTCATGCTAATCATTCATTGTTTGGACCACTTTTCCATTTTTTTAAAACTAGATCAGAATCTGGACAAGGGATCAAATTCAGACCCTTGTTCTAACCCTCGTTTGGACAGGTCTTTGATATTTTTGTTCTATTTTTTCTATTTGGAATATGAATTTGGCCTCTTGATGAAACTTATTTCTCATCATGTTGGCTATGTTGTGTGTAAATTGATGATTTTCAAACATGTTTTGATAGGACAAATCCTCATGATATTAGTGAATGTCTTGTTGTTTTGACAAATTTCTGATGTGTTTGTTGCTTATTGTTTGATTTTTGTAAAATCATGTATAGATTTTTTAAGAAAACTTTCTTCATGAAAGTTGCTTATCATCATGTCATGCATGTTAGAGAATTTCTTGATTGCCAAATTATCATTAGGTATTACCCAATTTTGCTGTTCTTACACGTTTATTATGAAATTTCCTAGTATAAACATGATTGTGATTGTTTAGTTATACTTTTTAGGTTAGTTTGTGCATGAAATTATGATGTCATCTTCATGAAAATTGTTCTAAATGCTTTGATCTTTATTGTTAAATATTTTTTTTTTCAAATTGCATATTTCAAATAATGCTTTGGTACATGTGATGTTTCTAAAAAACAATTTCTGAAAATGTTCTTCTCCAAAATTTGATTTGGCTTAAGGAAAAATCGTGGTTTGGACCATATTCAAAATGTCTACGCAATGCTTGTGAGTGCATTTATGCGAGCCTAGGCTAGTCTTGGCAATTGAATATGTTCCATAGCCTAGATATTCTTTAATCCTAAATATTTTCAAATCTTTTTTAAAAATCCTGATTTGACATCGTGAAAGTCACAGTTTGAATTGTATTCAAAATGTCTGTGATGCTTGTGAGTGCATTTATGCGAGCCCTAGGCTAGCCTTGGCAATTGAATGCCTTTCATAGCTGAGACGTCACTTTGTCTCAAAACTTTTCAGGAATGATTTCGAAATATTTTTTTTGAAATATCACATGTACCCCTCATATATATAATCCCATCATGCGCTAGAAATTGCTTATGTTTGTGATTGGTACATGCCCTTGGTAATAAGTGATTCACTGATAGTTCACTTTCTTGCTTGATTGGTTGAGAAATAAGGTTCAAAAGACTTGCATGCATGTTTAAATTTTTGCAATGTATTTGTGGCATCCTAGAATTCCTTGCCAATCTTTAAGGGTGTTTTAATTCATGTCTTGCATTAAGATTTTGGCCAAGCTTTTGGTGGATAATAAATTGATATGAAAAAATTCTATTTTTGGCCATGTGAATTATGGATTGAAATTTGTTAAATTAGGTCACAAAGTTTTGTGATTTATAAATTTCAATTAGGTGATTATAAAATTTAGGTTTAAGAAGGATTATTAAGATGAGGTGTGGGCCAAAATTCTAGCTCAAGACTAGCCCACAAGAAGCCCCACCCTTTGGTCATTTGGGCCTAGCCACGAAGCCTAAGGAAAGGAGGAGCAGCTGTCGGCCCATGGCTGGCCTCAAGCCCGGCCGGATGGAGCCCCATTGGGCCATCGACCAAGGAGGAACCGGCCCATGAGAGGCCCACCCTTTTGCATGAAGATTTTGCCAAGTGTTAATCCCCTTAGTCCCAGTGTCCTTCATGCAAAAGCAATGATTGTTCATCATTGAGGGGAGGAAAATTTGAGAGAACCGGTTGATGATGAAGGGGAAGCGTCGTCGGAGAGGGAGGGGGAGAGAGAGAGAGAGAGAGAGAGAGAGAGAGAGAGAGAGAGAGAGAGAGAGAGAGAGAGAGAGAGAGAGAGAGAGAGAGAGCTACCGAGGGGAAGAGAGAAATCAAGAGAAAGGGAGAGTGAGCGTGCGGAAGAAGAGAGGAAAGGAGGAGAGCTGTCCGTCGACTATCCGCCATACGTCCGTCGCTTGTTGCCATTTGTGCTTGCTGTTTGCTCGGTTTAGAGGCAAGTTGGGATCCTTAATCTGCTCTTGCATGCTGTGTCTAGTATGTGTGCTTGAATGGTGAAAGAATTCGGATGTTTAGGGTGTTAAAAGTTGAAGTTTTAAGAGGGATGTTTGAAACTAGTAAACTGTTCTTGAGAAAACAGTTCGAGCTTGGATGTTCTATTGGCTTGCATGTGTTGTTTGAGTTGGATTTTGGCCGTGACTTCTAAATGAAAGTTGTTAAGGACTTCTTGAAATATAACATAATCAAATTTGGGACAAAAAAAACAAGTATAAGTGGGGTGAAATCCTTATTTTTCGGAGAGACTGAATCTGGAGATTTTGGTAACTACCTTTGACGAATGCATGGTCTGTAAGCCTATCCTTTTGTCGAAATTTCACTTATATTTCTTAATGAAAGATGTAAAGGACATTCTGAGGTTTAACATATCAAAAATTTAGAGAAAACTAACAAGCATAGATAGGTGAAATCGTGGTTTTTCGGAAGTAGTCAGATCTGGAAACTTCGGTATTGAAACATAAGTTTTAACCGTCTATATTAAATCACCTAGAACGAATTTGACTTTTATTTCTTCATGAAAAACCTAATTTAATATCTTGACTACAACTAGTCAAATTTCATGAATTTTGAAGGTCATTAGGATATTTAATTGGAAATATCTCAAAAACCGTGTAATTTGACGTGTTTGGACTTAGTTAGTTTAAATGCATGGGTCATATCCTTTTCTATGAAGCTCTTTCGGCAAAGTGTTATTCAAGAAGTATCTTTCTTTATGTCTTCCCTGTAACATGTTCAAATTTCATAATTTTTTAAGTTCATTTGCCTATTTAACCAAAAATGTTTCAAAAACTGTGCAAGCTGTATTATTAGAATAGTAATGCTGTGATGCATGGTCTATATCAAATTGTATGAGGGTCTTTTGGTGTGGTGTCCTTCATGAAATATCTTCCTGTATGTCTTGACTATCACATGTTATAATTTCATAATTTTTAAAGGTCATTTGGGTATTTAATGGAAATATTTTCTAAAACTGTGCAAGCTGGATTGAGCGAACTTCAAATGCTGTAATTTATGATTATTCTGTTTTAGATGAGCCCTATGAATTATATTGACTGAGGTGATTGAATCTTGCTGAGCATGTGATGATATTTGGCATTGCATATGGAACCAAATGCTGAATTTGACTTTGTTGCCATTACATCATGTGCCATGTTGATTGTGAGACATAAATTAGTGAATATGAACTATGATGAATGAGGAGACTATTGGAGGTGGGCCGCTAATGCCCTGGGAGTGTTAGGATGCTTGGGATGGGGGGTGCCAGTTGCTCGGTTGTATTGTGATACATGCCCGGATGTCCTCGGGAGTTTCGAGATGCCCGGAATGGTTGGGTGCCCGAAGCCTCGAAGGTTTGTGCCTGGGAGGATGCCTCATGATGCCAGTTGGATACGAGATACTCGGAATGTAGGGGTGCCGGATGCCCGGTGGTGTGTGCCGGAGATTTTCTCGCGATGCCAGGTTGGGGTGCGAGTGATAATATGAGATGCAATTGTTGGAAAAATCTTCCTTGGGTGTTTTGAAGTTGACAAAACTTTTCCATCAGTCTAGTCTGAAGACTTGTAGACTCTTTCATTAAAGTTTGAAGACCTCCGGACTGCCAGACTTAAGATTCAAAGTCTATCCTCATTGACAGTTTTTAGTCCGTTGAAGAAGACTTATCCAGAACTGGATGTTTCGTTAAGGATTTGACTTTATCGACTGGAGAAGATCTCTTGGCTGGATATAGCAAGTCGGAATCCATTATTCAAATCAAGATTGATTTAGTGATTGTGGATCCGTTGATTGGCGAAGTATACTTGGAATATTCTACTTATGGAAACCAATATCATGATTGTATTGGCGAGCATGATTGATGGGCTATCGTCATGTTCCTTAAACAGCTCGAAGATCTTTCTAATTGATTCTGTCCAACGGGTAGATTGGAGGAATTCCTTTGGTAAGTGCCAACGGGTATGATGGCATAAATGAGTATATAAGGAAGACGTTCCAGTTGTTTTGAGTGTGTGCGCGATAGAAGAATTCCAAAGTCTAAAGCTCTTTGTTCTTAGTCAATTCATTTGTTGAGCGAAATCTTGTACGCAAAAGAGAGTCTATATCTTTGAGAAATCTTGAGGAAGTGTGGTAGAGTATCATACTGTGGAATCAAGGGAGAGCCTTGCTGTAACAACTCTTTTGTTCATAGTGAAATCCAGCCGATGGGCTGTCAGTGCAGAAGAGTGAACGTAAGCTTGGAACGAACCACTATAATCTCTGTGTTCATTTTCTCTTCCTTACTCTCTTTTACTTTGATCATAATTCGTTTTGTTAACAAAAAGCGAACTTCCTTTCTATTGTCTATTTCGTATTTGCTCACTTATCACGAAAAACTATTTTTACACCTATTCACCCCCCTCTAGGTGCTTATACTAGCTATCTCAATTAGTATTAGAGCTTGTGTACTTACTTATTTTGAAGTGTTTTACTTCAGATTTAAAGATCCATGGCTAGTATGTTGGCTCCAGGGCTGGTAGAAGGGCAAAGCAATACTAGACCGCCTTACTTTGATGGAAAGGAATACAATATATGGAAAAACAAGATGAATGCGTTCCTAAGATCAAAGGATCCTCTGGAATGGGACGTTGTAGACAAATGAATCATTCATAAAGCTGCACCTGTCTTAGAGAGAGGAAAAAAAGCTGTTGAGTCTAGTGAAATGACTCAGGAAGAGATAATCAAAAGACAAGCTCTTGATGCAAAAGCAATTTATTCTTTATATTGTGCTTTGTCACCTACTGAATATAAAGAATATCTTCTTGTGTTACAGCGAAAGAAGTTTGGGATAGATTACATATTACCTATGAAGGAACCGATCAAGTGAAAGAAACCAGAATCAACATTCTCCTCGGTCAATACGAAGCCTTCAAAATGAAATCAGGAGAATCTATTACTGACATGTTTAGTCGTTTTACAGAAATCGTGAATGGTCTTGAAAATCAAGGTCAACCAATTTCTAATCCCATGAAAGTAAACAAGATACTGCGTGGACTCTCCAAAGATTGAAATCACATAAAGATCTTAATAAGGGTGACACAAAGAATTATGCCACTTTCAATTGATGAATTAGTTGTGACTCTTCAGTCTTATGAAGTGGAGCGAATCAACGAAGACGAAGATTCCAAAGGTAAGAAATCCATTGCATTAAAATCTAATGATGATTTTGATGTCACAGATTCTGAAGACGATATAGATGACAAAGAGCTTGCTCTCATGATAAGAAGATTCAGAAAGTTGAACAAAAAAGGAAGAAAATTCAATCTAAAGAAACAGATTTTTCAAAAGCAACATAGTAGGTCTGTTGAGGATGATGAATCCAATAAAGATGTAGTCTACTTTGAATGTAAGAAAAAGTGATACATCAGACCTAACTGTCCCATTCTAAGAAAAAAGAAAGGAAAAGTTGAGAAATATCGAAAGGCACTCAAAGCAGAAACTTGGAGTGATACAGAATGTGAAGAAAGTGATGATGACTATGCCAACATTTATCTCATGGCACAATCAGATTCAGATTCAAACTCCGAGACAGACTCAGATTCAGACAATGAAATCGAGGTAAGTAATTTGAAAATCCCTACTAAAGTCTCTAGATACATTAATGAATTGTGTCTTAGTCTCAAAACTTCTCTTAAAAGGATTTTCAAACTTAAAAGAGAAAATTCCGCACTAAAACAATAAGAAAATGTTTTGAAAGAAAATGTCAAAATTTTAGACAAAAATGTTTCTACCTTGAAAGAAAATAAAGGCAATCTTTCAAAAGAAAATGCATTCTTGAAAAATGATATCTCAAATCTTTCTAAAAGATTTTCTATATGATCTGAGAAACTGGAAAAAATTCTTTTTGCTCAAAGACTTTATTTTAATAAATCTGGTTTGGGAATGACTGTGGAAACCATTCCTCTAATTGATTTTCCTAAAGTAAAGGAAAGAATTAAGCAAAGACCTACAAGAGATGCTTGCAAAAATCATTTCCAAAGAATTTTTGTAAAACTAGTAGGTCGCAATGCTCTTAGATGTTCTAAATGCAATAGCTCGAGACCATTTTGAAAAAGAATGTCCTATGGTTTGGAAACCTGTTAAGAAAGTATGGGCAAAGACCGTATATAATGCTAACACCAATGGACCCAAGAAAATATGGGTAACAAAGAAAGCTTGAGTCTCTTTTCTAAATGCAGGTCACTATCAAGAAAAAGGTTAAATGGTATTTGGATAGTGGATGCTCAAGACTTATGATAGAAGATTCAAATTGCTTCATAAAACTCATACAAGTAAATGGTGGAAAAGTCTCATTTGGAGGAAACAACAAAGGAAGAATTGTGGGATTCGGTACTGTAAAGATTGGAAACCTCACAATCAACAATGTTTCCTTAGTGGAAGGATTCAACTACAATTTGCTTAGTATCAGTCAGCTATGCGATACCGGTTTCAAAATCAACTTTCAAGAGGGAATATGTTCAGGAACTAGTAAAGATTCTACTTAGTCATTCATGGGTCGAAGACCTGGAAATATCTACCGCTTGGATGTGAAAACAGATGAATCGCAATGTCTAATCTTAATTCAAGACGAAGCGAACTTTTGGCACAAAAAACTTAAGCACATCAATATGAAGCAAATAGGCAAAATTTCAGTAAAGAAACTTGTTCGTGGTCTACCCAATCTGTCATACCAAAAGTCTGATCTATATACACCATGTGTATTAGGAAAGCAGGTAAGAAATTCTTTTAAACCAATAAATCAAATTTCCACTAATCGTGTACTGCAGCTTCAGCATATGGATCTCTTTGGACCAACCAGAACTCAGAGTATTGGAGGTAAGAAATATTGCCTAGTAATTGTGGATGACTACTCACAATTTACTTAAGTATATTTCCTGGCAAGTAAGTCTGAAACCTTTTCCTACTTTAAAAAGTTTGCTAAAAAGGTCCAAAATGAAAAAATGGTATGTCATTTTAAGTATAAGAACAGACCATAGAGGTGAATTTGAAAATCAAGATTTTACAATTTTTTTTGATAAATCTGGTTTTCAGCATGTGTTCTCCTCTCCATATACTTCAGAGCAAAATGGAGTTGTAGAAAGAAAGAATAGGTCGCTTCAAGAAATGGCTAGAACTTTTTTAATTGAAAGTAACATCTCTTCACGTTTTTGGGCTGAAGCAGTTTCTACAGCATGTTATATTATTAATAGTCTTTCTAAGCCTATTCTGGAGAAAACCCCCTATGAGTTATTCAAAGAAAAGAAGCCTATTGTTTCATATTTTCATGTGTTTGGATGTAAATGCTTTATATTAAAAAATGCAAATGATCGAGTTGGCAAGTTTGAAGAAAAATCAGACGAAGGCATCTTCCTTGGATATTCAACCACAAGCAAAGCGTATATAGTCTACAACAAGAAGACTCAATCTGTGGAGGAATCAATGAATGTCAAATTCCAAGATTCTATACAAAATGAATCTATTCAGACTCATCTTGAAGAATCTGAACACCTTCGAGACTCTACAAAGTCTTCGAAGCGGCTCGAGACTTCAAAAGACCAGCAACAAATGATTGTCGAAGATTCAAATGAAGAAAAAGATCAACAATCGACAAATCAACCAGCAAGCTGGAAGCATAAGTCCAGTCATCCCAAAGATCACATTATTGGCGACATTAATGAAGGAGTTCGCACAAGATCCAAAAGGCGCGAAGAGTCTAGTCTTGTGGCTCTTATTTTTGAAATAGAACCCAAAAGCATAGAATAAGCTTTATCTGATGAAAGCTGGATTGAAGCTATGCAAGAAGAACTCAAGTAATTCAGTATTAATGATGTTTGGGAATTGACTCCTAAATCAAAAGGTAAATCTATTATTGGAACTAAATGGGTTTTCAGAAACAAGATAAACGAGAAAGGAAAGGTCGTAAGAAACAAAGCAAGACTCATGGCCAAGGGATATACGTAAGAAGAAGGGATAGACTATGATAAGATTTACGCACCAGTAACGAGGTTAGAAACAATTAGATTATTACTTACTTTTGCTTGTCATAAGAATTTCACGTTATTCCAGATGGACATCAAAAGTGCTTTCCTAAATGGATTTATCCAAGAGGAAGTCTATGTGGAACAACCACCCGATTTTGAAGACCCAAGGAAATCAGACTCTGTATTTAGACTCAAAAAGGCTTTATATGGTTTAAAGCAAGCACCTCGAGCTTGGTACGACAGGCTGAGTAATTTTTTAATTCAAAACAGCTTTGTCAAAGGTAAAGTAGACACTACACTGTTTATCAAAAGAGAAAGTAAAAATTTTCTGCTTGTTCAAATATATGTTGATGATATTATTTTTGGATCCCCTAATGAATGTTTATGCAAGAGATTCTCTAAGTTTATGCAGGATGAATTTGAAATGAGCATGATGGGTAAATTAACCTTCTTTCTCGGGCTTCAAGTGAAACAACTGAAGGAATGACCTTTTATTCATCAAGAAAAATATGCTAATGATCTTGTCAAAAAGTTTGGACTGGAAAATTGCAAAAATGCTGATATACCAATGTCAAGTTCCTTGAAGATAGACAAAGATGAAGGAGGAAAGAAAGTTGATTAGAAGTTATACAAGAGTATCATTGGTTCACTTCTTTATCTTACTGCTTCTAGACCTGACATTTTGTTTAGTATTTGCATTTGTGTCAGATTTCAAGCAGACCCTAAAGAATCTCATGTAAGTGCTGCAAAGCGTATTATCAAATACATTGCATCAACTTTAGACTTTGGTCTTTGGTATCCTAAAAAGGGAGACTTTACTCTTCTTAGATACTCAGACGCAGACCTAGCCGGATGTAGAGTTGATAGAAAGAGCACCTCGGGTACCTGTCAACTACTTAGAAATAGGACAGTATCTTGGTTTTCAAGGAAGTAAAGTACAATAACTCTTTCTATAGCAGAAGCAGAATATGTAGCTCTTGGGAGTTGTTGTTCACAAATTCTATGGATAAAACAACAGCTAAGAGACTTTGGAATTGAAGATTCATGCACGGAGATTAAGTGTGACAACACCAGCGCAATCAATCTCATTAAGAATCCAATTCTTCACTCAAGAGCAAAACATATAGAGATTCGACATCACTTCATTAGATATCATGTTCAAAATGGAGAAGTATCGATTCAGTTTGTTGACTCAAAGAATCAACTGGCGGATATTTTTACAAAGCCTTTGGAGAAAAATCAATTTGAAGCTATTCGTTCCAGACTCAAAATCTTAAAGTTTGAGGAAATTTAGACCCAGGACTGAAAGTCTAAAGATTCCTAGACTCAAACGGTCAAGATTTTCTTTCGTAAGTTATTTTACTTTATTATCTCTCGAATCTCGTCTCGAAAGGTACGATCATCAATCCGTGATTGATTATTGCTATCTTAAATTTACGTGATTATTGCAATCTTTCCTTTTTGAAAAAGGGGTTATTTTTGAAATGACAGTTATCTAATTTTTTGAAAAAGACAGTTATTTTTTAAAAAGGCATCTTTATACTTTCTTTTATGACGTTCCGTATGCCTCTCTTCGACTGTCTTACATACTGTCGGTTCCTCTTCGTTTTACTCTAAAAAAACCCTAAGAGAGCACCGATCTTCCATTTCTGTCTTCTTCTCTTGTTTAATCCTCGAAAAGTTGTCATCTTTCTTAGGAAAACAAGTTTAGAATCTCTCAGAGACTGTAAAAAATGTCTTTCCAAAGAAAGTCTTCAAGGATCGCAAACAGGGGACCACAGTAAATGCGTGAGGGGCCTACGCACTTCGATGTAACCGAAGAAGAAGAATCTCCTAATCAACAACAGAGCCCTCAACATTCTCAGCAGCATCCATCTCCTCCCTCTAGACCTCAGGATGCTATACATCGATAAGAGGAAGAGATAATCAAAGACGCAGAACCTGTAAGAATTCATAAGCCCTCTTTTACTTACAAGCTTTATTGTGCTTTGAAGAAGGGTGGTACTCCTTTGAACTACATCGATGAATTTCTAAAAGACAAAGAGTATAGAAATGAAACTTTCTTTTTATGCACAATGGAACGTTTGAGAATAGCCCTTGCGGGGTCGGCGGAAGAAGCCTTTGCAAGTGATTCACGGGTTGGAGGATTTAATCAACCAAATGGGAACGATGATGATAGGATGTACAGTCAGTTTAAACCGAGAATGGGTGTTGCGGCAAAAATTCGGAGCAAAAGGACAGACTTGTTTCGATCGGAGGAACACAAGCAACTGTACTCTAAGTTGCTGAAGCGTGGGGTAATAAACCCTAGAACTGTGGATTTTGATTTTCTTGACTCTGTGAATGTCAATCTGCGAGAGAAATTCAGCCTTCTTCAACTTGAACAGTTTTGTTCTGAATCTACCGAAGCGCATGCTGAACTTATTGCTTATTTCTATTCGAATCTCAGTTTCTTGGATGCGAATAGATTCTCTTTTAGTGTTCGAGATCAGGATTATGTGGTTGACATGAATACATTGGCTGATGTGATTGGAGTTGAAAGATGGAGATATCAACCTATTAATGTGTCTATCGCTTGTGCAACGTTGGAACTTGTTCAAGATAGAAGGACAGAAGGAAAAATTTCATATATGAGGATGAATACGACAAACGTTCTGCTTCACAAGATTGTGATTAATTGCCTCAGACCAAAATCTACTTCAAAGACCGACGTTTCAAACTTGGAGGCAAAGCTGATGTATGCCATCAATGCTGGGAAAAAGTTCTCTCTTCCACACACTATTATGTTCCACATGTACAGGGCAGTGGTGAAGGACAAGGGTCAACTTCCTTATCCAGCTCTTGTGACAAAGTTATTCAGACATTTGAATGTTCAGCCTCCCCGAATTCTCTATGTTTGAACTTGTGATCACATGGTAGTGGGACTGAAAATGGTCTCCAAAATGCATCTGAAGGAACTTAACAAGGTTTTGGAGAAATTCAAGGAGAAAACCCTTGTCAAGACTCATCAAATCTCTTCGGCCGCAAAGAGAAAAGGGAAGGAGCCCATGGTTGCTTCATCCAAGAAAAGAAGATCTCTCATCATTGAGGATGAATAAGATGAGGATGATATCACCATTTCTGCAATGACATTGAAGAACTCGAGTCGTTCTATTCCAGAATCAACGGAAAGACAAGAGAAAGATATAGAACAAAGGACTGAAGAAATAAAAGATTTGGAAGCATAAGAGAAAGAAGCAGAGGAGAAAGAAACAGAGGAGGGAGAAGGAGAAGAAAGAGATGCATATGAGGAAAGAATTGAAGAAGAAGAAGAAGAAGATGAGAGAGGAGATCAAGCGGAAGTAGTGCACGATGAACACTCTTCTCCTCTTAAAGGCATGGAAACAGGGGGAGATCCTGAGAAAAGAGGAATGTCCTCATACCCTGCTACTAGTGAAGGAGTAAGCCGCTCTCCAGCAGATTCAGAGGACATCTATGCATCTCAATTTCCTGAGGAAAGACATGATATTTCATCGCCTAAACTGCGTGACTATGCTGATTTACCATCATCTGCTTTTACACCGTCTAATCGTGCAGAAGCCAGTACTCAGATTGATAATTCAGCAGATTTTCGAAGAATTCTTGATGTTCTCTTAGAGATGCGGGGTCAAATATATGCTCTGGGATGCGAAGCACATAACTTGCAAACGGCAGGTCAAGCTTCTTCAGTTTCTTTGAATGATCAAATTCAAGCCATTGCTCTTCAAGTTCAAGCAAATGCTAAGGGTGAAGATGTGGCGCAACTGAAGGAGGACTTGAAAAAGCTAGAAGGCATTGTCCAGTCAATGGGAGATTTCCAGCTTGTTCGTGTTCCCAAGAAATCTTAAACTCTATTTTATTTTCATCTCTACCTTTTTAATGATGACAAAAAGGGGGGAGATGTGGTGCAGATTTGATTAGAATTTTTTTAACTCTCTTGACTTTTATGATGTTTTGACTTGACTTTTGTGTTTGGCTATTTGGATTTGGACTGGATTTGGGTTTGATTGTTTGAATGTTTGTTTAAGCACTATTGATATCACATGGTTTTGCTTATTTAAAGAACTAATCTACCTTCTGTGGATGCAGATTCTAGTGTTATTAAGTCATTTATTTATGTGAGATATCCATATTTGCTTGAGTAATGTTTTGCAGGTCAAAGATATCCAAATCTGCAGGAAAGTTTTGTCACCATAAAAAAGGGGGAGATTGTTGGAGAAATTTTCTTTGGGTGTTTTTTAAAGCTAACAAAAATTTTCCATCAATTTAGTCTGAAGACTTGTAGACTCTTTCGTCAAAGTCTAAAGACCCTCGGACTGCCAGACTCAAGATTCAAAGTCTATCCTCATTGACAGTTTTTAGTCCGTCGAAGAAGACTTATCTAGAATTGGATGTTTCGTTAAGGATTTGACTTTATCGACTGGAGAAGATCTCTTGGCTGGATATAGCATGTCGGAATCTATTATTCAAATCAATATTGATTTAGTGATTGTGGATCCGTTGATTGGCGAAGTATACTTAGAAGATTCTACTTATGGAAACCAAGATCCTGATTGTATGGGCGAGCAGGATTGATGAGCTATCGTAATGTTCCTTAAACAGCTCGAAGATCTTTCTAATTGATTCTGTTCAACGGGTAGATTGGATGAATTCCTTTGGTAAGTGCCAATGGGTATGATGGCATAAAGGAGTATATAAGGAAGACGTTCCAGTTGTTTTGAGTGTGTGCGCGATAGAAAAATTCCAAAATCTGAAACTCTTTGTTCTTAGTCAATTCATTTGTTGAGCGAAATCTTGTACGCAAAAGAGAGTCCATATCTTTGGGAAACCTTGAGGAAGTGTGGTAGAGTATCTACACTATAGATTCAAGGGAGAGCCTTGCTGTAACAACTCTTTTGTTCAAAGTGAAATTCAGTCGGTGGGCTGTCAGTGCGGAAGAGTGGACGTAGGCTTGGAATAAGCCGAATCACTATAATTTATGTGTTCATTTTCTCTTCCTTACTCTCTTTTACTTTGATCATAATTTGTTTTGTTAACAAAAGGTGAACTTCCTTTCTATTGTCTATTTCGTATTGCTCACTTATCACGAGAAACTATTTTTACATTCACCCCCCTCTAGGTGCTTATATTAGTTATCTCAGCAATCACTGATCCCAGGAAAGAAAGATGTGGTGATCGAATTGTAAGATAAAAAGTATAAATTGAATCATGCATGGTATGGTGACATGTATGCATGGCTATATGATATAATGTGTATGAGTGCATGATTGTATGTGCACCTATGGCATGATGGTATGTGTACATGAGGCATGGTATATGCGTGGATGCTTGATGATGAGTGCATGGTTGTATGCACATATGGTATGATGACATATGCATGACTGAAAGATAAGTTATGCTTTGATGCATGGATGACATGTACTATGCTATGATGTTGTGATTGTACTGTGTCATGCATTGAGTAGTTTATTGGATCTTTTACCTGCTAAGTGGTTGTACTCACCCCTTCGGGAACCAACATTTTAGATTAGGAAGATGCCGTTCTCTCCAGTCACGCGGGGTACCTTGTATGGCCTCCCATCTAATGTGGAGGTAGAGTGTTTGGAGATAGATTGCATTACCATCCCTGGGTTGAGTATGTGCGAGTTCGTGTGCTGATCATGTACGATGTGGGCCTGGCTGGGGGCCCGGTCATACAAGATTTTTTGTTGGTCCACGTCCGCCGAGATGGAGTGATTCGGGGGATGTTGCCGCCGCCACTACCTGACGCGCTAGGATGGGTGTGATGGCCGCGTGAGGGGTAGAGAGCTGACCTTTTTTTAGAGTAGCTGACACTGATAGATGGAGAATGACACGTGATCGTTATAGGGGTCGAGATACCTTTTGGGTTATGGCCAAGTGTAGTTAAAAGTCTTGGCTTTTCTTTTTAGTTGTACCGACCCGAGAAATCCATCATGAAAATATATAAATAAAAGTGGTTCGGCCTTATCTTTTCTTATGGTACGTAGTTGGTGTGTATTGCATTATGGTTATTGGAGAGAGAGATGGTGAGACTCAATTATGCTTCCGTTAATAAGTTGCACTAGGACCGTTTTAAAAAAATGCCTAAGGACCTTGGTCCTTCTTTAAACCCCTTTTTATAAAAGACAGGTAACGGATATCTGATGAGAGAAAGCGATTGGCAGGCTGTGGCGACCCAAACGGATCGGGGGCCGTCGAGGGTTGCCACAATATGTGACTTTTAGATGAATGGTAGGGTTGATGCATGATATTAGGATAAAACCCTAGGATCACATAGATCGCTCAATTAGGAGACTCATTAACGTTATTGGCCATGCAAGAATACAATTGGTCAACAATTGCTATAAGTCGCACAAAAAATGGATTGAATAGGTGTCTTAGTGGGACCCTCGCATAAAAGACAAAGACCGAACCCGAGGCCCCAAAATTTGACTTATGTCTTGCACTTCCTTTAAATGATTGATCTTGACATGTTGTTTTGATGTGTATGCTTGTTTCTTTCTATTGTATGCACCTAGTTATAAGTTTCTATTGTATGCATAAATTCGTTTTAGATTAGGACCTCGAAGATGGAGAAAGTGCAAAGATGGTGGAGGTTGATGTCCATTCTGACCATTATCATGTACTATTCATTTCCCTGACATATGTCTTAGGTTCCATTTGTCATATAAAGCCTGACAAGTTGCAGGTTTTCTCTATTTCTCTCATCTTTTTCAATTGTGTTTCTTTTTTATATTTTACAGGATTGCCTTGTAGATTTACTTATTTTCTTGATTGTTTACTTACTATCTCATAATTTCAATTCCATTGATTGCTTTCTTTTCTTTTTTTTTTTTTCCAGAAGTAGAATAGAATGAAAACGACTAACTACGCATGATCACTTAGTTTAGGACAAATGGTCCCGAAAATGTAAAAAGAAATGCATTGGACATGTTAAGAAAACAAAACATACTGTTTATGTACTGAAATGACACTAATAGAAATATTAGCGTAACCCAAGTCCCCAAACCTAGATATTTGGTTGCGTAGAAATCGAGGGAACACTTCTGACCCTTGATTGGGTTTTCTAGCCAACCCCCATAATGAGGCTAGTGGCAACTCCCATATTATATTTAAATTGTTATAAACAACTAGACCTTATAAAAAAACCCTGTCGCGCGAGGTACGAGTTTGATGAAACTCACCATGGTTTAGCATACTCGATATGAGAGTACCCCCAAAGGATGAAGTGATGCCATCTTTATGGACGAGGCTTATTGTCGAGATGGCTACCATGGTAAAGATACCATTTAATTCGATATCCACACCCGACCCCTTCTTCTAAGGTGTGTCGCTTGTGTGGGTATGGATCGCAACACTTCACTGTCACGCGGGATACTAGCTTGGGAGAGCTCGTGATCTCATAAAGGGAACTCATGAGAGGCTTGATATGAAATGCAAGGTGATGACATCTTTTGGAACACGAGCCATGAGGGAACTCTCATGATCAAGTATCCCTAAATCCGACTTTTCCCCATCTTCTCTTCTCGTGATGGTGAGGGATTCAAGGGCGGCGAGATTGGGTCGCGACAGTACTTAACTTTATCTTTGTGATAACCGTGTGGCTTCATAACTATGTTACATGGCCCATGTTCAACCCATTAGCATTAGTTCAGTGACTTGTCATCTTCAACCTTCTATTTCTTATTAAATTAAAATTTGAAGATGGATAAAGAGAATACATGTTCAAAAGCATTCTTAAATGTAGTCAACCTATAAAATAGGTAATATAATTTTTTTAAAATTAAACTTTTATTACACTTTATAAGACAATTATCGTTTTCGTTATCTTATTGATTTTAAATTTGAATAAAAGCAAATAAAGATAAAACCTCTTAGAATATGTAATGTATCATTTTAATTTGGAAAACAAGTCCAGAAGAGAAATATATCTTATCACATAAGCAATATTCATAATTTGAAGTGCAGCTTTTGTTAATTACGTGAATAAAGGCATTTTATGTCCATTCAATTCAAAATTAGACGTAAAATAATTGAATATATTTCATTTAGGCTTCGTTTGTTCGCGGAAAATGAATTATTTGGAAAACATTTTTTTGAAAATGATTGTTTGAAATTATTAGTAAATGGTAAATGTTTTTACTATAGACAATAATTTATGTTTAAATATTTTTGTAAACGATGAAATTTTGTTTTGTTCATTTATTTTTGTCAACGATATAAGCAATCATGTTTTGGAAACTATTTTTCATAATATTCATTTTCTAAGCAATAAACGAAACCTTAATTCTTACCCAAAAAAAAAAAAAAGAAACCTTAATGCTCAATACATTTATACATGACAATTAAATATAAAAAATTGCAACTCATTCGGAAACTGGACTCAATTAAATTGACATTTATCCAATCTAGTTGCTATAGGTTGTAACTCTTGCTCAAGCCATTGTCATCTCTTGGCCTACTTGATGGGTTTGAGCAGTCCATGGTCAATCCGCCATGAATGGCATAGAGTCTGTAAACGGCATTGGTCCCGTACGCACTTGTGTCAGAAACTTGATTCCAAGGACGATTGAGGAGTAACCCAAAAGTATGGCCATAAAAATGAGTGTCCCTCTCCACGATGCAACCTTAACCAAAAGCCCTTCGGCCACGCCATGGATCGGGCGTGCCTTAGAGTTCAAGGCCTTGATTTGACCTACATCGATCTCCAATCCAAGTTCCAGTCGCAGGGCTTCAAGTACATCTACAAAATTATGGGTTGCACTTGAATTCGTAATGACCCAGTCTGATAAGAATGGAGAGCGATTGTCGGAACCAGAGGACCTAGACAAGAGCGGCTCTTGGTAGGCTTCTAGGATGAACTGAATTATGCACTAAACATGAGAAAAATGATTTTAGAACATATACGTGAAAATTGGAATTAATTTACGGTTGCATCTTTTGACATAATGTCAAGTATTGCTTTTAAACTCAAAGTTAAGCGAGTTCAAGCTAGAGCACTATCGAGATGGCTGGTCTCTAGGGAACGTGTCTCATTGTATGCTAAAGGACAAAACCGCGGTGGTCGACATGTGATGGATCAAAGCGGACAATACCTCGAGTGAGTTAATTCTCATGATATGGTATCAGAGTGGGTCCCTCCAGTAGAAATGAGCCGAAAAACGATTTTGAAATATATATATATGTGTGTGTGTGTGTGTGTGCGTGCGCGCTACATACAGCGCGCGCCGGTGTGTGTGTGTGAAAATTAGAATTAATTTACGAAAGCATTTTTTGATATAACGACAAGTTTTGCTTTACCTGTCGGGTGGGCCAAAGTCAATAATATACTAAACACGACAATGACAACCACTAGCTTGCACATGAAGCAAGCTAGTGGTTGCCTGCTCCGTTTTACCGGGGTCTTGTTGTTCCCTTGGTACTGATTCCAAGGTGCGAATCCTAACTCGGTCCCCTGTCGCTACTTGAGGCATTTCCAGCTCTTGCTCAACTCAAACGACTTTTGCTCGTTCAAGTTTAGGACAATTTCTTTGTGTTACTTCTCGAGGGAGAAGCTAGTCAAGCATTTGGTCGCGGCTTGCGCAAAGGCAAGTTTCTAACTTGCTACCTCTGCAGCTCGGTTGGGCCCATGGTTTCAAGCCTTCCAGGAAGTAAAAAGACCTGTCTTGGCTCAGATTTGTCTCGGATGTCTAGCATCATTACTAAGAACTTGCGCGCATTCTTCGGGTTGTCATTACCGTGTTTCAATTTACGTAACGCCCTTTGAGCATTACTTCACCACTCTTAGGAAAGAGCTGTTACCTCAGTCGTTGCTTCATTTAATCCCAGCTATTGACTTTTCTGCAGCCATGTTGGATCTCATCATACATGGTCCGTAACCACAGCTTTGCATTACCCTAGAGATCCGTGGAAACCGTCGCTATCTTGGTCTGCTTCGAGTCTGGATACACGGTAGCAAAGTATATGTCCTATATCAAACATAAAGTTCTCGAGCTGCTTACTATCTATGCCAGGCACCAAAATAAGCCCTTCGTTCTGGTGCCTTTATGCGCCCATCTCAAAGTTGGCTGTAACCTGTGGCTCGCGTCAATATGACCACTTACACGATCGATTATGCTGTCCCGTCGTGCAGTTGGTGCACAGTTTTCGGATGTTGTTTTCGGGAATTCCCATTTAATCACTCATAGCGTAGTGTGATACCTCAACGAGTCTGATCCGCTCGTCGGGTTTCATGAATGATGTCCCTAGGTTATCTAGGGCATTCATCTTAGCTTCCAAATCCTCAATTGTTTCCGATATTCAGTTGTTCGAGTGTTGACCATGATCCCAAAGTCTCCTACAACTCAGGCACTAAAGCCAAATGTAACAGTCCGCGCCGTTGGTCTAGTTCAAAGGAAAGGACTGTTTGGCGTGTACCATCCTCAAGCAACGAGTAGTACACTAGCCTCTCAAATGCGCAACGCTCGGATGCTCATTAAACTAACAGTCTCTTAAAGGATACACTCATATTTAGGGTTTCCTCAAAATATAAGCCCGAGAGTAAGAACAAATTTCAGAGCATTTTGATTCCCTTGGCTACCTTCAACTCTCACTTCGGCACATAGATACATAGCTCTTCAAGGTTCCTCAGCAAGTTGGAGATGTCAAATAGGTAAAAGTATCCGTCACATGGGCTGTTCATAACTTAGAGCATCCACTTGAAGGTAATTAATAAACCTTGCCCAAAATAGACAAAACAACCTCTATGAACTTGCTTGACACTTTCTCTACTTAGCCAGAGATTAATAACCCTATTTTGACTTCTCTAGAACGTATCTTTGTGGATTCCAAGGCCTAAAGTTGGCTTCAAGGCACCAATTCAATTGTCTTTGCTTCCAAGTACGTGAGTATTGTTCGGTTCGCCTGCAGCGTGAACTTCCTCTACAACGCAATCCATCCAGACTTGGTAGTTTCACCCAATTATGATATGCTCATTATTTGCATTTAGGTCCATAGCATATTGACTTACTCATGTTATGAAAGTTGTTTTCCTTTTATTCAGGTCGGTTCAAGCACCTGGATATCCCCCGCCTCTTCGTTGTTCACCAAAATCCCAAGATCCTTCTAACTCTAATACTTTTCACTCGCAGCCTTGTTCTCTTTTGCATAGTATGGAAGCTCTTCACTAGCATAGAAATGATATTGATAACATTATTTGCATGTGAACTTGTGTGTGTAGAGGATATTCTTCTGCTTACTCAAGTGCGCACATTAATTCAAATAAATGTTTTGTCCTCTTCAAAATACTTAAGTAGTTTTCCAACATCAAAATCCAGAAAAGATATATACAGCAGGAGGGGTTGGATTCCGTAAAGTTTTGGCACGAGGCTCTCCAACTCCATTATCTCCCGCTGATATCGAATTTTCAAATTGAACATTTTTTAATTACTCTTGAGAAGACTTTATGAAAATACTACTTTGAACATACTTGTTGTTTCAATAAATAAAATAATGGATTGAGATGCTTTAAATTTACGAGATAATTTACATCTTAGATCTACCATTCGAGAGACTAACACCTCATTATTAGACTCATTCAATAACCTAGATTAATTCCCCATTTTTCCATTTTTTAAAATAATTTAAGGATATGGAAGTGAAGATCTAGTTAATTGAAAGCTCATAGAACACATTGCAAGCCCAATGAACTGGTTAAGTCCTAACCTTTGGTTTGAGTATATAATTCTAATTCAGCCCAGTTTGTACATAATTAGCGAGATTCGAACATGAGATCTCTAGTTTCATTTTCTTCCTTTATTTTCTCCCATTTTTTCTCCTTTTCCTTATTTTTCCATTGTGCCCCTCATAGGCACGCACGTGTCTGAAGAGAGGTCTACAAGAGCCACCATGTGCCTGGTGGCCGATGCACCATCTCGCTTGAGAGCCACCATGTGCTTGCTGGCTGATGCACCATCTCGCTCGAGTGTCACCACCAGCTATTCTCGCCTCTTAGTTGCAACCCCCAAGCTGCCACACTCAATATCTATGGGTCACTGTAAATATTACAGGAGCTTCAAGAGAGAAGGAGAGAGAATCAATAAAAACTGCATCTTTAATCAATTGGCTTGACTTTACAAGTTATTAGAACTCGAACAATATGCATAGGAAATGAAATTAGGTATCTTAGAGAATCAGGAAATATAGATAATATTCCTAATATCTAATAATATCTTTAACGTATTATCTAACAAGGAAATCTCTAATCTTCTCAAATATACTTTATCATGAGTGGTAAGGGCGATCGGTTCATGATCGATTTGATTCCCACTCCAAAACGGGAAACTAGACCGGTTCATCATTATTGGAACCGAGGACCGAACCGGAGAATGTTGGAAGGGAATGGTCCTGCTTTGTTCCCAGGTGTTCCAATGGAACCGACCCCCTTTCATGCAAAAAATATTCAAACTACTTGAGTGAGCACTGCCTCCTCTTTCATTAAACTTCTCACTTCGAAAGGCCAAAACGACATGCTCATTGAGGCTACTTGGCTTGGTTTTCATAGCTAATCTCTCAAATGCTCTAAATAATTGCTCAATGTAGGACTCTTGGAGACTTGGAGTAGACACTTGCGTGAGGGGCAGAGAGAGAGAGAGAGAGAGAGAGAGAGAGAGAGAGAGAGAGAGAGAGAGAGAGAGAGAGAGAGAGAGAGCGGCTAGTCTCACATCAACTATTTAGTAGAGACTAACAAGCTGTTGGTCTCTATAAATAGCGATGGACAACCAGATCATTTCTTACTCTCTTGGCCAAGGTCCTTTGCTAAGTTGGGAAGACAATAGCATTGAGAACCTTGAAATGGCACTTTAATTGTTACAAATACTCAAATTTGAAGCATGTTTTGAGGAGTTCGATTAAAGTTTTAAGAAATTAGTAATCGGTCCGATTCCGGTGGTCAATTTTTCCTTTGAAACCAGGAACTAGAACAAACAATGCCAGTCCCATTTTCATGGAATTGGAAACTAGACTAGTGTCTTTGGGAATTGGACCCAAATAGTTGGTTCGGTTTGGTCCCGACAGTTTTCGATTTGGGCGGTTCCCTTTACTCACCCCTAATGAGTGGGATGCAAGTTCTAGACATAGGGTTCGGCTTCCCTGAGCCTAGACTTGGCAAGGTGCCGAGGCAAGAGGGTCCAGATAAAAAATGGCTTCTAGCAAGATTATAGGATGATGATGCATCGAATATGAGGAGAGCATTCCTAGAGTAAATGTGCTGAACTAGAATTAAATCACAAAAAAAAAAAGTCTTTTGATGTGACGGTAACCTTCCAATACCAAGCGTGCTTAGGTGAGAATACTATCAAAATGAGTGACCTTTTAGGAATGCATTTAACTCAAAGGACAAAATTGTGAGGTTTAATAAGGAAAGAATCAAAACAAAAAATATCTTGAGTGAGCTGAACCAAAGGTGTCACAATCGAGATCACAATTTGGCAGAGGAGAACATGAGTCGATGAGCGATGGGCGACCACGCAAGGACTCGAAGGCTGAGGGGCGATGGTGAGGGAAGGTGAGACGACGTTGACGGTGACCGGATCGCCAGGTAGTAGAGGCTAGCAGCGACTGAAGGTGGTGGGGGAGTGAGAATGAGGAAAGAGCAAAGGTCCTTCGGATCTGGATTTTTTTGTGTGAATTCCTCAACAAGAGAGGTCTATTAGGCCGTTTATGTTTACCTTAATTATGTACATGTACAACCTGAATCAGAAGATCTCGATCCTTAAAAAATATTCGCAAAGTTCAATGATTGCGGGCCTAGGGGGCTAATTGGCCGCATATATATACTTAAGATATTAGTTAGAATTCTTGTCTCGAACTCTCATACTTAAAACCTCAATCTGCAATTGGCTACTAACATACTTACTTTTCTCACAATATTTAATCACCTCATCGAAAATCGAATTTGCCATTTTCTCGCAACATTTAATAATTGTCCCAAAAATTGCTCTTCCCGAAAAGCTATATACCAGTTTTGAGAGCTGGGTCCATTCATGAATGCTGAGATAGAGAGAGACCCATTCAATTTCAAAGTAGGCACCAATCACAGTGAATGCAGAGATAGAGAGAGAAGCAACCTTTGCTTCTCTTTTAACAAGAAAAGAGATGAAAACAAGCCTGCT
Source organism: Eucalyptus leucophloia subsp. euroa (assembly GCA_017140325.1). Lineage (NCBI taxonomy): Eukaryota > Viridiplantae > Streptophyta > Magnoliopsida > Myrtales > Myrtaceae > Eucalyptus > Eucalyptus leucophloia. Next base: position 27,422,128 of record CM029471.1, read on the forward strand.
TTTTCTCTTTCACCAGAATGATTACACGTTATCGGAACGATGAAAGCGGAAGTTTGGCAACTCTAGGTGCATTTTTTGAATTTTCTTCGGCTCACGGTCATTCATGTTTTTCTCTGTCACATCTAGTGCAATTATCAGGTCCATATTTGCGATGATGCAGGTGAACGTACCAGCTCTGACTTCACCCCTCTTTAGGAAACGCCCCGGTCGTATTCTACATCAACCCAAACAGAGAGAGAGAGTAAAAAAGGAGAGAGAATTCGACCTAGATCTCTCCATCTTAAATGGAACTCTGTGATGGGATCAGCCAAACCTTTTTCAAAGAAAATGGAGCTATGTGATGTGATCGATGGTCCATAGAGATTGAGATTCGAACTCAAGAGAGTGGTTCAAAGTGAGTGAAAGATATGGTGAAGCACATTGAATACTTTGCAATTTAAAGTGCAATGCAGTTGCAATTCAAAACGCAAGACATTGGATATTTCAGTAGTTTTAAAATATTTATTAGAAATTATGATTATCATTAAAGTCATCATTTTTTGTAATAATTTTTCAACGGTCGTATTACGGCTTTCTAACAACTTTCTAATGGCTGTATAGGCTTGATTAATTTTTGGTTTATTATTTCATAAATTCTTCATCATTTTATAACAGTCATCCTTTTAATTACCAATTGATTCTCCTGTCTAAATATAAATTAAACTTCAAAGCACAATCTTTGAAGATGCACTATGTTCTCATATCTTTCTTTTTCTTTTTACTGGGTTATACACATGACGTTGTTCTGTTCCTTCCAATATTTAGTGCGGAGTATAGAAGAAGGTCTATTGTATTTTGGGAGGATAGCCGCTGAAGCCTTATGCATCGAGTTCCGTACCCTGAGATGTGGAATTATCCCTAAGGATAATACTTGCATGCCTCAAGCAGTTGTTTTTATTTATTTTTAGTCTTTTGCAGTGTATTTTCAATAGTTATTATTATTTTTGTTTATTCTGATACTTTTCCAATAATCTTAAGGATAATTGCCTTATGGATTCCAAAATTGGAATTGCTGCTGCTACCCCTAATGTTGGAATTGAACGAGAACATGAAGATGGTTTTGGACAAGTATCGCATCGTGGACGATTTGTCACGGGACATTGTTGAACATCAACACCAAGAGCCTTTGGTCGTTTCAGCAAGGTTATCGAGTCAGGAAAATCCTAATTATTTCATTCTGTTAAGGTGGCCCCTACTGTTATATGTGGGTCAAGTACTCTACTTGTGCCTTGTTGGGATTTGTTATACATTATTGGTAATTCTGATCGTTTTGTGTATTGCAAACTTATGTGTTTAGCTTTAAAAAAATTACGTAAGTACGATTTTTGCATCTTGCCTTTTGTGGTATTTTATGTATATATTTTTCTTGATTCTCGTTTTCGGTCATATGGACGTTATATAAGTTTAACATGAACAATTTTAGAAACATTATTGGCCTTATATTTATGAGCACGGGAGTTTCAGTCCAAATTTTTTTCTTGTCAAAACTAGCGTGACCCAATTTCTGATATTGTGAATTTTTTGTTTTTGGTTTATGTATGTTTTTGTCCGGGGAAACTCTCCCTTTGCTGATCAATCTGTCCTATTTCTTGTTTCGCCTTTCTTGTGTTTGTTTAAAGAGGGTTGGCAGGTTTTTCACGTGGGTTGTTTTAGCGTTTTTTATGAAATTTGCTGGAAGTCGGATTCGGATTGATTTGGCCTGGTAATTTTTTGTTAAAGCTGAATGAAATACATAAACCAGATCCAGATGTGTTTCTGTTAAATCATTGAGCCAAGAATCATTTTACATCAATGCAACTAGTTCTTGACTTACTGAAGCCTCATCGTGATCGATTTAGCCGGAACGTGATGCTTATTATTTTTTTTTTTATTGAATTAAGTGTTGATTCTCATTGTTCGTTTACTCAAACGCATGACATGGAAATTATGTCTTGTTAGTTGCTTATTTCTTTGGTTTGAGTTAGAATCTTCTATATGAACAGAGTTGACTGTTCGAGTTGTTGCTTAATGCTCAGATATGTCTGACATCTCATTTTCCCTAATTTATATCATATATGACTCTGAAATGTCACTGCCGCGCATGAGGCGTGCCCGGATATTGGTGACCTCAATCTTTGGACCAATTATTGAGCGAGAGCTTATCTCTCAAAAATGGAAGCTTGGAGAAGATCCCTAAAATCGATCGTGAGGGGCCGGGCTTACTTGCTGATCGCCAAGCGGGTTGACATCACCTCTACGATCAATGCCAGCGGTGTTCTACCATCTTATCAAGGTTAGTGATGACTGTTGAGGCCATTTTAGGTTTCTGTTTCTAGAAATAATTTTTTAACAGAAATAGTTTTTTTTTTCAATGAACAATTTCTTAATATAAAAACACGCTTAATAACTGCAAAAAATTTCTACTCCAGGAACAAAAATGCATTTAATAAACTTGTATAATTTTTTTTGTTTCTTTTAATTTTTCAATATTTTTATTATATATATATATATATATATATATATATATATTTATATTTTCTTCTTTCTTCCTTTTGGTTGGTCACCAGCTTTTGCCATGGCCGGCAACCGACCAAAAGGAAGAAGAAGGAAAGAAAAAAAGAAGAAGAAAAAAAAAGTGTTTCTCGGAATTGTTCCCGGAAACAAGAAATAAGTTTTTTCTACTTCTTGTTTCTGTTCCAAATTTATTCATAGGAACAAAAGAATAGATTTTTTTTTTTATTCCCAAGAATAAAAGTGTAAACAAACGCGTTCATGTTTTTCTTTTATTCCCTGAAACAAACGAACAGAAATTTATGTTATGGGAAACAGAAACTGAAATAAACAAACATGCCCTTAATTGTTGCCGAAGAGGTTGTAAATTCAGGGAAAAGTATTTGTGCATTTGAATTTGATTTGGCCTGGCAATTGGTCTCGGTAGAAGTGGTCATCATGGCTGCAGTGTTTGAAATTTATAGTCCTAGAGTGTGGTTTAGGACTTGGATAATGAATTTTGTGAAAGAATGCCATAGAAGTACTATCATCCGGAGATCCTCCCAAAGTGCATTTTCTTTTGATTAAGTGGCAATGTTGTGAGATATGGTTAATATGTGAGTTAGGACAATTGGCTAGTTGCAATGGTCTTGGCCTAGTCCGGGGTCAGTCGTGAAGGCCTCCTTATGCTTTCTTCATGTGTGCTTTTTTCAAGGGAATTTAATGTCAGAAAACTTGACGTTCTACTGTACTTTAGCTATGCGAAGCGTGCTTGGGCAACCTATTTCTTTTGTAATTGAACCTGGATAATTTGATTTATGTATCTCTAGTGCCTTGGTGTTAAAGTCTATGATGTGCCGATGCTTTTGGTTAAGGTCGGTAAATTGATTGCCTTCTTTGGTTACTAGAAAAGTAAGCACTCTTAGAGTCTATTTGTTAAAAAGTGTTTATGTTCCCCAGAACAAAAATTGTTCTTTTGTTCCAAGGAACAAAAAAAAGAATAGAAACTTATTTGGTAAAACTTTTGTTTCCGGAAACAGATTTGGAACAAAAACAAGAAATAGAAAAAAGTTGCTTCTTGTTTTTAAGAACAATTTCCGAGAAACAATTTTTCTCTCTTTTCTTTTTTCTTGGCCATAAAGGACAAAGAAGGAAAAAAATAAAAAAGAAAGAAGAAAAAAAGGAAAAATATAATAAAAATATTGAAAAATTAAAAGAAATAACAATATTATATAAGTTTACCAAACGCATTATTATGCTCAGAAATTGTTCCCAAGAACAAGATAAGGCGTGTTTGGTAATATTTCTGTTTAAAAATTGTTCTAGAGAACATAAATAGAAAAAAATATTTCTTTTTTGGGGAACAATTTTTGAATAAAAAATGGCCTTTGGTAAACTTGTTTCGGGAATAAAAAATGAACAGAAACACGTTTGGTAAATTTGTGTTCTTTTTTTGTTTTTGATTTTTAAATATTTTTATTTTATTTTTCTTTAATTTTCTTTCTTTTGGGCGGTTGCCGACCTCGGCCATGGCCAGCCACCGGCCGACGAGGGGCCGGCGGCCTCGCCCCAACACGGTGAGGCTCGTTGGGCGAGGCTCGACCTTGCCTTGGGCGGGCGAGCTTGAGCTCGCCTAGATTGGCGAGCCCAAGCTCGCCCGGCCTTGCCCCGTGCTAGCGAGGCTCGGCCTTGCCTTGGCTGGGCGAGCTTGGGCTCGCCCGGGTTCGGCGAGCTCGAGCTCGCCCAACCACCGACGAGCCTCACTGGTGGCTAGGCAAGCTCCGGCTCGCCGAATTTGGGCGAGGCTAAGCCTCGCCAAGGGCCGGCAACGCTCCGGCGAGGTCGCCGGCCCTCGATGGCGTCGCTGGCCCTCGACAGCCAGTCGCCAGCCATGGCCGAGGCTGGCGACTGGCCAAAGAAAAAAGAAAAAGAAAAGAAGAAAAAAAAGAGAAGAAAAAGAGAGGAGAGAAAATTTATTTTTAAAAATTGTTCCAAAAACAAGAAACACATTTTTCTTGTTTCTTGTTTCTGTACCAAATGTGTTCCTGAGAACAAAAAAATAGATTTGGAAAAAAAAAACACAAACAAACGCGTTTCTGTTATTTTTTTGTTCCCTGAAACAATAAAAACAGAAATTTTGTTCATAAATAGAAACAAAGAACATTAACAAACAGGCCCTAAGAATCTTTCCCTAGCACATTTCAAAATATTTCAAAACAATAAATCTATTCATACATTGTTTGTATGTATAGTATTTGTTCTCCAAAGGATATCAAATGTCTTTGGCAGACGATCTAATAGAGCCATAAGAATCCTTCCTTGGCATCTCTTTTCACATGATATCATATCACTTTTATTTATAAATTTCACAGTGTTATAGCCAATATGAGATAATTTATTATGCCATAAGAAAGATAGCTCAAGCATTTAAATAGAAACAAAAGTTTCAATATTACTTATTTGTCAAGATTGCAACACTCGATGAAATTATTATCTCCATCTCTATGAAAATAATACCTTAAGATTTGTTCCATCAATTTTCGATTCCGTAATGAAATATCTTTCATCAAGTGTTATATTTTGGATTTTATTAAAGGATACTTAGGTTTTGTGTTAATATTGGATAGAGTGTGTGTGTGTGTGTGTGTGTGTGTGTGTGTGTGTGTGTGTGTGTGTGTGTGTGTGTGTGTGTGATATAATCTCAGATCTAATGAAGTCGCTTAACATGCTTAACTGAATTCGAAATCAATGTTGAACCCTAATGACTGACTTGATCTATACTCTAATGTTTAATGAAAGCTTATTACAATTAAAGCAGTATGTACAATATTGAAGTTGGTTTGACAATACAAAACACTAAAGACAATATTGGGAAGGTACTGCTCTTGGTTCGATTTGAAAGCACAACATCTAAATTTAATCAACAAGGTTGGACATTAGAATCAACATCTAATAGACGTTGTTCCTAGTTGGATATGGGGATACAATGTTGTAATTTAATTGATAACGCTGAACAGTAGAAATAACACCTAATAGACATTGCTTTTGGATAGATATGATAACACAACATCGAAATCTAATCAACGATGTTGGATAGTAAAAACAACACCTAATAGATGTTTTTTTTGGATAGATATGAGGACACAATGTCAAAATTTAATCAATAACGCTGGATGGTGTTGACAACACCTAGTAAACACTACTCCTAGATGAGTATGAGGACATAACATTGGAATTTAATTGATGGCACTGGATGGCAAAATAACACCTAATAAACACTGCTCCTAAATGAGAATGAGGACACAACATTGGAATTTAATCAACAATGCTAGATAGTAGGTTAACACTGGAATTTAATCAATAACACTACTCGGGATATAGACACTTGCCGAAATCAAATCTATGACGGGAATCTTAAACTATAGCTAAACTAGATTAAGTTAAGATAAAAGGAAAGATAAAATAGTTTTGTGTTGTTTAGGGGACTCTCTATTGGATTACCTACGGTATTTATAGACCAATTGGATAATCATCGGTGATCAATTGCTTCCTCCTTAAAAATTGCTTCAAATTCTATACTGAACCGCCTTATCCACATCCGGTTACTTTCTAACCTATACAGCGATTTTTTTCATGGCTTGTCCAACAAGTATTAACCATTCCTTTGATTTTCACGCCCTTTTAAGCATCAACTGTTCCTGCTCAGACTTTGCCATCAATGATATGTCTTCAATAGTATCTCTTGGCTTGGACACATGGCAACCAAGTGCTTTGTCATTGAATTATGTATCTCCATTCGTAGATCCATCGAAATTTAGCCCAAGGGCTCTCGAAATTCTTGGCCATCCTTTGTTTTTATGACTAGCATGGACTAGGCTGATGTAAATCACAACCCATATGTGGCAATGAGGCATTTTTGGGCTTTTATCTCTCGTGATTAGCACGTGACAGTAGGGGTATTTTTGGGCATCAACAAGATTGTTGGAGAGATTTGATTGCTAATGAAAATAGAGCTATAGTTAAACATCTTTGGTGATTTGATTCATGATGGCAATCATTGTATTTACGGTATTTGCCCCCACTATTATTACTGTCAGGTTTAGAACAAATATATACCTCCAGGATATATACTACAACCGCAAAGAAAAGAGTTCAGTAATTACTCAATTTCTTTCTTGGAATTTCATCGTATTTTCAAAGTTGTGTATGAAAAGAGAAGAAGAGGGAATTACAAAGAAAGAGTTGTTGTTTTGAACAATTGTCTTGAATGATGTATGTTTTCATACTATTTATAGACAATCAATTAATACACATTGAAAATAGATACATTATCCGACCATCACCACAATTCATGATCAACCATCAAATTATGTTAATAATCACTTCTTTTCATAACCAAGGGTCAATTCATTTTATATCTAAGAGTCACACCTTTTCATGATAACAAACTATTTCAATACATACTCTCTCCCAAATTATTTTTCCTCCATACACAGATGATCCTTCTCACATATACAATCATATGATTTAGATGTGCTTTAATCAGAGAAATATAATCGAATAATATATTTTAAGGATTGATCCATCTATGGATTGTCTATTTTAGGTGTTCTCACCATTTTGAACTATCGTATATAGTTTTCTTGCACTCAATCAGCACTACATCAAAATAACTTGACGCAACAAAGTTGTTAGTGGTCAGTGCAACGAGAAACGTACATAAGCGATAAAGCACACACGTATGCTTGTCTAGAAAAAAGAAACAAAGACGATTATCAAATATTTGTGGAGAGAGATAAATGTTTAGAGGTGCAAAGCAGTATAGCAAATATACTTAAATGAGCGCATCCGAAGGATTGTTTGAACTTCTTGTCAGGTTTGCTTTCTATGTAGTAAAGAGGAAACAAAAAAAAATTGCGATATGTGCGTTTTGAGTGCCGTTGCTATTTACCAAGTGCTTCCTAGTATAAGTTGTAATGACCTGACTTGACTTGTTGCAGGTCGACCAGGCCTTCAAAAGAACTATCCTAAAGAACCGTACAAAGTGATGACCGCCTAGGAGTAAGCGTTGATTTAAATATTACTCAATAGTCCCTCTCTCATTTGATGTGGTATTTGTAAAATTCACAACAACGTTCTCGTCAGTGTTGGCCTATATCATTGTCCCGGAAGCATGTAAGAAACCACTCTTTATCTAAACACTCTCGCCTTGATGATCATTCCCTCTCCTCATTTGATTTTGGTGGGCTCAATCCGTCTACAAACCACCAACATGTACTAGATGAGGTTTTGCCCAGATACCATCTCTAACAACGCAGCCCGTTCCTCATGGACCAAGTTTCCAGAAGGAGTACCCAGGATAGACACACGAAGTTGTCACCATTATGTAGAAAGTGTTGATTTATGTATCACTTAATACAGCCCCTTCCATTGAATGTAGAATATGATATGTCATATAAGTATTCCGATCTGGGTTAACTATGGACGAAAAGGGGAAGGCAGATTATGAAGTATCAGATCTAGGCTATCAAACTATTGCATTTAAAGACTCCCATCGAGGTGGGTGAGCACCTGCCTAAAGTGGGGCTACCAAACCTAAGCCCTCCCTACGAAAATGGTCGCCCGCCCTAGGTACAAAAGAAAGATATTTTGAATAACTTCCAAAGAAAAACAGTCCAAATCAAACAAGAAAAGACATATGTCATGCACAGAAGAGAAACGGATCGTCGCCCATGAATATCGGCCAAGATATCATCAAATCCCATTTTGGCGTTGTTGGATAGGACAAAGCCTATCAAGAAAATAGAGAGAGAGAGAGAGAGAGAGAGAGAGAGAGAGATCCTCTCGAATATTTACTAGACCAAACTAGGGCCAACCTTTCACTAGAGTATGAAAATGTACTGTGCCAAACTCCATTAAAACGACTCGCACGGTCATTCTGCGAGCTGGCGATTATAAATTCAACATAAACGACAAGAAAACGTATCGCATTGGTAAATTCTGTGCTCATGACACGTTAAACATGATCAATTACAGCATGAGCTCCGTAATATCTTGGATACCGCCATCAAGTCAATGAATGAATAACATGGAATCTCTCCATTTAAAATGACTCAAAATCTAACCCATCAGAGATTTGAAGTGATATTTCATGAATCTCGAGCACAAATAAATTGAGTAATACTGAGGTAGATATAGGTCTTGAAAATTGTCCAATAAATGCAAGTTAACACATTTTCACTGTTACGTAAGTTTAAAGTAACTCTCTGGTTTGGAAGTGGACGTGATTAATTTGAGACCGACGAGGGCTGCTCCGAAAATAAAACCAAAACCCTCATCATCTCTTTCAGCCCATTATATAAAGGAAACCGGTTCTTATGTCTGTCCCTTCCTCTTACACAAACCCTACTTCTCTCTTTTTCCCAGTAAGGACTTCACTTCCATTCAACCAGCATCACAACATACTCAAGCACAAATTGTCTTCTTCTTCATCCGCCATTATCTCCACTTGTTCACACACACACACACCCTCACAAATGTCTTCATTTGATACATCAACCTTCACTCTTGAACATCTCAACCTCAAATCCACGGGGATTTTTCTCCTTTGCCTAACCCTAATCCTTTTCATAATGACCCTTCTCAAGCCAAAATACCACAACAAGGTGTTCTTGCTGGACTTCGTGTGTTACAAACCCCCCAACGCTCTATCTTGCTCAAAAGAATCGTTCATGGAGCAGGCCCGGCTATATGGGAGTTTCTCGGATTCAACCCTCGACTTCATGCGCAAGACGCTGGAGCGGTCAGGGCTCGGGGAGTCAACATACCTGCCTGAGGCGCTGCTCCGGCAGCCCCCAAAGCAGTGCTTGGAGGAAGCCGTGAAGGAGGCTGAGGCGGCTTTGTTCGGGGCTGTCAACGAGGTGTTGGCCAAGACGGGGGTAAGGGGGGATGAGATTGGGGTGTTGGTGGTGAACTGTTGCATATTCAACGTGGTGCCTTCTCTATCTTCCATGATAGTGAACAAGTACAAGCTCAAGGAAGATGTGGGGAGTTATAGCCTTCAAGGAATGGGTTGCAGTGGTGGGCTTTGTGCTATTGGCCTCGCCAAGAATTTGCTTCAGGTAACATATTTAAATTATCGGAAAATGACTCAAGGCTTTCTCTTTGGCATTTCTCTTTGGGTGTGCAAATACGGTTCATCTGTCTACTAAAAGTGAGATTAACTTCAAGCTAAACAAAAAAAATTGAATCCCGTAAAGAAAATAACATGCTTTATGGGATGTTCCTTTGCTTAAAGCGCGTTTAATGATGGGATTAGGAGGTGTCCAACACTTAAAGTCAGTATCATTGTTATGCTCAGTTTCATTTTTTTGAATGTTTGATGTCCTTGCACGAAGCAGTTGATATGGGTAGTTTTAACATTTATTGTTTCTTTCCATTTCGGGCAAAAAGAGTGTAAAATATGGTCTGCCCCGTAGATCATCCCATGATCCTATAGGTGAAAGAAGTCAACATCCGTCGGATTTTGTCAACCTTGTCTGATGATTCCTCTGCACCATCTTCAATTGAAGTCCCAATGTGGGTTGGTTTGTTTTCTCTTTGACAAGCGTCGCTGTGCTCTTTAATATCAGCACGTTGTTGGCACGTACATACATATAGAACCGTACCTGTATTCTTTCCTTTTGTTTTTGGGGTGTGTGTATATGTATACACATGTTATACTTACATTAACAACAAAGTTACGCCAGGCCCAAAAACAAAAGAAAAGGACACGGGAACGATTATTATATAATCTTTGATAATTTAATTTTTATTTTGGTCGATAAAGGATTGGCATGTTTCATATTTTAGTTCACGTTAACGGATTTTTACAGATAAAATAGCAAGTGGGGTTTTTTCCCCTTAGACGTGGATAAATAGATCTTATAATGGATCTTATTAGCTAGAGGTGATTATGGATGGTCGATTATAGGATAGGCAAGAACCCTGAACTTATTATGTCATAGTCGGTTCTCAATAGAATCTTTTTTTTTTTTTTTTTTTTCCTGTTTCATTGTGTCCCAAAATGTGGAAGATTAATAACCTTGAGTTTCACTTATCATGTTGACCTAAATGAGAAATGCAAGAAACGTTGAAGAGACTTAACTTAGGAATAGAACCGGTTTTGAAACTGGCTCACAACCGACTCAAGAATTGCCTTGAAATCGCTTCAAAACCAATTAATATGATAGAACCAAAAACCAAATCGGTCAAGGTCAGTTGTCCGATTTTTCACCCAAAAAAGGAACAAATCTTTGCGAACCAACCTGGAACTGTCGGGTGAGGTTAGTTAGATTTGGTTCTCGAGTTAAAGGTGAACAATGATCTGATGACCCATTGGGGCCAACGAAGTTCGGTCTTCGTGAAGAGCAAAATGTGGGGGTCCGGAGGAGCAAATCCTTCGGAAGGCTCACTGACTTGCGCAAACTTGTGCCACACTGATAAGATTATTTAGCATGATACTAGATTTGACCCGTCCATTAACCAGGCCAACAATCAATTAGTAGTGCATTGAGAGCCTGTTTCAACTCCTACATTTATTTATATCATCTACGTTACTGCTAATGAGTACAGTGCACGAAATTGATATATTAATAGAAAAATATCAAACATAAATGCTACTTCTTGACAATTTTGCACTTCCAACAAGAATTCGGAAAAAAGTACTTTTTTCTTCCTGGCCATATTTAGCAAGATCAATTATTTATGGTAGGACTACTAGTCCCGTGGTGTTGAATAGGCAGGAAAGCGAACGGCATCACTTGTCCTTTTTTTTTAAAATAAAAGTAATATAAATTGTTATAAATCTGAATATTCTCATCAACCTAAATGCATTAAGGACTTCTCTTGAGAACATCAAAGCCCATTCACTTTTAGAAAGAATGGAAAATTAAGTCAACTTTTGATAATACTCTTATTAATGAAGTCAGTCAATGAGAGAAATCTCTTGGAAAGAATAAAGAAAATTCATATATAAATAGCAATTAAAGCGGAACAAGAAGATGAGAAGATGGATGAAGAGATACATAAATTATTGAGAAGTATATTCATAGGGATATATATTTCATCCAAATGAAAGAAAAAAATAATATGAGTACATAAGAAATTACAATATTATGTGTATTAACTTAGAAAGTTAAACCATCAGTCGCTAATTACCAGACTGAATTATATTTTTTTCAAAAACATTTTACCATATTTTTGCAAATCCATGTTGGGTTTGCTAGCTCTAGTAAGAAAAGCATAATACGGACCCATGATTACATGTTAGTTACTGATTGCCGGTTCTCAAAGCCAGTCTCCTGAGAAATATTAAAAACTGCTTAGTTAATCTGTTAGGATTAGTACGATAGAATTTGACCATGAAGATTGCCATAGATAAATCAAGTGATTAGAAGTCAATCATCAATAGTAGTTGGAATTGTGCTGTCGATAAGTGAAATTTATCCATAAATTTTTTTTTGTTAGAATGTCTCCGTGTTCTTATTTATCCCCTCCTTTTCTCAAGGATTTTGTTTATGTGTATTGCTCCATTTTGCTCTTATTAATGACCGAGTCTTTTTTACATCCATTATAATTTGTTAATAACAAAAGTCCGTATAACTCAACCTATAGCATGTTTGGCTGCAGTAATGACTACAAGTTGACTGCCAATTACAGGGTAACAGCAATTACAATATGGATGTAATAGCCAATCCGTATTAACCCTGTTTAGTTTTTCTCTCGGTCAGTCATCAATCTTAGATTATTAATTTTAATATTAATTCTAACTAATTTATTTATAGTATTCATGCAGTGATAAGGTCAACTATACGTTTTCTGACTTTAATCACATAATATGTGCTTAATAAATAAAACATTAAATAATGCGTCATATTCGCTTCTCTTCCATTTTCTCGGTTCAAATGTGTCAGGTACTTTGTTTTCGTCTTGGCCTAGGCAAAGCTCTGACGGTCCCACTGCAGTTTGGTTCTAATTTTTTAAACTAATTACGTAAAATATTTCTAATGTTATTAATGCCTAAATTGCCATGCTTATTTTTTTTTTTTTTGGGGGGGGGGGGGGGGGCGGCTCTTCATGTAGGTGCATCCCAACTCCTATGCTCTAGTCGTGAGCACCGAGAACATCACAGAAAATGCCTACCTGGGCAATGATCGCTCCATGTCCCTCATCAACTGCCTGTTCCGCGTCGGCGGGGCTGCGATCCTCCTCTCGAACCGGCCGTCTGATGCCCAGATCGCCAAGTACAAGCTCCTCCACACCGTGCACACGCACACGGCCCGCTGGGACCGCTCCTACCAGTGCATCTTCCAGGAGGAGGACCCGTGCGGCAACGTGGGCGTCACCATCACCAAGGACCTCATGACGGTGGCGATCAATGCAATCGAGGCCAACATCGCCGAGTTCGGCCGCCTCGTCCTCCCCATGTCGGAGCAAATCCTCTACGCCATGAACTGCCTAGCGAGGCGCTTCCGCATGGCGAACGTCGAGCCCTACGTGCCCGACTTCAAGAAGGCTGTGGACCATGTGCTCCCCCACGTGGGCGGCAAGCCAGTGCTCGACGAGCTCGAGAAGAGCCTCGGATTGAGCGAGGCCCACATGGAGGCGTCGAGGATGACGCTGTACCGGTTCGGGAACACCTCGAGCAGCTCGATCTGGTACGCACTGGCGTACGCCGAGGCCAAAGGGAGGGTGAAGCAGGGCGACCGGGCGTGGCAGATCGCATTCGGGTCCGGTTTCAAGTGCAGCAGTGTGTTGTGGGAGGCAATCAGGACCGTCGGTGGCAGGGAAGCGAGCAACCCGTGGACGGATGAGATCGATGGGTTCCCTGTGGACACAAAGAACATAGAACCGATTCCTTACTATTTCGAGCCATCTAAGAAAAAAGAGGTATGATTTTTTCAAGATGTAGCGATATATATTATGCTATATAGTATGGCATAATTGATTATATTTTGGGAGGATTATTTTTCAGAACCAATGTTTAATCTGGCGGTCCTTGAACACTTTTTTCATTAGTAGTATTTACTGGGTTTTGTTGCTTGTTGTAGATGGTGTTGAGGCACTATCTCTTTTATATATTTCTTATTGTGTGGCTACTCTAAAATTATATCATATTCCTTTCTCATAAGAAAGTAATATTTTTCTTAATTGGATATTTGAATCTTTCGATTATACAAATCCAACTTTACGTGAAATGTGCTAAGGAGATTGGATTTGTAAAAGGGCAAGGACAATCAGCTTTTAGTATTCTGATTTCAAATGCCTAACTCAAGTGATTTTTCATGAGCTCGGCTTTTCACTGGAAATGACTTTAGGGACTTATGGGGGAGCTTGGACAAGGCCCTATAGACATAATGCCCAGTCCGACTCAACTAGGCCTGAACCAAGCCCACTCAGCTCGCACATTTCTTATATTTCCTTTAGCAGAAGGGCAAGCTCAGGCAATACATTTGGCCCTCTTCAAGGATCCGGCCTGGTTTAGTCCGACCATCGATCGGCTTCGGCTCTATTCAGATGCATTGACATACCCTAGCTATGCAAATATGCCAAGTACGAGTTATTATTTTCTCATTTTGTCTGTAGCAATGTTTTATGAACATGACCGAAATGCAGGAATACGATCAATTCTTCAGTCTGCCGCTTCTTGGCAACCGTGCCACTAGCCAAAACCATCCAAACCGGTCATATCCGCTATCTTATCAAACCGATCAGACCGACTTTTCACTTGTTTACCAACTTCTGGGAAAATGAAAAGTGGGCACTACATTGGCAGCTTTCAAACACTATCAATAAAAAGCAAGCTCTGCTTTTTACAACTAGATTCTACCTCTTCCAACCGATCAAGGGGAAATTATAAAGAGCAATTATTCCTGTTGCCTTTACGGAACTTTCCTCTTCTATGGTGAAAGCATAGCTTGGTACTACATCACCAACATTATTTGATCTCAAATTAAGAGCTATCCCTATTGAAATCAATTCAAATTCTACGGATCTGATTTCCATTACCCGATTGCTATAGGATTAGTATGACAAAAGGTTTTGGAAGGCCCCTCTTTCATGATATCATTGAATGTGATCAATTTGATTCAATAAGCCCCTGATGAGCTTATCACAGGTGAAAATAACTGCCGACTAGCAAAACCCATGCATCAATTACATGGGAGGGTCAGCCGAACTAAAGGTCCGGCAACTAGCTCACTGCAATATTAAAATGAGCAAAAGTGCCTCCTGAAAGCCGCGAAACATGCACGCATTCATCGGCCGGCAATGAGCTCAGGGATTTATTAGATGAAATTATAAAGTTTATAGGGCTTTTTTCGAACAAATTCAAGCCTACGGAGAATTTTGATGAATGAGTCCCATTTACAGGAGGATTTTTCAAAAACAACACATGAGAACACTTAACTACGAGTCTGAAATGACATTTTTACAAAGCTTCCGATCCAATACAGAATCTGGCTCTAAACTGAATAAAACTATCCCGTTGAAGGTAAACATAGCCATTGACTCATTCCAAAACTGAAGCATATGCACGCCAAATCGAGAAGCAAGAATTCACAGGAGATATACTTAGTCCTATAAAAGTTGACGGGATGTCTCAAATTTAACTACCATGGCTCTGTGGAAAAACTGTTCTCTTGCCAAATTCCTAACTTGCCTAATATAAATCTCAAAATTCATAGCCCCTTCATCAACTGCTTTATCCAATGCATAAATAGTATCCTCTATAGACAGATCTGCAGCCAAACACTGGAGCCTCAACCTGGACTCCTCATCAACTCCTTCAAACACATCATCTATGTCATCGTCCCCCATGGCCACGGCCCGTTTGGGGTCGTGGACTTTGAGCCAGTTGATCAAGACATCGGCTTCCTCGGCCAACCGCGCCACCCTATCCCTCAATTCCCACCTCTCACGCTTGAGCCCTTGGACTATAGCCGTCACGATCTTAACCTGCTGGTCCATTTCCTGTTGCAAGGCCAGTAGCTTCTCGACCTCCTTGTCGGTCTCGGACCTCAAGGCCATGGTATCGTAGTGAAGCATCCCCTCAAGGCGATCGAGTGCCTCCTTCGAAACGACGGAAGAGTGGGTGAAGGGGCTAGAAGTGGCTGAATAGGAAAAAGGGTGGTCACGAGAGAAAATCTTGACAAGGTTGTGGACAAGTTCCTTGAGGTTGCACCTAGGGAATTGCCAGGTTCGAATATACGGCGACGTGGTGAGCCCCGAGGGGTCTACGAAGGGGTGGTCATTGTGTATCGTCGGGGAGGGGGCCATGCCCGTCAGGCCCACGAACACGATTGGGGCCACGTAAGGATAGTTCTCATGGAGCCAGATGATGAGGGGGACTTGGGGAGAAGAGCTGGAGATATGGACCGTGCCATGGGCATTGAGGAGGTTCACGATTGTGCCATCATCGTGGATGTAGGTGTCCATTGACGGGCTGAGGTTGGGGAAGTCTTGAAGGAGTGAAAGCATGTCTTTTCTTATGAGCCATTTCTGGTCAGGGTCTGTGTAGGATAGCTCAAAAGGGCCTGTGCACCATAGCGCTGCTTCTATGAATTGGACTAGAGATTGGGGTGCCATTTTCACAGAGAGAGAGAAAGAGAGAGGGAGGGAGGGAGGGAGGGGAGAGGATTGGTTTTGGATAATTGCTTGGGTTCTTTTTTTTCTGTTTGGTGTGAAGTTTTCGATGCGTGTGGATTGATTCAAACACGAAGATTATAATTACAAGAAATTTCAAGTCGTTTTCATGGATTAAAGAAAGACCTTCAACAAATTGCAAGTCAACTATAACAAAAGGCTTTAACAAAAGAAAAAAACTATAACAAAAGGGTCATTGTTGCTTGTTGTGGTGGTGTGAACATTGAATAATGCTGAAATTGAAAGGTGGAATTTCCCATCTTTTTCCTTAACGCTAAACGATATGGGTCGATAAAAACAATACCGTGGACAAAAGGCATTTGTTGTTTTAGGGTGTTACTTTGTAGTGCTTTGCTCACGTCAATCCCATTGATTTGGGCGATTCGCAATCCCTTGGGGATGGGTTTAGCAAAGATTACCAAATCACAAAAAAATGGTTTGGTCAACCGCTTCTTCTAATGGCAAATGCAATAGAGGCCAATAGGGACCTTTTCATTTATATAGTTTATCTTCGGGAGAAGAATGCTAAAAGTGTTAAAAAATTTGTATGTCGCTCACTCTAGCACTAAAAGTTTCTTTCGGATTATTTAGGCTCCATTCATTTTGCGAAAAATATGGTGTTTTTGGAAAATATTTTCTAGGAAGCCATTTTTCTAGAAAAATGTAATTATTTTCCGGTGTTTGGATGAAACTTCAAAATGAAGTGGAAAATATTTTCCGCTATTCGATAAGGAAAATCTTTTCCTCCATACACTCTTTTTCATTTATTTTTAATTATTTTTATTTTTTTAACAAATTGATTTTTACATTTTTAATTTTTTTCATTTTTTTCAGTTTTCAATTTCTTTTTTTTTCTTTTATTTGTTTCCCTCTTCTTCTTCTTGGCCGGTCACTAGCCACGGTGACGGCTGAAAACCTACCATAGGTGAGCCTTGAGCTCACTAGTGAGCATGAGGCCACCCACCTTTAGCGAGCTCAAGCTTGCTACTCACCATATCGGTGAGTGTGAGTTTCAAGCTCGAGGCCGACAAGCTCAGAGCTCGGTGAAGGTGGGCGAGCCTCTTGTTCGTTGGCGAGCTTAAGGCTCGCCTTTGTGGGTCGTCGGTAGTCACCATGGCCTGCGATCGGCCAAGAAAGAAGAAGAGGGAAAGAAAAGAAAATAATAATAATAATAAAATAATAATAAAAATAATAATAATAATAATAATAATAATAATAATAATAATAATAATAATAATAATAATAATAATAATAATAATAATAATAATCATTCAAATTTAAAAAAATATTTTAGAAGAAGAACAAGAACAAGAAAGGGGAGGAGGAAGTAGGGGCTTGTTGAGGCGTGAGATAAGAGAGACCCAGTGAGAAAAATATTTCATTTTTAAAAATGGAAAACATTTTCTCCTAGTTTAGAAAACTTTTTTCCCTTCATGGAAAATGTTTTTCCCAAGCAATTCATTTTCTATGAAATGAATGTTGGAAAATCCAGAAAACATTTTCTTAGAAGTTATTTTCTGCAAAACAAATAAAGCCCTAAATACTATTTTTTTTTTTGAAAAACGATCTTTCTAGTTCCAACTCTAGTCTATTTGGTCAGAAATATGATGTGGAATTTTTTTATTAGTTTCTTAAGTTGACGTGGCTCGCCAAGGAGTTTAGTCAGCATCTAAACCTTAAAACGACACTGTCTAGTACTTTTGCCCAAATGAGAACCCCAAATCCACAAATTGAAAGATAATCTCAATTTCAAACCCTAAGCTAGCCATTGAACTAGCCATCTCCCTGCCTTACTCAATGACCCAATCTCTCTCTCACCCTCCCTTAGTCTATTTTTCTCTATGACCACTAAGCAACGCCAAGGAAGTTTTTTTTTAAAAAAAAAAGAGCTCCATCATTAGAGTGATTTCCTCAAACACCTGGTGGGCACACGGTGTTCCAGGGCAAGGAGACAAATCAAGAACAGAGGCAGTGCACAAAGGGTTTCAAATGGACGGAGACATGAGAGCAAGCGGGGACAACAAACATGGAATTGGTCTTGGCATGTGACGGAGAGGTGGGAAGCCAATCCTAGGCCTCGCTTTGAGGGACGAATGTATGGGAAGTCAAGCCCAGCCTTCCTATACTCTGTCATAAATCTCTGTTAGGGCTGGTTCCACACGATCTTCGGGCCCTCACTAGAGGCTCTGTTGTCGGTGGTGGTCACCGCTGCCATCTCTCTCTTCGATGCTTACTGAGTTTGGTGACATAGGGAACTGAAAGCATGTCATGCAACGTCATTTTGGACATCATAGCCATGTTGGTTGTGCGATATCGTTTTTGTAGTCCATGGGGACTATATTTTCAAAAAAAATTGCCAAGTCATTTTAACAAATTAATTATAAAGCTCATGTAATCAATTTAGCTGGAATTTCTTACCGGTAGCACTTAAGTGATCATTTTTGCTCTAATTTGGCACTTAAATGAGTTGGCCGAAATTTTTGGCACTAAAGTGAGCGTTGTACATAACTTTTGCCACTTCTAATACACTTCTCTCATCTGTCTTCTTTTTTCCAAGGAAAGGAAAAAGAATTTTGAGTGGCGATTAAATAATGAGTCAATCCGGCATGGAAATTATGTGGTTAACTCAATGTTATAACGATGCTACCGCCGTCGTCTTCTTTCCCGCGAACTCAAGATGTTACATTTCGATTTGAGGATTGAAAGACGTGAAGTAAAATTAGTCCTACAGGAGCAGGAGGAGGAGGAGGTGTATGAGAAGAGGAGGGGAGGGGGAGGGGGAGGGGTGGGGTTGCAAAGCCTCGATTCGAGACAAATTCGGAACTTGGAGATGAGGCATTGCCAAACCTCTGGGCATTTTTTTTCTACCGTCAAGACTAGACTCTAGGGCATTTTTGGGTCTCTACTTGGCTATCTCCTTTGTTACTCAAAGAAAATTTTGGTCAACGGCAAAACTATGACGCATATATTGTCTAAACAACTAGGATACACATTAAGTTGCCAAGAACTTTACTAGAGATGACCTTGGCAACTCTAATTAAATAAAATCTATGACTTTGGGTATATTATTTCCTATGAATTCGATGTTGAAGCTTCCAATTTGTCCATGAATTTGGCCCTTTCTTTGTATGCATCTCTCGAGAAGTTGATTGCATCGTCTATCAAATTATGTGATCGATATCATCTGAAGCTTTAATTATGTAGGTCCCTACATGATTCATGGACCATCAAATATCTTTTCATCTCAATGAAGCGTTTTTATGTGGAAATAGCCTCTTCGCTCAATGAGATTGGTCTGGAAGCTCCCGATTTTCCCTTTTGGAAGGCTTGACTTTTTGAGACTAAGATCATGACTCGTTAGTTTTAAGCATGAAACCATGCATCAAACCGAATATATTAATTCCATTGCTAATATGACTGTTGATATTGTCGCAATCATCCATGAAAGAATAGCGAAATGTCATAAAAATTGTATGAAGAGCGTCCATTTGAATTAAAAGAGAGAGCTGGAGATTTCATTCGGCCAAAACATAAATTCCCTGTTTACAAGATGAGAAGACTGCATCAATACACTCGCAATTGTCATTTTACTTTATGTAACGGTAGGTCTATAAATGATCACAATGTTCTGTTGCCAACAATGTAACACAAACAATATAGGATGATAAAAAAATTAGTTTGGAGTAAATCTATCACAAGTATTGTGACATTTTCAATTTGACCCCTATCTAAAGAATAGAATTACAACGGTAATCAACAAATCATGGAAAATTAAGGGATGGTCACCTTAAGATAAAAATTCAATTTTACATCGGTGGACCGTGAATTTTTGGAAAAGCGGAAATGGCCTGCCATCGAGGAGCTATGTGATAGCTTAATTTTCAAGTCTATTTTCGATTTAATGAATTGGCTTTTCATCGACATGCCTATAGTCTTTTTCTCTGAACTGATCACTCACGAGATAACTAATTTATAAGGTGAAGCCGTTAAAGAATCTAAACATGACTGATTTGAGAATTCAACTAGAAATCGACCGCTCGACCGTGCTAATCTACAAGGTTTAATACGGCCTTTGTCAAAATTGATTAGAGACCGGAGATAGGTCGATTCGACAGAGGCATGTAATTAAAGTGTGGGTGATTCCACCTAATTGCAAAATTTCTATCGAACGACACTAAACCGATTTTTCTGTTGTTTTTGTACCCTGTGCCCATAATTGAAATCTCGAAATTTTCACGACAACCGAGAGTTGCCTATGAGTCGAAGATGTACAATGTGGCTCGAAAATAATCGATTACTGATCAAATGCTCTAAAAATTCCTAAAAGCTATCCAGTTTGTTAAGTCATGCTAAAATCACGTCCAATTGAAATTAACCATGAAATTGAAGTTATGTCATATCACGATTTATTTTAGGAATACCAACTCATCATCTAATGAATTTTTGGCAAGTTCGGGATTTTCGGCGAAAAATCAAAGTTGGGCTATTTTGGATCGGGAAATTCGGAGGACCGTTTTTGGGTGGATTTTTGACGTTTGAGTGGGATCAATTGGCAAGCGAATTGCAAGGATTTATTGTGGACACCTTACCTGGAATTTTTTTGGCACCAATTGGATTTAATTGAAGAGGATTTTAGTTGGAATTGAAGATGAAATGTTGGAAATTCGTAGGCCATGGGATTGCAACCTTTTGGACCTCTTGGGTGGCTTCTTGGGGAAGCTTGATGAAGGAAAATGGGCAGGGGATAAGGCTGATGGCTGGTGGGGCAGCCACTTGAGAGTTTAGGATTTTTTGAAGACTTTTGTGGCATTTGGTTCCCCCTCTAGTAACAGATCATCTCCTTCTCCTTCCTTAATGTTCTTTATCCATTGTTGTTGTTTTTGGAGCTCAAGAACCAGCTAAGAACCGAGAGAGACCCATAGCAGCCGTCGACCACCTGCCTAAACCGCCGAAACAATCGCGCTGTGCCATCTTGCGCCTGTTTGCGCGTCCTTGCCATTCCGCGCATGCTCTCTATCCTCGCAAGCCCAGGCTGCCATCCCGAGCCCCCGTCCAACCCACCTGAGCTCCTTCGTCGCCGTTCTAGCTGCATGAAGCCTCCGCCTGGTCCCGCTGTAGCCGCCACCATCCCGCCTGGCCGTTTCCAGCCAAGCCGAGCCCTTGGTCCAGCCCTTTTATCCTTGGACAGAAGCCGAAGTCTTAGCAAGGGCTGAGACTTCGTGGCTTGTTTTCAGCCCCTTCCAAGCCTCGTTGAGTGTCGTTGTAGGCATGTGTTTCACTCGCCTCCGCGTCGCCGTCGCCGTGAACTCACCGGCTTACTAATCCGGTGAGTTTAGTCACTAAACCTTGCTTAGGAGGTTAATGATACTTAAGGGGTGATTAGATTAAGTTAAGTTAGATTAGAGTAATTAGTAGTTTGTTTAGTTAAATTAAGCTAGTTAAATTAGTCAATTAGGTGGTTAATGAATGTAGTTAGTTAGTTTAGTATGTTGTTATGTAGCTAGGATGGTTATAGTAATTTAATTAGTCCATTAGGTGGTTAGATTAGCAGTTTTAGGCTTAATTAGGCAATTATTGATTTAATTTGAATTTATTTATTTAATTTTGTAATTTATTTAATTATTTAATATTTACCAGAAATTATATTGGGATAGCTCGTAGCCAGAATTTCGTGCTAATTGTCGTTGTGTAATTAGTTTATGCAATTGAATAATAATTTGTGCAATTGAGTGGTCATTGTGATTTATTATTTATTATTTCAAAATTGTGAAATTTTGGTATTTAATTAGAAAATACCGGGTGTTGGGTTTTGACACCAAAAATATTTTTAGATACTATATCAAATAGTGAGATTTTAAAAAGAAGGATAATAATTTTTAAGGTTCGATCAAATCGTGTAACTACACATGATTATTTTTACTGGGTGTTTTTAATATGAAGAAAATATGCCAAGTTCATTATTTTAATTAAGACATTTGAGTGCAATATACAGTATCCTTGGCCGGGATTGAATAACCGTGTCATGGTTATGAGAATCCATCACGAGCTTTGAGCTAGACAGTGCTCATTTGAGAATGGCCCAAGTCAATGGATGCCGATCGTAGTGGACGGTGGACCGATACTCCCTTGTGGAATTCTGTTTAGATGTAGACATTAATGTGCTCAATGGTGCGAGATGACGCCCGGCTATGCCGAAAGACCGCTGACTGTTGAGTTGGCCGTGGTCGTTAGGTCGTAATCAATTGAGACGCATGAATGATTGAAATTGACATGCCTGATTATGGGACAAAATTGTATGGTACAGAATGGGATGTGTCATAACGATTTGGCCTTATAATCGGGATCCCTATGATTGATTGAGGAATGAGTGAGACGTTCCAATTGATGTGTGCATTTATTATATGTATCTGTGATATGAATTGTATTGACGTGCAGGGAAGAACTGAGGCGAGGTGAGACTTGTGTGATGTGTGGTTAGACTATCTCTAGGCGTATTCCTAATCGGGGTTTAGGGCGTGAACTCGTTGAGATATTGTCTCACCTCGTCGTGGGTTTTATCTTTTTAGGTCCATAGATGGAGGCTCCTTTGATTCGTTTTGGATAGCCGCGAGGGTATACAGAGTAGAGTACCGATTTCCCTGTCCTCGGGAGTCTCTAGCTCCATGAGCTCATTGTGACCACTATCTTGGTCGATGAGAGCCGACCTCAGTTGGTACCTCATCAATTCAGGGCGTGGTTCCGTTATGGGCCTAATGGGGTCTAGGAAGGTCCCCTGTAAGGTTTCGACATCCCTGCCGTTGTGGTCAACGCCACGGCGGGTGAAGGGGTAGCTGAGCCCCTTGATGGTGTTGTGGTAGACCCAAAACCCCTGGAGGTCTCGAAAGTCTCGGTTGAGGAGTCTTGTGCCTAGATGGCTTAATGACCATTCTTTTGGAGTTAGGCTTTTGTTTATAGACTAGTGTTGAATATAAACCAGTTTGTTTATGAAAGTGTGTTTTGTGAAATTTGTTGTCTTGCTTTTGTATCTCATATTTGGTTTGTCTGTGGATTATTTATTTGTTTCCGCATGTGCAATAAAATGAATAGGTCGGCGACATGTCCTAAGACGTCGTAATTTTATCGACCACCAAGGGATGTGGGCGCGCTCGAGGTTCGGGGCATGACAAGCTATGAGGGCCCAAGCCATGGATGGGCCTAATAGGCCTCACACCCATTAGGGACTGCCCAAGTGAGTCCATCAAGGCCAACTAAGCCCACAATTGATCTTTTGGAAGCTTGTACATTAATTATCCATATTCATGAATAGTGTTTTATACTAAAATTTGATTAAACCCTAAATTACACCTTCTAGAAGCTTGATGGCTTAATGAGACAAGGATTGTTGTCTTCCAAGGGAGGGGTTGGCGCCAATTGAAGAGGGGAAAAGGAAGAGACCAACTTAATTAGCTTCTTTAGTTCATTTCCATATAGAGCACATACTTGAATCTAGCATTAATTGAAGAATGGATGGGAAGATTTTAAGAACTTTTGGTGGCCATTCAAAGGACTTCGCCAAGAGCAATTTAAGGGATTTTGTACTAAGCTCATGAAGACTTTGAGGAAACTTGGAAGAGAAGTTCCTTTCTCTCACTCTCTACCTCATCTCTCATTCTCTCACTTTTGGCGCTCTCTCTCTCTCTCTCTTTCACACCCTCACGATGCCCCTCCCTCTCTCTCAAACACTCTCTCACTCTCATGCTCAAGCCCTCTCTCTCTTGTTGTCCGTTGCCACACCATGATGCCCTCTTTGCCATGTCATGATATTGCCACTGCCACCCAAGGCCGAGCCCCTCCCCTTGCCGTGCACCTCACTGCCATCTCACACCATTCTTTTTGCTGTGTTGCATGCCACCACCACTGTCCACCATGGTGAGCCACTATGCCGTCGTTGTCACCACTGCTCGCCATCAAAGCTTGAAAGCTGGTCTTGTGAGTGGCTTCCTAAACCTTGATTAGGATGATAGTGACACTTGAGATTAGGGTTAGGATTAATGTTAATGATAGTTAGATTAAGAGATAGATGGATTAGGTGATAGCATATTTGAAAAGTAATAAGTAATTGTGATAGCTTATCTTGAAAAGTCATAAGTACTAATGATAGCTTATCTTAAAAAGTGATAAATGATTGTCATAACTTATCTTGAAAAGTGATAAGTACTATTGATAACTTATCTTGAAAAGTGATAAGTAATTGTGATAGCTTACCTTGAAAAGTGATAAGTATTTGTGATAGTTATTTTGAAAAATGATAAGTACCTGTGATGGCTTATCTTGAAACTTGTGATATCTTATTTGAAAAATAATAAGTTATGTTGATAAGTAAACCCATGGTGTGATATTGTGTGGAATTGAGGGGTGATTGCCCTGAGAAAATTTAGCAACCTTTGTCCTAAAGTATTTTTTGAAAAGAAAATTTAGAAAGACATGATAGGATTGAATCATAAAGTACCACAATGAGATGTTAAGTTTTATGTGTTTGCATTGATAATAGGAGAATGAGGTTATCTTATGACTATTTTGATAGATAAATAATCAATGGGTGACACGTAGGATTATTTTATGGCATTTTTTAGTGTAAAAATTGCTAGTATATAATATGCAAGCACTAAACACTTTTGCAGTAGCTAAATTGGAAGATAAAAATTGGCTTGAATGATTATTGTGCTCGTATGATCACTTAAATTGGTCCATACTCTTATGACTACAAGGGACGATGCTCGATGGATTTCGAATGCCCAGTAGAGGTCCGAATGCTGCTTGCGGATGGATTTTAGAACGATACTTTTAATTGAATGCCATCTTCGAGTGAGGGAAGATTGCTAACGCGAGTGTCGTTCGTGATCGAGAGCGGTCGTAATAATCTAGATTTGTGTGGATGTATTGTGCATGGAAGTGATAATAGTTATATCTGGATTATTATCCATATTTGTCATGTGCCTCTGGAATTATGGACTCACATAGAGAATTATTTATGTAATTATCGAGATGTTGTTAACGTGACTTACTCATTTCATGTTTATAAATGATGCAAAGCAAAGGCTTTGCTATTGACTAAGCCACATGTATAAAGTGCCTCCAAGGCAAAGTACTCTCTTACGCAAGGTTTAAGGAGCTTACTTATGAATTCTTTCACTAGTTGTAGTTTAAATTTTTTAGGCCTTAACTATGGACAGTCCATTTTGTCATATGCATTTTGGGGTGCCTGTACATTAGGACACCCAGGTGATCCCCTTCCTATCAAGGGGATTGACATTGTATACAAGAAGTTCATGACCACCATTTGGGTGGATGATGGGCTAGCAAACCTGGTGCCCCACTATTTTGTGGTGTGGTATGTATATTTTGGAGGGGAGCTCTCCGACTCTCTCTGAGGTTTTGATAGGTTGCCTGGTGGGGGATCTAGGAGTGCCATATAGGACCCCATGGTAGTGGACATCCCCACAACTTCGTCATAACCTAGAGTTGAACTTGGACACGGAGTCCGATCCTAAGCCTGAGCCATGGTACTACGACATAGACATATACTAGGCTCATTGGGGAAACACCATTTTTTGAGGTCGCCTTTGTAGGATAGAGGAACTAGGCTAACCCCCAACCCCTTTTTGGTAAATTGGAAAGAATTTGCATTGTGGGCATGTAATTATCAAACTTCTAACATAATAAGTTGATGTATATGTATATATGCATGAAAGTATTTGTTGATATGTTTTCCTTGCTATCCCTATTAGTGTGTATGACTAGGTGGAGTTGATTCTGCTTTCACCAACGTTCAGCTTGTCGCTGGCGAGCTCTCCGGTGCTACCAATCATCACAACGTTCCTCTGCCCTTCCTCAAGTTCCAAGTGGCTAGGATTAATTAGATTAGTCGCCGGTGGTCTTTTGGTGCCCGATCTGGTAGCTGTTCCGTTCAGCAGCAAATCGGAGCAGATCCGGCGTCGTCTTCAGCATCTTCGGTGATCTCAGTCCCTCTAGGATAGTCCTTGACGTTCCTAGGTGTTGTGGTGGCTCGATGATAGTTCACGGAGTTCGTTTCATGCGAAAACATTAAGAGGTAAGCTCTTTCGCCTCAAGCTCAATGAAGCGAGGTCTCAATAGGAGATCAAGGCTATAGCTCATCTTAGGGATTGATTTGTGAGGTCTATGATGACTTGATGATATTTAAGATGTAATGGGAAGGAAGTAGATAGGCTGTGATGATGATAATATGTTTGATTGCTTGGATGATCATTGTTCTGCAATTTCAAATCCATGACGGATCTCTCTGTGCATATGCTTGGAAACGAGCTAGTAAATGTGCTTTTTTGTGCTCGATGCCCCATGAGAGTCAAAGATGACTTGATTAGCTTTCCAATGAGCTATAGCATGTCTCGATCCGATGTCGTTTGCTATTTGAAATCTGCTTCGAAAGTCAGGAAATGATTTTGGAAAATTGACACGTTTTAGTTCGCTGTTATGTATTGATTGATCTTGGCTGCTTGTCAATTTTCTGTGGATTTTTGTGCTTTGAATCTTAAATCAACGCCTTCATGAAATTTTTTCAAATTTTTCAAAATATGTTTCTTTACAATATACATTTTTTTTCCAGAATTTGTGAAAATCATTTAGATAGGTCGATCCTAAAAAAATCGTTCTTATTTCTGCACGTTTTTGGCACTAGAAGTAACTTTCTATTTTGACCAAAAGGAGATCCAAAATAACGTCGTTTTAGCTTGAGTCCTCTTAGGATTAGATAATAGACGTTCTGAGCTTCGAAATGGTAGGTTGTATGCTCCAATCGAGCATCGTTTGACCCTCAAAAAACAGCTCTGAAAATTAATGATTTTGTAGTAATTTAGATCTTTTTGGTTTTGATTTTGTTCCGCTTTCTGGCTTTGTTATTTTTGTGCTGACTTTCATGAGCATTTTTTGACAAAATTGTCTTCATGAGTTTTGTTCCAAATCATCTCATACATCTTAAGTAATATATAATTTTTGGATGTATTCAACTAGGTCAAATCTACTCAGATCTAAGCCTAGGTCAATCTGTTCCATTCGATCTCTGATTTTGTTATTTTTATACTGATTTTTGTGTTGAGTTCTAGAACAACTTTCCTTATCAAAGTTGCTCGTATAGGTGTTGTGCATGTCTTGTATTTTTTTCAAAATTTTTAGACATGTTTAGCTAGATCAAAATCGCTTAAATCTGAACATAGGTCGGTTTGTCCGTATTGGTCCGAGATTTTTTTTGATGAAATTGAGTTCATAAATGCACCTATTTGGTCTCAAATCATTTATGAGAGTTGAAATACATGATATATATGCTCAATTGATGCATGCTTTGTAAGGTTTTTACATTGGTAAAGTGAGTCAATTGCATGCATTAAAATAAAATGTACTGTAGCAACATATGCTGGACATATGTCTTGAAGAAATCTTTATCATCGTATGATTTTTGCCACGACTCATATGATTTTAATTGAGTTTCAACTTCTTAAATGAGAAATCTTCATCATCGTATGCTCTGTATGTGAGATTTTTGGTAAGATTTATGCATGTCTTGAAGATGGCTGAATTATTCTGTAAACTTAATGCTGAAATGAAACCTTATCATATGTGCACATTTCCATGCTTGCTTGAGTCATCTAGGGATCAAATCTTATGATCATGCATTCTTGATGATTGAACCGCATGTTGCAAGGTTTGCATACATGTTTAGGTAATGTCATTTGAGTTTCATCTTGCACATTAAATTTATCTCACAAAAAGTGTTCATCACACTTAGGATTCTCAAGCATACAATTAAGAATTATGAATCATCTCATAATGTCATTTAAATTGTATGGAATTCTGCATGCCGACTTAAGATTAGATGACTATCCAAACTTTTCTAATGTGTTGTTACTTGTTGTTTGATTTTTGTAAAATCATGTATAGATTTTTTAAGAAAACTTTCTTCACAAAAGTTGTTTATCATCATGTCATGCATGTTAGAGAATTTTTTCATTGCCAAATTATCATTAGTTATTGCCCAATTATGCTGTCCTTACACGTTTGTTCTGAAATTTCTTGATATAAATATGATTGTGATTGTTTAGTTATACCTTTTAGATTAGTTTGTGCATGAAATTAGGACATGCCATCTTCATGAAAATTGTTCTAAATGCGTTGATCTTTGTTGTTAAATAATCAGTTTTTTCAAATTGCATCTTTCAAATAATACTTTGGTACATGTGATGTTTCTCAAAAACAATTTCTGAAAATGTTTTTCTCCAAAATTCTATTTGGCTTAAGGAAAAATTGTGGTTTGGACTATATTCAAAATGTCTACGAAGCTTGTGAGTGCATTTATGCGAGCCCGGGGCTAGTCTTGGCAATTGAATGTGTTCCATAACCTAGATATTCCTTAATCCTAAATATTATCAAATCTTTTTTAAAAATCCTGATTTGACATCGTGAAAGTCACGATTTGAATTGTATTCAAAATGCTTGCAACGCTTGTGAGTGCATTTATGTGAGCCTTAGGCTAGCCTTGACAATTGAATGCCTTTCATAGCTGAGACGTCACTTTGTCTTGAAAATTTTCATGAATGATTTTGAAATATTTTTTTGAAATATCACATGTACCCCTCATACATATAATCCCATCATGCACTAGAAATTGTCTGTTTTTGTGATTAGCGCATGCCCTTAGTAATAAGTGACCCGACGACAATTCACTTTCTTGCTTGATTGGTTGAGAAATAAGGTTCAAAAGACCTGCATGCATGTTTAAATTTTTGCAATGTATGTGACTTTTAGATGAATGGTAGAGTCGATGCATGATATTAGGAGAAAACCCTAGGATCATATAGATCGCTCAATTAGGAGACTTATTAATGTTATTGGCCATGCGAGAGTACAATTGGTCAACAATTGCTATAAGTCACAAAAAAAATGGATTGGATAGGTGTCTTAGTGGGACCATCGCATGAAAGACAAAGGCCGACCTCGAGACTCCAAAATTTGACTTTTGTCTTGCACTTCCTTTAAATGATTGATCTTGACATGATATCTTGTTTTTGATTGTTTTGATGTGTATACTTGTTTCTTTCCATTGTATGCACCTAGTTATAAGTTTCTTAGGTTAGATTTAGATTAGGACCCCAAAAATGGAGAAAGCGCGAAGACGGTGGAGGTTGATGTTCATTCCAACCATTATCATGTACTATTCATTTCCCCGACATATGTCTTGGGTTCCATTTGTTGTATAAAGCCCAAAGAGTTGCGGGTTTTCCCTCTTTCTCTCATCTTTTTCAATTGTGTTTTTCTTTTATATTTTATAGGATAGCATTGTAGATTTACTGTTTTTCTTGATTGTTTACTTACTATCTCGTAATTTCAATTCCATTAATTGCTTTCTTTTCTTGTTTTTTCTAGAAGTAGAATAGAATGAAAATGACTAATTATGCATGATCGCTTATTTATGACAAATGATCCCAAAAACGTAAAAAGAAATGCATGGACATGTTAGGAAAACATAATATACTATTTATGTACCGAAAGGATGCTAATAGAAATATTAACGTAACTCAAGTCCTCGAACCTAGATATTTGGTTGCATAGAAATCGAGGGAACACTCCCGATCTTTGATTGGGTTTTCTAGCCGACCTCCAAAATGAGGCTAGTGGCGACTCCCATTTTATTTTTAGGTTGTTATAAACAACTAGACCGTATAAAAAATCCCTTCGTGCGAGGTACGAGTTTCGATGAAACTCACCATGGTTTAGCATACTCGATATGGGAGTACCCCAAAGGATGAAGTGATGCCATCCTTATGAGCGAGGCGTACTGTTGGGAGGGTTACCATGGTAAAGATACCATTTAATTCGATATCCACACTCGACCCCTTCTTCTAAGGTGTGTCGCCTGTGTGGGTATGGATCGTAGCACTCTACTGTCACGCGAGGTACTAGCTTGGGAGAGCTCGCGATCTCATGGAGGGAACTCATGAGAGGCTTGATCCGAAAGGTGAGGTGATGATGTCTTTTGGAACACGAGCCGTGAGGGAACTTTCATGATCAAGTACCCCTAAACTCGACCTTCCCCATTTTCTCTCCTTGTGATGGTGAGGGATTTGAGCGCAGCGAGATCGGGTCGCGACAGTACTTAACTTTATCTTTGTGATAATTGCATGGCTTCATAACTATGTTACATGGCCATGTTCAACCAATTAGCATTAGTTCAATGACTTGTCATCTTCAACCTTCTATTTCTTATTAAATTAAAATTTGAAGATGGATAAAGAGAATGCATGTTCAAAAGCATTCTTAAATGTAGTCAACCTATAAAATAGGTAATATAATTTTTCTCTTGAATTAAACTTTTATTACCCCTTATAGACATTTATCGTTTTTGTTATCTTATTGATTTTAAATTTGAATAAAAGCAAATAAAGATAAAATCTCTTAGAATATGTGATGTATCATTTTAATTTGGAAAACAAGTCCAAAAGTGAAATATATCTTTCTACGTAAGTAATATATCTCTTTGAATATATAATGTATCATTTTAATTTGGAAAACAAAGTCCAAAAGAGAAATATATCTTATCATATAAGCAATATTCATAATTTGAAGTGCAGCTTTTGTTAATTACGTGAATAAAGGAATTTTCTGTCCATTCGATTCAAAATTAGACATAAAATAATTGAATATATTTCATTTAGGCTCCGTTTGTTCGCGGAAAATAAACTATTTGGAAAATATATATATTTTTAAAAAAATGATTGTTTGAAATGATTAGTGAATGGTAAATGTTTTTACTATAGACAATAATTTATATTTGAATATTTTTGTAAACGATGAAATTTTGTTTTGTTTATTTATTTTTGTCAACGATATAAGCAATCATGTTTTGGAAACTATTTTCCATAATATTCATTTTCTGAGCAATAAACGAAACCTTAATGCTCAATACATTTATACATCACAATGAAATATTAGAAATTGCAACTCATTCGGAAACTGGACTCAATTAAATTGACATTTATCCAATCTAGTTGCTATAGGTTGTAACTCTTGCTCAAGCCATTGTCATCTCTTGGCCTACTTAATGGGTTTACCATGGTCGATCCGCCATGAATGGCATAGAGTCTGTGAACGGCATTGGTCCCGTACGCACTTGTGTCAGAAACTTGATTCCAAGGACGATTGAGGAGTAACCCAAAAGTATGGCCATAAAAATAAGTGTCCCTCTCCACGATGCAACCTTAACCAAAAGCCCTTCGGCCACGCCATGTATCGGGCGTGCCTTAGAGTTCAAGGCCTTGATTTGACCTACATCGATCTCCAATCCAAGTCCCAATCGCGGGGCTTCAAGTACATCTACAAAATTATGGGTTGCACCTGAATTCGTAATGATCCAGTCTGATAAGAACAGAGAGTGATTGTTGGAACCAGAGGGCCTAGACAAGAGCGACTCTTGGTAGGCTTCTAGGATGAATCGAATTGTGCACTAAACATGAGAAAAATGATTTGAGAACATATATGTGAAAATTGGAATTAATTTACGATTGCATCTTTTGACATAATATCAAGTTTTGCTTTGAAACTCAAAGTTAAGTGAGTTCAGGCTAGAGCACTATTGAGATGGCTGGTCTCCTGGGAACGTGTCTCATTGTATGCTAAAGGACAAAACCACAACGGTCAATATGTGATAGGTCAAAGCGGACAATACCACGAGTGAGTTAATTCTCATGATATGGTATCAAAGTAGGTCTCCCTCCAATAGAAATGAAACGAAAAATGATTTTGAAATATATACATAACGACACGTGTTTTTTGATATAACGACAAGTTTTGCTTTACCTGTGAGGTTTGGTATCGGGTGGGCCGAAGTGGATAATACACTAATACCTTGAGTGAGATACTTTAGGGATGTTACAGAAGCAATCATGGCCCATGCTAATTTGCCGTTAATCTGCAACTCTGCATACAGGAACTCGTTCTCAGCAATCCCTTTTGCCTTGTCCTTAGTGATGGCTTGGCCCTCATCGGCATGAAGTAAGCGCAAGGCCCCCATCCTCAAGCCATCTCCGTGCTCTGCTCGCTCTCAGTATCCAAGTCGACATGACGGCTTAGCACTCTCTTCTGCACCACGTTCACTGCATGTTTCAGGCACTCTACAACTCTACGTGGTCCATTGCACATGAAGCAAGCTAGTGGTTGCCTGCTCCGTTTTACCGGGATCTTGTTGTTCCCTTGGTACTGATTCCAAGGTACGAATCCTAACTCGGTCCCCTGTTGCTACTTGAGGCATCCCCAGCTCTTGCTCAACTCGAATGACTTTTGCTCGTTCAAGTTTAGGACAATTTCTTTGTGTTACTTCTCGAGGGAGTAGCTAGTCAAGCATTTGGTCGCGGCTTGCGCAAAAGCAAGTTTCTAACTTGCTACCTCTGCAGCTCGGTTGGGCCCATGGTTTCAAGCCTTCCAGGAAGTAAAAAGACCTGTCTTGGCTCAGACTTGTCTCGGATGTCTAGCATCATTACTAAGAACTTGCGCACATTCTTCGGGTTGTCATTACCGTGTTTCAATTCACGTAACGCCCTTTGAGCATTACTCCACCACACTCTTAGGAAAGAGCTGTTACCTCAGTCGTTGCTTCAATTAATCCCAGCTATTGACTTGTGTGCAGCCATGTTGGATCTCATCATACATGGCCCGTCACCACAGCTTTGCATTACCCTAGAGATCCATGGAAACCATCGCTATCTTGGTCTGCTTCGAGTCTGGATACACGGTAGCAAAGTATATGTCCTATATCAAACATAAAGTTCTCGAGCTGCTTCCTATCCCAGGCACCAAAATAAGCCCTTCGTTCTGGTGCCTTCATGCGCCCATCTCAAAGTTGGGTGTAACCTGTGGCTCGCGTCAATATGACCACTTACACGATCAATTATGCTGTCCCGTCGTGCAGTTGGTGCACAGTTTTCGGATGTCGTCTTCGAGAATTCCCATTTAATCACTCATAGCGTAGTGTGATACCTCAACGAGTCTGATCTGCTCGTCGGGTTTCATGAATGATGTCCCTAGGTTATCTAGGGCATTCATCTTGGCTTCCAAATCCTCAATTGTTTCCGATATTCAGTTGTTCGAGTGTTGACCATGATCCCAAAGTCTCGCTACAACTCAGGCACTAACGCCAAATGTAACAGTCCGCGCCGTTGGTCTAGTTCAAAGGACTGTTTGGCGTGTACCATCCTCAAGCAACGAGTAGTACACTAGCCTCTCAAATGCGCAACGCTCGGATGCTCATTAAACTAACAGTCTCTTAAAGAATACACGCATATTTAGGGTTTCCTCAAAATATAAGCCCGAGAAGTAAGAACAAATTTCAGAGCATTTTGATTCCCTTGGCTACCTTCAACTCTCACTTCGGCACATAGATACATGGCTCTTCAAGGTTCCTCAGCAAGTTGGAGATGTCAAATAGGTGAAAGTATCCGTCACATGGGCTGTTCATAACTTAGAGCGCCACTTGAAGCTAATTAATAAACCTTGCCCAAAATAGACAAAACAACCTCTATGAACTTGCTTGACACTTTCTCTACTTAGCCAGAGATTAATAACCCTATTTTGACTTCTCTAGAACGTATCTTTGTGGATTCCAAGGCCTAAAGTTGGCTTCAAGGCACCAATTTAATTGTCTTTGCTTCCAAATACGTGAGTATTGTTCGGTTCGTCTGCAGCGTGAACTTCCTCTACAACGCAATCCATCCAGACTTGGTAGTTTCACCCAATTATGGTATGCTCATTATTTGCATTTAGGTCCATAGCATATTGACTTACTCATGTTATGAAAGTTGTTTTCCTTTTATTCAGGTCGGTTCAAGCACCTGGATATCCCCCGTCTCTTCGTTGTTCACCAAAATCCCAAGATCCTTCTAACTCTAATACTTTTCACTCGCAGCCTTGTTCTCTTTTGCATAGTATGGAAGCTCTTCACTAGCATAGAAGTGATTGATAACATTATTTGCATGTGAACTTGTGTGTGTGGAGGATATTCTTCTGCTTACTCAAGTGCGCACATTAATTCAAATAAATGTTTTGTCCTCTTCAAAATACTTAAGTAGTTTTCCAACATCAAAATCCAGAAAAGATATATACAGCAGGAGGGTTTGAATTTCGTAAAGTTTTGGTACGAGGCTCTCCAACTCCAATATCTCCCGCTGATATCGAATTTTTAAATTGAACATTTTTTAATTACTCTTGAGAAGACTTTATGAAAATGCTACTTTGAACATTCTTGTTATTTCAATAAATAAAATAATGGATTGAGATGCTTTAAATTTACAAGATAATTTACATCTTAGATCTACCATTCGAGAGACTAACACCTCATTATTAGACTCATTCAATAACCTAGATTAATTCCCCATTTTCCATTTTTTTTTAATAATTTAAGGATATGGAAGTGAAGATCTAGTTAATTGAAAGCCCATAGAACCCATTGCAAGCCCAATGAACTGGTTAAGTCCTAACCTTTGGTTTGAGTATATAATTCTAATTTAGACCAATTTGTACATAATTAGCGAGATTTGAACATGTGATCTCTAGTTTCATTTTTCTTCCTTTCTTATCTCCCATTTTTTCTCCTTTTCCAATTTTTCCATTGTGCCCCTCATACGCACGCACATGTCTAAAGAGAGGTCTACAAGAGCGACTATGTGCTTGCTAGCTGATGTACCATCTCGCTCGAGTGTCGCCACCAGCTATTCTCGCCTCTTAATTGCAACAACCTAGGTTAACCCCCAAGCTGCCACACTCAATATCTATGGGTCACTGTAAATATTATAGGAGCTTCAAGAGAGAAGGAGAGAGAATCAATAAAAATTGCATCTTTAATCAATTGGCTTGACTTTAGTAGTTATTAGAAGAAGGTATTTATACTTGAACAATATGCATATGAAATGAAATTAGGTATCTTAGAGAATCAAGAAATATAGATAATATCCCTAATATCTAATAATATCTCTAACCTATTATCTAACAAGGAAATCTCTAATCTTCTTAAATATACTTTATCATGAGTGGTAAGGGTAATGGGTTCTTGATCGATTTGATTCCCACCCTAGAATGGGGAACCAGACCGGTTCATCATTATTGGAACTGAGGACCGAACTAGAGAATGTTGGAACTGAGGACTACCTAAAGGGATTGGTCTTGCTTTATTCCCAGGTGTTCCAATGGAACCGACCCCCTTTCATGCAAAAAATATTCAAACAACTTGAGTGAGCACTGTCCCCTCTTTCATTAAACTTCTCACTTCGAAAGGCCAAAACGACATACTCATTGAGGCTACTTGGCTTGGTTTTTATTGCTAATCTCTCAAATGCTCTTTGAGTAATTGTTCAATGTAGGACTCTTGGAGACTTGGAGTAGACACTTGTGTGAGGGGCATAGGGAGAGAGAGAGCAGCTAGTCCCACATCGACTATTTAGTACAGACTAACAAGCTGTTGGTCTCTATAAATAGCGATGGATGACCAGATCATTTCTTACTTTCCTGGCCAAGGTCCTTTGCTAAGTTGGGAAGACAATAGCATTGAGAACCTTGAAATGGCACTTTAATTGTTACAAATACTCAAAAATGAAGCATGTTTTGAGGAGTTCAATTAAAGTTTTAAAAAATTAGTAATCGGTCCGGTTCCATTGCCTTTGAAACCAAGAATTGGACCAGAACAATCTCAGTCCCATTTTCATGGAACTGGAAACTAGACTGGTGTCCCATTTTCATGGAATTGGAAACTAGATTGGTGTCTTTGGGAATCGGACCCAAATAGTTGGTTCAGTTTGGTCCCAACAATTTTCGGTTTGGGCAGATCCCTTTACTCACCCCTAATGAGTGCGATGCAAGTTCTAGACATAGAGTTCGGCATCTCTGAGCCTAGACTTGGCAAGGCCACCGGCAGATGGTGTGAGCATATGGCCTCAAGGAGAGAGAAGAGATGATAGATGTAACAATCCGCTTCGGTGATGGGGGAAATAATTGCCAAGGCAAGAGGGTCCAAATAAAAAATGGCTTCTGGCAAGATTATAGGATGATGATGCATTGAATATGAGGAGAGCGTTCCTGGAGTAAATGTGTAGAACTAGAATTAAATCACAAAAAAAGTCTTTTGATGTGACAGTAACTTTTCCAATACTAAGCGTGCTTAGGTGAAAATACTATCAAAGTGAGTGACCTTTTAAGAATACATTTAACTCAAAGGACAAAATTGTGAGGTTTAATAAGGAACGAATCAAAACAAACAATACCTTGAGTGAGCTGAACCAAATGTGTCACAATCGAGATCACAATTTGGCAAAGGAGAACATGAGTCGATGAGCGATGGGTGACCACGCAAGGACTCGAAGGCCGAGGGGCGATGGTGAGGGACGGTGAGATGACGTTGACGGTGACCGGATCGCCAGGTAGTAGAGGCTAGCAGCGACTGAAGGGGGTGGGGGAGTGAGAATGGGGAAAGAGTAAAGGTCCTTCGGGTCTGGATTTTTTTGTGTGAATTCCTCAACAAGTGAGGGCTACTAGGCCGTTTATGTTGACCTTAATTATGTACGTGTACAACCTGAAAATTCAGAAGATCTCGATCCTTAAAAAATATTTACAAAGTTCAACAATTGCGGGCCTAGGGGGCTAATTGGCCGCATATATATACTTAAGATATTAATTAGAATTCTTGTCTCGTGCTCTCAAACTTAAAACCTCAATCTGTAATTGGCTACTAACATACTTACTTTTCTCACAATATTTAATCACCTCATCGAAAATCGAATTTGCCATTTTCTTGCAACATTTAATAATTGTCCCAAAAAATGCTCTTCCCGAAAAGCTATATACCAGTTTTGAGAGCGAGGCCCATTCATGAATGCCGAGATAGAGAGGACGCGCATGACAACCATTCTATTCCAGAAATAGTTTCTGGAACAGAAATAGATTTTTCTATTTCTATTTTTAGAAGAGTTTCTAAGTAAAAATAACCGTTTGATAACGACACAAAATTTCTTCATTTCGGACGGCGGCGGCAACGACCGATGACCTTTAATATAAAAAATAAAAATAAAAATGATTTAGTAACAAAAAAATAAAGAATAAAATAAAATAAATCATAAAAAAATAAAATAAAGACATCATTTTATTTTAAAATTAAAATATCCTTAAAAATAAATTTATTTTATTTATTCTATTTTATTTTATTTTACTAATAAATTTATTTTAAAATGAATAAAAAATAAAAATAAAAATAAAATTATTTGGCAAAACACTCAAGGCAAATAAAAATAAATTTATTAAATTTATTTTTATTTATCATAAATAAATTATTTTAAATAAATTTAATAAATTTATTTTTAATAAACTAAAAATAAAATGATAAATAAAAATAATTTATTTATTTTTAAATGTATAAAATGAATATATTTATTTTATTTATTTTTATTTTTAATAAAATGAGGAGGCGGAGGAGGAGGAGGAGGAGGAGGAGGAGGAGGAGGAGGAGGCAGAGACGTAGAGGAGATGAGGGAGGACTCACCGAAATTAGGGTTTAGTAGGAGAAATTATTTCTGATTTCTCTTTCAAATCAATTTCTGGAATAGAAATCTATTCCAGAAATAGAAAAACTGAGTAGGTTTATCAAACAGGTTTCTATTCCAGAAACAGGTCTGGAATAGAAAAATTATTTCCAGAACAGAAATTTTGATTATCATGCACCCCGCGAGAGACCCATTCAATTTCAAAGTAGGTGCCAATCACAAGAGATCCATTCAATTTCAAAGTAGGCGCCAATCACAATGAATGCAGAGATAGAGAGAGACCCATTCAATTTCAAAGTAGGTGCCAGTCACAATGAATGCAGAGATAGAGAGAGACCCATTCAATTTCAATGTAGGCGCCAATCACAATGAATGCAGAGATAGAGAGAGACCAATTCAATTTCAAAGTAGGCGCCAATCACAATGAATGCTGAGATAGAGAGAGACCCATTCAATTTCAAAGTAGGCGCCAATCACAATGAATGCAGAGATAGAGAGAGACCCATTCAATTTCAAAGTAGGCGTCAATCACAATGAATGCAAAGATAGAGAGAGAAGCAACTTTTGCTTCTCTTTTAACAAGAAAAAAGATGGAAACAAGCCTGCTTTTTCTCTTTCACCAGAATGATTACACGTTATCGGAACGATGAAAGCAGAAGTTTGGGCTACATTTATTTTGATTTCTTTTTCCTGTTTTTAAACAATTTTTTTGTTTTTTTGGAAAAAACGCGTTTTTTTGTGTTTTTATTCAAAAAGTATTTTTTTGTTCCCAGAAACACATCTAGAACAGAAACAAGAAACAAAAAAAAGTTATTTCTTGATTCTGGAACAAAATTTAGGAACACTTTCTTCTTCTCTCTTTTTTCTTCTTCTTTTCTTCTTCTTTTTTCTTTCTTTTTTCTTTGGTCGATCGCCGGCCTCGGCCATGGCCGGTGACCGGCCGTCGAGGGCCGGTGACCTCGCCGGAGCGGGCCCCCGGCGAGGCCGAGCGTTGCCAACCTCGTCAAATCTAGGCGAACTCGAGCTCGCCTAGCCAAGGCGAGGCCGACCTCGCGTCGAGCCGGGCGAGATCAATCTCGCCCGGAGCCAAGCTCGCCAGCGGTCGGTGAGCCTCGCCGTGGTTGGGCGAGGCCGCCGGCCCTCGTCGGCCGGTCGCCGACCATGGCCGAGGCTGGCGACCGGCCAAAAGAAGAATAAAGAAAAATAAATAAGAAAATAAGAAAAATAAGAAAGAAAATAGAAAAAATAAAATAAAAATATTAAAAAATTAGAAGAAATAAAAAAAATTATACAAATTTACTAAAAAAAATTATTGGTTCAAAGAAGTTTCAAACTTCACAAACAATTTCATGAATTATAGTTCATTATTTCTATGGCCGATTCATAACCTAAAAAGCACCAGTTCCGATGCATTACTCTCTAATAATTCAGCATTATTCTATTTTTTCTTTTCAAAACTTTTTGAAAAATGTAGGGGATTGTTGGATATTTCAACAGTTTTGAAATACTTATTAAAAATTATGACCGTCATTAATACAACGGCCGTTAGATGGCTTTCTAACGGCCGGTCGTCCAATGGCTTTATAACTTTTGATTTATTACTTCATAAACCCTTCATTATTTTATAGCGGTCATCCTTTTAATTACCAATTGATTTATGACAATCTCCTAACGGCTCTCTCTTTTTCTTGTTTAAATATAAATTAAACGTCAAACCACAATCTTTGAAGATGCACTATGTTCTCACATCTTTTTTTTTTTTTTTTTTTTACTGGGTTATACACATAACGTTGTTTTGTTTCTTCTAATATTCAGTGCGGAGTATAGAAGAAAGTCTATTGTATTTTGGGAGGCTAGCCACTGAAGTCTTATGCACCAATTTTCATACTCCGAAAAATGGAATTATTCTTAAGAACAGTACTTGCATGCCTTAGAAATTTATTTTTATTTTTTAATCTTTTGCAATGTATTTTTGATAGTTATTATTATTTTTGTGTATTCTAATATTTTTCCAACACAATATTAGTTCTAGTCCTTACTAAGAGTCTCTATAAATAATAGGCGCAACTGGATCCTAAAAAGTCCTCCAGCATAAGGGTTATACCAAGTGAGATTGCAGATAATAGGCATTGAATATCTTGATGACAAGTCATTGAATTGTATGTGAACCATCTCAAAAGAAGCTTTATGTGCATGTCATGGTAAAAGAGATGATGCAATTTGGTTGTGGGGTATTGATAGTGCCGTCACATGGTGTTAGTTCTAGGATTTCAAATATCATTGCCATCCTCTTGTGGATCTTGTTGGTAAGCTGGTCACTCGTGTGTTGATGTTGTTCTCCTGATAATGCTCACGGTTGGTTGAAACCGGTTGTTGTGTTTGTTATGCTATATGTGTTTTCTACTTGAGTGATTGGATGCTCAATCTAAATTGGGCGTGGTACGCTTAATCATGATGAAGCAATTGATCGTATTGCTCTTGGAAATGATCAATTGGGGGAAGTTGGCCTAGTTTTTTGGCTTGCCAGGTGGCACATGAGCTGTCCTCGATGAGGAAAGTCTCTCTCTATGACATTTTGCTCACTACCTATTACAAAGTGTCCCATTTTAAAAGGGAAGGTTTTTTTCAATTAGGGCTAAGAATTGGTATAATTTCTTGTTGATTATATTCATACCATGTCGAATAGGGATGTAACACGAATATGACTAACATGAACACGACATATTGAATAAATATATCAAACTACCTTAATACAAACACGTCACACTTTACTAAAGTGAGTTATATGATATGATATGATTAACACAATTATCAAATGTGCCAACGTGTAAGATGTCAATGCAACGCGGTAAATTAACCTATTTACAAGTATGTATTAACATCTGCATTGTTGTGTTTAGTCACCACCATTGAGTTTGGAACCCTAAACAGACTACCGGTGATAAGTTGGAGGAAGGTGAGGATGACGTCAAGTCATCATGCCCAAAGGTGGAGTGTTAGAGTATTTCTATTGATCGGTCATGTCATAAAAACCCAACTTGTACATCCAATTGCTTCGATTTGAATTATCCGGAGGATGCCTTACATATATATATATATATATATATATATATATATATATATATTATATCAAATAAAAAAGATGGACAATCAAACCCCTTTCTCGATTCAATATAAGCTAAAGAGTTGAATACGGTCTCAAATAAGGAGAGAAAGAGAGTCCGATTACGCCTATTCTAAATCCTAAATGGAATGAAACGACGTAAGGCTCCATATGTAAACATAGTATATATTTCAATATGCTTGAATATCCCTTCTCATAATAAGAATGTATAGAACCATATTTCGGGCCAGTCCCCATGGATTTATGTGTCTATATAGATCCTTTCTTCATAGATTAATAAAAAAATGTAAAAGCTCTTTTTGCCTCTACCATTCTATGAGTGTCTTCCTTTTTGCATATGGCATCGCTTCTCCCCTTGGCAAAACATGTAACATATGTTTAGACACGATAATTTGTGTTCACATGTTTTTAGACAATGGGTAATTTCATTTGAATATGCTTTAATTTCACCAATCATTGTTTTTGATATGAGTGTTGTTGTTTTTATACATATCTAAGGATAAAAGTCTTTAAATATGAGCACTAAACGTATTAAAATGATTATAACTTTGTTAAGTTGAAACAAAATACATATTAACTCAAACATTTCAATTCGTGTCTGAACATATCAAGAGGATCAGTCCATATTATACATGATTTTAATTGTGTCATAAATAGATTAGACGTCATATGCATCGATACCCATCTTATTATAACATGCGTCATGTCCTATGAAAATAGAATTAGGCATACCTCTTTATTTCATAAAATAATAGAATTAGCTACGACCGGTTTTTACTACGTATGAAGAATTCTTAAAATCATTATGGACTGTCGGACGTGATGTAATCTGTATGTTCATATGGAGCCAACCATTTTGAATAGTTTAAAATCATTTCAACATTCACATCACAATTTTTACTGCATGAAGAATTAATTTCGCATGTTATTAGTGCAAGCATGGATGCAGAAGAAATACTTGAGCCAATTTGAATTGAGGTTTGCGGTGAATGTTATGGATGTTTAAAAACTCAAAGACGATTACATGATGTGGAACATCAGTTAGAGTTCATAAACTCGCAATATCTAAAGTAACGTACATTTGTTAGAATTGTTAAAATGATGATGGTGATAAAAGTTTAACTTAAAACCGAGATACAAATTTGCAATTACTTAATCTAAGAGGGTGAAATGTAAAGATTAATTGGAAATGTCATAAACATTAAATATACATACAATTAAAAAGCATCGAGTACTAGCGGTGGTGCCTTTTATAGCTTTTTCGTCCTCACTCTCCAATCAATGTTAAGCCTATTGTAAGAACGCCAATTCAGTTTAAAACTTTTAGATTTTGCTAATTTAAATCAAAACTTTTGCACGGAATTCTAATTTAGTTATTCCAATCAATTTTCGCCATAAATTGCCAGTGTAATGATGTGCCACTTAGGATGGCTGACAATGACTGAAATATTATATCAATAATTTCCAACAAAAACTCACTAAAAGGACTATATTGGAATTTGCTCAAAATTTATGACTTAATCGACAAAATTTTGAAAAAAAAATCATTGACATTCATTCATTCAATAAATTGAGGATTGATTAGGTAATTTCTCCTAACATAATCAATATTTTTTTAGCTTTATGATTAGAAGTTAATCTCAAGAAAGTAAGCCTAATCCACAAGATATGGCAGACAATTTCATAGACTTAGTAAGACAAAATCCAAAGCTCATATCAGTGGTGAAGGATGAATCCATCATATTTTTCTTAAAGTTAGATTTTCCATTAGTTATGATAGGTTTTAAATATTTCAAAAATATATCCATACCTTATTTGTCAGTGTTGTAACTAGTCTCTGAAGGATTCCAAATGTCTCTGGGATTTGTGTAAGATTAAAAATTTTCATATAGATGATATAATGGAGCATTAAGAATCCTTCCTTGGCACATTTCAAAATATTTCAAAACAATAAATCTATTCATACATTGTTTGTCGGTATAGTGTTTGGTCTCCAAAGGATATCAAATGTCATTGGTAGATGATCTAATAGAGCATTAAGAATCCTTCCCTGGCATCTCTTTTCACATGATATCATATCACTTTTATTTATAAATTCACAGTGTTATAGCCAATATGAGATAATTTATTATGCCATAAGGAAGATAGCTCAAGCATTTAAATAGAAA
Source organism: Eucalyptus leucophloia subsp. euroa (assembly GCA_017140325.1). NCBI lineage: Eukaryota > Viridiplantae > Streptophyta > Magnoliopsida > Myrtales > Myrtaceae > Eucalyptus > Eucalyptus leucophloia. The sequence goes on from CM029471.1 coordinate 27,465,195, forward strand.
CAAAAGTTTCAATATTACTTATTTGTCAAGATTGCAACACTTGATGCAATTATTATCTCCATCTCTATGAAAATAAACCTTAAGACTTGTTTCATCGGTTTTGGATCCCGCAATGAAATATCTTTCATCAAGTGTTATATTTTAGATTTTATTAAAGGATACTTAGGTTTTGTGTTAGTATTGGATAGAGATGATCAAAAGCTTAACTTGAATATATATATATATATATATATATATATGTATGTATGTATGTATGTATGTATGTATGTATGTATGTATGTATGTATAATATAATCTCAAATCTAATGAAGTTGCATAACATGCTTAACATGAATTTGAAATCAATGTTGAGCCCTAATGACTGACTTGATCTGTACTCACTTTAATGTTCTAATGAAAGCTTATTACAATTAAAGCAGTATGTACAATATTGAAGTTGGTTCAACAATACAAAACACTAAAGACAATATTGGGAAGGTATTGCTCTTGGTTCGATTTGAAAGCACAACATCTGAATTTAATCAACAAGGTTGGACAATAGAATCAACATCTAATAGACGTTCCTAGTTGGATATGGGACACAATATTGGAATCAAATTGACAATGCTAAACAGTAGAAATAACACCTAATAAACATTGCTTTTGGATAGATATGATGACACAACATTGAAATCTCTAATCGACGACGCTGGATAGTAGAAACAACACATAATAGATGCTTTTTCTAGATAGATATGAGGACACAACATTGAAATTTAATTGATAACGCTGGATGGTGTTGACAACACCTAGTAAACACTACTCCTAGATGAGTATGAGTACATAACATTGGAATTTAATTGACAGTGCTAGATGGCAAAACAACACCTAATAAACACTGCTCCTAAATGAGAATGAGGACACAACATCAGAATTTAATCAATGACGCCAGATAGTAGGTTAATCAATAACACTGCTCGGGATATAGACACTCGCTGAAATCAAATCTACGACGGGAATCTTAAACTATAGCTAAACTAGATTAAGCTAAGATAAAGGGAAAGACAAAATAGTTTTGTGTTGTTCAGGGGACTCTCTATTGGATTGCCTATAGTATTTATAGACCAATTGGATAATCATTGGTGATCAGTTGCTTCCTCCTTAAAAATCGCTTCACATTCAACAGCGTCTCTTGGCTTGGACGCGTGGTAACCAACTGCTTTGTCATTGAATCATGTATCTCCATTCATAGGTTCATCGAAATTTAGCCCAAGGGCTCTCGAAATTCTTGGCCATCCTTCGTTTTTATGACTAGCATGGACTGGGTTGATGTAAATCACAACCCATATGTGGCAATGAGGCATTTTTGGGCTTTTATCTCTCATGATCAGCACGTGACGGTAGGGGGATTTTTGGATGTCAATAAGATTGTTGGGGAGATTTGCTTGCTAATGAAGATAGAGTTGTAGTTATACATCATTGATAATTTGTTGCATGATGGCAATCATTGTATTTAAGGTATTTTTTGCCCCCACTATTATTGTTATTAGGTTTAGAGCAAATATACCTCCAGGATATATACTGCAGCCGCAAAGAAAAGAGTTCAATAATTACTCAATTTCTTTCTTGGAATTTCATCTTAAATGTATTTTCAAAGTTGTGCATGAAAAGAGAAGAAGAGGGAGTTACAAAGAAAGAGTTGTTGTTTTGAACAATTGTCTTGAACAATGTATGTTTTCGTACTATTTATAGACAATCAATTAATACATCATTGGGAATAGATACCTTATCCCGATCATCACCACAATTCATGATCAACCATCAAATTATGTTAATAATCACTTCTTTTCATAACCAAGAGTCAATTCATTTTATATCTAAGAGTCACACCTTTTCATGATAACAAACTATTTCAATACATATTCTCTCCCAAATTATTTTTCCTCCATACACCGATGATCCTTCTCATATATACAATCATATGATTTAGATGTGCTTTAATCAGAGAAATATAATCGAATAATATATTTTAAGGATTGATCCATCTATGGATTGTCTATTTTAGGTGTTCTCACCATTTTGAACTATCGTACATAGTTTTCTTGCACTCAATCAGCACTACATCAAAATAACTTGACGCAACAAAGTTGTTAGTGGTCAGTGCAACGAGAAACGTACGTAAGCGAGAAAGCACACACGTATGCTTGTCTAGAAAAAAAGAAACAAAGACGATTATCAAATATTTGTGGAGAGAGATAAATGTTTAGAGGTGCAAAGTAGTATAGCAAATATACTTTAAATGAGCGCATCCGAAGGATTGTTTGGTGAAAGTTTGACATTGAACTTCTTGTCAGGTTTGTTTTCCATGTAGCAAAGAGGAAACAAAAAAATTGGGATATGTGCGTTTTGAGTGCCGTTGCTATTTACCAAGTGCTTCCTAGTATAAGTTGTAATGACCTGACTTGACTTGTTGCAGGTCGACCGGGCCTTCAAAAGAACTATCCTAAAGAACCGTACAAAGTGATGACCACCTTGGAGTAAGCGTTGATTTAAATATTACTCAATAGTCCCTCTCTCATTTGGTGCGGCATTTGTAATATCACAACAACGTTCTCGTCAGTGTTGGCTTATATCATTGTCCCGGAAGCATGTAAGAAACCACTCTTTATCTGAACGCTCTTGCCTTGATGATCATTTTCTCTCCTCATTTGATTGGGTATGGGCTCAATCCGTCTACAAACCAACATTTACTGGATGAGGTTTGCCCAGATACCATCTCTAACAACACAGCCCGTTCCACATGGACCAAGTTTCCAGAAGGAGTACCTAGGATAAACACCCTAAGTTATCACCATTATGTAGGAAGTGTTGACTTATGTATCACTTAATACAGCCTCTTCCATTGAATGCAGAATATGATATGTCATATAAGTATTCCGATCTGAGTTAACTATGGACGAAAAGGGGAAGGCAGATTATGAAGTATCAGATCTAGGTTATCAAACTATTGCATTTAAAGACTCCCATCGAGGTGGGTGAGCACCTGCCTAAAGTGGGGCTACGAAACCAAAGCACTCCCTACGAAAATGCTCACCCGCCCGTGGTACAAAAGGAAGATATTTTGAATAATTTCCAAGGAATAAAGCAGTCCAAATCAAACAAGAAAAGACATATGTCATGCACAGAAGAGAAACGGATCGTCGCCCATGAATATCGGCCAAGATATCATCAAATCCCATTTTGGCGTTGTTGGATAGGACAAAGCTTATCAAGAAAATAGAGAGAGAGAGAGAGAGAGAGAGAGAGAGAGAGAGAGAGAGAGATCCTCTCGAATATTTACTAGACCAAACTAGGGCCAACCTTTCACGAGGGTATGAAAATGTACTGTGCCAAACTCCATTAAAACGACTCGCACGATCATTCTGCGAGCTGGCGATTATAAATTCAACATAAACGACAAGAAAACGTATCGCATTGGTAAATTCTGTGCTCATGACACGTTAAACATGATCAATTACAGCATGAGCTCCGTAATATCTTGGGCACCACCATCAAATCAATGAATGAATAACATGGAATCTCTCCATTTAAAATGACTCAAAATCTAACCCGTCGGAGATTTGAGGTGATATTTCATGAATCTCGAGCACAAATAAATTGAGTAATAGTGAGGTAGATATAGGTCTTGAAAATTGTCCAATAAATGCGAGTTAACACATTTTCACTGTTACGTAAGTTTAAAGTAACTCTCTGGTTTGGAAGTGGACGTGATTAATTTGAGACCGACGAGGGCTGCTCCGAAAATAAAACCAAAACCCTCATCATCTCTTTCAGCCCATTATTTAAAGGAAACCGGTTCTTATGTTTGTCCCTTCCTCTTACACAAACCCTACTCCTCTCCTTTTCCCAGTAAGGACTTTACTTGCATTCAACCAGCATCACAACATACTCAAGCACAAATTGTCTTCTTCTTCATCCGCCATTATCTCCACTTGTTCACACACACACACCCTCACAAATGTCTTCATTTGATACATCAACCTTCACTCTTGAACATCTCAACTTCAAATCCACGGGGATTTTTCTCCTTTGCCTAACCCTAATCCTTTTCATAGTGACCCTTCTCAAGCCAAAATACCCCAACAAGGTGTTCTTGCTGGACTTCGTGTGTTACAAACCCCCCAACGCTCTATCTTGCTCAAAAGAGTCGTTCATGGAGCAGGCCCGGCTATATGGGAATTTCTCGGATTCAACCCTCGACTTCATGCGCAAGACGCTGGAGCGGTCAGGGCTCGGGGAGTCGACATACCTGCCTGAGGAGCTGCTCCGGCAGCCCCCAAAGCAGTGCTTGGAGGAAGCCGTGAAGGAGGCTGAGGCGGCTTTGTTCGGGGCTGTCAACGAGGTGTTGGCCAAGAAGGGGGTGAGAGGGGATGAGATTGGGGTGTTGGTGGTGAGCTGTTGCATATTCAACGTGGTGCCTATAAGAGTTTTCCTAATGTGGACTGCATTAATTGATATTGTAATTTATTGTTTTTACGGTTACCATAAAACAGGGCTGGTCTAAGGTGAGATAGAAGGTTTCTTAATTAGTCTAATATGGGGCTGGCTAGTGTGGACCAAGTTGAGCCTGGCCCGTAATGAGGGGGACTGGCTGGAAACTCTATAAATAGTGCTCAAGTCTCTCCTCTAACCCTAATTCTCACATGTATCCTCACCTAAGGGACGTTTACCTAACGATGTACGTGAGGGGGCCGCCTCATTGAGCCAGTGATACAGAGGGCAATAGAGGAGAAGGACTTGCGCGTGGAACATTGTGTTTCCGCTTCCGCTTCAAGAACAATGGATCCCAAAACAGGTGCGTCAATTCTTTCTACTCAATCATGCATGTTCTTGTTCTAGTTATGGAGATCTTGGGGTTTGCACAATTTGCATCTAACATGTGGTATCAGAGCGGACTCCTGATAGTGTGTGGGGCCACAGCGAGGACGCTGTGCTCCCAAGGGGGGGAGAGTGTGACGACCCGAGCGGCGGTGCGCGGGGAGGAGGGATGGCAGTGCGTCCGCGCCTCCGGTCCTCGGACGTGCGCAAGGGAAGGGGAAGGGATTCCTCTCCCTCTTGTCCCACATCGCTTAGGGAGGAGCTCCTAGGAGCCTTTATAAGGCTTGGGTGCTCCTTAACTTGTGAGACGTGTTTTAAAGCCGTGAGAACTCAGTGTCCAAAGCGGACAATATCACAAGTGGGACTCGGGATGTTACAAATGGTATCAGAGCAACCATAACCCTAAAACTTGAACGCATAAAGGTTTTGCCATAATTTGTACGGATTAGCCCTAATTAGTACGGATTTTGCCCTAATTTGTGATTTTCGAGACTTTTTGTTCAATAAAAATAAAATTAAATCACAAATTCGGATTGGGCTCGACGAGACGAGCAAGACGGTCGGCGGCGTCGCGGGAGGAGGCCACACGCGCCCCCACGCGTGGCCACGCGCCTCCTGCACGTTGAACACGCACTATGTGTGCGCTCCACGCGCCGTGCACTCAGGCGGCGTGTGCGGGCGCGTGGAGGCTCCGATTCACGAGTGGCCAGCGGCGATGGACTTGTATGATTATTTCCTACATCGTGGTATATTTATTTTATATGTTTGATAATTTTATTGATGTGAAATTGCATATGAAACCCTAAATACGTGTATTTTAAATGAATTTTTGCTTATTTTTCCTTGTATTTTTCTATGATTTTGGAAATACAAGTGTTGGGTTATATGTATATTATCACATAATCATTATAAAGGTGTGATTCATCAATAAAAATCAAACTTTATTATAAACTGAAGCTGGATTAATGAGATACAATTCGTATAAGATTGTATTTGAGCTATGTATTGAGCTGATGAGAAACAATAAAGATTATGAAACTTTTGTTACTCAAGTGTACTCCTTTACACAATGGTAATCTTTGAATGATAGATGTCTTAAGAACTCGTGATCAAACTGATTGTACTGATACACATATTTTCTGTATGTGAGTAATGCATGTCGATTAAGTTACTGCATATTGTACATGAACTCATCTGGTCACTTGTTAATGTCTATCAAGTTGAATATTTTTATGGTTAAGGAGTATGGCAATATTTATGCAGAACAATAGTATCTACTGTTATAGTTTAGATATTTAGTTTTGTGGTTTAACTCAATTTATAGGCCACTGGTTGAAGTAATGATATTTGTTACATAAAATTTATTAATAAATCAATTGTTGGCCTTGGAGTCATGTTTTGCCGTATGAAATTCATGAGTGATAATGGATCAGCTGTCAAGCTTGTTGATTTGGTGCACCCCGTATTACTATTGATGTTAATTTGTGAGAAATATTTTAGATTAGCATTTTTTTTATGTTGTTCTGGTAATATGTAATTAGGATGCATAAGAGATGTTTTATTATCTGTTATGAGAAGTTTCAGGTTTGTGTATATTTTTATATGATCAATGATTAATTTTTTATTAATTGAATAAAGCAATGTAATTAGCATGATATGTGATTTTGGTGATATGATGCCCTTATCACTAAAGTTAAAATCATATATATATGGTGTATGTGAGAAGTAAAGCTTATATCCCTGGTATGAGAGAATTTCAATGATTTAATTGAGTAGTGACCGCCAAAGTGACACGCTTGATTGGGTTTGAGAAATTTCGGTCTCGTATGATGATTGGGATGTCTCCTGGTCTAATGCGTAATCATACTCCCAAAGGAGGTGATTGTGTATTAGTTCATGGAGGGATACATGATATGTGGTGGAGGAGTGACTGATTCTAAGTGATTCATATGCCCAAAGGTGATGAATTCACGAAAAATTAGAATATATTCTCATAACCCTTATCATGTGAGGAGTGTACAATTGCATGTCATGTATTCTGCCCAAAGGTGATTATGTGATTTTGCATGTAACTCTCTGGATGTGTACTTGTATGTCAAGTTACACAATGCTCACATGATGCTAATTATATACTGCTTGTTTTTCAGTCACCTTTTTCTGTAAATGGTAATTCCGTCATCATTGAGGTTTTTTACTGCTTCAAATTTTAAGTTGTGGACATATGATTTGTTGCTTAAGAAAAGACCAATTAAATTTGCTTATTGTCCATGAAGCGTTCCATTTCGGAACACTTGAAAAGAGATTTGTCTCACGGACTGCACCGCTATAAGATGATGGAAGCCTTAGTTGCTTGAAATTATATCTTGTCTGATATTGAAATTAGGACACATCTGCAAAAATTGTGTTTAAGTCCTAATGACATATACATCTCGTATATGATTAAAAGATTGTCAGGTTTAACAGTGGCAATGAGTATTTTGGCAAGTATGACAATGCGAAATAGCTTAAAGGGTCATTTGTCAAATATTTGGTAGATTCTGGGGTGGTAATTTAATTACTATACCTAAAAATTTTGACAAAAAGATTTGGGCGAAAGGCATAAATGCGCCATATTGAACATGGTGATGAGTATGATTAGTAAGATTAATTTATCTGGTCTTTTGTGGGCTGATATTATGAAAGCAATTTTTTCATATATAAAAGGGGTATTGATTTTATGACCCTAAAGAAGGTACAAGAATTATGGAATCACATACTCTAAAGTTTCTAAATATTGACGTAATTGTATAGGACAGCTGCTCTTAGATTATTAAAGATAATAGTATGATGGAGGTTACTATGTTTTTGTCTTTACCTATACATATAATTATGGAATCTCCTGTACCATAGACTAAACTTGTTGAGGTTCAAGGTACTATTTTTGATATAGTTTATAATGAAATTTCTTAAACCTCTCAAGTGCATAATGAAGTGGTTGCAGCTTTATTAAGGAGATTTGTTAAGGAAAGACGATCAGTTATACCATCAGACTATATAGTCTATTTGTGAGAGCATGATTACAATATCCACTAAATGGTTGATGTAATGACATATTTATAAATGTCGTTTCTTATTCTCAATCAAATATGTGATTAGATGCCATAAAAGGCGATATACAATCTATGAAACATGTTTGGAAACTTACTGACTTGTTTAAAGATCACAAGTTTATTAGTTGCAAATTGGCGTATAAAACTAAAAAAGAATTTCAAACAAAGATTGTGGAATTTAAAGCCAAATTTGTAACTAACGTTTTAACTCTGAAAAAGGTGTGGATTGTTTATAGTGAAAAATAATTATTTCTTTAAATATTCTTTCAGAGTGAACATGGCATTAATAATTTATTTTGATATAAAGTTACGCAAGTAAATACAAAATCTATATTGTGCAACTGGATGATTTTGCAGCAGATTCAAAGTAACTTGTGTGTAGACTGAAAAGTTCTAAGAAAATCTGTGGAAGTCGAAATGCGACCCTCGGCCATTTTGCTGTCTTTCTACAGAGGTTAGAGCGTGAGTTGTGTGAGGAATGACCCCATGGAGGCCCTCACATGTGGGGACTTTGAATTCGTGGCTGAAACCTAGAAAACTGATCCGTCCTTCAAATTCTACCTCTTGAGGTGGAACTGCTATCTCTGAGAGCGAGAACAGTGGAGGTGTTGTGAACCGTCTGGTGTTGTTCCGCATTGTTGTTGTCCCATGGAGCATTTCGGGAACCCTTAAGCTTTCATCTTGTTGACCATCCTCCTTTTTGGGCATCTTGTTCCTTCAATGTCCACCTGTCATGAAAGGGATCCTGCTGTTTTACATTGGTTGGCAATGTAAGCCGAGGTTATGCTGCGAGATGTGGATACTACATGATATTTAAATTTAATATTTTGTTTTGTGACCTTTACTTCTTCTGCTATACCCTATATTTGATTGTGTCCCTGTGAACATGTCGCTTTGCTCAAAATTTGCTGAAATTTACAGTTTCCGTTGTAAATTACTGATTTTTTTCCTTCCCTTGACTATGATTTCCCCTTTGTAGTCTTTTGCAATATAATAGAGGCGTCACGTGTGTCACTATAGCTTTGATTTATTTTTCCTCTCTCATCCTAACTTCATGTTTGTATAGGCTGCATCACTACCAGGAGTTAGGGACAGTTATGAGATCTCTGGGCCAAAATCCTGCGAGAAGCTGAATTGCGAGATATGATCAACGGGGTCCAGTGCTGATCAAAATGGCACTATTGATTTCCCTGAATTTCTGAATTTGATGGCCCGAAAGATGAAGGTCAGTTTGATTGCTGCTTGTGGTGTTTTAATTGTGGACTTTGGAGGCCTTTGGATGTTTGTATGTTTTCCCGAAGATTGCAAACGAGCATTGGAGCCTTAAGGCTTATTAATTGCTTCATCTTAGTTTTCAATTATTTCAGCTCATAATCATCAGTGACCCTGATGTCTTGCTCCCCTGTTTTTGTGCTAACAATGATTTCCACCCCTGGGCCCGGTGGTTGGTAGGATTTGTCTTTTTCATTTTTTTTGTGGTGTGGGGTTGTGGGGGTTGGCAATACTTTCACCAAAGGTCAGCGGCACACCTCCACCGAAGCAAAAATTAACCAAAAAAGGAAAAGAAAGAAAAGAATGGATCTCATCAAAAGTGGTACTTGAGAATGCAAGATGCCTGTGGATATACTGGCACATGTAGTTTCATGTGTCCTCTCCCTGTTTTGTTGAAATTCCAATTGCAGATAGTATTTCTTCCTGCTTTAGTATTGAGGGAAATTATGTTGTCAAACTCTGTAGAGACATTCCTGGAATACTAGGGCATTTTCCTTTCAGACCTTTCAGTTTCTCCTGAAAGATATATGTGCGTGATGTATCAATATTAAGTTAAGGTGGGCAGTCTGCAAAGCAAGACAAATCCGTGTTCTTATGTCTGTTATTTTTCTGTTCTGAAAAGGGCTTTTTGCAATTGTTAGTCCATCATATCCTCTTACATTGACAAAATTTCTGATAGTGCTTTATTCAACATTTACATCTTGAAGGATACTGATTCTGAGGAGGAGCTCAAAGAAGCTTTCAAGGTCTTTGATAAAGATCAAAATGGTTTCATTTCTGCTGCTGAGGTAAACTTCATATTCAAGTGCTAGCATCTCCTTCTTTGTTATTTTCAGAGCCAGCAACGACAACCAATTTCTAGAATGGAAATGAGATTACCACATTTATGACATGTTCTTAAGTTGTGCAGCTCCGACATGTCATGACTAATCTCGGAGAAAAGCTTACCGATGAGGAGGTGGAGGAGATGATTCGTGAAGCCGATGTCGATGGTGATGGTCAAGTGAACTATGAGGAATTTGTTAGGATGATGTTGGGGAAGTGATTGTGGGTGCTGCACTGCTAGAGGGATATGAGTTGCTTACAAACAATTGGTAGTTCTATAAACCTGGAGTTTTTCTTCCCTCTCGTTGCGTGATTTTTGGAAATCTTGAGCAGATACATCTGGTTTTTTTTCACTATTATGTTTATGTATGATATCTTTGCAGCTTTGTTCTTATCTGACCATTGCACTCATTTCTTATCTGGTTTTTCAAACTGGTTTTCATTTCTCATAGTAGAGAAAACGAAGCTTGTTGCGTCAAATAGATGATGGAATGTGAACACAGGGCAATGGAGGAAATAATCAAAAAGAAGAAAACAGATTGTTATCATAGGTCAATTATGCTTTCTTGCATCGCATCATCAGCTCAACCGAGTGTGGCTCCTTCCTGTTGAGCTAACAGTTTTGTCAGTCTTCTGATGCTGTTCCCTTTACCTTATGAGGAAAGAACAATTAAACCAGTTATGCTTCTTGAGGGAACCTTAATACCACTTCAAGAACCATGCCCTGGCGTCTATTTTGTGTAAATTTCGTGCCGACCTGCTTTTTTCAACTCACAGGTTGTTTCATGCCATAGATGTTTTTGATCAGGAAATTTTACCATTTGGGAGCTTTGAATGCTTGATGTGGGTATTATACGCATGCATGAGTACTAAACCCAATCGTCGATTGGATCAGGGCAAGGTGGTTAATACCAATTATATTTTTAGATTCTGGGATTTACATTATTCATCAAACTTTCGGTTTTGAGTGAGAATAACACCAAAAGGTATCACCACTACCTTGGTGATTGATCAGACACTGTTCACAGCCATGTATGGTTGTGGCGCATGCAACTTGTCTCATGGGTTCATCCTTGCGATGGTCGTGAGCCAGAAGCAAATGTCAGGACTTCTTTCTGGTAGTGCTTTTTTCTTTCGCGCACTTTTAGCGTTGGCGGGCGATTATTAGAAACCCTAGGAGGCCGCATGAGCTAGTTGTCCGATTTTCGGAAGTAGCCTACTCGACATCTCATCTTTCTTCCGTATTTCTATGTACGTCTATCTGCATGCACAGCATGTATCCTGATATGCTTGAATCCGATGCCTTCGAGCTTTATCTTTCTCCTATCTTCTTATGGGCTCTTTGGAAGAGAAAAGAGTGTCAATATGGATATGATTGAATGATGAGAAAGAGGCAAAGCTCGCTAGAGAAACTGAGATAAACTCTATCAAGTTAAATGGTTCTAAAAGCAGGATTCTCTCCACTGTATGTATTCATGTTGTCGGAGCCACAATCGGTCCTGTCTAAATCAGTTAGAGAGCGGTAGGGTCTACTATCTTTTCTGGGAGCCAGATTATTACAATAGCGACCGCATAAGTACATACCAGTAAATCTGCTAATGATGGCACTGAAAACTGCTAATTTCACATTTTGCTCGTCTTTCTCTCCCCCCCGGTTCTTTTTTTTTTGTCTTTCCCCCCTTCAGTCACGCTTTTTCTGGGCACTGTATGTTTGACCTGAACAAACAGATCCTTCATTTATTCTGGAGCTACAGCTGCTAGAAATTTAATTTCTATACATTTTTAGGACCGTGAATTCTCGGGAAATTCCAAAAAATAAAAATAAAAAAAGAACTTCTGAGGTCGGAAATTGTGGCTTCAATGAATCAAAGTCTCTAAGAAAGCATAATGCGTGAAATGTCCCTCGGATTCCAATGCGAGTAGTTTGACCTAGGAGGTCAATCAACATTGCTTGCAAAATTCGTCAGTCGGTGACGGTCGAAAAGACATTTTCCAAATCACAAACCCATCAGGAGGTGAAAGCACTTCAATCTAAGCAAGTTGCGCATATCTCTCTCTCTCTCTCTCTCTCTCTCTCTCTCTCTCTCTCTCTCTCTTATTCCTGCACATCATTGGCACAATCTGCACAATCTGTCATGCATGCTTATGTACATGAACCGCATTTGCAGATGTGAAATTATAGCAGCAAACCAGAAAAGAAGAAAGTGGGATTCAAGACCACGTGAGATTTCCTTAATCCTTCTCATGAACAATATAGAGAAAACAAAATTCAAAACCAGCAGAAGAAGAAAGAAAAATGAACCCCCCGGAAAAAAAAAAAAAAAATGAAAGATAAACTGACTGGTAGTTAATACTCGCTGTCTCTCTCTCTCTCTCTCTCTCTCTCTCTCTCTCTTCTGTACTACTGAGTGGTGAGGGAGGAGGCATTGCCTGTGGAAGCAGAGGTGGAGGAAGAAGAGGAGTTCTTGTGGTTGTGCATCCACACCTTGAACACCTGCCTGCTCACCCCAACGCTCCGGCAAAACCTCTCGATCTCGTCCTCCTCATCCTTCCTCTGCATCTTCCACCCCAGCTTCTCCGCGAACTCCAACATCTTCTCCTTCTGGTCTGCCGTGAACTTTGTCCTGAACCTCTTCTTCACCCCGCTGCCGCCGCCGCCGCTCTCCGGCGAATCTGCCGCCATGTTCAGCTGCCTCCCCGCCCATACTCCACGAGCTCCCCACCGCACAACTCGGCATTGTCCCGGCCGCCCGACCGGCACACCATCAGCCCCCCACTGCCGGCGTGGGCGGAGACGTATGTCACCTTCCGGTGGAAGTTGCGGTGGCAGCCGCACGCTGCGCATTGGAGGCTGCCCGGGGAGGTGTCGTCCAATGTGAACTCGCCGCACCCGTCGGTCGCATAGCTCCCCAAGCTGGCTGCATGGTTTCTCAAGCACTCTCTATATGCCTCATTCCTATTATCTCCTTCCATTCTCTCTCTCTCTCTCTCTCTCTCTCTCTATGTGATGCTGCTGTGGTTGGGTTGGATATGTTTTTTTTTTGGGAGAATGAAGAGGGAGTGGAATTATATACGCTGCCCATGCTGGGTGTCGTATGTCATTCTCTGAAAAAAATAAAAATTATTTTCTAGGGTTTCTTATCTCCTTCTTGTTCTCCCTTACCTCATTCTGAATTTTAGCTTGAGATGAATGTGAGTTGTAGAGCACTATGTTTGTTGTCATGTAGCTCTCTCTCTCTGTCTCTCTCTCTCTATGTTAGAGAGTGCGTGTATGTGTGCAACGTCGTCTAATTAGCAATAATGGGTTTCTGCTATCTTTTAGCATGCTCTCTCAACGATCCAAAAAGAAATTTGCACGTCCTTTCCCACCCCAAAATTGAGCAGAATATTAGATTTTGGATCCATGTGATGATGACGACGGCGAACTGTGTGGCTCCATGAAATACAGTTTTCTGCCTTTTCATTTTTGGTTTCTATTCTTTATAATATTTTTATTTTTCCATGTCCCTATCCCTATGGAATTCAGATCTTGGTAGTTATCATCAACCTAAATAACTTTGAATGAGCAAATCGGATCTTGGTAGTAATCATTAACCTAAATAACTTTGAATAAGCATGACGAGCGCCGCAAAGATAATGCTGAGGCGTGCACGATCCACCTAACCCTCTCCCATCGGTGAACAGCTAAATTCTAAAAATCGATTAAAATGAGAATTTCTATTGTAAACTAGCTAAAAGAATATAAATTATATATTTTAATTGCTATGAGCTTTCAGCGAAGGTCGAATTAGGGTGTGCTTCGGCTGTGCGGTTTGGCAGGAGTGACGTGGTACGCTTCGGTCCACTTAAATTATATATTCCAAAGTTTGGTTTTTATATAAATAATGTGATGTACATAAATATGAAGGTACGGACATGAAGGGGTGGTTTAGCATTAGTTGTCCTTGTCGATATTTATACCGGAAAGAAGAGGAGAGAAGGCACGAATGTCTTGGTTCACGGAATTCAAACCATTATAATCGGAGAAGAAGGGGACAGTCTTAAGACTTTAGGTATTAGTTCCATCCCCTTAAAGATTAGGGCAACATAAGCTGCACCACCCCTTACCGACATGATGGATGGATACTCAATAGTCAATGCCACCTCTCTCTCTCTTTCTGACATATTTTGAATTCCATTATTACGATGTCCACCTTCAGCTCAAAATTTTCCTGCTACATAACTGTCGTGCATTTGGAGCTAATTTTGTAGTCGGAAACTTTCGGATATCAATCATCCAACGGTAAAAGTGCGATTATTTTTAACATTCCGGCCAAAAATTGGTGGATTGATCGCCACAGAACGACGGTTAGTGAATTCGCTTGGTTCGTACTAACAGTGTTCTTTGCTTTTGCTTTTGCTTTTGTGTTTCTGTCTTTCTTTTTTCTTTTTTTCCCACGTTTCTCTGATCCACTACAGATTGTTATGATATGATGGTGCAAATCTCTTTCACATCTTCCACCGCACTATCACCGTCGCCTTCACCTTCGTTGTCAGCTTTTAATTGTGAGTGTGGATCGTTTGTTTCTCCTCGTGAACAAAGTGACTTCGGCTGAACAATATGAATAATCACATCGCATGTATTTGCCTATTCCTTGCTAAATTCGTTCTTCATTGACTTATTGATGTTGATTTCTCCACCATGCATTGGTTAAATTTGTTGAAATGGCTTGTCATCTATAAATAATTAAGTAAACTAACTGTTGGGTATGAAAAGAAGTGATTATTGACATGAAGAGAAGTGATGGTTGATCATGTAAAATGGTGATGGTTCTGATAAGGTACCTACTATTAAGAGATGTTATTGAGATGAAGAGAAATGAGAATTGATTATGAAGAGTGGTGACAGTTTCCATAAAGTACATATATCCAAGTAATGTGTTGATTGATTATCTATAAATATGACCAAATCACACATTATTCAAAAAAGTTTTCACTTCTTCATAACTCTCTCTCTTTTTTTTTTTTAATAGTTTCTCTGCTTCTCTTTTCTCACATAAGTCTGACAAACATTTAGAGTGAAATCTCATAAGGGAAATTTAGTAATTGTGGAACTCATTTCTTTATGGCTTTTTGGGTGTATATCCTAAGTGATGTGTTGATTGGTTATCATTAAATAGGTACAAATCATCCATTGTTTAAATAACTCTCTCTTTTTCACTACTCTCTCTTCTTCATAGTCTCCCTTCTTCTCTTTTCTCACATAAGTTTGACAACATGTTCAAGGTGAAATTTCAAGAGGGAAATTTAGCAATTGTCAAACTCATTTCCTTGTGATTTTGGTGTATTTCCCAGAGTATATTTGTTCTAAACCCAATAACAATGATAGTGTGGGCAAATAATATCTTAAGAACAGTAATCATCATCACGCATCAAAGAACTTTAAACTACTGCTCATATCTTTATTAGCAATCAAATTTTCCTAATAATCTTAAGGTATCATTTTTATAGAGATAGAGACAATAGTTGCATCAAATGCTAGCAATCATGACAAATAAGTGTCAATGAAACTTTTGTTTATGTTTATATGTTTGAGTCATCATACTTATGACATAATAGATTATCTCACGTTGCTTCAATAATTTGAAATTTATGAATAAAAGTGGCATAAATCATGTGGTAATCTGGATAAGAAAAACTGTGAAATATATTTACAAGCAAAGATGACTAAGAAATTATTCTAAAAAAAATGAAGTATCAACTAAAGTGCTTAAGCTGCTGCATTTTGATATTTACGAATTAAATTGTATATTAAATGAAAGTGGAAATTTTTATTTTATTGCATTTATTGACTATTACTCTAGATATACTCATCCGTACCTTATGAAATCAAAAGATCATGCTTTTGATAGTTTAAGGTATGTGAGGCTATAGTTGTCAAAATGGTCAAAAACTTGTGCAAAATTCGATTTTTCTATATTTTGTGAAGAAAATGGTATTTTGAGCAAGCACCTTATACACAAATATAAAATGCATTGGTTGAAAAAAAAAATCAAATCTTGGTATATGGTTAAATTCATGTTCTTACAAGAGAAACTGCCAATCAATTTGTGGGGAAAAGCACTTTTTACCGTATGTTATTCTCACAGGAAAATTCCTTCAACGAAATTTAAGATATTTCCATATGAATTATGGAAAGGAAAGTTACCAAGTATTAATACTTTAAAGTATGGGTATGCCTTGTGTATTATAGAATTTTTTATCCTAAGCAAAACAAATTAGGACCAAAGGAATTAAAAAAGTGTTTGTTGGATATACCAAAAATTCTAAAGTTTATCGATCATTAGATGTTGAATTTAATACTACTATGGAATCAAGAAATGTTGAATTTCTTGAACATAAATTTCTTACAGATTTAAGTGATACTCCAACATATTCACAAACACAATTTGATGCAAGCAATCCTTCATCAAGTGAAAGAAAATAGTTTCAATTCTCCAAGTCAGATGAGGAGAAGTCAAAGAGTGAAGAAAACGAAAAATTTCAGCTCTCATTTTGTAACTCTCCTAGAAGAAGGAGATAGATAAAACGTTATGAATATATTACCCATGTTATTTCATTTAGAAGAAGATCCAAGAACGTTTAGTGAGGCAATGACATCTAGAGATTTATCATTTCAAAATAACTAATTAATGATGAAATGAGGTGTGGACGAAGAAGAGTTCTCAATGCTTTGTCAAATCATCTATATGAAATTTTTTGATCTTACACAAATCTTAGACATGTTTAGATGCCCAGGAGACAAAATACAGTTCTAACAAATGAGCAGTCGATAGATTTATTGCTTTGAAATATTTTAATACATATACATCATTGGCTTGAATAGCATCCATTAGAGTTTTGTTAGCTTTGACATCAATGTATAAATTTCATGTGCATCAAATGGGTATTAAAATAGCCTAAGGCAACCTTTATTTCTTGAAAAATGAATGATTTAAAGAATATTTTCTTTAAAATAGTCGCTAATATCACATACAAATATAAATAAACAAGCAATATTTTCATAATCCACGAAAAATGTTTAAACATAAATTATTGCAATAATAGAAATATTTTTTATTGGCTAACTATTTCAAGCAATACAAGCAATTATTTTAAGGAAAAAATTGTTCAAATCATTCATTTTTTGTGTAACAAATGGAGCAAAAATAGTAAATTAGAAGATGAGCTGTATATAGAACAACCTAAAGGTATTCTACCTGACAATGATAATAGTGTTTGTGAATTAAACAAATCATTATATGGTTTGAAGCAAGCACCGAAACAATGACATGAAAAATTTGATTCGACGATATTATCTATAGATTTAAGCATAGGAATGCCTATAAGTACATTTATTCAAAGCTTACTAAAGAGTAGGGAGTTAAAATATACTTATATGTACATGATATGCAAATTGTCAATACAAATATGCATGGCATAAAAGAAACCAGAATGTATATATGTTCTTAGTCTAAAATAAAAGAAGTGTATACAATTTTAGGTATCAAAGTGATCAAATATAGTGGAAATTATGCTTTAAGTCAAGGCCGCTATGTGGAGAAATTTTTTGAAAAAATAAGCATTCAAGAAATTTTTAGCACAATTAGAATATGATAATGTAATTAGAAATTTGTTGTATGTTATGCATTGTACATAGCATTTATTGTGTGTAAATTGTCTAGATAATCTAGTAATCTTAGTACCACACATTGGAATGGCATAAGTAGAATTCTTGATTACCAAAGAAAATAAAAATAAACTGTGGTCTATTTTATGAAAGACAACTAGTAGTACTTCGAGGATATTTATGCTAGTTGGATACCTAGAACAATAGATCACAAGTTGACATCTGAATGGGTTTTTAAGCTTGCGAATGGGGCATTAAAGAAGCAAACATATATAGCTCATTCACAGATGGAAGTTGAATGGTTATGGAATTTGCTATAGGGTATAAAGTTGTGGCCACAACCAAATGCAAGAAATATTTTTAGATTGGAAAAGTTATGGAACAATATCTAAGGCATACAATAAAATATACAATAAAAATCTAGACATTAATTTATGATATAAGTATGTTCGACAATTAATTATCGATGAAATTATTTCAATATTTTTTGTTCGAACAAATGATAACTCGGCTTATCCATTCACTAAGGGATATTCCAGAGGTTTAGTCAACAAATTGTCAAAGAAATTAGGTCTTAGACCAATCGATAATAGTCGAGTATAGTGGAAACTCAACTTTACAATTCTTAACAAAATTGTCAAAGTTCAATGGGTAATAATAAACTACTGTAACTTGGCAATGATTGAGTAATGGGCTCAAGGTTAGGAGAACGAGTGTAAGAAAGTACTCTTAATGAGGTTCAGATTTTAGTAGGCAAGGCTAAAGTCAAGAACTTCACTCATATGAAAATAAGAAGTGGTACCATTCCTTATGAAAGTCGGATGAACTTTTGTAAATGTTCATAAAGGAATAGATATCTTTTTGTATGTACGATTCATGTAAATTAGTATATATAACAAGCTAGGTGAGGGATTGTTGAAATAGTTTGTTATTTATAAATAATTAAAATAAGTGATTTTTTATCATGAAAAGTGGTGATGGTTCACTAAGGGAGTGTTTGATAACATTTCGTTCTAGGAACAATTTTTGAATAGAAATAGTTTTTTTTTTTTTTGTTTGTTCTAGGAACAATTTTGAGTATAAGAACGCGCTTGGTAATTATAAAAAATTTCTATCCTAAGAATAGAAATGCGTTTGGTAAACTTTATAATTTTGTTATTTCTTTTAATTTTTCAATATTTTTATTATATTTTTTCTTTTTTATTTTTTTTTTTTTTTTTCTTTCTCTTTGTGGTTGGTCACCGGCCATGGCGGGATCGCGACTAGCTAGGTGAGCTCACCGGAGCCTCACTAGGCCACCGCAAGGCCACCGGTGAGGCTTGACCTCGCCCATCCACGGCGAGGCTCGGCGTCTACAAGGGCTAGCGATGCTCCAACGAGGTCATTGGCTCTCGTTTAGTCGGTGGCCGGCGACCAGCCAAAAGGAAGAAGAAGAAGAAGAAAAGAAAGAGAAGAAAAAAAAGAGGAGAGAGAAAAAATTGTTTCTCGAAATTGTTTCCGGGAATAAGAAACAACTTTTTTCTACTTCTTGTTTTTGTTCTAAATTTGTTCTCGGGAACAAAAGTTTTACCAAACGCGCTTCTTCATTTTTTGTTCCCTAAAACAAAAGAACATAAATTTTTGTTCTAGGGAACAGAAACAAAATTTACTAAACAGGCCTTAAGACACCTATTTTCAAGAGATGCATTGATTGTTACTTGTAAACACGACCAAATCACATGTTGTTAAAAAAACAAAAAAATCTCTTCTTCATAACTTTCTCTTTTTCATAGCTTTCTCTTGCTGACAATTTTTTTTTTCCTTTTTTCTCCCACAACTTCGACAACACATTCAAGATGAATTTCCAATAGGGAAATTGAATAATTGTTGTACACGTTCCTCTATGACTTTGCTGTGTATACTAAAGATATCTTTATTTTAAACCTGGTAATGAGATAGTGGGGATAAATAATACCTTAAGGAGAAATTTCAAGAGGAAAATTGAATTATCTCTTTCTTTCATAATTTTCTCTTCTCTTTTCTCCCACAAGTTTGATAACACATCCTAGGTGAATTCCAAGAGAGAAGTTGAATAATTGTTAGATTCGCTTTTTGTGACTTGGGTGTATATATTAGAGGTATATTTATTTTAAACCCGGCAATACCAATAGTAAAAGCAAATAATATTATAAGGATAGTGATTATCATCATGCATCAAAACATTACAAGACTCTAACTATTGCTCTTCATCGACAATCAAATTTTCCCAACAAAATTCATAATGCAAACAAACATAGGAAGACACATGACCTAACCAAGAGTTTCCCAACAGACAAGCCAAAACGGCTTCGCAAGACCCCTTGAATGCAAGGCTATTTAATGTGGGATTCATAATAATATAACTAAACATATATTTGTATTAATGTTAGATAGTTCACGCATTGGGACTTCTTATATATAAAGGCTACATTTGGTAGCTTGGATAAAAGTCAGAATAGGATGAATCCATGTTTGGTTTATGCCCAAAACATAATAAAATCATATATAAGTGAGATATAATTTGGATAAAAAATATGCCATGGAGGAGGAGAGATAAAAATGGATAAGAAATCTTATCTTCATGATAAGTTGCTTTTTCGAATAAAAAACTTCTTAAATTAATAAAATGAAAATAATAATTAAATATAGATAATATTTGTATTTTAATATAAAAAGAAAAAAAATAACAATTAATTTTTTTCAGTCCTATTTATATTTATATTTATTTTATAATATATATTCTCTCTGTGTGTATAATACCTATATTGATTTTATATTTTAGGTATTTTAGTATACTTTATTATTTAACAAAAATTTATTAAGGAATGATGGAAGGGAATGAAAAAGAGATGAAAAATAATAATAATAAAAAAGGTAAATAAAAATGATGTAGAACAACCTAGATTTTTTATATACAAATTTAAATTTGAAAATGATCTTTTTAATTCTTGAAGAATTAGGGACAATGAAATTTCCAAAAAAAAAAAAAAACACTTACCTTGTTTGTCTCATTCTCATTTGTTTCTCTAGTTCATGTTGAAGTTTCATTGACTTCATTGCAATTCTTTAGTTCGTGTTAAAACTCCACAAAAGTAGTGAGAGAGAGAGAGAGAGAGTCAAAACTCATTGTTCTCCTGAACTTTCTAGTTTAAGTTAAAAGTCCACAAAAAACAACAAGAGAATTGACACCTCTCTTTCTCCTCATTAACTCTGTGATTCAGATTGAAGTTTCACAAAAGTGGCATGAGAACTGAAGTACTATATAGTTTGAAATTGCAAAGCTAAATCATCATGTTTTCTTTCTCTTACTAGATTTGGCAATCACTAGTCAATTTACTTCATTGATATTGTTGTAACCAGTTTATATTTCTTATCATAGTCGAACCTATAGCTCTGAATGCTTCAATAAGCTCCTTTGCTATTTAAATTTATATTGCACAATAATCATTGATTGATTGATGGGGGTTACCTTCGTTTATGCATTTGTGGTTTTTTTAATGGTGAATCGTGAGATATTTTACAATATCTATTTACTTAATTTTAGGTTCATTTACATTGATATATGGTTCATACCAAACAATACATGCAATAGGATATGCCGATTTTATTATCACGATTTACTAGATAATTAATAGGATATAACAAAATATCTTGATTTTATATCTTATCATATCAAATCATATTCTAGTTAAAAATTCAATCAACTAAACACAATCAAGATGAATATTTCAGAATTTCATATTACTCTCTTCGCTTTATAAATGTCACGGAAGCCCTTTTTTGTACTTTAGCCTTTGAATCTCTTAGCGAATCACAGCAATTCCATATGCAACTCTGTGCAGGACTGCATGCAATGAAGCATCTGCACGCAGCGACAATCCCATCCTTCTGGTCACTCTGATGCATTAACGAGATTTGTCGGTACTCATTCACGAGATAGAAAACTAGATTCCGGGTCAACATTTTTCCCCCTTCTCTGTTGTCGTCGTTATAGCCCTCCTAGATTTCAAGAAGGGTGATCAAGATCGACTTTGACTTGCGGTTGGAAAAAAAAAAAAAACCATGGATGTACGAGACCAAGCACGCCCGTGCTTCGTTCCCATGATGAACAGTCTATATATGCAAGAACTTGCTGTATGGCTTATTTTAGCGTGCAACCATGCAAAGTCTATCGCCACTAATTTTGCGGAAAGTGCATCAATGTCAAAAAGTGGGGCTGTAAGAATTACCCTGCACATGCAGATACTTGATAGGCAAAGCCGCCCATATAATCATTTCAATAGTGTGGTTACTTCATGCTCGATTCTTTCTTCTTCTTCTTCTTTTTTTCATAATTTTTTTTTGTTGTAGTGTCCGAATCTTTCGATTCATCTAGTTAACTATGCATATATCGAGGAAGAATTCGTCGGTCGTAAAAGCAATTTAGGAAATGGTTATATTCATACGACCACGGGACAAGAGACTCGTGTAAGGACTCTTCTGTCAATTCTCTTGTATTTTTTCGACGGTTCACTTGATATGTCGGAGCATTGTCTCTGTACAGGTTCGAGTCACTATAGACTGTGTCCACTTGCCACAGTACGTACAAAGACTCATCAGTTCGAGTGCCACCACGGGATTAGGTCACGAAAGGGACCAAAGAAGACCGGAAATAAAGCTGCAATTTCTGTCTGGCACATTTCAACAGTGGGGGGCCCGAACCATAATTTTGACACTTATCCTCAGTTGGAGATGCTTGGTCCACCAAATGCCCTAATCAATAGGGATACATATATACTTATATAATTGGAATTGGGAGAACGACAAAGGTAAAATTCATTAGGGTTTTCGTACATTGTCCGAATAATTCCAGCTATTGAGATTTGTGATTAAATTCAACGATGAATGAAATTGTTGAGATTCGTATGCAGACATGAAGATAGAGATTATTTTGCCTGATGACTTATCACATCTTCTGATGGCTTGAATTATTAGGTAGGTGTCGTGGTCCATGGCGGCAAATTGAAAAGTGACTAATAGCTAAGTTCTTTTAACAAAAAATTGACTTGATTGGTAGAGTAACTTTATCTTGTCAAAATACTTTTTTTCCGCATTCTTTGTGCATAGAAGCCATAGATTCTCCTTTGGCATTGGATCTTAATATCATGAAAATTGATGCGTTTCTTTGACACAAAAGAGAGGGATTAATTACGTAGGACATAAATTTGCAAGAGTCATTTTTCTATAATTTGTATATTTAATTAGAAATCGGATAGCATCTATTGACATGGAAGTCTTTGAAAGTGAAATCAAAATATATTTCTGATTACCATTTGCTTTAACTAAGTCTATTTAATCGTTTAATTATGTAAATCCATTGGAAAAAGACATGGGCATTGTGATATTTTCAGAACATGTATGTGCAATCTCGAATGTACTTTGATATCTTCAAAGATATGCTTTTTAGGATTATGATAAGAAGAGAATATTGTACAGTATCTTCAGTAATATCACATGGATTTTATATCACCATCTTTCAAAATATAATCTCCTCATTCAACACGTTAGGTTCCTGATTCATTCAATGAACACGACACATACACAATGAAAAAAGACATATGAAGTATCAAGAGCTCTTGATATATACAACTTTTGACTCTTGAAGAGAAGAATTACCTTCTTCAAATTTCAAGAACTCGAAGGCTTCCAGAAAGGGAAAGAACAACAGAGTCTACCAACCGGTGGGCACCTGTGTTGATAGGGCGGCTTGATTCCTCATCAAGAGGTTGCAAGTTTGAACTCCTACGTTACCATTACGTCTTAAGTGAGAGGTCATGATGATGGAGTCCTTTACTAGTCTCCTTCGATATATAGTCGTGGATACTCAAACGTAAGTCTTACAGAGCAATAAAGCGGATTCTGAATATCAAAAAAACAAAAAACAAAACAAAACAAAACAAAACAAAAACAAAGTCTCATCAGATCAAACTCCTAAACCCAGTTGTCTTTCTTAACATATCTTGAAATCTGGTTGAATTAAGCATACGATTTCAAGCCACGCCAAAATCGTCTGTCAAGATATTGAAATAGAAACCGTTAGGCTCAATATCTAATGTTTGTGTGGTCATAGACGGTGTTTGTTCTTAGTACTCTTCGGATGAATATTTTTGAGCAACCATAAATATGAAAGTCATCAAAGCATGCACTATTTAGTTCTTGATGATCCCTTTTTCTATTTCTTTTTCCGTGTCTTAGGAAGGAGAGAGGCAGAGGCGGTGAATGTCTGCCCGTGAGTAGCAGCTTTATTCCAACTTCAGAAAATTGCACATCAATCAATCAAACATTTTTTTTTCTTTCTTTTTTCATGTCCTTTTCCAATCCAGGTGACCACTCCCCTGTCCCTCCACTCTCTCTTTGTCCTCCATGATAAGGCTCAAATTATCTTGGCCCAGGAATTCTTTCTTATGTCAGGTATGGATTCTACAGAAGTTGTTGTTTTCCTACTTTTAATTTCATGAACAGGGCTCTTAATGTTGACACATACAGCAATCGCCTTGCATCGTAGTCTTCATTCTATCTTTTCGAGACATTTCATGTGTTTTTTTTTTTTTGAAAAAAAAGTATCAAAAGAATTCTAAATTATATGATTTGAGATTGAATTATTCCAATTAAAATGTGTAGAAATGATTTGTTATCAATATAATAGATTTCAATTTTTTTAATACTTTTTTTCCAATTTATTATATCAATTCTCAAAATAAACGACTCGTCCACTACAATATGGCAGCCAAGTCAAAATTTAAAATCTTCTTGGCCTGTTTATTGCTTCTTCTGGATTTTGAGTCTTTCTACATATTATTTTGGTATTGCCATTCTTTGAATTTCTGCGCATTGTTCTTGAGGTTCTATTTTTGCTATCATGATTGGCCCCCAGCAATTATATAGCTTGCTAGACAAACTCTATAGAAAAAGGATACTAATAATTTCATAATTTTCGTACCATACTTAATTTTGTATTGTAACTTTTAGGAAAGTTTAGTTGAGTGACATCAATAATTTTCTTATCAGAAGCACGTAGAACAACTCTTTTTTCTCCCATATTGAAGGATTGGGACTAAAATTAGGTCCAATTGAAAATGCTATCCCCATATTACCTCTACGAATCAAAAAATTGTGGAAGGCACAGGCTTCATTTTGATCATCCTCTTGAACAAAAACCGAATGTCATCAAGATTTCTTAGGTCACCAATCACCAGCCTTGAACTTTGGTCTCATGCTATCCAAGAACCGTTCTCGATTCTCCGAACCAGACTCTAGAACAGAACACGAAAGAGCTTTGTAGATGCATAGAAGGAAGGGGGAGTTACAGAGGGAAGGCGAGTGCTCATGGATGCCATCAACTGCAAGCTTTTCCCAACACATAAGGTTCCATGTCAGAAAATATAAATCTTAAATCAGGCCTTTATTTAATAACTTAAATTTTTAAAATAATTGATAAGGTTCACAAAATCTCATATGATATGTTTTTAAAAAAAGTTAGCATTTGTTTCACGTAATCTCACATGATACTAGAGGAGGAGGGTTCAACTTTTATTTTACATGTCCTTATTTACCTCTCCAAATACATATTTCCACGCTTTAAGTTTAGGTTAAAATCCAACTTATGTATGAGAGGAGGGTTAAGTGTTAAACCAAGCATCGTCGTTTTAGGTAGAGAGAGAGAGAATCTGTTATTCCTCTCATCAAATCTTCTTCGATGAGTGATTGTTTAAGAGCGGAATAATTATCACAAAAGCCATACATTTATTGCACTTGTTCGAATTTAGTCTTAAGCATTTTAATTGTACCAATTTAGTTCTAAATATTTTCTGTCAATTGAGTTCATTTGGCCAATTTTAGTTGAAAATTATTGACGTAGAAGTCGGTGTTTTACGTGGCACCACCGGCATTGACGTCGACATTTTTAAATAATATTTTAATATATTTTTGAATTATTTACTTATTTTTCTTTCTTTTTCTTTTCCTTCCTTCTTTTCTTTTTTTACTTCCCATCGAGGCCAACGAGGGTTTTGGATCTTGTTGGCCACCAGGTGAGGGCCACCAAGTCCTTGCCCAAATTTGGGCAAGGTAGCCTCGCTTGTGACCGTGCCTGCCCAAACCATCGCAAGGCATGGTTGAGGGTAAGGCTGCCTCTCCTAGATTTGGGCAAGACTATTGTAGCCTCTAAGGCCATGGCAAGGTCAAACGGGAGGTGACCCTTATTGGCGGCCAATGAGCTTTGTAGGCACTCGCTAGCCACGGTGGGGGAAAAGAAGAGAAGGAAGGAAAAGAAAAGAAAAATAAAAGATTAATAAAAAATTCAAAAAATTATTAAAATTGTTTACGTTAGCGTCAACCATACTATATAAGACGGCGGACATGTATGTCAATGATTTCGTGATGGATTTAATTGTCAAAACGTAAAAAAAAAAAAAAAAATTTAAGACTAAATTAGCATAGTGAAAAGGTTTATGATCGAATTGATACAAATGTAATAAGTTGAGAATTTTTATTTTTTTGGTAATTTTCCCATTTTAGAGTT
Source organism: Eucalyptus leucophloia subsp. euroa (assembly GCA_017140325.1). Lineage (NCBI taxonomy): Eukaryota > Viridiplantae > Streptophyta > Magnoliopsida > Myrtales > Myrtaceae > Eucalyptus > Eucalyptus leucophloia. Next base: position 27,491,464 of record CM029471.1, read on the forward strand.
GAAGCCACATCGTTTAGGTGATTTTCCACTTTGGACATAATGCTTAATAAGAAAAGCCACGTTGGTTATGCTTTATTAAAATAAAGGCACGAAGGTTTCATAGTTAGACGTATATTTTCAGAGTTACTAAAATGAATGATTTTCTAAAGTTATGACACTTAAGTGATTTATAAAAAAAGTTACGGCACAACAATGAATATTGTACCAAAATTATGGAACTTTTTGTTTTTTTTTTTAATCAAAATCTATTATATAAAGTAGTTGTCCAATAGATTCTTTTGACATGCATGATCGTCCAATATGTGGAATCTACTTTTAGCAGAGGAAAAAAAAAAAAAGAAAAGAAAAAATTAACAAATAAAAAATTCATTTGGTTAAATAATAAAGTTGCTCACATTAGCATTGCCCGCGCCATATAAGAGGGCTAGCAAATACTGCAACGACTTTTGGTTAAAATTGGTTGGAATGATTAAATTGGTAAAATGTCAAAAAGTTTATGATTAAATTGATAAAATTGAAAAAGTTTTAGGACTATATTAATATAAGTGCAATAAATTTAAGAACTTTTTTTTTTTTTGATAATTTCCTCGATGAAGTCGCCTCCTGCACTTGCTTTAAAATCAAACATTATCTCCACTCCAGTTCATTTTCAACTAAATCTTCTTGTTCCCTCGATGCGCTACACTCTTATCTGGGTTTGCCACGCTCATAATCACAAAGATTGGTCTCCTAATTGCCATTCATGCTTACCGTAAACATCCTTAGTCCAACTCTCTATTATGATTTTATGCTGAAATTATTGCCACATGCTAATTTGAACATGATTAGAAGCATAGAATCTGCATATCTCTCTCTCTCTCTCTCTCTCTCTCTCTCTCTCTCTCTCTCTCTCTCTGTGTGTTCATGCATTGAATCTAGATGATCATGTGATAATTAAATAGCTCATCAAGATCATTAACGAAGATCGAGTCGATGATAATCTACTTGATTAGCTTGGAGTGCTCCATTGTTAATTATGTCGCATAGAAAACTTAATCATGGGTAGTAACAGAACTACAGTAGACGACAGATTAGATTAAACAAAGAAAGTAACACAGCACAGCCAAATCCAATGCATGTAGTAGTGACCTGATGAATTAGAAATAATTAATCAACTAACATGAGATCAGTACGTCTACGGAGGATACAGATCAACAAATCCAACTCGATGCTCCCGAAGATCCTCTTTCAACATCGTAATCTGCCAGACTGCCGCTGCCACTTAAAACCCAGACAAAGGCTTTTAATCAACCTTGTTTGTGCTTTGGAATTAATCCATTTTCGTTTTATTTCATTCTGCATGTGCTTCGCGTTTGTTTCATGCATCTGCCCGGTCCATCGTTTTGGATTATTCATTGACACCACTCTCAAAAAGGTCACTTTTGTTCCGGTACAACTAGAACTTTAACTAGTTATATTCGCAGAGAGAGAGAGAGAGAGAGAAGAAGAAGAGGGGTGAGGTCAATGGTCAAAAACGAGCTTTTTTTTTTTTAAGAAAACGTGCTGGGGATGATTCCTTCAATGGTGTCGGGCAGAGAAGGATGCAATGAACTTGTTGGACATTGGACAAGTCCTGGCTGTGAAATCTCCCAGTTAATCCCCATTTTCGGTGACAAAATCAGACACCCCAGCTACATAAGCGGACAAAACATTTTCGGGAAATTGCACGTCTTTTTTCTCCCTTTAAATGATATTGGGTATTAAAAAACCAGTTTACAAAATTAGTACATCAAGTGACGCGTGGCTTTGACTGTACATAGGATATGGCTAGTTTTTTTGTTTTTTGTTTTTTTTTTGGTCGGACAATATGGCTAGTTCAAATGGCCACTTACGGTCTCACACATAACTTGAGATGCAAACTATGCAGGGGAAATAAATTAAAAAATTCTACACATTTGCTAATTTAAGGTTGAATTAGCACAATGCAATAAATTTAATTTTTTTTTCTGATAACTTTCCCAATTATGTAATACAGGTCATAATAGACGTAGCATTACTCCGATTTTAAGGCACGTAGTTTCTTTAATTGTTGCTGCACAAAGCAAAGGCAAAAGCAATATGCACCTCGACCACATGGACCGTTCCTGAACTCATCCAAGGTGCACGTTGTTCGGACGCCAGAGACACCCGAAAATATTTTCCAGTACTGCGGATCTGTGATTCAGGTTTAATTCGACAAACAAGTTTACTAGCTCATATGGATTAAAGTAGTAAGCACCTTAAGAACATGGTTTTCTCTGAAATGAGACCGGTGCTTATCCCCTCGCTTGGACTTGGTCAATATCCGTCCAACTCATCACATCTAGACGAACGTGTCATCCTAGGTCGGGATAAACCATCACGTTCTTCAGCCATAATACACTTTATACCACTTCCAATTTCGTCGATCGTACAGCTCACGCAAGAACAGAGCACGTCTTAGAGAAGAACTTGCTTCACACGGTACATCTGACAATCCGACCAACCATCAAAAATAGCATCTTGCTCTAGCAAGTAGTGCTAATAACCCACTGCTACTTACTGATATGCTTCACATACCATCAATCATCAAACTCATGGATATTCTTTCCCGTGATATGCTCGAACCCGGTGATCTTGAAAACCCTTCGAATCTCATCAGCGCCGCTCAGCATTCGTGCAGCTGAACATGGCTGGCTATCAAGTAGAATTGCCATAAAACCGTATTCTCATGCGAGTACGTAATAACTTTGCCAGCTCACAATATCATGACCACAGCACTTTTCCATGTTCGCCGGACTCCAGATCCAGTCATAATGACGATTGCTGCTATACCCGTCACCGACTACCAATCCTCCGTACATGTATACAATACCCTCCTTTATGGACATACGCCACTTTGTGTGTGTGTGTGTGTGTGTGAGAGAGAGAGAGAGAGAGAGAGAGAGAGAGAGAGAGAGAGGGCACGGATTTCGAGTGTGTTATACCATCACTACAAAGAATGATATGGACTAGCATGATGCACACGCAAGCCATTATTTGCCTGCTTGCTAAAGAGAACTACCAAACAATCAAAACTTCTTGCTTTAATAAATCAGTTCTTAAGAGTTACCATTGCACAACAAAATCAATACCAAGGACAAACTTGTTCCCCAGTACCAGCAAAGAACGTGCAACCCCAGATCTATACTTCCTAATAAAGATTCTCATGACGATATAAACAGCACGTCACGGGCGAATACACTCCCCCTTGCCTCACTTAGAAGGCTCTATGGTTGTGTGGGTGATAGAACAGAAGCAGTTGCTGCCAAATAATACCATGTACTGATGCAGAAAAGATCTACCGACAAAATTTATCAAAGAGCAAAACATTCGCGCACATTATTAATTCGCTCCATAAGCTTTGGATCACATTTTCAGAAAGCATGAAAATTTATACTCTGTACAAGAGAAACTTTCCTTGACATTCTCTATAGAGGAAAGATTCTAGTCAATAACATGTCCAGTCATTACAAACCACTTGCAAAATTGCCACTAGACTTGATATGTATGAGACAAGCACATCAGGATCGATTTGAATTCATTCTACCACAAGAACCCGACAAGAGGATACTCCATTGTTCAACCAGTTTCATGAGGAAAAAAAGAAATTGGATTGGTGGGATCAGTAGGATCATGTCAATCCTACTTTTTGGTCAGCTTAGGATCGGGACCATGTAAAGATCCTATTTAAGATCAGGATCCTTTGTTAAGTTTCAAAATGTAGGATCATAAAAGTCTAAGATCCAGATCAGGATCCTAACAACAATGGTTGCCACAACTGACAGTACGGAAATTTGATATCACACAGATTGATGCAAGTTTGAAGAAACCAACTTAATATCAATACCCTGTCTTGAGATTTTGTGGCGTGCTATTCACAGGAGCAAAAGGACAATCAGATATGAGAAGACTGTCAAGTGTCTTGTTCAAGAGCATCGATTCCTCTTAATGAGATATGTCTTATCTCCTTAATATATATGGTATCAAACTTCAAAAAATATCCTCATTCACCAAGATATAGCCAAAAGTAAAATCCTTCTTTGCATTGTAAGCCTTTGTTTAAAAGAAATAATCTTAGGCCTCTTCCAAACAGCTGAAGTCTATATGATTAGTCAAAACAAGCCAAGCATTAGCCAATCATACCAATGTTTAAGTGTCTAGACAATTATGCCATCCAGAAACTCAAGGTATAGCCCTAAACACTCCCAAACCAAGGTAATATGCCAGTAAATAAACAAAAAACAGAGAAGTATGTATGAATAATTGATGCAAAAGATACCCCTCAAGAAGCTATCAAGCCCTTCAAAGATCATCACAATTATGTGCTCCCTTCCCAGGGAAAACTGAAAATCATCAAACTCTTCATATGTAGTAATTCCTCTAGACTCTATCTTCCATACAACTGTTAACAGACACAAAAATGTGAATAGACACCTCAGTGCTATCAGGTGCTGCAGAATTCTTCTCAATTTAAGGATGCAGAATTTTATTTGTTTGCACATATTGAACTTCAAATGGATTCAGTGCAATGAAAATTTTAGATTAGTAGATAGAATTAGGACCAAAAGATAATGTCCTTTTGTTTATTTTGTCAAACACTGAAAAATATTGTTTGTGTGAGAAACAGCATGATCTAAGTGCCGACTAGAAACCATCTTGAAAAGCAAATCAAAATAAAGAACAGCAGTATTAAACAATTTCCGAACATTGAAAAAATTACTAATGCAAAATTTGAGGCTAAATCTGCTTGATATGATAATGGAGGCTAAAATCTAATCCATCAGAACAAAGAGACAAGGCTTGATAACCTAAGTGTTCTTATAGTATGAAGTATGTACGACAATGTACTCATTTCCCTGTTTCAGCTTCCCCAAAAAACATGGCTCCACTCAGATCTAAATCTATTACCTACAATGACCACCCCTAGGCCTTGATACACTACAGACACTGTGCTCTCACAATTTTCTTTCAAGTCTCTTCCCATAAAGAGCAGTTGCTTCCCCAAGACAAGTCATCAACTGCTACAAAGAAAACTTGCCCTTGCGCATCTTGTCTCATTATCTGATTTTCATATGATCACCTGCTTAAGCCATCGTGCATCAGCAGGCAATGAACATGACAAGGCTCTGGAGTATCTTCACACAACTGATATTGAGTCCATATGGAAGGTTTGAGCGGTTAAGAAGGTGAAACATGACTCTTGAAGCAAGGTTAAGCTAAAGCTAAGTCACTCACCTAAGATAAACTTGAAACTCACAAGAAATGCTCAAAGCAGTCAAGATAACATGAGAAAAACAAAGCAGCAAGTTTTTCCAGCTAACTGAGAAAACAATGACATGCACACACTCACAGATGCGCATGCTTGAGCATATGTGTACATAGACTTCAATCCTATATTAAACGAGATAATTTGCAAGGAAAAAGCATTGCTGCTGAAGTATGACTCACCAGACCCAACATTGCTGCATAGATCGGTAATATCTCGAGCATAAAGTCTAGTAAAAGAGTGTTAAACTGAGGAAAATAATCAGAAGTACTTCATTTCTGGAAGTCGTTATTGTACTGGTCTTTTTAGCAAAACATCACTAGCATAGTAGTACATATTTGGTGACCAGAATACTAAAGATAAGAGGACATGAAATGTTCAGGAGACATCCAGCTATAAGATACATTGCACATTTCAAAGCATCACAGAGATCATAGGAAAAAACAAACCAGCAATGCAATCTTTATGTTCTCCAATCAACACATGCTTCTTAGGTCTTAGCAGTTAAGAAAACATGAAACTCTACCACATGGCTAGGACACAATCTGGCAGGACAAGGATCAGCTATTTGTTAAAAACTTGATCATATGCGAGTGTAATTATCAGATGCCCCAAACCAGTCCCATTCAAGCAAACCCAAAACATACGCTAAAATGGGCCTTTCAGCTTTTGTCCTGCAAAGCATGGCATTGTCTACTAGGGTTCTAAATCTAACAGACATTACTAAGCATGAGATACTAAACCACAGAAAACATTGGGCAAGGCCAGTATGCCTTACATTCTCCTACAAACAAATCAATTGGTTACAAATTCTATGATGTTCTGTGTCTATGTCCCAAGACAATTATAAAAAAACCAAAAAGCACTAAGAACTTGACAAAGAAATGAAAGAGGACTTTCATATCCTAGTCCTGAAATGTAACAAGGTGATGGTGTAGACGATTATATACTATCTTCGGGCCAGATAAAACAGTTTTCGCAAAGGGGAAGAAACTTCTGAGTGTTTGGGGGGGGAAGCTACACAAAACATGGAAAATCAATAGTGAAAAAGGGAACCTACCTTAGTTTTCTTTTTCTTGTTTTCTTTTTTTTTTGTAGAGATAGGGGAGGGTTCTGCCGGTCAGCAGTGACTATATGTATTAAGCTACCCCAACAAGTTCATCTGAGTAGTTCTCCAGTGTGATGAGACCATGAGGAAGAGTTGACAAGAATCACCCAAATACACCCGATAATGCAGTAAAACAGAGAACCATAAGAATTGTGGAGATTAATCCAAGAGATACAGAGAAGGGAGAAAGCTTTCCCAGAAATATGCTCAGAAAGGGAAGATAACTCAACTATTCTAGTATCATGTTTACTGAAACGAATAACATCCCTTAAAACAATAAAAAATATCTGAGTGCTGGAAAAGAAATATTCAAAAAGCACTTGAGATCACTGAAAATATGAACTACAGTCCATCACTCAGCCTCTGCCTCAGACCACTGGTAAATATATACATGAGAAACAAGCCAATTTTAGCTAGAGGCCAAATGTGGCATCCAAAGGGACATCTCTACCTGATGGTGACAAACTTGTTAGTACCATGTTTCGCCCAGTGAGTCCTCAAGTCAATGGGGTTAGTGAAGTTATAACCCTCGGCTGCAAGTTTCTCCAACACCTTCTTAAATGCTCCTATACTCATCTTCCTGCCTGCTATCCTTGCTCCGCGCCTTTTGGTGCTCATGGGCAAGGGATACATTGATAAGCCGGTAGTGCAACATGCAGATTGCCACCCACCAGAGCCCCAGCGGTAACACTGCTGAGGTGTCCCTGTACACGAGCAAACTGGAATAGGGATACACGAAATATCCATGTTGATCCCATTTATCATTAATTCCGTAGTTTTCTTGATGGTTCGTGCTCGCGGAACAGAAGGAGCAGTCTCAGCCTTGGGAGCCCGCGGACCTCTCTTAGCTTTCTTGGGTTTCGGAGACTTTGGTCCCTTAGGACCTGGCCTTTTCTTGGAAGGACCGTTCTCAATAATCTCATTACCTATACCTACCTGTTCTACTTGAGTCGCCCTCTCGTCCTTCGATAAGTCAGGCGGTTGCACCATCTGCATATGATGAGCTGTGGACGTCTCCGGTATCATGGAATAGTTGTGGTTCCCCGACATGGGATTGAAGAACTTCTCCCTGGGGCTCATCCAAGCATCCCTCATGTAATCCATTGGGTACACTGCCTGTGATGCGCCAAGATCCCTATGATGATATGCGCCTCCGTTGGAAGCCGCCATCACAGCAGCACTCCGACTGTCGAAGAGTGGCTTCTCCGGCACGGACGACATTAGGTTAAGGCCGAGGCCTCTCATGGTCGCCGTGGGCTCATAATAACCCCAGTTTCTCATATTCAAACTGTTATCTCCATCCATCGGCGCTGAAATTTCCCAACAAAACTAAAGCAAAACTCAAACTTTCTTCACTTTGTTCCCCGGGATGATCAACCGAGGCATTTCAGGCCTCCTACAAACCCCTAAAACAACAAACAAGACACACATGCCTAAATCAACCGATCAAAAAGACAAAAACCACCCACTAAACCCAAGAAACGCGCAGATGCAGAAGCAAGGATCAAACGGAACATGCTAAACAGCTGAAAAAGGAAGGATTTTGACGAATACCCGGATGAACCCAGAGCCAGATGAAGGCCGGGGATCTCGAAGGACGTCAAATTCGGCCGATCTTCAGATCTCGGCACCACGGACAAAGGAACGATCTTGAGCCCAGATCTCCAAACAGGGGCGACGGCTTAAACGAAGAAGTCTCCCATCAGGTATACTGAGAAGAACCCAAAAAAAAAAAAAAAACACAAAAGGGTACCTAATATAATGCCCAAAAATACAATAAAACCAGACAAAGAAATTCCCCACAAATTTCAAATATTTTCAAATCGGAGAAGACTCACCCAGAGCAGCAGCAGCGACGGAGGAAGAATAAAAAGAACAAAAGTACCCCCCAAGAGCCGCTCCCCTCTCTCTATCTCTTTCCTTTTCTTATTTAATTTCCCTTTTCGCTTCGATCTACGTTCTGTAAATTCACGAAGGGGGAAGAAGGGGAAGACCGAACGGTACGAAAAGCGGCGATGAATGTTTTGCACGCCATCTTATCTTATGCCACACCCTTGCGACAGTAATATTCGACAAAAAAAAAAATCAAGAAAAAAAAGGACCAAAACATGCGACTTTAGCCTACTAATCAATTTATGATATTCTCGCGCGACGCCCAAGATTGACAATTACAGAGAGAGAGAGAGAGAGAGAGAGAGAGAGAGAGCATATGCTGTTCCTTTTTTGTTTCTTTGTTTTTTTTTTTGGTTTTTTTGATTGGGGCCTTCTGAGCACCGCCTCGTTCTTTGCTTTTCTGTTAAAAAGGAGCCACCTTTCGTGGGGGCGTTTAGAAACCCGGAAAACAAAAGAAGACAAGCTCGGTCAAACGGGGCAATAATTTCTGTTCATATTTATCCGGGAACGCCTCAGTGGGAGGCAAGCAAAATAAAAAAATAAACAAGGAATTTTATTATTTATTTTATTTATTTTATATTTTTGCACCGTCCGAGGTGTAGGAGGAGACTAGGGAGGGGGGTTTGACTTTGGAGCGTCCGTGAGATCTTTTGTAAATCTCCGTTTTTTACATCCTCTCTTTGGGCCCAAAAAAGGGCTCTCGTTGCACCGTAGCTTTCGTAATCGAGTGTTTTTGCGGGGAAGTTGGTCTCTTTTTTGTGCCTTTTATGGATGTTTTGCGGAGACAAGCCCAATTTTAGTAGGCACTCAACCATCTCCCTCCTCAGTCGTTTGTTAGTGTTGCCGCTATTTGTGGTGCACAAAGTTATTTGGTGGGGTTTGGATTGATTGATTGATTCTAAATCTTGTATGCTTTTTTTTTTCTTTTGTCTTTTATCTCTTTTACCAAGAATAACTCTCCATGTCCGATGTGCTTGACCGGTCACGACTACTTTGGACGCCAGTTTACTTTCTTAATTCAGTTCTTGTTTTTTATCCATTCTTATATCAGAGCATATTAATGAGATTGAGAGTTAGAGTTGACGAATCGGCATGCTTGAAGAGTCAACCGTGAATAAAAATTTCTTTTTTTGTCGGATGCCCAATTGAGAAAAGGGTCGATTTAAAATATGATTATAATCAAAAGTTGAATCCAATTATCCAAAGCATACTAATTGGAGAAGGTAGTGGGAAAGAAAATCACATCCGAAGAAACTGAAAAGGGGAGGGGGGGGGATAGGGCCCGGATGAGGATGAAGGGAGATTGTGGGCCGAGCTCAGCTAAAGCCCAAGAGCTTTTTGTGACTAGGTCTCACGTGACATAGCACGTGGCCTTTGGTTAGGGTGTTGGGGGGGGGGGGGGGGGGGGTAAGCCGTAAAGAGACGAAAATATTGATGTCAGCCCAAAAATTCAATGAATGAATAAAAAGAGGTCGGTAATATCTAGAGCATAAATGAATATTGATGTCGGCCCAAAAATTCATAAGAATCAATAAAGCAAAATACTGTTAACCTCTTTCGTCACGTTCTCTCCCCGCACGTCTCTCTGGGTCATCGGAGTTAGGCCGATGTTGACTGGAGGCTTGCGTTGACTAACCCGTGAAGCCCCGAACGTGGCGAACGTGCGGGATGAGGTCGGATTGGACCACACCGGACGGCCCAGATCGCTTTCATCTGCTGGCAGCCGGCCCAGATCATTGTAGGCCCACACGGGCCTCATAAAAATCGCAGCTTCTTTGTACCATTTAATGGGCTGGCAGCCGGCCCAGATCATTGTAGGCCCACATGGGCCTCATAAAAATCACAGCTTTTTGTGCCATTTAATGGGCAGAAAATCATAGGCCAGTGTGGACTGTATTTTGCCTTGCCTATTTGGGTTGAAGGCCCTTAGCCCAATCAGGAGGCAAATTTTTAATTTTTAATCTTTTGGAATTTCCCGTCAAAGTAAACAGAAAATAGTATCTCATTCTCAGAAATTAATTTTGGGAAAAAAGAATTTTAAGCGACTTTATGTGAAGCCATCCCTCGTTGCCGTAGTCGGGAGTGGACGATCGACAAACAACGGCCGGGCTTTGCTAATGTATAGTAGAGGCGTTCCTCATCAAACTAAGAGTCTAATCCTCAAACTCTTTTAAGAGTTGAGACAAACATAAACATGCCCCCAATGTAGAAATTTGACCCTGCAAATAAGATGGAGCCTAATTTTACAGTTCTTTGCAATTAGTTGGAAGATATTCAACCATAAGCCTCGCCACTAAAATGAAATACTACCACCGAAAATACGTATGTATGTTGTAACATATTGCAATGAACATAATGCAGAATTCAATTTTCTCTTTCTTTTATCGTGTGATCCTAAATTGGAGTGAGATCGAGATTCAAATATTTCTCCATTCCAATTTGAGCCTAGTGCCTTACGAAGCGTATTTGATCGGCCACATCAATGGATTGGAACCAACGAAAGCACCTTGTCAAATGCCAAATTCAAGAATCAATATCGAGCTTTTGATCCCATTTTCATTCCTTTGAAAAGTGTAAATGTTAACCCATGAAGTGAATGAGAGGTGATTGAGTGGCATCCTGATATGGACGAATGTATGTAGATAGATTTCGCTCAATCCCTAAAATGATTTTCGAACAAATACCAATTCGAAACAATCTCCTTCCTTATTTCTTTCATAATCCAAAGCATGTAGGCAGCTAACATCCCATAAGCCAAAAGGAAAAAGGGGGCAAAGCAATGACCAAGAGGGCAATTACTCATGGGGCAACCTTCCGGCTGTGAGAGCTCTTCTGGCATTTCTCGCTACTTCTCTGGCACATCTCACTCACTCGGGATAGCCCTTTTACACCATTCCCAGAATTTCCATAATCCCTTCACAATCTTTCCCCAGCTGCACTTGCAACCTGGTTCTCAGTAAGTTCTCGTGATCACATTCTAATTTTTCTGTTGTATCAATACCACCCATATGGTCTGTTTTATCCCTCTGTAACTTTCTTATCAAGCTCAATGTCGGTGATGTCGGGCGGGCGACGGACTCATTAGGAGTTCACGCCTTTGTGAGTCAAAAAGAAGGTGAAAAACAGCCGGAAAAGGCATTAAATGGGAGTGTGCGGAAATGGAAAAGAGATGCTGTTGCCACTTCTGAATCAGCAGCTCCTGATTCTGATGCACGAGAGAGAGAGAGAGAGAGAGAGAGAGAGAGAGAGAATGAGTGGACGTGATTGTGAGTTGATAGCGACGACTGGAGTTTGTGTCGTCGCGTGCTGGGGCGCTATCTTTTTTAGAGACCTTGAGCTGAGAGGGACGGGTCAGTCTGCCACACTTTGAATACTCTCCTGCCATTTCACCAGTTGGGGGCACTGAAAACCATGCGCGCTCTCTCTCTCTCTCTCTCTCTCGCCAGTTGCCGCCCCAGCACAGCACTACCGAAAGCAGTGAGAATTTCACTTCTCGTTCCCTCCCTCCCTCCTCTCTCTCTCTCTCTCTCTCTCTCTCTCTCTCTCTCTCTCTAAATTTGATGCCCGTATTCTCAGCTCGACTAATCCTAAAGATGCATACAATCTTTTCATCCACACGACTCAAGAAGGAGATCTAAGCTCAATTCAAAACCATTGCTCATGTAGGTCCTTCATTTCCTTCCACAAAGATACGGTGTATCAACTTGTCCTGTCAACGGCATCATGAACATAGACCAATCGAGTTGCGTGGAAACCGTGCGAGCCATGCATTTTATTTCGCGCCAGGGGACCACATTAAAATCTCATTGATTGATCTGATCCGTTAGAACAGGTAATGCCTTTGTCTCTGTATGACTGTGACCGTGAAATTGTTTTTGGACTCTGAAAATGTGGTACAGGGTAATCATAATGGCGAGGGACGACGGTGAGCCACGGTGAGCCATGGTTCTTTCGTTCAAACATCTCCTCAGCATGGTCCAAACACAAGGATCCAAAAAACCACGGGCGCGGTCCCCAAGCAGAAGGTGTTAAGGTTTCATAACGAGTTTCTCAGAACCCCTTTCCAAGTTCTGGTCTCGAAGTTACCCTAGTACTGTATTTTTCTTCTGGAATAGTATCTAAACAAGAACGAACTTACTCCAATATGGGTAATTACTGTTCGTTTGCTATGCTAACTAACACCTTAAAGCATCGACTCAATAATGGGTTAATGTGATCTTGACAGCATGAAAGGTAACTTTTACGATCTTCTGCATGTGTGCAAATAATTCATCATCATAGCATTTGAAAATGTGGACTTACTGTCAGTATTGACTGAATTGATTTTGTCCGGATACTCGATAAGAAAAAGCTAAAAGCAATGCTTGAAACCCAATACTACAACTTTTATTGGAAACTAATTAACAAATTAATAGTACCAAAACACTCCATGCAAAAAATCAAATCATAACTTATACCTCCTCAAACACCTCCTAATGAAATCAAACTAAAAGAACTTATATACTCAACCAGAAATCATAAAAGACCTATATAAACCAACCTTCTTTTCTTTTTTCCACTAGCATACTCTATTGATATCATTATCCACTTCTCCCTCCGTGATTGCAGATGACATGTAACTCAATGCCAAAGAGCTCTCGTGACCTGGAGCTAGCCTCAGCAACTCCCTTGCTTGGAGCTTTTGCTTGCAGACTTGGCATGTGATCTGCAGAATCGCAGAGCTCATCTTTTTCCTCGCATGTTCCTTCAGTGCATGGGCTTTCTGTAGCTCGGCCTGTGCCTGCTGCCTCATCCGCTTCGCGTTGGCCAACTCCCTCTCGGCCTGCTCGATCTGCCACTTTGCCGCCTGCCTCGCCTCATCCGCGTACGCCTTCTCGGCCATGGCCATCCTCAACTGATTGGTCGATTGATCGCGACTGCAGTCACCGTTTCTTTCACACGCACAATCGGTGCATAAGGAGCTTATCGAGAGCTGCAGATGGGGTGGGTATTTCTCATCTCTCTTTGGAAGATTGGTGGAAATTGTTTCAGTGGGGTTCGACGAAGTCGAGAGCTGTAGCTCGAGGTTGTGCAAGTCATCACGATGATCTTTCTTGGGGGATGGTTTGTTGACAATAGGGTTCGAGAAGATGGTTGCATCTTTGGCTGGCTTGGGCAATGCTAAAGCCCTTGTTGTTGGCCAAGAAGGTGTGTTGAGATTGGTATCACTTGAAGGGCTCGGGCTTGAGGCTGTCCTAGACAGGCATGGAGGCTGCAGGTTATTATTGTGCGAGTCTGATCCTAAACGACCCATGTTGCAAGAGTCCTGATGCTCAATGAAGCTCTCGACCCTGTTTGATCACAAAGAATTAATCAAAGATCATGCCAAAGTTGTTATCAGTCAAAGTGTTGTTTGAACAAGAGTCCTGTGTAGTGCATGGCCACATGGAGCGAAAAAGAAAGAGTAAAACCTCGATTATTTAATGCTAAGCTCTTGGAAGAACATTATATGGAGCCAAGAACTTCCAACAGAGTTTTGTTTTCCTTTTTTTTAGTTCTTTATGAATTTGAGTGTCTTTGTCAATGGCATACAGATGTAGGGTATGAGAAACAAGCCCCAGAAGATGAAGGAGAGATCATCATGCATATTATATAGTCAAGAGAGCGACAAAAGAAATTTTAATAAACAAATAGTACCATACTTAGGGAATTAATGTACTTTCAAAGATGAATTGTTTAGTGAGATAGAGGAAGAATGTAAACTAGGAAATTAATTATTCTCAAACTCCAGTGCTGTGATGGCTAATCATTGGGAGATGTGGGAGTCTTAACACGACGACCCAAATGGGAAAATCAATGCTAAACAAATCGAGGGAGATAAAATAATGTTGACAAAGGAATAAGGAACAGTTTTCTTTTGGAGGATCTTGGACTAATCGAAAAGATCTGGGAGACAGGTGACTTAAACTGGTCATTGGAAACCGAGTACATAACTGTTCACAAACAGTTGTGTTAACAAACATAAGGTTTAGGTTCCATCAATCAATGCGTAAATATCCTTTCTTTCTCTCTCTCTCTCTCTCTCTCTCTCTCTCTCTTTCTATATATCTTTCCAACTTTCCCTTTCTGTTGCAAACTCATGTCCATGAAAAATGTCCAGAAAAACGGAAAGTTCAGTATAAACGGATCATAGAAGTTTGGGACTTCAAAGCCGTCTGAACTAGCTCTTTTCTCAGCAACCCGAATTGAAAAAAAAAAAAAAAAAAAAACACACTTCTGCATTATTTATATGGATATTTGATGTCAAAAGGAAGAAACATCAACCCTTTGAGCTGTTCACTTTTCATGGCCTAATTATGAGAGCTTGTTTCTGTGATCAGTGTCTTAGCTAGGCAGCCTCAGAATTTGATTAATTTATTGCCACTTTAATTATGAGACTGAGTACTTCAAGATTTCATGAGGACACAAGTTCGCTTTCGAGAAAGAGTTTTAAATTTTGTTTATCAAACTCTATTTGATGGGAATTTATCATGGAAGTTGAAGATCGTATATATGAAAGCTAGATATAGGAGAGAAAAAAATGAAATGAGATAGAGAGAAATTACTGATAATGAACCTTGAGAAAACCCTGCCACAGTCACACGAGTGCCCTCTAGTTCCACAAGTCTTGAGATGTGCCTTGTAATCCGATTGAACTGCATAACCCTTCGAGCACCTTTCACACACCCACTGCTTGTGGTTGCTGTGCTTCCGGCGGAAGTGCTTCTTGATGCCGACGAGGTCGCCGAGGGCATGGCCTGGGTCGTGGTGGAGGCAGCTTGGCTCAGGGCAAACGAAGACCCGCTTCCGCACCGCCGGCGTCTCCCGCTTGAGGAGCTTCCATGGCACCTTGTGCCGCCGCCGGTGCATCTGCAGGTTCTGGTCCCTCTGGAAGCCCTGGTTGCAGATCTCACACACATACCGGTCCGACTCCAGTAGGGTTTTCGGCGACAGCGAAACCACCTCTGCATCTGGATCTTCATGATTGAATCACACACGAGTAATGAAAAGAAAATAAATCAGAATCCAATCCCACCCCAGAAGCATACTTAATGAGCTTATCATGGGAACATCAGAAAACTTGTGTAATTTGATGTGAGAAGAAGTATAGATAAATAAAAGATTAGCGTACCTGGAGTACCCGCAGGTCTTCTTTTTCTCTTGTTGGTGGCGTTGCCATTATTCTCTAAGCAATCAGGGAATGGATCCGATAGAGGAGGGACTGATGGGGGATTAGAAATGATGGCGTTGTTTCCTATCATGGGGCTTGAGAGAGCTTCTTTCCTCGATCTCTTTATGGATGTGCGTACGGTACAAGGCTCGAGAACCAAAGCCAACCTCTCTCTCGCTTGCTCGCTCGCTGCTTTCGAGAGAGAAACTATGGTGTGAGGATGATCTTTGGCTTTGTGTGTCTTTCTTTTGGGGATGCTTAATGGGAGCGTGAAAGTGTGTTTCCGAGAGAGAGAGAGAGAGAGAGAGAGAGAGAGAGTTTGGAAGGATGCTAAGCTAAGCTAGACGCATGATGCGAGAGGAAGGGGGAAAAAGCTTATACTCTCTTTCGGTTATCGAAACAGCTTTCTCTTTTGAGCTTTAAACAGCTTTCAGGCTTTTCAAAATGATCTCCTTTTCTTTTCGTTGCTCTCTCTCTTGAGCTCCTCCTCCTCTTCTTCTTCTTCTTCTTCTTCTTCATCAGGTATGGTTGGGGAGTCTCTTTAAAAGCTTCTCTCCTTTAGAGAAAGAGAGAGAGAGGGAGGAGGGTGAGAGACCCAATCAAATTGATGGGAGAGAATGATCCCACCACCAGAAAAAAAAAGCTGGGGCCACACAGAATGGAGGGAAAAAAAAAAGAAAAGAAGACACCCTCACAAGCAAACAAACAAACAAAACATTACATACACACAAACACAGAGACCAGGAAAATACATAAGAAAGCAAAATCAAATCATACACAGTGAGCTTTCTTGCATGGACAAATACGGACCAAACTCTTAATAATACACGTACCCCCTTCTCTCTAAATTTTGTCATTCTCTCTTATCTCACACGCCATCGATCTTTTTTGATGTCTTTCCAGAGATGGGTGATGGGCAAGAAAGGCTCGGTTGAAAGGACATGATTGCCCCTTTGTCAATATATGTGGAATCCTCTTACTTTTGTTTTCTTTTGTTCGATCTCTGTTATATCATCAAAAGTGATTTTTAGAAAAGCTCCCACCGGATTGAATGGGATTAAGCGCTTGTTATGGTTTTATAATTCAAATCAAAGAATCTCTTCAAAGCAGAGTAATTTGAGAGGTTGCCTGTGCCATTCCATGGGTGGAGCCTCTTGCTTGATGCACGCAAATGGGACGGTTGCATATTTCTATAAAGTTAGTCGAGTTGAGATATTTAGGCACCTGTTATCTCTTTTAAAAAGTCACTTGGCAGTCAATGTATGTAAGAAGCAAAAAATTAGTTTAATTGGCTTTTTCTTAAGATATAAACTGTATTAGAATTCGCACTATAATAGCTTAAACTTTTGAAACAATTGATTGCTCAATCAATTTAGGTTGATATTAGAGTAAAAGCTCTCGGTGTAAAGTCCTCACACTGCCTTCTTCAACTTATGGAATTTCTCGTCATCAAACATGATGGGCTTCAATTTTTTTTTTTTTTTATCTCACTCATCAAGTTTCTTACATTTAAGGCCTCTGGCATTTGGGTGATGTGGAAGGTTAAGATATAAAATATATTGCTTATTGTACTCTAAAAATTAGATGTGAGCATTGGGTCTAGAGTAGATCCTAGAATTGGACTAGACAGACCCTATTTGGCTAGTTTTGGTCTGACTTCAAAGTTTATAAGACTAGGTTCCAGGTTCCAAAAAAATTGAAAAACAGTCTCAACAAGGTGGAACCTACCCACCTTGGAATTTGGGAAGCACACGTTTTGTACTTGTCTAACGGAAGTTCTTGGGACGATGCTTATATGTCATACCATACCAAGAGTCACAATTGCTTCCCTAGCTGAATGATGTGCTCCATAACTTCTGGCGCCATCGAATCTGTTTTCAACTTCGTGAATGGGCACATGAGGCAAACTATTGGAAGATGCTGTAGTTTTTTCATCTTTTATGGATTGTTGCTTTTGGCAAATGAGAATTTTTGTTATTGTTTTAACCTTCATTTTGCTCAATTGAGGGATGAATTGGACACCTCCCAAATAGTTTATAATTCTATTTATTTTATACTGTATTTCTTGTTGTTTTGTTGCTCAACTATTTGTTGTAACTGCTATTTGTCTCGGATTGTAGATAAGGATATGTTTTACTAAAATTTGTCCTTTCAAGAAATAAAATCATGATGAAGGAAATCAATCAGTTTTCCGGGTAGATTGTGAAACTGGACTATACCGACGGGGTTGATTCTAGATTAGGTTCTAGGGCTTAAAGGTAGGTTCCAGGTTTCAAAAGCTGGAAATTGATCTCGACAGGGTAAGTTACAGATTTAGAATCTACCTACCTTGAAACTTCTACTAAAAACTATAGTGCTTATATCTTTTTTTTTTTTTTTTTGATGACCTGGGAACCCCCGTACAGCCGGTAGTCGATGAGGTAAACCCGGGGTGACGTTAGTGGAGGACCCACTACCCTGACGTCACACTTAAGACACCAGATGGCCTACCAGCCTCCCTTCAACTTGCGTTGAAGCTTGATTTAAAGAAATAAAAGAAAAATTACACATTTATTACTCTTTAACATGAGAATGCAGCAATTTTTTTTTTTTCCATTTGTACTTGATTTTCATTGTCACAAAAGAGCGATTTTGAAAAGCTGTAATTTCCAAACGCGAAATTAAGCGACAACAAAGAATAAATTAAAGGCTTTTTCAGTGTGGAGGCGCCCATCTTACACCCCCCCCCCCCCCCAAAAAAAAAAAAAAAAAAAACAAAGGAATAAAATTAGGGTCTGAAGTCTGCGTGACTTTGATCTACACATCTCGCATCCATCACCATTGATCTGAGTATCTAGCTACTTATTATAAATAAATCTACCCCTATCAGCAGAGCCTGAGTATTTAAACATTTATCCAGGAGAGAAAGACCAAATGATATCAAATGATAAAACATAGTAAAGCTCAAAAAGCACAGCTGATGGTCTAGATTAATCACAACAAAATCATGGTTTAGAGGTAATAAATGTTTTTCATTCCCTGAGAAAAAAACAGCATTAGGTTTCATTTTCTCTGGACGATCGTCCTGGCCTAGAACTAATTATTGACCCATGTGTTCTACTTTTTCTGAGGAAATAAATGCACTTACTTACATAAACTAACACCGTCAGAACCGATGCAATAAAAGAATTAGACTTTGTACATATTCTAATTATATAAGCAGCAGACAATTTATAGCACGGCGAATTATGTAAGAACTGAATTCGGGAGGAAATGGAGCCGTAAAAATGGAAAAGTGAATAAAACTATTTGATATACTCCTGTCTATGTTTCACGCCTATAATTTCGCTATGGTAATTTTATAGGGGATATTCTAAGAAGGAAAATAAAGAAATGTCCTTATAAAAAAAACTTTAATTTTGTTAATGTTCTAATAGGATATATAATCTTATAATCACTCTAAAGACCTAGATTCCGGATCTTTGTCCTTCCCAATGGCCGGCACAGCTCGCATGTCCGATCACTATTTTCTTATAACACCAGACATCCAAACTTTCAGCCTAGCTACTTTTCGATCCATGCAAAAATTACTTTTTTCCTTTGCATTAGATAAGACTCCATCTGCAAGATTGCGGGCATGACCCTCAAGATTAGTCCGAGGGAGAAGTATTGGAGTTCAGTGGAACTAGATGCACTCATATCAAGCGCTTGATCCCTCAGGTAATCTTTTCCAATGAATTCATCAAATCGTTTTTCGATAAAACTAGCCCCTACTCCATCGCTGGTATTGAGATGCACCTTCACTTTTATCCAATTTTTCATCGTGC
This sequence comes from Eucalyptus leucophloia subsp. euroa, assembly GCA_017140325.1. Classification (NCBI taxonomy): domain Eukaryota; kingdom Viridiplantae; phylum Streptophyta; class Magnoliopsida; order Myrtales; family Myrtaceae; genus Eucalyptus; species Eucalyptus leucophloia. The sequence continues at coordinate 27,510,765 of CM029471.1, forward strand.
ACAGCATCATTGCATGGCATGTGTCCGTCCTAACAAAAAATAGAAAGTTATATTACCTGTTCCACGACCTTGAGGCCTAAAGTGATTTCAGGGTCTGTGTACTCTCCCGTTGCAGGCGCCTCATAATTTTCTAATGCCTTCTAGCGTTTTATGCTTCATTTCACCTTATAATAAGCCCCACCATAAGGACCACCCATCATTTCTTGTGGTTGCACAAAAAAACTAAAGATACAGAAAAAAAAAAAAATCAGATGATCTCTGTCATGTTTTTAAATTGCATGGAAGGTGAGACACTTTGTTTTGCATTAGGTCGGCAGTGCATGGAAGCAGTATGGTGTCATTTCTCAAAGGAATCTCAGAAAGCACAGAGAGAGAGGGAGAGAGAGAGAGAGAGAGAGACAGGGACTCCATTAGACACCAGAAATTGAAATACGGGTTCGTGTTTGGTGGCTGCCGGGACAGAGAAGTGGGGGCCAAACACGGGAAAAAGCCCTAACTACTCACCACCAGTATAGTCCTGATCTAATGAGAGTGTTTGGGTTAAACTATGATTGAGAGTTAACTGGACTTAAACATAGAAAAGCAAGATCGACTGATGGTGCATGCAGACACATATCATTTTAAGGTATGCAAAAGTGAGGATCACGAGTGCATGCGCGAGACATTTTTTAGTACCAATAATTCATTAATCCAATCACTTGTATGCAAGTGCTATGAAGTTTATTAGATCACTAATGTTATTTTCTACAGCTCCACAATATTTTACAATGACTATGCATTAAGAAAGTGGCATTTAAATTTATAATCATTATATGTTTGATCAGAAAGCAGGATAAATTAGAAGAGGTTGTCAAAACATCACAAGAGTATGTGCAAACCAAAATAGATGATGAAAATTCCACTCCGTCGCTTTTATCACTTAGAAGAAAAAAGATGAAGGGGTTGTCCCTCAATTTACAGCCAAAAATGCCAAATATGGATTTTTATTTTTATTTTTGCTAAAAGATGTAAATGAAAAGAAAAGAGAGAGAATGATAGGTCCTTGGTTTAGCTTGGCAGTCGAGAACGTTGTTGCCGATAATATTTTATGTTGACACTATTCCAATCTTTGTTCGAAATTAAAACATTTGCATAGTTTGAAGAAGGAAATGCACATGTTGGTGAGGTACACTCTTGACAGTGCATGATAATGATAATGATCAAACAATAATAATAATAATAATAATAATAATAATAATAATAATAATAATAATAATAAATGCCTAAAATGAAAATCATATTTTAGATGGTGTAAGCTATGTGCGTCATAAAATTCAAAGAATCATCACTAAAACTCACAAACTTAAGAGATAGAGAGGTAGGATTATAAAGAGCGAGCCCGGCACTCTTAACTCTAAAATAGTATTCAATTTTTGGAACTGTGGAACTAGGGTTACTACCCCACTTCTGCACAACCTAGCTAGGAGAGAGATGATTGTTTATGTTAGAACTGAGGCTTGATGGGCCAATTTCATTAACTAAAAAACAGGGTGTAGTTTAAGAGGGTATAATTAGATTCGGATCAAGTAACACTTGAGGAAGATCATTACAAAGGACACTCTCTAGGGATGTTGCATGTGTTTGGGAATCTGACTCCCATAATTCTCCATTGCTTTCATCAACCCAATAGAAAAATAATCAAAGCTGAGCAGCTTTTACTTTTTTTCATTTCTCATTATTATTAGTATTCTATTCACATTACAGTAAGCAATGCCAATGCACTTAGTCTCCCCTTGCACCCTCTCTCTCCCATTTATAAATCGCAAGAAAATTGATTTAAAAGCAGTGCTTCCAATAAGATTACAAGCCAAAAAGGTTAATTATTAAAGAAATGAGACATTAGCCTTCTAATTGATATCATATAACCATTGTTAAAGGAGAGAATAATGACATGCCAAAGATTTGGTACGGCACGGCTAACTAAAAAAGTTTTAATTTTTGGGGAGGAAAAGTAGGAAAAAGAAAGGAACAGGACCTGCACGTGCATGTCTTGAAAGCTTGCTTGGAAGGTCTAAGATGGCGGAAAAGGTAGCCTTTAGCAATGCATGATAAAGTGTGTCGATTTGAACTATATGCCCACAGTTTGCTGCTTTTCTATTATTTATATCTAGCATGCGATTAATTAACTACTTTTAAAAGATGTTTATCTGCTAAATCAATCTCACTATTTTTGACAAAGATCTCTTGGTTTTCTCATCAGTCTACCCTTCAGCCCATCTTGCCATGGATTTAAATTGCGAAGCCGTATAGAGTTTAAATATATTTTTAGTTTTTATATTTTTCAAGTGACCTCTTTACCTGTACGCAAGTTTGTGTCTTTACATTATATGCTAAATTATTGACCACTTAAAGTGCTTGATTAGTCCAAAAACTTTCAATCCACAATAACCGATTCGGAGGAGACAATTATCGATGCGTTATCAGGTAGAACAATTAGGTGCATGTATCTCCATTTTAAGAAAGATGAATTGATTTAATTTATATATTTAAAAAACGATATGGTTGTGGATTTCATCAAAATGTCATAATTTTATAGTTACTCAATAATGTCATTAATGTCATCAGTATGTCATTATCTCAAAGGATAAATTGTGCGTTCAATCAATTAATAATATCTCGCTCATGAACATATATTCGAAATATTTTTCTGCACCAATCGGAAACAACTGAATTTTCTTTGGATCGTCCTCGAAAGAGTGCCACAAAAGAAATTTTCTGAAATCCAAGTACCGACATGCCCTAAAAAATATTGAAGAGCAGGAGAGAGAGGGAGGGGGGGGGTTTGGGGGAGAGCATATTTTCAACAGGACGATGATGTGATATCGACAGAAAATGAATGTTGGATTTTTGGGAAAATGGGTATATCTCTGTCTCTGTGTTTGATAGTCTAACATATGTTGCACTCCACGCAGAGGCCAGGGGGGCCCTTTCCCACACTGTTCTCTGATGCCCTTGTCCATTTTTAATTATTGCTTTGTTCTCATTCCACAACCCTAGAAGCAACCCACAAGAAAGTAGAATATCAATTCAACTTCATATAGATCGACGGTGTTATTCATTCAATAAAAGATCAAATGGGTGTTTTTGGCCTCCCCAAGAAACCCAAAATAATAGGGAAAATTAAATAAAAGAAGAACGCGTTTCATGATGCTTCTGGTGTCAATTCTATGTCATGTTCATGTCTCTCATCATTAGAAAATGAAAGCATAATTTACTCTCTCACAACCTAGCCAAAAATATTGGAAATTAATCTATCGTGTAATCTCTAACACATGTTGATTTTGGTTGTCTGTCCGTGTATCCGTTCTGTACCTATGTTTTTCGCGAGAAGATGCTCAACCATCGGAACGGATAATGAATTTTAGTGGCCAACCACCGTCGCCCCATCTCACAGGGATATTGGAAAGAATTCGCGAGGGGGCGGAGATGCATGCAACTTTTGAGACAGCCGATGAAATGCATCTTTTTTCCAGCATATAATTCCATTATCTCAGTCATCTCGGTTATGAAAAATAATGGAGATACGATCTACTCTGCTTTCGTACTTTGTCCCAGAAATTTAGAAGCATGTCTTGTAGCTAGTCTGGATTAAGTACTCTGTCCTGATGAATGATTAGCTGGCGCAGGCTTTAAATAGATCACCGTGACGATAATAATAATAACAACGGCAGTAATACCGATAACAATGATAATATAGGGTCGCAGTGGCTGCATCAAAGTTAAAATATAAAATTTCTAAAGGGGAATATCAAATGCGTCTGCGTGTGAAGGTGAAAGTTGTCTTTAGCTGTTAGAATCGTGGAGAGTGACATATGGGGTTGGGAGGGTGAGGGAGGGAAGGGAAGGAGAAAGAGAATTAGTGATGGGCACACGACACAAATGGCCTGCATCGACACATGCATCCAACCGGTCCTGCCATTTTGAAACTTCTCAGCCCTAATTTGCAAACCAATTTGCAAAGATAAAGCAACCCTCTTTCCCTCTTGGCCTCTTCTCTTGTTTTCAGAAGTTTCCCTTGTCATTTTCGTACTTACATCGCGTTTGTATTATTGGGGCTAATACATGACCACTCAAATTTGTGTCCATTAAGATAGCCTGAGGGTTTCCAATTGCCCAATGCATGCTTGCAAGCGAGGGGGGAAACGTATAGGATGAAGGCTCATTTGATGAATGATATGATGGACAAAAATAATCATCTTAAAGAAGCCTGTGTTCATTGGAAGAGTGGCAGCGGTAGCCATGGTAAATCAAGTGGTCTAGCAAGTGGGTAGAGAGGGAGGAAGAGATTGGAGAGAGAAAATGGAGTTGGTGGTTTTGTTGGCGTGTGCAAATTTTCACCAGATGTGAGGAGACTTTAGTAAAGTTGAGGTAGTTTGATGGTTGCGTTCCTGGCCAACTATTCCTCCGTAAGCTTGGATAATCCCAATCCATTTTGGTATGTCACCGTGAGTCGTAAAGGTCTCGACATAATATAATTTATTAAATCTAGCAAAATGAATTTAGGCGATATTTGCTCATACATATAGATATTACACTATGCCCCATTTACAGGACATGCTCTCCCCTACTTCTATTGGGGCAACCTAGCCAGGGGAATAGGATTACAAACAAGATTATGACGCACTAACAGGATTTGTCAGCTCTAACTGTTCATGACTATTTTAAAAGACTTGCCACCTTACAATTTAAACATTTTGTCACTTTGGGATTTATCAAAAAACTGGGGGAAGAACTCATTGAGAACAACAAAAATTACATTTGGACATAATATTTGCTTGTTATGTGCCTTTTCATTCTATTATTGCATGAACAAATAAATCAAGTGATCCTTCTATATTCCATCACGCACGATTTAGCCTAACACTAAAGAAAACCGAAAGATTATTTTATATTAGCGGGAGAATTTTAATGGGAGTGAGATCTCTTGGAGCCAACCCAATATAATTAGCCTCACAAATTGTCTTGTCTAAAGGGGTCCCACTTGTATTCATGATGGTTATTAATCCTTGTCTGAGTATGGTATCATTGCTTTCTCTTAGAATTATTGCCCTTATACAGGCCATATGTACCTGAAATTGTCAACATGACAACATCTTTTCTCGCGCATCGCTGCTGCTCTCTTTCCTTATTCTTGTTTCTTTCTCAATGGGTATTAGTACACCTTATGTATAAGGACAAATACTAAGGGGATATGCCAGGAAATTCCCTGCTTGGTTCTCGTCGAAACAATTCTAGTTTAATTGATCCTCGAGAGCTTTTTCGTGCAGTGGGGACAAACACATGTTTGATGAAAACTCAATCAAACCAACTCGGTACAAGGTGGGGGTGTGATGTGTTGGCCATGGCAATAAATCATCCTTTTTTCCTTTTCATATCATGGATTGGAAGGGATAGATCATATTGAGAACAATTTGCCAACCAACTCTATTTGCACGAGCTTTATTGGGTTGAGAACTTGCTTTTTAGAAATTTGAAAGCATGAGAGATTCATCTTGTTTGATCTATGTTACATTTATCAATCTTAGAATCTCGAGAGTGGAATTCTAATTATTACATATATTTTTTCTTTGTGCTTTTAAATTCAATCAACTTTAGGGTAATCGACCTCACAAGAGTTTATTCATATGTTTGTTGATTAAATTTTCAGATACATGTGGATGCCTTCGATCATGGGGGGGGGTGGGGAGAGCAACTGCATGATTTATGGGGTCAATAAACAGACCCTCAAGGCTTACCTCACAAGAGGCAAAGTAGGCGTGGCATAAGAATCACTTCACCCCCTTAATGGAGATAAAGCCAAGCCATGAAGAGACACCCAACAAGATTAATCCAACAAGTTCCAATGAATTCTTTCCAAAGGTTGTCACTTCTTGGATGTCCCCAAGATGAAGATGCTAAAACATAACACCATAGTTGGTCCCTTCCGCTTGTTCTTGTGCCCCCCCCCCCCCCCCCCCCCCCTTTCTTTCTCTCGATTCCTGTAAGTGTTTTCCAATGAGAAAAAGTATGAATAAATGGGGGTGAAAGTACAAATACTAATCCCCGAACGAGAAGGGTGGGTTGCCTTTATTATTATTATTATTTTTTCCACCATCTTCTCTTTCTTCTTCTCCTTCTTTTCATAACTTTTTTCTTCTCTTTATCTTTTTGGTCCCGATGCGTGCAATTCTTTTCTGGGCAGAACACCCACATTAGACTCCATGTGCTTCCATGTCACCTCATCACAGCAATTGGTTATGGTATGTTAGTGGATCATCTCCTCGCACACGAAAGACAAACACCTAAAAAGGGCCTTTTATGTGCCAAATTATGCTTTTAGTATTGGAGGTTGTATATGATTATTAAGATATAACATAAGTACCCCGATGAAGTCTGTTAGCTTATATTTTGAGTAAATGGCTGTGTGTGCATATGCATTCAATGGTTCGACAAATCTACCTCCTAATTATAAGATGGGTTAATGCCCTAAAAAATTCAAAATTGGTACACTTACGATAAATTTATCAAAAACTAATTTTTTTACGACAAAAAACCTCAAACCGGTACACATTTGACAATTTTATTCAAAATTGATATACTTGTGACAAATTTATCATCTGTTAGTTTTCGTTAAATTTTATTGTCAAATTACTAAGTTAAATGACACGTGACAGTTGATTGGTGTATCGGTTTAGGATTTTATTCTCTGTTTATCAAGGTTATACAATTTTTATAATTTTTTGTAGTATTAATTTAATTTAACGGAAGGTATATTTATCACAAATGTACTAGTTTAGGGTTTTTGATGGTTGAATAAATTAATTTGGGGTAAATTTGTCACATGCATATCAATTTGGGATTTTTTTATAGTCAATTAGAGTAAATTTGTCACAAGTATACTAGTTTGAAATTTTTCATAATCAAAAAATTAGTTTAGGGTAAACCTGTTACACATGTACCAATTTGAGGTTTTTTTAAGAGTATTAGCCCTTACAAAATTGCAATGTATAGGATTGCTCGATTTGGTACAAGTAAAGGATTCAAAAATTCATGCACTGCCATTTTTCTGTGCACGCTTGTATTATAATTTGACATAAGATTCAGCTTGCATTGATATCCTTGTTCGCGTGTTAAATAAGTTTTGATCTATGATTATTCTAAGACGTGCACTTCTACCCGTGGTTTTTTTTAACATCCGCAAAATACTCGAGGTCTATGTTGGTGCGCTTCTAATTCAGCGAGTAGTGCATACCTTAAAAATGTCATTGTTTCAAACCCCCCTTTTTTTTTTTGTGTGAAAACAACTATAATTCGTTGAATGTATCACTTCCTTTATGATTTATGAAACGAGTTATTCCAGGGAAAGAGTTTGCAGGTGTCGCTATCCGATGGCAAGAAATTCAAAGCTTCCATGATTTCTTTAGTTATGAAGCAATCTAGGGACAGAAAAACAAACAAAAAGCAAACAAAAAGAAGATGTAAGTGGTAACATGTCACATACACACACATGGAAAAGAATAAAGATAACAAAGGCGTAATTTTACAACCAAAAAGCTTCCGCGAATTGACATATGCTTTAACAGGAAGGATCTAAAGCACTGAGAGAGAGAGAGAGAGAGAGAGAGAGAGAGAGAGAGAGAGAGAGGGTTTTCTTCCATCGATTTCTTTTTTTTTTTTTGGGTTATATTCGAAACCCTACTCTGAAAAAAGCATAATAATGAATGAGGAAAAGGTACAACCCCACAAACCCTAATCATGAACAGGTGTTGGGGACCCTCTCTTTTCGTTGGAAGGAGCATCTTTCGATTCATATTCATCCCTTAACAAGAGCTGTAGTAAATTAAATTACCTCAAAATGTCCTTTTTTTCTTTTTTCTTTTAGCATCAGGGGTGACTCAAGGAACAGGCCATGTGAGTGGGGAGACTCATCTTTAAATCCAAAAAGAGAAGTTTGCCTGTGCGACTCCAAAAAAGTCAAAGCATCAAATCCAAAAGAAAGAAAGATCAAAAAGTCCCTCCCTTTTAAAAAGCCCACAACCCCAAAGTGCAATCATGGCCTTCGTTTCACGTAAGCAAGTGTTGGGATTGAACCAAAAAAAAAAAAAAAATAAGACTTGGGGAAAAAAACTGGATTGGACCTACTTTTATTGTTTTGCAGATAATAAATATCTGTAAATTATCTGGGGAATTCATCTTTATGAGTGCCGCCCTCCTGCATTTTTTTCTTCTTTGGCCTTGCATGTATGTGTATGAACGCATCCTCTTAGCTTCATGTGCATTATATAGTAAATCGAGGATCCACAAAGATATTTGTCTCCATAGCAATCAAAGCTGATATTATTGTAGGATTGATTGGGGTTTGACAGCGACAGCTACACAAATTGGTCTCGTGTTGGACATCTTATCCACTTACTAGGACGCATTAGCATCAACTTGGGTATCAAGTAATATGTTCCGTGTGTTGTGTAATCTCTATGGCAATTACATTCTTTGTAAGATACGTCTAAAAAAAGAATCAAATTCTATTTGTAGAAAATCTTTAGTTTGAAAAGCACCTTAGCTTTGATTGATTCTCCTATTTTCCTTAACCAATCATTTTCTTAATCTCTGCCTTTTGCTTTTTATTTCTTTAGAGAAGTGTTTTCATCTTCCATTCACAGTTAACATTAGTTGCGAGGTAAAAGAAAGAAAGAAAAAATCTGCTATAACTACAAGGGAGTGCCAAGTTACAAAAATTCCTTAATTTTTGGTTCTTTGGTTTAGCATTTAAGGGGTGCCTGAGTTAGGTTTCACACACCTTGACTTATCCATTTCTCTGGGCTAGCTTGAAATTGTACGTCGTGGAGTACCAAATTATCAAGAAATAGAATAAAATATTTTTATCTACCAGAGAGGTTGAGTTTAAATTTCGTGTGCATCAATTAGAAATTATGTATAAGGATCATTAGGATTCCACATTAGCGATAGTTCCACATGACCAACCAAGTGGGTTCAATACCTGGGCCTTGAGCACAACGTGGGCTTTGCACTTTAGGAGGCAAGTGCATGTAGCCTGCTACTGCCTATGCACACGTTAAATGGGCCGACAAACTTGTCAGGCACATTACTTCATCCAGCTCAGCATTCTTGGAAATTCCTTGCATGATCTACTGATTAATAGACGGGTACAATACATTGTTAGGAATTGAGATGTTGTGCAACTGGCGAGGATGGCAGTCCAAGATCTGGCTTTCAGATCGGGGACCTCCATTGACAACAAGATGATAATCGCCAAATCAGTTGAGGTCATCAGCAATAGTCATCGACGACAGCGACTTCATTGTCTTTGAATGAAAGGCGAAGCACGGTGGGGGCAATGACATCGCGGTAGAGATGGCAATGGCATGGGGGAGGAGGTGGCAATAAACAAGCGTGCTCAAAGAAAGAAGAAGAAGAAGAAGAAGAAGAAGAGAGAAAATAGGGCAAAGAAAAAGTGAGTAAAATATACCTCAGTCATACAATTTGAATCAACTAATATGTCATTGTTGATACTTAAATTTTGGCTAAGTATATATAATAAAAATTGTATAGAAAATTAGGGACCAATTTAGCCCTAATAAAAATATCTTTCGCATCACCTAGGTATTAATATCATTTGCTTTTACTAAGTTTTATTATTCTATTTTATTTCTTTTATTTTACACTATTTTCGGATAAATTAATTATGTTTAAAAAAGGAAAAAGAACGGCCCACGAGGTTGGGCCTACAGGGGCTGGGCGTGTTCCTTTCCACTCGCGCCGATTCCCACGTATTTTTTCCCTTGGCCTGGCCCCCTCCCCCTTGTCTTCTTCCTCCCTCCTTCCTCTGCAGCCCATGCACAGGAGAACTAGGTGGAGGAGCGAGGATAGATCGACGACTGAGGGGGCGACTAAGCATGCGTCTTTAATCCGGTAAAGGAGGCGGCCTAGCTAGAGCCAGGGCAAGAGATATATCCCACACAACCGAATCAACCAATACCAGAAAAAATAATTAGATCAATTACAATTACATCATCTGAAGAAGCCACCTCTGGTGGATGAGTTGCAATTGATGGACGAGAGTACAGAGACAATGACCATGCAGACCAACCCTAGAGCCAACGATCCGGCGGAGATGATTCCCCAGTTCAGGAATTTGATCGACTTCGACTTGTCATCTTCACTAAACGGGATGCCAAACTTGACGAGGACGTCGAAGAAGTCGTGGATGTACCTCTTTAACTCGAAGCTGATGGCAAACCCTGCGCCGACCCCCGTGGCCAAGATCAAGCTTACGAGCTGCACAGACGTCGACAACGAGGTAAATAAAACAGGAGTAGTGATCGAGATAATGGCATGAATTAGCTCACTGCGCTTTGGAGAATATATATAATAAAACGTGGTAGCATATCGATTTAATAAGTAGCGTCTAAGTGAATCGAGAAGTTACCTTATCACCGTAGAAATCGAATTTGGGCAAGCACCCATTGCGAATCATCCTCTTCTCGGTGCAGGCATAGTATATTGCAAAAGGAAGCTGCACTAATATATAAGCTGCTCCGATCACTGCCGTTGCTAGCACATACCTAAACATTGTTTTCACTCCATTATTTAGCTCTCAATTGATCAAAATCAAACACAACTATAGCACGGGTTAAATGAAGGGAAAATTGTTAAAAATGTTATAAACCTATCGCACTTTTGTCAATTCAGTCATAAAGATTTTTACTTCTTGTTAATTGAGTTCATTTGGCCAATTTTGACTAGAAAGTATTGAGGCGGATGCCAATTATGCCACGTTGGACCATCGATGTTGATGTAAATAATTTTAATTTTTTTTGAATTTTGAATTTTTTTCTTTTCTTTATTTTCTTTTTGGCTTTCTTCTTTTCCATTTCCAATGGTAAAGAAGAAAGCCAAAAAGAAAATCTGAGAGAGAGATCGGAGGAGCGAGCTTTGAGGACTTCCCTTGAAAGACATCGGGGGAGGTTGAGAGTGAGCAAATCTGAGAGCGAGAGAGAAATCTGTGAGAGGGATTCCAGATATGGAGGGCTGAGGTTCGAGGAAGAGAGATCTAAGGAGGGAGACTCGTTGACCGGGAGAGATAGAGTGAGATCTAAGAGAGAGAGAGAGAGAGAGAGAGAGAGAGAGAGAGAGAGAGAGAGAGAGTTCTCTCTTAGCCAAATCATGGAGACCCTCACTATGTTGCTGACGCTCGACATCATTTGTCGCTGCTCCGATGTCGCCTACTTCGCCTAAGTCGAGTTGCATCGTCATTGTCCCTCGACACCAGCTGTCGCTGCAGATCTATTGCCTACGCCTAAGGATGTCTCCGTTTTGTCTAGTGACAACCCAGTCGTTTGTTGATCATAGTCGAGCTTCACACCGTCGAACCTACCATCGGCTCCTTTGTTGCTCGCCGATCCACCGCCATCCTTATTGTTGCTGCCACCTCGCCGTCACATTCGCCAGTCCCTTGACATGAGTTGCTGCAAATCTGTTGAGCGGCCCCACGGTGGCTGATGTCGCTTGCCTCAACTGTCTCCGTCGGGTGTCGCAGGGGGAAGAGAGACAAAAGGGTGATTCGAGTTGGTGGCTGAAAGTGGGGTTAGGTGTGGAACTCCATTTGGGTAGGGTTCCAGCTGATAAGTGGGTTTCGGGTTGGGCCTTCATTTTAAAAAGGGAACCAGATTGGACTGGTATATCAAGCCCAACCTAGCCACCCAACCTAGCCACGATATGAGTGACCCAGTTTGGTCTCTACCTGGAGACCCAAACCAGGTCATTTTAGTGTAATATAATATAATATAATATTAACAGATATTTTATAATTAAATGAATAAAAAAATGGAAATATAAAAAAATGTAATTTTTATTTTCCAGAAAAATTAGAAAAATCCAAAAATAATTTTATTTAAAAAAAGAAAAAGCGAAAAAAAATTCACCAATACATGGAAAATCTTTAAAAAAGGAAAATCGTGTTTAATTTCTTGTAAGCAAATATTAGCTTATTTCCTTCATTCCAATTGCGCCTTTGTGATGCATAAATTTCTATTTCCTCAGTTTGATTAGGAATTGAATTCCAGAACTCATGATTGGTATAAAATACTACATAAATACTTTATTTGATGTTTAAACAAGATTAGGTACTGGAAGGGCATTAGTGATTAACTAGTATGATTAAGTCATTAATCCTAGTTTCTCTAATTGCACAAGAGCGAAATATTTCTCCGATATTTTATTTGAATTTCTAATCGACCCACTCCAAATCGATTAGTGGTGACTCCTATTTAAAATTAACTTGTAGGTTAAAAACTTGGATCATAAGTTGTGAATTAGTAGGCTTGGAAGAGTTCAGGTTAAGCCTAATACTTAGCAAGCCATTAGCTTCCACACACGCCCGCGCATAAGGGCGCCCAAAAAAAGAGTCGCGACAATCATCCATTTAGGGAAAGTAAATGGAACATATCATTTATCCTAAAATCTCAATTCACCTTCATGTCGACACATTGAGCAAGAACAATCTATCGAGAATACCCAGCTGCAAACTGAACTAGCTTGCAGTAACCACCAACTGAGCAACACGAAAGAATAGCTTCACTTTATTATGATTTCAGCTTACCATGGATTACAATATTCTCCACAGGACGAGAGAAATAGATAGAGATATATCCCACACAACTGAATCAACCAATACCAGAAAAAATAATTAGATCAATTACAATTATATCATTTGAAGAAGCCACCTCTGGTGGATGAGTTGCGATTGATGGACGAGAGTACAGAGACGATGACCATGCAGACCAACCCTAGGGCCAACAATCCGGTGGAGATGATTCCCCAGTTCAGGAATTTGATCGACTTCGACTTGTCATCTTCACTAAACGGGATGCCAAACTTGACAAGGACGTCGGAGAAGTCGTGGATGTACCTCTTTAACTCAAAGCTGATGGCAAACCCTGCGCCGACCCCCGTGGCCAAGATCAAGCTCATGAGCTGCACATACGTCGACAACGAGGTAAATAAAACAGGAGTAGTGATCGAGATAATGGCGTGAATTAGCTCACTGCGCTTTGGAGAACATATATAATAAAACGTGGTAACTTATCGATTTAATAAGTGGCATCTAAGGGTGCGCATGAGAACATTTCTTGGCTGGGGAACAATTTCTTTTCAGAAATAGTTCTTTTCTATTTCTATTCTGGGGAACAATTTCTATGTAAAAAAACCCGTTTGGTAACTACACAAAATTCTTACTCTAGAAATAAAAAAAGAATAGAAATGCGTTTGGTAAAAAACAGTTTCTTTTTTATATTTATTTGTTTTTTATTTTTGCCGTTAGACCGCCGCTACCGCCGAATGCCGCCGCCGCCGCACGTCCTCGCCGGCCGACCGCCGCCCGCCGACTGCTGCCGCCGATCGCCGCCGCACGGCCCATCAGCCGCCACCTCCGCGGCCCGCTGGCCCGCCTCCGGCGACCGGTGTCCGGCGGTCGGCGGCGGGATGATGGGCCGTCGGCGCGATCGGGCGGCGAGAGGTCGGCGGGCGGCGGTCGGGCTGGCGGGGATGTGCGGCGGCGGCGGCGGTCGGTCGGCCTCCGGCGACCGGCGGCAACGGCGGTCGTCCGGTGGGCGGCGTTCGGTGGCGACGGTCGGCCGACGTGGTGGACCGGGCGACGGCGGCCGTCGGTTAGCCTCCGCGGCCCAGGCGGCGGCGGGCGGTCGTCCGGCTGGGGCAAGCGTCCGGCGGCAAGCCGGGCCGGGCGGCGGCGATCGGTATGGGCGGCCGGGCGGCGGCGGCGGTCGCGGCGGCGGTGATGGCCGGCGGGCGGCGGCGGGCAGCGGTCAACGGCAGTCAATGGCAGTCCGCATGAGAAGAACAAAAGAAAAAAAAATTCAACTTATTTCTCAAACTTGTTCCCGGGAACAAGAAGCAACTTTTTTTTACTTCTCATTTCTATTCCAAAACCATTCCCGGGCTAACTTTTTGTTCCCGGGAACAAAAAACTAACTTGCCGTTATCAAACAGGTTTCTATTCTTTTTTTGTTCCGGGGAAGAGAAGAATAGAAATTTTTGGGCTGGGGAAGGTTACCATGCGCAGCCTAAGTGAATCAAGAAGTTACCTTATCACCGTAGAAATCGAATTCGGGCAAGCACCCATTGCGAATCATCCTCTTCTTGGTGTAGGCATAGTATATTGCAAAGGGAAGCTGCACTAATATATAAGCTGCTCCGATCACCGCCGTTGCTAGCACATACCTAAACATTGTTTTCACTCCATTATTTAGCTCTCGTGATCAAAATCAAACACAACTATAGCATGAGTTAAATGAGGGGAAAATTGTTAAAAATGTCATAAACCTATCGTACTTTTGTCAATTTAGTCATAAAGATTTTTACTTCTTGCTAATTGAGTTCATTTGGCTAATTTTGGTTAGAAAGTATTGAGGCGGATGCCAACAATGCCACTTAGGACCGTCGACGCTGATATAGATAATTTTAATATTTTTTTGAATTTTGAATTTTTTTTCTTCATTCTCTTTTTAGCTTTCTTCTTTTCCATTTCCAATGGTGGGTTGACTGGCCTCGCCTGCCACAGGCGAAGCTTGGCCGAGAGAGGGCAAGCCTTGGCGAGGGGAGCCCTTGCCCAAGCCAAATTTGGTGAGGCTGACCCTTACCCAAGCCAGGGCAACCTCACCAAGCATTGATGGTCCGACGGCAATGGTGATGCCAAGCAAGGCCGCCCTAGCTTAGGCAAGGGACGGCCTCTTTGGGCCTTGTTGCTCCCCTTGCTGGGGCTCCCCCTTGCTCAGTCGGGCCTCACCTATGGTGGGAGAGGCCAGTTGGGTAGCTGTCACCTTTAGCCGGTGGCTTGCCACCAGAAAAGGAAAAAAAGAAAGCCAAAAAGAAAGCCAAAAAGAAAGGAAATAAAAAAAGAAAAAAGAAAAAAGAAAATAAGAATTCAAAAATATTAAAATATTATTAAAAATTGTTAACGTCAAAGATTAACGGTCTTACATGATACTGCCAGCATCCATGTTAGTATTTTCTAGCCAAAATTGGCTGGATGGACTCAATTGGAAAGAAATAAAAAAGTTTAGGACTGATTTGATAAAATTAAAAGTTTTATGATTGAATTAGCAAAAGTACAATAGGGTTAGAGTTTTTTGGACAATTTTCCCATTAAATGAGATCGGCCATTAGAACAAGTTTCAAAATATAGAGTAGTGTTTGCATGGTTGAAAATTATTTTTTGTTTCATTTGTCTAGTGGAAATTTCGTAAGTTATCTGCTCTCAACCATTTCCAACTGAGAAAGAGTCATGCACATCACCGTACCTACCATCGTGAACATCTCTACGGACAATGCCGGATGCAGGGAGCCGAGATTACGAGATGATAATGAGTAACCAAAAAATTACTTACCTGTAGGCGATGACATCCTTGAAGGTCGTCTCGACGCCACCGCTGTCTGTGACGCGGTTGGCGGCCATCAGAGCCACGGAACCGGCCAAGGCGAGCAAGCCGAAGATCCTAAACACGAGCATCGAAGTCACTACTCCTTGGTTGGCCATGATTCCACAACCTCCCTCTGATTTCCTCTCTTTCTCGGTCTTTCTGAGTCTGCTGCGATCGCACGGCGTCGCGACTTCTCGTGAGCGTACCCTTTTTATAATCAGAAGCTGCCCCTTTTAATCTCTCTTCCTGATAATGTCGAAATCATTTTTAGCTGCATTAGGGTTGTTCCTTTGCAGCCCTTGTCGCTGGAGACGGCTGGCCGGACGAGAATGTCAATGTGCCCAAACAAAGTTTAAAGCCAAAACATCTTTAATTTACGTTCATTGTTAACATTCTGCAACTAATTAATCTTTTCAGATTCGATTATTTAAGATTTGACACCCAAGGATTATTGCAATTTTTTTAATCCATCTTAAGTATAATCGTAATTTTTGTCCAATGTTGCTCTGTGTATACTAGCAATAAGCCAGAATTAGCATGGTAACACAAAACTGGCCTATCTTGTGTCTGGACAGGTTAGTGCAAATATGATCCTCTGGATTGAATCTTGAAAATTGCTTACATCAACCCGGACGACGGATTAGGGTAAATATCGATCGTCGGGATGTACTCATTATTGACGTGCGCAATTCTGACATGCAAAGGATTTCGGACAGAACACTTTTCTTAAAAGAAATTTCAGGTGAAAAGGCTAATTTTCTGGTAACAAAAGCAAACTTGGTTATCCTATGCATTTCTATAATCGAACAAGCCTTCTCCAAATATTAAACTAAACCCACTTCTTTTTGTGGAGGGAATAATCTAATGCGACTCAAACAGTAGCAAAAGAACCAAAATTCAATATATATCGGGGGAATTATCCAAAAAGAGTTCTCAAATTATTGCATTTATGCCAACTCAATTATAAAATTTTCAATTACCAATTGAGTCCTACCACGTTTTGCCATTCAAATTCATCTTGCAAATCTTAACAAGAAATTACTAACGTGAACGTTGGTAATGCCATGTAGAATGGCCGGTGTTTGGTAAGATTTGACACCCAAGGATTATTGCAATTTTTTTAATCCATCTTAAGTATAATTGTAATTTTTGTCCAATGTTGCTCTGTGTATGCTAGCAATAAGCCAGAACTAGCATGGTAACACAAAACTGGCCTATCTTGTGACTGGACAGGTTAGTGCAAATATGATCCTCTGGATTGAATCTTGAAAATTGCTTAGCATCAACCCGAACGACTGATTAGTGTAAATATCGATCGTCGGGATGTACTCATTATTGACACGCGCAATTCTGATATTCAAAGGATTTCGGACAGAACATTTTTCTTAAAAGAAATTTCAGGTGAAAAGGCTAATTTTCTGGGCAAACTTGGTTATCCTATGCATTTCTACAATTGAACAAGCTTTCTCCAAATATTAAACTAAACCCACTTCTTTTTGTGGAGGAAATAATCTAATGCGACTCAAAACGGTAACAAAAGGACAAAAATTCAATATATATTGGGGGAATTACCCAAAAAAAGTCCTCAAATTATTGCATTTATGCCAACTCAATTATAAAATTTTCAATTACCAATTGAGCCCTACCACGTTTTGCCAATTGAATCCATCTTGCAAATCTTAACAAGATATTACTAACGTGAACGTTGGTAATGCCATGTAGAATGGCCGGCGTTTATGTAGGAAATTTGTTTTTAATTAATTTTTATTTTAATTTTAATTTTGCTTTCCTCCTTTTCCTTTTTTTTTCCTACCAAGTCTGATGAGAGTCATTAGCTAACACTCATCGATCACAGGTTAGGGCCAGGTGTCCATTGCTAACTGCAGGTGAGGACCAATGACCCTTGTCGGTCACTGGGCAAGGGCTTTGTGGTCAACAAAGATTGTAAGGGTTGGCCGGCCCTTGCTTGTGATTAGGGAGGGTTGGCCAACGACCTTTGCTAGGCTTGGAAGAAAAAAAAAGGAAAAGAAAGAAAGAAAAAAAAAAAAACAAAAAATCATGTTTTTTAATTATAAGAATTATCCATGTCAACGCTGACAATACTTCGTAGGATGGTCAATGTCTATGTCATCAATTTTTAGCTAAAATTGATCGGATGTACTTAATTGAAAAAATGTGAAAATGTTCATGACTCAAATGGAATAATCGAAAAGTTTAGAATTGAATTGACACAAATATAATAAGTTAAGATTTTTTTTAATAATTGTTCAATATATATGTTATCGAGGTATTATCTTTTTATGCGACATCAAATAATTCCGAAAAACCACACGGGGATATCGAGTGGACATTGCTTAGAACAATATGAAAGTGGGAGATGGGAATGAGGCGCGACACTATGCTCGTAGAATCGGTCTACCACCATCTTTTTTATGTCCCTTTGTATTTTGTATTTGTAGCTAGACAATGCCAGAATCTTACTTTTCTCTCTTTCCAAATACGAAACATTTTTAAATTGATAAGCTCTCTCCTCCGCCATGGAGGTTCCTCTCTACCGTTGGCGTAGTCCCCCTCTACCAGCTGGGTAGTTCCCTTCATCCGTTTTGCCCTCAACCCCGGAGCATCGGTTTGCTTCGTGTCTGAGCACCCCTTTCCTCCACCTCTCTTGGCGAACCGTCGAATAGAGGTAAAATCCCTTTCGGAAACCCTAATTTCACCATCTTCATCCACAGCAAAGTCCCGATCCACCCCCATCGTCGAGCTCCCTTCAACCGATTAAGTCACGATTCATCCAAAACCCTAGCCCCTACACACAACATTATGGCAGATCGAATAACGAAGAAAGAAGGCTTGCAGCTCTATGTAAAAGCATGGGAAAACTCGGAATGCAGTCGAGGTCGTCGACATCCCGGGTGCTATTTCTACTCGACAAACCGATTGAATGTCGCAAAACCTTATTTGGTAAATTCTATACAAACCCAGCTTTGAACTATACGGCATTTTTAACTCGATGCGAAAAGCGTGGAAGACAGAAAACTTCACTTGTGCCACTTTGGAACCTGGGTTTTCTCTTTCTCCTTCCATTTGGAAGCTGATGCACGAGAGAATATTACGACGGGGCCCCGGTCTTTCTCCAGCCATCTCCTAATACTTAGGCAAAGTGCGAACCGATACACCCGAGTTCTGTTATGATTATAATCACTTGTGATTTCTGGGTAAGATTTATTGGACTACCATATGGAAGAGTTACCTATGATGTAATCGAGGAAATTGCTTCAAAAATAGGAGTAGTTGTGGAAGTAAAGTCGGAGGAGAAAGGAAATAGCACGTATAAGATGGGTAAAGCCGAGTGACAACGTCGTTGAAACAACCTCTCGAAAAGCGGCGTGATAGTGAATCTAGACAATAAAAAGCTCGGGTAGAATTTAAATACGAAAGGCTACCCCACTACTTGTTATTCCGTGGCGTAATTGGTCATTATACTACGAGTGTGATGAGCTACCATATAAGGAGTCGGGGACGGAGCAAAACTTACCAACCAGGTATAGTGATTGGTCAGCGAGCTGATGTGAGGGATCTCGGCCCCTATGGCAAAATCTTCTATGGGCAGAAAGAACTCCCCCGAAGAAGTGGAGGTGGTGCCGAAACCCCACTATCTCCTATACCAGGCACGCAGAGCTGATTAGTTCAGCAACATCCCAAAGCAAACACATGTCTATAATACTCGGACAAAAGATCGGGCCACCTACACACCCTCCTCCTCTCGGGACTTACTCGTGCTTGACCCGAAGTGCCTCCAAAAGAGGGGAAAACTGCATTGATGAGGAGTCTATCCGACAATTCATGAAGAACAGATGAAGGAAGATACGGGGAGACTGAAGAGGACCCCCGAAAAAACGAAAGGAAAGAGTGTTAAGGTGGCTAGTGCAAAAAAAAAAGCCAAAAGGTTTTGTCCATATGGAGCACAACCAACATCTCAAAGATGCAGAAAACAGCATCCAGCTTGTGGAAACACCAATTAGGGTGGCGAAATGTCGAAAAATGGGCTCGGTGGCTAGCCCTAATAAGCCACCAAAGTACCCATGAAACTCTTAAGCTGGAATTGTCGTGGGCTGGGCAATCCCACGACAATCCAGGCCTTGCGAGTCACCGTGACTCAGAACGGCCCAACCTTGTTTTTATTATGGAGACAAAGAACTCGGAGCAGAAAGTGCTTAAAATAAAAAGAAAACTTAATTTTCAGAACAGCTACATCGTTAATCCCGAAGGCACGGCAAAGGGGGGCTTAGCTTTATTCTCGGGACGATCAAGTGCGGATATCAATTGAATCCACCTCGGCCAAAGAATCTTTACCCGGTGTCACCTCCGACAGATCGAAACCAGAAAATGAAAATCATATTTCTCCATGCACCCAATGTTTTCGAGAGAAAGAGTTCAGTTATGGGGAAGAATCTACTCGAGAGTATACACTACCGGATACCATGGATTTGCTTGGGTGATTTCAATGAAATATTGAATCACCGGGAGAAAGAGGGGAAGTACGGGGTAGAAACTTACGGGCTAACAGCTTTCGGAGATTTTGTTAATCGGTGCTCTCTCATGGACCTGGATTGCAAGGGATGCTCTTACACCGGTCAAATAAAAGGGAGGGAGAGAACCTGGTTAAAGAGAGACTTGACGGGGCACTATGCTCACATCAATGGAGAATTACTTACCCGGAGGCGAATGCATTGCACTTCCAGCAATAGGCTCAGATCACCGTCCTATCCGATATCTCCGGATCAACCTAAAAGAAGACAACGACAGCAATTCAGATATGAAGCGTGCTGGTCGATGAAACAGAAAGTAAAGACATTGTCACGGATACACGGAATGAACCTACTGCACTTAACCGTATCTGGTGGAAAAATTGCAGCAAGTGCAACAGAGGTTAATGCAGTGGAGCAAGAGAAAGTTCGGCAATGCAAAGAAGAGAATCACCCCGCGAAAGAAGAGCTCCGTAACCGATGAACAACAAGCAAACACATGAAGAGACAGCTCGGGAAAAAGAAATAACAAAAGAAATTGACCAACTATGGAGACAAGAAGAGATGTATTGGGGCATGCGTTCGAGATTAAGTTGGATTAAATGGGGCGACAAAAACACTCGCTTCTTTCATGCAACGACAATTCAGAGGAGATGTAGAAATCAGATAAGAATGCTGAAAAACGAGAGTGGTGAATGGGTAAGAGGGAACGGGTGTACAGGGAATGACTGAAAAGTTTTTCAAAAGTTTATATACATCGGTGGGAGACCGGCGGCAACCTATACTACAGCACATCCCTACTTTAGTGGATGACCAGATGAACGTAACCTTAATGGAGAATTTCACGGAGGAGGAAGTTACCATTGCAATGCAGCAGCTTGGAGCCTTTAAGGCACCTGGTCCCGATGGGTTTCACGGCATATTTTACGAGCACCGCGGTTGTCTCCAAAGACATCCATCAAGCACCGCGGCTACTATTCACCACGAGGCCATCTCGATCCCGCACTAAACGAACACGAATCATACTGATTCCCAAAGTCCCACAGCCAGAAAAACTAGAGCAATATCGCCCTATCAGTCTCTGCAACTTCCTATACAAAATAATCTCAAAAGTCCTTACAAACAGACTCAAACCTATCCTACCCCATATCATCGCAGAGGAGCAGAGCGCTTTCGTGGGAGGAAGGCAGATACAGGACAACATACTAATCGTACAAGAAGTGCTCCACGAGACTCCGAACTAGCAACGGGAGGAAGAAATTTCAAGCAGTCCTAAACCGGACATGCAAAAGGCCTACGATCGCATCGAGTGGGATTTTCTAAAGGCATGCCTAACAAAATTGGGCTTTGGTGACAAATGGATAACATGGATAATGCAATGTGTGAGCACAGTATCCTTCAGTATTAACCTTAATGGAGATCCGTTACCTTTTTTCAAACCTACCCGTGGCCTGCGCCAAGGAGACCCACTCTCACCGTACCTGTTCATCATCGTAGCCAATGTATTGTCAATTCTGATGCAGAAAGCTATGCAGGAGGGTACGCTCAGTGGGATCAGATTGAACAGCCATTGCCCTACTTTGTCCCATCTGCTATTTGCGGATGATTCAATCTTTTCCCGCATGGAACAGTAATGGAATGTCAAAACCTTGCTGAAATACTCAATCGCACGCTTTGCTTCAGCCGTGCAATCAACCTAAACAAATCAGGCATCTACTTCAGTAAAGGATGTCCTACGGATCTAAGAAGGAATATGGCATCTACCCTTAGGGTTCCGTAAATCACAAAAACAGGAAAATACTCCGGGCATACCTTCAGACGGGACACTCCAAGAAGGACATGTTCGCTTGGATCCTTGCTCGAGTAAATTCCAAATTGAGCGGTTTGGAAGGAGAAAGCGTTATCAAAAGCCGGAAAGGAAATTCTCATAAAGGCAGAGTACAAGCCATCCCTCGCACGCGATGTCTATATTTAAAATTCCCATTTCAATCAGAAAGCAATAGAGAAGAAGGTGGCATCTTTCGGTGGAAAAGCAACGAGAGAAAGAATGCAATACATTGGAAAAAGTGGGACTTGTTGAAAACAGGGAAAGGCGAAGGGGGTTTGGGGTTTAAAGATCTACAAACCTTTAATAAAGCATTGTTAGCAAAGCGGATGTGGCGCATAATTCAAAATCCGAACTCTTTGTTAACCGAGAATATGGAAAGGGCTTTATTACTCACGGGGAGATTTACGGACTGCTGGCAGAGGGTCAAGGCCTTCGTGGGGATGGCAGAGCATCATCATGGCAAGGGACTCGGTTGCTCCTCAGGTCATGCATAGGATCGGAAATGGCAAAAATACTTCAATCAGAACAGCGAGATGGCTAAAAAGTGGTAAATTAGAAGGCCCAAAGACCACAAAGCATGAACCACGTAAAGTTGCGTAACTCATACATCCGCACACGGGTACATGGAATGAGCCATTAATATATTCTATGTTCGATGAAAGGAGAGTGCGGGAAATCCTAGCCACACCCATTGGTTTACCCGACGATAATGACAAGTTGGTATGGATGCACACAAAAACAGGAGAATACTCGAAGAAAAGTGGCTACTTCACGTTTAAAAAAGCCTCTGTCATCACACGGGACAATCAAGCAACAACATCGTACCTGGCCAGTCCCGAACTATGGAAAATCATCGGCAGCCCACAATCCCACCCGGAACAAGAATTTTTCTGGAATGCTTGCAACAACGCCTTAGCTACAAAGGAAAACTTGCACCACCGCAAAATCGTACCTTCTCCCTTATGTCCTCTCTCGCAAAACAGAAGCGAAACACCGGAGCACACTTTTCGCTTCCGCCCATGGACTGAAAAGGTGCGGAATTCGGCCCCCTTGCATATACTGATTCCCAGTCGGCCTCTCCCGATTTGAAGAGTGGATCGTGACATAAATCGTCTTCAAACAACCTCGGTAATTTCAACCTAATTGCTTTGAGGTATTATGGAATATCTCGGAAGGAAAGAAATCGATTCATATTTAATCAGCGGGTTCCGAGAACAAACACAATCATAGCCGAGCGAAGCATTTAGAGAACTATAGATCGTAAATGGCAAAAAGAACACCAAGAAGGAAATCGAACACTTATCGACTCTTGGCTTCCACCTCCTCCAGGAACGATTTGTATTAATGTCGATGCGGCCTTCGACCCGATCGGAAAGGAACACAGCAAACACCGATCGACGTAACCCCCCACCGAGATGACGAGACTCCTCCACACCGCGCGGCCATAGCATGTATCTGCGGGAATCACCGAGGCCTCATCGTCGATGGGTTTGCGAAGCCGATCATTTGCGACTTCGGCTCTCCGAGGCGAAACGATCGCCATCGACGAAACCCTAAATTTCATCGCGAACCGGAACTTTCTCTCCTCAAGTACACTCGATCGCCTATCTATTGTGCACGCGTTGAAGACTTCAATCGAGTTGAGTTGGGAACGACTCCGATCGTGAGACGGGCCCGAGCAAAATTACTTCATCTTAGGGCCTCACGTTGGCCCATTGTACCAGAAATTTAAACCGCCCTGCGGATTGGATCGCCAAAGCATGCCGGACCAAATCTCTACCCCCGACTCGGATTCGTAATCCCCCATTTTTATTTGATCTACTATGCTCGATGCTCGAGTGTTTTGTTTCATCATATGAAGTAGTAAATAAAATGATGATGGTTTGAGTTCAAAAATACGAAACATTTGTAAGGTTGTAATGAACGTTGTAGTTAGGCTTGATATGAGGTAAATCTGGGAATAATGAATGTTGGAAGAGAAACTGCGGACATCCAAGGCGTGGAAGGAGTAAAAAGTAAGGGTGAGTAAGGGTTTGTTCAGTAATTATTCTCTTCATTGTTTTTTTTTTTTTTTTTTTTTTTTTCATTCTATTTCCTAGACGAGTTTCTAAGTATTTGAAGGTGTTTGGTAATTATATAAAATTTCTATTCATGACATAAAAAAAGAACATAAATGGATTTGGCAAGACACTCAAATTTTTTTGTATTGTAAAATTTCTTTTTTTTTTTAAATTTAATTAGATTTTTCTCTCTCTTTTTTCTTTTTTCCTTCTCTTCTTCTTCCTCATCTAACCGGTTGCTGACCTTGGCAATAACTGGCGATTGGCCAAACAAGAGTTTCGACCTCACTGGCCTCAAAGGAGCCTCCTTGGGCCCTAGGGTGATTGGGCTCACCCAACCATGGCGAGGCTCCGATGAGGTCGCCGGACCTTGTTTGGCTAGTCATTGACTACCGCCGATGCTAGCAATTGATTAAAGGAGAAAGAACACGAAAAGAAGAAAAAAAAGAAAAAGAAATTGGCTTGAATCTAGAATTGTTTTCGAGAATAAAGAAGTAACTTTTTTCTACTTCTTAATTTTGTTCCAAATCTATTTTCGGGAGTAGAAAAATTAGCGAACATTATCAAATGAATCTTTGTTTTTTTTTTTTTTTTTTTTTTTTGGTTTTCGGGAATAAAAAAAATAGCAAAGAATTGGCCGGTTACCAAATAGGCCTTAAAAGAAGAGGGAGGGGTGGGGTTTGGTTTGATTTAGATTAGTTTTGGGCTTACTTTGGTCTATATAAGTTTGAGCTGAATCCGATTTTGGCAGATGGGGCTTAACATAGGTGTAATCTAAACTGGGTCCATTAAAGTCAGAATTGGAGACGGGCTGAGTATAACATCCTGAATTGTGTCCATGAGCCCAGGTCGGAGACCTTGTGCGGCCCATCATCAGACTGGGTTCAAGGGCGCAGCCCGAATTCCCATTTTCAGAATTAAAATATTTATTATAATTTAAAAATTTTAAAAGTTGAAATTAATAATAATAAAATCAGAAAATGATTTAGAAATAGACGCTATGATTAGGTTGTTAAATCTTAGTCATAGATTTAGTTTAGTTTCAATTGGATGATATAACCTTAAGTTTAGGGGTTTTAGTGAGTACATTTATTATGGTTTAGTTTTGGTAGATCGATCCTTTAGAAAAGAAAATGGACTCAATTTGAACTTAAATAATGGGGGATCATGTCCCAAGGTTTATAATATGGTCATTGGTATTATTTGCTCGGCTCGTATTGGATTCTTACTTTTCATACTGTTACATCAATAGGTTGGTGGTAACTCTTAGAAATGTTTAGGTTATTAAATAATATAACAAATGTCCAATGTCAAGCGGGGTATAAACTTGGGAGAGTCTACACTCGAAATCAATGGATTGTTTTAGATTAAAATTAAATAATGTGTTGGAGTTGCTTTTTGCAGACACCAATTCGAATTGTTTTTTGAGCACATAACTCCAAATGAGTTCCCCAAGGCGGCCCCTCGGAAAAGTAGGTCGTGACTTTATACATGCAAAAATCCCCAAATGAAATCCAACTCAAACTGTCCGTTCCATGGAGGTTGAAGATGGAAGCTATGTGAAAATTAGAGGGAGGGGAGAAAACCCTAGGGGAGAGAGAGAAAACCCTGTTTTAACAGCTCAAACCGTCCATCCCTAAGGTATATGATTAAATTGGTCCAATTGAAAACTTTAAAATTGAACTTGTACCGATGCAATAGATTTATTTTTTTTTTTTGGTACTTTTCCCATAATTGGTCACCATAAAATTACTTACCTCTAAGCGATGGTATCATCGAAGGTCCTCTCGTTGCCATCTCTGCCTGTGTAGCCATTGGTGACCCTCAGAAACACGGAAATGGCCAAGGCGAGCAAGCTGAAGATCCCGAATATGAGCATCAAAAGCACTACTCCTTGGTTGGCCATGATTTTCCAACCTAGCTTTGATTTTCACTCAATCTTGGTCTGTCTAACTCTGACGCGATCGCACGGTGTCGCAACTTCTTGCGAGCGAGTCCTTTTTATGATCAGAATCTGCCCATTCGCTCTCTCTTCTTGATTATGCCAAATCATTTTTGGTTGCATTAGTGTTGTTCATTAGCAGCCCCCTTTTTGTTAACATTCTGTAACTAACTAATTTTTCCAGTTTAATTATTGATTTTAAGGTTTGATGCCGATAAATTAAGGTATTTTTTTTGTTAATCTCTCTTAAGTGGGGTTGTAAATGTTGTCCAATGTTGCTTTTTGTATACTAGCATTAAGTGGGCTATCTAGTATGGACGAATTAGTGTAAATACGATTTTCTCAAAAAATTGTCCAAAAAATCCTAAATTTATCATATGCGACTAATTCAGTCTTAAATTTTTTAATTTGATCAGTTTAATCCTAAATCTTTTAATGATTTGTAATATATTTTTTCGACTAATTTTAGCTAAAAATTGCTAACGTGGTGGTCAAGTCAGTGTCAGTCATTTCGTGTAGCACAATCAACATGGACATAAATGATTTTTACATTTTTTTTTAAAACTAAGTTCTGAATTTTTTCTATTTTTTCCTTGCTAGTGACTAGTGGAGGGAAATGGGGGAAAAAGAAAAATGGAAAAAGAAAGAAAAGTAAAGGGAAAAAATTCACAAAATTTATAAGAAAACACATATATCACCTACTTCAGCACCGATCGTGCCATATAAGATTAATGGCGTCCACATCAGTGAATTCTGGCCAAATTAGCTGGGATGGTCATATTTGTATATTATCAAAGGTTTAGCATTGAGTTGAACAAATTGAAAAATTTAGATTGAAATTATCCGCCATATGATAAACTTACGACTTTTTAGTTCATTATCCTTGATCCTCTCAATTAATCTTGAAATTTGCTTAGCTGGAAGGGAGCCGTCTCACTTCTGCCTCTATTGTGACGAAGTCTTATAGTTCCATTCGATTATCGGAACGAAATCGTTATTTATACATAACCATTTTCGACCCTCCGACAGAAACAACCAATCGTAGTTCTTCTTCATGCAAATGGCATAGCTCGAGGATTTGGAATAACCCGTATAAATAAATTAAATTTCCTGAGAAATATTTTTGAACTATGAGCAGAGATTCGAGCTAAACCCACTTTTAACAATTTTACCTAGTCAATTCCGCCCCTCATCTTCATGTCGTTCTTAACAATTTCGAGAGATGCGCTTGAAATATTACTTGGTGTCACATTTACCCTATGAGATGCGCTTGAAAATTGTTAAAAACGGAGGTATTGCATGAAATTGTTATGCTTCGGGAATCTGTCTTCCACAAGCTTTCTGATTTTTTAATTTAATTTTTTAATTTATATTTAAACTAGAGAAAAAAGCTACAAAAAAACCCTAAACTTTACCCATTACCCTAAATTATCTTTCGTGACACAAAAATTCTAAACTTGTATTTATGTGACACATTTAGCTTTAAAAAAAAATTGTAACACCAAAAGCCTGACATATTTATCTTGAACTCCCAAACTTATATCTATAACACTAAATTTTTAGGATAAATATGTCACACAGATACAAGTTTCAAATTTTTGGTGTCACAAAAAAAAGTTTGAGATAAATGTGTCATACTTGTATAAGTTTAGGGTAAATAGGTTGTTGGTAGTTTATTTGTAAGAGGTGCCTTGTTCCACATCGAAAAGATTTGAGTACATACGTGGATGAGATTTGGAACTAACCAACGATCATTATTTTTATTTATTAAAATTCGGATTTATTTTTACAAAATTAATCGTAGCATTCTGTTGAAACAATGTGACTATTTACGAAGGAGTTATGGTTATTTTTATTTTATTTATTTATTTATTTCCGAATTTTATTATTTTTTAAGGGTTATCTCAAAAATCATACCTGTTCAAACATGATTTCCTAGTCCTTGGAAAGTTATTCTATTCAGATACAACTTCTTTTTTTTTTCTATTAATTACTGAATATATCTGTTCAATGATAATTTTCTTCTTCCATTTTTCGTTTTCTTTTGAAAGAATAAACAGTTATTGTTTCCAATTGTTTCTCTTGAGAGACCTTGGAGAAATATTATAATTGCTATATAATATTATTGTTTGAGACTTTCTTGTATTTTAGGGGAAATTTGTCAGTGACCATAAGTAATGTTGTGGGACAAATAAATCTTTCAAAAAAAAAATGGTATAACGTTTCAAAGTCCAACTTGATTGTTCTATCCAATTCGAAGATCCGACTTCATTATTCTACTTAATTCGAAACCATATTTTCCAACAATTTTGAGGTTTTATTTTGCAACAATGGAGTCAAGTGGATCAAAGTTATGAATAAAGGAAGAGAAGCTTTTTCATGAGGTTTGTTCAGCAATCTTTCCTTTTAAGGCTTTGTTATGGATAAAGGTATATCTTCCTCTTATTGTGAAAAATTTTGAAGATCAAAGATTCTTGGCTTTGAATTTCTACATTTAAGAATATTTTATCCGCTTACGGTTGGTATTAAAGCGTGGGTTTGGGATCTCACGATTTTTTTAATTGAAAATTATGGCTTATGGATGAAGATTCATCGAGCGATGTTGGCCTATTTCATCTTATTTGCATGTTGTTGAAATGTTTTTTTTGGAGGGCATTGTCGGAGGAAATCTGAATGATGGATGTGATGGAAAACTGGGCAAAAAATGGAGAAAATCAGCGAAAAGGTGCAAAAAGTGAGAAGGTGTGCAAACCCATGCGCCCACATGTAGGGGTGAGCATGGTTTGGGTTGGGCTAGTCCATCCCCTAACCCTAGGACCAATTCACAGTACTTGTCCTCAATTTTTGGAACCGAAGATCGACCTTATTGAGTTTAGGACCGAGGACTGAACCAGCCCAATGGATTCAGTCTGGTTTCAAGGTTAACCCGAGACTAATTGATAATTTTTAACTCCTTAAAAAGGCGATTGAGGACTGGACTGACCCAATGAATTTGGTCCGGTTTCAAGGTCAACCTAGGACTAACCAATAATTTTTTATTTCATTTTTTGTACTCTTTAAAATGGCAACCAATGACCGTACTGACCCAATGGGTTCGATGATGAGCGGGGTTAGCTAAGAAAAGCAATCGGTAAGGGTGAAGTGGGATGAGCGTTGAACAAAATGAGTATCGAATATCGAGCGGAGAGCAACAAGCTAAGCAAGCATTGAGTGGCGAGCAGCACGAGTGATTCAAAGCGAGCAAGGCGAGTGTCGAGTGTCGAATGGTGAGTGGCGAGTGGAGAAGTTATTTATTTCGATTTTGGCAAATTGAAGACTAAAATAAAAATAAGACAGAAGAGAACGGATACTAAATGATGATGCCATAATGAGTTATTTATACCTTTTTGGACGCCGTGAGAACTCCTGACAAAAACATTTTCCTCCTTCGTAAATTATGACTATTGACCCGTAAAAGACATTATAAATCTAAGTTATTAAATAATAATGTAAAATTACTTGAACTCCTCACTAAAGAGCTGTTTAATGTTGTTGACGCCGTTTATTTTAATATTTTTTCTATATAAAAATTATAAATAATATATTAGATATAAATATTCAGGGTTGGTTTGGATTAGACCGACTCGGAACTTTCAAGACCGAGGACCGACCCGCACAGTGCTGGTTTAAGAATTCTAGAACCAAGGACTGACCTAATCTCCTTGGGAACCAGACTAGGACCGACAGGGTTGGGCTGGTCCAGGGTCGGTCCAAGGTTGACCCTAGACCGATGCTCACCCCTACCCACACGTACTCCACGCATATGCTGGACATCCATGTGTCCACGTGCTTCATGCATGCGCTGGAAGGTCAAGCGCGTGGAGTCCACATGCCTTGTGCTAGCCAGAATGAAAGGCGCGTGCACTACACATGCTTGCGTTGCAGGGAAGGCGCGTGCGCAACATGCACCTACTACCCTCACTACTTATTTATGTTTTTGCTCTCTCCGATGATTATTTACAATCCCACCCTCCTTGCTGGATAATTATGATTCTGCTCTGGTTGATTATTTACTATTTTGTCCTTGGATGTTGAATTTATGATTTTGCCCCTTTGGAATTATGATTTTACAGTTTTACCTTGCACATTAATTTACGGTTTTGCCCTTTCATGCAATTTCGTGAAGTGGATATTATCTTGGGTATTAAAGTTAGAAACATAGCGGGGGTCATTCTTTGAGCCAAAGTGATTACATGAAGAAGATGTTCAATAAATTTAAACATATTGATTTTAAAGAGATGAGTGCTCTATTTGCTTCCTGTAGAGGGTTTTAATGTGAGTGCTATAGGGTTTTTAATGTATATGATGCATTGTACTAGACTTAATATTAATTATTTTATGTGCAAGTTGAGTAGATACTAGTAATCCAAATGTAGAACGTTAGAAAGTTGTTGCCAAAATATTTGGTTATCTTATTAATCTATAATAATCTGGCTATATTAGAAGGATATGCTGATAGTAGTTGGGTTACAAGTTTGAGAGATAAACATGAGTTACATAAGTGCAAATTTGAGGTTGTTAGTGTCATAAAAAAGGGATAAATATTTTATAACGAGTATAGTTGTGGAATTTTGATGGCTTTCACACTTTAGACTATGCAAGAATCTCTCTCTCTCTCTCTCTCTCTCTCTCTCTAAGTATGAAATAACTCTGAAACCATAATCTAGCTTATTAATGCATTCCGACCCTTTTGGTACAGGTTCAAATCTTATTGTAAGCAATTGCCTTTTAACAGGTATATTATTATCTCTTTAAGTTCCCTCATTTTTCGCTTTTAACGTCAGAGCGCAAAGGACTGAATATTTTAGCGAGCTAGTCGTTGCTTGATTAGCCAACTGAACCTCGGGCACTCTCATTGAGTATCGGGCTTGAGTCAGACTTAAACGAGTTTGAGTAGTAATTCAGATTGGACAGTTTCCTGCCTTTTCTTCTGGGAGAGAAGTATTCGAAAGCGTTAGAAATGCCCCCAGACAAAGTCAACCAATGCAGCGAATTTGCCTTTTTCTTTTGCCAGACAAGTCTTGACATTTTTGGGCTACCTTTCATATCCACCTTGATGATCATTTCATGATCACAGGGCAAACAACTCAAGAAAGCTTATCTTGGACGTTCCCTTTTTCATAGCTTATGGCGTCCACACATGATCAGAACATAGAAGAGTATATTTTATCAGTAGAAGAGGCCATCGGAATGTGTTTTGCATATTCAAATCAGCTTTGCGAGTTGTAAAAGAAAACGAGTGCGATGAGAAGCAGGGGAAATATACCAAAAAAGTCCTAAAGCTTTTTCATTTTTATTTTTTATAAAGTTTTCTGAATTCTTATAATTTTTTTTTTTTTTTTCTCTCTTTCTTTTCCATTTTTTCCCCTTCTTTTAAGTTTGGTGAGGGCCGTGACCTTGCTCGTGACAGGCAAGGGCTTCGTAATACTAGCCCAATGCCTGGTGAGTGTTGTCATCACTTACCTGTAGTTGGCGAGGGTCGGCCAATGAGCTGGTCTTAAAGAAAGGAAGGAAAAAATCAAAAGAAAAAAATAAAAAGCTTCAAATAATATATAAAATGAAAAATTATTAATGTCGGTGTTGACCGTGTCATATAAGACGGTTGACGCCTACGCCAGCGATTACTAATCAAAATTGATAATAATGATTACTTTGGTAAATTGTTAAAAAAGTATAGTATTAGTTAAATTGAATAGTTTATAGTTGAATTGATATCCAAACATTATATTTAAGATTTTTTTTGCATAGTTTTCCCCGGGTTCATTAGAAATGCAACTCAAACAAAGTCAACCAACGCCGCATTGTTGCCTTTTTCTTTTGCTAGACAAATCTTTAGCCTTTTTGGGCAGACGTAACAAGTCCACCTTGATGTTGACATCATGATCACAGAGCACTCAATGTGAGCTTTCTCATCTTGGACGTTCCCTTTACTAGCAGAAGTAGTCATCGGAATGTGTTTTGCATATTCAAATCAGCTTGCGAAATGTAGAAGAAAGTAATTGCGAGGAGAAGCAGTGACATGCAACTGACAGAAATTTACCAACTCCTCTATAAATTTGCTAGTCTTTATTTGAGCAACTTGCCAACTTTTTCCACTTAATTACCAATTAGTTTGGGTACCTATCCTTACTTGAGTTACTTACCAATATGTGGCCTTTCTTAATTACCAACTTTTTATTGTCTACTAAATCTAGCTAGTTTTTCATTTATCAAGTTTTGTTTAAATTGTTGTTGACACCTAAACTTTAGTTAATCATTTAGAAATATGTTGCATAGAAAATTAGGGATCAGCCCTATCTATCGGACCAGCCCAAAAGGTTTAGGAACATTTGCATATCTATTGGACCGGTAGTGAATGAATTCAAGTGAATGGTCTTGAGCTTAATTGAATTAACTGGATTCAGCCCAAAAGATTAAATGTTTGTCCAAGGCCATAAGAGAGTATGATGGCCGAAGTACATTATTAATATGCACATGGGAGCCGAAGTTCATATCAAGAAAACATTGTGGGAAACGAGTTAAAAAGAAGGTGATAAACGACTGATTGAGTGCACGGATCGATACTCCTTCTGCCATGAACTAATTCGGTTATGCAAACGAGGAAAGAAATACCGTCCTTTCCTTGAGGAACGCCACTGCTTAGATTTTAAAGGAAAGGCAGTACAGATAGAGACAGGGCATCGGCCACAATGAAGGAGCAAGGAAAGGACGAAGGAGGGGGGTTGCTCTTTTTGTGGATCTCGGACAATCTCTCTCTCGTCGAAATGGACATTGCTTCCCGAAAGAAGAAAAAAGGCACATAGGAGTCGAGAGTGAAGAAAGTGACCTAGTGTCGCGACCTCTTTTTTGGCACCTATTTAGGGAGTGCTTGCGTAGGCCAATGGCTTGGTTAGGTCTATTAAGCTTAGTTTGGGTTTTCCCAAGCCTACTAATTCACAACTTATGGTTTGAATTTTTTAACTTATAAGTTAGTTTTAAAAATGAGTCACCACTAATCAATTTAAGGTGGGTCGATTAGAAACCCAAGCGAAATATATATATAGGTGAAAGTAAGAAAATATTGGGAGGAATATTCACTTTTGCACAACCAGAGAAACTAGGTTTGGGGACTTGATTACACTAGTTAATCACTAGTGTCTTTTCAGTACCTAATATTGTTTAAACCCTAAGACTTTTTGGATTTTCAAGGGATTTTCCATGCTTTTGTGGAGAGAAAGCGCATTTTTTTTGGTCTTTTTCTATTTTTTTTTAACATAAAAAGCATTTTTTGATTTTTGGAAAAATTTCAAATAAGGACCCAAAGTACTATCATTTTTTCAAAAAAGGATTTGAAGTGAAGTTTGTCTCAAATAAGGATCCAAAGTGATCATTTAATCTCAAAGAAGGACCTCATTTGCCTGCTGGTGAATAGATGCATCTCGGATGCATATTCCGGTAGCCTGATCGGGGTATTTTTGTCCTTTTTTTTTAAAAAAATTTTGGTTGTCTTGTTCTTTATTATTATTATTATTATTATTATTATTATTATTATTATTATTATTATTATTATTATTATTATTATTATTATTATTATTATTTTGGGTTAATGGTGGCACCGTTCATCATCTTCTTCATTTTCTATTCGTCTTCTTCTCAAGAACATCGGACTTGGGAAGGATCGGCAAGCGCCAATCATTGGTGAGGGCTGGAGAGGGTTGGATGCCCATCACCGATAGTAGGTGAGGGCCACCAAGCCCTTGCCGGTCATGGGCAAGGGCTTGCAGGCTGACCCTCGCTAGATCTGGCGAGGGTGGCCTCGGTTGCAGCCAACAAGGGGTGGCTTCACTGATGGCTGTGAGGGGCGACCTCCCCCACCTCTGCCCGTTGCTCCACCAACAACCTTGTCTTCTGCTAGGACTACGATTGGGATGCCCACATCGCTTTCTTCATCCCTTCCTCCTGCCACTGCTCCCAGATCGATGACTTCTTCGGCTATCCCTTTTGCCCTCGAGGACCTTTTTATAGGGCTTCGAATTGGACGGCCCCTCTCCCCCATGGCCAGCGAGGGCTCGATGGCCCTCACCCATTGTCAGCAATGGGCGTCGAGCCTTTACTCGTTGCCGATGATAGGCGTCGAGCCCTTGCTAGCCCTTACTAGCAGTCGGCACTTGTTGGCCTTTCCCCAAGTCTGGTGTTCTTAATCTGGGCAAGAAGAAGTGAACATGGGACGAAGAGGACATGAATAGGGCAACCAAAAATGACATAAAGAAAAAATGGACGAAAATACTGTAATTAGGCCACCGGAATATACATCAGAGATGCATCTATTCACTGCTCAGCGAGTGAAGTCCTTCTTTGAGACTAAATGACTACTTTAGGTCTTTCTTTGAAACAAACTTCACTTCAGGTCATCTTTTGAGAAAATGGCGACACTTTGAGTCCTTATTTGAAATAAATTTCACTTTAGGTTCTCTTTTAAAAAAATAATGACACTTTGGTTCCTTATTTGAAATTTTCCCTTGATTTTTTTATCCTTTTTTGAAAATATAAATTATTATTTTTTTGACTTTTTCTGATTTTTGGGAAGACATAGAATATTTTTGCGTTTTTCTGATTTTCTGAAAAAATAATTTTTTATTTTGTAATTAAAATATTATTATTTATAATTATAATAATATTATATTATTGAAACGACCAGGGTCGGATTCCCGGGTTGGGACCGACCCGGTTCGTTAGCTGTTATGGAGAGTCCCCTACTTAAGGAGATTGCTGCTGCCAAAGGGAAGACTGTGGCTCAGGTACTTGATTGTTTTCTGTTTGGTTTTCTCTACTCTCAAGTCACTCATGTGAAGGGGTCACACGGTAAAGCTAGACGTAGGGAAACCGGGGTCAAATTGAAAAACATCATGCTGAGAGCGAATCCAATGAGACATCCTACGAATAGAACAAAAGTCAAATGTTTTGTCATTTTCATATTGGAAGCGAAGCCTGTAACCTTCCTCCTTGGTCACATGTATCGATATGTAGGTTGCACTGAGATGGATATATAAGCAAAGGTCAACCTTCATTGTGAAGAGCTTCATCAAGGAAAGAATGAGAGGGAACCTACAAATTTTGGGATGGGAACTTAGCCAGGAGGATTTGGAGAGGTTGAAGCTGCAAATCCCACAGAAAAGAGGATTTGCGGGAAAGTTTAACATTTCTGAAGATGGACCTTACAAGTCATTGGATGAGCTCTGGGATGCAGATGCTTGACAATCCCTCCACATCATTTTTCACATTATTTCAAATGTGTTTGCAATTATATGTGAGTTGGACAAGGTGTTTTTAAGAATTCGTTTGAGAATAGACAAATATTTCGTTGTAGGATGTGAATCCTCACTACAGTTTGAAATGAAATAAGACAATAAATTATCGAATCATTACGCATCATTCAAATGGAGATGCACCCACCGAGGAAAAAATGCAAGTAATGCTACCAAGGCAAAGTTACTCGATAAAAAGTTGATAAATAAAAAAATAATTAAACATTTGTTAGTAGCTCAAAAGACGGTAATTCAAAACTAGTTGGTAATATTTTAATGACTAATGCTAGGATAACGGATCGTCACTTGTTATGAGTGACGGTGCAATTTGAACCTTTAATTCCATTTTGCTTACAATGGGCAACTGGATCACTAAAAAATCAATGGTTTTGCATCTGTAATATTTAAAGAAACAAATCGAATGACATCACTCAAGAAAAGGAAATTCATGGTGTAATTAACTACAATTAGATGGCGGGGTTCCGGTCCAAAATAAAAAAAATGAGATGCAGTCATGAATAAATAATATCATATATCCAATATGCAAGTAATATAAATGGAATGGACTTTCATTTTTTTCACATTTTTTTTTTAAATCTTAAGGTTGGCCATGAACTTGATTTTTTACCGAAGTCACTTCGTTATCTTGGCACGGTTATCTCTCTAGATGAAAAGCTTTTGGTTGGAGAGTCATTGTATCCCGCCATCATTTCACAACTTGTTCATATGCCTTAAATTTATCGCCAAAAAGCCTACACTTCTCAATTTTAATTGGCGAGACGATTGTTCCCTTAATTCTCATCACTAGATATCATATCGTGTCCTCTCATAAAAAATTTGGTCATTAATATTTCAAGGTCTTATTTCCTTTAAACTTACTTTAAGCATAATAATTTTATTTATGCAAATCAAATCCCTCCTATTGGGATTTTTATTTCCCAAGAAAATTGGACAAAAAAGTCATCTAGTTTCCTTGAAAAAATGATGGGTAAAACAGACTATCACCTTAGCATTTTCCCACTTTAATGGGATACGTGTATAGAAGTCTTAAAACATGTCATGAAAGTATAGTTGAGTACCAAAATTTTTACAAAGTGTAATCAAGTTCTAAAATTTATCAAATTAGTATGATTATTTTATTAATTCCGTTGATGAATTGGCTACTTCCATTCAAATTAGGTCAATTCATGTACACTCACTTTACTGGTGAGATGGTTTGTATTAAAAAGTTCAACATTGAATTTCCAGCCACACAAATTGGCAATGGTACTAAAATGATAGTTTTAATTTTTACAAAATTGGAACGAAAGTAATCGCTTGAAAAAATTTGTTACTAAAATAAGTATCGTGCAAAAAGTTATGACATTTTTGGTTGCCCATATCCCCCCTTCTCTCTCGCTCTCTACAACTTCACATTTTTTAAGCACGGGTCAATGTAATGGACAACAACATTTTTAGTGTATTTATATCAAGCAAAAGAAAAGAAATCAAGCATATGAAAATGCAAAGTCTTTTTTATACATTATAGTTGACTTCGAGGTAGAGCTTGTTTGGAGAAATTCTAATAGTTATATAAAGAATAAGAAATGCAAGTCGTGTTAATGTATAATTGGTAACTTGGACTTCTGGTAAAGATCACGCGTGAAGATAGATTTTATAAAGCCACCCTTGTTGTCATGGAAAATTTCTCACTATTTTTGCAAAATAAAGGCGTTGTTACGAAAAAAAAAAAAAAAAAAAACTCTCTCTCTCTCTCTACACCACTTCACAGAATTTGGATACTCTTAAAACTACGTTTTTTAGGC
The DNA here is from genome assembly GCA_017140325.1 of Eucalyptus leucophloia subsp. euroa. Lineage (NCBI taxonomy): Eukaryota > Viridiplantae > Streptophyta > Magnoliopsida > Myrtales > Myrtaceae > Eucalyptus > Eucalyptus leucophloia. The sequence continues at coordinate 27,547,722 of CM029471.1, forward strand.
ATGTGTCAATGTAATGGACAACAACATTTTTAGTGCACTTTACCAAAAAAAAAAAAAAACATTTTTAGTGCATTTATATCAAGCAGAAGAAAAGAAATCAAGCATAATAAAATGCAAAGTCTTTTTTATACATTGTAGTTGAACATTTATATCAAGCAGAAGAAAAGAAATCAAGCATAATAAAATGCAAAGTCTTTTTTATACATTATAGTTGACTTGGAGGCAGAGCTTGTTTGAAGAAATCCTAATAATTATACCAAGAATAAGAAAATGCAAAGTCGTGTTAATGCATTATTGGTAACTTGGACTTATGATAACAAAAAAAAAAAAAAAAACTTGGACTTATGATAAAGTTCATGCGGGAAGACAGATTTTATCAAGCCACCTTTGTTGTCATGGAAAATTTCTCGCTATTTTTGCAAAAAAAAAAAAAGGCGTTGTTACAAAAAAAAAAAAAAAAAAACTCTCTCTCTCTCTCTACAACAACATTTTTTAGTATCTTTATATCAAGCAGAAGAAAATGCTAAGTATTTTTATATATTATAGTTGACTTCGAAGCAGAGCTTGTTTGGAGAAATCCTAATTATTATATCAAGAATAAGAAAATGCAAAGTCGTGTTAATGTATTATTGGTAACTTGGACTTGTGATAAAGATCATGCGTGAAGACAGATTTTGCAAAATGAAGGCGTTGTTGCAAAAAAAAAAATCAATATGTATAATATAATGTCCATATACTTATAATCCATGTCAAAATTTGTAAATGTTGAAAAAAATTGACAAATTATCAAAATTAAATAAACATTTGAAAATAAATTAAAGGAGAGTTAGTAGCTCAAAACTATATAGTCATAATGCAATAAAAGTTGGTGAGTCGCTTTCATTTAGGCTAGTGATCTTTCAAAAAGTTGGTAAATGTAATGCTAATCAAGACAAATAAAATATAGTTACCCAATAGAAACGTTGATGAATTGAAATAACAATTGAACATTGCTAAGTAACTCAAAAGAAAGTTAATAATTCCATAAGGGTTGACCAGTAATCAACAGGTGAGATGATGAAACGAGATTAAAATAATATAATTTTGCGGAATGAATACCTCCCTCACAAATTGATGATTGTATGTCATATTAACAGAATAAAAAAGGAAAAGAAAAGATGATAGACAATTCTGACTTTAACTTCCAGGTCGCTTGATGCGTGCATATACGAAAGAAAATATTTCCGCAAAGGTTGACCAATAATCAACAGGTGAAATGAGAAAACGGGATTAAAATAATATAAAATTTGCGGAACGAATACCTCCTTCACAAATTGATGCGTATACGCCACATTAACAGAATAGAAAAAGAAAACAAAAGACGATGGACCACTCTCACTTTGACTTTCAGGCCGCTTGATGTATGCATATACGTCAAAGGCAGACTCCAATAATACTTTCTTCACCACTTCTGTTGTCTGGGTCTCTATCTCTTCTCGTTTATTTATAGTCCCCAGTAACATCACTCAATCACACAACACAGACGGACGGACGGACAGACAGACAGACGCGCGCTAACACACGAGAAACAACAATGGACGTAGTACTGAGTTCAGGACACAGAATGCCGTTGATTGCGTTCGGAACATTCGCGTCCCCCCTGCCACCGCTAGACGTGCTGACATCCATATTCCTCGAGGCCATTGAAGTGGGGTACCGCCACTTCGACACGGCGGCATGCTATGGCTCCGAAGAGGCACTCGGCCGAGCAGTGGCTGAGGCCCTAGACCGAGGGCTCATCGAGAGCCGCAGCCACATCTTCATCACCACCAAGCTCTGGTGCACCGACACTCATCCGGATCTCGTTCTTCCCGCTCTCAAGAAGTCTCTCCAGTAAATATTTGCTACTTCCTCCTACTTATATTACTGCTTGACACTATATGCAGTTCTCTTAACCGCTAAGTGGCCAAATTTTTTTAAGACCACACAAGAATTGCTTTCACGGGAGATAGGATAAACATTAGGTTTCGCCTTGGTATATGATTATCAGTTGCATGCACTAGTTTTTTTTTTCCAATTTTTCCTCCACATTATTTTTTCGCTTTTTGTTGGGTTTAGTCATGTTGTGTTGATGTTACTTTTTTCACTTGGTGTATCATCGATTATATAGGAAGCTAGGGTTAAAGTATGTGGATCTGTATCTAATCCACTGGCCAGTGAGGGTGAAGGAGGGAATCGAAGGGTTCGATTATAAGGGCAAATTGCTTCCATTCGACATGAAAGGGACATGGAAGGCCATGGAAGAGTGCTCCAAACTGGGTTTAGCCAAGTCCATTGGAGTCAGCAATTTTGGCACCAAGAAGCTCTCTGATCTCCTCTTGCACGCCACCGTCCCTCCTACTGTTAATCAGGCAATTAGAAGAACATACTATATCTAATCTCTTCATTATTGGTATAACTAGGAGTATGCAAAAGGACCGAAAATCGCTCGGACTGTCCGAAATCAAACCAAATTGGATTAGAACCGGCAGTTCTTAAGGGAACTGGTGGATATCAGTTCAATTCTCGGTTTTCAGTGCGGAACTGCCTACCTACCTACCTAGACCAAACTGGTAATATAAAAATATAAAATATATTTTTAAAAAAAATTCCAACAAAAAAAATTAAGAAAAATAAAAACCTTAAAATCTCTAATTTGAAGCTCAATACCCATTAATCAAGTGCTCGTCTTGTCTCACTCTCACCTCATTTGAGTTGTCTCTATATCTCGCATTCATGGCATCGACTCTCAAGCTCCACGTCAACTTTCAACTTCTAATATGAGTCAATATTTTTACCAATCTTGCAATTGAGAATAGGGAAGTTCTTTGTTTTTTGCTTTACTTTTGCATACCGATTGTATGAAGTTTGATGGGATTGGTTCCATGGACCCACCTGCAAACTAGACTAGGCTAGCGGTCCAATTCCCAAGTGAATCCATGGAATCATTTCCGGTTCCAATTTTTTGAAATCAGTCTTTAGTGGGCGATTTCTGATTCTAGGGTGAGAATCACCCACTCGAACCATACTCACCCCTAGATATAACCATGGACAGATTTTTTAGGAAAGACAGATAAAGTAATATTTTTTATTTTATGGGTTAACCATGATTTAGGTGGAGATGAATGTGGCATGGCAACAGGAGAAGCTCCGAGAATATTGTAGGGATAAGGGAATACAGGTGAGCGCATGGTCCCCATTGGGAGCGAATGGAGCAGCCTGGGGTACATTAGCTGTTGTGGAGAGTCATGTGCTCAAGGAGATTGCTATTGCCAGAGGCAAGACCGTGGCTCAGGTACTACACTCTTCTCTTCTTGTGTGTTTACCTCCTGTTTTGGTGTCATTTGGGGCATAAGAGATCATTAATTGAGTTGATGCAATCGAAAGGAAAATTTAGATTTTTGTCACTTTCGGGAAAGCATAGTTTAGAAGGTCTTCCCTCAGAAATTGCATTTCCTTATCTCCAATTTGCATATTGTACCTTATATACATGCATACATATGAAGGTTGCACTGAAATGGATATATGAGCAAGGGGCATCTGCGATAATAAAGAGTTTCAACAAAGAGAGAATGAAAGAGAACCTCCAAATCTTAGACTGGGGACTTAGCCAAGAGGATTTGGGAAAAATCAAGCTTCAGATTCCACAGAGAAGAGGAAATCCCGGTGGCATGTTCATTTCTGAGGATGGGCCTTACAAATCATTGGATGAGCTCTGGGATGGCGATGCTTGAATACCCACATTTTCATACACAACATTAGAATTACAGAAAATGCATTTCTACGTGGGAAATTTAAACGTGCAAAAAATAGAATTTTCAGTTTTACGATAGGCACTTATATTTAGAATTTTTTATAGTGTTTTCTTTTGGAACAAATACGATCCATACGCAACATTAGAATTACACAAAATGCATTTCTACGTGGGAAATTTAAGCTATATGTGCACGCATAAAGCAATTCCACGGATGACCATCGGACTTGGATGAACATGCTGTGAAAATACATTAACTAGCAAACTAAACACGACTAGAAAGCACGAGACGATGATGTATCTTGATACTCGTTCAACCTTTATGATCAACGTGCGGACCTTGAACAAGCATGTGTGTATCCCGATATGTGTGATTAAGCTAGAGATTCATCACGAATCATGTGTTCAAGAACCGAAGTTGAAATTTAACAGCAGACATCTATTGGGGTGACGGGGCTGCCGATTTTCAATGTTTCAAATTCATTTAGTATACGCAATGGCATATATCATTGGACACGCTCTCAGCGTCACCAACAAAAGCAACAGCCAAACCATCACAGAAAACCCACGTGATATCGCTGTCCGAATGCCTCGATTAGTACTCACACCACGCCGTTCTTATGGCAAACCAACCAGAAACTCAAAGTTCACGAAGCACTTCTTGATTTGTAGCTGAGTCGTCTTTAGTCGCCGATTCGGTTAATCCATCGCAATCTGTGCTCCCCACACAGCCAAAGCTGGCAAGGAAAATTTGGATACGCTGAAGTTCGACACCCTTAGCACGGCAGCTACGAACTCGGGATCTTTCTCACTATAATTAGTCACTTTCAATAGTTACCCTCAACCCTTCGGGGCCCCTCGGCTTGGTGGGAGGCGCATGGTCTTCAAGCACAGCCAAGCATACTGTAAGTTAAAAGGACTGTGGTTGTAACAATTTCTTGGGGTGGGGGAATATAGTGATGGAAAGTCCATGGGGTTCATCAATGGTTGCGGAGAGTCCTGTGCTCAAGGAGATTGCTATTGCCAAAGGAAAGACCGTGGCTCAGGTAATTTTCCTTTCTCTGTTCGCCCGTGTTTGGTAAGACTCTACTCTTAAAGAAGTAGACATGGCTTCCATGGTTACTCCGAGTAGGAGATATTGTAATTTAAGCACGAGATTTTTATTGCATATAAACCAAGTGCTAGCCCAGACAAATCGATTTCTTGCGAGTTGATTTTCATAATCTCAAAAGAATTATTTTCTCAAAAAATTAGTAAGAATCAAATCATAAATGAATTGATTTCAACCATTTATTTGCAAACTGCCCCAAATTGCAGATACACACATTTAAGTACGTAACGTGATATTTGGTAGAAGAAAGTGACGTTTTGTCTTTTAAGAAGGAAGCTTTTAGTTTAGAAATTTCCTCAATGGTTATATAGGTAGCATTTGTTTATTGCATGAGAAGGCAATCTGGAACATCTTCCTCCATGCACGTCCCTGTCGATGTAGTTTCTCTAAGGATTCAAAGCTTGCCTGCATGAAGTCAAAACCACAATGAGATAATAGGTTTTGTGCACGGCTTCTTCAGCAACCCCACAATACAATTCGTCTTGTGATTCTAGATTAGTGTGTTCTCTCTCTTACGCATTTTTTGGACGTATATACTTGATTGTGATTTAAAAACTATTAAAAAATTAGTTTTCCCCCTTTTCAACTTCCAATTACTAAAGGGCTCTTGAACTTTACTTTTTCTTTCTTTCTTTGTTAAATGTCATCGTAATTATTTATTATTCGGCATAATGACAAAATCAAATCTAATCTAATCAAAACTTTAGTCATCATTTATTTTTGATGAGAAAGCGCACCTAAATCCCAATCGATGGAGAATACTCAGCTAAGTTCATGAATTACTTTATTCAATTTTCTGTATCTCATGTATATGTGTGTAACTCTTCATATAAATTTTATAGGTTGCACTAAGGTGGATGCATGAGCAAGGGGCAAGTGCGACAGTGAAGAGCTTCAACAAAGAGAGAATGAAAGAGAACCTGCAAAACTTGGATTTGGGACTTAGACGGGAGGACTTGGATAAGATCAAACTTCAGATCCCACAGAAAAGAGGATTCCTAGTGATATGTTCATTTTCGAAGATGGGCCTTACAAGTCATTAGATAAGCTCTAAGATGAAGATTATTGAATTAGATCACGCATTTGAAAATTTATATATGATGACCACGTGTTACTCTTTCTAATTATCTCTTTTAGATGATGACAATCAATAATTGTTTATCCTCTCACGCTGCAAATCTTTATGATATTAACGTTGCGTTTTCATATTAGCAATCCGTTCTCTAACGCTATGTTTCAAATAATAGTAATTAATGAGGGACAAGGGAAAAAAATGGAATGGATATGGAGATAAGAATACGTGCCACCTAATAAAAGTACAAAAGAATATGTGCATATGGAGATAAGTCAAGGTGCCACCTAGTAATTTAGTTATCTCATATTGTAAAGAGAAAATACTTGAGGTGGCTATGACGGTTTTGTAAGGTAAGTTACTCCTTACAGTTGAAGCTCGTTTGTTTAGTAAATATTCCTAGTAATATAACTCAGGCAATTTAATAGGTTGAAAGAGAAATGGATTTGAAATACGAGGCAATGAACTTATTTAAGTTGATTTCATTAACTTATTATGTGTCCATTGTTTTGAAATTGAGAGGGTAAGAACAGTGTAAGTGCCACAACTTTTTATATGACGCTCATTTAAGTGCTACAACTTTATTTTTTCACTCATTTAAGTCACATTAGAGTAAAATTAATTATCTGAGCGCCATTTCCGGCAAATCATCTTAATTGGACTTTTTAATTAATTTTCCATCCAACGTGAATTTTTTTAATTTTGATTTTTTTATTTATTTATTATTTGTTCTTTTTTCATGATTGATGAGGGTCATTGGCAACCCTCAATGGCTGCAAAGGTCCTAGGCAAGGCCATCACCACCGTGGGTGAGAACACAAAGGCCCTCGCCAAATCTAGGTGGCCACAGTTGGCGAGGGATGCCTTGCCCTTGGTCGGTGTGGCTGCGAAGGCCCTGGGCAAAGCCACGCCTTAAAAAAAGGCAAAAAAAGGAAATGAAAAAAATGAAAAATAAAAATTTCAATAAAAAATAATTTAAGAATATTAAAAAATTATCTACGTCAAAGTTGATTAAGTAGTCTTTGAGTGGTGAAACTTTGATCAGGTTGCAACATCCGCCAATGAAGTGGACTTGAATCTTGACATGATAAATGTGGGTTTTACTTGGTATAGAGTCTGTGGAATTGGCATCGACTTTCAAGATCACACCATGGAAAGCAACCAACGAGCTCTTCGGATTTAATTTTGCATCAAAAGAAGTCTCTTCTCTTACCCTCTGTTTGGGAAATGGTAATTAGGCGGGGAGAGGGCAAAAAACGAAAAGAAAGTTGAACATGGACATGAGATTCTAGGAAGAGAAGGGAATAGTTATTAGGATTTATGCCATGAGGTTCCCGAGGTCGACCTGCGTCGCCTGAGAGTCTCCACCATTGTTGTCCAACTCTTAAAAAAACCACAAATTCTCCATGTTATGAGAAAATATTCAGTGATGTGCAAGCATCATGTCAACAGCTGACATGGCGTGCGCTTCTTTATTGATATCCAATTAGATTTTGACACATGGCATCAAAAAAATAAATTAAAAATCCCCTAATCTACCTAAATTTCTCTCTTCCTCCTCTTCCATTTACAAGCATGAGCCCAACCTCCACCTTCTTCCGCATCATCACAGGTAGAGTCAAAGTTGATGGTGTCGCATCAAACCAGTTTAGCCATCTCCTCCGCCAATGCCTCAGTTCCAAATCCAGGTCCTTCGCATCTCCAGGTTTGGTTTGCTGCTATGCTCCTTTGCATCTCCAGTTCTTGTTTGCTACTCAATAGCTTTGAGCTCGAGTTTTGGCTCGTCCATGGCTGCTAGCAAAGAGCTCAACAACTTTGCCGGAAACCAAGAAGCTATTCATGGCCGACTACTCCTCTACATCTCTAGATCTGGTTTGCTGCAATGCTCCTCTACTCTCCAAATCTGGTTTGCTGCCCAACAGCTTTCAGCTCGAGTCTTGGCTCATCCATGGATATTGACGACAAGCTTAATAGCTTTGCTGCAGACCGTGGTGGCCATAGTGGGGCGGTGGTTCAAGGACGGTGATAATGGCGGCTACTTGGGCGGTAGAGATAGTCGAGCCCAGTTGGAGTGGAGGTTGAAGATGGAGGAGAAAAGAGAAAAAAAATATTATTTTTTAAAAAAATTTCCATATCAATATCCACATGTCAAAATCTAATGAGATATTAATAAATAAACACATGCCATGTTAGCTGTTGATGTGATGCTTATAAACCACTGAATATTTTCTCCTGTGTTAGAGATATCGATATATTTAGAAAATTTATCTTGATTTGATGTAATTGATATTTTGTTAATTTAGATAATTAACCTCTAAATCCTATATGTAAAGGCTCATGTATTCTTCATCAGTAATATACGAAAATATACAAAAATTCTCTTTTCTGCTTTATTCTCAAGTTAGTATTAGAGCCATTCTTTTCTGAGAAAGCGTTCATCCTATTTGCCACATTGGCTGATTTCACCCTCAATTCTAGACTCTTCCAATGTTTAGTGATGATTTCACCCTTACACCTAAGGAGCCGAAAAACAAAGACCCACCCACGAACCGCCGTCATCTGTCAAATCAGACCTAGAAAGTGTGTCAAGAATGGAGATCGGACACGCACTGCATGCCCCCCTCGCCCTAGGGAACCACCGAGCCCAAGCCTTTTGAAGTTATTCCATCCATCTCCACTGCTCATATTCACTAACGACCACCATAATTAGCCTCCTAAAGCTCTGGCGAGTCTACTCAACTCAACCACTTCACCTCCGAATGCTCCACGCGCCACCTCCACTCTCTGCATGTGAGATCCACATACTTGCTATCATGTAGACCCTCCCCCACAGCTGATGTCATCAATGACATCAGTTTACTGACCCAACCCGCTATTGACCTTTGTTGACTAGACTGGTTTAATCAGATTTCTGAGTAATTCGACTCTTTTTAGATCGGTTACATTCTATTTAGACCGGTTCATCCGTATTCTGCTTGATTCAATTGGTATTTAGACTAGTATGACTATTTTTCCATATTGGTTCAATTCCATCCAGGCCGATTCATACTGGTTCATCTATATTTCTAACCGGTTCATGCACTTTTAGATCGGTTCTTGGCCATCTTATACTAATTCCCAAGGTATTTTTACATTTGAGTTCATTCTTGGCCTCATTTGCTCCATAAAAGCTCTCTAGGTACTAGTTTCTTCATATTTTTTTTGTCCAATCTATTGTGTCAAAACTAGGGGTGAGCATCGGTTCAGAGTCAACCTTGGATCAACCCTAGACCGGCCCAACCCCACCGGTCATGGTTCGGTTCCCAATGAGAGTGGATCGGTCCTTGGTGCTAGAATTCCTAGACCAACACTGTGTGGGTTGGTCTTCGGTCCTAAAAGTTCCGGGTCGGTCCAACCCGGATCAACCTAACTATATATAACTATATATATATAATATTTTTTATATTTTTTATATAGAGAAAACCTTAAAATAAATGGCGTCAACAACATTAAACAGCTCTTTAGTAAGGATTCAAGTAATTTTACATTATTCTTTAATAACTTAGGTTTTTAATTTTTTTTACGACGTCAATAGTCATAATTTACAAATGAGGAAAATGTTTTTGTGAGGAGTTCTAATGGCATCCAAAAAAGCGCTTTATGGCATCTTCCTCTAGTATTTGTTTTTTTTGTCTTATTTGTCCCCTTAGTCTTCAATTTGCTAAAATTGAAAAAAAAAAAAAACAACTTCTCCGCTCGCCACTTGACACTCGTCTCGCTTGCTTTGGGTCACTTGTGTCGCTCACTACTTGATGCTCACTTGGTTTGTTGCTCCCGGCTTAACATTCGATACTCATTCTATTCGACGCTCACCCCACTTAACCCTCACCGCTTACTTTTCTTAGCTGACCTTGCTCATCATCGAACTTATTGGGTTGGACCTAGACTTAGAACCAGGGAAGGAGAGTAAATTTCCTGCAGGTATGCATCCCACATTGGGCGAACAACTCCCGTTCAAGTCCTTTAGGGACAGCATTTTAGCAGAAAACTACTCAGCCCTTTAGTTCAGAGCCTAGAGACACCCAAAAATTACCAGGATGGAAACGTTTCTAACCTACCCAAGCTGCATTTCTTGAAGGATCATACCAGGCTAGAGAAGAAGAGGGATTTAGAAAGCCATGGAGAGATTTTCACAAAGCACACACTTTACTTCAAGGGACTCTGCCCAACACAATACACCCTCATGGCCTTATATAGGCAAAATGAGGTAACAAGGCAACAAACAAGGACCAAGCTCATGGGTTCGGGTACAAACAGAGGCTCCGGAAATTTCCGGGAGGGAATTATTCGCACACTATGAACAGAATCTGTGCGTTGCCCTTTCAAGCCTAGTGCTACGGTAAAAAAATAAAATAAAAATTTATTGGTTAGTCATCCGAGCTGTTTTCTAGGAGATGAGTCTCGTATTTCTGCCTGAAGTGCTTCAAGATCTTCGGGTGAGAGGATTTGATTCAGCCTTCTTGACGAGGATGCTGTACATGAGCCGGTGGGATGCTTCTTCTTACGCCCGGTTGTATTTTCATCATCGAGCGGGATGCTTGGCCGAGGCCAATTTGAGGTCTGTGCATAATACGATGTGTCCATGTTGGAATGAGGACGAAGATCCTTCGTAGGGATCCGAGACAAAGGACCTCCAAAACGTGCATAGGGGTCTTGAGTAGACTGGACAATGTCATCTTCGCTTGTCATTTCATGCTCTGGGACGATGTAGCTTGTACGTAGTGATTGAGTGCTTCCTTGGCCTCTGGTGCTAGGTCATAATGATCCCACGTAGCGGTTGCATTATTCCAAACGTCTTCAGGAATAGTTTTGTTTTCTTGGCATAGGATCTCTGGAGTTCTTGATACTCGTTTTCACAGAATCTGACAGATCTTGGATAAGATTTGTGAATCCGAGCTTCTCGGCCGTTCAAGTGAGGTTTATAGGATGTGGTTCCTATTTCGAGTGGTCTATCAAGAATAGTACCATTATTTACGCAAAAAGTCCATGGGCGTCGGAAAAACGGGACGGTGTGAACTTCGGGGTTTGGTGTCATGGTTCTTAGTTCTCTTTCTAAGTCTTGTTTCCAACATGTAGGATGATGGAACCAATTTAGAAAGTCTAAAGATTCTTATCACATTCATTTTAGACATTTCTTGAGCATGAATATCCTTGTGAGATTTGCAATAAATCTCGGTGGGGATTTCAATGGCTATTAAGTACTTATTGGTTAAGTACCATAGCAGCGTTTTCTGATCGGGGAAATCATCTTCTTTCCGGATAAGAGGATGAATGAAAGGATAATTCAAATTTAGCCCGAAAGGATAAAGAATCGAACCTCCATTGAATCTAAATAGGTCGTGTGACTTTGCCACATGAGGTTCTCCGGGTTCTCTAAAATTTGCTTTGAATAATCTTCGGGGGAAATTTCCAGCTTGGTAAATCTTTGACCTTCTCAATCTTGTACTTGACACATGATTGAGCATATGGAACGCAGGTCTCTTGATGTACAATAGCTGGTGCCTTGGGTCTTGACGAAGAAAATCAGCAAGTACATTCTTTTTCCAGGAATGTGTTTGGTTTCAAAAGAGTATTTTGAAAACCATTCAGCCCATCGAAGCCGGTTGAGGGTTTGGAATCTGCTTTTGTTTAAACTTGGTCATCGAGGAAAAGATGCCATGTCTAATTCTACCAGAAAATGATGGCCAATGAGGTGAAACTCAAATTTTTTGATCCCATTTTTTCTTGCTAGGATTTCTTTAAAAGTGGAATGGTAATGCATTTCGGATTTGAGAAAACTTTCCACTTTTGTAAGCACGAGATGTTTCTTACCATCAATTTCTTCGAATAGAACGGCTGCCCGGTATTCATCAACGGCGTCGGTTTGAAGAATTCTTTTACTGTTGATGGTATTTGCGGTGGTGGGAGTGCATAATCTCTTTAAGCTCGGCAAGCTGCTTTGGTTTGAATTTTTCCCCAAGGTGGGGAGTTCTTTTTCAGCATAGATTGCAAAAGAATGAGGAGCTTTGCAATGTTGGGGACAAAATCTACGAGATAATTAATTATTCCCGAGAAATTGCTGAACTTGTTTTGTCGTGAAGTTATCTTCGGAAACTTCAATAATTCTTGAGCAATATGTGGCCCTGGATAGTATGTACCTTTGTTGAGGTGCATACCAAGAAATTCAATTTTGCAGGCAATATTCAACGAGAAAGCATAATGCCATGTTGCTTCACAATTTCCGCAAATTTCTCAAGGAGTTGGCGTGCGGTGCTCATCGGGGCGTAAGAGCGAGAATATCGTCGATGTATATTGCCGCACTTGCCAAAATTGGCTGGAAAATACGACACATGGCTTTTTGGAAAAGGGATGGTGCTACCTTTAAACCAAAAGGGAGAACTTTCCACTGGAAGTGCTGGTTCGGGATACAGAATCCTGTCTTGGATCTGTCTTCAGAATGAATACCCAATTGCCAAAATCCTGCTTTGAGGTCGAATTTGGAATAAATGTGGGCTTTGGTTAAACCAGCAAAGAGAGAATCTCTAGATGGTAAAGGGAATTTATCATCTTGGAGAAAGAGGTTGAGAGGTTGATAATTGATTACCAATCTCATTTTTCCTCTGTTTTGTTCAGCACATTTATTGACATAAAAAGCTTCACAAGCCCATTGAGAATTTGAAATTTCAATAAGGCCTTGCTGTAATAATTCTGAGCATTCCTTTTGGGCTAGAGCCAAGTGTTCTAGGTTCATTCCCATATGACTCGCCTTGGTCGGATTTATATCTTCGTTCTTTTTGAAGGGAAGTCGGACAAAGTAGTCAGGGTTTTCCCATAAATGGTGAGAACATTTCTGGGCAAATTCTGAATGAGATTCTGAGCATGATTCAAGCAACTTTTGCATGATTGGATCTAGTAGACTCATCTCAATGGAAAAGAGTCTCGAATGTTAACAAACTCAGAGAATTGATCCTTAAATCTAAGACCTTTTCCAGGAATGATTCGAAGTTGAGAGATTTGAGTCATGATATCCCACCCAATTATCAAATCTTTATTGGGAAGGCTTGATCCAAAAATCTTTGTGTTAAGGAACAACGAGGAAAAAGCTGGGACGGTGATTGGTGTGGTTCTAACATTTGTGGAGAAAGTATCTCTGAGCGAGTTGAAGTATCGGATGTAAGGGGTCCGAGAATTCTTCGGGTAGAACTTTTGTGTCTAGAATGGAGCAAGCTGGCTCTGTGTCAATAAGAGCAATGACATTGATAGGCTTGGCAAACTTGAAGTGAGGATTTTTACAGGAAAATGAGGACGGTGAGTTTGACTTGAGAATATGTCGGGATTTAATTATGAAGATGTGGGAGATATGTGAAAGATGTCTTGATCGAGTCGAGACTCGGTTCGGTTTGGAAGTTTGGTAAAAAGGAATGACACAAAGAGTTTGTTCGGTTGGTTCATCATCAACGAGAGAATAAGGATTCAATATCATCATTTTCAAGTGAGAAACCTGTTTCATTCTCTATTAGATGATTCTGACCTTTTTTCGCCTGAGGACAATTTTTGGCAAAATGTCCCTTTTTGTTGCAGATGTAGCAACGGCTTGATTTCTTATGACATGGATGCATGGCCTTTGGTCATTCTGCATGGAGATGAACCATTAGGTTAGTCCGGTCCTCAATCGCTTTTTTAAGAAGTACAAAAAATGAAATAAAAAATTATCAATTAATCATAAGTTAACCCTAAAACTGGACCAAACCCATTGGGTCGATCCGGTCCTCGTTTCCAAGCTCAATAGGATTGGTCTTCGATCCCAAAAATTGAGGACTAGCATGTCGGGTTGGTGCTAGGGTTAGAGGGTGGATCAGCTCAACTCGAACCATGCTCACTCTTAGTCGAAACTGGTATAGTGCTTATTATAGATAAATTAAAAATTTTGATGTCCAAGTACCCTCTAGTACAACTTAAACAACTTACAAGGATGGATAATTGACCTCAAAATCGTGGTCCACATGCAAGTTCATCCGCCACTGCTGCAAATGGATTGTCTATCACTCATAAATTAGAGGATCTACATTCCATTCTTCGAGAGCTTGGTACTTCTAATTTCTCTATCCCTTCTCCTTTTGTTATGTCTATCGCTTCAGGTACTTCTGATTCATGGTATTTTGACATTGCCTGCTATAATCATATGACTTCAAATTTTGATTAGTTTCGATCAAAATCATTCAATTCACATGTCCCCACTATTCACATGGCTAATCATTCTCAAATGAGAGTTAGCCATATAGGAAACATCTCAACATCTACATCATCCCTATCTAATATATTCATGGTTCCCAAACTATCCCTAAATTTGATTTCAATAGAATAATTGTGTGAACTTGGTTTTGATGTCCATTTCTCGTCTCATGGTTGTCCTATGCAGGATCCGTGGATGAGACGGACTATTGGGATAGGCCATCGAGTGGGATGCATATTCAAGCTTATTTCCTTAAATATTCTTAACTCCTTTGTTGATTGTGTAGCCACAATGTCATCTAAAACATGGCATTCTCGATTAGGTCATGCTTCATTCTCTAGATTAAAATCATTAGTTTCAAATGGTCATTTAGGTTATGTTGATAATAAAGATTTTGATTGTTGCCACCGCCCGCAGTGGCCGCAATGGTTAGAGCTTTCTCTCCCACCGAGGAGGGAGGGGTTCGAGCTGCGTCCCCATTGTGTGACTCACCTGCGGCTGGGTCTGTGGTGGCGGCCCAATTCATCTCGGGTTTACCCCGCTGGCTGCCGGCTATACGGGGGTTCTTGGGTCATAAAAAAAAAAAAGATTTTGATTGTTTACCTTGTTAATTGGGAAACATCACGCGTTGCCTTTTAATATCAATGAATCCGTCTCTCATGTGTATTTTGATCTTATTCACTCTGATATTTAAAGTGTTGCAGAATAGCAATACAACTCAGAGGGGGTTGAATAGGTTATTTTAGAATTGATAATTTTTCACGAAATATAACTGATGTTATATTAAGATCTAGTCAAAATGATGTTTCAAAGCTTATGATTGTAATGTATGCTTGTGAAAGTAATAAGGGAAAAATAGTAGTACATAATGATGCATAATAGTTCAACTTTATCCCAAAATCTACGTTTATTCTTTAGACTAATAGCCACAAGTCGAGCTCAATTACACTAGTAACCTACTCAAAAAGTTATAATTGGCAAGAACTGTTCATATCACATAATAGTCCATGGTGCTTTTTAAGTATCTTAGGATCCTCTTTACTGCTTTCCAGTGTACTTGACTAGGATTTGATTGATATCGGCTCACCAACTCCATGGCATAACATATGTTGGGTCGAGTACACATCATAATATACATCAAACTTCCAACCACACTAGCATAAAGAACAGTATCTATTTCTTTCTTTTATTTTAGAGTCTTAGGATACATCTTAGTACTCAAGCCTTTGCCTTGCATGACAGGAGTATCAATGGGATTACAATGCTGTATATTGAAATGCTTAAGAATTTTCATTAGATAAAACTTTTGTGATAAAGTAAGGAGTTTCCTTGATCGATCTCTTTCGATCTTAACTCTTAATATATAAGCAGTTTCTCCCATGTTCTTCATTTTAAAATTGGAGGACAACCATTCTTTTATGGTGATAATTAAACCCTTGTCATTTCCAACTAATAGAATATCGTTCATATAAAGTGATAAAATCACAAATTTATCTTCGGACCGTTTGATATATACATAGTGATCTTTGATCATCTTAAATCCAAAAGACATTATGGCACAATGAAAACAAAGATACTATTGTCTAAATGATTGCGTAAGACTATATATTGAACAATGAAACTTGCAAACTTTACGCTCCTAACCTTCAGCTATAGAACTTATTGGTTGCTTCATATAGATTTTTTAATCTAGTTTTCCATTGAGAAATGCTGCATTTACATCAATTTGATGTAATTCTAGATACAAATGTGCCACGATGGTTGAGATAAAGTGTATAGAGGCAAATCTTATAACTTGCGAAGATGTTTCCTTAAAGTTTATACCCTATTGTTAAGTATATCATTTTGCCACAAGACGAGCTTTATACTTTTCAATGGATCCATCTGTCTTTCGCTTAATCTTGAAAACCTATTTGTTTTCAATAGCTTTATGATTGGATGGAATATCGACCAAGTCCCAAATGTGGTCTGCCCTCATTCACTTCATCTTATATTCCAAAACTTTTCTCTATTCTTCCTTATCAGAGGATGAGAAAGCCTTTTGAATAGTCTTAGGTTCAGCATCATCTTATAGAATAATCGTAAATGCTTGATCTTCAATCTCAAAACGATGACGGGGAATGCTTTAATGATTACTTTTACGTAATTGAATTTCTCTTGAATTCAGTTCACTAAGCGATGCAATACTCTCATTATGTCTTTTATGTTGAGATAAATCTTCATTTTCTTCGACAACATTAGTGAGTGTGTTATCAAGGTATTCCATCTCATATAAATGAAAGTTCTTATCAATCTCACCTCCATTAGGAAAATTGTTGTTCAAGAATGTGACATTTCGTGACTTCATTTCAATCAAACTTTCATCAATTACCCTTTAGAGTATTCAAAATATCTTATAAAAAATATATATATTTCTTTCCTCTATGGCCTAATTTGCTATATTTATGGAAAGAATCATGAATATAAGCTGTACACCCTCAAGGACGTAGATTACTTAAATCTGGTTTCCTACTAATCCACAATTCATAATGGATGGAAGTAACTAACTTTGAAAGCATATGGTTAAGTATATAAGTAATAGTCAATAACGCATATCCCCAATATGAGATAAGTAGATTTGTTTGCGCCTTTATAGATTTAATTATTTGTAATTGGGTTTTATTCTTTCTTTCAGCAATCTCATTTTGTTACGGAGTACCGAGAATAGTCAATGTCGTACAATTCCCTTTCATCATAAAGAGTCTTAAATTGCTCATTTAGATACTCACATCCATGATCAATTCTTGATTCTTTTATTGTTTTGTTCAACTAATCATCTACCAATGTTATATATCATCTAAAACATTCTAATACTTCTAACTTATGAGAGATTGGAAAAACATAATCGAATCGCTTAAAACATCTATCAAAGTGATGAAATATAAGACTACATGTCTCACCCTTACATTTAATAGACGACAAATGTTAGAATGTATGAGTTAAAAAGAAAGTTTGGCTCTAGTTCCCTTGCCAAATGGTTTTCTAATTGTTTTTTTCCATCAAATAATGTTCACATATGGGTATATCAACATTAGTGAGTGACCCTTAAAGGCATTTTTTAGCTAATATTTGCATTCTTTGTAATATAATATAACATAGTTTAGTACGCCATGTACTTGCATCACTATCAACATTATTAGAAAATGCAATTAAAAAAAAATAATCATCAACATTAATATTGTACACATCATAGTCAATGTTTAATACCATAAAACCATTCAATACATAATCATAACCATAATAAACTGTTCCAAATAAAATGTCAATACTATCACAATGGAAATTTAATACATAACTTAAGTTAAGAATAATAACTATGAAAACCAAGTTTCGTCGAATATATAGAGTATAGAGGACATCATGTAGGAATATACTTCGACCATCACGTAAAATTAATTTTTATGTGCCGATACCCTTTACTTCAATTGTTGAGTTATTCCCAACATATATCTATATTTTCTAGGCTGTATTCAACAATACTTTACAAATGCTCTTCGGTTTCTAGTTACGAGATCTATTACTCCTGAGTTTATAGTCCACATTAGATGAAATTCAGCAAGTATTACAGTACTTGAAATAAAAGTATTACTTAAAATAATAGAGTAATAGAGTATCTCTTTCGACTTAGTGTATTCATGAATAAAATGATCCATCTTGCTATAATTGTAGCATTTCATCTAGGTCTTGTCATTCTTCCCACCACTCTTCTCACGTCGAAAGGTCTTAGTCTTTTTAGGTGCATGATCAGTTTCATTTCCTTTGTTGTTTAATTTACGGTTCTTTCGCACTTGAAGTCCGAAACTTCGCGCAAACTCGAGTTAGCAATATAAGCATGGGTAGAGGATCTCATAGTCTCTAGACGCTCATTCTTTAATTCTAAATAATGTGTTATATCGTCAAAAGTGATAATATTCTTCTTATGTGTTATGTTGATCTTCATATGCTCCAAACTATTAAATACATTATAATAACCTGAACTTAATGTTTATCAGTAAGGGAGTGTGACCTGCCGACTTCAGCTCACGAATCATGTTTGGCATCTCTTGAAGATGTTGCATCATCATTACATTTTGGGCATTTTCGATATGTGTCAAACTTCAACATACCCTTAAACTTATCTTTCAAGGCAAACCATATTATTTATACTTTATCATAACTTTTAAGGTCACACATGAGATCATCTTGCATATAACTTAGCAATGTGATATGAGCAATGCTATTTTTCTTTTTCCAAACTTGATAAGTCTTTTGATTTCTCATATGCTAAGCTAAAGTTTCACGCTCAAGCTCATTCATCGTATGATTGAAGGTTTCCAAATCATTTTGCTCCTCAAAGATGTAATGAACCTTTCAGTACCAAAAATCATAATTATCACTATTTAGCTTCTCATCATTATTGAGGTTAGCCATAATGGTCTTAAATTCCAAAACCATAATCAACTACTATAACACATTAACATAATAAATGCAGAATCAATACTAGCATTTTTTTAGAGTAACAATTTGTAGCAAAGATAAACTAAATTAATGATAATCCAGCAAATAGGATCATGCGCCGATAAGACCACCCACGCGGTCATATGTGCCATCTGAGTGTGCGGCGCATGCTTCAAAGATTCAATATGACTTATGGCCAGTCCAACCAGTCCAACCACCAAATTGGCTATTTGGTTCAAAGTCCAAGTCGAGTCACCGGTCGGTCGCTAGTCGGCCAACTGCCATTGGTTGGATGACATCATCAATGATGTCATCAAGTGGTTATCGACCATTGGCTGACATCATAGATGACGTTAACATGCGTTAATTTGCCGACGCATGCGTGGCTTTCACTTGCTAGCTATCTTAGTGCGTGGGGCTCATCTTGTGCCTTCCGGCGACGCTTGTGGGGCTCATCTTGTGCCTTCCGGCGACGCTTGACCCACCGTTTAACTCATCTCGAGTTTAACTCATCTCGACGAGTACTTTCGTTCCGTATATTCAAAATTTGATTATGGCTAAAAAAGTATTTTGAAAAATGACCAAAACTGTACCAATGTACATGACCTCCAAACACATTCTTTGCTTCGGTTCGTTCCTAACAATTCATGTTGCAATTTTTGAGCAATAAACATTCAGACGATGTGAGGTTCATCCTCTTGATCCTTATATCAAACAACAAATGAGAAAATTTGATAGGAAAATAAAGGAGAAATCATAACATAGGCTCTGATACCAATGTAAGAAAAAAGTTGGCGGAAGAATTGACTAACCTCCTCGATGTGCAATGAACAATATAAAATGAACATTGAATCATGAGCAAACAACATAAGATATGACTTCACGATGATCTGAATTTAATCACGAGGAAAACATTCAATTTCCACAGCGTTAATGCCAATTGTCTTCTTAAAATAATAATGAAATGCATTTTGTTCTTTGATGGAGAGAGGAGAAGAAGAGAGAAAACTTCTTTCAAAACGTCGTTTCTGCCAACAACCCCAACGTTTATCTCCATAAGTTATTTATATGACTTTTTTCATACCCTTTCAAAAGGATGTCTCTCCATCATAACATATCAAGATGAATTGGTGTTTTAATTGCACCCCATCATGGACATATTAATAAATTATAACAAAATGGCAACAAGTGGTAGGGGTGTAAACGGGTCGGGTCGGGTCGGGTCGGGTCTTGATGTTACCCGACCCGACTCGAAACATACTGGTCGCATATTGTGACCCGACCCGACCCCACCCGAAACACGTTAAACTCGCATAGGAAATTCGGTTCGGGTCGGGTCGGGTTTTCGGGTCTTCCTCTCCTTTTTTTTTTTTTTTTTTTTCCCGGGTGAGGGTCGAACGGGCATTGGGCCGCAAATGAATGTATCTTCTACAATGAGCACAAGCATATGCATGTGGGGAAATGAAAGAAGTTAAAATGGGGTCGGAGAGAAGTAAATATTTAAGAAATACATTCATACAATTGAAAAAGAAGAAGGCAAACAAAATTCACTATGTTTGCAAAGACCAGGAATCTGAACAACCCCGAAGAACTCAATGTAATGAAGGATAAGGACTACATATCATAAGAACCAAACACCATGATTCATTCAAATCTTCATTCAATGAAACCATCCCAAAACAATGATTTTTTTCCCTCTTCCATTAAATAAATCATTTCCAATCCAAACGCTAACCAGCACTCATTTCTAATGCAAACATTAACCAACACGCCCACTATCCAGGAATACCAGAAAATTAATCTCATTCTCAGCCTTCCTCACATAAGGGAGAGTCCAACTCAGCCCTTAGTCAAGCAAAATCAAAGCTAAAGTGTCGGTTTCACCTTACTTTTTCCCGGCTTAACAAGGATGTAGTTACTGGCCTACTCCTGTGTGTGGAGAGTGGAGGCTTTTGATGTTCTCTCTATTTGGTTGTCCCTGCATTTTACCATTTGACTGGCCTCACAAGGTTTGACTTGATGTCCTCGAGACTTCCCTGCAGAAAAAGGAAAAAGAAAAAGAGATGGTGATATGAGAAGCTAAAGGCAAAATCATACTCTTTAGTACAATCATCTTTAGTGTATGCAGAAATCTTCAGTTCAAAATAGATAACAGGTCTCTCTTAAAGAAGCAAATTATTTGAACAGTCTGACAAATCTAATACATCACAAGGAAACCCAAATCCACGAACTAGCTTAGCAGCATATACCGCATGTTTTGACTTGCATTCATTGGCTTTAAATAGTTATTACCAAAATCCAATACATAAAACATGAAGCAGTGAATTGAAAAGCTAAGTGAGCACTTGTATATTTGTAAGCTGATATAACTAAAAGGATGCTGATCTTGTCAGGTTTTATCCCCGCATTGTGTAAGTTTGACCAGACAAAGTGAGGGCATCATCTCCACTTTGTGAATAATGAACCTCGAAATCAAGGCATTCCATGAAACTATATCGTGGGCAGGCATAATGTTAAAGACTTTTTTAGCAGCATCCATATTCCAACACTTTGAGTACATACTGATCAATGCGTTTGCTACCTCTAAATCTGAAAATAATCCAAATTTAAGAACATGGCAGTGAATTTGCTTACCCATCCTATCAGACCCTAAAGTTCCACAAACACCAAGTATTGAAATTGATGCAATTTCATCAAAAATTATGCTCCCTTCTACTTTACAACGGCAACATAGTGATATTGCCTCATCCGGCAGCCCATTTTGTGCATACCCACATATCATAGAAGTACAAATAATAGAGCTATCCCACTCAAAAGGCCATCGTTTGAACATTTTTCCTGCAGCCACCATCCTCCCACAATGAGTGCACATATCAAGCAAAGCTGCTTCCACACAAGCATTGGCCAGGAGACCAAACTTGATAATAAACCCTTGCAACTGCTCACTAAGTTTCCCTTCCTCGAGCAACCCACAGGCCTTAGCAACAGTAATTAGTTAAGGTGTAGTCAGTCAACTGCTTGGGATTTTTCGAGTTTAACAAACATAGCAAAAAAAAAAAAAAATGATCTTTCACAGTCAATTGCTTAGGATTTTTTGGACAAAACAGAACAAGTATGACAAACAAATTTGGGAGAAAAAAATCAGAATGGCACCTTTCAAGAATGGCAACTTCCGCATGGAGCTGGACCAAGGAAGACTTCAACCTCCGAACCCATCATGTCCCATGGATGATCCTCACTTCAGTATGGTTTCACGGAGATGCGAGCAAGCTTCGCGAGATATGCCGACATGGGAACCCGCTAAGTTAAGTGTCACGATCGCTCAAAAACTATACGCCGCAGTTCACTCAGGAATTGAAGCAAATACAGAGTCTGCACACACCGCGAAAGAACAATCACCCTCGCAGCTCGAAAAGAAAAGGAACAATATCCGGTGTCGTAGCTCAAGCCTCAAGCAAATATACATCTAAACTTGGAAACGAGGCGAGAAGCGAGCGCCATGATCGCCGAGCGAACCCAGTCCCCAAGCTGTCGACGATGGTCGGCCGCATGCGGCGGCAAGTGTTTCGGCGTCGGCTAGGTGGAGACGAGGGGTGGCGACGGCGACGGCGAGGCGGAGGTGCGTTGATCGGAGGACGGCAGCAAACTCCACGAGAAGGCGCACTCGTCGGAGAAGAAGACGGAGCCGACGAGGTTATGTTAGACTGTTCGTGTTTTTGGGGCTAAAGCCTAAAGCATTTGTGTTTTTGTGTTTTGGCGTGTTTGTACTTTAGAAAACTTGTTTCGGGTCGAACAATGTTCGAACCCTGACCCAACCCGAAACACATTTTGTTTGCTTGTTTTATATTTGTTACCCGAACATGACCCGAACACGAAACACGTTAATACATGTTTTGTGTTCGGGTCGGGTCGGGTCGGGTCTTTTTGACACCCCTAACAAGTGGATGTACTTGATAGGTCTAATTCCTTTTTCCCCTTCACGCATGTCCTTGTCAGTCAACGAGGTCTCCCTATGAATGAATCATAGAAAAAGCTTTTGAGTGTGTTTTAGTGAAAATTATAAGTTTTTAAGGTTTAGTTGAACCGGCAACTTCAGAAAGACGTAGATCCTCCGCATGCGCACCTTCTAGTTAATTAAAAAAAATATGGAGATTATTGATTACCAACTTTAGTTGAACCGGCAACTTCAGAAAGACGTGGATCCTCCGCAGGCGCACCTTCTAGTTAATTAAAAACAAAAAATTATGGAGATTATTGATTACCAACTTTGGTAATAAAATATCCATTCATCGTTCGTTAGTTATCACCACAAAGTCAACTTATTATTTGTTGAAGGTACTGTCCCATTACTTCCTATCATTATATATATATATGTGTTTGTGTGTGTGTGTGTATTGAATCATTCACAAATTAGGAATTTATTTCTTTTGTAGACTTGGATACGTGCACTTAAATGTGGTTTTCAGTGTTACAGTTATCCCAAACTAATTTTCATGTCAGAAAAAAATCCCAAATCAATATACCCCTGATAAATTTATCCTTCATTAACTTCCATTTAATATCTCGTTAACTATTGACGTGGAAACACACATAACAAATGACTTTGATGATCAAAGAATGACGTGGATCCGATGTGAAATTTAAAGAAAATTAGTTTGGACTAAATGTAATACAGGTGTCTTGGTTTGGAATTTTTGTGACATGATAATTATTTTGAAGTAAACACGGTACAATGTACAGGTTTAGGATTTTTGACAGTATTAACCCTAAATTAAACAGGAGCAGATTATAAGGTTGTAACTCATAGTTGTGCAATTATAATAATACGACCCATATTTGGCGTACCAAACTCCCAAAGAACTACTTTTTGTTCCTTGCGACTTCCATATACTAAAGGGTCTCTTTGTTATTTTCTTTTTTAATTTTTGGTCAGCAAGACAAACCCTACCCATAAACAAGATTGAAATTACCATTACAGAACATCTTCCGATGTCTCTGTTTCTATTCGCCTGCAATAAAGGGAGGACAAAAAACTTTAGGCACTATTTAAATTATTAATTAATTAATTGTGTTTTGACAAGAAAACCCATCCGATAAGTAATAAGAAAATCACGATGCATGAAATTTAACTAATAACATGGATCGCATGATTTTTTTTTTTCTCTCCAAACTATTTAGTATTTCTCATCTATGTGCATACATATAAAGGTTGCACTGAAATGGATATATGAGCAAGGGGCAACGGTGATAGTAAAGAGTTTCAACAGAGAGAAAATGAAAGAGAACCTACAAATCTTAGAATGGGAACTTAACAGAGAGGAATCAGACAAGATCGAGCTTCAGATTCCATAGAGAAGAGGATGCCCTGGTGACTTAGTCATTTCTGAGAATGGGCCTTACAAATCATTGGATGAGCTATGGGATGGAGATGCTTAAATATCTACATTTTTATAGTTCATATGATTGAGTGTAACTCTGTAATTATCTCTTGCTAATAATGATGATTAATTTATATGAATCGAACTCTTTTTTTCACCATCGCAATTCTTCTTTCACACTATGTTTTTGAAAATATCATACCGACATTGAGTCGACAAGGCATCTTATAAATAGATAGAAAGTCAAAAATGTATTTTTTTTCCAATTATCAAATCGGAAGCTTAGTTTAGACAAATAAACGAATGCACCACTCACTTACCTGAGAAAGGTTGCAGCTCCCTCTCTTTTTCCTTCTACCATGGATAAGTAATTTAGTGAAATTGATATACAAGCTAAAATGAATTTAGTGATGATTTATTTCGATTATGTATTTGTATGTATTTGCATATGAATAGTGTTTTAAATTCTATAAGTACCTTAACACACGCATATATATATATATATAGCAAGGGGCAAGCATTATTGTGTAGAGCTTCAATAAGGAGAGAACGAGAGAGAAGGTGTAAATGTTGAAGAGAGAGAAATTTGCAGAAGAGATTCTCATTGGAAAATTATTAAAAATAAAAATTCTTAAACATATTGCACTTACTAATTCAGTTTTAAATCTTTTAATTTGATAAATTAAATCCTTAACCTTTTGAAAAACTGCAAATCTTGTTGACTAGATGCTAATTGTCCAATGTAACACAACTAGTATTGATGTAGACAAATTTTTTAGTTTTTTTTTTTTTTATAATTTTTTTCCTTTTATTTTTGTTGTGTCGACGACCCTTGCTGGCCACAAAGGTCATGCCTAGACAAGGTAAGGGCCACAAACGTTGGTGGTATGCGTCATCGGTTGGGGTATGGGTCGTTCTGCGAATTACCGAGAAGGGAAGTTCTAGGCGTGGTCTCGATGAATTCCAGGGAAGAAGACGACGTGAAGAAGAAGGGGTGAAAAACAGAAAATAAAAAGTAATAAAAGGAAAGAAAAAGGACAACATGGCGAGGAGTAAATTAGCATGGCCTTTTCCTGACCAAAAAAAAAAAAATGCAAAAATTAGCATGGCCTTTCAGACCAAAAAAATAAAATAAAAAATAAGCATGGCCCTAATTGGTTTAGTTAGGTTTGGGCTAGTCATGGGTTTTTTGGTGGGCTAGGGCGTGCTTAGGCTCTGGTAGATGTGGGCTTAAAGTTAGATTGATGGGTTTGGGCTTAGCCTGAGAATTTTCAGATATTGGTTGATCTGGTTAAAGTCGGTTTGGGCTCGAGTAGCTAAGCCCATTTCTTTCTTGGCTTCTCATGTTTTAAGTTCTCGGCCTAAGCCCGAGAGTCCAAGTTCAGCCCATATTAGGATTGGGCTCAACATCCCAGCCCGTGTCCCTATTTTCGGATTAAAATTAATTTATTAAAAATTATTAAAAAATAAAAAATTCCGAATTTTTTTTAATTTTTTCTAAAAATTAGGAAAAAAAGCTTAAAAATTAGTTTTTGAATAGTTTTTCTCATAAAAATGTGAGAAAATCTTTGATGAAAAATCTACTCAAAGTTAAACAAACTCTTAAGGCTATACAATAGAGTTTGAATGTTTCTTTTCAAGCGGATGCTTTTGATTGTGCACTTTCAATATAATGATTGTGGTTTACCTTTAGCCTAGTCAGAAAGGCATGTTCCTCATTAGTAGCATTAGATTCTTGTTTTCTCTTGTAGTTTATTTAATGTTTCCTTGGTTACTTATTGTTATTTGAATGATTACTCACCCGCATGATCGCTTCACATGCTAGTGAATAGGTTTGAAATTAATCCAAATTGCCTGATTTTTTTTTTTTTGAAATGAGCAAGATTATGTATCAGAATGTTACTAGTTAGGAGTGCATGATAACCAAAATTTCTATTCCAGAAATAATTTTTCTATTCCAGACTTGTTTCTGGAAGAGAAATCCGTTTGATAAACTTATTCAGTTTTTATATTTCTAGAGTAGATTTCTATTTCAAAAATAGGTTTGGAAGAAAATTCAGAATCTAAAATTTTCTACTTCTCTATTTCTGGAATAGTAATCATAAATAAAAAATTCTTCTCATCGTTCATTAATCGGTCCTTCATTCGTCGCCGTTGACCACCGTCCGTCGGTCGCTCGCGCGCCACCTTTGTTGTCGCGATCGTGGTCGCGGTCACGTCGCGCCTGGGCCGGCGGTCCAATCGCCGGTCCACCATCGTCCGAAACGAATAAATTTTGTGTTGTTCTCAAACGAATTTTTATTTTTAGAATAGAAATTTTGTGTCGTTATCAAACGGTTATTTTTGCTTAGAAACTCTTCTAGAAATAGAAATAGAAAAATCTATTTCTGTTCCAGAAATGCACCCCTTAGGGACCCTAAATTCTCTAGTTGTATAGGAAGTAAGATATACACCCGTGCCTTACTGATTTTTAGCTAACTTTAATAGATTAGTAATGACTTCTCATTGGAAAATTCTTATAGCATTAATTTGAATATCCCAATGTTGGGAGATCCCACATCTAAAACAAGGGTTGTAGGCTCGCCTTTTTATGCATTACCCTAAACCTATGTATTTTCCCCTCCAAGTGGAAAAGGTAGGTCACAACAATAAATAATTCAAAAAAATAAAAAATTTTATTATAAAATTTATCCACATTAATGTCAAGGTGCTTTGTAAGATGATTAATATCTACGTCATCAATTTTCCGTCAAAAATGACCAAAATGACTGAATTTATAAATTATTAAAAGATTTATGATTGAATTAACCAAATTGAAAGTTTATAATTAATGTAAGACTTTTTTTTTTTAATAATTACTCCGGCTTTCAATCTGAGATGTACAAGTCACTACGAGCTCTGGGGACCCTTAAAAATCTTGCACTATAATTTCATATTGAATTCCATGTGCCCCTTGCAATTATATAGGAAACGAACCTACGTTTTCAAGAATAAGTTTGACATTAATGTAATATTTTGTCATCGCATCGATCCTCTAAATTTTCCTTATTCTTTTTGCGTTTTCTTTTTCTTGGTCGGACTTTTCGTGTTTTCTTAAGTACGTAAGTTTTATTACATATCAACACTTTTGGAGGTGTACTGTCTACAAGCCCCTCTTTTCGCAAGTGTTGCAAGATACTTTATAACAAAATCACATCAAAGCTTTTGTTAACGAACATTCCTGAAGCATTTAGGCCTACTTTCTAAAGGAGATTCCAACTTCAAAACATTAAGCACCCGCATAATGAGAATAGCTACAACATTAAAACAAGTCTAATATACATCTTTAATTTTACTTTACAAGTAACCTGGAGCTCTCATCGATAAAATTATATATCCGAGAAGAAGTATTTCAAGCGAATCTTGGGGACGATAATTAGATGTACTCACAAAAATGTTACAATTATGGAAGGCTTAATCGTACATGACACGAAAAGAATAGTACAATTGGGTCTTCTATAGATAAATATTCCCTTGATGTTAAAAGATAATTAAAGATGAGGGTCATTCATACACGTGTCGAAAGAACTTTCGGTACTGGACAATCTTCATCCAATGTATATCTTGAAAAAGCTTTCGGCTCTACAACTCTACTCTTTTCTCTCTTTCTTTGTTAAAAGTTATCTTGACTATTTTTTTTTTTTCGGCATGACAAAACCCTATTGTAAGACCGATATGCATCGTTACAAAGCATCTTCCTGTCTCTCTCTATCTTGTTGGATTGAAGGAACAAAAACACGATCCATCATTTATTTTGACGAAAAAGGCCACCTAAATAAAGAAATTCAAATCCATGAGGAAATACTAGGCTAAACTCATGAACCACATGCTTCGATTTTCTGTATCTTTAATATAGGTATATATGTGTACATTTACATATGAACATTATAGGTTGCCCTAAAATGGATAAGCGAGCCAGGGGCAAGCGCGATGGTGAAGAGCTTCAACAAAAAGCGAATGAAAAGAGAACCTGTAAATCTTGGGTTGGGGATTTAGCCAGGATAACTTGGACAAGGTCAAGCCTCCCACAAAGAAGAGGATTTCCTAATAGTGATTTATTCATTTGTGAAGATTGACTTTATAAGTCACTGTCATAATCTCTTCTATTTCCCTCTGTTTGGGAAACGGTAATTAGGTAGGAAAAGGGGGGAAAAAGAAAAGAAAATTGAACATGGACATGAGATTCTAGAAGAAAGGGAAGTCGTTATTAGGATTTACGCCTTAGAGATTCCCGAGTTCGACTTGTGTAGCCCAAGAGTCTCCACCATTGTCATCCGACTTTAATAAAAACCCCCCAAATTCTCACTCGCAAATAAACGTGGCAAAATAGGTCTTAGGCCCATATATGATCCATTTAAATAATAAATGAATAATGTATGGGTCACTTATTTTTTAAAGAAACTAGTTAAATCGGTTTAAAGATTGAATAATTAAGATAAATGGGTCTTAAATGGATTGGACTTAGAACCCATTTTCAACTAAAACCTCACGATCTCTCTCTTCCCTCTTTAACTTTATAAAAATCAAAATTATAATTATTTTTTTATATTTCAATTTTCTTTTCAATTTTCTTTTTTTTCTTTCCCTTTTATTTATTTTTTATTTTTTATTTTTGGCTTTCTTCTTCCTCCTTCCTTAGCCAGTGGCCAACATGACGATAGTTGATGACCGACCAAGCAAGGCTCGAGCTCACCAATGTAACGGGCGAGGCTGATCCAACAAAACCTGAACTCACTAACGTTGGATGAGCTTGAGCTAGCCAAATTCTGTGAGGCAAAGGTCTTGCTAGACGTTGACAAGGCTCGAGCCTTGCTAATCTGTCGAGAATCCAGCTCACTGGTGTCGGGCGAGCTCGATGAGCTAGAGACTCACCTGTGGCTAGTCGCCAGCTGTTGTTGTGGCCGGTGGTAGGCTAAAGAAGAAGAAGAAGAATAAAAGAATCTATATTCTTAAAAAATAAAAATAATTAAATTTTTTATTTTTAAAAATTAAAAATAATTAACTTTTTTATTTAAAAAAAATAATTCAAATTTTGATTAAAAAATTAAAAATATAAAAATTGTCCGTTAAATTTGGATTGTACAAAAGTATTTAGCAATAATATTTTTAAAAAAATCATAACAAATATATTTCATAAGTTTAGTTAAATAAGTTGGGCGTAAGTTGAGTATAGGTCGGGTTGGATATGGATAAAAAAATTTGCACTACGATAAATGAGTCATAAACGGATTGAATAGGTTGATTTGGATCGGACCATTTATGACCTGATTTAAACTTGACCCAACCTACCCGTTTAATAGGTGTACTTGCAATGCAAGTAGAGGTTCTTCCTCAACGTGACGAGACAAGAACGAGCAAGAGAAGGCATTGGATTTGGTCTCGGGCCGGGTTTCAAGAACGAAGTCATCGACAGGCCGATTGGGTGCATATTGATGCATGCACATATGTGAAATGAATAGAAAAACCAATGGGTTAATACCCTAAAAAACTCCAAACTGGTACACTTATGACAAATTTACCCTAAACTATTTTTTTGACCATGAAAAACCCCAAACTGGTAAACCCATGACAAATTTACCCCGACTGACTATAAAAAACCCTAAACTGGTACATTTATGACAAATTTACCTCAAACTAATTTATTCGACAGCAAAAAATCCTAAACTGGTAAATTTGTGACAAATATACTCTCTGCTAAATTGAATTAATACCACAAAAAAATTACAAAAATTGTAAACTGTGACAAACAGAGTATAAAATCCTAAATCAGTATACTGGTTAACTGTCACATGTCATTTAACTTAATGATTTGAGAATAAAATTTAACGAAAACTAATATAGGGTAAATTTGTCACAAGCGTACCAGTTTGGGGTAAATTTGTCAAAGGTATACCAGTTTGAGGTTTTTGGTGGTCAAAAAAATAGTTTGGGGTAAATTTGTCGCAAGTGTACCAGTTTGGGGTTTTTTAGGGTATTAACACAAAACCAATAAAAGTCGATCGACAGCTTTGACTTCCATTAGCAAAACACTGTGGATAAAGAGGAGTCGCTCCAGCGAGCGACCCGAAGAGATTAAACCCCCTCTCAGAGAACAGGAAAAGGTCATGCATGAATATCAAAATATTCATTGGATACTATAAGATATTTATTTCTTTATTTTTAGATGTTACTATCATTTAATGGTTAGGGGTCGCTATACTATTCGATATGAAATGTGTTTTAATATATGCTTAAAAAATTGGAAAATCACTTTAATTTATGCACGAAAGTTCACATAAGAGTTAATAAATTCGAAATTTTATTAAGTTGTATAAATAAAAGTTAATAAGTTAGCACGAAACTCACATATTCTAGTGTAGGAAATTATCAAAATAGTTCTAATCAATTACAATTGTGTCAATTCAATTTTAAACATTTTGCATTTGTATCAATTTAATCTATTTGGCCAATTTTTGCGGCTAACATTGACATGGACGTTGACTGTTCAGCTAACGCTAACATTTAAATATTTTTTTTCTTTCTCTTTCCTTTTTTTTTCCCTCCTTTCCTTCTTCCCCTTACCGACTATCTAGCTAAAGTCGCGTAGACTAGCCAAGCCACTAGTGAGGCTCGCTCTCACTAGCACTAATGAGAGCAAGCCTTGCCATGGCTGGGCGAGCTTGACCTCATCCAGATCTTGCTAGGTCATGCCTCACCACAGCTATGGGGTAGGTCCAGCTCACCCTCATCGTCGTTGGTTGAGGTCGAGCTCGCCCTTGCCCAGCAATTGCAAGGGTGAGGCTTCACTATGGGTAGTTGAGACTCGCTCTTGCTAGTGCCAGAGAGGTTGGCCCTAGCCTTTGGCCAATTCGGCAATCAGCCAAAGGAAAAAGGAAAGAAAAAAGAAGGAAAGAAGAAGAAAGAAATCGAACAAATAAAAAAATAAAAAAAAAAAAGATAGACACGTCAGTGTAAGCCAGACAGCCAGTATTAGTTGGCATTCACATCAGTGTTGGCTGGTCAAAATTAAATATATGAACTGAAGATGCACAAATATAAAAGATTTATGACTAAATTGGCACAATTACAATAGGTTTATGACTGTTTTGATAATTTTTTCTATTCTTGTGAGTATAAAAAAATTTAGCAATTACATAGTTTTGGCTGGAGGTTAATCCATTGCAGATATTGATGCATGCACATACGTTAGATTACTTCAACGAGCCACCTGAAGACGACGACATTTGCGCAGTTAAAGTTCAAATTACGCAGTCGATGGGATGACTAGGCATGTCACGTTACAAGATGACTTCCACTTTCTTGTCTAAGACGGGCTTCCTAAACCCTAACATTTTTGCAAGATCTTTTTCTACCTGATCTCTATTTCTTTCTCGTTTACTTGTATTCCCACAAACATCACCCGCTCAGGCAATACCGACAGACACAAGACACACACCCAAGGAGAAACAACGATGTACGTAATACTGAGCTCAGGACACCGAATGCCGTTGATCGGCTTCGGAACGTCAACGATGCCTGTGCCACCACATGATGTGTTGACTTCCGCTGACCTGGACGCCAGCGACGCCAAGTACCGCCACTTTGACACAGCCGCCCAGTACGGCACAGAGGAGCCACTCGACCGGTCCATCGCAGAAGCCATGAAGCGCGGCCTCATCAAGAGCCGCGACGAGATCTTCATCACCACCAAGCTCTGGTGCACAGACGCCCATCCAAACCTCGTTGTTCCTGGCCTCAAGAACTCTCTCAACTAATTAATTATAGTAAGGTCCATCTATTTGAAGAAAAACTAGTCCTAAGAAATTATTTTCTGACTTTCCAATGAATGAATGACGAAAAGCTAATTGGTCGAAAACGTTTTTTTTTTTTTTATTGAAGGAAAACAATAAATTTAGATTGAGGAAAACCGACTTTTTCTTATGGCAAGAAGGAAACCACTAAAACACACGAAAAACTAATCATTTTCTCAAAAATGATTTTTATGAAAATATTTTCATTTATCATGAAATTTTCAGTTGAACAAATGAACCTTTAGGGAATGCTTTCCATGGAAATTATTTTCACACTCTCATATTAGGGAATTCATTTTCCTCACCTTAAGCATGTAAATTTTTTTTTTACTATAAATGAAATGACGTTGACCAATAATTTTTAGCGAACCAGACGAATGAAAATATGTAAAACTAATTCACAGATTTTTTTTTTTTCACACAAACAAACACATCCTTGATTCTTCTTGAGCTTCTCTCTCTTTTTCGTCATTTTATTGAGTTTGTGTAGCTTTGGGGTACATTTTTTTTAGTTTTCATAGTGGATATAAATATCAGTACCATGCATGTAGATTTTGGAAGTTGCTTTGAACCTTATACTACAACATTGTCAATTAACTTGCGGATAAATAATATATATATATATATATATATATATATATATAGAGAGAGAGAGAGAGAGAGAGAGAGAGAGACACAGAAACAGACAGACAAACACACACACACACACACACATTTATATTATTTTCTAAAAGTCATATGAGTTGGTATTTTTTTTTTTTTTTGGCACTTGCCGTTTATGCTATTGTTTAGGAGGCTAGGTTTAGAATATGTGGATCTATATCTAGTTCACTGGCTAGGGAGGCTGAAGGAAGGAACCGAAGGGACAAACTTGAAAGGTAAATTGCTTCCATTCGACATCAAGGGCACATAAGAGGCCATGGAAGAGTGCTCCAAGCCGGGGTTGGCCAAGTCCATTGGAGTCAGCAACTTTGGCACCAAGAAGCTCTCTCAACTCTTCTTGCATGCCACAATCCCTCCTGTTGTTAACCAGGTAATAGGAAAGAAAGAATATATTTATTCAATCGTTCTGCTTTTGTAGAGTCAAATCGTATCAAAGCAAGATTTCTTTTCTTTGTGGGTTAATCATGATTAGGCGGAGATGAATGTGGCATGGCAACAAGAGAAGCTGAGGGAGTATTGTAGAGAGAAGGGTATACATGTGACTGCATGGTCTCCATTGGCAGCGAATGGAGCTCCTTGGGGTTCATTAGCCATCATGGAGAGTCCTCTGCTTAAGGAGATTTCTATTGTCAAGGGAAAGACCGTGGCTCAGGTACATTTATAATTTATTTTTTGGCCTTTGTGTCCCTTTCTCGGGATAAAAAGAGATTTCTCTAGGGTCTCGCGTCGCCCATAGAGGGGGCTTTGCCACGTTGCTAAATAAGTCTCGTCCAACCTCATATTAGCACGATAACTACTAAAGCTTGGTATAGGTAAACCATGGCCCAAATCAATAACATCATGCTGACAGCAAATCTAAGGCGGCATCCAATGAATACAAATAGAACAAAAGTCAATTTTTTTCTTTTGTCATTTTCAGATCTAAAGCCTAGGTTATAATTGTCCTCCTACTGTAATATAACGTGGAAACAATTGAATCTTGCAATTAAATCAACATGAAATCGCTAGAATAATCAAACAAGAAATGATAAAGAATACCAAAGACTTATGTAATTCGGTTCAAGTAGTGGTATCTACTTCACAATGAGAACCAACCACAAATAATCAACTAACCTAATTGGAAATTTTCAAAGTTACAATCACTCACACATTGAGGTGTTTCCCAGCCCTGATTTACATCCAGATTCCCCATGTTTGCAAAGAAAACAAATCATTTGGACGTAGAACTTATAGCACAAATCCACCCGTTATGAGAGCTCTTCGAATAGCTGATAAGAGAACTTCTCTAAGCGGTTGTTGGAGAACTCCGATTTGCGTCCTTGCAGAAGTCAAACGCGGTTAATAAATTTGAAACGTTGGTAAGTTATGTAAGTAAAAGTTGGTGAGTTGGCACCAAAATTGCTAATTTTGCTAGGTATAAAACAAAGTCGGTAATTTCATAACTATTGGTCAATTTCAATAAGAGAATTGATGAAATGGGAGTGACAAAATTTAATTTTGGGCGGAAGGAATAGCTCCACCACAATTATTGATGTATGCACGTACGTCAAATTAACAGAAAAACCAACAAAAAATGAGAAGCGGCTTTGACTTTTTATTCGCAAAACTCAGCGCACGAGAAAAGTCACTTCAACAGAGCGACCTAAACACAACGACATCGGCGCAGTCAAGATTCAAATTATGCAATCGATGGGATGACTTTTATCCAAAAATCGCATGAAATTTAAGACCCCTTCTTGCATGAATATTGAAAGATAACTTGCAATTGCGTGTCAAAGACAGACTTCCTCAAAGTCAATCCTAATATTTCTCCACCCCTTTTTTGGCCCAGGATCTCTATTTCTTCTCGTTTATCGGCGCTGCCCACAGACATACACACACACACAAACAAGAAACATCAATGGACATAGTAGAGGGTTCAGGACACGGAATTTCATTGATCGGGTTTGGTATTGGAGAATATATCTTTCAATGGCAAAATAATTCGAAAATTTTCTCTCAATCATGTCAAGACTAGTCAAGCAATTCTTGCACTCTTGACAAGTGCAGCAAGAGTTTTCAAAGTCGACAAACTCATTTTATCTTTCTTTTTACAGAGGAATTTATCTTTTCATGCATAAATATCGTAACTGGGAATATTACTGTATTACAGTTATTTTAGCTAATATGTTTCTATAAACTATTAACTACCTTGAGCTGTAAAGCAACCGTATCTTGTCCAATTCTTCATTTGGAACGGCCACGATGCCTCTACGACCGCACGATGTGCTGACTTCAGCTTTTCTGAGTGTCATCCAGGTGGTTGTACTTTGTAGCTCTAGTTGTTTGTCCTCTCCATGCATGTCCTTGTCCGTCAACATTATTTCTCTGCGTGTTTTCCACTTGTGTGTGCAAGGTCTAGTTGAACCGGCAACTTCAGCAGCCATACAATTCAATTTGTTGTGTGCTTCTAGATGTCTTTTAGTCTTGTTCAATGTGCACAATGAAAACGAAAGCTAACCAAAAGAATTCTCAAATAGAGCGCACCTTCTAGGGTGCAAAAGAATTACTTACCAACTTTCTTTTCCTTTCTTGCTCTGTGATTTTCATTTCTATTATTGGTCGGCAAGTCTAAACCCTATCCAAAAGCGACATTGATATTCCTTATAAAATATCTTCCAATCTGTCTCTTTCTATCCGCCTACAAAAAAGGGAGGACAAAAATTTTAGCCACCATTTAATTTTCTGTTTTTTCTTTTTTAATTGGACGGGGAAACACATCTCATAAGTAAAAGGAAAATCATGATCAGTGAATTACTTAATTAATCTCAAGGATCACATGATTCTTTTTTGTATGTCCAAATCATTATGTGCTCCTTATGTACAAGTATACATAAAAAGGTTGCACTAAGATGGATATATGAGCAAGAAATAATTGTGATGGTAAAGAGCTTCAACAGAGAGAGAATGAAAGAGAACTAGCAAAACTTAGAATGGGAACTTAGTCAAGAGGGTTTGGACAAGATCAAGTTTCAAATGCCACGGAGAAGAGGGTATCCTAGTGACATGTTCAATTTTGAGGATGGGCCTTACAAATCATTGGACGAGCTCTGGAATGGAGATGCTTGAATATATACATTTGTATAGCTTATATGATTGAGTGTAACTATGTGATGAATCTCTTGCCAATAATGATGATCAATCTATATGAATTAAACCTTGTGATTCCATTGTCATAGTCTCTTCTTTCACATTATGTTTATGAAGATATTGTAGTCAAATGTTTTTTCCCCACGATGAGGTCATTGCATTGCTTGCATACATGAGAAAGGCACTTGTTAGCTCTACCATGTTTTTCCTCCACGCATGAATAAGTTCTTCAGTGAACTTGATAAACGAACGAAAACAAATTTAGACATTCAAAATTTGATAGGATACCGCGTGAGATTCATCAAATGAGATCCACCAAGTTTTAAAGACCAACTTTTCTTAATACATATAAGAGTTTTATCAAATAATTGCCCGCATGCATGGTCAATTCATTATTCATTCTAAGGATAAAAAGCTTGTGTAGGTAATAGTCAAAATCATAAGATTAGGTTCAACAAACGGCATTTTCGGTAGCCACACACAACTCAAATCATGTTATTTTTTAGGTGAATATC
Organism: Eucalyptus leucophloia subsp. euroa; assembly: GCA_017140325.1. Taxonomy (NCBI): domain Eukaryota; kingdom Viridiplantae; phylum Streptophyta; class Magnoliopsida; order Myrtales; family Myrtaceae; genus Eucalyptus; species Eucalyptus leucophloia. Next base: position 27,583,918 of record CM029471.1, read on the forward strand.
TCAAATCGATTTGATTAAAGGTTATATAATCTTACCCAAAGTAGAAGAGGTCATCCAATGAGAATGCATACATAGAAAGGGCCAAAAAAAACTTTAGTCAGGATTTATTTCCAATACATATATGTATTTGTGGATTTGTATAAGTATGGTTCCCCCCCTCCACCCCCAATTAGTACCTTATACATTTAAAATCAACAAGGAATGACACTTTTGGTTATACATTATGCAAAGATTCTGTCTTGCATAAGTGAGATTTGCTCTTGGTCAATTACTTGGTACTGAGGCTTTCCATCTTTTTGTGCTTGAGTTCATTTTTGTCGCAACCTAAATTTCGGGTGCACCTAGGGTTTAGCTAATGGACTGCTAAGTCTAGAGTTAGCTCAGGCTCTCCCAAGCCCATACCAATTTGCGACTTAGATTCAAGTTTTTAACATACAAATGAATTTTATTTAGGAGTCGCCACTAATCAGTTTATGGTAAGTCGATTAGACACATATTACTCCTACGAACCAGAAATTTTGGGTACGGGGTTTTAGTTACACTAAATTTCTCTAATGCCATTTCGATATTATTCTTTTTATTTTCAAAAATTTTTATGTGGGTAGTTTGGATTTATTTTAACCTAAATTACTATCATGTAATTTGGTGATTACACGAATGCTCAACCATTATTAAACATTCGATAAATAAAATAAATTGCACCAAAGGAATTCAAGCAAGCAATTATTTTTTGGGTTTTCTTAAAATTAGAACTTTATCATAAAACATGCACTTTAACTACATGACCTAATTTTACTAACAAACAAATTCTAATTAAATGAACCTATTATGCAAACAAATTAACATGCACCTAATATTTTTGTATTTTTTATTAAAATTCCTAATAAAAAGGAAACCTAATTAAACCATCTAAAATGAATAATTTTCTAATTTATTTTAGGGATTAATTTGACTTAAACCCTATCTTATTTAAGAAAAATATTCTTTTAAAAGAAAAATGAGATTATTAGAATTTGCAAACTTTATTTAAGAGTCTATCTATATTAAAAAAAAATTAAATCCTAATCTATTCCAAAAATTATCTAAAAGTGCAATCCTAAAAAATGCAATCCTAATTTACTAAACCAACACACTTTGATGCAAGATTTGATTTTTTTAAAAAAAAAAATTTCTAGTGTCTTTCGAGACAAATAATTATTAGATAAACATTACATCTAAACTAATTAAGATATTCATCAAATGAAGGATTAAAATAATCGAAAAAATAATCCGTCGTCTCACGGGTTAAATTAAAGATTACTTTAACCCTAAACATCACAACATATAAGAAAAATTTAAAATAATTAAAAATTGGATCAGAAGTCTTATTGATCAAATTAATAATTATAATGATTTAATAAGTTAAAATACCATAAAATGCCCAAAAAATAATATAATTAAAATAATTATTCGACATCTTACGAATCAAATTAATAATTACAGTAATTTTGAGCAAACCTTGCTGATAATGCCTAGAATATCCATAAATTGAAAATTACCTTCCAATATTCCAATTTGTACAATAATAACAAAACTTAAAAAAATAAATAAAATAACGTAAAATAAATGAAAAATAAAAATAAAAATAAACTACCTAAGGGAGGCTTGGGAAGGGCAGCAACGATGGTGGGCGGCGCCGGGCAGAGGGTGGTCGGCGTCGGAGCACCGGCGAGGGCTGGGCCGCAGCGGCAGTAGGGGCGCTGCAAGGTCGACGGGCGGACGCCCAGGCAGAGGGAGGCGCCGTGACGGACAGCGGCGCGGCACAGCAGCGGGTGAGCGTCAGGCGGAGCAGGGACAGTGGCGCGGCGTTAGACGGAGGCAGAGGCGCGGTCGTCGGAGCTCTGGCGTTCGGCGCTGCTGGTGCGGGCACAGAGACGCGGAGGTCGCTGGGTCACGGGCGGAGGTCTCCGGCGAGGGGACTCGGAGCGGCGGTGACTGGCGGCCCGGCAACTGGCTCGGATCTGCTGGCGTCGGGCACGGGGAAGCACGGGTTGCTGGCGTTGGCAGCAGCGGTGGCGCGTAGACGGCAGGAGCTGTGACGGGCGTGCAGAGGCGCGGCCGCGAGCGCAGGTGTCGGGGATGGTGGTACGGAGGCACGGCGACCAGTGGCGACGAACGGGTGAGCTGCTGCGGCGTTGGCGCTCGTGGGTCGCAGACGGAGGCGAGGCTGAGGCGTTGCTGGTGCGGTGGCCGGCGCGGGTTCTCGGGCTGCTGCAGGGTCGCGGGGGACGAGCGACGGTAGTCGGCGGAAGGAAGATTGGCAGCAGGAGGTTCGGTGCCGACTCGGGCGGGCTGGTGGAGCGGCGGTGATCGGAGGCTCGGCTGCCGGCGTTGGGTGGCGCTGGAGCAGCGGCGGCCGGAGCGAGGATGGGAGGCGGAGGCACGGCGGAGGCCCGGCTGTGAGGGCCGGCGACGGGGCTGGCATGGGTGCTCGCGGACGGAGGCCGGCAGGGGGCGAAGACGCCCGCGCGAGGAAGACGAATTTTCTCTTTTTCTCTTTTCTTTTTTTTTTCTTTTTTTTTTTCTCACCTGTCATAGCACGAATTTCCTCTCGAAATTTTTTTTTTAGCTTCCGAATTCGCTCTCCCACTTCTCTCTCTCTGCTCTGTACTTTTTTCTTTTTTCCATTTTGACTCTTAAACTCAAGAGAAACCGAAGGAAAAAGCCTCAACGAAAGAAAAACAAGTTTTTTTTTTTCTCTCTATTTTTCTGAATTCGCTCACCCTGATCACGAAAATTGTTGTTCTCTCTTATAGTGACTCCGGACGGTTGCTTTCCATGGCAAGTTTTTATTTTCTTTTGCATTAATTCATGACTGTAAATTTGAGCATAATTTCGCGATTAGTTTGATTTTATTTTGATTCCTTCCATTTTGTAAAAAAATTTTGCCCTTTATTAACCTGATTTTCTAATTACTTCCGTTTTTACCAAAATTTGAACTTCCATGTATAATCAATCATATTGATTTTCCCCATTTTTTCCTTTTATTTGCTCTAATACGATTTTTATTTTTTATTTCCATAGAATTGTCAAAATTAGGTATCGACGATTTTCTTATGCTCCTTATAAGTACAAGCATTCCTTCTCATAAAACCGTCAAAGAAATCTCCCAACCTCTCACACTTCTGTCTCTCTATCTCACGCACGCGAAACACAGAGCACTGATGTCCAACGTCATGGTCCCAGAAGTGGTGCTGAACTCGGGCATGAGGATGCCGCTGATCGGGATGGGCGGGGCCACGAGCAATCTGCCACCGCCTGATGTGCTGACATCCATATTCCTCGACGCCATTGAAGTCGGGTACCGCCACTTCGACACGGCTGCATGCTACGGCTCAGAAGAGGCGCTCGGCCGGGCTGTTGCCAAGGCCCTGGACCAAGGGCTTGTCAAGAGCCGCAGCAACATCTTCATCACCACCAAGCTCTGGTGCACCGACGCTCATCCGGGTCTTGTTCTTCCCGCTCTCAAGAAGTCTCTCCAGTAAGTTTTCGATGATTTGCCTTCTGATCTCTTTCTGTTTATTTTTAGTGCTCGGCACTATATGCAGTTCTAATAAGAGCTAAGTCAGCAATTAACTTTAAAGACCATATAGAAGTTCTTCCATATTAAAATTTACACGATAAACATTAATTTTCACTTTTATACGTTATTACCAGTTGCATACATTAGTTTTTTTTTTTTTTCCTAATCTTTCCTCTATATCATGCTCTTCTTTTTTGGTTTATTTATGTTGTATTCATGTTTTTTTTTTTTTTTTTTTCCTTTTTTTTTTTTGGATGGGCACTTGGTGTGTATTGATTTGTATAGGAGGCTAGGGTTAGAGTACGTGGATCTGTATCTAATTCACTGGCCGGTGAGAGTGAAGGAAGGAACCGAGGGGTTCGATTTCAAAGGCAAAATGTTGCCATTTGACATGAAAGGGACATGGGAGGCCATGGAGGAGTGCGCCAAGCTAGGGTTGGCCAAGTCCATTGGAGTCAGCAACTTCGGCACCAAAAAGCTCTCTCAACTCCTCACGCATGCCACGATCCCTCCTGCTGTTAACCAGGTAAAAGGAAAAATCGACCATTCTAGTTCGATCTTTGAGTCAAATGAGATATCAAAATCAAGATTTTCTTCAAGGTTTAATTCTTTTTCTTTGTGGGTTAATCATGACTTAGGTGGAGATGAATGTGGGATGGCAACAAGAGAAGCTGAGGGCGTATTGCAGAGAGAAGGGAATACATGTAAGTGCGTGGTCCCCATTGAGCGCGAATGGAGCTTCTTGGGGTTCATCAGTAGTTGTGGAGAGTCCTGTGCTCAAGGAGATTGCTATCGCTAAAGGAAAGACCGTGGCTCAGGTAATTTCGAATCTTTGTTCACCTGTGTTTGGTAAGACTCTACTCACAGAGAAGTAGACACGGCTTCCATGGTTGCTCCGAGTAGGAGACATTTCTTAGCACGAATCTAAACCAAGTTAAGTGCTAGCCCAGTCAAATCGAACGGTTGCGAGTTTTCATAATCTCAAAAGAATTATTCTCGCAAAAAATTATTAGGATCAAATCATAAATGAATTGATTTTAACTGTTTATTTGCAAATTACTCCAAATTACTGGTAAATGCATTTAGGTACGTAATGTGACAGGTGGAGAACTAAAGAGATGTTTTGTCGTTTAAAAAGGACGCTTTTAGTTTAGAAATTCCCTCATTGGTTGTATAGGCAGCATTTGCTTATTACATGAGAAGGCAATGCCCAACATCTTCCTCCATGCAAGTCCCTGTCGATGTAGCTTCTCTAAGGATTAGAAGCCTGTGTGCGTGAATAGTCAAAACCATAAAGAGATAAGAGGTTTTGTGCACGGCTTCTTCAGCAACCACACAATGCAATTCGTCTTGTGATTGTAGATTAGTGTGGTCTTGCTCTTATGCATTTTTTTGGACCTACATATATGATTGTGATCAAAAAACAATTAAAGAATTAGTCCTTTTCAACTTTCAAATACTAAAAGGCTCTTCAACTTTAATTTTTTTTCTTTCTTTGTTAAATGTCATCGTAATTATTTATCTTTTGGTGACATGACAAAACCAAATTCGAATCCATAAGCATCTACCAACTCTCTCTCTCTCTCTCTCTCTCTCGGAACAACAACTTTAGTCGTCATATATTTTTTATGAGAAAGTGGACCTAAATATATAGATCCCAATCCTTGAAAAGTACATAAGCTAATCTCAAAAATCACATGTATGTATATATGTGTGTGTGTGTGTGTGTGTGTGTGTGTGTGTGTGTTTGTGTGTGTATGTAATTCTAGATATAAATATTATAGGTCGCACTGAGGTGGATATATGAGCAAGGGGTAAGCGTGATAGTGAAGAGCTTCAACAAAGAAAGAATGAAAGAGAACCTACTAATCTTGGATTGGGGACTTAGCCATGAGGACTTGGATAAGATCAAGCTTCAGATCCCACAGAAAAGAGGATTTCCTGGCCATATGTTCGTTTTTGAAGATGGGCCTTACAAGTCATTGGATGAGCTCTGGGATGGAGATTATTGAATTAAATCACATATGATGAGTTACATATGATGATCACATATCACTCTCTCTAGTGGTTTCTCGTGGATTACGAATTAATAATTACAACTATTACTTTGTATTTCCACGTTGCAAATCTATATGAAATTGACGTTGTGTTTTCACTATAGCAATCTCTTCTCTAAAGCTATGTTTTGGATAATAGTAATTAAGGAGGGACAAGGGACAAAAAGGAAGATTGGACATGGAGAAGTAAAAGTACAAATGAAATGTGCATATGAAGATAAGTCAAGGTGTCACCTAATAATTTAGATGTCTCCTACCGTAAAAAGAAAATACTCAAGGTGGTTGCTGCAATCTTACGTGTTAAGTTACTTCTTATAGTTGAAGCTCGTTTGTTCAGTAAATACTCGGGCAATTTAATAGGTTGAAAGAGAAATGGATTTGAAACACAAAGCAATGAATTTATTAAGTTAATTTCATGAACTTATTATGTGTTTGTTGTTTTGAAAATTGAAATAAATCCGAAAGAATTACTCAATCGATCATAAACCTGCTATATGTAGTCATGAAATTTTTGATTTTGTTAATTTAGTACTAAACTTTGCGCAAAATTCTATTATAGTCATTCTAATCAATTTTCACTTGGAAATCATGGACATGGCAATCCAATCATCGCCAGCCATCCTATGACATATTGCCATATAAGAGATTTTTGATAAAAATTAGCCATAATGACTATATTGGAATTTCGCCTAAAGGATTAGGACTAAATTGGCAAAATTCAAAAATTGAGAATTGAATTGACATTCATACAATAATTTTAGAACCATTTAAGCAATTTCCCCAGATAAATCCCTATTATAGAGTATCCACCCATGGGCAATGCAGTTGGTTAAGATCCACTCCTTCAAGCGCATCGAGAGTTCGAAACCCTACGTTACTAGCGATTTAAGTGGGAGGCCCTAGCGGTGGGTTGCAGGACGAGCTCTCCCCAAGGCATAGGCGCTATAGGTCCTCCATCGCGGAGGCCTGTGAGACCCTAAATTGGCGTAAGTCAACAAGGGCATGCTCCGGCGGATCCTCAATCACACAAAAAAAAAAAAAAAAAAATCCCTATTATAGAATACATGGTAAGCGTCCAGAATGCTAATTACTGGTCTAGACATCCGCCGATCAGGTGGCCTTGGGTTGTGATACTTTGGTGAGGTCCCATCATCCGCCAACGGTCTTGAATCTTGACGCAATAGATGTGGGTTTTAATAGGTATTGAGTATGTGGGATTAGCATAGACTGTCAAGATAACACCATATAAAACAACCAACAAGCTCTTCGAATTTAATTTTGCATCAAAAAAAGAAGTTTCTTTAGATTGCTGGCGACGCATTAATCGTTTTGGTAATTGGCAGAAGATTAATTGCTCATTTCCAATTGGTCACGTTTCCAGCTAAAATCGACACAACCAAAAACCATCTACAATCAGCTCCTTGTGGGTTATCTGGACCCAAAATAAAAAAAATTATGAGGTAGTTCTGGTCATAAAGAAAATACTGTGGCAGTTTCTTGGAGTAATTTACTTTGATGTTTTCCTTGTATACTTTTTACAATTATGTGTTATTATAGTACTAGATAAGATCATCTTAGAAGTACGATGACTTTTTAAACATTTTGCATTTGTATCAATTTAATCTATTTGGCCAATTTTTGCAGCTAACACTGACATGGATGTTGACTGTTCAGCTGACGCTAACATTTAAATATTTTTTTTCTTTCTCTTTCTTTTTTTCACTCCTTTCCTTCTTCCCCTCACCAGCTATCTAGCTAAAGTCGTGTAGACTAGCCAAGCCACTAGTGAGGCTCGCTCTCACCAGCACTAATGAAAGCAAGCGTTGCCATGGCTACGCGAGCTTGTCCTCTTCTAGATCTTGCGAGATCATGCCTCGCCACAGCTATTGGGTAGGTCCAGCTCACCCTCGTCGTCGTTGGGTGAGGTCGAGCTTGCCCTTGCCCAGCAATTGCGAGGGTGAGGCTTCACTACGGGTAGTTGAGACTCGCTCTTGCTAGTGCCAGAGAGGTTGGCCCTAGCCTTTGGCCAATTCGGCAACCAGCCAAAGGAAAAAGGAAAGAAAAAAGAAAAAAAAAAGGAAGAAAGAAATCGAACAAATAAAAAAAATAAAATAAAATAAAGATAGACATGTCAGTGTAAGCCAGAGGGCCAGTATTAGTCGGCATTCACATCAGCGTTGGCTGGTCAAAATTAAATATATGAAGTGAATAGGCATAAATATAAAATATTTATAACTAAATTGACACAATTATAATAGGTTTATGACTGTTTTGATAATTTTTTCTATTCTTGTGAGTATAAAAAAATTTAGTAATTACATAGTTTTGGCTGGAGGTTAATCCATTGCAGATATTGATGCATGCACATACGTTAGATTACTTCAACGAGCCACCCGAAGACGTCGACATTCGCGCAGTTAAAGTTCAAATTACGCAGTCGATGGGATGACTAGGAATGTCACGTTACAAGATGACTTCCACTTTCTTGTCTAAGACGGGCTTCCTAAACCCTAACATTTTTGCAAGATCTTTTTCTACCTGATCTCTATTTCTTTCTCGTTTACTTGTATTCCCACAAACATCACCCGCTCAGGCAATACCGACAGACACACACACACCCAAGGAGAAACAACGATGTACGTAATACTGAGCTCAGGACACCGACTACCGTTGATCGGCTTCGGAACGTCAACGATACCTCTGCCACCACATGATGTGTTGACTTCCGCTTACCTGGACGCCATCCACGCCAAGTACCGCCACATCGACACAGCCGTCCAGTACGGCGCAGAAGAGCCGCTCCGGCGGTCCATCGCCGAAGCCGTGAAGCGTGGCCTCATCAAGAGCCGTGACAAGATCTTCATCACCACCAAGCTCCGGTGCACCGACGCCCATCCAAACCTCGTTGTTCCTGCCTTCAAGAACTCTCTCAAGTAATTAATTATAGTAAGGTCCATCTATTTGAAGAAAATTATTTTCAAGAAATTATTTTCTGACTTTCCAATGAATGAATGACAAAAAGCTAATTGATCTATGGAAAACGTTTTTCATTGACTGAAAACAACAAATTTAGATTGAGGAAGACCAACTTTTTCTTATGGTAAGAAGGAAACCACTAAAAACACACGAAACAAATAAAAACTAACCATTTTCTTAAAAATGATTTTTATAAAAAATATTTTCCTATATCATGAAATTTTCAGTTGAACAAATGAACCTTTAGGGAATGCTTTCCATGGAAATTATTTTTACATTCTCATATTAGGGAATCCATTTTCCTCACCTTAAGCATGTAAATTTTTTTTTTACTATAAATGAAATAACATTGACCGATAATTTTTAGCAAACCAGACAAATGAAAATATATAAAAATAATTCACAGATTTTTTTTTTCACACAAACAAACACATCCTTGATTCTTCTTGATCTTCTCTCTCTTTTTCTTAAGTTTATTGAGTTTGTGTAGCTTTGGGGTACACTTTTTTTTTTTAGTTTTCACCGTGGATATAAATATCAGTATCATGCATGTAGAATTTGGAGGTTGCTTTGAACCTTTTACTACAACATTGTCAATTAACTTGCGGATAAATAATATTATATACACACACACACACACATACACATTTATATTATTTTCTTAAAGTCATATGAGTTCGTATGTTTTTTTTTTTTTTTGGCACTTGGCGTGTATGCTATTGTTTAGGAGGCTTGGTTCAGAATATGTGGATCTATATCTAGTTCACTGGCTAGTGAGGCTGAAGGAAGGAACCGAAGGGACAAACTTGAAAGGTAAACTGCTTCCAATCGACATCAAGGGCACATAAGAGGCCATGGAAGAGTGCTCCAAGCCGGGGTTGGCCAAGTCCATTGGAGTCAGCAACTTTGGCACCAAGAAGCTCTCTCAACTCCTCTTGCATGCCACAATCCCTCCTGTTGTTAACCAGGTAAAAGGAAAGAAAGTGTATATATATTCAATCGTTCTGCTTTTGTAGAGTCAAATCGTATCAAATCAGGATTTCTTTTCTTTGTGAGTTAATCATGATTAGGTGGAGATGAATGTGGCATGGCAACAAGAGAAGCTGAGGGAGTATTGTAGAGAGAAGGGTATACATGTGACTGCATGATCTCCATTGGCAGCGAATGGAGCTCCTTGGGGTTCATTAGCCGTCATGGAGAGTCCTCTGCTTAGGGAGATTTCTATTGTCAAGGGAAAGACTGTGGCTCAGGTACATTTGTAATTTATTTTTTGGCCTTTGTGTCCCTTTGTCGGGATAAAAAGAGATTTTTCTAGGGTCTCGCGTCGCCCATAGAGGGGGGTTTGCCACGTTGCTAAATAAGTCTCGTCCAACCTCATATTAGCACGATAACTACTAAAGCTTGGTATAGGTAAACCATGGCCCAAATCAATAACATCATGCTGACAGCAAATCTAAGGCGGCATCCAATGAATACAAATAGAACAAAAGTCAATTTTTTTTCTTTTGTCATTTTCAGATCTAAAGCCTAGGTTATAATTGTCCTCCTACTGTAATATAACATGGAAACAATTGAATCTTGCAATTAAATCAACATGAAATCGCTAGAATAATCAAACAAGAAATGATAAAGAATACCAAAGACTTATGTAATTCGGTTCGAGTGGTGGTATCTACTTCACAGTGAGAACCAACCACAAATAATCAACTAACCTAATTGGAATTTTTCAAAGTTACAATCACTCACACGTTGAGGTGTTTCCCAGCCCTGATTTACATCCAGATTCCCCATGTTTGCAAAGAAAACAAATCATTTGGACGTAGAACTTATAGCACAAATCCACCCGTTATGAGAGCTCTTCGAATAGCTGATAAGAGAACTTCTCTAAGCGGTCCTTGGAGAACTCCGATTTGCGTCCTTGCAGAAGTCAAACGCACATACCCTCATTGCGGTTAATAAATTTGAAACGTTGGTAAGTTATGTAAATAAAAGTTGGTAAGTTGGCACCAAAATTGCTAAATTTGCTAGGTATAAAACAAAGTCGGTAATTTCATAACTATTGGTCAATTTCAATAAGAGAATTGATGAAATGGGACTGACAAAATTTAATTTTGGGCGGAAGGAATAGCCCCACCACAATTATTGATGCGTGCACGTACGTCAAATTAACAGAAAAAACAACAAAAGATGAGAAGCGGCTTTGACTTTTATCCGCAAAACTCAGCGCACGAGAAAAGTTACTTCAACAGAGCGACCTAAACATAACGACATCGGCGCAGTCAAGATTCAAATTATGCAATCGATGGGATGACTTTTATCCAAAAATCGCATGAAATTTAAGACCCCTTCTTGCATGAATATTGAAAGATAACTTGCAATTGCGTGTCAAAGACAGACTTCCTCAAAGTCAATCGTAATATTTCTCCACCCCTTTTTTGGCCCAGGATCTCTATTTCTTCTCTTTTATCGGCGCTGCCCACAAAGACATACACACACGCACAAACGAGAAACATCAATGGACATAGTAGAGGGTTCAGGACACGGAATTTCATTGATCGGGTTTGGTATTGGAGAATATATCTCTCAATGGCAAAATAATTCAAAAATTTTCTCTCAATAATGTCAAGACTAGTCAAGCAATTTTGCACTCTTGACAAGTGCAGCAAGAGTTTTCAAAGTTGACAAACTCATTTTATCTTTCTTTGTACTGAGGATTTTATCTTTTTCATGCATAAAGATCGTAACTGGGAATATTATTGTATGCCAGTTATTTTAGCTAATGTGTTTCTATAAACTGTTAACTACCTTGTGCTGTAAAGCAACCGCATCTTGTCCAATTCTTCATTTGGAACGGCCACGATGCCTCTACGACCGCACGATGTGCTGACTTCAGCTTTTCTGAGTGTCATCCAGGTGGTTGTACTTTGTAGCTCTAGTTGTTTGTCCTCTCCATGCATGTCCTTGTCCGTCAACATTATTTCTCTACGTGTTTTCCACTTGTGTGTGCAAGGTCTAGTTGAACCGGCAACTTCAGCAGCCATACAATTCAATTTGTTGTGTGCTTCTAGATGTCTTTTAGTCTTGTTCAATGTGCACAATGAAAACGAAAGCTAACCAAAAGAATTCTCAAATAGAGCGCACCTTCTAGGGTGCAAAAGAATTACTTACCAACTTTCCTTTCCTTTCTTGCTCTGTGATTTTCATTTCTATTATTGGTCGGCAAGTCTAAACCCTATCCAAAAGCGACATTGATATTCCTTATAAAATATCTTCCAATCTGTCTCTTTCTATCCGCCTACAAAAAATGGAGGACAAAAATTTTAGCCACCATTTAATTTTCTTTTTTTTTTCTTTTTTAATTGGACGGGGAAGCACATCTCATAAGTAAAAGGAAAATCATGATCAGTGAATTACTTAATTAATCTCAAGGATCACATGATTCTTTTTTGTATGTCCAAATCATTATGTGCTCCTTATGTACATGTATACATAAAAAGGTTGCACTAAGATGGATATATGAGCAAGAAGTAATTGTGATGGTAAAGAGCTTCAACAAAGAGAGAATGAAAGAGAATTGGCAAAACTTAGAATGAGAACTTAGTCAAGAGGGTTTGGACAAGATCAAGTTTCAAATGCCACGGAGAAGAGGGTATCCTAGTGACATGTTCAATTTTGAGGATGGGCCTTACAAATCATTGGACGAGCTCTGGAATGGAGATGCTTGAATATATACATTTGTATAGCTTATATGATTGAGTGTAACTATGTGATGAATCTCTTGCCAATAATGATGATCAATCTATATGAATTAAACCTTGTGTTTCCATTGTCATAGTCTCTTCTTTCACATTATGTTTATGAAGATATTGTAGTAAAATGTTTTTTCCCCACGATGAGGTCATTGCATTGCTTGCATACATGAGAAAGGCACTTGTTAGCTCTACCATGTTTTTCCTCCACGCATGAATAAGTTCTTCAGTGAACTTGATAAACGAACGAAAACGAATTTAGACATTCAAAATTTGATAGGATACCGCGTGAGATTCATCACATGAGATCCACCAAGTTTTAAAGACCAACTTTTCTTAATACATATAAGAGTTTTATCAAATAATTGCCCGCATGCATGGTCAATTCATTATTCATTCTAAGGATAAAAAGCTTGTGTAGGTAATAGTCAAAATCATAAGATTAGGTTCAACAAACGGCATTTTCGGTAGCCACACACAACTCAATTCATGTTATTTTTTAGGTGAATATCTCAAATCGATTTGATTAAAGGTTATATAATCTTACCCAAAGTAGAAGAGGTCGTCCAATGAGAATGCATACATAGAAAGGGCCAAAAAAATAAAAAACTTTAGTCAGCATTTATTTCCAATACATATATGTATTTGTGGATTTGTATAAGTATGGTCCCCCCCCCACCCCCAATTAGTACCTTATACATGCAAAATAAACAAGGAATGACACTTTTGGTTATACATTATGCAAAGATTCTGTCTTGCATAAGTGAGATTTGCTCTTGGTCAATTACTTGGTATTGAGGCTTTCCATCTTTTTGTGCTTGAGTTCACTTTTGTCGCGACCTAAATTTCTGGTGCACCTAGAGTTTAGCTAATGGACTGCTAAGTCTAAAGTTAGCTCAGCTCCTAAAGCCCATACCAATTTGCGACTTAGATTCAAGTTTTGAACTTGCAAATGAATTTTATCTAGGAGTTGCTACTAATCAGCTTATGGTAGGTCGATTAGACATCTATTACTCCTACGAACCAGAAATTTTGAATACAGGGACTTAGTTATACTAGATTTCTCTAATACCATTTTGGTATCATTTTTTTTATTTTCAAAAATGTTTCTGCAGGTAGTTTGGATTTATTTTAACCTAAATTACTATAATGTAATTTGGTGCTGACACGAATGCTCAACCATTATTAAACATTCGATAAATAAAATAAATTGCACCAAAGGAATTCAAGCAAGCAATTATTTTTTGGGTTTTCTTAAAATTAGAACTTTATCATAAAACATGCACTTTAACTACATGACCTAATTTTACTAACAAACAAATTCTAATTAAATGAACCTATTATGCAAACTAATTAACATGCACCTAATATTTTTTTATTTTTATTAAAATTCCTAATAAAAAGGAAACCTAATTAAACCATCTAAAATGAATAATTTTCTAATTTATTTTATGGATTAATTTGACTTAAACCCTATCTTATCTTAGAAAACTATTTTTTTTTTAAAGAAAAATGAGATTATCAGAATGTGCAAACTTTATTTAAGAGTATCTATATTAAAAAAAAAATTTAATCCTAATCTATTCCAAAAATTATCTAAAAGTGCAATCCTAAAAAATGCAATCATAATTTACTAAACCAAAACACTTTGATGCAAGATTTGATTTTTTCTTAATTTTTAAAATTTTTTAAGTGTCTTCGAGACAAATAATTATTAGATAAAAATTATATCTAAACTAATCAAGATATTCATCAAATGAAGGATTAAAATAATCGAAAAAATAATACGTCTCACGGGTTAAATTAAATATTACTTTAACCCTAAACATCACAACATATAAGAAAAATTTAAAATAATTAAAAATTGGATCAGAAGTCTTATTGATCAAATTAATAATTATAATGATTTAATAAGTTAAAATACCATCAAAATGTCCAAAAAAATAATATAATTAAAATAATTATCCGATATTTTACGGATCAAATTAATAATTACAATATTTTTGAGCAAACCTTGCTGATAGTGCCTAGAATATCCATAAATTGAAAATTACCTTCCAATATTCCAATTTGTACAATAATAACAAAACTTAAAAATAAATAAATAAAATAACATAAAATAAATGAAAAATAAAAATAAAAATAAACTACCTAAGGGAGGCTTGGGAAGGGCAGCAACGATGGTGGGCGGCGCCAGGCAGGCTGGGCCGCAGCAGCAGTAGGGGCGCTCCAAGGTCGACGGGCGGACGCGCAGGCAGAGGGAGGCGCCGTGACGGACAGCGGCGCGGCACAGCAGCGGGTGAGCGTCGGGCGGAGCAGGGACAGTGGCGCGGCGTCAGACGGAGGCAGAGGCGCGGTCGTCGGAGCTCTGGTGTTCGGCGCTGCTGGTACGGGCACAGAGACGCGGAGGTCGCTGGGTCACGGGCGGAAGTCACCGGCGAGGGGACTCGGAGCGGCGGTGAATGGCGGCCCGGCAACTGGCCCGGATCTGCTGGCGTCCGGCACGGGGAAGCACGGGTTGCTGGCGTTGGCAGCAGCGGTGGCGCTGCGACGGCAGGAACTGTGACGGGCGTGCAGAGGCGCGGCCGCGAGCGCAGGTGTCGGGGATGGTGGTACGGAGGCACGGCGACCAGTGGCGACGAACGGGTGAGCTGCTGTGGCATCGGCGCTCGTGGGTCGCAGACGGAGGCGAGGCTGAGGCGTTGCTGGTGCGGTGGCCGGCGCGGGTTCTCGGGCTGCTGCAGCGTCGTGGGGGACGAGCGACGGTAGTCGGCGGAAGGAAGCTTGGCAGCAGGAGGTTCGGTGCCGACTCGGGCGGGCTGGTGGAGCGGCGGTGATCGGAGGCTCGGCTGCCGGCGTTGGGTGGCGCTGGAGCAGCGGCGGCCGGAGCGAGGATGGGAGGCGGAGGCACGGCGGAGGCCCGGCTGCGAGCGCCGGCGACGGGGCTGGCGTGGGTGCTCGCGGACGGAGGCCGGCAGGGGGCGAAGACGCCCGCGCGAGGAAGACGAATTTTCTCTTTTTCTCTTTTCTTTTTTTTTTTCTTTTTTTTTCACCTGTCATAGCACGAATTTCCTCTCGAAATTTTTTTTTGCTTCCGAATTCGCTCTCCCACTTTTCTCTCTCTGCTCTGTACTTTTTTTCTTTTTTCCTTTTTGACTATTACACCCAAGAGAAACCGAAGGAAAAAGCCTCAACGAAAGAAAAACAAGTTTTTTTTTTTTCTCTCTATTTTTCTGAATTCGCTCCCCCTGATCACGAAAATTGTTGTTCTCTCTTATAGTGATTCCGGACGGCTGCTTTCCATGGCAAGTTTCCATTTTCTTTTGCATTAATTCATGACTGCAAATTTGAGTGTAATTTCTCAATCAGCTTGATTTTATTTCGATTCCTTCCATTTTGTAAAAAATCTTGCTCTTTATTCACTTGATTTCCTAATTGCTTCTACTTTTACCAAAATTTGAACTTCCATATATAATCAATCATATTGATTTTCCCCATTTTTTCCTTTTATTTGCTCTAATACGATTTTTATTTTTTATTTCCATAGATTTGTCAAAATTAGGTATCGACGATTTTCTTATGCTCCTTATAAGTACAAGCATTCCTTCTCATAAAACCATCAAAGAAATCTCCCAACCTCTCACACTTCTGTCTCTCTATCTCACGCACGCGAAACACAGAGCACTGATGTCCAACGTCATGGTCCCAGAAGTGGTGCTGAACTCGGGCATAAGGATGCCGCTGATCGGGATGGGCGGGGCCACGAGCAATCTGCCACCGCCCGATGTGCTGACATCCATATTCCTCGACGCCATTGAAGTCGGGTACCGCCACTTCGACACGGCCGCATGCTACGGCTCAGAAGAGGCGCTCGGCCGGGCTGTTGCCAAGGCCCTGGACCAAGGGCTTGTCAAGAGCCGCAGCAACATCTTCATCACCACCAAGCTCTGGTGCACCGACGCTCATCCGGGTCTTGTTCTTCCCGCTCTCAAGAAGTCTCTCCAGTAAGTTTTCGATGATTTGCCTTCTGATCTCTTTCTGTTTATTTTTATGCTCGGCACTATATGCAGTTCTGATAAGAGCTAAGTCAGCAATTAACTTTAAAGACCATATAAGAAGTTCTTCCATATTAAAATTTACACGATAAACATTAATTTTCACTTGTATATGTTATTACCAGTTGCATACATTAGTTTTTTTCTAATCTTTCCTCTATATCATGCTCTTCTTTTTGGGTTTATTTATGTTGTATTCATGTTTTTTTTTTTCTTTTTTTTTTTTTTGGATGGGCACTTGGTGTGTATTGATTTGTATAGGAGGCTAGGGTTAGAGTACGTGGATCTGTATCTAATTCACTGGCCGGTGAGAGTGAAGGAAGGAACCGAGGGGTTCGATTTCAAAGGCAAAATGTTGCCATTTGACATGAAAGGGACATGGGAGGCCATGGAGGAGTGCGCCAAGCTAGGGTTGGCCAAGTCCATTGGAGTCAGCAACTTCGGCACCAAAAAGCTCTCTCAACTCCTCACGCATGCCACGATCCCTCCGGCTGTTAACCAGGTAAAAGGAAAAATCGACCATTCTAGTTCGATCTTTGAGTCAAATGAGATATCAAAATCGAGATTTTCTTCAAGGTTTAATTCTTTTTCTTTGTGGGTTAATCATGACTTAGGTGGAGATGAATGTGGGATGGCAACAAGAGAAGCTGAGGGCGTATTGCAGAGAGAAGGGAATACATGTAAGTGCGTGGTCCCCATTGGGCGCGAATGGAGCTTCTTGGGGTTCATCAGTAGTTGTGGAGAGTCCTGTGCTCAAGGAGATTGCTATCGCTAAAGGAAAGACCGTGGCTCAGGTAATTTCGAATCTTTGTTCACCTATGTTTGGTAAGACTCTACTCATAGAGAAGTAGACATGGCTTCCATGGTTGCTCCGTGTAGGAGACATTTCTTAGCACGAATCTAAACCAAATTAAGTGCTAGCCCAGTCAAATCGAACGGTTGCGAGTTTTCATAATCTCAAAAGAATTATTCTCGCAAAAAATTAATAGGATATAAATGAATTGATTTCAACTGTTTATTTGCAAATTACTCCAAATTACAGGTAAATGCATTTAGGTACGTAATGTGACAGGTGGAGAACTAAAGAGATGTTTTCTCGTTTAAAAAGGATGCTTTTAGTTTAGAAATTCCCTCATTGGTTGTATAGGCAGCATTTGCTTATTACATGAGAAGGCAATGTGCAACATCTTCCTCCATGCAAGTCCCTGTCGATATTGCTTCTCCAAGGATTAAAAGCTTGTGTGCGTGAATAGTCAAAACCATAAAGAGATAAAGAGGTTTTGTGCACGGCTTCTTCAGCAACCACACAATGCAATTTGTCTTGTGATTCTAGATGAGTGTGGTCTTGCTCTTATGCATTTTTTGGACCTACATATATGATTGTGATCCAAAAACAATTAAAGAATTAGTTTTTTCCCCCTTTTCAACTTTCAAATACTAAGAGGCTCTTCAACTTTAATTTTTTTCTTTCTTTCTTTGTTAGGTGTCATCGTAATTATTTGTCTTTTGGCAACATGACAAAACCAATTTCGAATCCATAAGCATCTACCAACTCTCTCTCTCTCTCTCTCTCTCTCTCTCTCTCTCTCTCTCTCTCTCTCTCGGAACAACAACTTTAGTCGTCATTTATTTTTATTTTTTTTGAGAAAGTGGACCTAAATATATAGATCCCAATCCATGAAAAGTACATAAGCTAATCTCAAAAATCACGTGTATGTATATATGTGTGTGTGTGTGTTTTTGTGTGTGTATGTAACTCTAGATATAAATATTATAGGTCGCACTAAGGTGGATACATGAGCAAGGGGTAAGCGTGATAGTGAAGAGCTTCAACAAAGAAAGAATGAAAGAGAACCTACTAATCTTGGATTGGGGACTTAGCCATGAGGACTTGGATAAGATCAAGCTTAAGATCCCACAGAAAAGAGGATCTCCTGGCCATATGTTCATTTTTGAAGATGGGCCTTACAAGTCATTGGATGAGCTTTGGGATGGAGATTATTGAATTAAATCACACATATGATGAGTTACGTATGATGGTCACATATCACTCTCTCTAGTGGTTTCTCGTGGATTATGAATTAATAATTGCAACTATTATTTTGTATTTTCACGTTGCAAATCTATATGAAATCGACGTTGTGTTTTCACTATAGCAATCTCTTCTCTAAAGCTATGTTTTGGATAATAGTAATTAAGGAGGGACAAGGGAAAAAAAGGAAGATTGGACATGGAGAATTAAAAGTACAAATGAAATGTGCACATGAAGATAAGTCAAGGTGTCACCTAATAATTTAGATGTCTCCTACCGTAAAAAGAAAATAGCCGAGGTGGTTGCTGCAACCTTACGTGTTAAGTTACTTACAGTTAAAGCTCGTTTGTTTAGTAAATACTCGGGCAATTTAATAGGTTGAAAGAGAAATGGATTTGAAACACAAAGCAATGAATTTATTAAGTTAATTTCATGAACTTATTACGCGTTTGTTGTTTTGAAAATTGAAATAAATCCAAGAGAATTACTCAATCGATGACAAACTTGCTATACGTAGTCGTGAAATTTTCGATTTTGTTAATTTAGTATTAAACTTTTAAACGATATTCTATTATAGTCATTCTAATCAATTTTCACTTGAAAATCACAGATGTGACAGTCCAATCATCGCCAGTCCAATCATGTAAGAGATTTTGGATGAAAATTGGCCGGAATGACTATATTGGATTTTCGCATAAAGAATTATGACTAAATTGGCAAAATTCAAAAATTGAAAACTGAATTGACATTCATACAATAATTTTAGAACCAATTAAGCAATTTCCCCAAATAAATCCCCATTATAGAATACATGGTAAGCGTCCGGAATGCTAATTACCGGTCTAGACATCCGCTGCTCAAGTGGCCTTGGGTGGTGATACCTTGGTGAGGTCCCAACATCCGCCAATGGTCTTGAATCTTGACGCAATAGATGTGGGTTTTAATAGGTATTGAGTCTGTGGGATTAGCATAGACTGTCAAGATAACATCATATAAAGCAACCAACGATCTCTCCGAATTTAATTTTGCATCAAAAAAGAAGTTTCTTTAGATCGCTGGTGCCGCATTAATCGATTTGGTAATTGGCAGAAGATTAATTGCTCATTTCCAATTGGTCACGTTTCCAGCTAAAATCGAGACAACCATAAACCATTTACAATCAGCTCCTTGCGGGTTCTCTGGACCCAAAATAAATAAATAAAAATTATGAGGTAGTTCTGGTCATAAAGAAAATATTAGGGCAGTTTCTTGGAGTATTGTACTTTGATTTTTCCTTGTATAATTTTTACAATTATGTGTTACTATAGTACTAGATAAGATCATCTTAGAAGTACGATGACTTTTTAATTAGTAATTCTTTTTCAAAAAATGCAGAACAATACAGGGGTGTCTTGAAACTTGTGAATTGACACGTTTTGGCATCCAGATTCCAAAATGGTTCAGAAATCCTATGAAGTAAGATTCAAGTTTTGAACATTTAGGAGTGCATGACAACCTTCTATTTATATTTCAGAAACAATTGTTCTATTCTAGATTTGTTTCAGGAACAGAAATTTGTTTGATAAAATTATTTAATTTTTCTATTTCTGAAATAGATTTTTGTTCTAGAAATAGGTTTGAAATAAAAGTCAAAAGTAAAAATTTTCTACTTCTCTATTTCTGGAATAGAAATGAAAAATAAAAATTCTTCTCATCGTTTGTCATTGCTATGAACCGGTCCTCCATCCGTTGCCGCCGACCACCGTCACTTGATCGCTTGATCGTCGCCAATCGATCGATTCCCGATCGCCGGCCTCCGCCGGTCGCCCGCCACCGCCGATCACCGATCCGCCGCCGTCAAAAGGAAAATAATTTGTGTCATTATTAAATAGATTTCTATTTTTAGAGTAGAAACTTTTTGTCATTATCAAACGAGTATTTTTGCTTAGAAACTCATCTAGAAATAGAAATAAAAAAATCTATTTCTCTTCCATAAATCAATTTCTAGCCAAAATGGTTATCATTCGTGCTCTTAAAATCGATAACAATGATAGCAACTGCCCAGCTGCAACTTCACAAAATTTGCATGCACTTAAAACTATATTTTTTTAAGCATGTGTCAATTAAATTGACCACGCCATTTTTTTTTTTTTTTTTTACCAAACAAGTTTCTTTGAACAACCAATTTGACTTTAAGTTAACAAGCGGAGTTTTTTTTTTTTTTTAATATAAGTAACAAGTCTAAGTAATAAGAAAAGATTTCTTTCAAATGAATAGTCTTAGCTATTTAGTGTCACGACCTCCCTTTTCAAAGTCTTACCACGGGCACATGTAGAGGCTAATAGCTCGCTAAGTATTAGACTTAGCATGGGCTTTCTCAAGCCCACCAATTCACGATTTATGATTTGAGTTTTTAGCCTGCAAGTTAATTTCAAGTATGAGTTACTACTAATCGATTCGAGGTGAGTCGATTAAGGGTCCATTGGTTTCGCGGAAGATATCATGTTTTTGGAAAACATTTTCCTAGAAGTCATTTTCTAGAAAAATGACTCTATTTTCCGGTGTTCGTCGAAACTTAAACTTTGAGTGGAAAATATTTTCCACCGTTCGTTAGCTAATTTAATTGTTTGGGAAAAATTATCAAAATTTTGAATTTTAATATTTTTAATTGACCAAAAAATTAGTTTTATTTTTTATATTTTTTTAAAAAATGAATTTTTAATTATTTTTATTTTAAAAAAATCGAAATTTTTATTCTTTATTCTTTTTCATTTTTCTTTTCCTTCCTTCTCCTTCTTCCTCCACCGCGCATGCCTGACAATGGCCAATAGCTCGACGGTCGACTAAGACTTGGTCGCCAAATTCGGCAAGCTTGAGGCTCAGCCGATCTCACTCGAGCTCGCCAGAGTTCTCTGGGCTTTGGCGAGCTCGATGGATCTGGCAGCGAATCTCGGGCTCGCCTAGATCAGGAGCCTAAGCTTCGCCACTAGATCCGGCGAGTTCGGGCGAGGCCCAAGCCCCGCCTAGCTCGTCCGATTTGGTGAGGCCCGAGCTCCGCCCTAGGGCGGCGAGAGCTTTGCCTCACCCGATCTGGGTGAGGCCCAAGCTCGGCTTTGCCAAATTGGGCTAGGCAGAGCCTCACCAGCCTAGGGTGAGGCTCGAGCTGGTTTGCGAATGAGGGGACGCTCCGTCGCTGATGATTGTCGATGTCACAAGAGGAGGACGACGAGATCAAAAACCCAAGGCTTCATGAGGGCAGAGATCCAAAACTGCCGGATGAGGGGATGCCCCACCGCTACTGATTGTCGATGTCGAAGGAGGAGGAGATGAGATTAGAAACCCTAGGTTTCGTGAGAAAGAGTGCAGAAATGAGTAAGGAAAGAAGTAGCGCAATAGAAGATTGCGCGAGAGTGCGTGTGTAAGGATGGTAAAATGATTTCCTCTTTTCAAAAGAGGAAATCATTTTCCACAATATGATGGGGGAGATTTTCCATTGACCAGAAAACATTTTTTTTGACCATTTATTTTCCGTCATCTGAACACCGGAAATTCTAAAAATTATTTTCCCGGAAGTTGTTTTCCGTAAAACAAACGAACCCTAAAAGTCATAATAAAATAGTGAGAAATATTTTACTTCTACACAACCAAATAAACTAGGATTACACTAGTTAATCATTAATCACTGATGCTCTAGTACCTAATTTTGTTTAAGCCCTAAGATCTTTTTGGATTTTCAAGAATTTTCTATGCATTTGTGGAGCTTTCACGCTTTTGCTCATTTTTTTGGAAAATGCCCGACTCGGGTCAGGACCAGCCAGGCGCACGGCCCGGGCTCCAGAGCCTTAGGCCTCCTTTGCTGCACTGAGTCCGGCTAATGGGCTTAGTTCGCCTGGCCCGAGGAGGGAATGCCTGAAAGAAAATAAAAAAACAAATCAATGAAGCCCATATGTTTTACAAAACCAAGTTCGGCCCAAGAAAACAAAATAAGCCCAACGGGCCTAATTCTCGCCGGCCACTCCACTGTTCCACGTGCATTCGTCGTCCTCTGCTGCCCTTCTATTTGTACCGCGCGTGAAGCGCAGCAAGGAGGAGGAAGGAGGGAATCGAGGCGGGGCCGAAGGAAAGTCAAAAGGGGAATGGGCCATGGGCCAGCGCAGAGAAGAAAGGAGAAGGGAAGGGGCTAGGATGACGGCCCAGCCCCCGTGGGCTTCTTCTTTCCTTTTTTTTTAAAAAAATAAATAATAAATAATAATATATTCTTTATTTATCCGAAATGCAGTAAGATAAGGGAAACTAAATTAGAAAATAATACTTAGTTGATGCAAAAGATATTAATACCTAGGTGATGCAAAAATCATTTTTGTTAGGGTCAAATTGGTTCCTCATTTTCTGTGCAATTTAATTTTAAATATTAAGCCAAAATTTAGATGTCAATATTCAAATACTTAAATCAAAATAGAACTAATAAAATA
Source organism: Eucalyptus leucophloia subsp. euroa (assembly GCA_017140325.1). Taxonomy (NCBI): domain Eukaryota; kingdom Viridiplantae; phylum Streptophyta; class Magnoliopsida; order Myrtales; family Myrtaceae; genus Eucalyptus; species Eucalyptus leucophloia. Next base: position 27,606,800 of record CM029471.1, read on the forward strand.
TGGAGGCACTAGATTCAAAAAATCTCATTTTTATGTGATTATGATTGTATAAGTATATCATGATTCAGTTCGGTCAAGTACAAAAATCACGACCAGAATTTGCTTACGATCTTTATCACGATGTTACTCTGGCCGCACGCGAGAATCGTAAGGAATTTCCGATGAAAACGGGGGCGGCATTCAAAAGGTCCGTCTTGGTGAGCAGCATTATGTGTATCACAAGTTCAAGTCAACCTTTGCCTCCGCATTTCCAATATATTAAAAAAGACCCTGCATCTTCTTCTGCTTGATATAAATATTAGTATTCCTTCGAACAACCTTTGCCTCCGCATTTCCACCATCTCTCTCTCTCTCTCTCTCTCTCTCTCTCTCTCTAACACAGAACAGAGCACAATGCATGACGTCATAGTCCAAGAAGTGGTGCTGAGCTCTAGCGAAAGAATGCCACCTAGGGATGAGTATGGTTCCAAGGTAGAACCTAGAACCTAAGAATCGGACCAATAAGAACCCATAAGTTCCAGGTTCCAAAAAAATGAGGAACTTATTTCAACGAGTAAATTTTAGGTTCTTAGTTGGAGGAACCTGGAACCTAAAACAAATTTTAATATTTTTCTTAATCCATGTTTTCGTGTGATCTTCTGATATTTTATACTGTTCGATGATGAATCTATAATCTAGAAGTACTAATTTGAATTTCCATTTTATAGCTTAAATTTTTACTTTATTAGTGTTCATATGTTTCTTATATCTAAATATAAGTTACGATTAGTGAATTATAATCTTTCAAATAATAACATAAGTGGGATCTGGGTAAACCTTGGAACCTATGATAGGATAGGTTCCACATTCTAGGGTATGTAAGGTAGGTTTCAAGTCTTAAAAAATGAGGAACCCATTCCAACGGATAGGTTCCAAGTTCCAAATGGAACTTAGAATGGCTCACCTCTACTTTTATCTAGTTGAATTCATTGCCAAGAATTCATTTTCTTTTGTTGATAGTTTTGTTTATTTTGTATTCTCTTTGATGAATGGCAAGCTTATTTATTATTATTGCGTTCATTTTCATTTTATTTAACTTTTTTTTAAAAAAAAAGAACCTATTAGATCCTAGAACCTGTGACAAGGTAGGTTCTAGATTTCAAGTTCCGACAGATAGGTTCCAGATTTCAATAAATAAGGAACCTATACCCAATGGTAAGTTCTAGGTTTCAGGCGGAACCTATAATGAACCTAGAACCGCTCACCTCTAATGTCATTGATCATCATGGGTTGCGCTGCAACCTCTTTGCCCCTGCCAAATGTGTTGACTTCCATATTCCTGGAAGCCATCGAAGTTTGGTACCGCCATTTCAACACGGCAAAGTTGTATGGCACCGAGGAGGCACTCGGCCGAGCCTTCGCCAAGGCCTTGGACCAGGGGCTCATCAAGAGCCACAGGAAAATCTTCATCACCACCAAGCTCTAGTGCACCGGTGCCCATCCTGATCTCATTATTCCTGCCCTAAAGAACTCTCTCAGTAAATACATTAAGGCTGTGCATGATAATGCTTCTTGGTTGGGGAAGAGTTTTTTTTTTTTTAGAAATGGTTCTCTTCTATTTCTATTCCAAAGAACAATTTCTAAGTAACATAAGATGTTTGGTAATTACACAAAATTTCTACTCCGGAAATAGAAAAAGAATAGAAATGCGTTTGGTACGAAATAGTTTCTTTTTTGTATTTATTTATTTTTTGTTCTTGCTCATAGATTGTCGATCGCCAACTGCCACCGCCCGTTGCTGCCCGCCACCGCCGCTATACGATCGCCGGCCGCCGACCATTGCCGCCGATCGTCACCACCAACTGTCGCCGAACGACCCATCGGCCACTGACCATTAGAGGCAAATGGGCAACTAGCGGTCGGCGATCGGCAGTGACGGTCGGTGGGCTGGCAATCATACAATGGTGATAGCGAGCGGCGAAGGGCGGCGGCGGGTGTTGACGAACGATGGTGGCGACGCGACGAACGAAGCGACGGCGGCGACAACCGCGCGATGGATGGAGGCAACAACGGCCGGCGACGGATGGAGGCGCAGCGGCCACGGCCGATGGGCTGTGCGGCAACAATCGATGGTGATGGTCGACAGCCAACGGTCGTGCGGCGACGACGGCGGCCAGCAACAGGTGGTGGTGGCTGGTGGTCGGCAATAGTGACGAATGGAGGCAGCGGCAGCAATGAGCGGTGACGAACGACAACAACGGCAGCTCCAAGCGGGTGGAGGTGGCCACGACAAGAAAGAGGAACAAAAGAAAAATAAAAAAAGAAAATTGACTTATTTCTAGAAATTGTTCTCGGGAACAAGAAACTACTTTTTTTTGTTTGTTGTTTCTATTCCAAAACTGTTCTCGGGAATAAAAAAATAGAGAAATTGTTCCCGGAAACAAAAGTTTTACCAAACGGATTTCTGTTTTTTTTTTTTTTTTGTTCCAAGGAACATAAGAACAGAAATTAGGAGAAACAAAAACATTGTCATGCAGACCCTAATTCGCCTTCTCTCCTCCATTCTTTATATGATTACAATATAGTTATGATCATTGAGAATTTTTTAAGATCGTATAAGAATTTCGTTATAGGAAAACATATATGATAAACATTAACGTAGTTCCTTTGCTAGGTTGACTGCTTTCAGTTTGTTATATACTAAGTATGGCAAAATAGAGATATGTTGCATTTGGATATTGGAGATCGGAGATAGCTTACAACTTTTATTAAGCTAAGAAGTTTGTCAGTTTTTGTTTTGTCATTACCTTGACATATTATAGAACAGAAACCTCATAACATGTTCCATCTTGCTGCTTACTATTTTCCCTTTTCTTAATCTTTTCCCTTTTTTATTCATGGCTTTGATTAAAAAAAAAATAGAAAATTGGCATTTGGTGTGTATGGATTTAAACAGTCGGGTAGGGTTAGAGTATTTGGATCTATATCTAATCCATTAGCCAGTGAGACTAAAGGAAGGAACTAAAGGGTGGTCTGATCTCAAGGGGAAGATATTGCCATTTGACATCAAGGGCACAGAGTAAGCCATGGAGGAGTGCTCCAAGCTAAGCTTAGCCAAGTCCATAGGAGTCAGCAATTATGGCACCAAGAAGCTCTCTGATCTCCTCTTGCACGCCACTATCCCTCCTACTGTTAATCAGGCAATTAGAACAATACACTATATCTAATCTCTTCTTTATTGATCACAAGTAGATTTTTTTAGGAAAGACAGATGAAGTAATATTTTTCATTTTATGGGTTAACCATAATTTATGTGAAAATGAATGTGGCATGGCAACAAAAGAAGCTGAAGCTCAGAGGATATTGCATGGAGAAAGGCATACAAGTGAGCGCATGGTCTTCATTGGGAGCTAATGGAGTTACTTGGGGTACATTAATTGTTGTGGAGAGTAGGGGTGAACATTGGTCCAAGGTCAACCCTGGACCGGCCCAACCCTACTGGTCCTGGTCCGGTTCCCAGGGAGACTGGGTCGGTCTTTGGTTCTGGAATTCCTAGACTAGCACTGTGCGAGTTGGTCCTCGGTCCTGAAAATTCTGGATCGATCCAACTCGAACCAACCCTTTAGTGAAGAGTTCGAGTAATTCTACATTATTCTTTAATAACTTAGGTTTTTAATGTCTTTTACGACGTCAATAGTCATAATTTACGAAAAAAGAAAGTATTTTTGTGAGAAGTCTTCACGGTGTCCAAAGAGGCACCTTGTGACATTCTCTTCTATCTTATTTGTCCTCTTAGTCTTCAATTTTCCAAAATTGAAAGAAACAATTTCTCCACTCGCCACTCGAGACTCACCTCGCTCGCTTTGGGTCACTCGTGCCACTCGCCGCTCGATGCTCGCTTGGCCTGTTGCTCCCTGCTCGACATTTGATACTCATTATGTTTGACGCTCACCCCACTTGACCCTCATCACTTGCCTTTCTTAGCTAACCTCACTTATCATCGAATCCATTGGGTTGGTACAATCCCCATTTGCCCTTTCAAGAAGTACAAAAAATGAAATAAAAAATTATTGATTGGTCATGGGTTGACCTTGAAACTGAACCGAACCCATTAAGTCAGTCCGGTCCTCAACCGCTTTTTTAAGGAATACAAAAAATGAAATAAAAAATTATTGGTTAATCTCAGGTTGACCCTAGAACCGAACCAAACTCATTGGGTTAGTCCGGTCCTCAGTCCTAAGCTCAATAAGGTCGGTCTTCAGTTCCAAAAATTGAGTATTAATACTGTGCAAGTTGACCCTAGGGTTAGGGGGTGGATCGGCTCAACCCGGACCATGCTCACCCCTAGTGGAGAGTCCTATGCTCAAGGAGATTGCTATTGCCAAAGGCAAGACCGTGGCTTAGGTACTACACTCTCTCCTGTTCTTGTGTTTATTCCTCCTGTTTTGGTGTCATTCTTGAGGCAAAAGAGATCATTAATTGAGTTGATGGTATTGAAAGAAATTTTAAATTTTTGTCACATTCGGGAATGCATAGTTTGGAAGCTCATCCCTCGGAAATTGCATTCTTTATCTCCAATTTTCGTACCATACCTTATATACATGCATACATATGAAGGTTGCACCAACATGGATATATGAGCAAGGGGCATCGTGATAGTGAAGAGCTTCAACAAAGAGAGAAAGAAATAGAACCTACAAATCTTAGAATGGGGACCTAGCCAAGAGGATTTTGAGAAAATCAAGCTTCAGATTTCACAAAGAAGAGGATGTCTTGATGACGCGTACATTACTGAGGATGGGCCTTACAAATCATTGGATGAGCTCTAGGATGGTGATGCTTGAATACTTACATTTTCATAGTTTATACGATCAAGTATAAACTCTATGATGATCTGTTGTCGATGATAATCAATCTATATGAATTGAACCTTGAAATTTAATTATCACAATCTCTTCTTTCACAATATTTTTATAAATATACCATGTTAACAATGGGCTTGATGAAGCATCCTATAGATAGAAAGAACATCATGTACGTTTTCATTTTCAAATTGAAAGCTTAGGGTGTTTTTGTTTTGGGAAAAAAAAAACTCTATGAAAAAGGAAAATGCTTTCTAGAAAATCATTGTCCAAGAAAATTAATAGTATTCCTTTATTTGAAAATATATTGAGATAGCTAGTATAAGCACCTAGAGGGGGGTGAATAGGTATAAAAATAGTTTCTCGTGATAAGTGAGCAATACTAAATAGACAACAGAAGGAAGTTCGCATTTTGTTATCAAAACGAATTATGATCAAAGTAAAAGAGAGTAAGGAAGAGAAAATGAACACATAAATTATAGTGGTTCGGTTTATTCCAAGCCTACGTCCACTCTTCCGCACTGACTGCCCACCGGCTGGATTTCACTATGAACAAAAGAGTTGTTACGGCAAGGCTCTCCCTTGATTCCACAGTGTAGATATTCTATCACACTTCCTTAAAGTTTCTCAAAAATATAGACTCTCTTTTGTGTACAAGATTTCGCTCAACAAATGAATTGACTAAGAACAAAGAGTTTCAAATTTTGGAATTCTTCTATCGTGCACACTCAAACAACTGGAACGTCTTCCTTATATACTCTTTTACGCCATCATACCCATTGGCACTTATCAAAGGAATTCCTCCAATCTACCCGTTGGATGGAATCAATTAGGAAGATCTTCGAGCTATTTAAGGAACATGATGATAGCCCATCAATCATGCTCGCCCATACAATCAGGATCTTGGTTTCCATAAGTAGAACCTTTCAAGTATACTTCGCCAATCCACGGATCCAAAATCCCTAAATCAATATTTATTTGAATAATGGATTCCGATATGCTATATCCAACCAAGAGATCTTCTCTAGTCGATAAAGTCAAATCCTTAACGAAACATCTAGTTATGGATAAGTCTTCTTCGACGGATTAAAAACTGTCAATGATGATAGACTTTGAGTCTTGAGTCTGGTAGTCCGGAGGTCTTCAGACTTTGATGAAAGAGTCTACAAGTCTTCAGACTAGATTGATGGAAACGTTTTGTCAATTTGAAAACACTTAAGGAAGATTTCTCCAACAATCTCTCCCTTTTTGATCGTGACAAAACTTTCCTGCAGATTTGGATATCTTTGACCTGCAAAACATTACTCAAGCAAATATGGATATCTCACATAGATAAACGACTTAATAACACTAGAATATGCATCCACATAAGGTAGATTAGTTCTTTAAATAAGCAAAGCCATGAGATATCAACAGTAATTAAGATAAACAAACATTCAAACAGTCAAACCCAAATCCAGTCTAAATCCGAATAGCCAAACACAAAAGTCAAGTCAAAACATCATAAGAGTTCAAAAATTCTAATCAAATCTGCACCACATCTCTCCCCCTTTTTGTCATTATTAAAAAGGTAGAGATGAAAGTATAATGGAATTTAAGATTGCTTGGGAACACGAATAAGCTGGAAATCTCCCATTGATTGGACAATGCCTTCCAGCTTTTTCAAATCCTCCTTCAGTTGCGCCACATCTTCACCCTTAACATTTGCTTGAACTTGAAGAGCAAGGGCTTGAATTTGATCATTAAAAAAAAACTAAAGAAGCTTGACCTGTAGTCTACAAGTTCTGTACTTTGCATCCCAAAACATATATTTGGCCCCGCATCTCTAAGAGAACATCAAAAATTCTGCGAAAATTTGCTGAATTATCAGTCTGAGTACTAGCTTTTGCACGATCAAACTGTGTAAAGGCAAATGATGGTAAATCAGCATAGTCACGCAAATTAGGTGATGAAACATCATGTCCCTCCTCAGGAAATTGAGATGCATAGATGTCCTCTAGATCTGCTGGAGAGTGGCTTACTCCTTCACTGGTAGCAAGGTATGAGGACATGCCTCTTTTCTCAAGATCTCCTCCTGCTTCTATGCCTTCAAGTGGAGAAGAGTGTTCCTCATGCTTTGCTTTCGCATAAACTAATGTATTCATGTCAACCACATAATCTTGATCTCGAACACTAAAAGAGAATCTATTTGCATCTAAGAAATTGAGATTTGAATAGAAATAAGTAGTAAGTTCAGCATACGCTTCGGTAGATTTAGAACAAAACTGTTCAAGTTGAAGAAGACTGAATTTCTCTCGGAGATTGACATTCACAAAGTCAAGAAAATCAAAATCCACACTTCTAGGGTTTATTACCCCATGCTTCAGCAACTTAGAGTACAATTGCTTATGTTCCTCCGATCGAAACAAGTCTATCCTTTTGCTCCGAATTTTTGCCGTAACACCCATTCTCGATTTAAACTGATTGTACATCCTATCATCATCGTTCTCATTTGGTTGATTAAATCCTCCAACTAGTGGATCACTTTGGATATTAGCAAAGACTTCTTCCGCCAACCCAGCAGGGCCAATTCCCAAACGTTCCATTGTGCGTAAAAAGAAAGTTTCATTTCTATACCCTTAGTCTTCCAGAAATTCATCAATGTGGTTCAAAGGAGTACCACCCTTCTTCAAAGCATAATAAAGCTTGTAGGTAAAAGAGGGCTTATGAATTCTTACAAGTTCTGCGTCTTTGATTATTTCTTCCTCTTCTCGATGTACAACATCCTGAGGTCTAGAGGGAGGAGATGGACACTGCTGAGAATGTTGAGGGCTCTATTGCTGATTAAGAGATTCTTCTTCTTCGGTTAGATCGAAGTGCGTAGGCCCTTCACACATTTGCTGTGGTCCCCTGTTTGCGATCCTTGAAGACTTTCTTTGGAAAGACATTTTTCACCGTCTTTGAGAGATTCCAAACTTGTTTTCCCAAGAAAGATGACAACTTTTTGAGGATTAAACAAGATAAGAAGACAGAAATGGAAGATCGGTGCTCTCTTAGGGTTTTTGAGAGTAAAGCGAAGAGAAACCATCAGTATATAAGACAGTTGAAGAGAGGCATATGGAACGTCATAAAAGAAAGTATAAAAATGCCTTTTAAAAATAACTGCTTTTTTTCAAAAATTAGATAATTGTCATTTAAAAAATAACCCCTTTTTCAAAAAGGAAAGATTGCAATAATCACGTAAATTAAAGATAGCAATAATCAATCACGGGTTGATGATCGTACCTTTTTGAGATGTGATTTGCGAGATAATAAAATAAAATAACTTACGAAAGAAAATCCTGATCGTCTAAGTCTGAGTATCTTTAGACTTTCGGTCCTGGATCTGAACTTCCTCAGACTTTAAGATTTTGAGTTTGGAACGAATAGCTTCAAATTGATTTTTCTCCAAAGGCTTTGTAAAAATATCCACCGGTTGATTCTTTGAGTCAACAAACTGAATTGAAACTTCTCCACTTTGAACATGATCTCTAATGAAGTGATGTCGAATCTCTATATATTTTGCTCTTGAGTGAAGAATTGGATTCTTGGTGAGATTAATTGCGTTGGTGTTGTCGCACTTAATCTCCATGCATGAATCTTCAATTTCAAAGTCTCTTAGCTGTTGTTTTATTCGTAGAATTTGTGAACAACAACTCCCAAGAGCTACATATTCTGCTTTTGCTGTAGAAAGAGCTACTATACTTTGCTTCCTTGAAAACCAAGACACTGTCCTGCTTCCAAGTAGTTGACAAGTACCCGAGGTGCTCTTTCTATCAACTCTACATCCGACTAGGTCTGCGTCTGAGTATCTAAGAAGAGTAAAGTCTCCTTTTTTAGGATACCAAAGATCAAAGTCTGAAGTTGATGCAATGTATTTGATAATACGCTTTGCAGCACTTAGATGAGATTCTTTAGGATTTGCTTAAAATCTGGCACAAATGCAAACACTAAACAAAATGTCAGGTCTAGAAGTAGTAAGATAAAGAAGTGAACCAATGATACTCCTGTATAACTTTTGGTCAACTTTCTTTTCCTCCTTCATCTTTGTCTATCTTCAAGGAACTTGACATTGATATATCAGCCTTTTTGTAATTTTCCAGTCCAAACTTTTTGACAAGATCATTAGCATATTTCAATATAAAATATTTACATCCAAACACATGAAAATATGAAACAATAGGCTTCTTTTCTTTAAATAATTCATAGGGGGTTTTCTCCAGAATAGGCCTTAGAAAAACTCTATTAATGATATAATATGCTTTAAAAACTGCTTTAGCCCAAAAACGTGAATAGATGTTATTTTCAATTAAAAGAGTTCTAACCATTTCCTGAAGCGATCTATTCTTTTTTTCCACAACTCCATTTTGCTCTAAAGTATATGGAGAAGAGAACACATGCTGAAAACCAGATTTATCACAAAATCTTATAAAGTCTAGATTTTCAAATTTGCCTCCATGGTTAGTTCGTATACTTGAAATAACATACCACTTTTCATTTTGGACCTTTTTAACAAACTTTTTAAAGTAAGAAAATGTTTCAGACTTACTTACCAGGAAGTATACCCAAGTGAATCGTGAGTAGTCATCTACAATTACTAGGCAATATTTATTACCTCTAATGCTCTGAGTTCTGATTGGTCCAAAGAGATCCATATACAGAAGCTGCAGTACACGGTTAGTGGAAACTTGGTTTATTAGTTTAAATGAGTTTCTTACCTGTTTTCCCAACACGCATGGTGTGCATAGATCAGTCTTTTGGTATGACAGATTGGGTAGACCCCGAACAAGCTTCTTTGTTGAAACTTTGGCTATTTGTTTCATATTGATGTGCTCGAGTTTTCTATGCCATAAGTTTGCTTCGTCTTATATTGAGATTAGACATTGACTGAGCCTATGGTTTCGTCCATGCGCTCGATAGGTGAATCCGGTCTTGACAAGATTTTTTTTACACCATGACAGACCCAGAAATTCTCGAAGCACCCATTTCTCTTGCTCCTTCTCCTTCTTCTTCTTCATCCTCAGCCCTCTCAGAATTTCGTGTTTCTAATGCTTCTAAGATAGACTATCTTTATGAAGTCTCTCTTTGCGATGAGACCGAGATCTCAGAAACTCAGCTTCCACTTATGAACCCCTATTTAGCTTTTGCTAAACCCACTTCATCATTTTCACCTATCCGCTCCATTCGTCAACTTATTCACCAAACTCCAAAGCAAGTAAAGGAGTACGTCCAGTCCTCCAAATTCGATCAACATCCAATTCCTGCTACTGAAAAGGAGTACTTTGTTACTCTCCAGATCCCCCCAGAATTTCCCAAACAATGGGTACAGCAGGGATATTCTCATGTCCACTATGGAGCTGTTCGTCTTGCTCTTACCTTCCATGGTCGTAAAGGGTTGCCAGTAGTGGCAAGAATTGCCTTGTTAGACACCAGGTTTTTACAATACCAGCATGCTTGTATCGGTACTGTTCAAACCACCTTGAATCTTTGGAACAGTCTTTGTGACTCGTATCCAAACTTCAACATCGCTCTATCGGACCCGCAACTACTTTCTTTTCTGAAAGTACAAGTTCAGCTCACTAGAGCCCCTCAAACTAATGAATCTGTAGCAGCAACCCTACATTACCAGATGGTTTATCGAGTGCAGAATCATGCCCTCGATCTCAACTTCAACAATGGAAATGAAGATGCTCTGTTCATCTCCATGCAGAATGACCAGGCGTCATGCATCCATGTTCCCAGACAAATCCCAAAGGATACGTTGGCCAAGCTCCTTCCAGAGACTTGGATTACCAACTATGAAAAGTTACACCAGCATAACAAGCCTTTTCAGTCCACAGACTCAGAATTCGTAAGGAAAAAAGATGGATCTGTTTCCATCAAATTCGGCAAAGAAAAGGAAGAGGCTCCTTCTATCTTTCAAACCATCTTCACAATTGAGCCATGTGTTCCAGACTCCATTTTCGAACCAGACCTAAAAAGCATATTCGACACTTCAATAGTGATGGGCATCCTGTCCATTACTATAAAGACAAGTATGGTCATTGTTTTTGGGATCCTTTTTGCCAATGTTCCTCTTTGTCTAAACTCCCCGATGAAGTAGATCCGTTTACAAGATCTCCTCCTCGACGGAAAAAGCCCAAGGATAAGGTATACCAAAGGTACTTAGACGGAGACTCCTCCGTAGATACTCTTGGTGAGTGTGATAAATACCAGTTTATGGTATCTTATGCACCACCTCCACCACTAGAGTCCAGTACCAAGTCCCAAACCCTACCAGATTTACCAAAATCACCACCACCTTCTCCTCCTCAGAAAAAGCAAGCCCTCTCTCCATTCTATAAGCCGATCCTCAAATGGGCTAAGAAACATTCTTACCCGCTTGAAATCCCAGCAGAAGCACCACCCACTTCTTCTATTGCCATGTTCCAGGATACTGATTTTCCCCCTCTTGTCAAGGAAAGTTCTAAACTCTCATTTCCTGCTACAGAGGAGTTTATTGATCCGCATGGCAGATACCGCCATCTTCCTAAAATTCCTACCCCCACAGATGTGGATGAACATGGAAGACAGAAGAAAACCTCTGCTGCTGAAGCCGTTCTAAATTGGCAATCAGAGACTCTGTTAGCACAAAACAATGCCTTCAAGGCTATTGATTCCAAGATCGGAACCGTGCAACAAGATCTCCGAAGGTATGACGAAAGTACCAAGAAGATACTTTCCGAATTCCAGAAAAGGCTTCATGCCTTGGAATCAGGACAACATCTTGGGTACCACTTTCTTGAAAGTCCAAAGCCAGAAATAGACAAACTCAAGAAGCAGATTCAACTTCTTGAAGAAGGAAGGTTCAGACCTTTCGATCCACTCGCACCCTCTGTTCGAACCGGGTATGTACCCCCAGCTCCACAAACATCTGTTTTTGCCAATATCCTAGAAGATACTTCCAGAAGAGAATCGGATATACGAGATCGTCTCAAAGCTTTGAAAAAAGAAAAGGGCAAAGAGAAAACACCTCCAGAATCAAGCTCAATTGTTATAAGAGAAAGACCAGACCAGATGATGTTATCGAATCCATTAGAATCCTTTTTGAAGGATTTGGGCAAGCAAGAAATTGATCCTATAGCCCAACAGCCTGAGCCTGATCCTGTTGTCCCAGAAAAGCCAATTGCACTTCGAACAAACCTCCTCTACTACATCGACTCAAAAGCATCCCTTTCCTCTTTCTCATCCTTCTCGGACCATACAGTTGATTCTACCCCTATCATTCCACCAACTTCACAAATATTCATGGCTGATACTCCTCCGGACTATGACTATGAGATGGAATCAAACTATGCTTTGATCCGAATTTGGATAGACAAGTAATCCTTCCGAAATGATTCCACCGGACATGTATCTATGGCATCAAAACAATTCTTCTCCATTGACGATATTCCCTATCCAAAATGGCCGGAAAGACTTGAAGAGTTTCATACTTGGTTGTGTACACAATCCATTACCAACCATGATATGAATGATGTCCTTTACAATTTTGTTACCAGATTCATAGGAAGCCTCAAATTCGGTGGCAAGGACTCACGAGAACAAGATCACTCACGTTTCGTTGTCACCCAATTTCAGCCATGCCCTTACTTACCTATATCATACTTTTGTGGGAACCCTTGGAGATCTCAAAGAACTAAAAAGAAGAGAATTCTTTGAAAGAAGATGCTGCTCCATCCAGAAAAGGCATCTTGATAAGCATTATCGATCGATGCTTGACTCTTTTATCAAATTGGCGCGAGATCCAAATCTAAAGCATGTCTTCCTCACTTCCATTCCGAAAGAGCTATCACAAATGGTTGAAAGATCTTTCTTTGGAAAGCAAAGAAGGATACAAGACGTTCCCTTGGGAGAAATTCAGCAAGAAGTCCATCTATGCCTTGAAGAATTATGCTTAAAACGCCAAATGGTTCGAACGTATATCACAGATGACAAACGTCTTGAATCAGCTTGTTCTCACCAAAAGTTAAAGATCAAATGCTCCAAGCAAGATTGTGATGGTTCTTGTGGCCAGTATTCCCGGAAGAAGAAGCACTACAAGAAATATTCCATAAAGAAATCCAGACATGGCTCTAAGCATTTCCGGAAAAAGAAGAAATGGCGATACCTATGCAAAAGGAAAGATCGCACAGGCCATAAGAAGTCAAGCCGTTGCTACATTTGCAACAAGAAGGGACATTTTGCCAAAAATTGTCCTCAGGCGAAAAAAGGTCAGAATCATCTCATAGAAAATGAAACAAGATTTTCTCTTGAAAACGATGATATTGAATCATTATTCTCTCGCTTTGATGATGAACCAACGAACAAACCCTTTGTGTCATTCCCTTTTATCAAACTTCCAGTGAAACTGAGTCTGACTCAAAATTTGAAGATATTTTTCACATATCCCCCACATCTTCAGAACTAAATCCTGACATATTCTCAAGTCAAACTCACTGTCCTCATTTTCCTGTAAAAATCCTCACTTCGAAGTTTGCCAAGCCTATCAATGTCATTGCTCTTATTGATACAGGAGCCGTTGCTCCATTCTAGACACAAAAGTTCTACCTGAAGAATTCGGACCCCTTACATCCGATACTTCAATCGTCGGAGATACTTTCTCCACGAATGTCGAACCACACCGATTCTTGTCCAATTTTTTTCCTCGGTGTTCCATAACGACAAAGATTTTCGAATCAAGCCTTCCCAATAAAGATTTGATAATTGGGTGGGATCTTATGACTCAAATTTCTCAACTTCGAATCATTCCCGGAAAAGGCCTTAGATTTAAGGATCAATTCTCGAGTTCGTTAACATTCGAGACTCTTTTCCATTGAGATGAGTCTACTAGATCCAATCATGCAAAAATTGCTTGAATCATGCTCGTAATCTCATTCGAATTTGCCCGAAATGTTCTCATCCTTTATGGGAAAACCCGAGTTCTTTGTTCGCCTTCCTTTCAAAAAGAACGAAGATATCAATCCCACCAAGGCGAGTCATATGGGAATGAACCAGAACATTTGGCTCTAGCCCAAAGGGAATGCTCGTAATTATTACAGCAAGGCCTTATTGAAATTTCAAATTCTCAATGGGCTTGTGAAGCTTTTATGTCAATAAATGTCTGAGCAAAACAGAGGAAAAATGAGATTGGTAATCAATTATCAACCTCTCAACCTCTTTCTCCAAGATGATAAATTCCCTTTGCCATCCGGAGATTCTCTCTTTGCTGGTTTAACCAAAGCCCACATTTATTCCAAATTGGACCTCAAAGCCGGATTTTGGCAATTGGGTATTCATCCTGAAGACAGATCCAAGACAGGATTTTGTATCCCAAACCAGCACTTCCAGTGGAAAGTTCTTCCTTTTGGATTAAAGGTAGCACCATCCCTTTTCCAAAAGGCCATGTGTCGTATTTTCCAACCAATATTGTCAAGTGCAGTTGTGTATATAGACGACATTCTGCTCTACAGTCCTGATGAAAAATCACACTGTCAACTCCTTGAGCAGTTCGCAGAAATAGTGAGAAAGCATGGCATTATGCTCTCTCAACGAAAGATGAATATCGCCCAGACAGAAATTGAATTTCTTGGTATGCACCTCAATAAGGGTACATACTATCTAGGTCCACATATTGCTCAAGAGTTATTGAAATTTCCTGAAGATAACTTCACAACAAAACAAGTTCAGCAATTTTTGAGGATAATCAACTATCTCAGAGATTTTGTCCCCAATATTGCAAAGCTTCTGAGTCCTTTGCAATCCATGCTAAAGAAGAACTCCCCACTTTGGGAAAAACTCAAACCAAAGCAGTTCTTTGAGCTTAAGGAGATTATGCAGAATCTCCCACCACTACAAATACCATCAACAGGTAAAAGAATTCTTCAAACCGACGCCAGTGATGAATACTGGGCAGCCGTTTTATTCGAAGAAATTGATGGTAAAAAACATCTATGTGCTTACAAAAGTAGAAAGTTTTCTCAGTCCGAAATGCATTACCATTCCACTTTTAAAGAAATCCTAGCAGTTAAAAATGAAATCAAGAAGTTTGAATTTCATCTTATCGACCATCACTTCCTGGTAGAGTTGGATATGGCATCTTTTCCTCAGATGACCAAATTCAAACAAAAGCAGATTCCAAACCCTCAACTGCTTTGATGGGCTGAATGGTTTTCAAAATACTCTTTTGAAACCAAGCATATTCTGGAAAAAAGAATGTACTTGCTGACTTTTTGTCAAGACCCAAAGCACCCGGCTGAAATCAACATGTACATCAAGAGACCTGCGTTCCATATGCTCAATCATGGTGTAAAGTACAAGATCGAGAAGATCAAAGATTCGCCAAGCTGAAAATTTTCTGAAGAGATTATCCAGCAAATCCAGAATGACAGTCTTACTGAGAACCTGGAAAACCTCATGTGGCAATCCCACACAGACCTATTCAGATTCAATGAAGGTTTGATTCTTTATCCTTTCGGGTTAAATTTAAATTATCCTTTCATTCATCCTCTTATCTGGAAAGAAGATGATTTCCCTGATCAGCTCAAAACGCTGTTATGGTACTTAATCAATAAGTACCTAATAGCCATTGAAATCCCCACCAGAAGATTCATTGCTAACCTCACCAGGATATTTATGCTCGGGAGAAACATCGAAAAAGAATGTGATAGAAATCTTTTGGATTTTCTAAATTGGTTCTATCATCCTACATGTTGGTGACAAGACCTGGAAAGAGAACTAAGAACCATGACACCAAATCCTGAGGTTCACACCATCCTGCTCTTCAGACGTCCATGGAATTTTCTAGAAATAATGGATGTATTATTGATGCACCACTCGAAATAGGAACCACAACCTATAAACCTCATTTGAACAGCCAAGAAGCTCGGATTCACAAATCTTATCCAAGATCTGTCAGATTCTGTGAAAACGAGTATCGAGAACTCCAGAGAATCCTATGCCAAGAAAACAAGACCATTCCCGAAGATGTCTGGAATAATGTACCCACTACGTGGGATCATTATGACCTAGCACCAGAGGCTAAGGAAGCACTTGATCAGTACAGACAAGCTGCATCGTCCCAAGAACATGAGATGACAAGCGAAGACGACATCGTCCAGTCTACTCAAGACCCCTATGCACGCTTTGGAGGTCCTCTGTCCCAAGATCCCTACGAACAGGGACCTTCGTCCTCATTCCAGAATATGAACACATCATATTATGCTCAGACATCAAATTGGCCTCAGTCAAGCTTTCCTGACAACCCTACTGACAAAAACACAGATTGGGCTTAGGAAGAAGCATCCCATTGGGCTCATGAAGCATCCTCATCGGAAGGCTGAACCACAGATCCTTTCACCTCAAGATCTTGAAGCTCTCCGCGAAATACGAGGCACATCTCCTAGAAGACAGTTCGGATGACGACTCGTATGTAGCTACAATGCACGCGACGGACGAGACCGTTGAGTCCGTACAATTTCACGTAGCAAAGTACTGTTCACTTTTCCGTAGCACTAGGCTAGGGAAAGTGCATTCACGCATACGGTTACTAACATTCATACCGTGCGAATAATTCCCTCCCGGAAATTTCCGAAGCCCCTGTTTGTACCCGGACCCATGAGCTTGGTCCTTGTTTGTTGCCTTGTTACCTCATTTTGCCTATATAAGGCCATGAGGGTGTATTGTGTTGGGCAGAGTCCCTCGAAGTAAAGTGTGTGCTTTGTGAAAATCTCTCCATGGCTTTCTAAATTCCTCTTCTTCTCTAGCCTGGTATGATCCTTCGAGAAATGCAGCTTAGATAGATTAGAAACATTTCCATCCTGGCATCCTCTGAGTGTTTCTAGGCTCTGAACTAAAGGGCTGAGTGGTTTTCTGCTAAAAGGCTGTCCCTGAAGGGCTTGAACGGGAGTTGTTCGCCCAATGTGGGATGCATACCTGCAGGAAATTTACTCTCCTTCCCTGGTTCTAAGTCTAGGCTCATTCATGACATCCAAGAGGTAGATATTTCCATGTCTTCGACCCATGAATGACTAAGTGGAATCTTTACTGGTTCATGAACATATTTCCTCTTGAAAGTTGATTTTGAAACCAGTGTCGCACAGCTGACTGATACTAAGCAAATTGTAGTTGAGTCCTTCCACTAAAGAAACATTACTTATTGTGAGGCTTCCAATCTTTACAATTCCAAATTCCACAATTCTTCATTTGCTGTTTCCTCCAAATGAAACTTTTCCACCATTTACTTAAACGAAGCTTTATGAAGCAATTTGAATATCTTATCATATGTCTTGAGCATCCACTATCTAGATACAATTTAACATTTTTCTTGATAGTGACCGGCATTTAGAAAAGAGACTCAAGCTTTCTTTGGTATCCATATTTTCTTGGGTCCATTAGTGTTAGTATAATATATGGTCTTTGCCCATACTTTCTTAACAGGTTTCCAAACCATAGGACATTCTTTTTCAAAATGGTCTGAGCTATTGCATTTAGAATATTTAAGAGTATTACGACCTACTGGTTTTACAAAAACTCTTTGGAAATGATTTTTGTAAGCATCTCTTGTAGGTCTTTGCTTAATTCTTTCCTTTACCTTAGGAAAATCAATTAGAGGAATGGTTTCCATAGTCATTCCCAAACCAGATTTATTGAAATAAGGTCTTTGAGCAGAAAGAATTTTTTCCAGTTTCTCAGATCCTATAGAAAATCTTTTAGAAATATTTGAGATGTCATTTTTCAAGAATGCATTTTCTTTTGAGAGATTGCCTTCATTTTCTTTCAAGGTATAAACACTTTTGTCTAAACTTTTGACATTTTCTTTCAAAACATTTTCTTGTTGTTTTAGTGCAAAATTTTCTCTTTTAAGTTTGGAAATCCTTTTAAGAGAAGATTTGAGACTAAAACACAATTCATCAATGTATCTAGAGATTTTAGTTGGGATTTTCAAATTACTTACCTCGATTTCATTGTCTAAATCTGAGTCTGTCTCGGAGTCTGAATCTGAGTCTGATTATGTCATGAGATAAATGTTGGCATAATCATCATCATTTTCTTCACATTCTGTATCACTCCAAGTTTATGCTTTGAGTGCTTTTCAATATTTCTCAGCTTTTCCTTTCTTTTTCCTCAGAATGGGACAGTTTGGTCTGATGTGTTCATTTTTCTTACATTCAAAGCAAACTACATCTTTATTGGATTCATCATTTTCAACAGACTTACTCTGTTGCTTTTGAAAACTCTGTTTCTTTGGATTGAATCTTCTTCATTTTCTGTTCAGCTTTCTGAATCTTTTTATCATGAGAGCAAACTCTTCGTCATCCATATTGTCTTCAGAATCTGTGACATCAGAATCATCATTAGATTTTAATGCAATGGATTTTTTACCTTTAGGATATTCGTCTTCATTGATTCGCTCCACTTCATAAGACTGAAGAGTCCCAACTAATTCATCAACCGAAAGTGGCATAATTCTTTGTGTCTCCCTTATTGAGGTCTTTATGTGATTCCAATCCTTGGAGAATTCACAGTAGCTTGTTTACTTTCATGGGGTCAGAAATTGGTTGACCTTGATTTTCAAGACCATTCACAATTTCTGTAAAATGACTAAACACGTCAGTAATAGATTCTCCTGATTTCATTTTGAAGGCTTCATATTGACTGAGGAGAATGTTGATTCTGGTTTCTTTCACTCGATCAATTCCTTCATAGGTGATGTGTAATCTATCTCAAACTTCTTTGGTTGTAATACAAGAAGATATTATGTTATATTCAGTAGGTGACAAAGCGCAATATAAAGAATAAATTGCTTTTGCATTAAGAGTTTGTCTCTTGGTTATCTCTTCCTAAGTCATTTCACTAGACTTAACAGCTTCTTTTCCTCTTTTTGAGATAGGTGCAGTTTTAGGAATGATTCCTATGTCTACCACATCCCATTCCAGAGGATCCTTTGATATTAGAAATTCCTTCATCTTGTTTTTCCATATGTTTTATTCCTTTCCATTAAAGTAAGGCGGTCCGGTATTACTTTGCCCTTCTACCAGCCCTAGAGCCAACATACTAATCATGGATCTTTAACTCTGAAGTAAAACACTTCAAATTAAGTGAGTATATAGGCTCTAATACCAATTGAGATAGCTAGTATAAGCACCTAGAGGAGTGAATAGGTGTAAAAATAGTTTCTCGTGATAAGTGAGCAATATTAAATAAACAATAGAAATGAAGTTCACCTTTTGTTAACAAAACGAATTATGATCAAAGTAAAAGAGAGTAAGAAAGAGAAAATGAACACATAGATTATAGTGGTTCGGCTTATTCCAAGCCTACGTCCACTCTTCCGCACTGACAGCCCACCGGCTAGATTTTACTATGAACAAAAGAGTTGTTACGGCAAGGCTCTCCATTGATTCCACAGTATAGATACTCTATCACACTTCCTCAAGGTTTCTCAAAGATATACTCTCTTTTGCATACAAGATTTCACTCAACAAATGAATTGACTAAGAACAAAGAGTTTCAGATTTTGGAATTCTTCTATCGTGCACACTCAAACAATTGGAACGTCTTCCTTATATATTCCTTTACGCCATCATACCCGTTGGCACTTACTAAAGAAATTCCTCCAATGTACCTGTTTGACGGAATCAATTAGGAAGATCTTCGAGCTATTTAAGGAACATGATAATAGCCCATCAATCCTGCTCGCCCATACAATTAGGATCTTGGTTTCCATAAGTAAAACCTTCCAAGTATACTTCGCCAATCCACGGATCCACAATCCCTAAATCAATCTTTATTTGAATAATGGATTCCGACATGCTATATCCAGACAAGAGATCTTCTCCAGTTGATAAAGTCAAATCTTTAACGAAACATTCAGTTATGGATAAGTCTTCTTCGACGGACTAAAAACTATCAATGATGATAGACTTTGAGTCTTGAGTCTAGCAGTCCGAAGGTCTTCAGACTTTGATGAAAGAGTCTACAAGTCTTCAGACTAGACTGATGGAAACGTTTTGTCAGCTTCAAAACACTCAAGGAAGATTTCTCCAACATATATGACCAATAACATTTTTGGTGTTTGGATCTCATTGGAAAATGATTCAATCTTATTAGTTTATTTTACGAAAACAAAGCATTTTTTAAATCATTTTTTATTCTTTTTTTTTTTTTTTCTTTCTCTCTCTCTCACCCACCTCTACATCTCTCCCGCTGCTCCGTCCTCACCACCACTGCCACCACCATCTCCAATGACCTCGCCTCCCTCTATGTCGATCTCATCCACCAAAAATCGGCCGATCTCAAAGCTTGAAGCTCGAAGCTCGGCTGATCTCAAGCTTGAAGCATAGGCATAGGCTAGCAAGGCTCGTCAAATCTTAGCATGCCTCAACCTCCTCGAGCTCGCCGAGATCTAGTGAGGTCGAGCCTCGGCAGCCTATGCATGTCACCAGTTGCCAAGTCTCGAGGACTAGCCGAGGGAGAAATTAAAAGGAAAAGGAAGGAAAAAAAAGACAAATTAAATAATAATCATTATTAAAAATTTTGAGAGGAGCAATTTCGGAAGTGTTTCCACCTCTTTAGAGTTAGCATTTCACTTTACTAAATTTATGCATGAATATTTTCATTGACCGAAAAGTGTTTTCAGTTGACTAGTCATTTTCTACAAACCAAATAGGTAAGAATCCAGAAAATACCAGAAAACTTTCTCCAAAACAAATGCACCCTCAATTTGGAATTTTCCGTTGGTAGAGTAACTATGGATGCTGCCACCAAGACCACGAGTCGTGGTCACCAAGCCATTGAGCCGCAATCGCCCCTGTGAGTCCCCTCTAGCGTCCCTTCTCTACAGCTTCGCAAAGGCGGGTTGCGACCTCGGGTGGAAGAGGACCGCCGATCTGAGTTCGCCATGATAGATTTCTAAGCCCTCTGCCGTCCAACCGAGAGAGAGAGAGAGAGAGAGAGAGAGAGAGAGAGAGAGAGAGAGAGATAAAAGAGTTGGAGGCAGAGTGGGCAAGAGCTCTTTGTGGCGGTGGGGAGGTGCACCGGCTGATTGATCCGCCAAATTAAAGGACTGACTGGAGGAAATTGCCAACGATCTAAGATTGGGGAAAACATAGCCCTCCGACCCTGATAGAAAATACAAACCGTAGCTTAAAAAAATTTGCACTTATGACTGTAGTTTTTTAAGCATGTGCCAATTCGACCCTACTTTTTTTTTTTCTTTTTGACCCCTCTAAAATTCTTTGAACAACCCTAATTTGACTCTAATGGACCCTGAGAACTCCAACTTGCACTAGATAAAATCGTCCAAATTACGAGTGAGATGCCTAAACGGGGATAAAAAGGATTAAATTTTCGGGTTTTGAAAGTTCATTTATTTCGTGAAAAATAAAATTTACGGAAAATATTTTTCATAAAAATAATTACTTTTATCTCTTGAAATAATTAGTTAATGAGAAATAATTTTCATTATCAATGATAATTTATATCTAAATATTTTTGTAAACGATAAAAATATTTTACATATATTCATTTTTATAAGCAATATAAACAATCATTTTTAAGACAATATTTTTCGAATCATAAATTTTCCACATAACAATAGGAGCCTTGGTCCTGAAAATCTCATTTTTGTGTGATTATGGTCTATAGCTCTCGTTGTTACCTTGGATTGCCTATGTGGACAATATATATGATTTTGTTCTGTAAAGTACAAAAACCTGCATTTTTGTGTGATTGTATTTTCCTCACAATTCTCAGTACTTAATTTAGGTCACTGAACTAGCTTGTGGCCAAAATTTGAAGTGTATATACTTGAGTATGGAACATATCTTAGAAAATAATCAAGGGATTTATTTTGTTAACTATGCGATCCTCGGGAGCTAATGGATTGCTAGGCAGGCTCAAATTATACTCTTAAGGTGACGCCCATGCTTCGCACCAACTCTCTCGAGTCCTGCTGATTCTAGCTTGATTTATCTCATTCATTCATGATTATTTCAGAGCTTAGATTATGGGAATAACCAATTTACTAAGCCAACTAGAATATGGTAAAGCACCTGAGATCGCTTTACCTCTACAAATCAAAGAATAGTTATAAATTTGATTACGCTAAATTAAACTAACATATATCGATTTGTACCTTTTCTCTTCTAAGGACAACTTTTCATACCATCTTGAGTAATTTTTTTCCTAACACGCTTCTACATGTTCGAGCATTTACGGTATTAAATCAAACATTTAAAATGTTACCAAATATAAACACTGTATGTAAAGCAATGAATAAATTAAATAGTAAAAAAGTAAAAGATAATGACCCGACCTGTCTCGAGGAACAATTAAACAAGTCCTTGTAATAATCCCTTGGGATTGAAGCACCCCGAAACGCAGTCAAACATTATTTTTATCTTTTAATGTTTTAATCATGAAATGCCAACTAATTAGACGTGCCAAAAATAGAATTTCAGTTTTACGATATGCACTTATATTTAGAATTTTTTGTGGTGTTTTCTTTCGGAACAAATTTGATCTATATGCAAACATTAGAATTACACTAAATGCATTTCTACATGAGAAATTTATGCTACATGTGCATGTATGAAGCAATTCCACCCATGAGCATCCGACATAGATGAACATGCTGTGAAAATACATCAACTAGCAAACTAAACACAATCAGAAAGCACGAGACCATGACATATGACGATACTCATTCAATGTTCAAGTTTGATGTGCGGACCTTGAACAAGTATACATGTATCCCATCACCTAATGACACGATTACACGTGATTAAGCTAGAAATTCTGGTGACATCCAAAATTGATCATGTTGTTATGTGCTAGTCACAAGAGAAAATAAGACGAAAGTGGAATAAGGGGACAATTGTCCAAAAAGTCTTAAACCTATTGCAGTTTTGCCAATTCAGTCCTAAATCTTTTAACTTTACCAATTGAGTCCTAAACATTTTCACTTCTTACCGATTCAGTCCATCAGGCCAATTTTGGCTAGGAAATTCTGACATGGATGCCGGCGGTGCCACATAGGACTATCGGTGCTAACGTGGACAATTTTTAATAATGTTTTTTTTGAATTTTTTTATATTTTTATATTTTCTGTTTTTTTCCTTTTTTTATTTTTTTCTTTTTGGCCTTTTCCGGTGGCCGGCCACCAGCTAGCTAGCCTCGCCCGCCACAAGCGAGACCTAGCCAAGCGACGGCGACGCCAAGCGAGGCCGCCTTGGCCCCGACGAGGGCCGGCCTCGCTAGATCTGGCAAGGGGAGCCCTCGTCGAGGCTCGCCCTCGCCCAGGCGAGTGTTGGCCTCGCCCTTGGCCAAGCGAGTGACAGCTGGCCACTGGCCACAGGCCGACGCCTGCCCAGCCAAGGGCGAGGGCCGGCCTCACCAGATCGGCAAGGGGAGCCCCGCCAAGGCTCACCCTTGCCTAGGTGAGTGTCGACCCCGCCCGGACTAAATCTAGCAAGGCCGGCCCTCGGCCCCGGCCGAAGGTGGCCAGCCATCGCCCGCTTGACTAGGGGAGAAGCCGACGCTTGCCGGGCAAGGGCGAGCCTCGGCGAGGTCTCCCTCCCCCAGATTTGGTGAGGCCGACTCTCGCCGGGGCCAAGGCGGCCTCATCCCGGTGCCGTCACCCGGCCGAGCCTCGCATGTGGCGGGCGAGGCTAGCCAACCGTCCCTGTGGTTGGTGGCCGGCCACCAAAAAAAGCCAAAAAAAAAAAAAAAAAAAAAAAAAAAGAAAAAAAAAAGAAAATAAAAAATTCAATTTTTTTAAATATTAAAATATTATTAAAAATTGTTCACGTCAACGCCGGCCATCCTATGTGGCACCGGCGGCGTCCACGTCAGCATTTCCCGGCCAAAATTGGCCGGATGAATTGAATCGACAAAAAATGAAAATGTTTAGGACTCAATTTGCAAAGTTAAAAGATTTAGGACTAAATTGGCAAACTATAATAGGTTTAGGACTTTTTGGATAATTTTCCCGTGGAATAAGCATATATATTAAACGAAAAGAAAATCCAATCATGATCATGAAAATCCCTAAACCTCGATGCAAGACTTAATCTAAATGCAGTCAAACATTATTTTTATCTTTTAATGTTTTAATCATGAAATGCCAACTAAATTAAACATGCCAAAAATAGAATTTTCAGTTTTACAATGTGCACTTATATTTAGATTTTTTTTTTGTAGTGTTTTCTTTTGGAACAAATTTGACCTATATGCAAACATTAGAATTACACTAAATACATTTCTACGTGAGAAATTTAAGCTATATAAGCATGTAGGAAGCAATTCCACCCATAAGCATCCGATAGATGAACATGCTGTGAAAATACATTAATTAGCAAACTAAACACGACCAGAAAGCACGAGACCATAATGTATCCCGATACTCATTCAATCTTCAAGATCGACGTGTGGACCTTGAACAAGTATACGTGTATCCCATTACCTAATGACATGATTAAGTGTGATTAAGCTAGAAATTTTGTTGACGCCCAAAATTAACCCTGTTGTCATGTGCTAGTCACAAGAGAAAATATGATAAAAGCAGACCACAATCACATGCGTATCATGCTGGTAGTATTTGATACATACTTGACTATCGATCAGCGCAAGGATTCCTATCCAATGATCGATGGCAAGAAAAAAAATTGTCACATGTCCAGTCGTTGAAATTGCGATGACGGACAGTTGGTGGCCACTTGAGTGGACTCTAGCCGCAAATTTTGCAATAAAAACTCTTTTGAGTATTCCGATTGCTGTTTGAAGACCCATACATGGAACGGTCATTGATGGATGCATAACCACCGGACGATGATCAAGATAGTTGAATGTAAAGTGGAGGGAGAAGTACACTATCAGTGCCATAAGTTGTGTATGGCACTCACTTTGGTGCCAAAAGTTTCTATCGAATCACTTAAGTGCCAAATCGGAGGAAAAATGATCACTTTAGTGCCACCGGCGAAAGATTTAGGCCAAAATAATTACGTGGCTTTTTTAAAAATAAAAATAAAAATCAACAAGGCCTTTAAATGACGTCGTTTTCGGTCCTCGTTAAGAAAACGACGTCGTTTTGCCATCCTATATGGAGGGCCTCACAAAAACGACACCATTTAACTCATTTGGGGATTTTTTTTTTCTTATTTGGGGATTGAAATTAGGGTTTTTCCGACCTAGCTCGCTCAGCCATCGTCGCTCGGCCTCCACCGTCGTTGGGCTGCCATCACTCGCTCAATCGCCATTACTCGACGCTGTTCGAAAGCCCTCGATGGCACACGAGGGAGCACCAGCCCCAGACGCCGAAGCCTAGGTACTGGAAGACGCAAGCCAAGCACTCGTCGAGGAGATCAAAGATGGAGAAGGAGACATCAATGGCGGCGCACTCGTCGGTGGCCTCCCTGAGCATCGGCTAGATCACAGCCTCCGACTTGGCCGCCAAGTGGCCATCATCAAGGTTGGGGTCGGGGTCGGGGTTGGGGTTGGGGTCGCAGCCGTCGAGTGGCCATCATTGGGGTCGAAGCCATGGTTGTCGAGTGGCCATCGTTGGGGTCGGGGTTAGGGTCGGAGCCACGGCTATCAAGTGGTCATCGTCGGGGTCATGGTTGGGGTCGGAGCTACGGCCGCCGAGTGGCCATCATTGGGGTCGGGGTCGGGGTTGGAGCCACAGCCGCCAGCGCGAGGGCCGTCGAGGACGGCGACTGGCTGGAGATTTAGGGTTTTGAATTAGGGGAGACATCAAACGGCGTCGTTTTGGTGTTAAGATGCTGACTGTACTCTCCGGCGAGCCACATCAGCTTCAAAAATTAATAAAAAAGTGCCATGTCGGATCGGAGTTGGCACCAAAGTGAGCATTTTTCAAACTTTTTGGTACTTAAGTAATCCAACAGAAACTTTTGACATCAAAGTGAATGCAGTACACAACTTATGGCACTGATAGTGTACTTCTCCCGAAAAGTGGGTGAAGTCATTTGCGAGGAAAAAGGAATGTGGACAAAGCTAGGAGCAATTAGTAACGCCAAATGGTTACTGAGTTTCACTATAAATACCGCCAGTCATCCTCCTACAAATAATCCCCCGACAAATCAATCAAAATGTTATCTTTTTATCTTTACTTTTCCTATGCTTGAATTTTCCTAGCTGTAGCTTTCGAATTCCCGTCATCAATTAGATTTTGACGTGTTATCCTAGTACATTGATATTGATTAAATTCTCGTGTTGTATCTCACTATCTTGATGTAGTGTTGTCGATTAAATTTTGGTATTGTATTTTACTATTCTCGATTTGTGCCGTTGATTGAATTCTGACATAGTTTGAGTCTGGTCTTGCACTTCCAGGGTTTGTTGTTGATTAAATTCCAACTTAATCTAAGGTTGTACATTGTTATTTGGATCAAAGAAGTTAAATTTGATATTGTATGAGATATCATCTAATTATAGTTGGCACAAAATCCTTGTCGCCTTTAATAAAAACCAAAAAACGACTTTTGGTGAAAGATATTGGGTTGTGACAAAATTTCCGGCGAAACAAATTCATCAGGAATCATGCTTTCAAGAACCGAAGTTGAAATTTGACAGCAGATACCTGTTGGGATCCCGGCAACGGAACTCCTTTTCAATGGCTCAAATTCATTTAGTGCACGTGCTGGCGTATGTCATTTGGCACGCTCTGAGCCCATCAATGGCTCCGAGGCTTCTACTCAGCATCAACCACAAATGCAACAGCCAAAACATCACAGAAAACCCAAGTGATATCGCTGTCCGAATGCCTCGATCAATATTCTCACCGAAGCGTCATATGGCAACCCAACCCGAAACTCGAAGTTCAGAAAGTACTCCTTGCTTTGTAGTTGGGTCGTCTTCGGTCGGCAGTTCGGGTAATCCATGGCGATCCGTGCTCCCAACGCAGCCAACGTTGACACAGTATATTTGGATATGCTGAAGTTCAACACCTTTAGCGCGGCAGTTACGAACTCGGGATCTTTCTCTTTATGATTACGATCACTTTCAATAGTTACCCTTGACCATTCGGGACCCCTTGGCTTGGTGGGAGGCGCATGGTCTCCAAGCACAGCCACGCATACAGTGAATGAAAAAGGACTTTCCATCACTAGATTCCCCATCTCTCTCTCTCTCTCTCTCTCTCTCTCTCTCTCATGTACATAGAACATAAAACACCGACCTGTTGGTAGTTTGTTCATAAAATAAATAAAGAGGTGCCTTGTCCCACATCGAAAAGATGTGAGTGTGCACGTGGACAAGATTTGACACCAATCAATGATCATTATTTTTATTTATTGAAAAAATTTGGATTATTTCTATAAAAATTAATTATAAAGTCTTGTTGATATAGTGCGACTATTCACAAAAAGTTACGGTTATTTTTTATTTTTTATTTATTTAATTCCGAATTTTTTTATGTCTTTTCAACGTAACCTTTGAGATATACTTGTTCATTTTGTAACCTTTCCCGAAAGGTTGCCTTTGTTCTCTTTTGCAACCATTTGAAGAGTTGCCTCTATTTGAAAGACAAAGATAAGTAACATTGTTTTGAGATCAAACAATCATCTTCTTCCATTTTCGTTTTCTTTCAAAAAGAAACTATAGTCATTATTTTTAATTGTTTTCCATGAGAGACCCTAGAAAAATACCAGAATTCCTATCTAGTATTTTTATTTGAGACTTTATTGTATCCTGAATGAAATTTGCCAGTAACCATTAACAACTTTGTGGAGCAAATAAATCCTTAAAGAAAGTGATATCACACCTCAAAGTCTGACTTGATTACTCTAAAGATTTGACTTCATTATTCTACCCAATTTGAAGCCACATTTTCCCAACAGCACCAATGTACAAAGTCATGGTCCCAAAAGTGGTGCGGAGCTCAAGCAAGAGGATGCCACTGATTGGGCTCGGAATGTGCCACGGCCTGACATGGCAATGCCACTTCGACACAACAGCATCCTACTGTACCGAAGAAGCGCTAGGTCGAGCCATGGCCGAGGCCCTGGACCAAGGGTTGTCGAGAGCTGCAACGACATCTTCATCACCACAAAGCTCCGGTGCACTGGCACTCCTCCGGGTCTTGTTCTTCCCGCTCTCAAGAAGTCTCTCCAGTAATTAGTTGCTAATTTGCCTTCTGATGTCCACCTTTTTATTTTGTTCCTTGACACTATATAAAGTTCTGATAACTGCTAAGTCGGCAATTAGTTATAACAATTTCTTCCATAGAAAAATAGACACGATAAACATTATTATCCACTTTAGTATTTATAATTATCAATTGTGTGCATTAGTTTTTTTTTTTTTTTACCCAATCTTTCCTCTAATATTTTTGCGCTTTTTTATGGGTTCAGTCATATATATATATATATATTTTGGTGCACTTGGCATATTGATTTAAATAGAAGGCTAGGGTTAGAGTATGTGGATTTGTATCTAATGCACTCTCCCAAATGAAGGAACCGAACGGTCCGATTTCAAGGGCAAAATGTTGCCATTTGACATGAAAGGAACATGGGAGGCCATAGAAGAGGGCTCCAAGCTGGGGTTGGCCAAGTCCATTGGGGTCCTCAACTTTGGCAGAAGAAGCTCTCTCAACTCCTCACGCATTCCACGATCCCTCCTGCTGTTAACCAGGTACAAGAAAAATCGATCATTCTTGTTCGATCTTTGAGTCGAATGAAATATCGAATCAAGATTTTCTTCAATGTTTGTTCCTTTTTCCTTGTGGGTTAATCATGACTTAGGTGGAGATGAATGCGTTCCCCATTAAGCGCAAATGGATCTCCTTGGGGTTCATCAGTGGTTGTGGAGAATTCTCTACTCAGGCAATTTTTCTTTCTCCGTTCACTTGTGTTTGGCTAGACTCCACTTATAAATAAGTAGACATGGCTTCCATGGTTACTCGGAGTAGGAGATATTTTAATTTGATCATCAAAACCAAGTGTTAGCCCAGTCAAATCGAATCTTTGTGAGATGATTTTCATAATCTTAAAAGAATTATTCTCTCCAAAAATTAATGGGAACAAAATCATAAATGAATTGATTTCAACCGTATTTGCTAACTACCCCAAATTATAGGTAAACGCATTTAGGTAGGGAACATGACATTTGGAGAAAGAAAGTCATTTTTTTCGTTTATAAAGGAAACTTTTAGGTTAGAAACTTTCTCATTGGTTATATAGGTAGCCCCCAGAAGAAATTGCATTTGCTTATTACATGAGAAGGCAACGTGTTACATCTTCCTCCATCCAGGTCTCTGTCGATATAGCTTCTTTAAGGATCAAAAGCTTGGTGCATTAATAGTCAATACCACAAAGATATAACAGGTTTTGTGCACGGCTTCTTCAGCAACCACACAATACAATTCGTCTTGTGATTCTAGATTAATGTGGTCTTGCCTTTACGCATTTTTTTTTTTACCTATATAGCGATTGTGATCTAAAAATAAATAAAGAATTAGTTATTTCCCCCTTTTCAACATCCAAATACTAAAAGGCTCTTCAACTTTACTTTTCTTTCTTTCTTTCTTTCTTTCTTTATTAAATGTCATCCATCATACTTATTTATTTTTTGGGCAGCATGTCAAAACCAATCATTACAAAGCATCTCTCTCTCTCTCTCTCTCTCTCTCTCTCTCTCTAATCATCCTTTATTTTTTATGAGAAAGTGGACCTAAATATATAGATCCTAATCCATGAAAAGTATTTAGCTAATCTCATATATCACATGTATATATGTGTGTAACTCTAAATATAAATATTATAGATTGCACTGAGGTTGATGTATGAGTAATGGGCAAGCGTGATAATGAAGAGCTTCGACAAAGAGAGAATGAAAGCAAATCTGTCATTGGAAGAGCTCTGGAATGGAGATCATTGAATTAGATCACGCATCTGATGATTCATAGATGATGATCACATACCGCTCTTTCTAGTGATCTCTCGCAGATGATGAATTAATAATTGCAACTATTATTTGTATTTCACATTGCAAATCTATATGAAATCAACCTCATGCTTTCACTATAGTAATCTCTTCTCTAAAACTTGGATAATAGTAATTAAGGAGGGACAAGAGATAAAAAGGAAGATTAAACATTAAGAATTAAAAGTACAAATGAAAATGTGCATATGAAGATAAGTCAACATGTCGCCTAATTAATTTAGATATCTCATATGTAAAAAGAAAATGCTTAATGCGGTTGCAACAATCTTGTGAGACAAGTTACTTCTTACAGTTGAAGCTTGTTTGTTCAATAAATATTCCCAATAATATAGTAGTTGGGTAATTTAATAGGTTGAAAGAGAAATGGATATCAAACATGAAGTATTTAAGTTCATTTCATTGACTTATTATGCATTTGTTGTTAATCCGCAAGAATTACTCAATTAGTCATAAACCTATCGTACGCAATTGTGAAATTTTCAATTTTGTTAATTTAGTCCTAAACCTTTGTGCGAAATTTCAAACTAGTCTTTTTGGTCAATTTTCACCTAGAAGTTGCCAACGTGGCGATCTAATCATCGCCGGACATCCTACATGGTGCATCACCAAGTAAGTAACACTTGGCAAAAATCAGAAAAAAAGACTACATTGGAATTTCGCATGAAGATTCAAGACTAAATTGGCAAAATTAAAAAATTAAGAACTATATTGACATTCATTCAATAATTTTAGAACCGATTAAGCAATCTTCCCAAGTAAACCCCTATTATAGAATCCATAGTAAGCGTCCGGAATACTAATTACAGGTCCAGACATCCGCCGGTTCAGTGGCCTTGGGTGGTGAAACTGTGGTCAGGTCACAACATCCACCAATGAAGTGGTCTTGAATCTTGACACAATGAATATGGGTTTTAATAGGTATAGAGCCTGTGAGATTGGCATCGACTATCAAGATGACACCATATAAAGCAACCAAAGAGCTCTCTGAATTTAATATTTTTTGCATCAAAAAGAGTTCCTTCAGATCGCTAGTCGATTTGGTAACTTGGCAGAAGATTAATTGCTCGTTTCCAATTGGTCACGTTTCCAGCTAAAATCGAGACAACTAAAAACCATATAGAATCAGCTCCTTGTGGGGTCTCTGTTATTATAGTACTGGATAAGATCATCTTAATGGCAAGAAGTGCGACAACTTTTAATTAATAATTTTTTTCAAAAAATGCAGAATAATACGGGGCATCTTGAAACTTGTGAACTGGTTGGTTTTGGCTTCCAAATTCCAGAATGATTTCAGGGGCTATAAAAGAGGATTCAAGTTTTCGACATTTGAAATCGAAAACAATGAGATACATTCCTGTGTGTTGTAAGGTAACTATATTGATGTATTCCAAACACGATAGAAAGTGCCTAGCTGCAACTTCACAAAATTTGCATGTACGTAAAACTATAATTTACATATTCAATTCAATTGACCACTGTTTCAATTGCTCAAAAAAAAAAAAAAATCAATTGACCACTGCATTTTTGTTCTTTTATAACCAAACAAGTTTCTTTGACCCATCAATTTGACTCTAATTGATCTCAACAAGCCAAAAAAAAAAAATGTATATAAATAACAAGCCCAAGTTACATAAAAAAAAAAAAAAGTCTTTCAAATCATTAACGGACCTAATTATTTATATAATTAAATTGAGACAAAAATAATTAAATAATTAGGTACTCGATTTATAAAATCAGGTGACCGCATGGTACTTTAATTTCAATTTGACTGATTATTTTTTAATTACTTATGTGGACGTGACATAAAGTACATCATGATTTAGTTCAGTCAAGTACAAAAATCATGACCTAAATTTGCTTGTGATCTTAATCACGATTTAGTTTGACCGCACGCAAGAATCGTAAGGAATTTTCGAAGAAAACGAGGGCGGCATTTAAAAAGTCTGTCTTGTTGAGCGCGGATGATATGTATCACAAGTCCAAGTCAACTTTAATATATTAAGGAAACTTCGCATTTTCTTCTGCTTGATATAAATATTAGCATTCCTTCGAACAACCTTTGCCTACACATTTTCTAATCGCTATTTTTCCACCTCTCTCTCTCTCTCTCTCTCTCTCTCTCTCTCTCTCTCTCACCAACATAGAACAGAAGAACAATGCACGGCGTCCTAGTCCCAGAAGTGGTGCTGAGCTCCGGCGAGAGAATGCCACTGATCGGCATGGGCTGCGCAGCGAGCCCTCGGCCGCCGCCAGAGGTGTTGACTTCCATATTACCGGAGGCCATCGAAGTTGGGTACCGTCACTTTGACACTGCGGCGTTGTACGGCACTGAGGAGGCGCTCGGCCGAGCCGTGGCTGAGGCTCTCGACCGGGGGCTCATCAAGAGCCGCAACCAAATCTTCATCACCACCAAGCTCTGGTGCGCCAATGCCCATCCCGATCTTGTTCTTCCTGCCCTAAAGAACTCTCTCCAGTAAATACATCGATTTCCTTTTCTCCTCCACTTTTGTATACGAAGAAATTATAGTCCCGATCGCTAAGAATGTTGTAAGACCGTATAAGAATTTCGTTATGGGAAAAAATATATGATAAATACTTAAACATTAATCATCTTCCTTTGCCAGATTGACTACCACTCACTTAAACATATATGTTGCATGCATTTGGATTTTGGAGATTGGAGATTGCTTTCAGCTTTTATTATGCTAAGAAGTTCGTTAAATTTTTATCACTACCTCAACATATTTTATAGAACAGCAACAACATAACATGTTACATCTTGCTGCTTTATTTTTCCCTTTTTTTTTTTCTGGTGCGTTCATGGATCTTGATGGTTTTTTTTCTTTTTCTATTTGTCCTTGGTGCGTATCGATTTAAACAGGAGGTTAGGGTTAGAGTACGTGGATCTGTATCTAATCCACTGGCCGGTGAGACTGAAGGAAGGAACCGAAGGGTACGATTTCAAGGGCAAGGTATTGCCATTTGACATCAAGGGCACATGGGAAGCCATGGAAGAGTGCTCCAAGCTGGGCTTAGCCAAGTCCATTGGAGTCAGCAATTTTGGCACCAAGAAGCTCTCTGATCTCCTCTTGCACGCCAATATCCCTCCTGCTGTTAATCAGGCAATTAGAAGAATATACTATATCTAATCTCTTCATTATTCATGTAGCCACAGATAGAATTTTTTAGGAAATACAGATGAAGTAATATTTTTATTGATGGGTGTGCGGTGATTCAGGTGGAGATGAATGTGGCATGGCAACAGGAGAAGCTGAGAGGATATTGCAGGGAGAAGGGAATACATGTGAGCGCATGGTCCCCATTGGGAGCAAATGGAGCCGCCTGGGGTACATTAGCTGTTATGGAGAGTCCTGTGCTCAAGGAGATTGCCATTGCCAAAGGCAAGACTGTGGCCCAGGTACCATATTCTCTCTCCCTTCGTGTTTTTTTCTCCTATTTTGCTGTCATTCTTGGGGCAGAGGAGATCATTAATTGAGTTGGTGGAATCGAAGTAAAATTTAGATTTTCGTCGCTCTCAGGAAAGCATAATGTAGAAGCTCGTTCCTCTGAAATTGCATTGGAAAGTCCGCCCATGGCTGTAAAAGAATTCTTAAAAGGTTAACCTTCTAACCATGGGTTAGTTTTGGATCCTTGATACCTGGTTAAAGGTTAACCTCACCAAAAGTCAAGGGAGTTTAATCCATACTTACACTTGTTCGTTTGCATTGCAATGACAGCAGGCTGTCCACATGCTTTTCTTATTTTAATGTGCCTATACTGACATGTCTCGTGCTCCTAACTCACTTCAAATCTTTTTATTCCCTAGAAAGAGGAAATACCCTCTGATTTGTTTTACATTCCTGAGATCCCGAGAATATGAAATCTTTTAGGGACTTGCTTGGTCCAAGTTTTCTTTTAGTCTTGTAGTTTTGTATTTTTCTGATGACTTTTCTAAAGTTTGAGTCATACCAAAAGTGAAAGCTAACCAAAAGAATTATTAAATAGAGCGGCACCTTCTCGTGATTGATGGCAATCCCTAGTGGCCAACTTTAGTGGTTAAAAATTAGTTTGTTGACTTATTCACCCATTGCTTCCATATTGTTTCATCTGTCACTCATTTCTCCCATTGCTATTCACAAATTAGCAAGTTTTTCCTTCTGTAGACCGGTATGTGTGCGCTTACAAGAACTTGCGGCAACATGTTCTCTTGTCAAGAATTTTCCGTATGAAATTCGTATTATAAGGTTTTAATCATTGTGTGGTGTAATTATAGAAAAAAAATTCGTAGTTGGTCCTGTAACATTGCTAACCCCTACCTTAAGACGATCGAAGTTATCATTACAAAAGTATTTTCCAATCTTTTTGTCCGCGTGTAATTAAGGGAAGATAAGAAAATTTAGCTACCTTTCATATTTTCTTTTCTGACGAGGAGGCCCATATAAATAAGTAGTAGCATGACCACAATTAATGAAATACTAAACTAATTTCATGGATTGTGTGATTTGCATTTTCTTATCTCCAATTTGCATACGATGCCCTATATACATGCATATATATATGAAGGTTGCACTGAGATGGATATACGAGCAAGGAGCATGCGTGATAGTGAAGAGCTTCAACAAAGAGAGAATGAAAGAGAACCTGCAAATCTTAGAATGGGAACTTAGCCGGGAGGATTCGGACAAAATCAAATTTCAGATTCCACAGAGAAGAGGATGTCCTGGTGACATGTACATTTCTGAAGAGGGGCCTTACAAATCACTGGATGAGCTCTGGGATGGTGATGCTTGAATACCTATGCTTTCATAGTTTCTATGATCATGTGTACTTCTAAGAAGATCTCTAGTTGACTGTAATAAATTAATATGAATCAAACTTTGTAATTTTGTCATCACAATATCTTCTTTCACGCTATATTTCTAAATATATTGTGCTTCTAGCAAGCCTGACAAGGCATCCTGTAAATAGAAAGAAAGTTGTATAGGTTTTCATTTTCAGATCGGGAAGCTTAGTTTGGAATTTTCCATCGATATAATAACTATGAATGTCGACACCAAGCCCAAGAGTCGCCATTAGGGGTGTCAACGGTTCGGTTCGGTTCGGTTTTTTTGAAAAACCGAACCGAACCGAACCATTAAAAATTTTTTCCGAACCGAACCGAATGGGATCCGAACCGAACCGAACCGAACCGAAAATTTCGGTTCGGTTCGGTTCGGTTTTTCGGTTTTTGAGTTTTCGGTTTTCGGTTTTTGGAAACCGGGGGATTCTGTTCGTTCTTTTGAAAAAAGCAACACAAAAAGGAAAGAAAAAAGAAAGCTTTATAGGAAAAGTCAAAAGGAAAAGCTGTACAATAAGAAGCGACAGAGACTCTCTGTCAGAGAGGGAAGGGACGTGAAGGACAGGCCGGCAGAGGGAAAAAAGCGGAACACTGTTCATCTTCCCCGCTCTCGCTGCCCGCGTCCGCCGTTCGCAAGCCCAGCACAGGCGGCCTAGCGGCCGGTCACCGCCGCTCCGCCGGTCTCGCCCGCGATGTGCAGCCCTGTCGCCCGATCGCCTCCGCCATTGCCCGCTCAGCCATGCCGGAATGCTTGCCGCCTCCGAGCGTCTCCGCCTGCAACCTGATGCCAGCAAATCCCGAGCCGGTCACCCCTCACCCGCGAGCTCGCATCGCCGCTCCGCCAGCGACCCGCGAGCCCGACGCCTGCGGTCGCGCCACCACTCACCCGTCCCCTGCGGCCTGCAGCTCCTCCCTCCGAGCGACGGCACCACAGTAGCTTCCCCTCCACCGCACCTAAGTGATCGCCGTCGCCGTTGCACGTCCAAGCCGACCAAGACGAGACACGAGAGGAGAGGACTCAGCGTCGGGAGAGAATAAAACCGAAGATTTGATTTTAGTCGCCATCACGAACCAATTAAAAGATATTGGAGCCATTAACCCACAATTGTCACCGTGAAGCCATCACCGAGCCATTAACCCCCTTGGCCCCCTTGGCCTCCTCCTCTATAGCTTTGCAACAGCGGTTGCTAACTCGGCGACCCCAATTACAAATTGAGATTTGCCTGAAGTCGAGGACCGCTGATCTAAGTTTGCAATGACAGGTTTTAAGCCCTCTACAGTCCCCTAGAGAGAGAGAGTTGGAGGCCGCAAGGGCAAGAGCTCTTTGTGGCGATGAGGCTGGCGGTGGGGACGCACAGGCTACTTGATTGACCAAATTGAAGGACTGATTGGAGGAAATTGCTGACAATCAAGATTGGAGGAAAACATAGCCCTCCAAACCTGATAGAAAGTACACACCGCAGCTTCACAAAAATTGCACCTATAACTGAAGTATTTAAGGCATGTGTCAATTTGACCCCACTTTTTTTTTTTTTTTCATTTTGATCCCACTAAAATTCTTTGAACAACCCCAATTTGACTCAATGGATCCTCATAACCCCAACTTGTCCGTCCAAATACGATCTCTAGCCCTCGTTATTACTTTGGATTGCCAATGTAAAATATAAGTTACATCGTTATTTAGTTCAGCAAAGCACAAAAACTGGATTTTCATGTGATTATTATTTCCTTTACCCTCCTTAGTACATGGGTCATTAACTTGCTCGTGGCCAAAATTTGAAGGATATAGACTTAAGTGTTGAACATATGTTATGTGATAATCACGATATTTATTTTGATTACTATCGTGTTCATCCCAAGGTGAATCTTGAGGGAGCTAATGGATTGCTATGTAGGCACAAATAATCCTCTCATGGAGGGGGCTATGCTTCGCATTGATTCTCCTAAACTCCATAAATCGCAATTTTGTTTTTCTTATTCATTCATGATTCTTTTAGAGTTACTGCTAAGTTATTTACTAGGCTGGTTAGGAGTCCGATAAAGCTTGAGAGATCACTTTCACCTCTGCGAGTTAGAGAATTGGATTCAGAGATTGATTACACTAGATTAAACTACTACTGAAGGATTAGTATCTTTTTCTCCTTTAAGGAAAACTTTTCACATGATCTTAGGTAAATTTTATTTTTTGAGAGGCATCCACATGTTCACGCATTTACGAAAGGAATCAAACATTTAATTTACCAGATACAAACAACTTATGTAAGGCAATGAACAAATTAAGTAGTAAAAGGGACAGAAGATATTAACCCGAGCCGTCTCAGACAGCAATTGAACATGGTCTTGTTATGATGCCCCAGGATTGGATCTCGTGAATGGGAATAAGCGTATATAATAGAAGAAAGAAAATGCTATCACAATTATGGAAATCTCTAAAGCTCAAATGCAAGACTTAATCTAAATGTAGTCAAACATTAGTTATGTCGTTTTATAGAGTCTGTGACATCTAGAGTGCCAAAATTTGGCATGGGAGGACAATTAAGTGCCAAAAGTTAAGAAATTGATATTTAAATGTCAAAATTAGAGCAAAATGGATTGGTAAAGTGCCAACGGCGAGAAAATCCTACTAAATTGCGTAAGTGGCATTTTCTAGCAACATATATTTAAAAAAAAAAAAAAAAAGCACATGTGGACGACAAAAACGACATGGCCCATTCACGTTGGCTTGACCAACCTAAACGACATCGTTTTTCTTTGATGCTAAACAACATTGTTTAGGTTATTTTTTGGCTTACCCAAACCTGGTTGTCGCCATTCCTCTTCGTTCACACCAGATCTGACGCTCTTCTCTCCATCATCATTCACGCCCAGAGGTGGTCAATGCTTGGGTTTGTCCTCTTTGCCCCCTCACCTATGATAAAATTAGGGCTTATCAGTTGTAGGTGTAACCAACCTGCAATTAAGGATATGGCAGAAAGAAATAATAGAAAAAGGGCTCCCGTATAAAGATCTTCATTAGTACATAAACCAATTGTATACCACCACTGATAAACACCAGAATAAGCGATATTCACTGGGCCAAGAGCACCCCCTCGAGTAAAAGCTTCCACGGCCGGTTGACCAAAATGAGGATCCCAAATTGCATGAGTGATAGGTCTTACATGTAAGGGGTCCTATACCCATGCCTCAAAATTAACTCGCTTATTAGGGCTTTGATGAGAAATTTGGGGCTTCACTAGAAAATGTGGAGGTCGGCCGGGAGATGTAGGGCTCGGATGGTACTTTGATGTGCAATTTAGGGCTCATAAATGGTACTACAATCCTAATGGGGGTTCGGATTGACAATTTAAGGCTTGGTCTTGAAATGTAGGGCTCGACGAGGGAAAAATTAACACTCGACCTCTTAGATGCAATGCTATTGTGAAGTGTGACTTAGAGCAATGCTACTATGATATGTAATTTAGAGTTTGGATGTGGTATTATGATGTGCGAGGGAGATTTTTAGGAGTCAGATGTAAAATGTGATGTGCGATGGCGATTTTGACGGCTCGGAGTGGTTGTTGTGGGGACATCTGGTCAATTTTTAAAATTAAAGTGTTGAATGGGTGACATGAGGACATGCGCTTGTCATTTGGCACGCTTGAGCCCATCAATGGCTCCGAGGCTTCTACTCAGCGTCAACCACAAATGCAACAGCCAAAACATCACAGAAAACCCAACTGATATCGCTGTCCAAATGCCTTGATCAATACTATCACCGAAACGTCGTATGGCAACCCAACCCGAAACTCAAACTTCACAAAGCACTCCTTGCTTTGTAGTTGGGTCGTCTTCGGTCGGCAGTTCGGGTAATCTACCGCAATCCGTGCTCCCCACGCAGCCAACGTTGACAGGTATATTTGGATATGCTGAAGTTCAACACCTTTAGCGTGGCAGTTACGAAATAGGGATCTTCCTCGCTATGATTACGATCACTTTCAATAGTTACCCTCAACCGTTCGGGACCCCTCGTCTTGGTGCGAGGCGTATGGTCCAAGCATGGCCACGCATGCTGTGAGTGAAAAGGACTTTCCATCACTAGATTTCCCACCTCTCTCTCTCTCTCTCTCTCTCTCTCTCTCTCTCACGTGTACATAGAACATAAAGCACCAATGTATGAAGTCGTGGTCCCATAAGTGGTGCTAAGCTCGGGCAAGAAGATGCCGCTGATTGGGCTCAAAACGTACACAATCCCTCTGCCGAAGCCTGACATGGCAATGCCACTTTGACACATCGGCATCCTACGGTACTGAAGAAGCGCTAGGCCAGGCCATGGCTGAGGCCCGGGACCGAGGGCTTGTTGAGAGCTGCAGCGACATCTTCATCACCACGAAGCTCTGGTGCACTGGCGCTCATCCGGGTCCTATTCTTCCCGCTCTCAAGAAGTCTCTCCAGTAAATAGTTGCTAATTTGCCTTCTGATGTCCACCTATTTATTTTGCTCCTTGACACTATATAAAGTTCTAACAACTGCTAAGTCGGCAATTAGCTATAACAATTTCTTCCATAGAAAAATAGACACGAAAGATTAGTGTGGTCTTGCTCTTACGCATTTTTGTTTACCTATATAGTGATTGTGATCTAAAAATAATTAAAGAATTAGTATTTCCCCCTTTTCAACTTCCAAATACTAAAAGGCTCTTCAACGAATTATTTATTTCCCCCTTTTCAACTTCCAAATACTAAGGCCCTGTTTAGTAACGTTTATGTTTCTCTCAATTTTTTTATTTTATTTTGTTTCCTAGAATAAATATAAAAAAAAAAAAGAACAGAATTCCGTTTAATAACGACAATTCATTTTTCTAATCCTTGGAATAGAAAAAAGGTCAGAGAATGGATTTGGAATAGAAAAAAAAGAAAAAAAAAAAAAATAATTTTTTATTCTCGAAAACAATTTCTAAAAACTAGTTATTTTCTTTTTTTTCCATTCTT
Organism: Eucalyptus leucophloia subsp. euroa; assembly: GCA_017140325.1. Lineage (NCBI taxonomy): Eukaryota > Viridiplantae > Streptophyta > Magnoliopsida > Myrtales > Myrtaceae > Eucalyptus > Eucalyptus leucophloia. The sequence continues at coordinate 27,646,444 of CM029471.1, forward strand.
CTTTTCTTCTTATTTGCCTACTACCACCCCCTTTGCCGCTTGCCCGCCCCGATGGCAACGCCAATTGTCAATGCCACCCCCACCCGCTAGCCAACCTCCCCGTCACCAATCGCCGCGCCGACCATTGCCACCCGTCGCCGATCGACCGCCCCCACTAGTGACTACTATCGCCACCATCGCGGCCAATCGCCAACCCCCGTCGCCAATGACCACCGATGACGTTGATCGCCGCCCGCCGCCAACAACTACCACAAGCGACACTGATGGCAACGATCGGCAACGGTAAGGAAGAATAATAATAAAAAATCAAAAGAAATTCTACATTACAAAAAATTTTGTGAATCTTACCAAACGCATTTTTATTATTTTTTCATTCCAAGAATAGAAATTTTTGTATAGTGACCAAACACTTTTTTTTTATTCAGAAGTTCTTTTCGGAAAATAGAAATAGAAAAAGACTATTTTTGGAAAAAAAAAACTATTCCACAAAACAAAAGCGTTACCAAATAGGCTCTAAAACGCTCTTCAAATTTACTTTTTTTTTCTTTCTTTGCTTATTAAATGTCATCATAATTATTTATTTTTTTGGCGGCATGACAAAACCAAATCTGAATATGTAAGACCCATATTATCATTAAAAAGCATCAACCTCTCTCTCTCTCTCTCTCTCTCTCTCTCTCTCTCTCTCTCTCTCTAATCGTCCTTTATTTTTTATGAGAAAGTGGACCTAAATATATAGATCCTAATCCATGAAAAGTATTTAGCTAATCTCATATATCACATGTATATATGTGCGTGACTCTAAATATAAATACTAGAGATTGCATTGAGGTTGATGCATGAGTAAGGGGCAAGCGTGATAGGGAAGAGCTTCAACAAAGAAAGAATGAAAGCGAATCTACAAATCTTGAATTGGGGGCTTAGCCAAGAAGACTTGGACAAGATCAAGCTTCAAATCCCAAGAGAAGAGGATCTCCCGGCGATATGTTTGTTTTCAAAAATGGATCTTACAAGTCATTGGATGAGTTTTGAGATGGAGATCATTGAATTAGACAACACATCTCATGATCTATATATGAAGATCACATATTGCTCTTTCTAGTGATCTCTCGTGGATGATGAATTAATAATTGCAACTATTATTTTGTATTTCCACATTGCAAATCTATATGAAATCAACCCCGTGCTTTCACTGTAGCAATCTCTTCTCTAAAACTTGGATAATAGTAATTAAGAAGTGACAAGAGATAAAAAGGAAGAATAAACATTGAGCATTAAAAGTACAAATGAAATGTGCATATGAAGATGAGTCAAGGTGTCACCTAATTAATTTAGATATCTCATATGTAAAAAGAAAATACTCAATGCGGTTGCAACAGTCTTGTGAGACAAGTTACTTCTTGCACTTGAAGCTTGTTTGTTCAATAAATATTCCCAATAATATAGTACTTGGGTAACTTGGGTAACTTGGGTAACTTGGGTAACCACTGGAGTTTGCCCCACTAGTCACCCTTCTAACATGGAAGGGGGAAGTGGGAGGTTTGTATCCCCACCTTCTCCCCGGGGGGAGGGGGGTGGGGTGAGGATAATTTAATTTCAAGTGTGAGTTTCGACCCTCATGCCCTGCAATGAGGCAGGACAAAAATCTGAAAGTGAGAGTTAGAGTAGGAGGAGTAAGACCGATCAAAAGAATATATATATATATATATAGTACTCGGGTAATTTAATAGGTTGAAAGACAAATAGATTTCAAACACAAAGTAATGAAATTATTTAAGTTGATTTCATTAACTTATTATGCATCCGTTGTTAATTCGCAAGAATTACTCAATCAATCATAAACCTATTGTATGCAGTTGTGAAATTTTTGATTTTGTTAATTTATATCTAAATCTTTGCGTGAAATTCTAAACTAGTCTTTTGGTCAATTTTCGCCTAGAAATTTGCCAACATGGCGATCTAATCATCACCGGCCGTCCTACATGGCACATCACTATGTAAGTAACACTTGGCAAAAATCGGCAAAAAGGACTACATTGGGATTTCAAAGATTCAGGACTAGATTAGCAAAATTCAAAAGTTGAGGACTGTATTTACATTCATACAATAATTTTATAACCGATTAAGCAATCTTCCCAAGTAAACCCCTATTATAGAATCCATAGCAAGCGTCCGAATACTAATTATAGGTCCAGACATCCGCCGGTTAAGTGGCCTCGGGTGGTGAAACTTTGGTCAGGTCACAACATCTGCCAATGAAGTGGTCTTGAATTTTGACACAAATAAATATGGGTTTTAATAGGCATAGAGCCTGTGGAATTGGCATCGACTATCAAAATGACACCATATAAAGCAACCAAAGAGCTCTCTGAATTTAATATTTTTTGCATCAAAAAGAGTTCCTTCAGATCGCTGGTGATGCATTACTCGCTTTGGTAACTTGGCAGAAGATTAATTGCTCGTTTCCAATTGGTCACGTTTCCAGCTAAAATCGAGACAACTAAAAACCATATAGAATCAGCTCCCTGTGGGGTCTCTGTTATTATGGTACTGGATAAGATCATCTTAATAGCAAGAAGTGTGATAACTTTTTAATTAATTATTTTTTTTTCAAAAAATGCAGAATAATATGGAGTATCTTGAAACTTGTGAACTGGTCGGTTTTGGCTTCCGGAATGGTTTCAGGGGCCTATAAAATAGGATTTAAGTTTTCAACATCTGAAATCGAAAACAATGAGATACATTCCTGGGTGTTGTAAGGTAACTATATTGATGTTTTCCAAACACCATCGAAAGTGCCTAGCTGTAACTTCGTAAAATTTGCATGTACGTAAAAGTATATTATTTATGCATGTGTCAATTTAATTGATCACTGCCTTTTTGTTTTTTTATAACCAAACAAGTTTCTTTTAACAATCAATTTGACTCTAATTGATCTCAACAAGCCAAATTATATATATAACAATCCCAAATTACACACAAAAAAAGAACTCTTTCAAATCATTAACAGAAATTATTCGGATACTTAAATTGAGACAAGAATAATTAAATAACTAAATATGCGATTCATAAAATCATATTTTTGTGTGATCGCACGGTACTTAAATTTCAATTTGATTGATTACCTTTAAATTACTTATGTGAACGTGACATAAAGTACATTGATGACACTTAAATTTTAGCGATCCAGTCATTTATTTATTGTATAAAAACTTATAGGTTAATTTTTTATAAAAACTTATAGGTTAATTTTTATCCCTAAAAAAAATATTAATTGCATAGTATATAAATTTAGGTTCATTTATTTTTAGTTTGTATGTTTTGCATTTATTTTTTTGGACCAATGATAGATGGATTTGAATTAATAGTTATAAACTTTAACTTGGCAAGGCCAAACTAAACCTACGAAGCGAGTAAATTGGCCAAGGCTTGTTTTGTTTTAATGATCGAAAAATATCTTGTGAAAAATTCGAAATTTGAAATTTTTCTAATATATGATGATTTTTTTTTGGATAATGCAAAGGTGACAAAATATTGCGATTTATCTTTATAATATTTGATTTAGAGAAGAGTCATAATTTTGAATCCATATTAATATGGGATAAAATTGTTGAAGAAATATTACGGATGTTGATTCAAAGAAGGAAGTGAAATCCTAGTCTTTCCTCTATAAAAGGCCGTACGCCCATGGAGTTAGGGGGGGTCTTTTCTCGAGTGCGAAGTCAGGAAGTTGAAGAGAAAAGTTTTCCTTCGAGAGAGAAAAGTCAAAAATTCTTCTGCTGAGAATTGTTGATAGAGGAGACGGTGAAGGACGTGAGCGTGACCTAGCAGCAGGGAAAAGGGGAAGAAGCAGAGCACTGCTCATCTTCTTCTCCCTGCCCGCGTCCGCCCATTGCAAGTTCAGCCTCAGGTAGCCGAGCCGCCGATCACTGCCGTTCGCCGGTATCGCCGCGACGCGCAGCCCCGCCGCGCACCACTTCCGCCCTTGCTCCGACGGCCCGAGCACCCCCTTTTGCCTCTAGTTGCTGTTACCGACGACCCGCAACGCCACCGGTGGTCGAGTTGCTGCACGCTCGAGCGATGCCGCTGCTCCTGGTCCGAGCCTCTGCGCCGCGCCCCAGCAGATCTCAAGCCAACTCCTCCCTGTTCTGTCCGTGAGCCGAGTCGCCTAGCTCTATCTCTGCTCCGACCAGTGACCGATGCTGTTCCAGCCTGAGTGCCGCCCCTGTCCCGCCTGACCCAGCACCGCGCCTTCGCCGAACCTCCTTGCTGCTGGATTTTCCCTCTGCCCGAGCCTGAGCGGAGCCACCTGCCGCCTTCCCTGTTTCGCTGCTGGTCCGGCTGCTGCCCAAGCCTCCTCGCCGGAGCTCCGACGGACAATCTCCCATTCCGAACGGTGACTCATCCCCCCGGTGAACCACCACCAGCGACACCACAGCCGCTGCCCTTGCACCATCCTTAGCCGCGCCGAGTTTCCATTGGGGTTCAATCTACCGATTGGATTTTATGGAAAATTCAAATTTAGGTAGAAATTTGTTTTATTTTATTTAATAGGTTTATTTTTTAGGTAGATTTAATTTATTAGGTAAATTTACTTTGTCTTATTTTTGATGTTTTATTTCTTTACTTGAAATATTTTCCAATGCATGGTTGAAGTTCCCGATCTATAACTTTGATTCACAACTGCACATGAATTTTTATTCTATCTATAAGACTTTAGATAAAATAATTATTTATATGGGAGTAAAATTGATATCTTGATATTTGAGACTTAAAATCCATTTATCGATTTTATTAGTGAAATAATCAAGTTTGAATTTCAATTTGAATAGTGGATAACATTTTTTATGGCCATGGATAGTTTGATGTTTATCTCTTAATTATTATGTTTATCCCGAAAATACAAAAAATTGCATTTGCATTCCAAGTAGATTAGAATTGATTGCATAATAGGTTACTTATTTTTTTTTTTTAAATGCATGTTTATAAGGCATTTAGAATAGATAGCATGTCACTTTAGTTTCACTTTAGTTAGATTTTTAGTGATTTTTAATTATGAATTTCCATGAAAAATGCAAAAGATCATGCGCATGTCATATAAAATTATGTTCATGAAATGCCTATCATCTAGTAGTTGTTGCTAAGTTCATTTAGTTAGAAATTGCTCGTCATTAGAATTAGGTCATTTGGCTAATTTAGATTGAACATTTAATTATTGCATTTCTTTATAATAAACTACATGCTTATTTATGTCAATAGTTTAAGTCATATTACCATGTTATATCATTTCATGTTAGATTAGTAACATGTATTACATAAAGCATGATTCTCATTAAATAAGTGAAATCACAAATTAAGTGATTACATGTTAATTAGAAATCATATCTAGGACAAACATTACAGATAATTTCATTGTTATAAGATAAGTTTTGCATTCCTTTTTATTTGCTTTCTTGAGTGTTAAATTGATAATTTGCGCACTCGTATGATCACATCACATATTAGGGAGGTAAGTTAAAATTAATTCAAGCTGCTTGTGCCAAACATTTTTCAAAATGTATCGAAAGAGCATTAAAAAAATCTGTCCCCGAACTTATAAATCTTTTATTCGTAGTAGTAAAATAATTCCCACATTATTTTACTTAGGTGTCTAATCAACATACCGTAAAATAATTAGTAGGGACTCTCTTTTACATGTTAAAGTCGCGAATTAATATAGGTTTGGGAGAGTGTAGTCTAAATTAAACTTAGCAATCCATTAACCTAATTTTAGGTAATGTATTTGGAATTTTAGTCATTTAGTTCAGTCAGGTACAAAAATCACGACCTAAATTTGCTTGCAATTCAATTTCACCGTACGCAAGAATCGTAAGAAATTTTCGATGAATGGACACCTAAGTACGGATCATATGTATCGTAAGTCCAAGTCAACTTTAATGTATTAAAGAAACTTGGCATTTTCTTCCACTTGATATAAATATTAGTATTCCTTCGAACAACCTTTGCCTCCACATTTTGTAATCGATATTTTTTCCACCATCTCTCTCTCTCTCTCTCTTTCTCTCACCAACATAGAACAGAACAGCAATGCACGGCGTCGTAGTTCCAGAAGTGGTGCTGAGCTCCGGCGAGAGAATGCCACTGATCGGCATGGGCTCCGTAGCAAGCCCTCAGCCGCCGCCAGAGGTGTTGACTTCCATATTTCTGGAGGCCATCGAAGTTGGGTACCGCCACTTTGACACTGCGGCGTTGTACGGCACTGAGGAGGCGCTTGGCCAAGCCGTGGCCGAGGCCCTCAACCGGGGGCTCATCAAGAGCCGCAACCAAATCTTCATCACCACCAAGCTCTGGTGCACCGATGCCCATCCCGATCTTGTTCTTCCTGCCTTAAAGAACTCTCTCCAGTAAATACATCGATTCGCTTTCTCTCCACTTTTGTATACGATGAAACTATAGTCCGATCACTAAGGATCTTGTAAGACTGTATAAGAATTTCGTTATGGGAACACATATATGATAAATACTAAAAAATTAATCTTCTTCCTTTGCCAGATTAACTACCTTTCACTTTGTTATATATTAAGTATGGCAAAATAGACATGTTGCATGCATTTGGGTTTTGGAGAATTGGAGATTGCTTTCAGCTTTTATTATGCTAAGAAGTTTGTCAAATTTTTGTCATTACCTCAACATATTTTATAGAACAGCAACAACATAACATGTTCCATCTTGCTGCTTTATCTTTCCCTGTTTTTCTAGGTGCGTTCATTGATCTTTATGGTTTTTTTTTGGGGGGTACATCTGTGATAAATTTACCCCAAACTAATTTTTTGACCACCAAAAATCCTAAACCGGTACACATTTAATAAATTTACCCCAAACTAATATACTTCTAACAAATTTACCCTCTATTAGTTTCCGTTAAATTTTACTGTCAAATTATTAAGTTAAATAACACGTAAAGTTAACTGATATACCAATTTAGGATTTTATTCTCCGTTTATCATAATTTACAATTTTTGTGATTTTTTTGTGATATTAATCCAATTTAGAATGGGATATATTTGTTATAAATATAACAGTTTAGAGATTTTTTGTGATCAAATAAATTATTTTGGCATAAATTTATCATAAATATATCAATTTAGGGATTTTTATGATCATTTGAGGTAATTTGTCACAGGTGTACCAATTTTGGGATTTTTTATGGTCAAAAAAATAATTTAGGCTAAATTTGTCACGCGTGTACCAATTTAAAATTTTTCAGGGTATTCACCATTTTTTTCTATTTTTATTTGTCCTTGGTGTGTATTGATTTAATTAGGAGGTTAGGGGTAGAGTACGTGGATCTGTATCTAATCCACTGGCCGGTGAGACTAAAGGAAGGAACCGAAGGGTACGATTTCAAGGGCAAGGTCTTGCCATTTGACATCAAGGGCACATGGGAAGCCATGGAAGAGTGCTGCAAGCTGGGCTTAGCCAAATCCATTGGAGTTAGCAATTTTGGCACCAAGAAGCTCTCGATCTCCTCTTGCACGCCACTATCCCTCCGCTGTTAATCAGGCAATTAGAAGAATATACTATGTCTAATCTCTTCATTATTCATGTAGCCATAGATAGAATTTTTTAGGAAATACAAATGAAGTAATATTTTTATTTGATGGGTGTGCGGTGATTTAGGTGGAGATGAATGTGGCATGGCAACAAGAGAAACTGAGAGGATATTGCAGGGAGAAGGGAATACAAGTGAGCGCATGGTCACCGTTGGGAGCGAATGGAGCCGCTTGGGGTACATTAGCTGTTATGGAGAGTCCTGTGCTCAAGGAGATTGCCATTGCCAAAGGCAAGACTGTGGCCCAGGTACCATTTCTCTTCTCCTTTTGTGTTTTTTTCCTCCTGTTTTGGTGTCCTTCTTGGGGTGGAGGAGCTATAAAGCATCGACACTCTCTAAAAACTTTCATGTCGTGTTGACATTTCGACACATGTCCGACACTTTCTAACATTTTCGGACACTCTCTGACACTCGATTAATGCGTGTTAGAAAATTCGACACCTAGTCAACTTTTCAAACACTTTTCAACACTCGAGTTGGAATTCCAACATACGAGTTTCTGACATGTGATTCCGATATCGAAATCAATTTTAAAAATTTTCAATAAATGAGATATCAAATTATATATCTATCAAATTATATATCTATATATATGTGTGTGCGCGTGTGTGTGAAAAAATGAAACACTAATAAAAAAAAAATTAAGAGAGAAGAAGAACCTAATATTCTCTCCTCTTTTAACTCCCACTTTTGATGATACATAATTCACCTCTTAAGTTTTTTTCTCTTCCAACAAATCTAACATGCAAGTCCGGAATGTTGATTGATTATTTTTTTCTCCAAATTTAATGAATTATTGGAATAGAGTTAAATTTGTCAAATTGAAATAATTAATGATATTACTAAATTGTGGATTAATATTTTTAGTATAAATTCATTCAAGGCTTTTTTAATTATTTTTTATTTGCGAATTTCAATAGAATTAATTTCATTAAAAATGATAATTTATTATATATAATAAAAATATATATTTACTATACAACGTGTCCCAACGTGTCGAAATTTTTTATTTTTTAAAAATAATGTCTCAACATGTCATGTTGTGTCGCGCAAATATCAGCGCCACTTAGCTGAAGAGATCATTAATTGAGTTGGTGGAATCAAAGTAAAGTTTAGATTTTTGTGGCTCCGAGGCTAGATTTTTGTGGCCCCCAGGAAAGCATAGTCTGGAAGCTGGGTTCTCTGAAATTGCATTGGAAAGTCCGCCCGTGGCTGTACTTTTTTTTTTTTCCTTTCACGTGGCTGTTTTTGTAGCTCTAGCTTTTTGTTCCCTCCGTACACGGTGTCTCTCTATGAATTAATTACAGCCAAAACCATAAGATAAAATTTAGGGGACCCGGCAACTTCGGTAGCCATACAATACAATTTCTCGTGACAGAATTTAGGGAACCCGGCAACTTTAGCAGCCATACTATAAAATTTCTCGCGTGCCTCTAGGTTTCTTTTAGTCTCGTTGTTTTGCTTTTTTCCGGATGATTTTTCTCAAGTATTAGGTTATATCGAAAAAAAAAAAAAGCTAAGTAAAAGAATTCTTAATAGGTTAACCTTCTAACCATTGGTTGGTTTTGGATCCTTGATGCTTGGTTAAAGGTTAACCTCACCAAATCCAAGGGAGTTTATTCCCTATAAGGATCTTTTACGTGTGTCCATTTGCATTACAGTAACAGTAGACTATCAAGTTACTCTTCTTAGTTTAACATGCATGTATTGACATGTCTCGCATTCTTAATTCCTTTCATATCTTTTATTTCTTAGAAAGAGGAAAGACCCTCTAATTTGTTTTATATTCCTGAGATCCCGAGGATATGAAACCTTTTAGGGACTTGCTTAGTCTCAAGGTTTCTTTTAGTCTTGTTGTTTTGTACTTTTCCTGATGACTTTTCTAAAGTATTGAGTCATACCAAAAGCAAAAGCTAACCAAAAGAATTCTTAAATAGAGTGCACCTTCTCGTGATTGACTACAATCCCTTGTGGCCAACTTTAGTGGTTAAAAATTAGTTTGTTGACTTCTTCACCCATTGCTTCCATATTCTTCCATATGTCGCTCATTTCTCCCATTGCTATTCACAAATTAGCAAATTTTTTTCTTCTGTAGACCTGTATGTGTGCGCTTACAAGAGCTTGCAGCAACCTGTTCTCTTGTGAAGAATTAACCGTATGAAGCAGTGCTATAAATCAAGGACCAACATACTATAAGGTTTTAATCATTGTATCATGTAATTATAGAAAAAAATTCGTAGTTGGTCATGTGACATTGCTAACCCCTACCTTAAGGCAAGATCAAAATTGTCATTACAAAAGTATCTTCCAATCTTTTTATCCGCGTGTAATTATGGAAGATAAGAAACTTTAGCCACCTTTCATATTTTATTTTCTGATGAGGAGGCCCATATAAATAAGTAGTAGCATGACCACGATTTATGAAATACTCAACTAATTTCATGGATTGCGTGATTTGCATTTTCTTATCTCCAATTTGCATACTATACCCTATATACATGCATACATATGAAGGTTGCACTGAGATGGATATACGAGCAAGGAGCGTGCGTGATAGTGAAGAGCTTCAACAAAGAGAGAATGAAAGAGAACCTGCAAATCTTAGAATGGGAACTTAGCCAAGAGGATTCAGACAAAATCAAATTTCAGATTCCACAGAGAAGAGGATGCCCTGGTGACATGTACATTTCTGAAGAGGGGCCTTACAAATCACTGGATGAGCTCTGGGATGGTGATGCTTGAATACCTATGCTTTCATAGTTTCTATGATCATGTGTACTTCTAAAAAGATCTCCAGTTGACCGTAATAAATTAATATGAATCGAACTTTGCAATTTTGTCATCACAATATCTTCTTTCACGCTATATTTCTAAATATATTGTGCTTCTAGCAAGCCTGACAAGGCATCTTGTAAATAGAAAGAAAGTCATATAGGTTTTCATTTTCAGATCGGGAAGCTTAGTTTGGAATTTTCCATCAATATAATAACTATGAATGTCGACACCAAGCCCAAGAGTCGCCATCACCGAGCCATTAAGCTGCAATTGTCACCGTGAAGCCCCCTTGGCATCCTCCTCTATAGCTTTGCAACAGCAGTTGCAAACTCGGGCGACCCCAATTACAAATTGAGATTTGCCCGAGGTCGAGGACCGCTGATCTGAGTTTGCAATGACAGGTTTTAAGCCCTCTACAGTCCCTCAGAGAGAGAGAGTTGGAGGCCGCAAGGGCAAGAGCTCTTTGTGGCGATGAGGCTGGCGGTGGGGACGCACAGGCTGCTTGATCGACCCAATTGAAGGACTGATTGGAGGAAATTGCTGACAATCAAGATTGGAGGAAAACATAGCCCTCCAAACCTGATGGAAAGTACACACCGCAGCTTCACAAAAATTGCACCTATAACTGAAGTATTTAAGGCATGTGTCAATTTGACCCCACTTTTTTTTTTTTTTTTCATTTTGATCCCACTAAAATTCTTTGAACAACCCAATTTGACTCTAATGGATCCTCATAACCCCAACTTGTCCGTCCAAATACGATCTCTAGCCCTCGTTATTACTTTGGATTGCCAATGTAAAATATAAGTTACATCGTTATTTAGTTCAGCAAAGCACAAAAACTGGATTTTCGTGTGATTATTATTTCCTTTACCCTCCTTAGTACATGGGTCATTGACTTGCTCGTGGCCAAAATTTGAAGGATATAAACTTGAGTGTTGTACATATGTGATAATCACAACATTTATTTTGATTACTATCGTGTTCATCCCAAGGTGAATCTTGAGGGAGCTAATGGATTGCTATGTAGGCACAAAAAATCCTCTCGTGAAGGCGGCTATGCTTCACACTAATTCTCCTAAACTCTGGGATAAAAACACTACAAGTGCCATAACTTGACATGAAGGGACACTTAAATGCTATAACTTTCGAAATGTACACTTAAGTGCCACATTTGAATAAAAGTGGGACACCTGAGTGCCACCTCCGGCGAAACCAGCCAGAAATCATACGTGGCAATTAAATATTAATATTTCTTGCTAAGATGGTTCACCAAAGAGCTGAGTCAGCTCTAATTCACCCAAAACGACGTCGTTTTGGCATAATTCGAATTTTAATATAATATAAAAATTAATTAAATTAAATTTAAAACAAAATAATAATATAATTTATATATTATTATTATTATTATTATTATTATTATTATTATTATTATTATTATTATTATTATTATTATTATTATTTTAAAAAATGGAGGAGGAAGGTAGTCGATGGCTAAGGGCTAAGCCCTTGCCGCCGCCACCTCCCCGCCGTCGCCAAAAAGTGGGGGAGGGTCGGCCGGGGCCGCGAGCCCGGCCGAGGGCCGGCGGCCCTAGCCGACTAATGACGAGGGCCTGCATGCCCTCGCCCCAAATCTAGGCGAGGGTTGTGGACCTCGCCCGATGCTGGGGCAAGGGCACGCAGCCCTCACCGCCAACTACCTCCCTCTTCCTCCTCCCCCCCCTCCCTCCCTCCCTCGCCCCTACCCTCGTTGGATCCGGGCAAGGGCTGCAACCCTCGCCCCGATCTAGGGCGATGGCTCCAAGCCCCAACCGACCCTCCCCCTCCGTCGCCGGCCCTTCCTACGGAGACAATGGGGAGGCGGCGGCAGCCCTTAGCCCCGCCCCCCCTTTTTAAATATTAAAATTATTATTTTTAAATATTTTAGTTAAATTTACTTTTAAATTTAATTTAATTAATTTTTATATTTTTTTTTACCACGTCATCCCAAAACGGCATCGTTTTGCACTCGCTTCGCCAAAAAAATGCAATGTATGCAATTTGGCCAAATTTTAGCCAGATTGGCACTCAAGTGATCCACTTTGCTCCGATTTTGGTACTTATATATACCTTTTGAAAGTTATAGCACCTAAGTGTCCCTTTCTGCCAAATTATGGCACTCCAGGTGTCCGCACCTCCTTAAACTCAATAAATCACAATTTTCTTTTTCTTATTCATTCATGATTCTTTTAGAGTTACTACTAAGCTATTTACTAGGCTGGTTAGGAGTCCGATAAAGCTTGAGAGATCACTTTCACCTCTGCGAGTTAGAGAATTGGATTGAGATATTGGTTACACTAGATTAAACTAATGCCGAAGGATTAGTATCTTTTTCTCCTTTAAGGAAAAATTTTCACATGATCTTCCATAGAAAAATAGACACGATAAACATTATTTTCCACTTTGGTATTTATAATTATCAATTGTGTGCATTAGTTTTTTTTTTTACAATCTTTCCTCTATAATATTTTTCCGCTTTTTTATGGTTTAGTCATGTTGTGTTCATGTTTTTATTTTCTTTTTTTATTTGGGCACTTGGCATATTATTTGATTTAAATAGAAGATTAGGGTTAGAGTATGTGGATTTGTGTCTAATCCACTTCCCTAAAGGAAGGAACCGAAGGGTCCGATTTCAAGGGCAAAATTTTGCCATTTAACATGAAAGGGACATGGGAGGCCATGGAATAGTGCTCCTCACGCATTCCACGATCCCTCCTGCTATTAACTAGGTACAGGAAAAATCGATCATCCTATTTCGATCTTTGAGTCAAATGAAATGTTAGAGATATTTATCTGAAATATCAAATCAAGCTTTTCTTCAAGGTTTGTTTCTTTTTTCTTGTGGGTTAATCATGACTTAGGTGGAGATGAAAGTGGTCCCCATTAAGCGCAAATTGAGCTCCTTGGGGTTCATCAGTGGCTGTGGAGAATTCTCCACTCAAGGAGATTGCTATCGCCAAAGGAAAGACAGTGGCTCAGGCAAATTTTCTTTCTCTGTTTACTTGTGTTTTGCAAGACTCCACTTATGAAGAAGTAGACATGGCTTCCATGGTTACTCGGAGTAGGAGGTACTGTAATTTGATCATCAAAACCAAGTGCTAGCCCAGTCAAATCAGACCTTTGTGAGATGGTTTTCATAATCTTAAAAGAATTATTCTCTCCAAAAATTAATAGGAACAAAATCATAAATGAATTGATTTCAACCGTTTATTTGCTAACTACCCCAAATTATAGGTAAACACATTCGAGTAGGGAACGTGACATTTGGAAAAATAAAGTGATGTTCTTTCGTTTATAAAGGAAACTTTTAGTTTAGAAATTTCCTCATTGGTTATATAGGTAGCCGCTAGAAGAAATTGCATTTGCTTATTACATGAGAAGGCAATGGGGAAAAGTGCCAAAAAAGTCTTAAACCTTTTGTTTTTGTGCCGATTTAGTCATAAACCTTTTTTTTATGCCGATTTAGTCCTAAACCATTTTACATTGTGCCAATTCAGTCATTTCTAGCCAATTTTGGCCGGATTTTGCTGACTGGATGCCGGCCGATTGACGTGACTTGATCGGCGCCGACGTAGACAACTTTTAGTAATATTTTAATATTTTCAAATTTTTTCTTTTCTTTTTCTTTTTCTTTTTCTCTTTTTCATTTTTTTCTTCTCCTTTTCTTCTTCCAACCGGTCGCTGGACCTCGGCGACCGACCAAAGGCGATGGCCAAAGAGGTCAAGGGCGGTCTCGTGCCAAGCGGCAAGGCTTGCCGTCGCTAGATCTAGCGAGGCTCGACCCTCGCCCATGGCCGGCGAGGGCGAGCCTCGCCCACCCAAAGCAAGGTCGCCCTCGAGGCCTGGGCGGCGAGGCTCGCCCTTACCATATCTGGTGAGGTTGTCAGGTGGCGGTGGATGTTGCGATGAGGAAGGATAGGCAGCGACAGCAAAGACAATGCTGCTGCCAGGGTTTCAACATCCAACTTCACGGAAGCATTGTCTCGGCGAGGGTGAGCCCTGCCAGCTCGGCGCCTGGCAGGGCTCGCCCTTGTTGGCCATGGGCAAGGCTCAACCCTCGCCAGAACTAGCAAGGGCGAGCCTCGTTGCCCAAGCCTCGAGGGCAGCATCGCCCACCTAGCACGAGGCGGCCCTCAAGGCCACTGGCAAGGTCCACCTCGACCTCGCTAGCGTCGCCTTTGGCCAGTCGCCGAGGTCCGGCGACCAGCTAGAGGAAGAAGAGGAGAAGAAAAGAAGAAAAATAAAAAAAAAAGGAAAAAAAGGAAAAAAGTTCTAAAATATTAAAATATTATTAAAAGTTATCTTCGTCGGTGCCGATCACGCCACGTCAGCCAGCCGGCATCCAGTCAGCAAAATCCGGTCAAAATTGGCCGGAAAGAACTGAATTGGCATAACGTAAAAAGGTCTAGAACTAAATCGGCACCAAAAAAGGGTTTAGGACTAAATTGGCAAAAAAACAAAAGGTTTAGGACTTTTTGGCACTTTTCCCGAAGGCAATGATCTTCCTCCATGTAGGTCTCTGTCAATATAGTTTCAAGGATTAAAAGCTTGGTGCATGAACTCAATACCACAAAGATATAACAGGTTTTGTGCACGGCTTCTTCGGCAACCACACAATGCAATTCGTCTTGTGATTCTAGATTAGTGTGGTCTTGCTCTTACGCATTCTTTTGACCTATATAGTGATTGTGATCTAAAAATAATTGAAGAATTAGTTATTTCCCCCTTTTCAACTTCCAAATACTAAAAGGCTGTTCAACGAATTATTTTTTCCCCCTTTTCAACTTCCAAATACTAAGGCCATGTTTAGTAACGTTTATGTTTCTCTCAATTTTTGTTCTTTTGTTCCCTAGAACAAAAAAAGAATAGAAATCCATTTGATAACGACAATTAATTTTTTTAATCCTTAGAATAAAAAAAATAGTTGGTGAATGGATTTGGAACATAACGAAAAAGTAAAAAAAAAAAAAAATAGCTTCTTATTCTCGAGAACAATTTCTAAAAACAAGTTATTTTCTTTTTTTCTATTCTTCTTTTCTTCTTATTTGGGTACCACCACCCCTCTGCTACTTGCCCTCGGCGGCAGCACCAATCATCAACGCCGCCCCCTACCCGCTAGCCAACCTCCCCCATCGCCAACTGTCGCCGCCGTCAACCATTGCCACCCGTCGCCAATCAACCGTCCCCACCGCTAACCGTCGTTGCCACCATCACCGCCAATCGCCGACCCCGTCGCCGATGACCATCGACGACGTCGATCACTGCCTGCCACCAACAACCAACACAGGCAACACTGACAGCGATTGTCGGCAACGGTAAGAAAGAATAATAAAAAAATTAAAAGAAATTCTACATTACAAAAAATTTTGTGAATCTTATCAAATGCATTTCTATTCTTTTTTTTTTATTCCGAGAATAGAAATTTTGTATAGTTACCAAACACTTTTTTTTTTAATTCAAAAATTGTTCTGAGGAATAGAAATAGAAAAAGACTATTTCTGAAAAAAAAAAAAAACAAAACAAAAAAAAAAAACTATACCACGAAACAAAAGCGTTACCAAACGAACTCTAAAAGGCTCTTCAAATTTACTTTTTTCTTTCTTTATTTCTTTATTAAATGTCATCATAATTATTTTTTTTTTTGGCAACATGACAAAACCAAATCTGAAATATGTAAGACCCATATTATCATTAAAAAGCATCAACTCTCTCTCTCTCTCTCTCTCTCTCTCTCTCTCTCTCTCTCTCTCTCTCTCTCTAATCGTCCATTATTTTTTATGAGAAATAGATCCTAATCCATGAAAAGTATTTAGCTAATCTCATATATCACATGTATATATGTTTATAACTCTAAATATAAATACTAGAGATTGCATTGAGGTTGATGTATGAGCAAGGGGCAAGCGTGATAGTGAAGAGTTTCAACAAAGAGAGAATGAAAGCGAATCTACAAATCTTGAATTGGGGGCTTAGCCAAGACTTGGACAAGATGAAGCTTCAAATCCCACAGAGAAGAAGATCTCCTAGCGATATGTTCATTTTCAAAAATGGATCTTACAAATCATTGGATGAGCTCTAAGATGGAGATCATTGAATTAGACAACACGTCTGATGATTTATATATGATGATCACATATTGCTCTTTCTAGTGATCTCTCGTGGATGATGAATTAATAATTGCAACTATTATTTTTGTATTTCCACATTGCAAATCTATATGAAATCAACCTTGTGCTTTCACTGTAGCAATCTATTCTCTAAAACTTGGATAATAGTAATTAAGGAGGGATAGGAGATAAAAAGGAAGATTAAACATTAAGCATCAAAAGTACAAATGAAAATGTGCATATGAAGATAAGTCAAGGTGTCACCTAATTAATTTAGATATCTCATATGTAAAAAGAAAATACTCAATGCGGTTGCAACAGTCTTGTGAGACAAGTTACTTCTTACACTTGAAGCTTGTTTGTTCAATAAATATTCCCAGTAATATAGTACTCGGGTAACCACTAGGATTTGCCCCAATAACCACCCTTCTAACATGGAAAGGAGTTGGGGGGTTCGTATTCCCACCTTCCCGGGGACGGTTGGGAGGAGAGGACAATTTAATTTCAAGTGTGGATTTCGACTCCTACACCCTGTAAAAAGGCAGGGCAAAAGTCTAAGAGTGAGAGTTAGAGTAAGGGTAGAGTAAGACCGACCAAATATATATAGTACTCAGGTAATTTAATAGGTTGAAAGAGAAATGGATTTCAAACGCGAAGTAATGAACTTATTTAAGTTGATTTCATTAATTTATTATGCATCTGTTGTTAATTCGCAAGAATTACTCAATCAATCATAAACCTATTGTATGCAGTTGTGAAATTTTCGATTTTGTGTCCAAGTCAACTTTAATATATTAAAGAAACCTGGCATTTTCTTCTGCTTGATATAAATATTAGTATTCCTTCGAACAACCTTTGCCTCCACATTTTGTAATCGCTATCTTTTCCACCATCTCTCTTTAACATATTAAAGAAACTTGGCATTTTCTTCTGCTTGATATAAATATCAGTATTCCTTCGAACAACCTTTGCCTCCACATTTTGTAATCGCTATTTTTTCCACCATCTCTCTCCTCTCTCTCTCTCTCTCTCTCTCTCTCTCTCTCTCTCTCACACCAACATAGAACAGAACAACAATGCACGGCGTCGTAGTCCCAAAAGTGGTGCTGACCTCCGGCGAGAGAATGCCACTGATCGGCATGGGCTGCGCAGCAAGCCCTCCGCCTCCGCCAGAGGTGTTAACTTCCATATTACTGGAGGCCATCGAAGTTGGGTACCGCCACTTTGACACTGCGGCATTGTACGGCACTGAGGAGGCGCTCGGCCGAGCCGTGGCCGAGGCCCTCGACCGGGGGCTCATCAAGAGCCGCAACCAAATCTTCATCACCACCAAGCTCTGGTGCACCGATGCCCATCCCGATCTTGTTCTTTCTGCCCTACAGAACTCTCTCCAGTAAATACATCAATTCGTCTTCTCTCCTCCACTTTTGTATACGATGAAACTATAGTCCCGATCGCTAAGAATCTTGTAAGACTGTATAAGAATTTCGTTATGGGAAAACATATATGATAAGTACTTAAAAATTAATCTTCTTCCTTTGCCAGATTGACTACCTTTCACTTTGTTATATATATTAAGTATGGCAAAATAGAGATGTTGCATGCATTTGGGTTTTGGAGATTGGAGATTGCTTTCAGCTTTTATTATGCTAAGAAGTTTGTCAAATTTTTGTCATTACCTCAACATATTTTATAGAACAGGAACGACATAACATGTTCCATCTTGCTGCTTTATCTTTCCCTGTTTTACCGGGTGCGTTCATTGATCTTCATGGTTTTTTTTTTTTTTTTTTTGTTAATGCCCTGAAAAACTTGAAACTAATATACCTGTGACAAATTTATCTCAAACTAATTTTTTGATCACCAAAACCCTAAACCGGTACATATTTGACAAATTTACCCCCAAACTGGTATACTTGTAATAAATTTACCCTCCGTTAGTTTCCATTAAAGTTTACTGTCAAATTATTAAGTTAAATGACACGTGACAGTTAACTGATATACCAATTTAAGATTTTACTCTCCATTTATCAAAGTTTACAATTTTTGTGATTTTTTGTGTAATATTAATCCAATTTAGCATGGGGTATATTTGTTACAAATGTAACAGTTTAGGATTTTTTGCGGTTGAATAAATTAGTTTGGCATAAATTTGTTATAAATATACCAGTTTAAGGTTTTTTATAGTCAGTTGGGGTAAATTTGTCACAGGTGTACTAGTTTGGAGTTTTTCATGGTCAAAAAAATAGTTTTTGCTAAATTTGTCACACGTGTACCAGTTTGGGGTTTTTTAGGATATTAACCATTTTTTTCTATTTTTATTTGTCGTTGGTGTGTATCGATTTAAACAGGAGGTTAGGGGTAGAGTACGTGGATCTGTATCTAATCCACTGGCCGGTGAGACTGAAGGAAGGAACCGAAGGGTACGATTTCAAGGACAAGGTCTTGCCATTTGACATCAAGGGCACATGGGAAGCCATGGAAGAGTGCTCCAAGCTGGGCTTAGCCAAATCCATTGGAGTCAGCAATTTTGGCACCAAGAAGCTCTCTGATCTCCTCTTGCACGCCACTATCCCTCCTGCTGTTAATCAGGCAATTAGAACAATTTACTATATCTAGTCTCTTCATTATTCATATTGCCACGGATAGATTTTTTTAGGAAATTCAAATGAAGTAATATTTTTTATTTGATGGGTGTGCCGTGATTTAGGTAGAGATGAATGTGGCATGGCAACAAGAGAAATTGAGAGGATATTGCAGGGAGAAGGGAATACAGGTAAGCGCATGGTCCCCGTTGGGAGCGAATGGAGCCGCTTGGGGTACATTAGCTGTTATGGAGAGTCCTGTGCTCAAGGAGATTGCCATTGCCAAAGGCAAGACTGTGGCCCAGGTGCCATTTTCTCTTCTCCTTTCGTGTTTTTTTCCTCCTGTTTTGGTGTCCTTCTTGGGGCGGAGGAGATCATTAATTGAGTTGGTGGAATCGAAGAAAAGTTTAGATTTTTGTCGCTCTCAGGAAAGTACAGTTTGGAAGCTCGTTTCTCTGAAATTGCATTGGAAAGTCCGCCCGTGGCTGTACCTTCTTCTTTTTTTTCTCCTTTCACGTGGCTGTATTTTGCAGCTCTAGCCTTTTGTTCCCTCCGTACACGGTGTCTCTCTATGAATTAATTACAGCCAAAACCATAAGACAAAATTTAGGGAACCCGGCAACTTCGGCAGCCATACAATACAATTTCTCGTGACAGAATTTAGGGAACCCGGCAACTTTAGGAGCCATACTATACAATTTCTCGTGTGCTTCTAGGTTTCTTTTAGTCTCGTTGTTTTGTTTTTTTCCGGATGATTTTTCTCAAGTATTAGGTTATATCGAAAAAGAAAGCTAAGTAAAAGAATTCTTAATAGGTTAACCTTCTAACCATGGGTTCCTGTTCAAAAAAAAAAAAAAAAAAAAAAACCTTCTAACCATGGGTTGGTTTTGGAGCCTTGATGCTTGGTTAAAGGTTAACCTCACCAAATCCAAGGGAGTTTAATCCCTATGAGGATC
The DNA here is from genome assembly GCA_017140325.1 of Eucalyptus leucophloia subsp. euroa. NCBI lineage: Eukaryota > Viridiplantae > Streptophyta > Magnoliopsida > Myrtales > Myrtaceae > Eucalyptus > Eucalyptus leucophloia. The sequence goes on from CM029471.1 coordinate 27,666,518, forward strand.
TCTTATGTGTGTCCATTTGCATTAAAGTAATAGCAGACTATCAAGATACTCTTCTTGTTTTAACATGCATGTACTGACATGTCTCGCATTCCTAATTTCCATCATATCTTTTTATTTCTTAGAAAGAGGAAATACCTTCTAATTTATTTTATATTCCCGAGATCCTGAGGATATGAAACCTTTTAGGGACTTGCTTAGCCTCAAGGTTTCTTTTAGTCTTGTTGTTTTGTACTTTTCCTGATGACTTTTCTAAAGTATTGAGTCATACCAAAAGCAAAAGCTAACCAAAAGAATTCTTAAATAGAGTGCACCTTCTCGTGATTGACGGCAATCCCTTGTGGCCAACTTGAGTGGTTAAAAATTAGTTTGTTGACTTATTCACCCATTGCTTCCATATTCTTCCATATGTCGCTCATTTCTCCCATTGCTATTCTCAAATTACAAATTTTTTTTTCTTATGTAGACCGGTATGTGTGCGCTTACAAGAGCTTGCGGCAACCTGTTCTCTTGTGAAGAATTGTCCGTATGAAACTGTGCTATAAATCAAGTACCAACATACTATAAGGTTTTAATCATGGTATCATGTAGTTATAGAAAAAAATTCATTGCTAACCCCTACCTTAAGACAAGATCAAAATTGTCATTACAAAAGTATCTTCCAATCTTTTTATCCGCGTGTAATTAAGGAAGATAAGAAACTTTAGTTACCTTTCATATTTTCTTTTCTGATGAGGAGGCCTATATAAATAAGTAGTAGCATGACCACGATTTATGAAATACTCAACTAATTTTATGGATTGCGTGATTTGCATTTTCTTATCTCCAATTTGCATACTATATCCTATTTACATGCATACATATGAAGGTTGCACTGAGATGGATATACGAGCAAGGAGCATGCGTGATAGTGAAGAGCTTCAACAAAGAGAGAATGAAAGATAACCTGAAAATCTTAGAATGGGAACTTAGCCAGGAGGATTCGGACAAAATCAAATTTCAGATTCCACAGAGAAGAGGCTGTCCTGGTGACATGTACATTTCTGAAGAGGGGCCTTACAAATCACTGGATGAGCTCTGGGATGGTGATGCTTGAATACCTATGCTTTCATAGTTTCTATGATCATGTGTACTTCTAAGAAGATCTCTAGTTGACTGTAATAAATTAATATGAATCAAACTTTGTATTTTCATCATCATAATATCTTCTTTCATGCTATATTTCTAAATATATTGTGCTTCTAGCAAGCCTGACAAGGCATCCTGTAAATAGAAAGAAAGTCATATAGGTTTTCATTTTCAGATCGGAAAGCTTAGTTTGGAATTTTCCATCAATATAATAACTATGAATGTCGACACCAAGCCCAAGAGTTGCCGTCACCAAGCCATTAAGCCACAATCGTCACCGTGAAGCCCCCTTGGCATCCTCCTCTATAGCTTTGCAACAGCGGTTACTACCTCGGGTGACCCCAATTACAAATTGAGATCTGCCTGAGGTCGAGGACCGCTGATCTGAGTTTACAATGACAGGTTCTAAGCCCTCTACATTCCCCCAGAGAGAGAGAGAGAGAGAGAGAGTTGGAGGCCGCGAGGGCAAGAGCTCTTTGTGGCGATGAGGCTGGCGGTGGGGACGCACAAGCTGCTTGATCGACCAAATTGAAGGACTGATTGGAGGAAATTGCTGACAATCAAGATTGGAGGAAAACATAGCCCTCCAAACCTGATAGAAAGTACACAACGCAGCTTCACAAAAATTGCACTTATAACTGAAGTATTTAAGGCATGTGTCAATTTGACTCCACTGTTTTTTTTCTTTTTGACCCCACTACAATTCTCTGAACAACCCCAATTTGACTCTAATGGACCCTCATAACCCCAACTTGCACGTCCAAATACGATCTCTAGCCCTTATTATTACTTTGGATTGCCAATGTAAAAAATATAAGTTACATCATTATTTAGTTCAGCAAAAAACTGGATTTTTGTGTGATTATTATTTCCTTTACCCTCCTTAGTATATGGGTCGTTAACTTGCTCGTGGCCAAATTTGAAGGATATAAACTTGAGTATTGAACATATGTTAAGTGATAATCACGACATTTGTTTTGATTACTGTCGTGTTTATCCCAAGGTGAATCTTGAGGGAGCTAACGGATTGCTATGTAGGCACAAATAATCCTCTCGTAGAAGCGGCTACGCTTCGCACCGGTTCTCTTAAACCCCATAAATCACAACTTTGTGTTTCTTATTCATTCATGATTCTTTTAGAGTTACCGCTAAGCTATTTACTAGGCTGGTTAGGAGGCCAATAAAGCTTGAGAGATCACTTTCACCTCTGTGAATTAGAGAATTGGATTTAGAGATTGATTACACTAGATTAAACTAATGCCGGAGGATTATTATATTTTTCTCCTTTAAGGAAAACTTTTCACATGATCTTAGGTAAATTTTACTTTCTGAAAGGAATCAAACATTTAAGTTACCAAATACAAACAACTTATGTAAGGCAATGAACAAATTAAGTAGTAAAAAAGACGGAAGATATTAACCCGTGCCGTCTTAGACAACAATTGAACATGGTCTTGTTATGAGGATTGGATCCCGTGAATGGAAATAAGCATATATAATAAAAGAAAAGAAAATGATATCACGATTATGAAAATCTCTGAACCTCAAATGCATGACTTAATCTAAATGCAGTCAAACATTAGTTATGTCGTTTTATATTTCATATCATGCAATGCCATCTAAATAAAACATGCCAAAAAGGGAATTTCATCTACACGATATGTATTTTCATTTAGAACTTTCAGAAGTATTTTCTTTAGAACAAATGTGATCTATATGCAAACGTTAGATTTACAATAATGATAGTAAGGCTCCATTAAAGTTTTGGAAAATGTGACGTTTCTTAAAATTATTTTTCAGAAAGCTAATTTATAGGAAAGCAACAACATTTTCTTATGTTCAGCTGAAACTTAAAAATTAACTTAAAAATATTTTATGTCGTTCAATAAGAAAAATATTTTTCTCCATGCACTCCTTTTCAATAATTTTTTTTGTCTTTAATTTTTTTTCCTTTATTTTCCTACATGCACTCCTTTTCAATATTTTTTATTATTTTATTTTTTAAAATTGATTTTTAATTATCTTTCTTTTCTTTTTCTTTTTTTTTTCTTTGTTTCTTCTTCTTCCTTGGCTAGCATAGGCCTCACCATATTCATGTGAGGTCAAGCCTTGATGGATCCGGCAAAACCAAGCTTGCCAATTTTTTTAAATGAAAAAATATTCAAAGCATTTGATATTTTTTTTGGGGGGGTAAGATTGTAATAAAAAATAAAAGATAAAAAAATATAAAATTTAAGTATGTGGGAGTTAAAGTGAAATAATTAGTTTGTATATTTAACCGTTGATAGAATATTTATGAAACGACTAAATGAGGATATTTTGTATGGGAAAAAAGGATCGTGATCCCCTAGAATAACTTCCTTTGATGAATCGACGGTTCAAATATTTTGTTATAAATCATGATACAATTTGGCAAAGTTGTGTTGATGTTGCTTCCTTTCACTTGGTGTATCATTGATTTTATAGGAAGCTAGGGTTAGAGCATGTGGATTTGTATCTAATCCACTGGCTAGCGAGAGTGAAGGAGGGAACTAAAGGGTTCGATTTCAAGAGCACAATGCTTCCATTCGATATGAAAGAGACATGGGAGGCCATGGAAGACCACTTCAAGCTAGTGTTGGTCAAGTCCATTGGAGTCAGCAACTTTGGCACCGAGAAGCTCTCTCAACTCCGCATGCATGCCACAATCCCTCCTGCTGTTAACCAAGTAAAAGAAAGCATATGCATGTATGTACGTATGGATAATCATCAATTATTCTGGTTTCATTTTTTAGATGAATTAATAGCAAATCAAGATTTTCTTCAAGATTTGTTTTTGTGCTTGTGGGTTAATCATGATTTAGGCGGAGATGAATCTGGCGTGGCAACAAGAGTAGCTGAGGGAGTATTGTGGAGAGAAGGAAATACGTGTGACTGCATGGTCTCCTTTGGGAGCGAATGGAGCATCTTGGGGTTCATTAGCCATTATGGAGAGTCCCCTGCTTAAGGAGATCGCTGCTACCAAAAGAAAGACTGTGGCTCAGGTACTTCATTATTTTCTGTTTGGTTTTCTCTACTCTCAAGTCACCCATGTAAAGTGGTCACACGGTAATCAATCCCGCCCAACATCAAATTGGCACGATGCACTTTGAAGCTAGACATAGGGAAACCGTGGTCAAAATGAAAAACATCATGCTGAGAGCAAATCCCATGAGGCATCCTAAGAATAGAACAAAAGTCAAATGTTTTGTCATTTTCATATTGGAAGCGAAGCCTACGACCTACTTCCTTGGTTAATTGTATCTATATGTAGGTTGTACTGAGATGGATACCTGAGCAAGGGTCAAACTTCACTGTTTAGAGCTTCAACAAGGACAGAATGAGAGGGAACCTACAAATTTTTGGATGGGAACTTAGCCAGGAAGACTTGGAGAGGTTGAAGCTGCATATCCCAAAGAAAAGCGGATTTGCAAGAGAGAATTATATTTCTAAAGATGAGCCTTACAAGTTGTTGCATCAGTTTTGATCCATTGAACATCTTTCACCAAACGTTGCATTTAGGTTTTATTATAGGAGACTTAGATTCTGTGCTGAGCTTGAACAAAGAATGTCAAATGCGACAAGGAATTTTATTTATTAACTTATATATACAACCCTGACGATTGATACTCGGGTGACTCAAAGATTAAGCGCTCTTGAGCACAAAGTACATCAAAATTTAATCAATGATGCAATATGGACACTGGTAGCTAGTTAATCTATGCTTCGAACTCAAATTATGCCGGAATATAATCTACGACGTAGCTTGGTTTAGGTGTAAAGCTGGAAGTTAGTTAACAACAATACTCCTAGATAAGAAACACAACACCAGAATTTAATCAATAACGCCGGGCTTGTGGAACAACACGGAATTCAATCGACAAAGCTGGACTGGATAAAGATGCATGCCAGAATTTAATCAATAGCGGGAATTTAGAAAACTACAACAAAAATGCAATAGAGTAAAGATAAAGTAAAGATAATTGTTGTGTTGTTCCAAGAGGATTCTCAATGGTAGGGTTACGGTATCTATAGGGTGGACCAATTGTTCCTCAATCGGCCGCTCTTTCTTGGGCACTAGTCTTCTCATTCTTCATGTTTTCCACTTCTTTTTGATGACCTTATCCTTTAATAACCGCTTCCTACTCAGTCGATGATACTTGTGCAGCTTGTTCCTCAAGCAAATAACGGCTCCCTATTTTTATGCACATCTCTCGTAGCAATTATTGTCGCTCAAGTTCTAATGCTAATTTCGCTTTTTTTCAAATCTGGTGCACTATCCCCATAGCTTGACATGTGGTAATTAATCTCTAAGCCATTGACTCTAAAGTTGGCTTCCAAAATCCATTCGAGACTCAACTTTAAGTAATCCTCATGAAAGCTATTTTACCCTTACCTTCACAAGTCAAAACAAAGTGTTTCATCCAATGGTCTCTTGTGACCAACATGTGGTTTCGAGGGTAATTTTGGGTGTCAACATATGCCCCATTTAAAAAAAATGAATTTATTTATTTTAAAGAAATGCCTTGTTTCCGCACGGTCTCCCAAGGTAATCATGCCTTTCCTACGGAGACACAAGTTCATGATCACATTTGATCATGATCTCGCTGCTTACCAAGCCAACTAGTCGACCATCGACTCCTACGCAGCCACCAAGCACGCACACTAATGCAAGGAAGAAGAAATAGGGTGTGCGAAAGCGGTGTATGATGAACTGGTGAACGCCCAAAGTTCACTGGATACTTTGCACCTCCAACTCCATCGCCTCCATTCTTACTCGACTATGAGAGAGATGGATTTAGTCGAGAAGTTGGAGAAAGATCTCAATCCTTTTGAAAAGGAAAAGGTCACGCAAGACAAGATGGTGCAGGCCAATATCCAAAAGATGGTCAACCCGCATCTTCAGAATTCTGACACCCTTATCAGCCAGATGAACGGCCTCATCCAAACCCAGATTACCATCCTTAACTACCTGGAAAAAGAATGGCGGACAGTTTTTAAAGCTAATTTTTAATAGTTGGCGGTGTCAATTCTAGGATTATCTTAGCTTAATTTTTATCTATTTCAATCATTCTTTGATTAACTAAGAATCCTAGAAAATTGCCACCTTTAACTCCAAAAGCACATTTCAAAGGCTTCATTTTTAATTTATACTTCTACATCCTAACAAAAGCCTACTCTAAATGAAGCAAGTGACTTATCCTGTTTGATTTGATGATAACATCATCAATATAAACCTCCATAAAGTCAGTAGTCATGTCATGGAAAATAAAATTCATTGCCTTCCGATACGTTGCACATGCGTTCTTCAATCTAAAGGGCATGACTAACCATTCCAAAGTACCAATTGCCCCTAGACACCTAAATGCAGTTTTATGGACATCTTCTTCAATTATGAATATCTAATTACAGCCCAAATGACTGTCCATAAGAGATATAATTTCGTTGTTAGAGGCCGAGTTAACAAGCATGCTAGCCATTGGCATTTGGCATTCATCTTTGGGTGTTGATTACACACCCTGAGCTTTCCATTTTTTTTTCTTTATTGAGACAATATTTGATAGACATTCAACATACCACACGGTTCTTATAAAACCTATTACGAGCAATCCTTCAATTTCTTCTTTGACTTTTTGCATAACCTCTGGTGTAAACCTCCTTGGGGGTTGTTTATACGGCTCCATTTTTAATGGGTAGTCGATGCTCAACTACATCTCTTCCCAAACCAGGCATTTTATAATAATCCTAGGCAAAGTAGTTTTCACATTTCCATAAAATCTATGAATCGAATTTTGAATTCACTGTCGAGTAAGGCACATACATAAAGGGGGCATCAGTCAACTTTAGTGCCAAAATTAATCTCCTCCAATGGGTCTTGAGCCTCAATTACCTTATCATCATCTTTGATAAGCAAGTCGTCGAACTCTAGAATTCCTTCAACAGCTTCAATGTCCTACTTTGCTAATCCGACCCTATGGGCTGACTAACTCCTAAGGAAGTCTTTTGATAAAACAAGGTTCACCATAAATAATCTTATCAAATCGTTCCTCTAGTTGATTCTTTGGGATCCATTCAACTGTCTTCTTATAAAAATGACAGAACACAATGCTATTAGGATCCACCATTAGGGTCTACTTATGCAAATATTGTCTTCCAATGCCCCTTGGCACCCCTTGATCGACTGGGGACACGTTACTCGTGGTTTAGTATTTGCCCTAACATACTCAACCTTATCATCATTCTAAAATGCCAGCATCTACCAAAAAGTCAATAGGACACATTGGTTACCATAAATCCAATTAATCCTTAATAATAAATTATATGACCCATCAACATCAATGGCATAGAAAGATGTCCAACAGGTTTTAGATCTCATAGTTAGATCAACCACAAATATTCCTTCAACTTTTGGTACATCCTCTGTAAAGTCTGAGAGCTAAATATTTGATGGGATAATCTCATTGTCTTTTCTTTCAATTTTCTTGTAGAAGCAATAAGGGATGAGGTTCAAAGTAGATCCTCCATCAACTAACACTCAAAATGTAGGTCGTCCATTAGTCCTGGCATTAATATTTAATGCTCTTAAATGGTTGGAACTCCATATTGAAAGTTTTTCGAATCCCATTATTTCTTCGGTGTTGAAATGGAACTCGGCTCCCTCCTTTTCATACGCAAGGATCTTTTCACATAATTTTGTGGTAAATGGGAACATACGGAATTCATTAGGGAGTTTTGCCTATACCATACATGAGCTTAATGGTGACACTAACCTTGTTATGGGACTCCCTTTTCGCTCCAATGATTGAGTGACTGTTTTTGTGACAGATCTTTAGGTTTGGTTGGGAATTACATTATCACCTTCTGGCTTTCTCCTCCAAACTAGATTTTTTGTCTTGACCTTCTTTGGCTTATGATTTGGCATTATGGTGGATAGCAATGTGAACTTGGCCAAGTTGTTCTTGAAGAAAATGCATTTTCTTCTTTCTCCTCGTCCTCCTCTTCTGCGTACGTGTCAAGCCGCGCCTTTGGACCTAACCTCTCTCAACTCTGTACCATTTACCGGGAGGCGGATTATGAGGTATGTTTAAGGCTCGATGACGGTGACAATTGGCTTTCGAGTCCATTTCTTTGTCATCAAATTCAACTTCCCATCTGGATGGAATAACTACTTGAGGGTAAATTGGAGGCAGGCTATAACTAACGTAATAGTCATATTTTTTGCTATGTCCTTCTAGAGTTCCAATAGTTGGATCTCCCTTCTTATACCTTCGTTCAAATGAGTTTTTTCTCAGTCAACGCGTACGGAATTTCCTAGGGATTCTTGTCTCATATGAAGTAGGTTCCCTTCGGTTAGAACAACCGAAATTGCGTACCTCACTACTGACCATTATGCCTTGTTGATTAGGGTGCCCCCTTGAATAATACTTTTATTGGCATACTAACCATCTACACACTGGACATAATTGAGGATCTTGATCCATGCCAAATTTAGAATCACCCGAGTTGATTTTCTTCTACCGATGAGTATAATGCCTACTGAAGTATGCTGACTCATTTGAAATTGGCCTATTCTGGGGAGGGGCAGTTTGTTTTGGGCTGTATTCCATATTAGTGATTCTTTGACTAAATCGATGGTACTGCTACCTAGGCCTATGCCCTTCCAATCTGGATGACGACCCTTGGGTATGGGTTTTACTCTGGATGATATAATTCCAGTCATGACAGGGAATGGGTCCATATTAACTTCCATAAGAGATTTGTTCTTATCATTCGTAAACTTTATCTTCTACTGCTTGATTGCATCTTGAATATTTCTTTTAAAAACCATGTAGTCGTTAGCATTATGACTCCATGAATGATGTCATTTACAAAATTGCTTCCCTACTAATTCTTCTTTAGTGATTATACTCTGTCCTTCGGTCAATCTTATTTGACCGCCAGCCAATAATAGATCGAATATCTCTTTAGTTTTATTAGCATCAAAGGAGTAATAGACAGGTTCTTTAACTTTTGGCATGAGGTTAGATTTCTCCTTTACTCAAGTTGGCTTTAATGCTTGACAAGCATACGGTTTGTCAACAATCATTTTGGCAACAACCACCTCTGTTATGTCAACTTGCTCTAATTCTTCATCTGCTTCCATGACATTAGCCGAATTAACATCTACTCATCTACCATACCTTTTTTTTTTTCTTTAAGCAAACTCTCGTGCTTAGTGGCTATGGTAGATAACTGAAATAAATCAACATAGGGTTGCCCAATCATTCTCTCCCGGATTTCAAATTTCAAACCATTAAATGCAAGATCTATAAAAGTCTTTTCGGGCAAGGGAACTAAACACTTATTTCTAGCCCTCTTAAACTTAGAGATGAACTAGTCGACTAACTCATTATATAACTGTTTCATGGTTGATAAGTCAGCAACTGACAAGTCTGGGACAGCCCCCTGGAACTAGATGTGAAACAATTTTTCCATTTGTTCTCATGAATTAACCGAGTTCTGTGGTACTGCAGTATATCAAGTAAAAGCAGTTTTTGATAATGATAAAGGAAATAACCTCAACTTCCAATGATTTGCATGTGTTGTATCCCTACATTGTGCCAAGAAACGATTAACATGCTCAAAAGTCAACCGATCATCTTCTTCAACAAATAGAGTAAACTTGGGCATTTTGAAACCTATCAAATATGGTATAATATCCATCTAATCCGGGTACGATTTCCTATAGATGTTGGCATAACATGCAACATCATTACGATATCCTCTTAACAATGGCTCAACTATTGGCTGATTTTGGATTGGGTTGTAATGCTAGATTTATGTTCTGCTGAGGTACTTGGTTTTGTTGTTGGGGCCAAAGAATTGTGGTTGTGATTGAACTACAAGCGTCGGATTTATTTGTGATGGATTGGGCATGTTTACCTGAGTAGGAAGAATTCATTGCTGCAATATTTAAGGTTGAACATTCGGAGGCACCTACGGTTGTATATTTGGAACTTGTTGGGCATTAAATGCCCCTAACTGAGGTGCTTGAGGTTGAATATTTGGGACTCCTATCTAAGGCTAAATGTTCATTTGTGGCAGTTGGTCCTACCCCCTAATTGGAGTCATTACTACTCCAAGAACCTCCACCATGACTGGGAACACAGTTGCCTAAGGCATCAAAATGGCACCTAGCTGAGTTAGACCCATTCCCAAGGCACTCTTCAATAATGTATTTTGTCGAGTCGCTAGCGGCATGAACACTATGGGACCGCAATCAGCATTTGTAATGACATATGCATTGGTAAACCCATTTGCTTACACAGCCACAAGAACTTCTCCCCTTTGAAGGATTCTCAAAGGGGGTTCAGTTGACGGGGATTGTCCTACATTACTTAATGTTATCTGTGAAACTGATGACACAGGAACATACTCGATCGAAATAGAAACCTGTCTAATTTGAGGCTGAACTGGGTCTGTTGGAACATCATGTTGCCCTTGTGCACACTCGTGATACGTGTTGATGATTAATGGTCTGACTACATCGGTCATTTATCTAATCATATAATCAGCAAATTTAATCTAAGTTTTTTCCGTTGTTAGCCTCATGGTAGCAAGCATGACCAATGTAAGGTCCGCTTGCCTTCTTTATTCTGCACAATGCCTTGAAACATCATCACCTTCCTCTTGGGCTTGATTCGTGACCTCATTTCGAGGGTGTTAGGTTGATGACAACTCGACCTATGCCTTGTTCTCAGCCATTAGCACTGGCTCATCAGTTGTATTATTCAAGTTGATTTGGCTTTGGGTTTATGGTATAGCACTCTCTCAAATCACCACAATAGACCCCACCAAGCATGCCAAAAAGATGTTTCACTAGTTTCGATCCTCGTGAAAATCTTTCACCAAGTAGAGAATGTCAAATGCAATGAGAAATTTTATTTATCAACTTGTATATACAACCCTAACGATTGATACTCAGATGACTCGAATATTAACCACTCCTAAGCACAAATTACACAAGAATTTAATCAATGATGCAATTTGGACACTAGTAGCTAGCTAATCTATGCTTTGAACTAAAACTATGCTAGAATTTAATCTATGACACAACTTGTTTTAGGTGTAAATTTGGAATTTAATCAATAACAATACTCTTGGATAAGAAACACAATGCCAAAATTTAATCAACGGCGCTAGGCTTGTGGATTTACACCAGAATTCAATCAATAATGCTAGACCTGATAGAGATGCACGTCAAAATTAATGGTAGGGAATCTAGAAAACTGCAGCTAAAATGCGATAAAGTAGCGATAAAGTAAAGATAATCGTTGTGTTGTTCGGGGGTCCTTAATGGTAGGGTTGCTTCCTCAGTCGGCCGCTATTTCTTGGGCACTACTCTTTGCATTCTCCATGTTTTCCACTTCTTTTTTATGACCTTATCCTTTAATAACTGCTTCATGCTCTGTCAATGATACTCGTGTAGCTTGCTCCTTTACCAAATAATCACTCCCTATTTTTATGCGCATTTCTCACAGCAGTTATTCTCGTTCAAGTTCTAATACTAATTTCACTTTATCATCAAATCTGGTGCCCTATCTATGTAGCCTAACATTTAGCAATTAATCTCCAAGCCATCGACTCTAGAGTTCTCTTCCAAAATCCCATCGAGGCTCGCTTAAGTAGCCTTCACGAAAGCTATTTTACCCTTACCTTCGCGAGTCAAAACAGGAGCATTTCACCTAGTGATCTCTCGTGACCGACACATGGTTCCAATGGTAATTTTGGGTGTCAACACAAGTCAATGGATGAGCTTTGGGATGGAGATGCTTGACGATCCCCCCACATCATTTTTCACATTATTTCAAATGCATTTGCAATTATATGTGAGCTAAACAAGGTGTTTTCAAGAATTTGTTTGAGAATATGCATACAGATTTCGTTGTAGGATGTCAATTCTCTATTAGTTTGAAATGAAATAAAATTATGAGTGGTCGGATCATTACACATCATTCAAATGGAGATGCGAACCACCGAGGCAATTAAAAAATGGTTATTCGATAGAAAAGTTGAAAAATAAATAAATAAAAATTGAACATTCGTAAGTAGCTCAAAAGACAGTTCGTAGTTCCAAACTAGTTGGTAATAATGTGATGAGATAAGTGCATCATAAGTTTTAAAACATATTGCAAAAGCACGATTGAATACTAGAACTTTCAAAGTGCAATCAAGTTCTAAAATTTATTAAATTAGTGCAATTAAATCATTTCATTAACTCTGTCCATGAATTGAAAATTACTACGTCGGATTTTCGACAACACAAATCAACGGTAGCACTGAAATGATAGTTTTTTTTTTTTTATTTTATAAAAGTGAAACTTAAGTGATTGCTCAAAAATTTTTGATACTAAAATAAGTGTTGTACAAAGAGTTATAACAAATTTAGTACCATTTTCCTTTTCCAACCCTTCTTTCTCTCTCTACAGTGAGATATTTTAGTTTGTGCTCTTGATAAAATGGACTATGCGCTTTTTGTGGAAACTCATAAATACAAATAATGGGTGAACTTGATTTATTTCTTTATTTTATTTTTATTTTAAATATTAATATCTTTTTATGATTATGCTCACTATACAATTAGAAATGATCATACACTATATTTTTGAGTTAAATGACGAATATGTTCATAGCTAGAATTACGATAACTTTTCAATGAGGAATTCTTATTTCAAGAAATACAAGACATTATAGGGTATTTTGAAATCTAGGGAATCGACAGGCTTCAAATGTTAGGTCTCAAAATGGTTCTAATAACCGATTCGGTAGGATATAGGTTTGGAAAATTTGGATCCACTACCAATAAGGTACATTCCAAGGTAGTGCAAATACCATAGCCGCCTTGAAGCCCATGCACCCATAAACTATATTGATGCCTAGCTACAACTTCACAAAATTTGCATACTCTTAAAACCACATTTCTTAAGCATAGGTCAAATGTAATTGACACCCCCACAATATTCTTCGAATAACCATTTTGACTCTAATCTTAACCAAGTTGTTTTTTAACAAGTAATAAACCCAGGTTGAACCAAAAGAAATCGCTCAAATCATGAATTGGATCCAATCATTCAAATACTTAAATCAAGAATAATAAAACATTTAGGTATTTGGTCGGTCAAATCTCATTTTTGTGTGATTATGATCTCATGCTGTCCTTTGCTTGAATATGGTCATCGTTTTTGCGTGACACTTAAATTTCAAGAAAATTACTGAGTACCTTTAAGTTACCAATGTGGAAATCATGATTTAGTTCTATCTAGTACAGAAGTAATGATATGAATTTTCGCGTGATTTTAACTTCCTTATACTCCATGACAACGTGGGCGGCTTTATAAAATCTGTCTTGCGATGCACGCACGATCTTTATCACAAGTCCAAGTCAGATATAGTATATTAACACAACTTTGCATTTTCTTACTCTTTACATAATTATTAGGTTTCCTTCAAACAAACCTGCCTCGAAGTCAACCATGTGCTTGATATAAATATTAGTATTCCTGCCTCCCCATTTTCTGTCACTAGATTTCCACCATCTCTCTCTCTCTCTCTCTCTCTCTCTCTCTCTCTCTCTCTCTCTCTCTCTCACACACACACACACACACAGAGAACAGAGAACAGAAGCACCATGCACGACTTCGTAGTCCCAGAAGTAGTGCTAAGCTCGGGCGAGAGAATGCCACTGATTGGCAAGGGCTCCGGAGGGAGCCCTTTGCCGCCACTAGACGTGTTGATTTCCATATTCATGGAGGCCATCAAAGTCGGATACCACCACTTCGACACAGCCGCGTTGTACGGCTCTGAGGAGGCACTCGGCCAAGCCGTGGCCGAGGCCCTGGACCAGGGGCTTGTCAAGAGCCGCAACCAAATCTTCATCACTACCAAGCTCTGGTGCACCGACACCCATCCTGATCTCGTTCTTCCCGCCCTAAAGAACTCTCTCCTGTAAATACATCAGTTCGCCTTCTCTCCTCCACTTTTTATATGATGACACTATAGTCCTGATCGCTAAGAATTTTTTAAGATCGTATAAGAATCTAATGATGGGAAAACATACATGATAAACATCGATCTTCTTCCTTTGCCAGATTGACTGCCTTTCACTTTGTTATATACTAAGTAAGGCAAAATAGACATGTTACATACATTTGGATTTCGGGGATCGGAGATGGCTTTCAACTTTTATTATGTTAAGAAGTTTGTCGATTTTTTTTATCATTACCTTAACATGTTATAGAACAGCAACAACATTACATGTTCCATCTTGCTACTTCCTCTTTTCCTTTTTTTTTTCTGGGTGTGGTTATGGCTTTTGATGATTTTTTTTTTTTTTTGGCACTTGGTATATTGATTTAAGTAGGAGGCTAGGGTTAGAGTATGTGGATCTGTAATTAATCCACTGGCCAGTGAAGACTGAAGGAAGGAACCGAAGGATTCGATGCCAAGGGCAAGGTCTTGCCATTTGACATCAAGGGCACATGGAAAGTCACGGAAGAGTGCTCCAAGCTGGGCTTAGCCAAGTCCATTGGAGTCAGCAATTTTGGCACCAAGAAGCTCTGTGAACTTCTGTTGCATGCCACCATCCCTCCTGCTATTAATCAGGCAGGATAGACTATATTCAATCTATTTCTCTTGTTAAGCTCATCCGCCTATGTTGGGCCAAAACCCAGCCCGCAAGTGAAGGGCCCATAAAAGAGTACAGTTACTGTAATATATCAAATAAAAAAATAAAAAGGGGATATCTAAATGGCAACATTCTTTAGAGAGAAATACGTTTTCTTCACTTTTCCCCCCTTGAAGTAGTATACTCCTCTCGACAAACGGAACCCCAGGGCTTCAAAGGATTCTTCAAAAACTGCGACGGTACTTAATCTATGGTAATCAAGGTATGTCCGTTTCCGTGATATGCCTTCGATCGGTGTTACATTTCCCAACACGTTTTCCGCGTTCATTTTTAGTATTCAATCGTTTGAATATCAAATCAATTTTTAGGAATTTGTTTCCCGACACATAGTTTGGAAATTCTTTCCTCAGAAATTACGTAGCCTACGTGAGAAAAGGCAACAAGTGGTTGTACTTTGGAGCTCTAATTCCTTTTTCCCCTTCATGCATGTCCTTGTGAGTCAACGGTGTCTCGCTATAAATCAATCACATGAAAATCATAAGATAAGGTTTAGTTGAACCCACAACTTCAGAAAGACGTAGATTCTCTGCATGCGCACCTTCCATTTAATTAAAAAAATATTGATGGAGATTATTGATTACCAACTTTGGTAACAAAAAATCCACAAGGTCAACTTATTATTTGTTGAAGGTGCTGTCCCATTACTTCCATATATTACTCTCCACTCTCTCCATTATATATATATATATATATATATATATATATATATATATATATATGTATACGTATGTGCGCTTAAAAGAACCTATGGCAACATGTTTCTTGTAAAGAATTCTCTGTATAGAACAGACCTATAAAAAATGTCAAACTAGTATATCCGTGTAGCATTTATTTAAGGTAATTTTCAAGTCAAGAAAAATTATGAAGTAATATACACGTGTCACATTTATTCCAAACTAATTTCCATATCAGAAAAATCACAAACCGGTAAAACCCATGCTAAATCGACCCTCCATTAGCTTCCATCCAATATCCCCATTAAATTGTTAAATTGCTGATGTGGAAACACACTTGACAAATGACTGATGATCCACAAGTGATGTGGATTCGACGTGGAAATTTAACAAAAATTAGTTTGAAGTAAATATAGCACGAGTGCATCAGTTTAGGATTTTTGTGACACGATAATTAATTTGATGCAAACCTGATATAGTGTGCAAGTTTAAGATTTTTAGTGGTATTAGCCCATAATTAAATAGCTACGGATTATAAGGTTGTAACTCATAGTTGTGCAATTATACTAATACAACCCATGGCTGGCGTACCAAACTCGAAAAGAACTACTGTTTTGTTTTTTGCGACTTCCAAACACTGAAGGGTCTCTTCGTTATTTTCGTTTCTAATTTTGGGTCGGCAAGACTAAGCCCTAACCCAAAACAAGATTGAAATTACTATAAGAAAACATCTTCCGATCTCGCTTTTACTATAAGCAAGGGGCAACGGTGATGGTGAAGTGTTTTAACAAAGAGAGAATGAAAGAGAACCTTCAAATCTTAGAATGGGAACTTAGCAAAGAGGATTTAGACAAGATCAAGTTTCAGATCCCGCAGAGAGGAGGATGTCCTGGTGACTTATTCATTTCCAAGGATGAGCCTTATAAATCCTTGGATGAGCTATGGGATGAAGATGCTTAAATACCTACATTTGCATAGTTCATATGATCGAGCGTAACTTTATAAAGATCTCTTGCCAATAATGATGATTCTATATGAACCGAACCTTGTTTTTCATTATCGCAATTCTTCTTTCAGGCTATGCTTTTGAAAACATCGTACTGACATTGAGTCTAATGAGACATCTTATAAATAGATAGAAAGCCAAAAATGTATTTTTTTTTTTCAATTATCAAATCGGAAGCATAGTTTAGAATCTTCCTGCAAAGAAATAATTTCATTACTCGCACACATGAGAAAGGCTACTTGTTAGCTCCCCTATTTTCCCTTCATACCAACTAAAATGAATTTGGGCGGTCAGATTCGGTAGGACCGGACCCCACGTGAGATTCATCACACGAGATCCACCAAGTTCGAAAGTTCTAATTAATCTCGATACATGTATAAGTTTGTTTGAATAACTGCACGCATGCATGCCCATGTCAATACTCGCTCTGAGGATACAAAGCCTGTGTAAGTAACTGTCAAATTATGTTTCGATTCTAGGTTTTATAATCATACCCAAATAAAAAGAGGTCGTCCAAAGAAAGAGTAGACCGATCACAATCCCTCTTCATGCATGAAAGGGCCCAAAAAATCTTTAGTGATGATTTAATTCCATTTTATATGTACGTTCGTATTAGTATATGAATAGTGTTTTAAATTCTATTAGTATCACGGCTAATAGAAGCTGCACTGCGATGGATATATATAAGCAAGGGGCAAGCATCATTGTGGACAGCTTCAACAAGGACAGAACGAGAGAGAAGGTGCAAATCTTGACGAGAAAGAGGATTTTGCAGGAGAGATTTTCATTGAAAAATTACCAACAAAATCCTCAACATATTACTCAACATATTACACTTATGGCAATTCAGTTTTAAACCTTTTAATTTGGTAAATTTAGTTTTAAATCTTTTAACAAGCTGCAAATCTCATTGATGTAAGTGCTAGTCATCCGATATAGCACGGTCAATACTAACATGAATAAATTTTATAATTTTTTTTTCTTTTTTTTTTTTTTTCTTTTTTTTTTCCCTTGTGCCAACGACCTTGACTAGTCATGAAGGCCTTGGGTAACGCCATGACAGCCTTGACAGCCATAGCGAGAGACTTCACATCCTTGATGGCCACGAGTAAGGAGGCTCTCACCCAGATCTAGCAAGGGCCTTCTAACTTTCGCCCACAATCGGCAAGGTTATGATGCCCTTGTAAGGTCATGAAGGCACACACTAAATCTAGGTGAGGGCCAACAAGGCTACAAAGCCCTCCCCTAGTCTAGACACAGCCTTCGCAGTTGGCAAGGGTCATCGGTGACCCTTGCTAGCAAAAGAAAATAAAAGTAAAGAAAAAAAAAGGAAAAGAAAAATAATAGATAATTCTAAAAATTTGAACTTTTTAATAAGTTGCAAAATTTATCTATATCGGCATCGGTGGTGCCACATAGCACAATGAACATCTATGTCAGCAATTTCCTCCAAAATTGGCTGAAATAACTGAATTGGCAAATTGTTAAAAAATTTATGATTAAATTTGTCAAATTGAAAAGTTTAAAACTAAATTGACAAAAATACAATTGATTTAGGATTTTTTGGGTAGTTTTCCCGATATTCAATTTCTAAAGATGCACCTTACAAGTCACTACGGAGAGCCTCAAAGATCTTGCACCATAATTCCATTTTAGATTCCACGTGCGTTGCAATTATATAGCTACTGAACGTGATGTTTTCAAGAATAGGTTTGAGAATAATGTAATATTTCGTCATAGGATCGATCATGTAATTTTTTCTTCTTTTTGTGTTAAGTACGTAAGTTCTATTAGATATCACCACTTTTGAAGGTGTACCGTATTCAAGCCCCCGTTTTCGCTAGGGTCGCAAGATACTTCATATCAAAGTCCTTATGTCAAGGCTTTTGGTAACGAATATTCTGGAGGCATTTCGACATACTTTCTCAGGGAGATTCAAACTACAAAACATTAATCATACGCGTAGTGAGAATAGCCAGAGCATTACAACAAGTATAATCTATATCTTCAATTTTAGTTAACAAGTGACCTAGAGCTCTTATTGACAAATTTTTATATCCCAAAAAAAAAGTATTTCGATCAAATATTGGGGACGCTAATTAGATGTACTCCACAAAAATGTTACAATTATGCAAGTCTTAAGTGTACATAACACGAAAATAATTGTACAATTGAGTCTTCTGCAAATAAATATTCTCTTGACGTTGAAAGACACTTGAAGCTGACTTTCTCTCATATTCCCTTAATGTGTCACAACTTTTGTATAGTGCTCACTTAAGGATCATAACTTTTTCTCCGTTCACTAAAGTGCCACATCAAAGTAAAATCAATAATTTAAGTGTCATTTCCGGCAAATCATCCCACATAGTTTTTTTTATTAATTTCCTATCTAACGTGAGTTTTTTTAATGTTTTTAATTGTTTTGAATTTTTTAAATTTTTGAAGTATTTATTTATTTCTTTGAAGTTTTATTTTTTTTTTTTTTTTGTTTTTCTATTCCTTTTTTTAGGGCCGACAAGGGTGACCCTTGCCAATTGCAAAGGCCTCACCAACTCTAGGCAAGGTGGTGTTGCCTGCAACCACCCAAATCTAGCGCATGTAGAGCTAACGAGGGCCTTCGCGACCTTGGCCACGGCTAGCGAGACCGACACCACGATGGCCTTGCCCAATTTAGGTGAGGGTTTTGTAGCCAGCGATGGTCATCAATGACCCTTGCTGGCTCCAAAAAAAAAAAAAAAAAAAAAAGGCAAAAAAAAAAATGGAAATATAAAATTCAAAAAATAAAAAATATTTAAAAAATATTTTAAATTGTCTACGTCAATGTTGGCGAAGCCAATAGCGAATTTTCCCAACAAAGTAAATCAGCGATAGCACTCAAATGATCGATATTTCAAATTTATGGCACTTAAATAAGCGAAAAAAAAAAAGTTATGACATTCAAGTGAACGCTATACAAAAATTATGGTAATTGTACTATTATTATCCCTCGTATAGGTATTCATAGAACTTCCAGTATTAGACAATTTCATTTAATGGATTTTTGAAAAAGTTCTCGGCTCTACAACTTTACTATTTCTTTCTTTCCTTGTTAAAAGTTATCTTGGCTATTTATTTTTCGTCGGCATGACTAAACCTTATCTAAATATATAAGACCGATATGCATCATTACAAAGCATTTTTAGTCTCTCTCCCTATCTTATTGGATTAAAGGAGCAAAAACTCTGAGTGGTCATTTATTGTGACGAAAAAGGCCACATAAATATAGAAATCCAAATTCATTAGAAATACTTGGCTAAACTCACGAGCCACATGATTCGATTTTCTGCATGTTTAATATATAGGTATATATGAGCGCCTATCTACATATAAACATTATAAGTTGCACTGAGATGGATAAATGAGCAAAGGGCAAGTGTGATGGTTAATAGCTTCAACAAAGAGAAAATGAAAAGAGAACTTGCAAATCTTAGGTTGGAGGCTTAGCCAAAAGGACTTAGGCCCCATTTGGTTCGGCATTTGTAATGGGCTTTGGGACTCTAAAGTTTCTTGGCCAAATGCAAATGGGTTTGGTTTGTGTTTTTACTCAACTTTGGGAAAATATAATTGCATCTCCAAATGGCTCTAGGAGTCTTTAATCCAAAGCAGGTCCCGAGATACTTTGGGAAGTTGCATTTTCGGAATGCAAATCTTGGCCTCAATTACTGTTCATCTTCTCCAAAGACCACCACACAAAAAGTCGATTAAAGGCCGACAACCACTGGCCAAGAGGTTGCAAGTGCCAACAACCACCGCTTGAAGGTCACCCGACCCTAGCAACCATCATCAAACCTCAAGCAATGCCTAAGTCACGCGACCCAAGGCGGTCGCATGAACCCAAGCGGCCAACGCCTAGGGTCACACAACCTTAGGCGAGGCCATCCGAGGGCTAGATCTGGCCATCCAGCAACCAGATCTGGCTAGTCAGTGGCTGGACTTCAAAAAGAAGTTACAAATTTATTTTTTTAATTTAGAAAAAGTCCTTTACAAATGCAATTTTTACCAAAAGATATTTTAGCTAAAGTTGTTTCATAATATACTTTATAATTACAATTCACCAAACGTTATTTACATTTTGGAAAACTCCCTTAACCCAAAGGTATTTGCATTTTTCCTAAAAATATTCCTCCAAAGCTGAACCAAACGGAATATCAAGCTTCAGATCCTACAAAAAAGAGGATTTCCTAGTAGTGAATTGTTCAAGATGGACCTTATAATTTGTTGGATGAGCTCCGAGATGGAGATCCTTGAATTATGATCATATATTTATGATTTTCATATGACACTCAATTGTAACTCTATTGTGATCTCTCTTGCCAATGTTGATAAACAGGCACTTTTTTTTGTTCAATGTTGCAATCTGTATGAACTGAACTTTGTATTTTCACTGTCCTATCTCGTCTCTTACCCTCTATTCGGGAAACGGTAATTAGGTAGGGAAAGAGGGAAAATGAAAGGAAAATTGAACATGGGCATGAGATTCTAGGATGAGAACTGTTGCAATAAGGTGAGTGATCGAATAATAATATAGACAGAAGAAGAAAATAAATTAGACACCGGATTTACGTGGTTCAATCGTAAAGACGTACGTCCACAAGGAGAGCAGCGACAAATTCACTATAGATCAAGCAATACAAAGATATTACACACTTGAGACACTCAAACACTCTCTCGGTATTTCCTAAGCCCCAATTACACCTAATAACGCACTTAGCGTTTAACCCTGAAATTCCTCACGAAAAAATCTCTCAATCCCACGAAGGAATTACACGTAAATCTTACCACAAGATTTGATCGGCTACAAACACTAATTTTTTCTTGGATGTAATTGCACGAATGAAAAACCCACCAAGCACTCGCTAGAATAACGGCACTTCAACAATCTTTGACAACGGCAAGCTCTTCTGTGACAGACGAACAGCCCATATAAATATGTGCGTGTATCTCCTTCTCAACAAAAGGCACGCTCGTTGACTGATTCCAACATGAAAAAGAATCCCATGCAATCTAAGGTAAATTTGGTCAACAAAGTCAACAAATAACAACTACGTCTTCACTTACTGCAATTGATAGAAGAAAACCCAAAGTCCAAATCTCCTTTTGAATCCTTCTTGGCGATAATAATTAGGAAATCATTATCTATAATTTCCTTTTACACTTTCTTCCATCGCCAACTCTAATTCACCAAAAGAAGTAACTTTGTTTGATTTCGAACGTCCGTAAAATATCCAATTTGAAATATTTAAATTTCGTATTGGACTCAAACTCAAGACATATTTTAACAAGAATGGAAGTGATTATTAGGATTTATGCCATGAGGTGCTCGAGGTCGACCTGCGTAGCCCGAGAGTCTCCACCAATGTTGTCTGACTCTTAGAAAAACCCCAAATTCTCAAGAAATTATTTTAGGTACAACTATAATATTAACTTAGCAAAAACTTAGTCCATTCATCTTGCAATACGTGTCGTATGAGGGCCCACTTCTCAATCACGGTCTCCCGTCTCTCTCCCCCTCCCTCACTATCTCACGCCTCTCTTCCTATCCTTCTCTCTCTCTCTCTCTCTCTCTCTCTCTCTCTCTCTCTCTGCTACACTTGCTTTTCTTGTGTTGGAATTTCACTTCCCACAGCCGTGAAGCTCCAGCCTAAGGATTGCGGCCGCCACGGCCACAAAGCTTGATTGCTCGACAACAACTAGTTTGGGATGCAATCACGAGGAAAGCACCCGGCGGTGTAAATGCCATGTTCTTGTAAAGATGAAATGGAACGCCTAATCTCTTTTATGGAAATGGAGAGAAACTTTGGTACAAATGATCTGACAACCGCTCCAACGGTTGTGTTCAAGTCTCCTTCATCCCCTCCATTAGTGTCTTTCAAACGTAACATATCAAGTTGAAATGGTGCGATCCAATCGCACCCCATCATAGACGTACCAGCTAAAGTACTACATCTCCCACTCGGACATGATGGATTTGATAGTGCTCTATCAAGAATATAAGGCATTTAACATTCATCAACTTTACAAAATAATTCATACTGGCAAATAAGTCATGCGACCAGTGAATACACCTACACTTGGAGGCTCAAATTATGCACCTGTTAGGGATAACATAATTGCTACAACCTTGAAAAGAAATAAAAAATGGAGGTCTCACAGTGCCCCAAACATATTTTGTTACATCAGTCCAAAGTATACCTATTCCTTAAAGATTGTACTTAACTATTCTCAAAACACTATGTATTTTCAATTATATCCACAATCACAAAGGGCGATATAATTGGTCGACCAGTAAATACATGTGATAGATGTAAAACAACAACAGTCTTCCTTCGCACTCATGTCTTTCTCAATTTCAGAACAACTGCTTTCCTAGACATGTCCCATAGGCCATATCTATTCATGACCGCCCGTAACATGTTAAAATAACAACATTGATCTTTCACTTCGAAAATATAGTCAGAAGTAATATAGGGCACAAAATTGAGATAAAATACAAATTACCTTAAGAGCTCACACGATAAGTAAATAGGAATAATTTTACTCATCTTCCCTTATTGGTCGTACAATGCACATGTAGTATTAATTACATGCTGTAGTGGATTACCCTTTCTATAAGAGTGTATGTCATTTATCAAATATATCCACCATACAGATCTTAGCCTAAACATAGTCATGTGCTTCTCACGTACTCATGTTTAGCCGGAGTGCTATATCAGCTCGCTTTCTATAGCGCCCAATTAAGTACTCGCATCCGGCATCTTTCAAGCATACATGATTGTGGGACTATCATGTTCGGTCTTATTATAAACAAATCACAAACCTCATCTTAACTCCAATCAACGCGACATATTTTATGTACCAAACTTGCTCTTCAGCATTTATTTGTACATAACGTCTCATTGCAACATGCTAACTACAACACTTGAGGCGATTACTTATGTGAGTGAGTTAATCATTGCCTGCTGACATACTTTTTAATAATATATGTGTGTTTGTGCTAGTCTCATAGTGGATTTATACTTATTGATAAAACATCAAATTACTAATAAACAAACAAGTACAATACATCTGTCCACAAATACATAAACCAATGATCATCTACAATAACAGATATCACATTCTACGTAATCCCAGTGACATCCTATGAGTCAAGAATATATCTTTAGGAATAGCTTTCGTAAATGGATCAGCAACCATTCTATTGATTGAAATATATTGCAGGATCACTTCTTTCTGCACTATAATATCTCTAATAAAGTTATTCTTTATGTCAATATACTTTGTCCTTCCATGATACTTTGGATCTTTCACATAGGCAATGGCTGCTTGACTATCGCAATAAACTATCACCGGTCTTGGAACTTCAGTAACAGTGGCTAAATTCTCCAAGAAACATTTTAGCCATACTGCTTCTTGCACTGTGGCAGAACATGCAATAAATTCTACCTCCATCGTAGACAAGGCCGTGCATGTTTGTTTCTTGCTATTCCAAGAAATTGCACATCCATTAAGCAAGAACGCATATCGAGAAGTTGATTTACGCTCATCCAGGTCTCCACCACAATCGGCATCCGAATAACTCAATAGGCGTAAATTATTCCCTTGATAACAAAGTCGATAGTTCATGATGCCCTTCAAGTATCTCAGGATCCTCTTCATTACTTTTCAGTGTGCTTGACCAGGATTTGATTGATATCGGCTCACCAATCCTATGGTATAACATATGTCGGGTCGAGTACACATCATAGCATACATCAAACTTTTGACTGCACTAGCGTAAGGAATAGTTTCCATCACTTTAATTTATTCTGGAATCTTAGGACACATCTTAGTACTTAGGCCTTCACCTTGCATGACAAGGGTATCAATGGGATTACAATGCGGCATATTGAAATGCTCAAGAATTTTCATAATATAAGACTCTTGTGATAAAGTAAGGAGTTTTCTTGATCGATCTCTTTCAATCTTAACTCCTAATATATAAGCAGCTTCTCCCATGTCCTTCATCTCAAAATTGGAGGACAACCATTCTTTTATAGTGATAACCAAAACCTTATCATTTCCAGCCAACAGAATATCGTCAACATAAAGTGATAAAATCATAAAGTTATCTTTGGACCGCTTCACATATACACAGAGATTTTCATCGATCATCGTGAAACCAAAAGTGGTTATGATTTGATGAAAACGAAGATACCACTGTCTAGATAATTGCTTAAGGCCATATATTAAGCGATGAAGTTTGCAAACTTTATACTTTTGACCTTTAGCTATGAAACATATTGGTTGTTTCATATAGATTTCTTCATCTAATTATCCATTAAAAAATGTTGTCTTTACATCCATTTGATGTAATTCAAGGTCCAAATGTGCAACGATGACTAGAATAAAGCGTATTGAGGCAAACCTTACAACTGATGAAAACGTTTCCTCATAGTCTATACCCTCTTGTTGAGTATAACTTTGCCATAAGGCAAACCTTATACTTTTCAATGGATCCATCCACCCTTCGCTTAATCTTAAAGACCCATTTGTTTCCAATGGTCTTACGATTGGATGGTAGATCAACGAAGTCTCAGACATGGTTTGCCCTCATTGACTCCATCTCATCTTCCAAAGTTTTTCTCAATTTTTCCTTATCAGAGGATGAGAGAGCCTCATGAACGGTCTTAGGCTCGACATCGTCATTTTGAGCAATCATAAATGCTTCCCCTTCAATTTCAAAACGACGATGAGGAATACTTTTACGATTACTTTTACGCAATTGAATTTATCTTGAATTCAATTCATCAGGCGATGCAACACTCCCACTAAATCTTGTGTGTTGAGGTAAATCTTCATTTCCCTCTACAACATCAGTTGGTGTGTTATCGCGATCTTTCATCTCATATAATTGGAAGTCCTTATCAATCTCACCTCTACTAGGAAAATCGTTCTCCAAGAACGTGACATCTCGTGACTCCATTTCAGTCACACTTCCATCAGCTTGTTCACCTATGAACACATACCCTTTGGAGTGTTCAGAATATCTTATGAAGATATATTTCTTCCCTTTAGGACCTAATTTTCCATATTTATTGGAAGAATCATGAACATAAGCTGCACATTCCTATGGATGTAGACTACTCAAGTCTGGTTTCCTACCAGTGCATAATTCATAAGGGGTGGAAGTGATCGATTTTGAGGGCACACGGTTAAGTATATATGCAGCAGTCAATAACGCATATCCCCAATAGGAGATAGGTAAATTTGCTTGCACCATTGTAGACCTAACCATTTCCAATAGGGTTCCATTCCTTCTCTCAACTACCCCATTTTGTTGTGGAGTATCAGGAATAGTCAATTGTCGTACAATTCCATTTTCATCACAAAGAGCCTTGAATTGCTCCAATAGATACTTACGTTCACGATCGATTCTCAATGCATTTATTGTTTTGTTCAACTGATTCTTTACCATCGCTATATATCGTCTAAAGCAATCTAATGCTTCTGACTTATGGGAGATCAAAAAGAAATAACCGAAACGTGTGAAATCATCTATGAAAGTGATGAAATATGAGGCTCCATGCCTCGCCCTCACATTCAAAGGACCACAAAT
The DNA here is from genome assembly GCA_017140325.1 of Eucalyptus leucophloia subsp. euroa. Taxonomy (NCBI): domain Eukaryota; kingdom Viridiplantae; phylum Streptophyta; class Magnoliopsida; order Myrtales; family Myrtaceae; genus Eucalyptus; species Eucalyptus leucophloia. The sequence goes on from CM029471.1 coordinate 27,692,698, forward strand.
GTCAAAATGTATGAGATGCAATGGAAATTCAGCTCTAGTCCCTTTGCCGAATGGTTTTCTAGTTGCTTTTTCCGCTAGACAATGTTCACATACGGATAGACTAACATTAGTGAGTGACCCTAAAAGACCTTCTCTAGCTAATCTTTACATTCTTTGCAATCCAATGTGACCTAATCTAGCATGCCAAGTACTTGCATCAATCTCAACGTTATTAGAAGACGCAATTAAAGAAAAACAACCATCAACATTAACATTGTACTGATCATAGTCAATGTCTAACACCATAAAACTATTCGATACATGACCTGAACCATAATAAATTGTTCCATACAAAATGTCAATACAATCACCATGGAAATTCAATACATAACCTAAGCTAAGAAGAACAACTACAGAGACCAAGTTTCGTCAAATATCTGGAGCATAAAGGATATCGTGTAGGAATAGGTTTCGACCACCACGTAAGATTCATTTACATGTACCGATTCCCTTCACTTCAACTATTGAGTTATTCCCAACATATATCCATCTTCTTTTAGGCAGTATCCGACGATACTCCACAAATATTTCTCGATCTCTAACTACATGGTCTGTTGCTCCTGAGTCTACAGTTCACATTGGATGAGATTCAGCGAGCATTACAGTCCTAGAAACAAAAGCATTACTCAAAGTAATTGAGTAATAGGGTACATTTTTTGGCTTAGTGCATTCACAAGCAAAGTGACCCATCTTGCTACAATTTTGGCACTCCATTTTGGCCTTATCTTTCTTCCCACCACGCTTCTTGCGTCGGAAGATCTTAGCCCTCTTAGGTGCCTAATCAGTCATCTTCCATTTATTGTTAAATTGAAAATTCCTTTTGCACTTGAAGCCCGAAGCCTTGCGCGAACTCGATTCAGCAACATAAGCATAAGTAGAGGATCTCGCAGCCTCTAGGCGATCATCCTCTAATTCCAAGTGACGTGCAATATCATCAAAAGTGACAATATTCTCATTATGCGTCATATTGATCTTCATATGCTCCCAATTGTTAGGAAGAGACCTTATAACAGCCTGGACTTGTTGTTCATCAGTAAAGGAGTAACCTGCCAACTTCAGCTCACGGATCATGTTTGACATCTCCCGAAGATGCTGCCTCATCGTTACATTTGAGCGCTTTCGGAATGTATCAAATTTGATGGTGAGTCTCCTCATCTTAGTGGTAGATATACCCCCAAACTTATCTTTCAAGGTAACCCACATAGCTTGAGCTTTATCATAACTCTCAAACTCACACATGAGATCATCTTGCATACAGCTCAGCAACGTGATGCGAGCAATGCTATTTTTCTTTTTCCAAGCTTGATAAGCTTCTAGATCTCTCCTATGTTGAGCTAAAGTTCCATGTTTAGGTTCATCCATGATATGATTGAGGGTTTCCAAAACCTCTTGCTCCTTAAGGATGTACTAAACATTTCGGTGCCAAATATCATAATTGTCACCATTCAGCTTATCACCCTTATTGAGGTCAGCCACAATGGTCTTGGATGCCGATACCATAATCAATTGCTATAATATATTGACATAATAAATGTAGAATCAATACTGGCATACTTTACAGAATAACACACATATTTAATTTACAGTAAAGACAAACCAAATTAATGATAATTCAACAAAAGACACAAAAGTAAAAGTTCACTATGTTCCTAATCAACGTCTATGTACAATTGTTCTATTATCATTAATTAGTTTAATTTGCGCAAATCTTAAGTTCTAGGTGAGAACTATTTCAAATTCTACCAACCTACGAACTCCCACTAGGAAAAATAATTACATGGCCTTATGTAATTTTTACATTTTTCCTTAACATAAAAACATAGCATGATAATAACCAACGTATAAACAACAATCATGCTTCAACTATAATCAAAATTGCAATTCAACATGTAATAGATTTCCTACCATTGTTCTAATTTTCTAACAACTAAAAAATTGCCAGTATATTAAAATATACACATCATATCATTGAACCAAGCTCTACATAGCATATATAACATCATTTGCACACAAGCTAGATACTTAATTTCCTAAACCACAAGAAAATATAAGCTACAAATGAATAAACTCCATTAAACCCCAAAAAAATACGCGTACATAGGGTTTCTTACGCATTTTCATACATTTATAAAATTTAAAAGTATAAAATAATTATACCACTATGTAGAGAACATTCATATGAACCAAACGCCGCTAACCACGCTCCAATCAGAGCCCTCACGCGCCCCCACGCACCGCCTGAGTGCGCTGCGCGTGTGGCGCACGCACCAGTGAGCCAAACGGCTACTGGCCGGTCCGACCGGTTTGACCGCCAGACCGGTTGACTAGTCTGTCCGTTGACCGGTCAACAATTGGGTCTGTCATCGAATGAGTCGGTCGCCGGCCGGTCACCGGCCGGCCAACTGCCGCCGGAGATGACGTCATCCAACAACCGACGATTGGATGACGTGATGGTGATGTCACCACGTGCCGGTTTGCCATCTGGTGCGCGTCACGCATGTGCCGGTTCGCCGACCAGCGCAGCGTGTAGCGCACGCGCCGGCTTTGCCACGCTTCAGCGCATGGTGTGGCGCGTCCGGCATCGCCGGCGACGCTCGACCCATCGCCGAACTCGTCTCGACGAGCTCTTTCACCCTGAATATTCAGAAATTAATTTTGACCAAAAAATTATTTCGAAAAATGACCAAAACTGTACGGATGCACGCGACCCTGAACCCATTCTTCGCTCCGGTTCAATTTCGAGTTTTTATATGACAATTCCGACTATCGAGAGATTCAAACGGTGTAGATGTCATACTCTTGATCTCAATATCAAATGGTAAATGAGAAAACTCGATGAAAAATAAGGCAGAAATCACGATCAAGCTCTAATACCAATGTTGGAATTCAAGTCGACAGAAGACGACTTACCTGATTCCGATGCGCAAACAGCAGGTACCCTAGAATGAACGTTGAATTGTTAATAAATCACGAACAACAACTATCTCATGTTAGTCTGAATGCAATCACGAGGAAAGCACCCGATTTCCACAGCATAAATGCCTACTGTTCTTATAAAGATGAAATGGAACACCTTATCTCTTTTATGGAAATGGAGAGAAACTTTGGTACAAATGATCTGACAACCGCTCCAACGGTTGTGTTCGGGAGGCTTTTATACATCTCCCTTCGTACCCCTCCATTAGTGTCTTTCCAACGTAACGTATCAAGTTGAAATGGTGCGATCCAATCACACCCCATCATGGACGTACTAGCTAAAGTACTACATTTTGTTTCCTTCTCACTTCCCACAGCCGTGAAGCTCGAGCCCAAGGCTTGCGGCCGCCATGGCCACAAAGCTCGACCTCAAGTAACCGAGTTTGGGAGCTCGAGATATGGCAAGCATGGTTGTGACACAACCATGGCTACTTTTACCTGAAGCTCTAGCCTCAAGCCCCAATCCGTGTCCTCAGTGTCTCAATCTAGTGGCCATGGATGGGAGTTCAAAGCTTGGGCCACCATGGCCACAGCTGGAAGCTTAAGTGGCCGTTGCCACAAGCTTGAGGCCGAACTCGAAACTCGAGTGACCAGGGCTACCCCAAGCTCTAGGTTTATGGTCGAGCTCCATGGCCAAAGCAGCCATTAGCCATAAGCTCAGGCTAAGCTCTAGCCGTGGCAGAAACGAGGAAAGAAGAAAAGCAAGTGCTAAACAGAGAAGATTGAGGGAGAGAGAAGATGAGGTTAAAGCAAGTGCTAGAGAGAGATGAGATGAAGGAAAAAGTAATGGACAAAGGAGAGAGAAAAGACAAAGATTTATGTAAGGTGGGCCCGACGCGACAATTGTTACATTATGAATGGACCAGTATTTTGTTAAGTTGGCGCCATTTAGGTATCCAATATTTTCTCTGAATTCTTGCTCCCAAACGAAGGTGGAGGTTCGTGCTCAACGTGACAAGACAAGAACGAGCAGAAGGAGGCATTCGTTCTGGTCTCGAGCCCGGTTTCCAAGAGCGAAGTCATCGGCGGCCGAGTCGGGTGTATATGGATGCATGCACATACGTCAAATGAATAGAAAAAACCAACAAAAGTTGATCGAACGCTTTGACTTTCATTAGAAAAGTATAAAGAGAAATCACTTCAGCTAACGACCTGAAGATACCAAGACCCCATCTTGCAGAACAAGAAAAGGTCATGCATGAATATTATAATATTCATTAGATACTGTTGGATAATTATTTCTTTATTTTTAGATGTTACTATCTTTTTATGGTTCTATGTCACTATACTATTCGATTTGCTACAAAAATTGGTAAGTCACTTTAATTTAAATGGGAATGTTTATATAAGAATTTGTAAATTCGAAATTTTATTAAGTTGTTAAGTTAGTAAGAAACTCACATATTCTGGTAAGTATATAAAAATTAGTAATTGCATAAGTATTTGAAAAGTTGCGAACACACGAAACGATGAAATGTGCATGAGGGAACGTAGTTTTGGCGAAAGTTTGTTCCATTGCAGATAATGATGCATGCACATACGTCAGATTACTTCCCTAAGAAGTCGACATTTCCGCAGTCAAAGTTCAAATTATGCAGTCCATGGGATGGCTAGTAATGTCACGTTACAAGAGGACTTACCAATTACGTGTCGAAGACGGACTTCCTAAACCCTAATATTTATCTATTTCCTTATTGGATCTCTGTTTCTTTCTCGTTTACTTGTATTCTCACAAACATCACACGCTCACGCAACACAAACAGAGACCCAAATGTTATTATAGTGATAATGTGATCTCACATATAATTAATCATTGCCCACATTAATTTTGTTGACGTTCTATTGTTTACATTAAGTTACGTGTTAACTGTCCATTAACCACATTAAGTTATATGGTAATCACTCAATATCAGGATTACTGTCTTGAAGGAAGAAGTTATTTGAAAGGGGTTTGAATGGAAATATAAATAGGTATAAGCCAGACTTCTCAAAAAGTGAGATAACACACCATCAACATTGAAAGAGCAATTGACTAGAAGTGCTTATTTATCAATCGTTGAAAAGTTCTACGAGTGTGAGTTTCTTGCTCCTAGTCAATTACGTGTTACAAAGACTTTCCATACTTTTATGCCTGAATCATTTTCTTCCGCTCGTTATAAATACAAGCATTCCTTCAGAGACATTCCATCTTTTTATGCTTGAATTCATTTTCTTCCGCTCGTTATAAATACAAGCATTCCTTCTCATAAAACCGCAAAAGAAACCTTCCGACATCTCTCTCTCTCTCTCTCTCTCTCTCTCTCTCTCTCTCTCTCTCTCGCTCGCACGCGGAACACAGAGCACCAATGTCCGATGTCTTGGTCCCAGAAGTGGTACTGAACTCGGGCATGAGGATGCCACTGATCGGAATGGGTGGAGGTGCAGACAGTCTGCCCCCGCCCGACGTGCTGACATCCATATTCCTCGATGCCATTGAAGTTGGGTACCGCCACTTTGACACGGCGGCAAACTACGGCTCGAAGAGGTGCTCAGCCGGGCTGTTGCCGAGGCCCTGGACCGAGGGCTCATCAAGAACCGTGGCGACATCTTCATCACCACCAAGCTCTGGTGCACTGACGCTCATCCGGGTCTTGTTCTTCCTGCTCTCAAGAAGTCTCTCCGGTAAACTTTTTATTTGCCTTCTGATCTCTTCCTGCTTATTTTTACTGCTTGGCACTATATACAGTTGTAATAACCGCTAAGTCAGCAATTAAGTTTGAAGACCATACAAGACGTTCCACCATACAAAAATTTACACGATAAACAATAATTTTCACTTCTATACATTATTATCAGTTGCACGCATTAGGTTATTCCAATCTTTCCTTTATATTATTTTTTCGCTTTTTTTTTATTTAATCATGTTGTATTCATGTTAATTTTTTGGGCACTTGGTGTGTATCGATTTATATAGGAAGCTAGGGTTAGAGTATGTGGATCTGTATCTCATCCACTGGCCAGTGAGAGTGAAGGAAGGAATTGAAGGGTACAATTTCAAAGGCCAAATGTTGCCGTTTGACATCAAAGGGACATGGGAGGCCATGGAAGAGTGCTCCAAGCTAGGCTTGGCCAAGTCCATTGGAGTTAGCAATTTTGGAACCAAGAAGCTTTCTCAACTCCTCATGCATGCCACTATACCTCCTGCTGTTAACCAGGTAAAAGAAAGAACACATGTTTGTAACTATTAAATATTCATCAATTTGTTTAAATTTTATTTAAAGTCGAATCCCGTCGAATCAAGATTTTCTTCAAGTTTGTCCCCTTTGGTTTGTTGGTTAATCATGTTTAGGTGGAGATGAATGTGGGATGGCAACAAGAGAAGCTGAGGGCGTACTGCAGAGAGAAGGGAATACATATAAGTGCATGGTCCCCATTGAGCGCGAATGGAGCTTCTTGGGGTTCATTAGCGGTTGTGGAGAGTCCTGTGCTTAAGGAGATTTCTATCGCCAAAGGGAAGACCGTGGCACAGGTAAATTTCCTTTCTCTGTTCACTTCCATTGAGTTAGACTCTACCTATAGAGAAGTAAACATGGCTTCCATGGTTACTCTGAGTAGGAGAAATTATAATTTGAGCACGAGATTTTATTGCATCTAAACCAAGTGCTAGCTTAGTCCAATCGAACCCTTACAAGTTGATTTTTGTAATCTCAAAAGAATTAATCTCTCAAAATATTAATAGGAACCAAATCATAAATGAATTAATTTCAACTGTTTGTTTGCAAACTACCCCAAATTACAGATAAACGCATTTAGGTAAAAGAATTAGTTATTTTCCCCTTTTCAATTTCCAAATACTAAAAGGCTCTTCAAATATACTTTTTTTTCTTTCTTACTTTGTTAAATGTCATCGTAATTATTTATTCTTTGGCAGCATGAACAAAACCAAATCTAAATGTGTAAGACCCATATTATCATTGCAAAGCGTCACTCTCTCTCTCTCTCTCTCTCTCTCTCAAAAATTTAGTCATCATTTATTTTTTATGAGAAAGCCCACCTAGATATAGAGATCCCTAGCAATGAAAAATACTAAGCTAATTTCATAATTCACATGGTCCAATTTTCTATATCTTATACACGTGTGTAACTCTAAGATATAAATATTATAGATTGCACTGAGGTGGATACATGAGCAAGGGGCAAGCATGATAGTGAAGAGCTTCAACAAAGAGAGAATGAAAGAGAACTTGCAAATCTTGGATTGGGGACTTAGCCAAGAGGATTTGGACAAGATCAAGCTTCAGATCCCACAGAAAAGAGGATTTCCTGGTGATTTGTTCATTTTCGAAGATGGGCCTTACAAGTCATTGGATGAGCTCTGGGATGGAGATTATTGAATTAGATCACGCATCGATGACTCTCTTTGCCTTTTTGGTGATCTCCCGCAAATGATGATTATGATTAATAATTGCAATTTTTATATTATACTTCCACATTGCAAATTTATATGAAATCAACTTTGAATTTTCGTTGTAGCAATCTCCTCTCTAACTGCTATGTTTGGGATAATATTAATTAAGGAGGAATAAGGGGAAAGGAAAATTGACGTGGAGAATTAAAGGTACAGATGAATATGTCTGCATATGGAGATAAGTCAAGATGGTTACCGGTCACCTGATAATTCAGATATCTTCTATTATAAAAATAAAATATTCGAGGTGTGTGCAGCGATCTTGTGAGGCAAGTTACTCCTTACAGTTGAAGCTCGTTTGTCCAGCAAATAGTCCTAGTAATATAATAGTCAGGCAATTTAACAGGTTAAAAAAGAAACGCATTTGAAACCCAAATCCTTCATTTCATTAACTAGTTACATATCCGTTTTTTTGAAAATTGAAATAAATCGGAACCATCCTAAACTTATTGTACGTATGTCAATCAAATCCTGAACTATTAAAATTTGTTAACTCAATTGTAAACCTTTGCTCAAAATTCCAAGCTAGTCTTTCTAGTCAATTTTCTCCTCGAAATCTCCAACATGGCGGTCCAATCATCGCAAGCTGTCCGACTTAGTGCACCATCATGTAAGTGAATCTTGGCAAAAATTGGCCAGGAAAATTACTTTGAAATTTTGTGCAAAGATTTAGGAATAAATTGGCAAAATTCATAAATTTAGAACCCAATTAGCATTTATACAAAAATTTTAGGACCAATTAAGCAATTTCCCCAAGTAAATCCCTATTATAGAATACATGGTAAGTGTCAGGAATACTAATTACAAGTCCAGACATCTGCCGATTATGTGGGCTTGGATGGTGAAACTTTGGTCAGGTCCCAACATCCGCCAATGAAGTGTTCTTGAATCTTGACACAATAAATGTGGGTTTTAAGGGGCTGCACACTTTTTTCTGTTTAAGAACAGAAAATTTGTTTTTTTGTGGGTTTTTAATCAAAAGATTTTTTGTGTAGAGTTTCTCTTTTGAAGAAATTGCATTGACGCCGTGTCAATCGATGACACCATACCGGCCCGCGCGGCGGCCTCGCCTTGGCTGGGCAAGCCAACGACCTCGCCCAGCCAAGGCGAGGCCAAGCCTCCGAATTGGCCAAAAGAAGAAAAAAAATAAAAAAGAAAGGAAAAAAGGAAAAATAAAATAAAAATATTTTGAAACAAAAAAAGAATATAAATTTATCAAAAAGAAGTTTCTTGAGATTTTTGCCGATGATGCATGCACTGACTATCAAGATGACACCATATTCTGGATTTAAATTTTTTGCATCAAAAAAAGTTTCTTGAGATTGCCGATGATGCATTAATCGATTTGGGAAATTGGCAAAAGATTAATTGCTCATTTCCAATTGGTCATGTTTCAGCTAAAATCGAGACAGCCAAAAACCATCTAGAATCAGTTCCTTGTGGGGTATCTGACCCACACATTAGCTGTTATGGAGAGTCCCGCGCTCAAGGAGATTGCCATTGTCAAAGACAAAACTGTGGCCCAGGTACCATATTCTCCCTCTCCTCGTGTTTTTTTCCTCCCGTTTTGGCGTCATTCTTGGGGCGGAGGAAATCATTAATTGAGTTTGTGGAATCGAAGTAAAATTTAGGTTTTTCCTGTGGCTGTATTTTGTAACTCTAACCTTTGGTCCCCTCCGTGCATGTCCCTCTCAGTCGACGGTGTCTCCCGATGAATTAATTATAGCCAAAACCATAAGACAAAATTTAGGGGAACCCGGCAACTTCAGCAGCCATTTCCTAAAACCGTGAAACTACTTCCATCTTCCATCACTAGATTTCCACCCTCTCTCTCTCTCTCTCTCTCTCTCTCTCTCTCTCTCTCTCTTTCTCTCTCTCTCTCTCTCTCTCTCTCTCTCACGCTGAACGCAAAACACCAATGGGCGACGTCGTGGTCCCAGAAGCGGTGCTGAACACGGGCGAGAGGATGCCGCTGATTGGGATGGGAGCGGCGGCGAGCCCTCTGCCGCCGCTCGACGCACTGACATCCATATTCCTTGAGGCAATCGAAGTTGGGTACCGCCACTTCGACACGGCGGCATCCTACGGCTCTGAAGAGGCGCTCGGGCAGGCCGTGGCTGAGGCCCTGGAACGTGGGCTCATCAAGAGCCGCGGCGACTTGTTCATTACCACCAAGCTCTGGTGCACCGACGCTCATCCGGGTCTTGTTCTTCCCGCTCTCAAGAAGTCTCTTCAGTAAATACCTGATAATTTGCCTTCTGATCTCCTCCTATTTATTTTACTGCATGACACCATACACAGTTCTTATAATCGCTAAGTCACCAACTAATTTTAAAGACCCTACTAGAATTTCTTCCATATAAAAGTTGACACCAAGCATTAGTTTTTTTTTAATCTTTCCTCTATACCATTTTTCCGCTCTTTCCTGGGTTTTACTTATGCTGTGTTCATGTTTCCTTTCTTTTTCTTTTGGCACCTGGTGGATTATTGACTTGCACAGGAGGTTAGGGTTAGAGTACGTGGACCTGTATCTAATCCACTTCCCATTAAGAGTGAAGGAAGAAACGGGGGTGTGGGACGATTTCAAAGGTAAAATGCTTCCATTCGACATTAATGGGACATGGGAGGCCATGGAGGAGTGCGCCAAGCTGGGGTTGGCCAAATCCATTGGAGTCAGCAACTTTGGCACCAAGAAGCTCTCTCAACTCCTCTTGCACGCCACGATCCCTCCTGCTGTTAACCAGGTAAAAGAGAATTCAATTATTCTAGTTTGATCTTAAGTCGAATAAGATATCAAATCAAGATTTGCTTTTCTTTTACCTTTGCGGGTTCGTCATGTTTAGGTGGAGATGAATGTGGGATGGCAACAAGAGAAGCTGAGGGCGTACTGTAGAGAGAAGGGGATCCATGTGAGTGCGTGGTCTCCATTGGGCGCGAATGGAGCTTCTTGGGGTTCATTGGCGGTCATGGAGAGTCCTGTGCTTAAGGAGATCGCCATCGCCAGAGGAAAGACGGTGGCTCAGGTAAAGTTCGTTTTCTACCCCATGCATTGGGTAAGACTCTACTTATAGAGAAGTAGGCGTGAATTCTACCCCTTTTTTTAAGTAGAAGGCACTATAGTTTGAGCACGAGATCTGTTGCGTCTAAACCAAGCCCTGAACCACTCATATCGAACCCTTGCGAGTTGATATCCATAACTTCAAATGAAAATACTGCCTTAAAATATTATAACAATCAAATCCCAAAAAAAATATATCTTAACTGTTCATTTAAAACCTACCATAAATCATAGCAAAACAAATTTGGATACGACTCGTGACAAGGTAACTAAATTGGAAAAAGCCAAGAACATGGGGTCATTTGAAAAGACGCTTTTACTTTAGAAATTTCCTCCTCCAATTATATGAGTAAATAGGGGAAGAAATTGCATTTGCTTATCACATGACAAGGCAATGTGTACAATTTTCCTCCGTACACGTCCTTGTCAATTGAGTCTCGCTAAGGATTAGAAGTTCACGTGCGGGGCTAGTCAAAACCATGAAGAGATGAGACGTTTTGTGCACAGCTTCTTCAGCAGCCACACGATGCAATTCGTCTTGTGATTCTAGATAAGTGAGGCGTTGCTCTTACATATTTTTGGACCTAACTATTTGAGTGCGATCCGAAAGCAGTCATAATTAGAGCAAATCTCGTGTTAATTAAGAGCATTGGCCGTGGTTATTAAAGTACATCGATTTTGTTGGCGTGACAATTCCCTACCTAGATATATGTCCGATACTGTCGATATGAAGCATCTCTCTCTATATTACTGCATTAAAGAATAAAAACTTTAATCATCATTTTGTTTTGACGAAGTGGCCCACCTATATATAGAAATCTCAATCCGTGAATAATAATCAAGTAAACTCGTACATCACATGATTCAATCTTCTGTGTCTCTAATATTATGTATATATCACAGATTGCATTAAGGTGGATACATGAGCAAGGGGCAAGCGTGATAGTCAAGAGTTTCAACAAAGGGAGAATGAAAGAGAACCTGCAAATCTTGGATTGGGGACTTAGTCAAGAGGACTTGGACAAGATCAAGCTTCATATCCCGCAGAAAAGAGGATTTGCTGGCGATAGATTTGTTTCTGAAGATGGGCCTTACAAGTCGTTAGATGAGTTATGGGATGGTGATCCTTGAACTTGGATCACGCGTTTATAATTTATGCACGACTATCCAGTGTGATTTTATAATAATCTCTCTTGAGAATGATGATTAATTGCTACTTTCATTCATTCCGTGTTGTAGTATGCCTGAATCGAACATTGTATTTACGCTATCATAATCTCTTCTCTTACCCTTTGTTTGCGAAAATGGTTATTACGAAGGGGAGGGAAAAATCGAATTTGGAGAATTGAAAGTACATGTGTAGGCAAGGGGAAAAAGTATCACAAAATTTTTAAACATATTGCATTTATGCTAATTTAGTTCTAAACTTTTTAATTATGCAAATTTGGCCCTAAACCTTTTGACCTAGTGTCAATTTAGTCCAAAACCTTTTGCCTAGTGTCAATTCAGTCCTCTCGACTAATTTTGGGCAGATGATGCCAGCCTACTTACATAGCACCACTAGCACTAATGTAAACAATTTTTTAATAACTCAGTCCTCCCGGCTAATTTTTCTTTTCTTTTTTTCTCTCCTTTCTTCCTTTTGCTAGTGGTCAGTGACTGCGCAGGCTGGCCTCGCTTGGCTAAGCTGCAACAAGGGCTAGCCCGCCCAAGACAAATCTAGCAAGGCCACCTTGGCCTAAGCGAGGGCTAGCTCACCATGGCCAATGGCAGGTTATCAACAAAAGGAAGAAGAAATGAAAGAAAAAATAAAAAAAAAGAAATAATACAAAATCGAAAATTATTAAGATATTATGAAAAATTATCCACTTTAACACCGACGATATCATATAAGTCTGCCAGCATTTATATTAGTAATATCCTACCAAAATTCACCGGAATAACTGAATTAACACCAAATCAAAAGATTTAGGATTAAATTAGGACCCTTAAAAGATTTATGGTTAAATTAACGTCAATGTAATAAGTGTAGGACTTTTCTAACACTTTTATGTAAATGAAGCGGTTCGCTGATGGACAAATCAAGCGATGCCACCAGCAATGTCACTCGCCGGTGGTGCAATCTCCAAAATATTTTTCCCATTGAGACTTAAGCATAATGCTTCTTCTTTTCTTCATTTTACTTTCCAATCTACAGTACCTTTTGCTCTTTTTGTAGCCATCTGGCCAACCCGTTGCGACCTGTAATCAGAGCGCTTCGTCTAATGCTTGAGATTATTGATGGCAATTATTATTCAATTTCGGAAAATTGAAGTTCTAATTATTTTCAAATACTTCAAAACAACTTAAAGAACTAGTTTTTCCTTGTCAACTTCCAAATACTAGAAGGGCTCTTTCAACTTTGCTTTTTCCTTTCTTTCCTCGTTGTTTCTTATGTTCATGTTTCATTTTTTGTCGGCATGACCAAACCCTCCAAATAAGACTAAACTTTTTATTACGGAGCATCTTCCAATCTCTATGTTACCGTCTCCTCACATACATAAAAAAGACAAAATTTGGTCATTTGAAAGCCCATGAAAATAGAGATATCCTAATTCACTAATACACTCAACTCATCTCATTAACCACATGATTTATTTTTCTGTATCTCTAGATTTTATATAAATAATACATACATTGATATGTGAATAAGGGAAGTGCGATAGTGAAGGGTTTAACAAAGGGAAAATGTAAGCAAATCTCAAAATGGGGACAGGGCCAGGAGGTTTCAGACAAGATCAAACTTCAAATCCTATATAGAAGAGGATATCCAGCTGATATTTCATTTCCAAGGATGGCCCTTACTGGTCACTAGATGAGCTCTAGGATGGAACTTTTATTTGTTATTTCCAGATTGGAACTCAACCTTATGTTTTTATCGTCACAATCTCTTCTCTTATCTTAGGCTCCATTTGTTTCACGGAAAACGTTTTTCAGATTTTCGACGTTCATTTCACGGAAAATGAATTCCTTAGGGAAAATATTTTCCATCAAAGGAAAAAAGTCTTCTAAAGTAGGGGAAAATGTTTTCCATTTTTGAAAAGTGAAAAATATTTTCCTCACTTGATCTCTCTTATCTCACATCTCTACAAATCTTCAGTTCCTCCTCCCCTTTCTTCTTCTTCTTCTTTTCTTTTTTTATTCGAATTATTTTTAAATTTCCTTTTTCTTTTTAATTTAAATTTATTTTTAATTTCCTTTTTCTTTTCTTTTTCTTTTCTTTTTTCCTTTTCTTTTCTTTTTTCTTTTTCTTTTTCTCTTTTTCTTTTCTTTTTTTCTTTTCTTTGTTTCCCATCTTCTTCTTTTTTGGCTAGTCGTCGATCTCAAACTCACGCTTGTTGATCTAACGAGCCTCAAGCTTGATGCTCGCTCGCCAATCTAGTGATCGGAAAATATTTTCCTTCCTTACCGAACACCGGAGAAATATTTTCAGGTTTTAACCGAACATCAGAAAATATTATCATTTTCCTAGAAAATGACTTTTGGGAAAATATTTTCCGGAAATTGTCTAGTTTTCGCGAAACGAACGGACCCTTAGATTGGGAAATAGTAAATTAAGGATGGATAGCGAAACAAAAAGAAGAAGATAATTCAATATGGAGAATTGAAAGTGCAAGTGACTACGTACTGAAGTCTCAGATATACTATACTATAAAAGGAAAATTCTCAAGGTAACTACCATAGTCCTATGACGCAAATTATCCCTTGGAGTCAAAGCTCATTTATTTGGTAAAAACTCCCACCAATGTGATACTTAAAGCATCTAAAAAGGTTAAAATAGAAATTGTTTCAAAACACGAAGCAATGACTTATCGAGACACAAAAAGGCTCACCGGAGAAAATCCTATACACATGAACATTGTTCATGGAACATTAGGAGTCCAGAAGTCCGCCTGTTTAGTGGTCTTGAATCTTTGACACCTTAAATTGAGCCCCAATAAATGTGAGTTTGTTGACCAAAAAAAAAATGTGAGTTTGAATAGGTAAGACATCCATGGAATTGGCATCGACTGTCGAGATGATAACCATGCAAAGCAGCCAAACGAGCTCTCCCAATTTAATTTTGCCTCAAAAGAACTCCCCCTCCTTCAGATTTTTGAAGATGCACTCATCGAAATTGAAAAGGAGAAATTGGCAGAAAGATTAATATGTTATTTCCAATTGCTTACGTTTCAGCTAAAATCGCAGACAACCAAGGACCATTCCGTCTAGCATTAGCTCCTTGTTGCTTACATGGAAAAGCACAGTATGGCTTTGGCCATACAGAAAACCCTAGCTTCTACCTCTTTTTTTTTTTTTTTCCATAGGAAAATGCTTAACTAACAGTCAACGTTATTATTGCAAGTAACACTGACACGGTAGCCACTAGATAATCGATAAGAAAAAGCTATCGGTGTTATGCCAGCATTATGCTAAAAAAAATTTCCTTCCCTCCATAACAGCTGGTATTATGCCAGCATTAACCGGTGGCTCACGTACTACTATTACTTCCAACAGTAACAATGATTGTTAAGCTATCATCATCCTTTGCCAAAACTCGAGTATTTAACTTTGATGTCTTACTCGTATATTAAAAAAGAGGAAATCAATAAATAATGAATTTGGTCGAAAACATATGGAACAATTGTCAAGCAACTATATAAGTATAGCTTATGTATGAGTTAGAACCACCTAGTTTCCTTGCGGTTCTGCATTTAGATACCCACATCAGAGGGACTTCACTTTATTTTGGAGGTTGTCTCTTTTACGGGTGAGCACAGGCGGGGCGCGCTCAGCTTCGAGGTACTTTTGGTCTGGCCGGACCGAATTAAATCCGGACAATTCGAGTCTAGGCCTGAATTTTTTTTGTTTAAATAATGACCAATTGTAATTATATCTATAAACTAAATATCTAATCATATGTAAGTAACGCCTAGCTACTTTCAAATCTACAAATCGAATTCGATCTAAATTAATTTTGCTCCCATCAATGTTTCGAGTAGAGATATGGAACCCATAATTAAATCTCATTCCAAGCCCGATGCGTCAAGACCAAATGCTGAGGCCATTTTCGGCCTTAAAAATCACTTTTTTAGGGTGTTTTCAACGGCTGTTCATAATTGAACCCTTTCGCCACATCCTTTTTCGTTCATTTAGTTTGTAATTATTTAAATGAAATTGTTAATGACTTTATTACAGTGTGTAGAGAATAACTAATTTTTCATAATTTTCCATTTTATAAATATATGTATCTTTTAAATGAGCATCTCACACACTAAGGCATGGACTAGCCCAAATATATATATATATATATATATATATATATATATATAACACAGGCCTGAAATCCCAGCCCGAACCAAATTGGACTGAAAAATCGGTCCAGGCTTCCAGACTCCGGGTCTCTTTTTCTCACCCCTTTTCCATATGCATTGTCCTGTTCTAAAGGGAAGAAGATGCTCTTAGACCGGTCTCAAATCTGAAATTCGAAAATGCCTCACCGGAATGAGGTCTACAGTTGCTGCACAAAGCTGCCCAAGTTGCTTCTCAGCTACAGAGAATGTGGAGGCGCGCATCTCTGTCCTCTTAATCATTGAAGGGATATGAAAACCTCGTTCCTACAAGACAAGACTGCAAAAATGCACTCCCCAACACTGAGGAATAACTCGGTGGTTCCGACGAATTTAACTCTTCAGTATCCTTTAAAGCGTGCTATTATGCTTCCACAGTAAAAACCTTCAGTCAGAAACACACCGTTGGTGAACTCAGAACAAATTTATTCCTCGATCTTGAGTTCTTCGCTTAGCAACAGATCAATCCTGATATGGAGCATGGAATGATTCGATCAGGAAGCTGCTGATTTGTAAGCTCCCTGTTCAATTCCATAACCACAGAGGAAATCCGCCTAAGAGCACCATGGCGGCTACAAGGTCCTCAAGACACACTTGACAGGAAAAATCTGGTCCCAACATTCTCAGCAGCTAGAAGATGGAAATCCCTGACAAGACCGCGTAACTGACATAAAAACATCAGGCGAAAAAATAACCAGAGAAGAAACTTCTTCAAGCGCTCTCACTGAAATACATATAACCATCAAGCTGAACTATCCAAAGGCAGAAAACATATGTACAGTTCGCCAAATTCCCCCAAAAGGCAACCTATTCTTCCATCATACAAACCAGGACATACAATTTTCGCCAAGGCAGCAGACACTTTCTCGGTAGAACAAAGCAAGCAACATTCTGGGGAGAATTTGTCATGGACACCAACAATCAAGCTAAGCAGTTCTGCTAGCAGATACCATGCTTGGGCCCATGAACCAGCGTTGAATGTCTGACACAACTATCCTGAAATGCTCTGGATGCCTCACTCAGCATCAGCAGGTACTCTATACGTTCGCATTATACGGATCTGCAGGGATGCAAAATTAAGCGAATGTGGGGTAGCCATTAAAGTAACTTTAGTCCAGATGCAACTCAGAATTCATAATTACTAGAGAAATGAGCTCCACTGATGCATAATGCCAACTTAATTAAGTTAGTGCAGTAAAACTTCTGCATTATCATTCAATAAAGAGGGAAAGCAAACAATTTATTTCCACTTGGCCAACATGAAAATGCAACTAGAGCTTAACAAACAGGTTTTTGCACAGGATAAGTATCCTGATCTCCACAGCAAGTACACAAGTAATTCATACAGAAAACAAGAATTCCATAAAGGCCTTGACATAACAATTATAGGGTCACTTCAAAGAACTCTAAATAAAAAGCCTGCAGAACAAAGCAAATCTCAAGCCCTGTTCATCAGTACCTTTCTCAAACAATATGCCCATCGTTCTTAGTGCCACAGCCATCATCAGTAGCACACAGTAATCCATTGGAAAAGGAGGAACATATTCTCCATTTATTTATATCCAAGTTTCTTTCAACCTTGTCAATTCTATATTTTCAGCAGATAGATGCATCCAATAGGCACCCCTAAAAGTGCTACTTTGCTCCAATTTTGGTAATAAATATCATTTATAAAAACTTTAAGAACAACAGACCAATCTCCACAATCTCTAACCGCATTGAAATTTTCTTGCTAAACTTATCAGCATCTAGCAAGAGCAGTATTAACAAGGACTTAAGTATTTATCTTCTATTACCTGTGCAAAGGCAAAAATTGCTTGCAAAATTCTAGCATAATCAGTCCCAAGCATTTGAATGACCATATCAGCAAGAAAAGTTCCCCACAGCCTGCATAAATCACAAGTAAAAATGGAGTTGTAATAAATACCAGAATGCAAAAAGTCAAAAAATATTTTCAGAGGCTTGTTGCAGCTCCTTCAATCAATGCAAACATCAGCCATATCTCAATTGAGGATGATTTCCTAACTATGTTGACTTGCCAATAGTATGAGTATTTTAAGCAAATAATCTGCACCACAATTTTGTTGTCTTCTCAATAGTAAGGAACCTTTAAATTGTTGTTTATGAGTAGACAAAAATTTTATCTAAGCTCAAAAAGTTCATGCCCGAGTTCCCTGGATGCTAAAACTGCTCTTAAACAGCACACCACCAGCTTCTTAATTAAGAAATTCATAGATATCTGTGCAAGATACATTTCCGAGAGCTCATTTATTGCTCAACAGTGATGCATTTTTCTCATATTTTTACCTACATTTGTCAGTGACATTGTTATGTAAAAGTTCCTGATGAAAATGCCCTAAGCCACATATAATATATTGATTTACCATTATGCACTGGAACATCAGTTGCTAGCAGATTATATATGCATACTTAGAAACTGACTGACTGATTATATGGATGACATCTATGATCAAACCACCAATTCCACCATTCAATATGCAAATAGAAAATATTAAAACTCACTTAAAAGGATGTAAGAAATAATTGATTAATCAAAGCCACTCATAAATTCAAAGCTGTCTAAAGAAGGGGAATACATTGGACCAAGCAAAGACATTGTGCTCCTCAAACCCAGATATCTTAATGCAGCGCCAGCAAAACCCTGTAGAACCAGCGCAATCAGCAAGATGAATAGAATTGAAAAAAATAATAATAATAATTAAAAGCAGAAGCCTCATGACGAATTTAGATTACTGACAGGTCACTTTTAGTCCTCTTTTAGCATTACCATACTCAGATAATATTTAACCATGTCGACCTTAAGAACATATCGAGCAACTCAAGTACAAAGGTTGCTTGGCAGAAAACCTTTTCCTCTATTAATCCTTTAATTTTAGAGTTCATTGAATGTTAAAGAGATAAAGGTATGGAGCCTTCAGAGCAAGATCAGCATTTTTGTATAGCCGCAGGTCAGTATGGGCAGGATGTCAAGACAGGAATAACTTAGTATTTAAGTTGTTGATAAATTAAGATCTCTGAAAAAAAAAAAAAAAAAAAAAAGGTTGAATTTTACATCTTCAATTTAATACTGTGCAGCAAAGTCGGTGTAGCGTCTGTTTGGAAACAAGGCAGCAGACTCATAATCAATTGGTTTATGGAATGTCCCTAGCAATAAGAAAAGTGGTTCTGGTTCTTGATTAAAAATAGCCTGGTTAAGCAGCTGTACTTAGGGTACATAATGGCCAACAAAAGCAAGCTCTCTTTCGGACCACAATGTGAACTCTA
Source organism: Eucalyptus leucophloia subsp. euroa (assembly GCA_017140325.1). NCBI lineage: Eukaryota > Viridiplantae > Streptophyta > Magnoliopsida > Myrtales > Myrtaceae > Eucalyptus > Eucalyptus leucophloia. The sequence goes on from CM029471.1 coordinate 27,711,872, forward strand.
TCAAGTAATGCCTCCTTGGTAAAGCTACTGTTTACATACATAATATCATAAGGAGAAGAAACCAACTCTTCCCAAATATCTAATACAGTACTACAAGCACCAATAATACACTAAACATAAATTGTCTTTTACCAGCCGAAAGGAAAATGTCTTTCACCATATGCCTTGCTAGTAATTTCAATAACCAATCACACAAAAACATAATGATGAGATTGCATTTGATAAAATATCAGTGGAGTAAATGATCATGCTTTGTTGCACTACGATGACTCTTCAGTGTTTCTGCAAATTCAAATGTCATCACCTTCTTTGCAACAAGCAAGGCTGCACGAGATTCAAGATTTATAGCAGCCAACTGTCCGCCCTGTATCCCAACAACCATCAATAAATAAATCAGATTTTCTGTCTCCATGTAATCATTTATTCAAGCGGCACACCGTCAGCCCAAACAGCATATAAAATTTTCATTAACTGCAGAGCAAAACCATAATTTGCTAGGTCGTTTATGAGCTAGTACTGAGGCTTCAACAAAATCATTTAATTATGAAGGAGACCCCTGCATACTCGCTGCATGCTTAGTCTTCTCATTTACATTTTCTGATCCACAATTGCTTATCCCATTGAAAGAAGGATAAGCCCTTCTTAAGCACTTTCACTTGTTTCACATATTCTCCACAAGCATTAGATCATCCATTAACCAGATGAACAGGATGTGTAGTCTATTTCCATCTCATGAGGACTTGATTAAGTTACTGACAATATAAAACACATCAAGCACTTACTTTCTTGATAATTTCCTTTCGTATCTGATAGTTGGCAGCTTCTGAGAGGACTTTTCCAGATAATCTTCTTGCAATCTACCTTAAAGAGGAAATGAGGTTAAAAACATATTAAAGTGAAGTAAAGGTTCTCACGTGAATGGTGCTCTTACCATCTGATAAATCTTTGCCAAAGTAATCAAACTTCCCCCCTAAAATATTGAGAGAGAGAGAAAAAATTGAATTGGTACAACTATGGAAGGACTTGAAGGATAAGATTAAAGATCATGAAAAAAATGTAGGCATAAAATGGGCAAAGAAAAGAGTACCTTAAAAATCAGCGAACGGAGTTCTCTTGCCCCAAATTTTGAAGCTGCAAAAGCTTGGACCTTTGTTCATCAAATCCAAGTTCTAGGCTATCTTGCACATCAGAAGATCCACATTCTTCACTACATTAAAATCATCTTACTCTCATTAGAAGATGTCATCAACCAGGAGATGTCAAACACAATGCAGAAAACCACACAAAATACGTGGAAGAGAGAAAATTATTGCATCTCCAGTACTTTAATGACACACAATACTCCCAAACTTTCCTGCCCCAGTCCTAATAGAGAGAAGAGAGATGAGTCATCAAGGTTTCCTGTATTATGAGCTTGCAGTCTTAATCTAAACCCAGTACTGCTCCTGGATTACTTTTAGTGCTGGAAAGAATTAGTTGTCTTTCATAAGTCAGTGGGTGCAGTTTCGATCTCTGAAGGCACAAAGCACAAAAACCACCTATCAGCTAACTACATTGTTCTTCAATAAAACAATATCAGTGCTGAGGCATCCCTTTTTTTGTTGCAGTATTTAAAACTAGAGCTACTCAAATAAACAGTTGCAACACAGGAGAATATCTTACAATCCATGTAACAAACATACCATTAATGTCCCTTACCTCATAAATGATTTACCTACCAAAAGGAGAACAATCTTCTTAATATACTATTTTGCAAGAAACTTATACCATAGATTAGATAGATAGAAAGAGTACATCGAGTAATCTTGCAACAGATGTAGAAAGATTTCAGCTTCTAGGTCCTCAGTTGAAAGTTTAGTTGAGCAAGGAATGTTCAACTCTTTCCTCACAGAAAGCAAGACACTCCTGTATGAAGGCCTCCAACCTCTGGGAAGGGCATAAAAGATAATCGAGGATCAGCCACAATGTTAAACCAATTTCTTTCTTCAGACTGTTCTCATAAGAAAATGAATGAAAACTTCAAGAGAATGATTGACTGGAGACTTGAAGCTTCCCCCAACCTGCCATTAGGGCACCGGATAAGCTAACTTAACTTTTAATTTAAAATGTTAAACTAAAAATCCAAGTTTTGCATAATACAATCTCTCTTGACACATGAAATTACTTCATTTTACTCATTTTCAATGTCTTCAATATATAGTTTATCATACAAAGTACCCAAGGGCACTCATAACCAACAGGTGAGGCAGTTTTTCAATTACACTCTCCTATCTAGCAGTATAAATTTCCTGTCTAAATATTGGGAACAAAATTAAGTGCGACACCATAGATTACCTTAACACAGAACGAGCATCAGCTGCAAGATACATGAACCGCGACTCGAGAGCCGCCAGAAAATCCTCCCTCTCTTCAAGATCCTCTCCAATCATTGCATAGCCCACAGCTGCCCTATTCGTTATTGATTTCAACAGTGGACTGAAGTAGCTGAAAACCGATCAACGCATGCATCAAACATCTCGTAGAGAGAAAAGACGGAACATCTACTACAGCTACTTCCATGCACTTGTGCTTGCTCCCATAATAAAACCACAAAGTTTGATCCCGCAGAATCAATATATAAAGCAACACGCGACTTCAAAAGCTTTCTCCCTTAATTTTTTACAGGGAATAAAACAATGCCTCGTTCGCGCAGGACTACATTACATCCCCCATCCCACCTGCCCCCGTCCCGCCCACCCTCAAACCTCATCTTTTCCAAGTATATGTTCGGAAAACCAAGGCGAAGTTACCTCGGGCCAAAAAGGATTCTCTCAAGCTCGTACAGCTCGGAGTCCGTGGCCAGTTCAAGCACCGATCGCAGCTCCGGATCGTACCCTCCTGCAGCCAACAAACCATTCAAAATCCTCAATTTCACCGTCGAAACCAGAGAATTCACAACCGAAACGCGAACTCGAAAATGGAACGGAACCCGCACTTTGCCCTTGCCCGTCGCTCGAAATGGCCACGCGAGCGGCGCGCGAAACCCCTAGGCCGCCACCGACCCTCCGAGCGGGCAGCACCGAAACCTGCCAAAATCCCCGGTCAGTTCGACTCAGCTCGCGGCCCGCATTCCGGGATTACGGGGTGGAAGCGAGAAGGCTTACGGAGAGTGCGGGCTTCGTGGTCGTGGCCGGGACCGTGGAAGGGAAGCGGACGGCCGGAAAGAGAGCGGAAGCGGAGGCAGTGGAGGTGGCGGCGGCGGCGGCGGCGGCGGCGGCGACGGCGGCCATGGATGATGCCGAGTCGAGCTCGAGTTCGAGCGCTTCGACCGCTCGGATCTTGAGCCACTCGTAGCTCCGGCGACGGAAGGTTACACCAGGAATGGTGGCGTCTTGTGGATGACGTCAGCAGTCGCGAGCATATTGGAAGGAGGGAATGGGTCCCACAGAGAGGTTTGAGCGTTCCGCGCCACGTGGCACGCGAGGTGAAAGATGATGTTGATGAGGTGCGCCCAAAGCCCAAAATCAATGGTCATCATGGAAATTTGACGTTCTATAATGTTGTCCATGGCAATAACATTCGCAGAATCGTGTCCCTTTGCAAAGATGTTCTCTTGAGTTTTTTTTTTTTTCCTTCCACTTCCTTCAAAACCAACCTAAGTTAGGACATTATTTCTTGATATTCAGCCCTTCTCCTTTCTAGAGTTTTTCTTCAATTATGGGTGCAAGATAGGATATCATCAATTTTGTCCATTATCATTTTGATCTATCCAATCCAAAATGGATAATTAAAATTCAGATAGGATATGACACGTTCCATCCTAAGTTTCCTCTAGGACTATAGAAGCGGTGTATATGTTGCCCATGACCTTTCAATTTGTTCAAATAAGTAAACTTATCAATCAAAGACAATCGAAAGAAGGAAGTCCAGTCTACATGACACGAGGCCTACTAGGCGAAGGCAATCGTACACCATTTTGATGTCTAGAGAGAGAGAGAGAGAGGCGCCATAAAAAAAATGTGTGTATCGCATAGTTTTGCTAGTGAAAGAAATTATACAAACTCAATTTTGTGAGCAGTAAAGTAAGCACACAATATTCTAGGAACAGTCTCTCTTTGATGCAAAATTTATAAAAGCAAAGGAAAAGCCTGCTCGTTGCTTTGACTTTTGAGACATACAGGCGCTACAAAATTAGGGTAAGGAAATTCTCTCTACGTTGCACCTACACATGGAAAAGGAATCGCGTCCTCAACGATCTGGTGATGAAGCGGCTGCCTCTACTCGCACTTGATGGAGCGGTATATGTGGCGCACGAAAAGCAAAGCCGCACGGAAACCTACCATTCCCAGCATGAGGAAGAATCCATAGCAGATGCACGCCATGTAGCCGAAGAAGAACGAAGTTTGCATGAAGCCAGACATGTCGGATCTGGCATAATAGTAGTAGAGGCAATAGGCATAGATAAAAAGCCAGTCGATCCACCGCAGAGAAAAGATCTGCCAACAAAAACCAATGGAGTCGATCAGTAGATGGCAAACAGGAATCGCATCTTTTGCAGTAGCAAGTATACAATCCGAAAAGGGTTGCCCCCGAAAATGGAAGTTGACTCAAAGCCATTCCTTCAACCCAGAAAAAACACTCTTTCAAGTTTTCGGCATGCGTCTTTCACCTGAGTGAAGTGGTAACTCAGACAAATTCTGCCAGAAAGTGACAGCTGCCCCCGACTCTACTAAGTGGATAGCAGCCAATTTAACATGATTAATACTCCTAACACGCATCCTCCTATCTTGACAACAAGTGAGCAATTGATGGAACACATGCTCCTGGAAATCCTTCCCCAAATGCAGTCTCATTTTGTTACACTCGAAATAGAAAAGGTGGATCTTTCTATCTAGTAAGAAAGAAGTGCAAAATCTTTTGCAAAAAGTTTACCCTATTGTGAAAGAGAGAAGGAATGGAAAAGAAGAAGAACCATGAAGGAGTAACTGGCAAACAGAAAATCCACAAGTAAAAGTTTTGCATACCTCCACCACCATTCATGGTCTTCAGCAGCAAGTTGGAAGTACGTCAATGCCACAGTGATGAAAGCAGTGACTATCAGGAGAATAATAAAGACGATAAACAAGATGCTGTATATAGTGTAGATCCTATGACCCCAAACACTGGCAAAAATATAATAAAGTTCAATGTATATGGCACTGAATGGTAAGAATCCTGCCATTGCCATCTGAGGGATCGTCCCCCTATACCATGGCAATGGTGGAATCTCTCTGGGATATTTGGTGGTGCGACAAGGAGCCTGGAACTCAGCTTTGCTGTTCTTCCCAGCGATCCCACCTAATACCAGCAAAGGCGACGTCACAAGTGTCCATATGAGGACTATCACCACAATGGTGCCAAATGGAAGAGCAGCTGTTGCTGTGTAAACAATTGCAACAGTGTTTAAGAAGCAGAATGTGAGGAAAAGAGGCCCACAGAAAAGGCATCCAGTCAACAATAGGTTCCTGACCTGTTACAGGAGAAGGTCAAAGTCATTAGTAGAAAAATGAGACCTTGGGCAATGACTCTAGAGGGAATTCACTATGACATACCCAGTTAGTTCCTTCCAGCTGACAATAAAATGAGGTAGAAATGTAGCCAGCAATTCCAGACGTCAGCGCATAAATGAAAACCAGTGCAGTAAACAGAGCCCCTCGGTTGTAAGGATAAAATACACCGACTAATGCCAGTATAAAGATGAACACCGTGCTGCCAAATGCAAGTAAATATCAATAAAGAGAAGCGCTAGTTGAAACATACGTAACTTCCTAATGTAAATAGGCATCTATGAAGCATAAATTGCATCTGGAGAATTGAGTAACTTACAGAGTAAACAGCTGGGTACCAGAACCAAGTGCAGCTGCAAACAGAGACTGGAAATCTCGGGTACCTGAATACATCTCCGTGAATGTATTTCCATCCAGTCTCCTCAGCATCTTCAGCTGATTCTTCATCGTGGGCATATCTATTTTATATGACACAAAAACAAATAACAAGTGCTAAATTTTTTATAGACTCCATATGACTATGCAAATAGAAGGCAAAAAGAAGAAGAAAAAAAGAGCAACCAAGCAATGGAGAAACACGTGAAAAGTGATTCTTACTTGACAAAATCATTCTTGAGAACTCGCATGAGTATTGTGGCAAGAAATCCAGTCAACAGAAGCACAGTCACGCATGAATTTATAATCGAAAACCAGTGTATCTCTAGATGATGAGGTAAAGAAGATGACTGCGAGTACTTATCCATCCTCTTCTCAAAAGGAGTATTGGTCTCTTTCCACTTGACCGTATACATGAATTCAACCTGAGTTTGTTTATCCTCTGTAAGATCTACAAGGGCATTAGGGTCTGTACGGACATTGATCTCGATAACGCGGTCCTTGTTGTAAAAGATGTCAAAATGAATATGCTTGTACAAGAAGTACTTGTACTCGCTGGGATCTTTGCCTTCTTTGTCAACTTTCCCTATGAAACCCCAGATAGGCAAGTCATCATAATACATCTGAAAGTAATAGTCCTTAATGACCGCAGATCTGAATTGGGCCACTTCTTCTTTCGAGAGTTTTTTCTTGCAAATGACCTCAGACTCCTTATCCTTCATGAAGTCTAGCTGGTAGGGTGCACTGACAAGGCGATCCCCATTTAGTACTTCACCAAGGGCCTCCTTTTTCTCTTTCAAATGAGCTGCAATAGAAGTTAGCCTCGCAAATCAAATTACAAATCACATCATAAAACCTTTCAAGAGGAGTAGAATATACCCAAGAGAACAATCACAAACCTGGAATGCAGAATGGAAGATCGAAATAGCGGTAAGTTTCACTGCACGAAAAGGATCAACTGGCATTAGCTCATATGACATGAAGAAAATTCTTCAAACTCAATTACACTGCCTTCAAACAAGAACTAGAAATAAGAAATGTGTATACAGCTGGATGTGGAAAGTCACTGACCCGAAGAAAGGTAATTTGAATCTCAACAAAAACTCGATGCCCAACAAAGAACGAGAATTAACAAGATTCTCGTAGCTGATCTAGCTGTTACTTAATGTCAGTGATGGCTTGAAAAAACATACCCATGCTACTAGATCCAGCCCTAAAATTGGATAAACAACTGAAAGCAACTTTAACTAAAACATTCCCAGAAATCAACCCATTTCACTGATCTACCGATGCAAAAAAGACACCGCCACTACGTCAAAAAGAGCCGGTAACTACAGTAATGCTGCCGACCACCGCTGCTACTACGACACGAAGAAGTATCAATTGCAATCGAACTGCGCAAAACCTCTAAAGGAAACCAAAATTCAAACTTCCAAACTAAAACAGCATCTACATTACCATTTTCCTAAATCATTAGCAAGCCCACCGAATTTCCAAAATCTTACCACTCCCGGCACGCACCGACGCTCTCAATTCCGTCACCGTACCACACTCCAAGCCAAACCCACTCACCCGGATCCAACTCCGGCCCGAACCCAAAAACCCAAATCGAGAAAACACCCCGCCCAGATCCAAACAAACGCCGCTTCAACACACGCGTCTCGACCAAGCCACACAGAACCGACCGGAGATTCGGGGGGAAGGAGCGAGCCCCGAGATCGGGTTCTTTTGTTTACCTGGGATTGTGAAACGGCCCGACCTTGTTGGCGTAGAGAGGGACCGGGTCTCCCTCCTTGTACCGGTGATCGGAACCGTCCGATCTCGCCGGAGAGCAAAGCGACGCCAACAGGACGGCGACGGCCAGCACCGCCATTGGCTTCCCCATTGCCTCTCCCCTTCTCGCCTACAACTTACCAGAGACACCCAGTGAGAGAGAGAGAGAGAGAGAGGGAGAGGGAGAGGGAGAGAGAGATCTCGGGCTGGTTCTCTGGTTCGGTGCTGCTTTTATCTGGGGGAAATATGGCAATGTACGTACGTCGGATTTGGAAGGAAGAGAGCTTGGGCTGTTTGGTGAGTTATTCGAGAAATACCAAAAATAAATAAAAATAAACGCAAAAATATAATCTCGATTTTATTAATTAAAGGTTTCGAGGAGGAAATAATGGCGTAATAATGAGGGGGTTTTCGTTGAATGAACGGTCAGATTTGAGGGAGAGAGATGGGGCGCCCGTCGGGAGGAGCGATGCTTCAACTTGCAGGCTTCCCTTCCTTTCCTCCAGAGGCGTTTTCTTTCTTTTAAAATTTTTTCTGTCCTTTTCCTTTTTTCGGGCTTCCTGACGTGCCACCGACGTTTTTCATGCCACCTCCTCCTGGGCGGAAGCGCGCATGTCATGTCATGCTGGGGTCGCATCGCGCATTACAAGACATGTGGCGGAATTTTTAAGTGCTTCTTTTTTAAAGCCTAAGTGAGATCCCCGAGAGGGAATCCATTTTGTGACATTGGCCATATCACGTAATTATCATTAGTGTAGCAAATGACTTAATTGAACAAGATAGTTAGCTGGTTAGCTTAATTTACTCTAATTCTTTCGGTTTTCCGGTGGTCCCGGTTGGCCGGAAATTTAAAAGGCTATAGGGAATGGTCTGGTGGGGGTTTTTGGTCCTTAGAATTGGAGGTACTTAGGGCGCACGCGAACCGAATTGCAAGCAAAACCCGTCCTAAGCATTCCCTCTGCTTACTCCTCGAAGCCCCATTAATTTACCCGATTAAGTCCGAGATTAGAGCGGTCAACGCCTAGGGAATTTCGTCAGTGGATCTGACTGATCGAATCCCGCGGCCTAATCGTCCCCCTCAAGTCCCGGGTCGCGGGTCGCGACGCATCCGGGGGCCAATAATCATCGAAGTCATTCCCACGACTCGCCTAATGCAAGGCGACAAGTCGCCTCAACCTAAAAGCGCCAACCCAACTGACAGACTTAGTACAAAGAATTGAATCAGCGAAAGCGAAAGTATTCCGTTTTTGGTCAGGATTTACAAGAGACCCGAGAACAAAAGAATTTCGTAAGACTAGAGAGAGAGTCGCCATCGGCTCCCATCATGGGCCGTGGCCATCTTCGATCTGGGTGGGCCCGAGCCCACACCCACCGGTCTCTTCCAAGGACTCCGATGCGTCCCCAGCCGTCCGATCCTCGCTCCCGCCATCGTCGACCGGTGCGCCGGCAGCGGGGCCTGGGCCTGGGCCGGGGGAGAGGGGCCCAACCTGGAGGTGCGAGAACGGCAGGAACAGGCTGTGCACGACGACCCGCGCGTTCCTGATCACCTCCGGGATCTTGACGAGGGCGCGGTTGATCTGGACCGTCCCCCCCGCGGGCCCACCAGCGCTCGTCACCACCAGATCCTGCCCTTCCGCCATCGTCCCCAGCGTGGACCCTACCGGGAGGTTCCGCAGGTCGTCCCCCGCGAGGTACCGGTCCGGCACGATGTGGAAGCCCACGTCGCCCGCGTAGTTGCGCGGGTCGGAGAAGATGAAGTCGTCCTCCATCGCGAAGATCGTCGCGTTCTCCAGGGCGACCAGCTCTGCAAACTTCGCCTTCATCGCGAGCGCCACGACGCCGTACCCGCCGCTCCGCAGCCGGAGCATGGCGTCCCGGAGCATCATGCTCATGATCAGCGGAGGCGGACCCGTGAAGGAAGGAGGCGCCGCCTCGAACGACAGCCGCGGGGAGGCGTCGGTGCAGGAGGACGGTGAGAGTGGAGAGACGGGGCCGTCGAGGCCGTGGACGATCATGATGCCGTTGTCGAACAGGTCGGGCCGCGTGACCTCGGCGCCGTCGATGAAGATCCTCGTGGCATTGGCGAAGCGATCGGAGGCGGCGGTCACGGTAACGCAGTGGCGAGGATTGATGGTCTCGATCTTGGCGCCGAAGGTGAGGCCCTGGAGGGTGGAGGAGGAGTAGAAGCCGGGGACGACGTGCTCGGCGAGGAGGCGGGTGAGGGGGCAGGCGGCGCAGGACTCGACGGAGGCGTCGGAGGGGGCGAAGATGGTGACGGGGCCGTTCCAGCGGGAGAGGGCGGGGTACTGGGAGAGGGCGGCGCCGACGGAGATGGAGAGCTCCTGGAAGCCGAGGTGGGCGAGGATCTGCTGGAGGAGGGGGCCGGAGGAGCGGGGGACGTCGCGGAACCGGGGGTAGCCGAAGTCCGAGAGCGACGGCGGCGGCGGCGGTGGAGGGGAGGCGGAGCGGAAGGGGCCACCGCCGCCGGTGGTTGCGGCGGCGGCGGCGGCGGCGGCGGCGGAGAAGATGACGGAGAGCGCGAGGAACGCGAGCTGCAGAGAGCGAAGGGCCATGTTGCGATGCGCGCGAGTTGACGGACGGGGAGTTGGAGAAGAAATGCGCGAATCTGGTAAAAGCGTTTGGGAGAGAGTCTACCAGATATAACTAAACTCTTTTGGCGGCCCGGGCGGCGGTTATTGTTCACGCGCCAGAAAGATTCAGCGAACGGAAAGCAATTAGCATCGAGGTCCTCTTACGGCGTCGTTTGCTAGGCAAGCGCAAACGCGCCGAGAAAGAGTTTTCAGTTTTCCCGCCAATTGAAGAGCCTCCTGTAGCAGCAGTACCGGACGGCTCGAAAGCACGGATCGCCCACGCGCGCTCTCTCGAACTCGCAGTTCACTCGCGCTAACTAACTCGCCGAGTCGCTAACCGCCTCTTCACCTTCTCCAACGTACTCCTCCACCATAACGATAACGATAACTCCTCCTGCTCATACTCAAGATCAGTCACTTCTCTCTCTCTCTCTCTCTCTCTCTCTCTCTCTCTCTCTCTCTAGACTTCTCTCGATTCCTTCCAGCCATGGCGATCGAGCCTCTGCAGCTCTCGATCCTCATCGCAGCCATCTTCTTCTCCGCAACCACCACCTCCATGGACGAAGATCTCTTCGCCTCGCGGCGGCCGGAGCTGATCCGCGACGACTCGCTCTCGCCGACCTTGCTGCTCGAGCCCATCCTCTCCCACCTCGGCTTCCACGACCTCGCCATGGCGGTCCCCTCCCTCACCGACTCGCCGTCGTTCACGACGTGGAACGGGCCCTCCACCCTCTTCGCCCCCTCCGACTCATCCCTCAAGTCCTGCGCCTCCTGCTCCGTCCCCCGCATCCTCAGCGAGCACATCGTCCCCGGCCTCTTCAGCTTCGGCTACCTCCAGAAGCTCGCCTTCGGCACCAGGGTCGAGACGATGAGCCCCGGCCACTGCCTCACCGTCACTTCGGCCACTCACCGCGTTACCAACACCACCAGGATCTTCATCGACGGCGTCGAGATCTCTCGCCCCGACATGTTCAACAACGGAATCGTCGTCGTCCACGGCCTCGAAGGCTTCATCGCGCCGCTGTCCCCTTTCTCCTGCAGCATCGAGAAGATGACGTCCCTGGCGTTCCCGCTCCCGCCGCCGGTGTCCTTCTCCTCCTCTCCTTCGCCGCTCATGCGCCTGATGCTGCGCGACGCGGTGCTGCGCCTCCGGACCAGCGGGTTCGGCATCCTGGCGCTCGCGATCAAGATCAAGTACCCCGAGCTGGTGAATCTCCAGAACGCGACCATCTTCACCGTCGACGACTTCTCGATCTTCACCGGCGCGGTCAGCTACGTCAACAACGTGCGGTTCCACATCGTGCCCAACCGGTACCTCGCGATGGCCGACCTGGAGAGACTGCCGGCGGGGACGGTGCTGCCGTCCCTGGAGGCGGGCCAGTATCTGGCCGTGACGACGGCAGGTGGGCCGGCGACGATGAGGATCAACTACGTGAGGATGAAGAGCCCCGACGTGATGAGGAATCAGAAGGTCGTGGTGCACTCCTTGTTCCTGCCGTTCCCTCATCTTCACCCGGCGTCCCTCGATGGACTGATCAACGCTCAAGATCACATCGAGGAGAACGTCGCCGCCGCTAGCCAGAGCATGAAGGACTCGTGCGCTGCTCTTGAGGAGAATGGAGGTTGCGAGGTGATTCCTCCATGAAAATTTCCACGGTTTGTGACGCTTTCTTTTGCCGCCTTCAGGTCATTTCTACTTTACCGCTCCCCTCGGTGCAGAGTCGTTCAGAGTGTTTTCGGTTTTTTCGGTCTCCTTTTTTTTACCTTTGAATTGTGGGACTCGCTTCAATAAAAATTGAACTGCATGCAGAGGAATGAATGGGTAACATGGTGTTTACGGCCTGTCGATTTGCTAATAGAGGAAATCTTCAAGACGATGAACACCTTTCAGAATTCTATGAATTGATGGACTTTGATGCCTTATTTTGTCTATCTGTTTCATCCGCTGGTAGTTTAATACCTTACAGACCTTTGGAAAAACGCCATACAAGGAACACACAGTAGTCCAAACCACAAATAAGAGTTGATCCCCAGAAAGATTCAAGTACGGATGTTGCCGTGCTTTGGCCTTGAAAAATCAAAGCTTTCGACCAAAGACATCACCACATGGAAAAAAGCAGAAATGGAATGCGAGTTACTATCACCTTACCTTGAAAGTTATATACACGCATAACCGAAAGAGCTAGCTGTTGGCCGGGCTCCCGAATTGGACAGTGGTTACCACCAAATAAACCATTAAACCAACCAAAATTGACTAACAAATATTTCACAAGCTATTACTACATAAATTGAAAAGAATTATCACACATCATGTACAACAGATTCACGGTTCCTCTTCCCACCAGTCGAAAAAAAAAAAAAAAAAAGTGGAAAGAAAGTGGCCAAAAAAAAAGAACCTAGTAATACATTTCGTGCGAAAAACACTGTCGCTTCAAAAAATCTTCAATGTAGCTTTGATTGGGAAGAGAACATGAACAAAAACAGGCACGGCTGATGCACGGCATTTGAAAAGGGCTTCAACCTCTTTGGAGACTGCCACAGAACAAACGCAGATCCCCAATCTTGCCACTTCATTCCTATCACGAGAAACTTGGAAAAAGCTCCATGGAAGCTCTAGTTAATCTCAACATCAGAGAATTCAAATTTCTCAAGAGGATATCGGTTCGTACGGATATGACAGCCACGGGTGCTTCAAAGCATCAGCAGCAGTGGGGCGTTTCTTTGGATTTACCTCAAGTAGATGGGCGACAAAGTCAATAAATCCTTGGTCCCCCATAGGCAATCGGTGCCTTAAAGACGTCTTCTTTGGTATCAGATATTCCAGTCTGTTGGTGTCCTGAGAATCAAAGAGCAGAATGCATTGAATTTATCTTAGATGATACCTATCCTTACAAGATTACGACACAGACATGAATCGATGTGCTTGCCACCACAAGCACCATCCTATTTTCAACAAACACACAACAGGAAATCCCAGAATGGAGAACTGACATTCCTACAAACCTTATCACACCAGATAAACGTTACAGGACACAAACCAACTACAGCTTTACAAGCAAGAAACCAGACCAACAATGGAAGGAGAATGCTGTGATGAAGCTCTTTCAAGAGAAAATGGACTGTGACTCAAGACAGCGAGAAATAGTAATTGAGTGATGGGGGAAAATGTATCTGGAATCCTAGAAATAAGTAACTTTGCAAGCAGCAAAGCAATGTACACAGATGCTACCCCAGACAAAATCGAAGCACAAATCTATCATTTCATCCATGCAAGAAGTAACCACCCTCGTAAAAAGAGGGGTAATTGGCAAACACCACAGGTAGATATTGATGACGAGCTGATAACACCGCTGCCAAATACAAATGCCAAGTATAGTTTCCTTCCACTCTCCATGGTAAATGATGAATGACCAAGAGAACCTTATGCAGGATGCTAGAAGCATTGAGCCTTCAACATAACAAAATTTCTAACCTGATTCCGCTCATACAGCATATGATTTTTCGTAAAGTATTTGTACGTGTCTCTGCCTTTTGCTAGCATGTCTTGATTGAGGGGGCCAATAATCCCAATGACACGTGCAAGTAGTGTTGCAGGTGAATCATTTTGGAAGAGAACCTAATCAAAATGCCATATTAATTCAATCAATCTGCACTAGAGTCATAATAATGGTGCGTGCACCTATACCAGTGATAATTCACAATAAATTATGAGAAAGAATTGCATTGAAATCAACCAGAAAGACACGTTCTAATTAGTGTCACAAGCCAAAAGAGACTCAGACAATTACGAAGTTTAAAATTTACAATTTCAATCCCACACCATCATTGAAAAATACAAAAAGAGCAATGCAACATCAAAAATGTTTCCAAGCTACCAATAAGTTTTTTCCATAGAAATAACCACCAAAGGGCAAGTTTCAATGAGAGATATAACAATTCCAGCAATCCCACCAGTCAATGCACACATAAAAAGAACAAAATCACAAATAATATAGAGCTATCATTTACCATGCAAACCATAAAATTATGCAGCAATATTAAGAACCCATATTTTACAGAGAAGCCACTAGAGAGAGTTAATGAGCAAGCACTAAACTGATTTAACTGAGTTGACATCACACCAGAAGACATTCTTCAATGCACTTTCATAAAAAGAAACTGTTTGATCACACGCCATGGCAATTTAGTGTCAAGTAGGCTAGAAACGTCTAAAGCTCTCTGCAAACATCAAGTATTGCCCTAAAAAATGCTGGTTTTCTTCTAGGCTCTCAAGTCACCACCAAAAACAGTCCATCGTTACATTTCCCAATAGACATCCATTTCTCTAGAATTTGCCAGTTTTATAGATGGTTAATCGAAATGTTGTGGAAGGATCAATTTCCCAAATTTCACCTTCTTTATATAAATCTCACAGTCTTGCACACTACTAGCAAATCACACATAGTGAGACCTTTTACTGACACCTGTCTCCTTGAGTAGTCAATGAAGCAACACAGCAGAGCTAGAGCTGTGGACAGCTGGCCTGCTTTCAGGCTTGAAAGAGATACACTATTTTTTTGTGCAATTTGCATATGTAGAAAAGGATGTTAACTCTCTAAGTCAATTATTCACAACCTTAGGAAGATATTTCAACTCAATATACCCAATAATCACAGAGATGTTTTGACGAAACAGCAGTAAGGTCGCCATTGATGGCACATTTTCACATTCGTCATGCTTGGAAGTTCTTGAAAGAAGGTATACACAATCGCTTTTCACATCACATTTGATATCATGAATTCAACAGACAGCAGTTTAAAAAAGACATCTTAAAATCTCAAATAGTTCCACGCATCAGTGGGCTCGGGGAGGGGTAGGAAAGCAAATATTGATTGAGAATAGAACTTACATTTCCAGTGCAAAGTTCTGCCAATATGCAGCCAAGTGACCATACGTCAATCTTCTTATCATATGGCAGTCCCAGAATAACTTCTGGAGCCCGATAAGATCGTGACTGAACATAGGAGCATAAATGATCTGTTTCAAAACAACTACTCCCGAGATCAATGACCTTTACTTCACATCTGCTGTAGCTTTTTACCAATATATTCTCTGGCTTGAGATCACAGTGGATGAGGCCAAGGCCATGCAAGAATCGAAGTGCTTCCAAACACTGAATAGTTATTGACTGGACAAATCATTACAACACAACATTAGGTATCCACATTTGAAACAAAATGTGCTTCAGGAAGAAATAGCAAACTGCCAAACCTGCAATCTAGGCATAGTGAAGTAAACTTCCCCTCCAGACTCTCTATTGAATTTGTGAAACTCATATAAGTTTGCTTTAAGTAGTTCGCATACTATCAACAAATGCTCCTGCAAAGCAAGCAAGCTCATTCCATTGAGAAGCCTTCAGATTAATAGAAAGCGGATCAAACATGACCAAGGCAATGCAGCAAATCCTTGCTATGATCTAACATAACCACCAAAATCTTGCACAGCAAAATATTCAGAGTTACCCTCAGGTAAGAACACCACCGAGGAATAGGCTGCTTAGTGCTTAAATAGCATTGAAGTGCCTGCAGTGAAATGTTCTAATGAGCATGCATGATGCAAGTACAACCAACAGCAGCTGGACTGTGTGACCTTCAAGCAGTAAGCAAGCTGGTGACTAGCATGAGGAACTAATTACAAGCAAAGGAATAGCTCTTGGAAACATGGATCTTGTGCAGCAAAGGAACTTATAAATTACACGGAAAAATAGGAAGCTTAAAATTTCAGTAACTGCTCCAATCAATAATTGACTCCCTTGTTTCTTTGCCGCCAATGATTGCCTATTTGGATTACCATAAAGAGGAAATAATATTCAGCCACTTGCATATTGTTCCCACATACCCTCAAATGCATCATGAGAGATACAGTTACAGTGGAAACACATCCTCAAAATTGACGTTCATTGAGAAACAAATATCTTCATCCTAGCACTAGAGTATTGCTACCAAACTTGTCTTACTTTTACAAGACAGATATCATATCAGGCAGCTACAGCCTCAAGTTATCATGCAAAAATAGCACTTAAACAGACAAGTCATAAATGACAAAAAACATCAAGGCTGATAGTTCCCAGGGAACACCAACCCCACTCTCATTCATCTACACCAGACTTGGTTCAATATCTAACAGGTGACAGCTTAAAACAAGAATCTCACATGTCTTTGACCAAGATCAGAGCCATATTAGTTCCAAAGCATGAACACTAGAAAGCACCCCCCCCTCCTGGGGGGGCTCTCTCTCTCTCTCTCTCTCTCTCTCTCTCTCTCTCCAACCTCCATAACCTAATAACCCTTCCTCTTAAATGCAATTACGAATGTGTCACACTGTCACTCTCCAACCTCCATAACCTAATAACCCTTCCTCTTAAATGCAATTACGAATGTGTCACACTGTCACTCTCCAAGAATGTTTGATGCTAAACCTATGAACCAAACTAAAAATTCGACTTGGTAGAGAATAATGTATTAAACAGTTTAAGAAGAAAATTGCCTCTAGCACCAACGAAGTAATCAAGTACAATCTCTGAAAAGAAAAAATCTCTTTTTCCACAAGGATGTAACATAAAGCTAAGCAGAAAATTCCACTTACTCGGTAGTAAAAATAATCATACAAACGGAGGAGGTGGTACTTGTCGCCAGGATCATGTTTGTTGACATACTTGAGAAGCTTTATTTCATCCAGGCTCTGATCAAAGAAGTCTTTGTTGTTTTTTATAATTTTAACACATACATCCATGCCTGTATGCAGATCATGAGCTTGTATGGCCTTACTAAATGCAGCAGAGCCAAGATATTCGGTGACATGATACCGCCCAGCAATGACTGAATTTAAAACAACATGAAAGTTCTTGTCCTCCTCAAAGCCGGTTCTGAACATCAGACAGGACATCCATTCAGAAGTCAATTGACAGCAAGCTTACCAATAATGTATGAGATAACTATAGAACTGACAAAACTTTAGGCTTCAAAATCTAACATCGACTTAAATTTCAAACAAATATTTTTAATGAAGAAAGGGAAAAGAAATAGCAGGTAAAAGTAACTCATGCCTGTTTTTCCTGTGGACAATCTTGAGATTAAAAGTCTCAAATTCCTCTTCCTGAGCCTTGATTTGCCTTACTTGCTCCTGCACCGCAGCAGCTTCCTCATCCTCCAGGGTTGCCACTGCGTCATCCTCTCTCACAGCTGGCTTTTCATCCTCTTCTTTCTTGATGTGGTCTCTTTCAGCATAACCATAATTTGATAGCGAAGATGGAGAAGAATTTGCCGATCTTACAGCATTCACATTATCTTCATCTCTTGAACTTTTAACAGTGGAAGAGTCGCTGCTTTTCCTTTTCCATGTGGCTAGCATGTCATCAGCTCCCATGGAAGCATTCAGTCTCTGCTCAGCTACATCATTCACAACAGCATTGGAGTTCTCTGACCATAAGGATTTGCTAGAGCTTGCATGAAGCAACTGCTCATCCCTCAATGGAGGAGGGAATGAAAAACCCCCATCCATTTGACCCTTCACTCCTGTTTGTATGCTTTTGTCATTCCCAATGATATATTGGTGGGATCAAGCTTATACTTTCTCCTTTGTTCCCTGCTCAACCTATTACTGTAATTTTTATCTGCTTCAATTTTATAGTGTTTGGATGCAGGTCCAACATCATGATCAGGGATGTACTCTAAATCTCCCTCGCTGCTGCCCCCAACTAAACTTTCCCGGACTTCGCTACCGAAATCAGCAGCATCACTGTTGATGCCCACACCAATTGATCTAACAGAACCGTGTTGATCATCATCAAGACATATATCATCCAGTTGCGGCCTTCCACAATCATTTAGAACTTTCTCATCCCCTAACATGATGAGTTCATCTGTTTGTGCAACAAAACCTTTCCATACAGGTTCCGCACGCATGAAATTCAGTTCTTCCTCATCCATCAGTTGTCCATCATATTGTGTGATTAAATCATTCTCCTCCACCCTGCCATAAACTTCTCTCGCTGACAGCCCCATCGGATCATCTGAAGCTGTAACTGGTTCCACGTTTTTGATTGAAGAAATCGCTCCCCAGAGAAGTAGGAATCCTCCTCGGCAAAGGATTGGTCGTCATCCTCATCTTTAATTTGACCTCCTTCCTGCGGGTCAGGAACACTCCCATGGCCAGTTCCCTTCTCATTATCACTAGGATAGTCTATTTCATGGGCCAGAAACCAGGCCTCATCCTCAATAGGCTGCCTCATATATCCAACATCATCTTCATCATCATACTCATCAGAATCCCAGTACTCGTTAGGGTAGTCAATAGACTCACTCAACCCATCTCCAATAGTTGCGAAACCCGAAACCAGATCAGATGTATCCTCAGCGATGCCATGACTTACAGATAGCCAATTGCCACCACCAAGCCTTTTCCCACCTAAATCATGAGTTACAAAGTATTAACAATTTTTACAGTTGTAATTGAAATGCAGCCTCTAGACCAGAAGACAAAATCGTGGTGGGACAATACGAGGAGAACAGTAAAGAGAGGCCCACATCCTATACTACTACCTACAACAGCCAGGTTTATAATTGGATGCAAGAAAATGCAAAATCGGCAACCAATGGCAAAATCAAAAGCCCTAAGAAAAACACCCCATCTTGATTTTGTAAAATAAGCATTCTATGCAAAAAGGTTGACGACATGGCAAATTGTCAGTGAAGGATACCTGAAGAATTAATTTCTTGTCCTACAGGAACATCCAGAAATGAACCTATAAGGAACGTACTGTCAATGCTCGCAAGCTTTGCACCCATTCCATCGCGATCATACTTCTCTTCCCAATTGTTGGAAATGGACTTTTCCTCTGACTTGAGTTTGACCGGGGGCAACCTAGGCAGTTCTTCCTTTGGGTTCTCATATGGAAATGGAAAACCTAAGCTGCTAATATTCTTTTGATCAAAACCTCCTTGTGTCTTTCCAAAGTACAATGCTCTGCCAACCTCATCTACCTGATCCTTAATAGCCACCCGAACATCGTTGATCGTCTCTGCCTTTTTCTTTCCTTCCTTTTTGTCATGAGGAATGATAATGTCGTAATTGTTTGAAGTCTCCCCTTTCGTGAATGGAAAAACTGTTTTAATTGAACAATCTTTCCATGGGTCTGCTGATATCGATGCAAGCTCCTCATTTGTAGACCATGGATTATCATCGGAACCATCCTTAGAGTAGGCATTGCCAACTTTTGCTTGTTTGCCGACTTCTCTAGGTTCACCAAAGGGTTCAGAACGGTTTTTGCTAGAACTGACAACCCATGCATCCTTTTCACCAGCAAATTTAACATCTTCTCTAGTAAAAACATTAGCTTTGCCAGAATAAGAAGCCCCGGAGACCTTCAGATCAGACATGGTATGAGAACTCCTGCAAACATCATTTTCATAAAGATCTGAAGGCCCATTGCTAGAATTAAATTTCCATGGCTGCAGATCACCCGAATTCTTTTCTGAACCTTTAGGGAAGGTAAAGCCCTTGCTGGTGTTACTCAACATCTCCACATGTTTGCTTTGTTCAACCACAGTACCCTTGGATCTGCTGTCCGGACCACTTCTGGTGGTGCCACACTCTATTTCTTTCACGATGAGTTCCTCAGAAGCTTCACCACCATCTCGAGAATTAGGGCCCTGATTCACAACAGCTGGTTTCTCGCCATTTTGTCCTTGTGGAAACTTGCCTGTGTCCTTCTCCTCGAGCGTGAGGTTCTGAAGGAACCCATTCAAATCAGAGCGATTTGTGATCTCACTGCGCAGAGCCTCCTCTGCTCGGGTGAATTTATTTCTTCGGAGAAAATCTAGAATCACGTCCACAGAGCTGCCATCAGCCATCGTGATGCACTTTTTTAGCCCACAGGCAGATCCTCCTAAAGGAAATATCGACCGAAAGTCAGGAATATATCTAGGTCACATTATAAGCACATAACAAACATACTGACTCTACTTGTCAATATAACCAAGAAGACAAGGACAGTTTCCACATTCTGGAGTAAAAAGAGCAGATCAAACACCACCAAAACACGTTAAGTTGAGCTTGAGCAATTACCTCAACTAAGTCAGGAAGTTCGTCTCTGGCTAAAAAGATGCTGACTTGCTCCCCTCATGAGTCCTGAAATATTAACAGAACACAGCTGACTCCATATTCTCATCGTTCTCGTTCTCGACAAGAGACGCACACAAACAACTCATTTCCGGTTTCATTTGCACAGAAGAACCAACAAGGCAACAGAAAAAATCGCCGCTAGCCCCACCACGAAACATGAAAAAGAAACAAGAATCGCGCCACCGCAACCACCCAAATTCAAACTCACACACCACGGGCTAACAGTCCACATTAAATCGCCTAAAACTACAAATAGCCGCCGAAACCCAGTTCACACCTCACGAAAATCAAAACACGAGGACCAACACTCGCTTCCCAAATTCCCCCTTTCCGGACCCCCTCAAAACCCCGCCGCCTCGACGGGCCACTCCTTCCACTTTCCCATACCCCTTCATCGATCCCACTACACTTCACTCCAGACTTCCTCCGCCCCGCATTTCCCAAAACCATTCGAAAACCGCACTCTCCAGACTCGAATCCCATCTTCCCACCCGAGATCCCGCCCACCCCCGCCTCCTCCTCCACCAAAACCAAACCCTAGAAAATCCCAACCCCTCCCAAACCAAGCCCGCGGCAAAACCCCCCAGAACATCTCCCCCACGACCCCCCGAAAAATCCCGACCACCGAAACCTCAAAAACTCGAACTCGAACACTTCCCCCGACCCCAAAAAAAAAAAAGGAAACGGATTCAGCAGAAGCTCGAGCTCGAAACCATCCGACTTTACGAAGATGAAGAAGAGCGGCTGAGGGAACAGAGGACTCACGGATCGGCGAGCGCACGAAGAAGCAGTCGTCCTCCTCCTCCTCCTCCTCTCTCCTCGGATGCGGAATCCGCCACCGTCGCCACCGTCGCCACCGTCGGAAATCGCGACAGAGATTGGCACCCGATTACTACACCCCAAAAAAATAAAAATAAACACCACCACCAACACTTGCCAATGTGCTAAAAAAAATGATGCAAACGGGATTTTTAGCACCTGATTTCCTCCCTTTGTTTATTTATTCCCCCATTTTCATTTTCCCTCTCTATCCCTAATCGGATATTTAAAATTAAAAATAAAAAAAATCTTTGCAAAGAAATGCTTTTCCGAGGCCTGCTTTGCTTTTGGCCTGCACAGGGCTGTGGAGTTTAAAACTTAAAAAAAATGGAGAAATTAAATGCGAATTTCTTAGGTGATGAATGAATAGAAAATTGGATTCGGATCGTGTGCGGTCGCAGGGCTCGTGCGTCTGGTTCTTGGGGAGGGTGGGGAGGGAACATGTGACTGCATGATTCCGCCTCGTGATCCGCGGCCGGCCGGATCGAGCTTTTGATCCGACGGCTGGCGTGGGATTTCCCGTCCCTCCGAGGAGCTTCGGCCTTTTTTTATATATTTTTTCTTTTGTTTTGTTTTATCTTTATGGCCGATTTGGCTTTGTGGTTTGATTTTATCAATTTTTAATCTTTAGGTTTGGTATTATCATATCCGTATATTCCCCCGCTCTCAGGGTTCTTCTTCGCTGGCCAATCGACAAGGATATGGTCAGCTCATTTCGGCCCAAAACATTGGAACAATTTGACCCAAAGAGTGGGTTTAATCATGACGCACTCGAAAACACTCATCAGACATTAAAATCAAGAAAATTCGTCATTTTCAAAGTATTATATTTCTCGGCTATTACGTAATGTGAACATCGAGATAAAATTTTATTCTTTTTATCAAATTTGGTCAATTGGTATCCCGATACATATGAATGGTTATATGAGTTGGTGTATTTAATTAGATATCACCACATTTTATATTCTATTATTGATCTGCGGATAGGAAAGGATAAGAGCGAACTTTGTGGTTTGATTTTACAAATTTTTAATCGTGAGGTTTGGTATTGTTATATCCATATATTCCCCCGCTCAGGGTTGTTCTTATTTGGCCAATCGACAAGGATATGGTCAACTAATTTCGGTCCAAAACATTGCAACGATTTGACCCGAATAATGGGTTTAGTCATGACATACTTGCGAAAACTCGTTAGACATTAAAATCAAGAAAATTTGTCATTTTCAAATTATTATGTCTCTTAGCTATTATGTAGTTTGAACATTGAGATAGAAATTATTATTTTTTATCGAATCTGGTCGAGTAGTGTCCTGATATGTGTCAACGGTTATATGAGTTGGTGTATTTAATTGTATATCACCACATTTGATATTTTATTATTGATATGCAAATAAGAAAGGATAAAAGCGAGCTTATTAATTACAAAACAGTGTCTCTCAAACCGAGGGTGTAAAAGTCAACGAGCCGGTTGAGAGACGCTGTGCGAAACACAAGTTAACTTTATAGTAGGTGTTTCCCCCACTCTTCCACCTTCATCGGTGCAAATGAGATGCAGTGAAGTCTACCCTCCTTACTTAAAGGGCCCCCTAATTCTCGAGTGTAATTTTTTACTCCCCACTCATGAGGGAATACCTCCGATGTTTTACGTTTCAGAGTTTAAACAAAGTAATTTTAATTTGGAGTTCATATAATTTCAATGTATGAATATATTTTTAACATGGGCAATAGCAACAAGAAAATGGACATATATTGCTCATCTTTGGATGGGTTTATCATAACACATTATTACAATTAAAAATTTTATATATATCTTACCGTGCTGCAAAATCTATTTAAATCTTTATGAAAGTACATTTTGGAAAAAGTATCTTGCTATCAAATTATCTACTCGAGGCCTAAAACGAGATTTGGATTAAGAATGCAAGGGTTTGACTTTTGGGCCTTAATGCCCCATTTGGGAGTAAGAAAGCTGAAGAGAATGAGAGATTAAGCAAAAAATTTTGAAATCCTTTTGAGAAGAAAAGGGAGGGAAAATTTATAAATTTCATATATTTTTCTTCCCATTTCCTTTCCTCATGGTCTCTCCAAACACAGCATAAAACATAACGGTAGTGAATTTAATTTTGATTGGAGGAATTTTTTTGAATTTTTGAGTTTATTTATATTTTTACATGATTTTTACATTCGAGCTATTTTATGATTAAATGTGTCAATATATGTTACTATGCTTTTTTATACCATGGATAATCATTTTTCACCAATTTGTCGTGCTTTAAATCATTTTATTTTGCTTGCGAGGCTTATTTGGAATTTGGTATGAAAGAGTGAAGATGTTTTGAGTGACCAAAATGAAGGATAAGGCCCTGTTTGGCAACGTGCCAAACAATGACTGATTCTGATTTTTTGTTCCCAAAATCAATTTGGGACGAAAATCGTGTTTGGTAAAATTTTTATTCCTGAACAAATTTGTTCCCAAAATCGGTTTGGGAGAAGATTTGAGAATAAAAAAAAAAGTTGATTTTGCGTCCGAGAATCAAAAAAGAATCAACACAATAAAACTCTTTTTCTTTCCTTCCGCCATCCCGCAATCGTCGCCCGTCACCGTCCGACACCGCACCACCACCGCCGCTGACCGCCATCGACCGTCGGTCCAGCGAGCTCATCTAGCCAGGGCGAGGTCCGGCAAGCTCGCCGGAAGGCTCGCCTAGCCACCGACGAGCCTCGCCGGGGTTGGGCGAGGCCCGCCTGGCCACCGGCCTTGGCCATGGGCCGAGCTCACCTAGCCTCGGCCCGTGGCCAAGCGAGCCTCGCCCGCCCCGGCCGAGGCCCCCGCCGTCCACCGGCGATCTAGCGAGGCCAAGCCTTGGCGGGGCGGGCAAGCCGCGCCCAACTACCGGCAAGGCTCGACGACGAGGGCCAGCCCGCCGAGGGCCGGCGATGCTCCGGTGAGGTCGCCGCCCCTCATCCGGCGACCGCCCACAAGAAGAAGAAAAAAATAGGCGAAAAAGGAAAAAAAAAGAAAAGAAAAGGAAAAAAGTAGAAAAAATTATTTAAAAATTAAAAAAAATAATTTAAAACATAATCAATGAACACGTTATCAAATGCAATTCTATTATAGAATCAGAAATTTTAGACAGTTACTAAACACGTTCTTTTACTCAGAATCAATTTCCGAGAACATAATAAAAAATAATCATTTCTTGTCAGAATTAGTTCCCGTAAACAAAATCATTACCAAACGCGTCCTAAATTATGAATTTTTTTTTTTAGGTCAAAGGCTAAATTATGAAATTTACTCATTAGAGGTTAATTTAGTTAAATTTCGGAAACATTGGATTACATACGCACACACGTCATCTGCAAATAAGTGATGTGACATATGAGTGTACTATTACGACCAAAAGAAAAAAAAAACACGTGTACCATGAGTAATTCGGGCACGATGCAGGAGTCCGACCCGAATCCAATTACCACTCCCGCCACCCCATCCTCGTCAATTGAGCCGGGCCTATTCAAAAGCCCAAAAACTAGATCCACGGTCCAAACCCGCTCCAAAAAAGGGCTACGGCCCAGTTTATAAAAAGGGACCCACTCGCCATATACAGCCCAACTATTACCGCGATCGGCCAGGACTCCATCGTCATCGTCGCCATCATCACGAAAGCGCTCGAGCTTCGACAATCCGATGGAGAGCGAAGCAGACGGAGCACCGGCAACCGCCATGGCCGGCGAGACGGGCGCACCGGAATCGCCGCACCGACGGGAAGAGCCCGGAACCACCGTGCCCTCTCTCTTCCCCCTGTCCGGCGCCCCGGCGGCCGTCGCCCCGCGCGCCCCGCAGTGGCTCTCCAACTCCAGCTTCACCGCCGACTTCGCCGCCATAAACGAAGCCGCCGCCGCCGCCGTCCACGACCGGCCCGCTTCTCCGCAGTCGGAATCGGAATCGGAGGACGGAGGACGGAGGGAACGGGAGGGCGGCTTGCCCGCCGCCGGGAATTCCTACGACCTATTGGAGTCGTCCGAGTCCGGCGGAGATTCGAAGGGCGAGAGCAGGAGGAGGAAGAAGAAGAGCAAGCGCAGGAGGAGGAGATCGAGAGAGAGAGGAGACGATGGGGCAGGTGACTTCGGCTCGAGGAAGTCGGATGTAAGGGCATGGGCTGGTTCGGCTGTCAAGCCTGCCAAAGATTATTACTTCGATTCTCGCGGGGACCGCGATAATTTGGCTTTCGGATCCATCTACAGGTATGCACTCGGTTTCTTTCCGTCCACGCGATATCCGTATTCTTTGAAATGGAGATGAATTTGTTTGTAGAAGTCGATTTTCTGCAGTAGCTTAGCTCCTTTGAGTACAGTCATTTGTTGGAATCAGAATTTTATGCTTGAATTTAGGAAACTAGAATTTTCGCTGTCTTATAGAGTCCTGGTGGGTAATACGTATGAAAATGAGTAGTAATGCGATGTTTGCTCGATACAAGAGTTCGTTTCCTAGATATGCAGCCATGTCTATTTACTGTACTCCCATTGGATCACGCGATTTCCTCTCGTTCCCCTTGATAATTTTCGTGCATAGATTTTATACTGATTCAGAAATAGGTGATGCTTTCAGCTGATCCTTGCTTCTGAAGAAATGGTAAAAAGTATCATAAATAGTGCAAAGCATTGCAATTCAATTGCGCTGAGTCTAAGCTTACTTTTGTGTAATAATTCAAACAGAATAATTCCTTCAGTTACTTGCATAAAGCCATCTTGAACGGTCGCGCTATTTGCAGAATGGACGTGGCTCACCACAGACTTTTAAATCCTGAGAAGGCTATCGGCATTGAGTTTAGAAGGTTGTATCAACAGAAGGGTTCAATTCTGGATGCAGATGGTGATGTAGATGCCCTGGATAGTAAACTAAAGTCTGCTGGAAGATATTGGTCTCCAAAGTATTCAGCCTTGGAACGCCATAGAAATTTTAAACGTTCGCGTATTTTGGCACCAAGCAAATCCACTTCTGAACCCCCAGAAGATTTCATTTCTTTGTTGGAGCCCAAAACTTCAGGGGACGGTAAGGATGGTGGTTCAGGCGTTGGAACTTTTATGGTTGAGGAATCTTGGGAAGATGAGGTGCTTCGCAAGACGCGGGAGTTTAACAGGAGGACTCGAGAGAATCCCTACAATGACAAAGCTTGGCTAGAGTTTGCTGAATTTCAAGACAAGGTAGCAAGTAGGCAGCCACAGAAAGGTGCTCGCTTGCAAACTCTAGAAAAGAAGATTGGTATACTGGAGAAAGCAGCCGAGCTTAACCCAGATAATGAAGAACTGTTGCTTTGTCTCCTTAAAGCTTATCAGAGCAGAGATAGCAGCGATGTGCTCCTTGGAAGATGGGAGAAGATACTTGTACAGCATTCAAGTAGTGCCAATTTGTGGAGAGAGTTTTTACGTATACTTAAGGGGGAATTTTCCAGGTTCAAGGTTTCTGACGTGAGGAAGATGTATTCACATGCAATTCAAGCGCTATCTTCAGCATGCAGCAAGCAGCTTAGGCAGGTTCTCTTTTTGTTACACATAACATTTCTCCGGCCCTGTAACTGGCTTTAGTATACTGTGGATTAATATAGTGCTGAATAACTTGGGTTTTCACTGAATCAAACAGGCTAATGTTATGGAACTAATATGATGCTCCTTATTTCCCTTCTGAAGTCTTGTGATCTGATACTTTGTTCACAAGCACGTACACTTCGAAGATTCTGCATGAACCTTTTAACTATCAGCCTCCAATGAAGGAAGCCTTTAGCCAAAATGAAAAAAATGACGCCATAGTTCCAAACATCTTGGTTATAAATCTGTGATTTTGGATATCTAGATTCGAAGGTACTGAAAAACCATTAAGAGGTACGCCAACAGGGTTTTCTTCAAAGAAATACAGGCCTATGAATTAGATTGAAAGAAATAAAAACCAAGAAAAGATATGTTATTTGGGTACTTTTAATGTTTTTGTTGTTTGGGAGATTCTAAGTCTACATATTCCAACAATTAAAAGAACGGAAGTTGAGTATCAAGGTTTGTACTCAGTAAGCAAAAGCTATTATCTAAGGGAGTGATGTTATTACATATGATGATAGTTTGGCAAGCCTTGATTAGTTAGCAATTTCCTGTTTTCTTTTATTAGGTAGATCTAACAAATTCCTGTGATGGGAAAGACACAAGGAAAAACTAGAATTTGACTTCATGCAGAGAAAATTTCGCTTTTGCATGGCCTTGGTTATGTAGACTGGTCATTAAAAAAGTCATCACTGGTGCTCTCATTAACTGTAACAACATAGATAGACCTGTTTATCTTGTTTGATTTGATTTGCTGACGTACTTGTTTGCAAGAGGGCAACATACTTTGTAATGAATGTGGCTTTTGATTGGCTCTCACTTGATAGAAAGAAAACTAAAAAATGCAGGAGGAGAGAATAAAGAGTGCTTGATAATCTTGCACCATCAAAAGATCACCTGATAATGCTACACCAACATTATTAAATCAAACTTTTAGCTCTATACGAAACAGATCCACCCTACCATGCATTGTAGTCAAAGGTCAAAATCTGTAAGACTTATGGTCGTCTCTTTGGGCAACAGATGTGTCGGCTATTATTTGATGCCAGGGTCTATGAAAACTCCCGCTAAACTTGTTTGGTACTTCGTCTATTTCTTGCAGGTTTCCCAGATATCTGATGCTTCTCTTGATCCCACTGTTGTACATCTGGAGCTTGGACTTGTTGAGGTTTTTATCAGCCTTTGCAGGTTTGAGTGGCAGGCTGGTTACCACGAACTAGCTACTGCTTTGTTCCAGGCTCAAATTGAGTTTAGTTTGTTCTGTCCTTCTTTACGCCTGACTGAGAACAGTAAGCAAAGGCTCTTTGAGCATTTTTGGAGCAGTGGTGCTGCAAGAGTTGGAGAAGAAGGGGCAGTTGGTTGGTCCACATGGCTGGAAAAGGAGGAAGAAGATAGGCAGAGGATAATCAAGGAGGAGACCTCACAAGACGAGGAAAAGGGAGGTTGGACAGGATGGTTTGAACCACTGTCCAAGCACAGGGAAACTGATATACCATCAGAAGGGGTTCCTGATGCTGCTGTTGAGGATGTTGAGGAGGATGGCGAGCCTGAGGACACAAACCAGGAAGATGACACTGAAACTTTGTTAAAGATGCTAGGAATTGATGTCGACACCGGTCCCAGTGACAATGTCAAAGATATTTCCACTTGGACTAGATGGTCGGTAGAAGAGTCCTCAAGAGATTGCATTCACTGGATGCCTGTACATGCAAAATCAGGTCTCTCTCTCTCTCTCTCTCTCTCTCTCTCTCTCTCTCAGAGTTTTAGCTATTTTTTTATCCCAGTTTAGATGCTAGGTTCTGCTCTAGCGGGAGCAAGATTTCATGCTTTAGTTTTTTTTTCCCCCATGTGGTACTAAAAGTAGTTTTACTTTGATACAGCAGGGAAGTCTAGTACTAATGAGGACAGTGACAAAGAAGAGGATGAAGATCTTTTTGGGGTCATTCTATATGAGGATGTTTGTGAATACTTGTTCTCACTGTGCTCAGAAGAGAGCCGATTGTTCTTAGTGACCCAGTTCGTTGAATTTTTGGTGGAAAGATATCTGGGAGGTAGGTTGCACTAAATTACAGATGCATGAAAGTTTTGTCCTCCTCTTTGCATTAAAGTGCATCATATTTCATATCTCGTAATGACAATGATATTGAGTGATACATAGTTTACTGTCAACTTTAGTCATTATGAATATGTTGAACTAGATGATTGCTCGTGGTTGGTCATTTGGATCATATTTGGAAATCTCATGTTCACTTCAGCACAACCCTAGGCATTTTTTAACCAGTTCAGTACTTCACATTCAGAGGATGCTTAAGAACTTTTAGGAGCTCCCATGTGATTAGAGATGGGGCAGTAGTCTATCAATCCATGTGCAGGAAGCTCGGATGATCTTCATGGCATCCATTGAAATTCTTGGGAGTTGTTTGATGTGTAGCTGGTTTGGCTGTATTAGATATCAAAACAGAGACATCGGTATGTTTAGGCAGCAAGTGCTCCAGATGTTAACTGATTATAGTGACAGATGTAACTCTGTTCACAGATAATAAAAGTGGGGATCATGGTGAAATTTATTTAACTGTATCTGATTATAACATAATTGAAGTCTGGTTTTCTGAGGATGCTAGATTTTGTATTTCTCAGATGGCTTAATACAGCTTTAATTGGATTCATAAGCAATTGAATGGAAGATGATTCTTTAGTTGAACCGGCTTTTTTATCAGTGGAAACATCCTTCTAATACATAAGTTCATACCAACCAGTTGATTACAATGTAGAATCGTGGGCTTTTTTGTTAAAACATGATTACCTTTTTGTACTTCACTAGGAATTTGATATATGTGGCATCTTGAACATGTGCTGATCTCTAGTTCTTTTAACTCAAATTCAATTTTGGGTGGTATACTGATACTGGGTCAATCATCTTTTGTTTTGCCCTACATTTGGATGAGAGATAGCACCTTTGCATGTATTCATTATGTGGTCACTTCATAATGATACTGGCTTTGTCTTAGGATTTGCACGAACAACTCAAGCTGGTTGGAGAAAATCCTGAGCCTTGAAGAATTGCCTGATGCTTTATTGCATTGGTTTAGAAGAGTCCATGATACATTAAAGAAAGAGGATGGTACTTCAAACAGTTGCAGTATAGAATTCCTTTTGAGCTGCAAGAATGACATTTCTGAAAAGGGCCCCATGATGACTTTTTTGCGCAATGCTATCCTACTTTGTCTCACTGCTTTTCCAAGAAACTATTTCCTGGAAGAAGCAGCACTCATTGCTGAAGAGCTTTCAGTTACAAAAATGAATTCTCTTAGCTATTCTGGAGCACCATGTCGTGTACTTGCAAAGAGCCTCTTAAAAAGGGATCGTCAGGTATTAATTCTGGTGTACATTGAGATGCTTTTGATAATGCACTAATCAAGAGTAGATATTGAACTGAATAGAGAAGAGAGGATGACTCATTACATGTTTTTTCCTAAGTGATTTATGAGTATCATCTCTCAGCAGTTGCTGTGTCTGTGGCGTCTCCTTTATTTGGAAGGGGATAATTAAGTGTTTTGAACCTCAAACCTTGGGATGGGGATGGAAAAAAGCGATTTTTATGTAGAGATCAGCAGCCTTGCTTTATTTGGAATGTTTGGAAAACTTGACTTGTTGAGAAGAAAAATAAATCTAAAGGAGATCTTGATGGTGCAAGATTAGTGGTCTTAGGACTTTTGAAATCCTGTATACAGGCATTTTATTGTAATAAGAAATTGTGCATAAATATCTTTTTCAAGTACTTGCTTTTCAGAAAGTAGGAAGGTTTTTGAATATGAAAATTAATATTGGCTTTACATGTCTAATGGCTTCTGGACCTGATATCTTTGTGCACGCTGTCCTTATAAAGCCACTCATCTACAGTAAAAGTTGGAATAGAAAATTCTCCACACTATGTATGTCTATTTATATTTTCATGGTTTGACCTAAGACTGCATTTACAGTGTTACTGTTTTGGCTTTGCTGGTCTTGTAGGATATATTACTCTGCGGAGTTTATGCACAGAGAGAAGCTGTTGCTGGGAATATTGATCTTGCAAGAAAAGTGTTCGACATGGCATTGTCATCTGCTGAAGTGCTTCCTCCGGTAAGGTTTCGACTTCCTTAGACATCCTTCCAGTGGCTTTTGAAGTTTTCCATAGTATCAGATCTAGTTCCCAAATAAACAGCTTGACTCATGTTTTCACATCAGAAAGTCGTTCTATTGGTCTTCTGAACATTCTGTCTAATTAAAATTGAGAGCATAACTTGTCTTACACCTTGGTCATGTGAGTGAAAAGCTTTGGAATTCTGAAGTGCATTGTCCAGGGCTGATTGGCCATCCTGTCTGCAAAACGAGTCTTGCAATTTTGCCTCTATTCTTTTTTTTTTTTTTTTTTTGGGGGGGGGGGGGGGGGGGTAATCTAATGCCTGACTTTCTGGTAGAAGCATGTCTCTAATTCTGTTGTTGGAATTGCTAGAAGCTCCATGAAAGGATTTTCATTCTCTCTGCGTGTGAATTATTTATCTGAAGAAAATGGTACATGAATTACTATTTGCCATAAATTTTCACCTGCTTTTGATCAGGAACAACAGTCTGTTGCTCCACTGTTATATTTATGGTATGCTGAAGTAGAGCTTTCCGGCAATCATGACCAAGAGTCACTACTCCGCGCAATGCATATTTTGTGTTGCCTAGGGAGTGGTGTAGCGTACAGCTCATTCAAATGCCAACCATCACAGATGCAACTGCTCCGAGCGCGCCAGGGGTTCAGAGAGAGATTGAGAACGGTACATTCAGCATGGTCACGTGGTTCTGTTAACGATGAGTCTGTTGCTCTTGTGTGTTCAGCTGCTTTGTTTGAGGAGTTGACTAGTGGATGGGCAACAGGTATAGAGGTTTTAGATCAAGCTCTTTCAATGGTGCTTCCAGGTAACTCTCTCTCTCTCTCTCTCTCTCTCTCTCTCTCTCTCTCTCTCTCTCTCTCTCTCTCGCGTTTTCTGGGGTTATTAAAAGGAAAATATATATGTGAAAGCTACACAAGGGGGTGCCACGCATATACAAAAGTTACATAGAGCCCACATGGTTTGACAAACTATCTGCATTGAAAAGTGGGTTTTCAGTAGCCCAAAAGGTCGGTCTCATTTATTTAGTAGAGCTATTTCCAAATATTCAATGCTGCTGAGCTTATAATTTCTTGGGATTGTGAGCATCTGTGTAATTGTATATGAAGGATGTTCTCATTAATGATTGAATTTCATGAGTAAGTTCTGTTCCAGTGTGGAGAATGATTTTAAGCATTTACATGTTTACACTCATTGATGTTATTTAACATTGGACAGAAGCAGTTGACTCTCTGTATTGAATCAGCCAACTTTTAAAAGCCTTTGGTTAAGATGAAGCTAAAATTCTGTGATATGGGCTTTGGGTGCGGGTATCTTTATGTATATATCTATCTGCATGCAAAGCATTGAAAGCAGCCTTTCTTGGTGTTAATTGTGTAAGACTTAGTTATCATACTGCAAACGATTGTGATAGAGGTTGGAGGCACAAATATCTACCTTTTTTTGGCTTGAAATTGGGCAT
Organism: Eucalyptus leucophloia subsp. euroa; assembly: GCA_017140325.1. Lineage (NCBI taxonomy): Eukaryota > Viridiplantae > Streptophyta > Magnoliopsida > Myrtales > Myrtaceae > Eucalyptus > Eucalyptus leucophloia. Next base: position 27,744,303 of record CM029471.1, read on the forward strand.
AACACAACTGTGTTTATCATGTACTATCCTTGGATTTGACTTTTTATGGTGTTTTAGTTTTTCATTTTAGTTTATATGTTAATAGGCTATTCGTTTTCCTTCTGTTCAGAGAGAAGAAGTAATAGTTATCAGCTTGAATGTCTGTTTAACTATTATCTGAAGATGCTGCAGAGACATCATGGGCAGTTGGGTCTATCTAAAATTTGGGATTCCATTTTGCATGGATTGCAGACATATCCATACAGTCCAGAACTTTTCAGTGCTCTAGTAGAGATCAGCCATCTCTATACATCACCAAATAAGCTGCGCTGGACGTTTGATGAATTATGTCACAAGTAATTATATTTCCTTTACTTGGTCATCTTCCATCTCTCTCTCTCTCTCTCTCTCTCTCTCTCTCTCTCACACACACACACACACACAGAGATGCGCATGCGCGCACCCCCACACCCACACTCACACACACAAACATCCCTGTTGTGTAATTGTATTGCCTTTCCCTTGGTGGAAGATTAAGTCTAGATAAGAAAAAGTAATGGGTTAATTGTTTGGATCCTCACCAAACACTGAACTTTAACTTTATATTGGCTAACTGAATCTTATTATCATGGATTTTTCTCCTCAGCTTACTGGGGAACTTTTTTTTTTTTTTTTTTTGGGGGGGGGGGTGGGGTGGTGGGTTGGGGTTGGCGGTGGGGTGCCTGTGGTGCCTGGTCAAATATTTCATGCCAAAGCTTTCGCTGTTACTGGCTTATATATTCTCAAATATTCCTTTAACCACCAAAGACAGTCACTGTCACCATCCACGTAGGGTATCTGTGGTTGCTGTCACTTCTTATTGACTACTAAGGAGAGATAGCAAATTGAATCCAATTAATAGTTCTCTTTTTGAAGCATCTTCACCTAGTGAGTTGACTGATATTGAAGGAATTACTCAACCTAGAACCACTGTAATTTTATCAACCATCTACATGTTTATTAGAAAAATCTCCTTGTTTCTTGCATTACTCTGTTGGACAACAGCTTGCTTCTGTGATAGATTTAAATAGAGTGATCCTATTGAAACTCTTGGTCTTTACCCCTTATCATTGTGTAAACAATTCTCTTTAAAGGTGACATAGGGTCTCTTCCTTCTCGTATCCTGTCAACCTCCAAAAGAAGAAGTCTCTTTTCTGCCACAAGTGATATCATATCTTTCAATATTCAACAAAGTATGTTTTGCAGTTTTTTTGTTAAGCATTCTGGTGCACATGCCTTCTTTTCTCCTTCCACAGTTTGATTGATCGTCTGCCTAAGCTTTTTTGGGAGGATAACTCTTTGAATATTTCCAGGCGACCTTCAGTAGTGGTTTGGCTTTTTGCTCTGGCATTTGAGATGGGTAGAGGTGGCTCCAGGCACAGAATACATGGTTTGTTTGAGAGGGCATTGGCAAATGACAGTTTGCGGACATCTGTATTATTGTGGCGCTCCTACATTGCATATGAGATTGATATAGCACAAAACCCTTCTGCAGCTAGGCGTATTTTCTTTCGAGCCATTCACGCCTGTCCATGGTGAGTGCTTTCACCTTAAGTCAAAGAACAAGTAATGCTTAGTTTTGGAAAGTTTGCACATTGATTAGATGGAGCAGATGAGACACTCCCTATTTGCTGGTTCTGTGCTTCCCAATTTATTTTGGTGGAAATGTGCCAACTAACTATATAGGCTATGCCATTGCCAAAATAAAAATAAAAAGGGAAACTATGGCAATGCAAAAGAAGTTGCAATAAGGTTCAAAACTATATGGGTACAATAGGGCAAGGTTTTGAGCAGCTCCATGTTGAGAGTAATTGTTTCATTTCTGGCCTAAAATTTGGTCAAAGAATCTTATGGTGAAAGAAAGTCTTCAAATAAAAAATAGCCTGGTTGATATTAAATTAAAGGAAGTGATTTTAAAGATAGTGGTTTTTCATTTAATGAAAAGGAGTTTGCTTGGGAATCTCTACAGCAACCATTGCATGCTAATTTTACTTCTTCATTGCTTGCATTTCTATTAGATGTAAATGAGTAAACCTATGTACCTCGATCAATATGCAGTTTTTACCTCTTACTGTATTGTGAACCTTACGGCACTAAAGCCACTGCTGTGATTCTGTTATGGTTAAATATTGGTAATTATTCCTAATATATTTGTTTGCTTCATTTATTCCTTCATAGGTCCAAAAAGTTGTGGTTGGATGGTTTTCTCAAACTAAATTCCGCCCTAAGTGCCAAAGAGTTATCTGATCTGCAAGAAGTGATGAGGGATAAAGAATTAAATCTGCGGACTGATATTTATGAGATCCTTTTGCAAGATGATATTGTATCATGATGTCATACGTGCTTCATAATCTGGAGTCATGTGGCATCTCTCGTGTTCTTTCTTGTGAATTGGGTGGATGAATGATGATGTGACGTGAGGAAGAAAATGAAGACAAGGCGGACAAAAGAAGGGGTGGGCGAAGAACTGAAGGTTGGGGGCATCAGGCATGTGCTTCTGTTGTAGAGGATATTCCAGTTACGCCGGGTGTTGTTCAAAAGAGTATACGCACTTAATGAACGTTTCTCTTTCATTTTCAGGACAAATGCTTGTAGTTACTGCTGATTGTTGTCGACACATGCAACCACACTGTAATGGAAACTGTTTCCTGTTGACATCATAACAGATTGACAAATGCTTGTAGTTACTGCTGGTTGCGGACTAAGTGCGGCTAAGTCCTGCAGAGCATTTCGATTGATACTGAATCATGCAGGTGGCGCATGAAGAGGGCGAACCATGAAAGACAATGTTACAGAGGGCCTATGAGCACAGGGAAGAGACATTGAGAATTTTGCATATTTGGAATATAACCTCAAGGTGGCCATATTCGTTGGCTGATTTTATTTTCTGGGTGGCTACATTTGGGTTCAGCACTTCAAATTCATATCTGAACTGTGAGACCCAACACGAGGGCAAAAGGCAAATAAAGTACTGTCTGAGCAAAGTTCCTATACCCTAAACCCTTAATGATGAAGCCATCAATTTCAGAAGCATTTAGTGAAGAGGAGCGGGTAATATTCACTCGAATGCCTGTCATGATATGGAGGATGCTACAATTGAACCAAAGAAAAGTTAAAACTTATTCTTCGGCTAGAATATGATGAATACATCTTTGAATCTCTGCATGGCCAGTAGCCAAAAAACTCTCTGCATAGCCTAACGATCCTGTACATAAGTGACTTGGTTATTTTCCACAAATGGTACACCATGAACAACTTCGCTTTTCCGGTGCTCGGATGAAGGTGGTTGGCCGATAGGTAACGTTTTGTTAGGATCTCTTATGCTGTTAAGGCTGATAGATCAACTTCTCACGTGCAAGGGCAAAAGGCAACAAAGGTGCCGTCATATGAGAAAGAACCAGGATTGAAGCAGGTGATACCCGTGCCACTGAACACCTTCTGCTCGCTCTTGTCGCCTAAAACTATCTGAATTAGAAACAAAAAATAAAACACCGGTGAGGTTACAAGGAACATTTATCCTTGTCTTGTTTTAATGGCATCAAGTCCCTTCACCTAATCTTGAACTTCAACAAGCATCTGCGCTTCAATGTGCTGTTTCAATAAACAAACCTTAAATTTGTTTCTGGCTTGTGCATATGCAGAAATTTTTTGACCATTATATAAAGCAAAGAATAAATTCAATAGAAAATTGGGAAGTTGACGTTATTAATACCGCATGGAGTTGGATACGGATGGAGACTATGATTGTAATTCCAAATGACTGGTTGCACGACAAGAGGGAGAGGACATAGATGACTTGGACGCGTTATTGTAGCAACTAACTGCAGCAAACGGCGGCATAATTAGCTTCATAGCAGTGGCAGCGAAGTGTAACATGTGCAAGACTATCAGGAACATTGCATGCTCAAAGGATCACTTGCTTCTTTGGTGAAGTGAGGCATCAGACACAAGTGACGCATGTTGTATACCAAATCCTGGCAGAAAAATACGATTTCCTGAGTATAGAACTTGATTCTGTCAGGGAACGCAAGACAGAAATAGTGAAGATAAAACGAAAGGTGTTAGTACAAGTAGACAAAACCCAGCACATATTCACGATGTCATCATGGTGTTCTATGTTTTCAAAACCATTGAGGACTGTCTCTAGTTTTCCCATAGCCTTCTCTAAGGACAAAGACGATATTCAAATCAAACCACACTGAAAGGTAGTAACTTACAAAAATAAATTAAAGCGGGTCTTCATAAACAACCTCTTCATTGTCTAGCCAAACATCAAACATGATGATGAACATGTCATCAACTGCTCTCTTTCTTCTAACTCCGCAAGTCTGAGCTGCAAAACACATAAAGCAAAATGATAATACTGCAGAAGTTTCATAAAATAAATGGACATTTTCACCATCTATTTAATCCGTGAAGTCTTCAGGATACAGTCTCCTCTTTGGTTAAGGTACCGCCTCCGAAAAAATCAAGCCCCACAAGTGGTTTCAGAGACTTATCTTGGTCTTCTGAAGGAGGAAATCCACACGTAAAATCTTCATGACAAACCAAAAAACTCTTTAAGAAACTTGGATTTTTAACTATCATAAAACACGAGAACCCGCAAAAATAACTTAGCAGCTCATGCAAGTGATGTCAAAACTGTATACTGCTGGTGATTGATGGATACTTATCAGTGAAAGATTTTACTCGTAAACTTACAACCTGGTTTTAGAGAACGATTTGCTTATTTCATACTCGATGAAAGTTCGTGGCATAATGATTTCTCATACTACAGCAAACTAGAAGACATCGTGCACTGGTTGAAAAGACGGATAAGAGATGAAGAAACAGAAATCTGAACGTAGCATGTCGCCATCTCACGTGCACGGGCACGAACACGCGAAGTAAAAGCAGAGAGCAACAACATACGAGGCCAGCACTGAGTATAAGAGCTAATATAAACTCACCATGTCTATATAACAAGATGAGATCAGGATATCATGAACATGGCGAATCAGCAGCGAAAGCAAAGCAAAAACCACCATCAACCGAACTCAGCAAAAACACAACAATCACACCGTCTCTCTTTACTTCTCAGTTCTCACATACGCAACGCGAAGTAAGAACAGAGCAAAGAAGACGTGAGAAGGTATCGGAAACAGTGACCGATGATCACGGAGCACCAGCTTATTATTGCTTGGCCGCTGCTGCATCTCCAGCTCTGTCACCGGCTTTGGGGCCGGCAGGAGCTCTTCCGTCGCCTCGGCATTTGCTGTTGCGAAACGATGACCGACGATCACGGAGCACCAGCTTATTATGGCTTGCAGTCGCTCGCTTAGATTGTGACAGACGCTGCAAAGCGAGGGACTGCAAGCCAATAATAAGTGGGTGCACCACTGAGAGATTTTGAGAGTGGACGCTGGAGACTGTACTAGGGAAGTGAAGTGAAGTGAATAGGCTTTATTTATAGAAGAGGGGAATGGCATTTCCGTTTTCTCTTTTTAAAATAAAAAACGAGTGAAAATTGAAAAGTAGAAAAAAAATGTACCGAAAAAAATGGCTTTTGAGGGAGGGACAGGCGGAGCAAGCGGGGGCCTCGCGCGACCCAGGCCGGTCACGCGTCCGCCGGCTCCAGTAAAGGATTTGGGTCCTTTTTTAATGAAAAAATTATAAAAAAAAGGAAAATTTTCAAATAAGGACTGGAAGTGAATATATTTTTTCAAATAAAGATCCAAAGTGAACTTTGTGTCAAATAAGGACCCAAAGCGAATCCATTGTTTCAAATAAGAACTCGAAGTGAATTTTATGTTAATTGAGGACCCAAAGTGATAAAGTCAATCTCTATTGAGGACCTTAGCTCGCTGGCAGACATTTTCTGGCGATTAAAATAAGGGCAATTTTGTCAGAAATTTGTAATTGGAAAAAAAAAGGAAAATTCTAAATTAATTAAGTTTTAGATGTTTACGTTTTCTTCTTTCTTCTCCCCATGCTCCTCAACCAAATCGGCTCGATCATCATCATGACTCAATTCTTGTGGCTCCTTGTCTTGCTAAAAACAAAGAAAGAAGAATCTGGTTTTGTTCTTGTTTTTGAATTCATGCATTAACCGGCAGAAAATTTAGGTCTTCGACTTTGTAGAGGATGGGTATAAGAAATTGGGAGAACTTCAGTCTTTGACTTTGTAGAGGATGAGTACAAAGAATGGGGAGACTGTAGAAAACCTAAGGTTTTTTTGTTTATGTTTTAGGATTTGTAAATTTTCCATAGATTTTTTTTGGACAAAATTGCCTAAACTCCGATCAAAAAAATACGACTAAAATCTATTACAAAAAAACTACTTACTAATGGCCTATTTGGTAACGCTCTAAGAAACAATTGAATTATTATTTTGTTCCCGTAAGAAAAAAAAACTCAATTGATAATTTTTTTTTCCAAGAATAGATTTGGGGCAAAGTTAAGAAGTTTCACTTCTTATTTCAAGAACAATTCTTAGAATCAAATTAAATTTTTTACTTTTGTCTTCTATTTTTTTCTCTTTCCTTTTCTTCTTCTTCTTCTTTTTGGTCGATCCTTGGCCTCAACTATGATCGATGATTAGCCAGATGAGGGCTGTCAACCTCTTCAAAGCTTCGCCAACCCTCGAGGACACTAAGCCATGACGAGGCTTGTCACCCAAGCCTCCTCATGGCTGGGCGAGGTCAAGCCTTGCCGAGCCACCTCCAAGTCAATGTCACATGGTGGTGGCCCGGCGAGGGTTAGCCTAGCGAGGCCATTGTGAGGCCTATGATCTTGACAAGGCCGAGCCTCATGATGGCCAGGCAAGCCTCCGACTAGCTCGCTAGATCTCACCCAGTTGATTGTTAGCCATCGCCACGGTTGGCGACCGGCCACAAAGAAGGAGGAAAAAGAAGAAAAATATTAAAAAATTTAAGAATCTTACTAGATGCATTTTTATTCCGAAAATGGAAATTTTGAATAATTAGCAAAATTTTCAAAAATTCAGAAATTATTTTTCGAAATAGAATAAAAAAATTAATTTTGAAAATAGAATGATTATTAAACATGACCTAAAAGGCCAACATGGTGAGGCCCGAGCGTGATCTAAGTTATTTGGATGGTGGGCCCCACTAGACTCTCCGGAGACCACGGAGCTTCTTAAGGAGTTAAAGTGTCTGGAGAGTGGGTCCCGTAGCAATTATCATGCATTGAGCTCTATAATATCAAGATTGAACAAGATTTAACAATTGCCGTAAGCCTATAGCAACTCTATCCTGTGCTTTCATGTTCCTCTCGAGAAGATTACGCCATGCTAATCTCATTAGTTTTTTTATGAAAGTTCAACGGAGGATGCAAACTATGATTCATGTAGTTTCTTTCTTTTTTTTTAAAAAATATTTTTACATGGTTGAACTCATAAAACATATACTGTTGCTTATGTAACAAAAGGAGTTAGAACACACCAAAAACTTGACACCCCTACCTTCTCTTTTTCATATGCCCCTTTCTCCTTGTCTCTCCTGCAGAAAAAATATAAGAGACCCGCCTAGCAGAAGAAATCAAATGACCGTGTTTGGCTTGGGTTGCAGAAGGGATGAAAATGGGGACTCCCCAATCTCTCCCTTTGCTTGTTTTGGTTTCCAGAAACCCCCGAAAGCATTCGCCGACGGGAAAACGGGAAAGACTTTTTCCTCCCTCTTGCCAATGAGGAGAGAAAGACAGACAGACGGAATCTAGATTCTAGAGAGAGAGGGGGTTGGCTTTGCTTTTTATAGTTTCTGGCGTGGGAGAGAGGGAGGGAGAAAATGGAGAAGATGGGCCAATGGGCGGAGTTTAAAATGGCAAACAGCACTTGAGTGGGTTACCAACTTACCAAGTTACCATCACTTTTCTTTCCTCTACTCCCTTTCAAACAGATATATCAAGTTAAAAAAATAAAACATAAAACTACTCACAACGAATTACTATTCTTCCCCGCCAACTTGCCCGACAATCGTTCTTCCTTTTTCCAGCCTCTTTCTTGACTTTTTTTTTTAATATTTCATAATTATTAAATAATATATTATTTAATTTTCACCTATTTTAGATTCTGGATAATTTTTTTTATGAAAAAGAGCGGTAGCTCAGGTCATTACTCCATTTATAGTCAAGAGGTGACAATCATGAAAACCATATGGAACGGATGAGAATGACCTTCACGTTCTAGAAATATAGTGACAACCATGTCTTATCATAATTATACATAAAAAATGATGACTATGCCTTATAGTGATAACCATGTACTTTTGTGGACAGGTTTCTATATTTTCTTTTTCAAAGATTGAAGAAGGTATTTATCTCTATGTTTTTTTATTTATTATTTTTTGGTCGAGTTATTGATCTTTACGTTGAAAATTCCTTTGACGGTGTTGGTTACAGATCATCCATTTTCTTTTTCAATGCTACTTTCAATAATGACCATAGGGGGTTACTTCAGACTCATTGCTCTTGCTTCATTTCTCTGGCAGTTTTCCGTTATTTCTAAAACTTGCAATTCTATTTATGTTTTTTTTTTTTTTTATCGATGTAATTAATTAGTTAGTCTTTTCGGTTTAACTAGATTAATTTTTTTTTGATATTCTAATTCTCTTTATCGATTGTTTCCTCTTTATTTTTTAATCCAAGTGTTCAATTAATCCCTTTGAAACTTCAACATGAAAAGTACAATGGGCCTTAGTTCCACCCAGATTTCAAGTAATTAAGAGCATGCATGCTTTTAATTTCCAACATAATCCATTAATTATAGCACAGTTAGTATTATCCTTATTATTGGATACACAATAATAGAGTTATATTGTATTTAGTAAGGAATTATTTTTATTGAAAGTGGTAGGAGCCGTTTAAAAATAATTTATATTACTAGGACAAAAATGGAGAATGGAAATTTAGTAGAGACGTACTGCATAGTTTTGTATGATGATATATTTTCATAAACAAAGGGTGACGTATATATATGGATTATTATGTTGAAAATACATGCTTTTTAAAGAAAAAATACGATTTAAAATTATACATTGTTCAGATAATAATGATCAACATAGCCATAGAACTTATTATTATAGAAATTCTCATTGGTTTTATCTAGAGCGATAAAGAGTGATGGCTTAGCACAATGAACAGCTTGGATGAGCTAACAATGAATGGCCTAAATTATTTGCTTAGCTATTAAGAGAGGCTCCTATTGGTCAATTTGAAGTGACAAGATTGGAGGCAATTTGGTCTTCTTGTCAAGAGGGGACAAATTGTGCACAAGGGAGAGGGAGTGTTCGGCCATGGCTCTAGTAGGTCGGAATGAACACCGGCCGGCCAGAAATGGCCGGAAAAAATCAGCCGATCAACACCGGTTGACCCAGTCAGACCAGTTTGGACTGGCTTGATTCTGGTTCAATTTTATTTTAATTTTCATGCAATTCCAGCCCTGTCACGATTAACTGACTCAATTGAATTAAATTTGATTAAATTGGATCAAATGCATAGCCAAGTTCCTATACCCTAAACCTTAGGATGAAGCATAGTTGGATATTGCAACATTACAGAAGCTTTTAGTGAATTAGAGTTGGTGATATTCACTCACGGGCAGTACGTGAAACTTTTGAGTTGTATCACCGGTCGAAAATGGAGCAATGTTCTCCTTTACACTTAAAATACTGCCTAATGTTTTCTTAGTACCCAGCAAAGTGCTGAGAAGTATTTCACGAATGCCTTTTGTGATATGGAAGATGGTACAGATGAACCAAAGAAAAGTTTAACTTAATCTTCAGCTAGAATGTTACGAATACATCTTTGAATCTCCGCATGGCTTGTGGCCAAAAACCTCTGCATATTCTAACGATTCTGTACACAAGTGACTTGGTTAATTTACCCAAATGGTACACTACGAACAAGTTAGCTTTTCCAGGTCCTCGGATGAAGGTGGTCGGCGTTCTCTCAGGATCTCTTATGCTGGCAAGGCTGATAACTCAACTTCTCGAGTGCAAGGGCGATAAGCAACAAAGGTGCCATCATTTGAGAAAGAACCAGGATTGAAGCAAGTAATTCCTGTGTAACTGAACGCCTTCTGCTCGCTCTTGTCACCTAAAACTATCTGAATTAGAAACAAAAAAAAAAAACGTCGGTGAGGTCACAAGGAACATTGATTCTTTTCTTGTTCTAATAGCATCAAGTCCTTAAATATATTCTTGAAATTCTACAAGCATCTGCGCTTCAATGTGCTCCTTCAATGGATAAACCATAAATTTGTTTCTGGTTTGTGCATGTGCAGAATTTTTTGACTGCCATACAAAGCAAAGAATAATTTCAATAGAAAGTTAGGCGTAAGTTATTAGTACCGTGTGTGGAGTTGGATGCAGATGGAGACTATGATCGTAATTCCAAATGACCGGTTGCACAACAAGAGGGAGAGGACATAGATGACTTTGATGCGTTATTGTAGCAACCAACTGCAGCAAACGACACAAGATTAGCTTCATAGCAGTAGCGGTGATGAGTGAGGTACGCAAGCTAAATCTTACACAGCTTAGACTACTAGGAACATTACATGCTCGAAAGGATCACTTGTTTCTTCTGTGGAGGGAGACATTAGACACGAGCGACGCATCCTGTATAGTAAATCCTGTCGGAAAAATACAATTTCTTGGGTATAGAACTTGATTCTGTCGGGGAACACAAGACAGAAACAGTGAAGATAAGACAAAAGGTGTTAGTACAAGTAGACAAAACCCAGCACATATTCAAAATGTCATCATGATATTTTATGTTTTCATAATTGGATTTATGCTAAGACCAACCTGCAAGGATTGCTTGAAAATATGGCATTTGGAATGCGATTCTGAAACTCTTCTGTGATATATCTTGGCAAAGCACATCTAGGTAAAACTGTTGAGGGACCTGAAAAAGTGGAAGTTGATTTTCTTAGGGCTTTAGCAATGAGGTCCATGCACTTCAAATCACAGCATATATATATATTACCTGCATCCTCAGGGCCCGGAATAAACAGAAACCGACTATGCTCCTTCAGACGTGGATGGGATTCAATCATCTGCCCAAGCTTGCCGAACTGTGCTCTGCATGAACACAATACTTGTTACCATCTAGTACAAACCACTGTGCAGAGGAAAATATAAGAAACTTGTGTTCTGTGTATAACAAGAATTGAATGCAATGCTCACCTGATGCTACTGTAGGAATGAAAAGAAAGGTTGCAGGGTCGAGAGCAAAAGTTTCCCATTAACACAAACAATGAAGGAACTACCTCCTCATTCTCAAAACCATCGAGGACTGTCTCTAGTTTTCCCATAGCCTTCTCTACGGACAAAGATGATATTCAAATCAAACCACACTGAAAAGTATAGCTTCAAAAATAAATTAAAGCAGGTCTTCAAAAATAACCTCCTCATTGTCTAGCCAAACGTCAGACATGATGATGAACATGTCATTAACTGCTCTTTTTTCTAACTCTGCAAGTCTGAGCTGTAAGACGTGTAAAGGAAAATGAAAATACAGCAGAAGTTTCATAAACTAATTGTACATTTTCGCCATCTAATTAATCCATGAAGTTTTCAGGATACAGTCTCCTCTTTGGTTAATGCGCCGCCTCCAAAAAAATCAAGTCCAGCAAGTGCTTTCAGAGACTTATCTCGGTCTTCTAATGGAGGAAATCCACACGTAAAGATCTTCATGAAAAGCAAAAAACTCTTAGAAACTTAAATTGATAACTATCATAAAACACAAGATAACCTGCAAAAATAACTTCGGTAGCAGCTCATGCAAGTGATGTCAAAACTTTATACTACTCGTGATTGATAGATGCTAACTCAGAGAGAGATTCTCCTTGTAAACTAAGAACCTGTTTTAAGAGAACGGTTTGCCTATTTCATACTTGATGAAAGTTTGTGGCATAATGATTTCTCATATTACAGCAAACTGGAAGACATTGTGTACTGGTTGAAAAGACAGATAAGAGATGAAGATAGAGAATTCTGAATGGAGCATATCGTGATCCCAATCTGTAAGACATTTCATCCATGTGTTCCGATAATTCCCACCACACATCTATCTATTGAAAGGAATTCTGATAGATAAAACCCATTAGTTAGAGCTATCTGAATAGGAGCAAGCATCTTTTGCAGTCATGTTTAGGCAATTGTATTTGCCAATTGAATCAAAACTGTCAAGACAATACGACGAGTATTGATTTAAAAAAAAAAAAAAATTGATTTCATAGATTTTAGCCAGTAATAGAACACTCTGAGAAGAATTGAAAGATGTAATGATTGTATCTCAGACAATTTGAAAAACTAAATCAAGAAAAAGTTGATCTGGAAAAGGATCATCAATCAATAACTAGAATATTATGAAAAGAATTCATAGATTTTGTCTTAGATCACCTGCAAAAAGTGCATGAGAGTTCTGTTGCAACTTTATCTTAGGGGAATATCACTACTGGTCTATGAATTAAAAGTGATCATGATGTCTTGTTAAGAATCATCAGTTCAAACTCATTTACAACATTTTGTAACTTTTTGGTATGTTTTTCCCCACAACAGGGATTAACATTTATCTTGGTGAAAGAATTTAGTAGAACTTTTTTCCAAGTAAAACGATACATATGTCAATTTGATTGCTTCATTTATTATGGTTTACTTGGCAAAATGCCCATATTAGTCAATGTATGATTGAAATAACCAACAAAAAAGACTCCCTTGTCAGTTGCAATACATAATGTATCAAGACGTAGCAAAAGCAAAAATAAGTTAAAGGAGAACAATGCAGCAGTCAGTGAAAAATCTAGCAAGATTCCAATATAAAAGCCACGACTCACCTTAAAAATCCCCTCCAGCAGCATCTGACCTTCTACTACAACTATGGTATTCTCAGTAAAGAAACCTGTTGTTACCTTGTACTGCTTGTCAAGGAAAACAACAGTATGGGACTTCTCTTTGTACTTGAATAAACTTAATCTTAATCACAATTACTTACGAGTCTTTGAAAGAAAGATAAAAAAAATAAAGTGCTTATCCCCTGAAGCATGGCTATCTGCACAACATTGTACTATTGTTGGGCTCATTTCAAATAAGATCCGTTCACTTCATTCTCCATCCTCCCCACACCCCCCCCCCCCCTTGTTTCCTCCCAACTTTACAAGAACAATTTCATGTGATTTTTGATAAATCTGTGCATGGAAAAGCCTAGAAGCAGACTCTGTCAAAAGCAGTTGCAACTGTGCACCAGTCTCTATATGGTAGGTTGACTGGGAAGTCAGAGTTTGCAGATCTCATGAGAAGATAAAAAGAATTATCAAACGCCCTGGTTAATTTAGACCCTACTTAAGGTGCCAAAGAAAATGGAGCTGAAATGAAAAGGCAGGGAGACTTCAATTTATGAGAAATAAAAACTTTAACTGAAAGAAAAAAAGGATATTGCATTGGACAAATTGATCTCTACAGAAGCGGTGAGGTCTTCCAAGTAGAAATGGCCATCCTCCAACTGAGAAATCACACCCATTACCCATCTCCGTCCAGTTTGCCCAATGAGAGATTGGATAGGAGATATCTGTCAAGATCATTCACAAGGATGACAGAACTGGAGTCAGTTCCAAAGCTGAAAAGTTTACTGTTTATTTTTTCCTTAAAGTCAGGTTGGCATACCCACATTTGGCAGGTGCTTGGGCTACTAAAAGACCAACAGTAAACTGACAGCATTAGGTATGCTCGACTTACCTCGCAACTTCCAAATTCAGTCGTTTCAGTTTCGAATGCAGGCTTTGCGAAATGCTGATCGCGAGAGAGTCTCTGATACAGCAGCAGAAACCTATCCTTATACAGCTTTGCTTTCGCAGAGGCCTCGCCATGAATGGGCAGGCTTCCGGTGTGCCTACCCCAAGCAAAAAAAAACTTCAATTAAGCACCGCATTTTCAAAATGCCTCCTTCGGGCCGAAAGAAACTCACAGCTGCTACAAGGAGTCCCTGTTCCTAAACCCAACGAACTAAATTACTGATCCAGAATCGTCTTCCCCCAGGTTTCTCAAAAGGGGATCCAAAAATCATACTTTCCATCGAGTTTCAAATTCAGAGTCTTTTAAAATCGACTTGAAGCACCATAGTTTGGAAGCTATTTCCAACCCCTTCGGAAATCTATAATCGATTCCAAGTGTCTCCGATTTCTTAAACGTCGAAAACTACATCAAAAAATAAGGAGCCCAGAATAGAGGACAAGGACATGAAGAGATGGAAAGCAAAGGCCGTACTCGTAGAAGATCTTCTTGACCGGATCGTAACGGAACTTGGGGACCAGGAAGGCGTCGATCACGCGGAGCGCGGATCCCCGGCCCTCGCAAGCCGCGTCGGGGCTCTCCTCCACCGCGGCCTCCGCTTCCAGCAACAGGCTCACCACCCGGTTCACCGGATCCTTGTCGATGATCGAAGACTTCACTGCCGACGACGTCACCACGCGCGCACAAACCAAAAATCGATCGAATTAATTAAAAAAGCAATGCAATCGAAGCGGCTCATATAGATCGATCGAGCGAGCGAGCGAGCGAAGGAACGAGGAGGAGGAGGAGGAGGAGGAGGAGGAGGAGGGGGTTACGGGATTCGTGGTCGAGCTGGTCGAGGAGGAGGTCGAGGGCGTCGTCCTCGGCGCCGGCGAAGCGGGAGGCGAAGGAGAGGACGGCGTCCAGGGCGTCCACCTTGAGGGTGTACCCCCGCATCTTGAACTTCCTCTGCACCTTCTTCTTCATCGCCGCGCTCATATCTCTCTCTCTCTCTCTCTCTCTCTACAGATGGAATGCACTCGAGCCGACCTGCTTTCCCCCCGCCGCCTCCATTACCATTCGGGAAAAAAGCTTTGGCCGTTTTGGCGGGAAAACCCCGCTTCTCTGCAAGTGGATGTGGCGGGAACTTTAGGGCTCCACGCGTCGCGGCCTCGCCGCTCGAAACGGCGTCGCATCAGACGTGGCGGCTCGCCCCTCCGTGTCGCGATATCTCGGAAATAGCGTTTTTACTTGAAGACTCGAATTTTTTTTTGCGTGATTATCTTTATCTGAAAAGTGTGATTTTTACTCGCTTTCTAGCAACAAATTTCCATTCCGTTGATCGAATTGGTGGCACAGAAACATGTGTAGGTTACTGTGATTATTGGTAATTTTTTA
The DNA here is from genome assembly GCA_017140325.1 of Eucalyptus leucophloia subsp. euroa. Lineage (NCBI taxonomy): Eukaryota > Viridiplantae > Streptophyta > Magnoliopsida > Myrtales > Myrtaceae > Eucalyptus > Eucalyptus leucophloia. Next base: position 27,759,488 of record CM029471.1, read on the forward strand.
TTTAACTTAGGAATTCCAAAATATATGTAAATTACTATTGATAATGTACTAGGTAAGACCTTTTTAATTACTCATCATCTATGTAATAGAATAAATTATTAGGTATTTACTGACATACGCAAATCGATATACAAAATATATTTCACATGATTACTTTAATATATGTGTCCGTGTTGTTTTTAATTCAAACAAATAATTGATATATTTAAATAAAATAAAGATCAAAAAAGGATCTAACCTCTCCTTAGGAAACGAGCATGAATAACTTTTTCCTAGAACAAAAAAATGGATTCAGGAAGGTTTAATTAATGAATCACTTCTCCTTCTCAATGGTATCGTAAACAAAAAAAAAGATGACAAAATCTAATATAGTGTTGTTGAACTATTCCATTCTTTTTATATCTTAGGATTCGGTTTCTTTTTATCATGCTAATACAATATTGTTGATCAGATTATAGTTATTATTCTAATTATTATTCATCATTAGGTCACGATTGTTAACGCTAGTTATCTTCCAATTTGATATGATGATGAACACAATAGGCCGTGTACATACATATCCTCAATAATGGAAAATTTAAATTAGAAGAAAAAAGGAAGGAGAGAAGGCTTAAAGCGTTTAAAAATAAATATAATAATTATCTTTTAATAATACAATTTTCAAATAATACCCACCAACATACATAGTAGACTTCACATTCCCATACCGGTGAAAGACATCCTTAATGTTTCTAGTAACATAAACAAGCAGTCAAGCACAAGCAAACAGACATTTTAACACAGCACATGAAATGAAACGACGAAAGTGTCCTTAGCAAGCCCCATTCCTCCTGCCATCCACCACCCTCTTCCAATAGCTTGTGATCTCCCTCTCCGTCTCCTCCACGCTCTTCTTCAAGCGCTTCTCGTCCCCCGCCCCCTCCACGGCTGCCGTCACATGGGCCGCCTTCACCGTGCCGTGGCTCGGCCGCTTCCCGTCCAGCTCCTTCACGACCCTCTCGATGTCCGTCGTGAGCCTCTCCGCGAGCCCCCTGCTGAAGTCCTCCCGGACCACGACACGGAGGACGGCCACGTGCTCCGCGTCCGGTGGCATCGTGTACGCCGGCACGATCCACCCGAACCTCCTCAGGTCCTCGGAGATGTCGAACACCGTGTACCGGCTGCTGTCCTTGAGGGAGAAGGTGACGACCGGCACGCCTTCTTCCTTCGACAGTATGTTGAACCGGCCCGTCTTGACGATCCCCTCGCACAGCATGCGAGCGTTCATCATGCAGTTCTGCATGATGTCTTTGTATCCCTTGCAGATGCAGAGTCGAGACATTTCAAGATTCAAGTCAAAACAGACAGAAAAGAGATTCTACAACATGTTAAATGTATCCAACTAGAACTCCATAGCCTTCAAAAACAGCCAGCTGATCCTATGACCGACTTCAATGCTCAATATCTCTGCTGTTGTCTGATATAGAACCGAGGTCGATGGAAGGAAATCACTACTCTTCATCGGTTAACGATCATTTGCACCTAGTTTTGCCAAATTTGTATGGATGCGCATGACAAGACAATCGTGCATAACTCACTTAGCAAGTCCGAAACATACGTTTAAGTAATTTCTGTTTATGTCTATCTGTCCCTCCGCTGCTGTCAATGGTTCATACCAGTTTCGATGGTGTCTGCATTTCAATGCTTTATTCATGCTGGTTTTATGATCAAAATTCTCACAGCAGACAGTTCCATTTTAGAGCATTCATTTGGAGCACATCAAACAAAAAGAACATGCAAACTCACCTCGAACCCCAGCCTTATAAACTGATAATACTGAGCTATAATTTGACTCGAACCTGTCAAAACAGCCAAGTAGAAAGATCAAGAGCCACAAATTAGTACAGGACAGAAAGTCACCACCTCATCGAGATTGCATATATATGCAACCAGGAAAGAGCAAAATCTGAAGTAAGGCAAGTTATATTACATGTTAAGTTCTTGACATTACCTTTAGAAAAGTTGAGTGTGAAGGTGGGTTGATCAGATCCGAGGTAATTAATGTGAAAGATGAGTTCCTCGGGCAGCTCTTCCTTGTTCCTCCAGATGACCCATCCGACACCGGCATAGACAAGGCCATACTTGTGACCACTAACGTTAATGCTCTTAACCAGGGGTAGACGGAAATCCCATTTCAGATTCGGGTACAAGAACGGGGCTATGAACCCTCCGCTCGCAGCATCGACGTGAATGGGAGTGTCCCATCCAGTTTGCCTGTTCTTCTTAGTAAGGAGATCATTAAGGAGCTTCACATCCTCGAATTCTCCAGTTAAGGTTGAGCCGAGTATCGCTGCAACACATATGGTATTCTCATCAACCATCTCAACAGCTTTCACCGGGTCCATCACATAATAACCCTCCCTCAGTTTCACTTCCTTCAGCTCGACCTCAAAGTACCTAGCGAACTTCTCCCAGCAAACCTGGTTTGACAGACCAAAATTTATGAAATACAAAAGAAATAGCTTAAGCATCCCACAGACAACATACAAGAACCTAAGTGCAGTGGACCTCTGATCTGTATAATCAGTAGAATGTTGGTCTAACAGTACACGATGGAATAACATAATTAGGCAAGTCTACATTGTGATCCACCACTAGACCATGTAATTACAATTTCCAGTGTACTCAGACTGCAAATTGAATGAACTGTGTTGCCAAATCAAATGCTTAAGACGTACGAACTCAGTTCTGAGATAGACAATGTGTGGACTAGATAGTAATCAATTTAAGAACAAGTCTGCCTCAAACGTACATAAAAAGCAATTTTTACAGAGAGAATGTACGGCATACCTGCACATTCGCTCCAGTAACAATATTTGGCTTATCATAGGGTTTTCCTTCGGCCTGCCTTTTTTCTGCCACTTCCTCTTCATTGCCAACCCTGCCAACATAATAGCCTCAGACGACCCCACCGTCCCGACACCAATAGCGGTCTCTTTATCCCCCATGGGAGCATTGAATAGGTGGGCTATCATGTTAACGCACCGGTTCTGCAAAATCAGTCCGACACAGCTCAATCTTTGCCAGAACGATGAAAAGATCAAGACCGATAAAATTAGTCTTGCCCTCAATACTGAGTCGCAAGTTATGTAGTTTCATCAGAGGCATAAAGAGTTAATCCAGTTAAGACTTCAAATTCCAAAGGATGCAAAATTTTAGAAGACTCTGAATTCCAAATAAAACTTCCTTTTTCTAAGTAATCACATCTCATTTCTCTGTTGTTATCATACTAACAAACCCCTAATTAAGAAGCAACCCACACGCAGATGCGTTTATACAAATGTATAAGCTGAGCGTTGCACTAAAATTCAACACGAGCACACAAATCAACAGCAACAAACACATGGAGCTAACAGAAAAATGGGAAAGTAAAGGACAGAACCTGGAGCTCTGTGGTGACAGGGTATTCATCCATATCGACATAATTCTTGTTGATCGCAGCCATCATCAGCTTATCACACTCCGGCTCCATCCACGTGGTCACGAAAGAAGCCAAGTTCAGCCTCGGATTCCCATCCAACATCAGTTCGTCGTTGATTATCTGGTACGCCGCTTCTTTCGGTATCGACTCCTCCGGCATCTTGAACCTACCCCGCGATCAACAATGATCACATTAACGCTAATCAACGATCCGGCGACGAAGAAAAAAATACAAGAAAAACCCATCTTCGCCGACAGTCAAGAAAGAGAGAAAAATGATCACATAGAACTCTCGATATCTTGTCCCCGCCACCTTCGTGACAGCACAGATGTTGAACACCCACTTTGGAAATTCATACCTCGAGCCTTCAAACTCGTGGAGAATTCCGACATGTCTAACAACTTAAAAGCAGCAACCAACGAGAAAAGAAAGAAACTCGAACGTTTTCATGACGACCAACGAAAACAAGCACAAAAAGAAAACTCCAGAAGACCACCAAACAAATGGCCAGCGCCACGAAATCAGGAGCGAGTGCCTACTTGGGAAGAGAATTACGGACGTATCTGGAGGCGAAAGTGGAGTGAATATTCTCATCGGAGTCCGACACCGTCGTGGTGACCACCATCCTTCCTCCTCTTTCTTTCTTCCTTCCTCTCTCACCCAACGAAAACAAAGAAAACTGAAACGAGAGAGAAAACGGGCACGCTGCGGAGGGGGAGACAGAGGAAGTTGGCTTTATAGAGGTAGAGAGCTTTGCTTGCTTGTCTGTGCGCGCAAAGAAACGGTTTTGCTTTTGCTTTAAATCCAGTGATGATAGATGATAAAGATGATGATGCTTTAGCGATTGCTTAAGATGAAGATGCGCTGCTTTGCGAAGCAGGGGATGATCATTGGAGGGACCGTCTCTGCTTTTTGGCATTCAAGAGAAAGGGATGGGGGAGGAGTGGAGTGGAGGGGGTGCACCCCAGCGGGGGTTGCGTGGAAGGGCGAGGACACGGAGTCGTGTGCGAAGCGGGTTGCTTCGAAGGCAAAGCGACAGTTAAAAAGAGGAAATACTCGAAAGAGGAAATACTCGGGCGGCCCCACCGGATGTGCGGAAACCCGATCCACATTGATGGTCGTTTGCTCATTGGTCGCCGACTGCCCGCCCGGCAACTGCAATGGGCCCTGGCATGGTCCCTTGCAAGTTGCAAAGCAAACTTATCGAAAGGGTCCCTCTCAACGTGTTTCACTTTTTCTGATGGAATTATTGAAATTTTACATAATGTCCAAGTCGATGACTTGTTATTTTATATATATTTTAAATCGAGCGTTTCGTGGTTTAGAAATGCTGAATCGAAATCCTTCTAATGTGAGATTCGATCAGATCCAATTATTAATATGCAAAACACTCGTTTTTGCATACTGCATTGGTGGAGAAATAAGGAAAAAAGAAAAAAAGTTCATTGAAGAAAAACTCAAACCATTCAATACTTGGGCGCCCACAATGGTTGCCGACTATAGCGGCAGCATTTAATCCGTGTCATACTTCGACGTCCTTCGAGCGTCGACTGAACTTAGTCCGAATTTGAGCTTGGGAAATAGAATTAATGATTAAAAATATTAGGATTTAATAAAAATAAATAAAGAACTTACATGGACGGAAAAAGCTGAAGATCTAACTTTGAGAAAATATTTAAAAAAAAAAACAGAGAAGGCTAGTTTTAAAGATAAGGATATTTGGATACTTTTTCAAGTTCATATGCGTAAGATGCTGAAGAAATCGTACCAGAAAAGAGAAAAATTGAAATTCACTGACCGTTCTCAGAGTTGGGAGTTGACTGGCAGTTGTTGACACGTGTCGCATGCTTGAGAGTTGGCTGATCCTATTTGGACCCTTGGAAAGGCACGTGTCGGGAAATAATTACCTTACCCGACGAGTGGTGTCAAATCACCATCGGTTCGGTCACCATCGCTAATTGAGAGGGGCGATGCGTTACGCACGCCTGTATCCCCATTCTGTTTGATGTCGATCTGGACGTCTGAACTCGCTTTAATTTCCAATTTATGAAAATGAAAGTTTGGAAAAGGGTTGACATTACTCTTGACATGAAAAAGGCGGACAACATTATCGATTTAATCGTACATTTATCGCGTGAATATCAATTTAATTTTTTTTTTATTTTTTAATATAGTCTAAAATATTTACACGAAGTTTCACACGTAATCATTTTCACCAGTTGAGTGCTTACGCGAAAATTGAAAATTGCAAAATGCATAGTACGTACTTTGAAGTTTGTGGGGGGAGGCTACGAAACTGCAAAAGTGCATAGAATTTGAACATTAAACTTCCCAAATTTCTTTTCGTTTTCTTTGTTTTCTAAATTGTTCAAATTGTTTTGCACCTATGTGAGCTCACTGGTGAATGACAAAGATGATACAAAGCGAAGGAGGATATGAGGAGCTTAGCATGTATGGAACATGATGTTATGGTTCAATTTTAAAGGAGCCGATCCCCTTTCAGTCAGAATGAATATATGGAGCCGAGCATGTCGGGAAATACTTACTGGGGATGTCCATCAAAAGTGGAATTTCAAAATTGGTAATGAAGAATAATGACCCACAAGAATCAAATTAGTACAAATGACCATTTCAAATATCATTCGAATAATTCGAGAAAACTCGAAACGGTCCAGACTCATCAAAAAATCATTGTAGACTCACGACAAAGAAGACTTTTAAAATTCAATGTCGGCGATCATGTATTTCCAGAAGTTTCAACGCTGTTGCTCTCCGTTATTCATGGTGTATATGGACACAGACGACCGAGTATTCTCTGTCACGATTGAAGTGCATCCTCTAGTAAGTTTTCCATGGCATAAGCTTGTAGGTCGTCAAAGCTGGAGTTGGTGTTTCGCGTGTGTCCATAAGTGAGGATATTTTCTGAAATTTCCTTAAAAAAAAAAAAAACAAAATAATTGCCCTTTCGCGTGAGAGATGCTTTTTGCTTTGTCTGTCTTAGCATCTTTTTGCCCTTTTGTGATGTCAAGCTCCACTGGCAGTCTGGCACGTCGGCTGGTAAGGAGTAAATCTCACAGAAACTTTCTCTGCATAGAATCATCTCAGTTATTACAGAACTGGGTAAGGGTTAAAAAAACATTCATTTGACCAATATTTCATAGGGAATGGGAAGCCGCGCTCTATTATGTCACGTAATAGAACGTTTGTACCATACTTTTAGGGAAAAAAGGAAAACAATTGTACGAACCCACGAGTACTCAATACGATCTCCAAAAGGAATAGTGATTGCACCTCATCATAATTGATGATTGTCCTGGTAACCTTAGCTGTACCATAAAATACTCAAAAAATTAAGTCATTTTGTGTCTCGCGATGTGTTACATAAGAGTCACGAATATGCAGCGAGGTTAGAGAATATATTCTCGCTGTCATTCCATTCGGGCGGAAGAATTCCATTCGGGCGGAAGAATATGAAGCTTAGTACTAAACAATAAACTATTAACCATAAGTATCATTTGAAAAGAGAATATAATTACCCACCAATCACCATGATATCTGCAGAAGCTTCCTTTATTTGATTCCACTCCTTTTAGAATATTTTTCCTTTATTTGATTCCACTCCTTTTAGAATATTTTTCCAGTTCCCTCCCCCAATCACCATTATATCTGCAGAAGCTCCCTTTTCCATTCCACTCCTTTTAGAACATCTTGCCAACTCCCTCCTTCCGTGGAACTGATTCATCAACATCCATTCGCTGCCAGTTGCCTATGGTTGAAGCCATCTCATCAACCTTGTCGAACAGCCCAAGAAGTCCACCTGTATGCACAAAGAGGACTCTCCTTCCTTCCCACTTCGTTGGGTTCTCGGCCATGTCTCTCATCATTCTATAAGCAGCTTTCCCGCTATACCAGCAACCAGATTAAAGATTAGTCAGGTCCCAGAGACTTGACAGATATTTCTACCAAGGGCTAACATTAACACCTATGTCAAATTCATGAACTTTTTATTTTATATTTTTTCATGATGGCTGCCAATTGTCTTACTACAACTCTCAAACAACCAACTAGAAAACAGAAGTTAATTCGAGTTTGCACAGGTACCATCAAGATGACGATAATCCTCAATGACGTATTATGGCTGCAGCTAAAAAAATCTGAATTACTCATACAAGGTGTTTATTTACATTTTCCTAAATGTCTGGCTTCCTGTTTTCCTCATATCTCGACAGTTTTATTTTGTATATTTCCAAGTGTTTGAGTTGATTCCTAGTGAAAAACTAATTTACATCTATTTGTCAGATGTCATGAGAATTCAGACTCAACCATGGCAACAAACCTAAGTTGCACCATACCTCTCGTAATAAAAAAGATATAATGAAGTTTCATCACTCAGAAAATATGTGGACATCTCTGAATTGAAAGAATGTCAATAGGCTTCAATGTCAAAAACCATTATTGATTGAAATGGTTATGCTTTAAAGCAAAAAAGCAAGAAAAAAAGGAGAACGTATATGCGCATCCCACAATGCTTTAAAACAACAAGCAAGAAAAAAATGAGGAAGTATACACACATCTCACAAGCTTACAAAGATATATATGAGTGACAAAATAACAAAAGGCCAGTGATTTTGTTTACCTGTAAACTGGGTCAAGAACAACTCCAGTGGCTGTAGCAACTTCCTTAACAAAGTTTAGTTCCTCTGCAGTGCTCATTGCATACCCCAAACCTTTGGCCTGCATGAAAACAATAATTTAAAGATATTTCAAGCTTCGTCATCAGAAATTTTGACTTTTGTGCCTTAGTCGCCTAACAAATGTACCCACATATCTGATGATATCAGGATCACCTGTGCAAAAGTTCTGGGGGAGAACATCTCTAATGGAAGAGAAGAAATAGTGTTTGATTAGAATTTGACCAAGCATCTAATGAGCAGATTTTATAGCACAGGAATGAGTGAAAAGTCTCCAGGGCCTACTGAAAACCATGCTTAACAAACAAATAGGAATCTTAACACGGTCTACTTTAGAGGATGCAACCTGAATAAAATTCCTGAGAAAATTGAAGAATGGCATCTTTTGTGCCATTGCCAGCAGAAAATGCAACAGGAAAGATCAAACTTTGTGAACTTCAATTATCGGCTTATGACAATGCATATCTTTATAATTGTGACCATAGGGCGCAATAGTAGGTGTCAAAATCCGAGGGTAACGAAAAACTCACATTGTGAATGTCAACTATATCACGTGAGAGGACACCAGCTTGAATTCCATCAAGTAGGACTTGAACAAAGTCATAGAAGTAATCAGGGTCATCACAGACAGAAAATGCATGGACCTGTTGAAAAAAATTCGATGTTTTCATGAATTTGCTTAATGCATTAAACATGGCAACAAATGCAGATTGTACATACTTTCATCTTCATCGTGCTCAGCCAAGAACCCAGTGAAAGACCAGCAATTGTGCCTCCACTAGAAATAGGTAGAAATAAAACATCAATCTAGGTCTGATTCAGTAACTGCAGGAAAAAGTGAAGCCAGCTAATTGAAAAACCATGCTAGCACTAACAAAATGGAGGAAATGGAGCAGAACCTGCCACATGCGACAACAACATCATCAAATTTTATTCTTCCACCAGCGTTATGAACCTGCTGCTCAATTTCCCTTATAGCTTCGATATATCCCCTAAAAAGTCAGAATTCTTTCATCAAGAACAGATATCATAGTATTGAGAAGGACTCAAAATTCTAAAAGTTTAATCAACACAAATAAGAGCCAAAATTAATTATTATGACACCAGTGAAAGATAAGCTAAGCAACCACATAAAAGCAATGAATGGGAACCATCAATAAAGCTATACCAACCCCTAAATCAGCGGAGTTGAAAAATTAAATTGTCTGCACATACAAGAAAACATTTAACATCACATATAATTAGAAGAAGAGGTGTAAGAAGTCAGATTATCCATTTAGAAAACCATATGGCTGTCAGAAAGGCTCCACTCAAGGATGGTAGAGACCACCCTGCCCATCGAGAAAGGCTCCACCCTCAAGATAAGAGATGTGGCCACTAAAATTACTCTAATTAGGAGATGGCACAATTTAAACTCAGATCTACTGCATCAAAAACAAATGCTGAACCACTCAACCAACTATTGAGTATAATAGGTAAGAGCGAATCAAGTCAGTGGCAAACTCAATTGCAGCCTAGAGATTACATTTTGCAGACCATATTGCCATGGTGAAGATCAACTAGTAAGAATCCTGAAAATTCTCCCATTTCTATAATCCAGAGTAATAGAACATTTTCCAAATTTTAGAGTCACTTGACTAAACATGTTTTGATGATGTAGCAAAAAAAAAAAAAACTATATTGAACAGATCTCAGTAGCATTGGTATACAAAATTGCCAAAAACTTAAAAAATAAAACAGAGTATGATCAGTTAAACCTTTTTGCAACAACACCTTGTATGCGCAACTTACTAGCATTTATGCAACATCTCATTGATTCTAGAACCTCTCAATTTACTAGGCACCCCTCTAGTTATTAGGCATAACATTATGCAATATCTCATTGATAAATTGAACTTTTTGCAAGAAGATGGAAAGATAGGCACCACAATGGTATTGACTAAGCACCGTATTTTAAATAATAGGGTTGAAGAAAATCTTAGTCATGTCAAATATGAGAAACCAACAAACAAGTAAACCTGAGAAGTAAGCAAAGCTGCCTGAAGAAAATGCTGGAACGAACCAGTCAACAGAAATTAAAAATTGAATTTGACTGATAATCTAGATGGTCAATATATCCATTTAAAGCACAAGATGCATACAGAATGAAGAAGAAACGTACAGCCACTAATACTTATGCTCACCATGTCCCCAACGAATTTGATCCGCCAACAGGAATGACATAGGGCTTTCTTCCTTCCTTAAGCAACTTTTCTTTTAGGATTTCAGTCAGAGTCTGAAATCAAATTCAGTAAGGAAAACACAAATATTAAACCTTTCCTGAACATGGGACAACATATTTCACTCTACCAAGTTTTATTAACTTGTTAGCATAAGATTCTCGCCCTTTGAGAATGCATTGCAGATTCACTAGAATGTCAAAACATTATAAAATGCCCTCCACAAACATAAATTAGAAAAGCTAATCAGCATGTTATCCAAGCAATATTTTCCTTGTGTGGCAATAACCAAGAGATGCACAGATGTACCACTTTCCGGTTAACCAATTAAATCTTATCTTGGAAAAAGAGGAGATATTACAAGCAGAAGACAATAAGAAGCAGGTACAAACCACACTCCCTAGTTTGGCATATTCCTCTTTTGATATAAGTTGAACATGAGCTCCCGCCAATCTCTCAACCAGCAGATTACCTGTAAGTCCAGGATCTTTGTCTACAAGAACCTGCAAGAATACAATTGTTGTAGCAATTGATCTCCTGGCTGATGTTGGGCACAGAAAAGGAAACCTGACCTTGGAGGTACGTAGAATAAGATGACAATCGAGATTCAAATACTTTGCAGCAACAGCAGTTGCACGACAATGATTGCTTTGGATACCCCCAATTGTTATTATACAATCAGCACCTTGGGCCACAGCATCCGCAAGAAGGAATTCCAATTTCCGGACTTTGTTGCCACTCAATTGCATGCCTGAAAGATCATCCCGCTGAAAATCGCAAGTTTTCTCTCAGTGTTAAAAGTTAAGAAGAAAAAGTGAACAGTAGCCAAACCTCAAATGGCCTATGGATGGAAAAACAGACAAATGTTCATATGCAAGATTGTTGGTATAAGATGTCTAGCTCCAGATTATGTATCATGAAAACTTTCAAAATCTATATCCGAAGAGAAAAAAACAGAGGAACAACGACAAAACCACGAAACGACAACCAAAAAGAAACTTTATAACTGCACCCAAAGAAACTTGCATTGTCTGAGTTTCAAATATATTCCATCAAACAGATAATGATATGCATAGACCCCTTATCTGAGCCAAAGCTTGTGCATTATGATGTCAACCACAATGCAATGCTGAGCTAGAATAATTCACATGTCAATCATAAAACTGATATAGGGATTAAATTTTTGCACAGATGTTCATTACATTGCATATCGTGTGCTGCAAAACCCATTTTGAACAGATAAGTTGCAAAACCTCATGATTTATGAAGATTAAACTAAACAGGAGGAAGTAGAAGGACCCGGGAATCACCTTTAACCAAATCTCAGTGCCTTTTGGTAAATTCGGAAGGTTCCATCTGTGAATTGGAGTAGGTAACTGTCAAGAAAAAAAAAAAAAAAAAAACTCTATTGTGAAAGAAGATTAAAAACAACCAGCATAGAGTATAAGAAGCAAATAAAAACTCACCATGTCTTTAAAACAAAATGAAATCGCCAAATCATGAACATGGCGAACCGGCAGCAAAAGCCAAAGTCCAAGTAAACGAAGATCATCGGAACTCAGCAAAACACACGTAAATGAAGATCACCAGAACAGAGCAAGACACACGAATCTGTCTCTCACACACAGCCACGAACGCGCAAACTAAAAGCAGAGCAACGACATACATGGCCAGCATTGAGTAAGAGAGCTAATATGAACTCGCCATATCTTTAAAAGAAAGACGAAATCACGACGTCACGAACGTGTCGAATCGGCAGCGAAAGCAAAGCAGAAGGTAATCGAAAATCACCGGAACTCAGCAAAACACACAAACGATCACGCTGTCCCGCGAAAACACGAGGAAGCACGTACGTGTCCGAGAGAGAAGACGTGAGAAGGGATCGGGCTGAGGTGAGACGCCCAGGGAGGAGGCGAGTAGGGCTTCCTCGCGAGGAAATTGAAGCCGGCGATCGCGCCGTCGCCGCCGTCGCCGCTTTCTCTGGACGCCATCGCGCTCGGGGCCGTGCTTGAATCGACGATCGCTCGAGCGCGAGCGAGAGTGCTCCAATGGCGTCGGAAGTCGCAGAGATGGCGTTTGTGGAAATTCCGGTGAATGGTGGGAGGAGGAGTGAGGCCGGGGAAGCGAGGCTTGATGCTGCAGGCGGAAGACGACAGCATTTCGTTTACGACAAACTCGAGGGTCTAAATTAATTGTCAAAATATACAAAGCGCATTTATATATAGATATATCTAATGCTGCCGTGGTTTACTATTCAAACAATTTAATTGTATGATGCATTTGCACATAATTTTAGTTGCTTTAGATTAGGTGAAAAGTGATGGCACTTAGGATGCGCATAACAAAATTTAAACAGAAATTGATTTTTGGCAAGAAATTGATTTCAAGTTAAAAATTTTAGGGTGTGCATGACAAAATTTCTAGAATAGAAATCGTTTTAAATAGAAAAATTATCATTGCGTCAAAAAGCGGATTGTTCCAAACGTTCCAGGAAAAGCGAGAAAAGCAGAAAAATAGAAAAATATAAATTTTATCATGCATAGTCTTAGGGCACAAATGATAACCATTTTGGCCAAAATTTCTCAATTAAAGCAAAAGCACCCATTTGATAACGACACGAAATTTCTACTCCAAAAATAGAAATTTGTTTGATAAAGACACAAAATTTCTCTCTTTCGGACAGCAATGGTGGTGTCTGGCATTCGGCGGCATTGGCGTAGGCGTTCAAAGATTCGGTGGTGGCGGCAAAGATTTAGCGCCGGCGTCCGGTGGCGCGGATCCATCCAATGGTGGCGGCAAGAATGTCCGGGCGACAGCGATTGAGCGGCGGCGTTCGACGTTCGACATCGGCAACCGGTGTCGGCCCGGTGGCGATGTTCGGTGACTGTCCCCGGCGGCAACGTTCGGCGACTAGCAGCGGCGGTGATGATGACGGATGGATGACTGGTTCATAGTTAGGACAAACGACGAAAAGAATTTTTATTTCTCATTTCTGTTCCAGAAATAAAAAAGTATAAAATTTTTACTTCGATTTTTATTCCAAACTTATTTCTTGAACAAAAATCTATTTTAGAAATAAAAAAATGAAATTACTTTATCAAACGATTTCTATTACGTAAACAAGTGCGGAATAGAAAATTTATTTATGGAATAGAAATTCTGGTTTGTCATGCACCCCCTAGCTTCTGAATTCTTCTTCAAATCAATTTTTGGAATAGAAATTTGTTCTAGAAATAGAGAAATCACATTGCGTTCCAAATAGATTTCTATTCTAAACCTGTTTCGAATAATAGAAAAATAGAGAAATAGAGAAATAGAAAAAATGACACAAATGGTTCTTCAACATTGGGCCATTGGTTCAATGTGCAATGCGATTCCTAAATTTTTAATTTGTTAAATGCAGTCAATGAATTTCAATATAATATGCAATGTCTTCCCTGGATTTTTAATTTATTCAATGTGCTATTTGAAATTTTAGTAAATGTTCAATATACTCTTTAAATTATATAAAAATATTCATTGCTATCCTTCCAAAATATCATGGTTGTTTTTATTAATTCAAGTTTAGGTACAATATTGAACATTTTTATATAGTTCAATAATTATATTGAACATGTATTGAAGTTTTAAGGACCATATTGAACAAATTAAAACTTTAGGGTGATATTGCAATGGGGCAAAAATATAGGGATCATAGGGAAGAAATTGGGATAATCACACAAATAGTTGATAAAGTTTGACAAAATGTACAATATGATCCTTGAACTTTCAATTTGTTCAATGTAGTTTATAAACTTTTGATACATGTTTAACATATATTTCAATATTGTGCTTTCATTAATTCAAATTTAGGGATTACATTGAATATTTTCATATAATTCAGAAATTGAAGTGAATACATACCAAAAGTCCATGAACTAAATTAAATAAATTATATATTCAGAGATTATATTACATATTGAGTTAAAATTCAGATACTACATTGGACAAATTGAAAGTTGAGAGATCACATTGCACTTTGAGCCAAAGTGCAAGACTATTTGTGTCATTTTTATAACAAATTAAAAGTTTGGGAATTACATTGGACATTAAGCCAAAGTTTAGGGGGCCATTTGTGTACTAATTCCTAAAACATAAAGTGGAAATAATGATTGATGCAAGTTAATTTTGTAAATTACCATATTATTTTTTCATTCAAGCTAAATAGTTTATTTATGAATCACAACATTTGTATTCTGGGGACTTGGAACCCCACGACCATTGCATGCATCTTGGGTTTTCACCTTCTATTTTGCAGAAAGAATCTCCTTCTATTCTGCAATAATTGTGATATGTGTACACTGCTTGTGTCGATATTACAAGAACGCTTTTCTTCAACAAGGCAATTCCTTATTAATTTATTTGGCATTCCATATCAATAGGTATTACGAATAAATACATAGTGGGTCTTTTAAATTTTGCAAATCTTTCAATCCATTTCATAATTTTTGTGCCATCGGGTCTTAGAATGAAGTTTTGTTATTTTTAAGTTGGTTCTTTTGTAAAATTATGAAAAATAAAATAAAATGAGGTGACCTTGATTGTCGCTAAATGTTAATGTGTCCGCATATGGCATCTTACATGGTAATTAGGAAAGAAAGCAAACAAATGAGAGGGAAATAATGGACATTGTCTTCTTGTATATTAGGATGGACATTTCTCATGATTAATGGGGTGGCTGTAGATAGAGAGGTCAAATTTCCACCATTTGATAAAGATACATGAGAGGTTGATAAGATGGTTGGTAGATAGAGAAATTCAATATCCACCATTAGATAAAGACAAATGTACAGCTGTAACTAGAGATGCTCAAGTATATAAAGGGAATTGAAGCATTCTCTGTCAAACCTTCCCTCTTCAAAATAACAAACACACAGAAATCTATTTGTTTTTTATTTGAGGTTCAACACACTACTCCTTTTCTTTGTGGGTTTATAACACCTTCTGCAAATCCTTTAGCCTATTCATGTATTTTTCAGTTGAGGTACATCATCCACACAAAGCTAATATAAAAAGAATATAATAAATTGAACAGTTACATAAAAATGTATGATCCTAAGATAAATCATTGCCAACATCCTGGGGTAAATTGAATCAAAGTTCATTCTTGGATGAACCATACAGTGCATTCACGACTAAGATCATAGACCCTTTGATGCTTGAAAGTAAGAATCGCATTTCGGAATGCGGTCTCATAAGCTGCGGAAACTGGAGCCCTTTCTTTCCGATGCTCAATCACTCGTATCCAATGAATGGTGGAATTACAAAGAAAGGGATAGAAAAATATGTCTGATGATTGAATTCTTATATAACAAATCTATGCTTACTAAGTTTTGTAAATTTGGAACTTCTTTAGCGCCATTTCCACATTCATGTTGGGGAGTGGTCGACTTGTTTCCTTTTCTAGCATCTTGCGCTTATTGCTAATTTTACAATTTTCCTAATTCTCCTAGTTGTATTAATAAAATTAAAGATTGGGGGCACAAAATTCAGCTCTGTTTCTCATTTACAAGGAATGTGTTCGGTTCATAACTATGCCTAGCTTCTAATGTATGTAATTTTCTGAGCTAATAGCATGTTGTTCATATGTAAGATGCTGTCTCATTACACTTATGTTCTTAGTGTTCCAAACTGCCCACAAATTGGCCCATTTGTAATATCTCAAACCTGGAACTTAATCAGACACTTTGTTTTAGTTTTAGTTTGATTTTAGCGTAAAAAATTTCACAAAAATCAATTGAGAACCTTGTTTTTCGAAACTTTCATTTTTATGTCCAAAATCGATCAAAAATAAAATTACAACTGTTCATTTGGAAGATTATTTGAAAAATTAAACATATACAACCACATAAAACACTCGAGTCAAAAAGGCTATATTTTTCTTAGGGATTGTGTGTTGAAATGGATAAAATAT
Source organism: Eucalyptus leucophloia subsp. euroa (assembly GCA_017140325.1). NCBI lineage: Eukaryota > Viridiplantae > Streptophyta > Magnoliopsida > Myrtales > Myrtaceae > Eucalyptus > Eucalyptus leucophloia. Next base: position 27,775,811 of record CM029471.1, read on the forward strand.
AGCCACAAGCAATACAGGATAACTCACTCTAGAACAGCCAAATTCTACAAGATCTGCATCACTCTTGCATGAATTGCCGAAAAAGTTGATTGAGCATCTGCCTCGTAAGGGGCAACGACATAAGAAATGTCCTCCTTCACAATGCACGAAACATTCTTGCTCAAGCATAAAGTTAAATCGCCGATTGGCAATCTTTCAATTTCAGATTCGGGATTTTTTGGTAGTAGATCCATAATCAAAAAAGTGTTTGTGATTGTTCAAGAAGAAATGAAACAAAAGATACGGTAGAGCTAGAACAACTATTGTATGAGGTCTACCCAATGTTAGATGCAAAGGTGCATAATAGATCGATATGAACATTATGAACAGTCCCACCCTGAAAATGTCCGGGTTGAAATATGGCTTTCAAATTAAGTTTCGAATTAGTGGATGCTGCACCAACTGTATTAGAAAAGGTCTTAATAAGGAATCAAGGGGTGTTTCTAGATATATTACTCAAAAGAATCGACACAATACGCCTAGTCGATTGAAATTGAGAAAATTCTGTCCTTATTGTTACAAACATATGATTCACAGGGAGATAAAGAAATAACTCAAATCAAGTGCCTTTGATTGAGTTATTGTTATTGATAATTGATATCCTTTAAAAAAGAAAAAAAAGAAAAAGTAAGGGATACCAAAAAATCCTTCTTTGAACTCACCCAATCAAAAATCCTTTAATTCTCAAAAAAGAATAGAAGAAATCATACTTTTATACAATATCTCAATTGAATTATATGTAATGATCAATAAATTTAGTGACAATGCCTTCTAATGGTAATCTGGTAATTCGGCGTCTGATCTGGATATGTTCCTTATTTTAACATATCGATATCTGCACGCTGTATCCTCTCAATTGGAGAGAAAGTTTTTCTTCCCTTGCCCTTGAGAATATCCTTGAATTTTACATTTCATGATTCAAACGAAACAGTTTTAGGCTATACCCACGTCTTAATCCCATTTTCAATCCTTGTAACAGATTTTATTGTGACCAATTTACACTTCATTCGAACACCAAGCCGAGAATGCGGACTGAGAACTGGGGTGGATGGTTCCTTTCCTCTGGGCTTTTTTGGACAGAGTTGGTCCCCATGATGGGCTGACCCGATTGGGCCCGTGAACAATTTAAATGTTGCCACAAGTGGGACACCCAGGCGAGAAGTAAAGAAGCCTCTGAAAAATTGCGACTGACGGGCAAGCGTTGCAGGGATGAAGAAGGGGTGGGGCATATTGGTTGTTGGCGTCGTGGTGTTTGCTCGACTGAGTACATGATTATCCTTCCCACCGACACGTGGACGATGCAAGGGCAATCTTGATTCTCGAGACTTAGATGAGGTTGCACCAAACTTGACATCAACACAAATTACATGTTGATTTTTCTCCCCCATACTTAACCTAATTCAATGGTGCTTATTATTTTCTTATTTTCATCTGAAAATACCTAATGGTGATAAGCCACGTATAAATATTCGTGGAAGAACTCACAAAATCATGAAATATAACCGCTCGATAGCATGAATACAAAATATTTACATCATGGTTCCAACTATAATAAAGAGATTGCAACTTTACTATAGCATGACGTTTCATCTGTAAAATTATTGTAAAAACTTCAACATACTTATCAAGTGAAAAAAAAAAAAAAAAGAGAAGAAGACATAAAGTCGTTCATTTCAAGTTTTTGCAAAACCAAAAATAAAGAAAATTACGTATTGATCTCTTGGTCAAATTCCATGGTACTTTGGATTAGCGTACAAGAAACTATTGAGTATTACACCGATGAAGCTCGATATTGTTATTATCTCAAACGGGAATTGATTATGTTACTATTGAACAGTAACATTAAGCCCTCATCTTATAATGTTAATTTGTAATTTGCGTGGCATAAATTTCATTTCTAGTCGGTATATTCTAAAAATCGAAAAAACACATTCCAAAGCGAAGATGAACGGATGTACACACTACGCACACAATACGGTACGATCGGAATTGGAGGGAATGGGAAAAAATAGTTAGTTGAGAAGAAGAGATTGAAAATCGGAATTGGAGGGAATGGGAAAAAATCAAGTTAGTTGAGAAGAATGAGATTGAAAATCAAAATATAGTCAAACCTGATACCGACAGAGGAAAGAGGGCTTCGCGTTGACTTATGCAGCAGCAGCGGCCGCAGCAGCTGCAGCAGCCTATCCACACTCTCCTCAATTGGAAGGAAGGAACCAAAATAAAAAGGGAGGGCGTAGACGCGCACGCTCCCCGACCAAAGAAGACACGCCCCCGCCCAGCGCTGGCGCTAAACACCCGCCATTTCTGCAACCAGGTAACCTCCTCCCCTCCTCCCTCCTCCCTCCTCCTCCCTCCTCCTCCACCTCCTCCTCCGGAATCTCTCCAGCCCGTGCGCGCAATTCAATCTGCAATGGCGACCGTCGGATGGCCTCGCGCGGAGCGCCGCAATGCGCGGCGGTTCGATCGCCGCCGCCTCGCTCCGTCGCCCGCGGGTCTGGCGATCGGACCTCGTTCGGTTGGCGTTCGGGTCCGGGTTCCGTTGCCTCCGCGACCCGATCTGCCTGCTTTTCTGGCGCTAGAGGCGATTGAGAGCGTTTTAGTGGTTAGAGGCTGTGCAGATTGTCGTCTCCCGTTGATTTTCAGTGATTTTGGACTCAGTTGTGCGTAGATTGGTAGAGCGGAGTCGAGTTGAAAGATGGATTAGGCGGTCGTGTTCGGTTGGGTAACTGGTGTATTAGGAGCTGCTTTTATCGTGTTTTGAGTAGTCATTGACTGAATATTCGCATAATGCAGGTATCGCGCCGGAAGGACTTTTGACCTGGGCTGGATGGATCAGGTACATGAAAATGAGTGAAAATGAGGGTGTCCTTTTTTTTTTTTTTTTTTTTATGTATGTTGTGCTATGTTTAGTCTGTGACGTAAGTTTGTTCGATCCTAGTACGAGAAAGTGGAGAAGATCGGTGAAGGAACATATGGTGTGGTGTATAAGGCCATTGATCGGCTCACCAATGAGACTATAGCTTTGAAGAAGATACGCTTGGAGCAGGAAGATGAAGGAGTACCGAGCACCGCGATCCGAGAAATCTCTCTCCTGAAGGAAATGCAGCACGGGAATATAGTCAGGTGTCTTTCCTGTATATTTGGATCTTTAGACATTTTTGCAATGACAAAGTTGAGGCTGCTTTTTGTTAACAGGAATGTAGGATCTTCACTAGGAGGAAAGGATAATTACATTTACTCCTCAGGTGATAGCCTAGTGCTTCAAGGCACAGTAATGCAGATATAAACACAGCCCTGCACATAAAATGAGTGTTTTTCAGTTTTGTTTGATGAGGGACAATGTTCTGTACTTGTCAGAGAACAAATGGAAAAACAAGCTTTGCTTTCTGTTGGACTTAATCCAAGTGCATTAGCCTTAATTTTTTTTTTTTTTTTTTTTTTTTTTTTTTTTTTTTTGATCTTTCAATGGTTATTATTTGGATGCTGATTCCTATTTTCCTCAGCAGTTTCTTGTCTTATGTTCTCACATTTGAACTTGCACTTTTGCCTATGGCAGGTTGCAGGATGTAGTGCATAGTGAGAATAGGCTGTATCTAGTTTTTGAGTATCTGGACTTGGATTTGAAGAAGCACATGGATTCATCTCCAGACTTTGCCAAGGATCCTCGTCTGGTAAAAGTGAGTGAGCTGTTTGCTCCTACACTAGAAGTTTCATGCCTTTGTGCTTGAAGATATGATCATTCTCTTGAGATGAAAGGCAATCTTCCTTTGCAGATATTTCTTTATCAAATACTGCGTGGAATAGCATACTGTCACTCACATAGAGTCCTCCACCGAGATTTGAAGCCTCAGAATCTGTTAATTGATCGGCAGACAAATGCCTTGAAGCTTGCTGACTTTGGACTCGCAAGAGCTTTTGGTATTCCTGTTAGGACTTTTACACATGAGGTACCTATCTCGTGTACTGTATTGGTTGTCTCATGTAAATCATGTCTTACAGCATTTAGCATATTCTTCTCATCCTCTGGTTATGGACTCTGCTAAACTTTGGATGTCATGTGGATGTTTGTTCTAATCTAGGTAAATTTTTGGGCAAAAAAAAAAAAATAAAAATTAGGAGTATCATAATTAATTTATTCGGAATCCCTGGTTCTATCTTTTACACAAAGCCCTGTAGGGAGGTTCTGTTTTTTTTAGAATTTTCCTGGTGCTAGTTTGGTTTCGAATAATGTCAGATAATTAAACCAAAAGGAGAATTAGTTAGCTTTCTTGTGGCTGAATTTCCATAGTCTTCTATTCTGGTTCTGGCAATTCAATTCCTTTATCAAAGAAGTATCCTCGCCTGAAAAATCATGTAAATTTTCAATAAATTTGAAACTACGGATTTTGGATAGAGGGAAAGGGACAAACATTTGCTGTGTTGTCAAAAACTGTTTTTAGCATGTTTAATGCTTTAGAACGTCTTTCATAGTTGTTCATAGCCTGTGGAAATCTAGGGCAGGTTGGGAAAAGTTTGGTTACTTTTGACTATATAAATGCTGGCTACAGCGCACACTTTACATGATGCTGTTTAAGGTTTAGATGCCTCAACTTGTGACATTGTGAAAATGATTGTTGCTTACACCCTCTTAAACTCTTAACAGTTTATAGTTTGCGTATAGATTGATATTGGCAGTCTTTCTTTCTAGGTGGTGACTTTATGGTACAGAGCACCAGAAATACTTCTTGGTTCTCGTCACTATTCTACCCCGGTTGATGTCTGGTCAGTTGGTTGTATATTGCTGAGATGGTGAATCAACGTCCTTTATTTCCTGGAGATTCTGAAATTGATGAACTGTTCAAGATATTCAGGTGTACAACTTTTTCAGAATGATTTGCTAGTACCCTTTGCAAGCTTTTGACCTTATTCTTCGTTTGGAAGTTAGTTAATCATGTTGTCTGTTGGTATTCGTCAGTCCTGCGATTTTGTTCTGCTGAATGCGTGCTCCACCAAAAGACACAGATTGTGTTTAAATTTTTGGAGTTTATGATTGTGTAGTCCATCTCAAGTATCTATCTGCATCCTGTCCATATGTGATTAAGTGGTGAAAATGGTTCTGGTTCGGCAATGTTACGTTTGTCAGTGTCTTGAACTATTGATATTATGCTCAATGGTGGTTTTGTTTTCAATCTTGGAACCTTCTTATAGGTCTTATATACAATCTTACTGAGGTTATTTTTAACTCTCCTGGCTTGATATACCGCTTTCGGAACCACAAGTTTCAAATGGCAACAAAACAATCACAAAATATTTAAGCTGCCATGGTATTTTCTTTTACTAACCTCACCATACACAATTTTCAGCAATGAGGCACGCTCTGACTTCTGAAGATAGTATTTCATTTTCTCCTGATCATGTATTAAATTTGGATTGAGCTTTGGAAGTTGGAATTCATTTTCCTGGATTTATAACTGATCCTAGTCATCCAATTGTGCTTATATAAAATCTTGCTAGCCAAAGTTTAAACAGACATAACGGAAATAATCTAAATTACTTCTCTTCCTGCTGTGAAGGATCTTGGGCACGCCAAATGAGGATACATGGCCGGGAGTAACTGCCTTGCCAGATTTCAAGTCTGCCTTTCCTAAGTGGCCTCCAAAGGTAATTGGCCCAAGTTTTATGGTAAAATTTTGATAACCTTGTTAGTTGATCATTATTATGTCTTCTCAAAAAATATTGAAACATTGGATCCATGCGTTCAGAATCTACAAGATATGGTTCCAGGTCTTGATTCAGCTGGAATCGATCTTCTATCTGTAAGTTGCAATCCTAGATGCTTGTCCTTTATGCACTTTATTTGGAACTTTGCAATGAAATTATGCTGAAGTAAAGTTGGGAAACTTTTGACTAGTGCATTTTCTTGAATTTTTTTTCATTTTATTTTATGTGCTTTTAGGTTTAACCTCGAATCGGAAATAAAGTTAAGCTCTGCATCAACATCTAACAAACATCTCCAGAAATTATTTTGTAGGTTGTCTACTCTTGGATAGGAATAACGATGAGTATAATTGAAATTACACCCACCAAGTCATGGCCCTCAAAAGGAAAAAGGGAAAAGAACAGAAAAGTGAGGCCTCTGGGCACACAACACTATAGGATGTTGCACTTCAAATTAAGCTAGGGTTTAGGGATATGATAAAAAGTCCAGTTCCAGTACAGCACTTTGGACATACAGCATGACCATCCCTGTATGTTTTGTTGCGTCTCAATGATTTATTTGCTAATTCTGCCTTGTTACAACTCAGTCTACTTTATATCCATATCAGTGTATCGAGTTTGACTTGGCTTAGAAAAAGAGAATGGTGCACAAAATATTTGAATCCTGTTCTTATGCATGATTACCATCAATTACCTGGCTACTTCAGAAGGCAAATTGGATGGCTTAAGGTCTAATTAATGCAACCTTGGCCAAATAGATTCTTGCTGATAGGAGAATTTGAAATGGTGAGATAGCCCTGAACAAATTGATGATGCAAGTGTAGTTTCAATAACCTTGACAGTTCCCACATATCCCCTTCCCAAATAATGACCTGTGCTCTGAGCTCTCATTCACATTTATTTTTCCTGCTTTCACTTGTTACTTCTGAAAATCTGAATGCACAAAAATTATAGCATAGAACTCATGGGTTACTAGATGATAATGCTGTAGCTAACGATGCTGCCTCTTATCCAGAAAATGCTCTGCTTGGACCCCAGCAAAAGAATTACAGCCAGGAGTGCTCTTGAGCATGAATACTTCAAGGACGTCGGATTTGTACCCTGATTATCTTTTGCCATTTGGTCAAGATTGTTATATATTGGCCTGTGTAGGTGATTCTGTTCTTCTTTTAAGGTGTGAGTTGTGCGTGATCCCTCATATTCACATGTTGCAGTTTCTCTGAAGCCTTGGACAAATCAAGTAGAACTTCTCTCGGCAGCATCAGATTTTCTAATCCATACCTTGTTGCTTGCTGATCCCATTTGTTTGAAGTATACATTAGTGGTTTTCCTTTTTATTTACTAATTTGGACTTTCCATTTTTTCCCCTCACCTTTCGTGATTTCGACTTCATGGAAAGCGTATAATTTCAAATTTCGTCTTCTTGAAATCAGAACTCTACTTCCCTTTCTATGAGTCGTTCTATTTGTGCTATCCTGCGATGGTAGGACTTTGTTCCGGTTCTTCCTGCCCCAGATGGGTGGATATTCTACAAATCGTTCTGGCATCATATGTGTGCTTTTACGAAATCTCATCATCCTCAAATCTAATTTGTCTTTCTCAAGCCATGGTTAGTCTCCGCCTTTTGTATATGATTTTCGCAAACCTAATCGCAGGATGTGGTGTATTCTTCTTCCTCTCTTTCTATTTGGCCCCCAAGCCTGTGGAAAAGTGTCTTGCCAGGAGCCGGACTACTACTCCGGCTCTTCAACGGGCTACTTTCACAAATGGTGTGTTTCGGTTTCTTGGAGCCATCTTGTCGCCCGAGGGTTCCCTATAACTGGCCGCTGCCGTCATTTGCCTCCCGTGCATCCAACATTCTCGTCGATTATTGAACCATTGACGAGGCAAGCACAGCTTCCAACTGTTCTCACATCTCAAGTACTGTTCACATGTATACTCCCAAGAATTTTGCTTTTGAGAAAAAATCAACATAATGTGGCCATGCCAGAGCGTGCTACAATGGGGAGATAGAGATAGAGAGAGATCAAAACCGTTACTGTCAGATCGGTACACAAAAGAATATGTAGTCCGAGACAATCATGCGATGAAGAGTTCCTTCTCGACATTCAGCGTGCCTCCTGTCCCGCGTCGGAATTCAGAATGCAGAACCCGATCCTCTCGACTTCCCCATCAACAAGTCCTTGGCTTCGTTGATCTTGGACGCCAGATAATGGCTCCCGCCGGCATCCGGGTGATTTGCCACCATCACTCTCCGATGAGCCTCCTTTATCTTCTCCGTAATCGCGTGCTCTCTGTCATCAATTTCAAGGAATCAACCAACGTGAGTCAAATGTTAAAGACCAGGCCAACACGGATTGCCCAAACTCGGTGCACGAATAATTTACCTGACTCCGAGGATCAAGGCGGCCTCGCGGCGGGTCATGACGGGCTGGAACCCACCAGGGTAGAATCTCCGGATGCGTGGAATTGCCGGGCGGGCCTTGAACGCCTGCCAAGCTCCGATCAGGTATCTCCCTCCCAATGCTCCAGCCGCCACGGCCGTGCCTACCACGATAGGAGATGCGACCGATGCCTGATCAACAGAACACAAATTCTGTCACATTCCTTTGCCGCGCTATACTCAACTGCACCTAGACCAGTCACCCCCGAAAGCCAAACAGCTTAAGAAAGAGGCTGCAATTCAACTTACCATAGCGAAATCCTGCGAAAACTCTGCTTCGACCGTCGCGAAATCAAATAGCAGCAACCGGGCGGCAATGTGCAAAGACTCGGTTCTTGAAAATTTTGAACCGACCTTTCTTTGTGAATAACTATAACTATAAGCAGAAGGAACGATATTTTATACAACCACTGATGTGCGAGCTTGCGCGGCAAGAAAGAAGCCTCCAGATGCTACAGGTGCTTTGTTTGTTTCCCTTTTTTTATTTAAAAAAAAAAAGACTTTAGAGGAGGCGGCGCATGTTTCGACTTGGAAAGAAAGTATGCTGGGAATTGGGCCCTGGCCTTCGGCCCGCTTATTCTCCGGGTTGGGCTTTCTTTCTGGACAATGCGGACTTTGGGCACTCTTTTCTTTTTCCCCCTTGAAGAAATGCAACTTGGTCTTAAACTTTAAATTTATTTAATATAATCCATAAATTTCAACCCAACGTGTAATGTGAACCTTAAATTTTTACATAGCCCCTTATCTTGAATTAACAGAAAGACTTCATTGAATATAATTATATTTAATAAATTAAAAATTGGTGAATTATATTGAAAATTAGATTAAAGTTCTAGGACTACATTGAATAAATTAAAATTTTAGATATCACATTATAAATTAAGCTAAAATTCAATGATCATTTATGTCATTATTCCTTGATTGGTTTCAAAGCTTATCTGCTTCTATAACTTCTTGATCTTCAAGTCAAACTGACTCGAAAATTAGACAGAAACTATTCAACGTGGACTGTGAGAGGCTAATAGCGAAGATAGGTTTGATTTGATAGGGTGATTACGATCAGGACACGGCGATTTGATCATGAGGCGATGGATAGATAAAAGCAGAAAATGACTTATGAGGTGATGAGTTTGTCAATGTCGAGTTCACAGATTGGCGCCACTTTATTATTGTGAAAGTGAACGATAATAGCTAGACAACTGCGGTCGGTGTCGTGCAAGCTGGGGACGTCCTGGTCTAGACGAAAGCATAAGTGGAGCAAAAATTTCTGCCCCCGCCTTCGAATCTCTTGACGAATCAAACTTACGACTTGAAGACTTTGGACACGGTCCTCGTCCGCGTCTCTCTGGTCCCCTGCCCCCACTGCTGAATTTTCCTTCCTGGCATTCGTGGGAAAAAAATAAAAACACTTGCTCGACCCCGGTTTCGCTTGATCCGATGATCCATTTCAGCGGTCCAGGCGATCGACAGCCCTTCGAAACCCTGATCCTGGACATGAATTTCATTACCTAGTATGACCTGTTCCGTTTCCTGTGACAACACCTGAAAAATTAAATTATGATGTTGGACCAAATGTTATTTAGTGGGATCTTTATTTGGAAACTCGTCGTGAGGATTAGGTCAGTCAAGATTTAATACTTGGTCAGATAAGATTGTCCCAATATCATCTTCACCTCATGATCACATTTTTATTTTTAATCTATATTCGACATTGACATGGCCAATCTCCAATAAAAGAAAAGGTTCCATGCATCAATTATTTAGTTCAGGGCAATCCCGCTGCGGGAGTCTCGCGTGGTCATATGATGTCATTATAAATTTATGACGACGAAGGGATCTCCGCCGGCGTGTGCGACCCGAGCTTTTGACCAAAAGAGGCTCTCGCAATTTTATAATCCCCGCTCACCGGTTTTCAACAATTCTTACCTATTAGCTTCCGACACGTGTCGGGCCCACGCACGCTCCCGCCGGGCGGCGACGAAGCGAGCGCGCGACTTTTCCTGTCACCATCTTTCGTTTTCTTCATTAATTTAATAATTTTTCCTGAGATTAGTTATTAAATTGGTGAAGAAAGAGGCTTATCGTAGTGAAAAATCTCTAATCAAATCTACTGCTCGTTAATTTAGTAATTTTTCCTGATATTAGTTATTCCGACGACAAACGTGAAAAACAGCGAAGGTGGCATGAAAAATTCATGTGAATTGCTATGTGTGCATTTCAACGGAACATTTGATGAAATGTTAACGAGCAATAGATTTGATTGTATCAGTTCAAGACTTTTCAAGAGCTGAAAATAGTTTAAAATAAATATATTATTGACATATCGTTTAAGGTTTTCAAAACACGAGTAATAATCATTTTGCTCTATAAATCAATTTCTTGGTCATAATTAAATTATTCTATTTTTATTATCCGAATAAGTTTTTGAAAGTAAAAATACGCGTTTGATAATAATAATAAAATTTTATTTTTGAAATAAAAATCCGTTTGACAACGACATTTTTTTTTTCTTTTGGGCGGTTGGTGACTGGAGCTGATTGATGGATGGTGGCAGTCGACATGCAATGGATGAGTGGGTGGCCAACATGCAGGGGGTATACGGTGGGTATGGGGATGGATGGCGAGAGCGAGCTAGAATAAGAGTTTTTATTTTTTATTTATGTTCTATAATTAGAGAAATAAATTTTTACTTTTCATTTATGTTTCAAATCTATTTCTAAACAAAAAAATGTTCCATGTATAGAGAAATGATATTACGTTATGAAATGACTTCTATTTTGGACTTGTTTATAAAATTAAAAAATAATTTTGAAACAAAAATAAAATGAATACAATGCACGGGCATAATGATTTAAGAAAAAAAAGGCACAAATTTTTGAGTCTGAGGAGGTCGACCGGGGAAGAAGTGGACTATGGTATAAATCGGGATTTGGTAAGGAGCTTAAACAAATAATTAAACAAAAGGAATGCGATTCGAAACTGCGAAAATAATATTTAATTATTCCTACTAAAGAAATCCTTGACAAGGAGGGACACGGACAATGTGGTCCCAATCCAATGATGAATGATACGTTCTTACAATAAAAAAAAGAAATTAATTCCAATAAAATAAAATAAAAGCGAGAATGAACAGGGGAAAAGGGCGTTTTTCGCGGGTTAAGCCTTTGTCGTTTCTTCCCAGAAGCCTCTCGAGCCCGTCTACGCAAGTTCCTACGAACCTTCCAACTCACGTCATGCCAAAATTTTTTTAAAAAAAAGACAAAAAAATAATAAAAGAAAAGTCGCAAATGATTTTTATTTCCTCCCAATCCGGTATCCTGAAATATTCAATTTGATTAAACATTTCATATAGTTTAAAATCACATGGAAAAAGGAATGATATTTCACATTGACTCAAAAATTAGAGCCTGCTTTACTAAAAAAAAAATTAAAATTGGGGAGTTTTTATTTTTATTATTACCACGTGAGATCGAATTCAATTCCTTTTCCTTTTCCAGCAAAGACTCTTTCTTTTCCATTTGTCAGAAAATAAAGAAAAAAAAAGAACAAAAAAGAAGGAGTCTTGGGGGAGACTGCGCTCAGTCAACGCTCGTGGTATTCTCCGCAATCACTCGCGTCTGCGTAGAAACAAGGACACCGTCGGCTCCGTATCCGTCTCCGTCTCCATTTCCATTTCCCTCCCTCCGCTCGTCCGCTCCTCCGCCGGATTCCCTCGCCGCCCCTCCTCCTCCTCCGGCGCGGGACCGCAGGACCGCCGAAGAAGACGGCGAGCCTCGCCGGTCCGGGACACTTCTGTCCTCGAGCTCGCCGCCGGCCGCCGGCGATAGCGACAGGGTCGGCACTGTTGCAGCTTGTTGTTCTGTTCCTCCTGCTTCGTCGCCGGTTCGAGTGCTGATCGGACCTTCGGGCGGTGAGGTGGGTGTGTTGTGCGTTGTGCTCGAGGTGTGCGTGTTGGCTTTGCGTAAATTCGCGCTCTGTTTCGCTACTCCCCTGTGTAGAGATGCTCGTCTCGGTCGATGATTTCTGCAGTCGATGCTCGCGTCCCTTGTACGCGCATTTGCTATGAAAACCGTGTGCACGTGTTTAACGGCATGTGCGACGAGTGATCGGTAGCTTTTAGCGGAGAATTAAGGATAAAGCTCGACTCTTTCCAGTTCTGGTCTCCCCTCTGTAGTTTTAGTCAATCTTATATCGGGTGCCCACCAAAAAATTCTTCGTTTTTTAAGCTTTTATGTACCTTCTGGCAATAGGGTCTTTGCGTCAGGGCTTGTATTTTGTGGAATTGGTTCCCTTTAATCACATGGCGTGGCCTTCTGCGGTTCTCGGGTGTGGTCTTGATCTTGCTAATAGCGTGAAGTTTCCAAAGAAGCATTGCTATTATAGGCATGAAACTGCGGTATGGTTCGATTGAAAGAGAAGACCTGTTACACAACTTTCTCATTATATTTTTACATGGGGCTTTCCTTTCTTATCTGTATGTGTTTTCACAGGAAAAATAGATTTGATTAAGTTGATGTACATTCTCACACCGCAGGTTTAGTTCAGCAAAAGATAGTACACAAAATTGCTTTACTGTATGTATATCCTGATTAAATGTTAAATTCTGCAGACTTACTAGGTAAAATGGCTGATCATGAAAGAGATGAAGTACCAATGCTGTTGGAGATGCAGCACCAATTATCAGATGATTCTAACAGTTCTCGACGTCAGGCATTTGTATCTAGGACCCGCAGCGCATCGATGTCCATCCCTATGAGCTCCATGGAGTCGCATGAAAATATACCTAATCTAGTAGGTTATACTGGACCTCTAAGGAGTGAAAAGAGGATGCCTTTTTCACAAATGAGCGGCCCTTTGTACATCGGTCATGGACCTGAAAAGGCCGTCAGGCGTAACCACGTTGTGCCTGGAAGAAAGCTAGTGGAGTCACAATATATGCGAGAAAAATTCCCTTCTTTTGGTATAAAGGATTGCATCGACTCCACTGATGATCACTATGCTGCTAAAAATGAGCATTTACTGAGGTCTGGGCAACTGGGGTTGTGCAATGACCCCTACTGTACAACTTGTCCCTCATATTATAATAAAAGAGCGCAACATTTGAGTTTCAAAAGTTCGAGTATATTTGATCCCAAGGTAAATACCATACTTGCAGTGCCTTTTGCTTTGTTTGATTAGGTCCTTATTATGTGGATGTGGAGTCCTTTGATACTGAATGCTGGAAGATCTGAGATTGACTTCACCAGTATTTCAAAGATGCTTTTGTTTTGAGTACATATTTAAGTGCATTATGCTATGTCCAATGGGAGGATATCTAAGTATACTTCTTCAAAGTAATTAAGATTCTCTGCTTATCTTTTACTTGCAGTTTCACAATGCTCTCTATGGGGATGCCAAAGGTTGGGCAAGGAGATTCTTCTCTTATGTCAATGCCCACATTCCTGGGGTTATGAATCCTCATGCTCAAGTTGTCCAGCGGTGGAACAAATTTTTTGTCATTTCTTGCTTGGTTGCTGTCTTTATGGACCCATTATTCTTCTTATTGCTGTCTGTTCAAAAGGTATGGGCTCAGTTGCTTATACTTCTGTCAACTTGCTAGCATTCAAGTTCAAATGGCTTGAAAAAATCTGTTGATTGGTGGAGTCCATACCGATCTTACTATATTCTTCTTTTCTCTCTAATTCCTAAATAGTTCCCAAAATGACATTGAAATTCTTGCCATAATCCACACTTCTATAAACCAACTATTCCAGGTTAAATTTATTGTCCTACTTATGGAATTATTACTGTCATGTTAATTTTTCAGATATTCTTCACTTTACAGATTAAGCTTCTTAATAGTGGTTTGCTGCACATTTAGGCTTCAGAACTACAATGGGTGGTGTTGCTTAGGTTTATCTTTCTTTATTACTTAATGTTATCATACTTCATTTCTAATTCTCAAAATTTGACCTTTGTACAATAGGTTAAATCTCCTTTGGCCTGGGCTGATCTAATCAACCAAATTTATCTCCTCTTAACTGTAACCTTTTTTTGAATGTATTTTCCCAAAGTCATTATTATCCCTGAACCAATTTAAAATACTTTTGAGAAAGTCCTGGTCAAATTCAATATCCAATTGTGACAATCTGGAAAGAGATTTCATTGATCGTCTGTGCCCTAAAGTTTCTTGTTCATTTGCATTTTGGCTCTTGTGCTTGTGTTGTATTGCTCTTGTAACTTTTCTTTTGCAGATTCAAACAACCATCATGAGCTTTTTGGGTTTGCACTCAATTACTTCCCTCACTTATCCATCCTTAAATGCAGGATAATATGTGTATAATTTTAAACCAAACCATGACAACAACAATTGTTGTTTTAAGAAGCATGACGGACTTCATATACCTATTGCACATTCTTCTTCAGGTAGGCTGCTTTTCACCAACTTGTTGGATTGTTTCCTTTTCTTGTTGGTGATTTTAATAGTATTCTTATGTTGTTTTTCGTACTCTTTGCATCCAATTTATGTTTTTGTTCCCTGAAAGAACTTTTGAATGCTTCAAGTTAAAAATTTGTTTTTCTGAGGTTAACTCCATGGTATTCAAAAGTAATTTTTTTTTTCAACTGCATCCACCGTTATGCTCCCATTAAACAGATACATATTTTCGTCTTGGACAAAGTGAATTGCAATGCTGTGTGGATAAGTTTGACTACATATGATGATGAGTAATCCGGCCACAAACTTCCCATACCAACTTCTTAAATGTTCCTATGCTTGAGCATCATCATTCTTAGAAAGGCACAAGTATTACCAAGGAACTCACCTTGGAGGCATTCGTCTTCTTATATGTGAAAGAGGGTAGAGAAAAAAAGAGACAAGTGGTTCTATCTGTCATGAAAGTTCTTTTCATGATCAAAATATTTGCTAGAGTTTTTTGCATTCAGAAATAAAGACTCAATTCTTCAGAGTGGCTGGTTACACTCAAATGTTCTGGACTTCATAAATTCGAATCTTCAATTCCCTACTTCCCAAAAGAGTAGAGTTGAAAGAAACCATCTATAGCAAACGACTTTTCTATTGGTGTGATGTCCCTTGATACCTTCCTAATGGAAACATGGTACTCATTTTCCTTGGAAAAAGATGAGTTAGTTGCATTGCTAATGACTGATAGTTGATTAGATGGGCTTTTACTTGGTGTATATTTTGACTTTTGTAATCATCAGATTTTAATTTCTGGAAAGACTTACCAATCTTTCACTTAAGAAAGCTACATTGGAAGAGCTTCAGACAGACTTCTATGAGATAGAAAATTATTGCCTCTCTCTCATTGTCAATCGATCTACTACAGAATCCTAATTTTACATCCCATATTCAGCACTTTATTTATGTAACTAGCATAAATGTGTTGGGTTGGTATTTCACTTGATGCTTGACTTCCATTATGCCTGACTTCTTCAGGAAGAAATGAATAAAAGTGCAATGTTGTCATATTAGGAGCTTTCGTGGCTACCTTTCGGTCCTTGATGATTGCTTTCTTTGTCAAATTTTTACAGTTTAGGCTGGCTTACATAGCTCCTGAGACTAGGGTGGTTGGTGCTGGTGATTTAGTTGACCATCCAAAAAAAATCGCTCTCCATTATCTGCGAGGATACTTCTTCATAGATCTTTTTGTCGCATTTCCACTTCCGCAAGTAAGTCCTTATTTCTCCAATGCATCAACCTTAATTCGTTTCTGCATTATAATGATTTTTAACATGCCTTGACCCATATGAATAATGTAGAAGCAGGTTTTTGAGGGTTGGCAGTGTGAAACAAATTTGCATTGGATTAAATGTTCTGCCAAGTCAATTCGTATTACAATTACAATTTTACTGGCTGATAAAAAAGAAAACTGCAGTCTCAATTGCCTTTAGAGAATCTAGATGTCATTGCTCCTACTTATTGCAAAGAGATCACATGTTTGTAAATGGATTTGTTGTCCCTTTCAAGACTCTCTAAGGAGCTCTCCCCCAAGCCTTCACTCAACGTCTTTCTCCTGACTTGTGATATGCGTTAACATCCTGAATCTATAAAACATATAATGACATGAATGACCCCACCGCATCTGGTGATGTTAAAGAGATGTTCCACTGAGTGGAGTACAATAGCTGCTAGATTCATGTATTGATATGATTTCTTTCTTCTGATCTTCAATTACTTGCTCGAGTGGTTGCAGATATTGATATTGCTAGTTGTACCAACATTCAAGCGTTCGTCTGCAGCAAATTATGCAAAGAATCTATTACGCGCAGGCGTTCTTATCCAGTACATTCCCAGATTATATCGAGTTTTGCCCTTACTTGCGGGTCAGTCTCCTACTGGCTTCATTTTTGAGTCAGCATGGGCAAATTTTGTCATCAATCTTCTCATGTTTGTGTTGGCTGGCCATGTTGTTGGATCATGCTGGTACCTTCTTGGGCTACAGGTGGGTAGCATTATGTGTTTTTCTCTTCCTAATTTGTTCTTATGTATTAGAATCCCATAAGAATAAGGATAGTGTGTTGAACCATTGCTGCAAGACTCAATACCATCAAGATGCCTCTTTGTTTAGCTGGTAATGCTAATTTCTTTCGCATTTTTGTTTGATTGTGGGAATATGTCCTTTCTGTAAGATGCTGACTGGGGTTGAACTCATTCAGGACCTGTTTCAGGTTGTGCTTGTTTGCACTAAACAACAAAGCTAAGCCCATGTCTATGGTTTGAGTTCTCTAATCATGTCCTTGTCAAATTTTGTGTCTTTACTAGCCCTTTCAGATGAATCATCCATGTGGTCTTGGAGTGATATATGACATGATACTAGTGTCTCAGATCCACATCATGCTGAGGCTGAAGCCTCTGGAATCTCACATCAAAATTCATATGTGTCATGCACTTTACTTGGGAAGCACAGTATGCCATCTCAAAGCAAAGTTATGTCCATAAAGCATGGTCTTATTGATGTGCTAAGTTTGAAGTCAAGTTTTTTATCAAATTTATTCACATTAATGTGTCATAGGAAGATGGTCAACACCACATGGTTGTGGACTGCAAAGGATTATATCACTACAATGTCTAACATGTTATTTTATGTACTGGTCTTGGCCTGTACTGATCCTTTCTCACAGAGCTCATGTTGGCACATGTACTTATTTTATATGACCCACAGTCCTTATACTATACATCTTTATGCTTTTCTGGGATTTTGAACTAAACACATAAGAATGGGTTCTTCATTTCAGTCTTCTGTTAAAATGCTGGTAAAGTAGCTCCAAAACTTAGTGACTGAATGAGAGAGTTTTCCAGCAAAGCAATTCTTTCTTCATCTAATCTCACTCTCTCCATCCTGCCAGAGGGTTAATCAATGTCTTCGGGAAGCATGCAAACCAGCCGGCCTGTGTAACTTTATGGATTGTGGAAATGGAGGCAACATTGACGAATTCAAAAAGAATGCTACATGGACTAACTGGAAAACAAGTCCAAATGCTACTGCTTGTTTTAACTCCAATGATTTTGATTATGGAATTTACGAAAACGCTCTTAATCTTACCCAAGAAGCAAGCCTGGTCACGAGATATGTGTTTTCATTGTTTTGGGGATTCCAGGTACTTATTTACATTCTTATAGATTCAGCTTATTTCTAATTGGATGAAATAGTACACTGTACAACAGCCTAGCAATGCATTCCATAGGAAAAGGCATTTTACTCTATTTCCAGCTCTTTATCCTTTTCCTCTTAAAATTGCTTGGTTGAGGCAACATATTGAATTAGGGTAAATCTGTAGATCAATATTTCACCTGCCTTGAAAGGGAGGGAAGTTTTTTTTTTTTTTTTTTTTTTTTTTTGGGGGGGGGGGGGGGATGAACAATCCTTGTCCTTGTTTTATTATGGGATAATAGCACAAATAGTCCTTAAACATTGATCGAAAGTGCAATGTTGTTCTTGAACTTTTAATGTGCAATATGGTCCTGAACATTGGCCCAACGTGTGTAAAATCGTACCTAGACTTTTAATTCATTCAGTGTGGTCCATGAGCTATTGATAAATGCTCAACATAGTCCCTAAACTATATGAAAATGTTTAAAAGTTCAGGGACTACATTGAATATTGTTCCAAAGTTTAGAAATTATATACAAATTAAAAGTTCAGGACGACATTGCACATTGGGCCAAAGTTCATGGGCCATATGTTTCATTTTCTGTTTTGTTATTTGTCCACTCTTAGCAATAATCACAAGAGCAAACACACTATTAGCTGCAGCAAAGGCCTCTTCATTTCTTGGGATATATGGAATAAGATGCATGGCTTCATGCAGGATGAACACCTGGAACTTATGATTTTCCACAATGCAAGTCAAAGCTGCAAATTTGGAGGACTCTCCGCTTCATCTTTTTACCTTCGTTTTTTTTCTCTGTGACAGTTCCATTTTAATATCTTTCTGTCCTTGTGGGAGTTTCTATTGTGCTTTGAACTTCCAGAAAGATTGAGGCAGTAGGGCATATCTTGGTCGTATGAGTCAATCTGTTCTCTGCTATTAACGAGAATAGCACATTGAAATACAAGGAAAGAAGAGAAGATTATTGCACGATATTCTCGTTATGATTCTTGAGAGAGAATGAATAATAAGTATGAACCCGAATAACTATTGCTTTTGGATGTCGTGTGTTAGAACTATCTGCCAGCCCATCCTGATATAATATCCTCCAAATTCAGCCTAAACTTGTCAATTTTTTTTCTTCTTACTATTTCCATGGTTGCATTACCAATATGGCCTGCAGAGAAACATTCTTGTGTTTTTATAACATCATGCATTTAATGCACCTTAAAGTGAAGATACAATTTGTAACACATCGTACTGATTTTCTTTTTCAAATTTTGAAGCAAATAAGTACTCTAGCTGGAAATCAAACTCCAAGCTACTTTGTTCCAGAAGTCCTGTTTACCATGGGCATTATTGGATTGGGCCTCTTGCTGTTTGCTCTTCTCATTGGAAATATGCAGAACTTCCTCCAGGCTCTGGGAAGAAGGTGTGACCTCTCACATTGACAAACTTTTTATATTGACAGATCTGTTAATCTTTACCATTGTGCTTGTGCAAAATATTTGAGATTATTTGATTGATACAATGACGACCGTTAAAAATTTTCATGTCCAAGTGTCTGTGTGATGGTTTTATGGTTTCCAAGACAAAGAGTTCCATAATGCTATCATTCGAGATGATGAATATCCTTTGGCAGATTTTTTGTGTGTCTTTCAGTATTGGCTTTCAGATTTCATTCTTTGGACATGTAAATATTGTATTGGACAGATATGTATTCATCATGGTTTCTTAGTTTATTAGCATGCATGAATCTGAGTAATTGGTATTCTTGTAATTTGTTAATCTTAAGCAACATCAAGAAGATATGGCTCTAATAATTTAGGCATTATAACAGCACCGAATGCTCATATAGGTTAGCTTCAAGAATTCATGAGCAGATCTAAGTTATGCTTTTAAGCTGGTTGGGTTCAAGACTGGTTAAGTACCATATGGAAATGGAATATGCGTAAACATACTAGTGGTGTTTCATGTGCATGTGCCAATTGTAACTTGTACTATTACTTGGGAAAAGAAAAGGTTCATCCTATGCTATGCCTAGTCCTTCAGAAAGTCTCAACATCTCTTGAAATAACATACTGAAACACCATATGAGAAAGCATCCCAAGGTGACTGATGAAACTTATTAGTGCTCTGCATGCAGACCTTTCTGTGCACCTATGCTCCCAATTTGTAGTCTGTTCTTTTGACCAATACTGATTAAGAATGTTCCTAGTGAACATTAGTGCACCTTTTTATTGTTGGACATCTTGGATTTAAACTGTCAGCTGACTTTTTATTTTTCCCCAATCCTCCCAGGAGGCTAGAAATGTCATTAAGGCGTCGTGATGTTGAGCAATGGATGAGTCACAGACGCTTACCTGAACAGCTAAGAAGGTAAATATGGCATTTCTTCCTACCTTTCTCATGTACTTCTTCTCCTGGGTAGAGACATATCAATTGCATTATCCAGTATCCTCTTGTCATTTTAGCTGCTTGAATTTGGTGGGGTTCTCACAACGTCTTGCCCAGTGGGGTTTACAGAAGGGTTCTGTCCAATTTATACTGAATGATGAGCTGAAAGCATCATGTTGAGTGAATTGAAAATTGTAGAAGAAAAGGGACCTTTTATCTATGAGATCGTTAGGCTATTCGGTCATTAGAACTTGTGCATAGTGTTTGATATGATCTTGGCTTTCAATTATCCTCTCTATTTGCCTGCTCATGCATACTATCAGTGTTTTTGTGCTTCCTCATATTATTGACAATATTGTATGATTCTTTGGATTGGAAGCTGAGAGGTTTTTTCTTCATTTAGTGGGTTAGATAGAAGTCTTCTGCCTTATTTTGTGAATATATGTACAGCTAAGACTGAAGCTGGGGGGTCAATGGCACTTCTGGAAGGACTCTGAGCCAAGTTTAAGTCCGTATGGGATTTTAGCAGCAAATTTGATTCGCTATGAAGTTTCATGCGGGGGTTCGACTGAAGATATGGGATGGACCAGCATTGGTTGGTAAAATGAGCTCTAATAGAAGATGGTTTATTAAAACCAGTAACTTGAGTGCTTGAACTAGGTAGATTTTTATGTTGATGGTGGATAAATTTGACACTGTGGGTCCTACAGATCATCAGCAAAGAGATTGCGCAAGTATACCTGTGTCCTCTGCCTGCATTTTGTTTTCTTTCTATACTATTATGCTTATCATCTTATCATCTTTGGGTTCTGCATCTCTCTGTGCTTTGCATTTTGGAACTGTTTCTAGACATATTCTTTGCTGCTGCTTGAGCCAGTCATGCACTAGTGTTATATAATGTAGTTCTGAGCATCCAGATATTTTCCCCTAATTGTGGATAAGCATCTAGATATATAGGTCATATCCAATATGTTCTCTATGGATGCTCCTTTTCAATTGACTGGAAATTTCCTATCATGCAGAAGAGTACATGAAGCTGAGCGA
The DNA here is from genome assembly GCA_017140325.1 of Eucalyptus leucophloia subsp. euroa. Lineage (NCBI taxonomy): Eukaryota > Viridiplantae > Streptophyta > Magnoliopsida > Myrtales > Myrtaceae > Eucalyptus > Eucalyptus leucophloia. The sequence continues at coordinate 27,797,025 of CM029471.1, forward strand.
TACCATTGGGCTGCCACTAGAGGAGTCAATGAAGAAATGCTTCTCGAGGATTTTCCTGAAGATCTTCAGAGGGATATAAGACGCCATCTCTTCAAATTTGTGAAAAGAGTAAGCCCTGGAACTGAGTTGAAATGAGGGTGGGATTTAGTGCAAGTTAAACCCTTGGAAATCAGTTGTCTTTTTTGCGATTACTTAGAATGAGCAGATTTTAGGGCCAAAAAAATAATTGAAGTTCACTGCTGTTGTGGATGAAGATGAAAGCCACGTTTTATAATTTAAGCTTCCTCTCTCTTCAATCATGTGCAGCCTTTTGAAACCAAAAGCTTCCCCCCAGGTCGAATATTTGGCTATGCTTCCGTCATAGGTCTTCACCTGGAAGCTAACTACTGATATTTGTAGCATATGCTTAATCAGATAACTAGATAAGTGGATGATCAGTCTTTAAATTTACGTCATCAAGTACTTAGATGGATAGCTAAAAAGAAATTTTAAAGGTCTCATTTGTTGGTTATTAGTTTCTATTGGTAAACATTACCAAGCTTTTGTCTTAGTTTTAATTGGCATCTAGATGGAGACAGCTCAATGTAGAAACTGCAAAAGAACAACATGGCTAAGAATGTTATTGCTAGTCTCTACATCGCCCCAGAGACTGCCACTTCTGAAAACAAGCTCTAATCTTCGGAAAATGGATTTTTCAAATGGGACATGACTGGTCTGTTCTGCTGGGTTCAGCCAGCAGGCAACAATTACCATGTATGCAAAAAGAAGTGCAGAACTCCAGATCTCTGTCATACTTTTAAAAATAAAACAGTTTAAGCCACCCTGGATTCTAGACATCAAATTTGTGGCTACCATGATAAGCCTGGACTAACTTTCAACTCAAGACATATTAACAGCTATTTTATTATGTTGCAGGTGAGAATATTTGCAGTAATGGAGGATCACATCATAGATGCAATTTGTGAGAAGTTACGGCAAAAAACATACATCAAAGGAAGCAAGATCCTGCATCCTGGTGTTCTTGTTGAAAAGTTGATTTTCATTGTCCGCGGGAAAATTGAGAGCAGAGGAGAAGACGGCGTTACAAGTTTATGTGAAGGAGATATATGCGGGGAAGAGCTTCTAGCTTGGTGCCTTGAGAGTTCTTCTGTAAACAAAGGTACAGATCAGTCTTTCTGAATAGTCTTTAATTATTGACTGACTGGACATACTAAGAGCATTTCAATATATGTAATATTGAAGATGGACGAAAGATAAGACCACCTGGAAACCGGTTGATGAGTAACAGGACAGTAACATGTGTGACAAATGTTGAAGCCTTTGCACTACGAGCAGAAGACCTTGAAGAAGTCACCAGGTTATTTGCAAGATTCCTGCGCAATCCAAAAGTTCAAGGAGCCATAAGGTTCTTGCTTTTCTTAACAGATGATTTAGCACTACTATATTTTACTGGCAAATCAAGCATATCACTGAACTATTGGCAAAAAAATAGCGACTAAGTTAACTGTTTCAGATTCACTCTGTTTCCTGTGTACGTTCTCTTTTTGAACCTAAAGGCAGGAACAACTAGTCAGTTCCATAGTTTGTAATTTGCTCCTACATGGACAGCGTCGACAAATTTTTTGGATTATGCACTTGTGACAAAAATGCCTGGTTGCAGGTATGTATCACCATACTGGAGGGGACTTGCAACAACTCGTATCCAAGTTGCTTGGAGATACAGGAAGAAACGACTAAGCCGTGCCGACACTTCACAGTCACAGCATCCTTAACATTATCAAAGGACGTTGATGGTATAAACGACATTCCTCTGCTGTCTGTATTTAAACTAGGTTCCAGTCATGTTGTGACTGCAAACCGTAAGAGAGGACATGTTGTAAGGGCATGATGATATAGGCATGTAACTCAAATTGTGAGACGTGAACTGTAGATTCTTCAACACAAAATGATATATGAGAGATTAGATGATGATTGCCTTGTAGGAGCGTTGATCACATAACGGATCATGACTGAGCTTAGTACAACCACTCCGCTCATTGCCTACAATGAGCTGAGATCTCCTAGAAGTGCTTGTATAGACGACTCCATTCTACAGAAAATTTTAGCAGGAATATCTTATAAGGACCACAGATCGGAATTGGGATGAGAAAATACAACAAATGCGGTCGATATTCAATATTGCAGTCTTTTGTTGCTACTGTAGGTTTTGTCTGACCAGATGAGAAAGAAGAGTTGTAGAGTGTCTCACCCTTAGATTAATTGCCATGTTGGAAAATCCATTTAAATATCACAAAAGGTCTGGAATGTGAAGACATTTGCTTTGTTGAAGCATACAGTCACAGGTTGCTCCTATGTGTTTTAATGGCATAACGTTTTGGTCAGAATGTCTTGAACTGCATAAAAGAGTACCACGGACGCCCAATTTACTCTGAAGTGCATTATTTTTGCCATTTTATTCCTCATCCGCCTGGTCGAATGTACCGAGAAGAGCTAGTAAGGAGCATAGCGTACATTGAGATTAGGTGTGAGTATAGCATTATTTTTGACACTGTATTCTTCATCGCCAGAAAAGTTTTTTACTTTTATTTTTCAAAGCTTCCTTTTTTTTTTCTTTTTTACCAAAGCCAAGTAGCCAGTACTTCTACTTTACCAAAAAAAAAGTAGCCAGTACTTCTAGTGTACTGCGTAACGCAAGAATAAATTAAGAGTTTTTATTCATCGTTCTTCTCCTTCTCTTTTATTCCAGAAGCAAAGAGTAGACTAAGGTATAAATCAGGTTCTGAGATTAGGTGTGAGCAAGAGCGGCTAGAAAGAAAAATTACTATTTCGGATTAGATTAATTGTACCTTATATTAATTGCAATTGCATTCTCACCCTCTATGTATAGTAGTCTTGTACTCTTCATTTCGATATATATAGCATTTTTCTTGAGTGCCAGACATTTGGCATAAAAACTTAGTACGGAAGGACACTTATATTCCAAAATTTGAGTAAAATGGATAACTTAAATGCAACAGTGAGAAAATCTGGCCAAATTATTAATGTGGGGATTTTCCGACGAGGTAAGTACAAAATGCGTTATTTTGCAGGCTGACATGGCTAGATAAGTGTAAAAACGACGTCGTTTTGTTGTTGATGTATGTAGATAATTAATATAAAAATTAATTAAATTAAATTTTAAAATAAATTTATTTAATTTTTTTTTTAAAGATGGAGATTGTAGGCAACGGGAGCTCAGGTTCGGCGACCCCGGCCGACCCTCCTCCCACTATTGTCGGCCCTTCCCGACGACGGCGTTGAGGTAGCGGCGGCAAGGGCTAAGGCTTCATCTACATGCTTACTTTTTTTTTTTTTTTTTTTTTTTTAAATAATTAAAATTAAATTAAATTTTATATTAAAATTAAAATCTGCATCAAAACAAGGTTGTTTTTGTGTTTCTTTGTTGAGCAGCTCTTCGGTGAGCCACATAAGACAAGCAAAAATAATAAAAAATTGTCACATGGAATTTCCAATGGGGTTCGCTGGAGGTTACACTTAAGTATCATAGTTTAAAAAAAAAAATAATAAGTGTCACTTTTTTGAATCCTTTTTATGTCATGTTGTGACACTGAAGCTGTACTTCTTCTCATTTTTCTTTTTCACTAGAAATCTCAGTTGGTGTTAAGAGTCCTTATTGCATTCTAAGGAAACGTCCATCAAGTCTATTCCACAGTGGTCGTAACCACACTAGCCACATTGGTCGCACTTCTCCACCAAGTCCACGGTGTTTGTAACTATGCTGGTCGTATTGCCGGCGTTTCTCCACCAAGTCCGCAGCCTTCAGTTGCTGTTCCACACAGTTCCGCTACTTGTTCTAAAAAATAAACACCACCACCAGACTTGCCACCCTCAATCCAGCCTGATAATGAAATTTCATCGTGAACGGATGCCGGACGCTGCCTTGCGCGCCACCATGCGCTATCACGTCTTGGATCCGCCGAGCTCACAGCCATTTCAGCGTTATTTTTACACCTTCTGCGGCTGTTCAAAAAGAAAAACAATCATCACTCCTAGAGTCGCCGCCCTTGGACCACTGAAATTTCGCATCAGTCCATTGCTGGACGTCACCGCATGCGCCTCCATGTATTGCTGAGAGTGAGATCAACCCGTGCATACACGCTTCACACGTCGGCCTCTTTTGCAAGTGCAATGCTAACGTCATAGCCGATATAAAAAATGTCACGCAGCAATGAATTTTGCTATAAATTAAGCAATATAATAAAGACTACAATCACACTCGAATCACTCAAATATTCTCAATATTTCCCAAGCTCTCAATCATACTCAACAGTTTAGCAATGTTTAACAATTTTTCACAAAATAATCTCTCAATCTTATGAATGAAATTATATACAAATCTTATCATAAAATTAAATGACTTCAACACTAACGTTCTTGGTGTAATTGCATAAATAAGAACAACGAGTCCACTTTCAAACACTCGATTTTCGACATTTCAAGATTGCTTGCCTCAACAACCGCGTAAAGCAAAGCCACAATCTAATATTATACGTATATATACCCTTGAAAAAAGGACGTGGCTGGAGTCAACATGGATTAGAAAGTCCATGCTCCGAACCTGAATCGGTCAATCCAAAATTGAAGTTGGACTTTCTTTCTTTGCTGTTTTCTTGCAGACCGAGTTAAAGTCTTCAAGTCCAATTTAGACTTTCCAATTCTGCAGATACCGACCTCAATACGGAACAACTTCCGTTCTTAATCACGACTTTACCACACGACACGACCACGGGAGAAATTGTATATTCTGAGATCCGGGTTTTTAAACTTAAAATATATCAGGCTAATACGCAATTCAATTTGGGTCGGGTTCGTTCAATGGGCCATGGCGATCCTAAGGTTTTGAGCTCATCCCCTCATGGTTTGTTCTCTATTTTCAACCATCCATCGCCTCATGGTCGAGTTATTGGTCGATAAAATTTTTATTTCTTTTTTCTCACTGTTTCGCGAATTTGATTTTTATTTTTATTTTGGAATATATTTTTATTTTAAAAATAGATTTGAAGAAAAATCAAAAATTTAAAATTTTTAACTTATCAATTTATGAAATAAAATTGTCGTAAATCAATTTATATTTAAAAATTTTCATTATAATTATCCCAAACCTTCCTTGGCCACTAGCCTCTTTCAGAATCGTCACTGCAAAAGTTCCCATTTAATTTTCCTATCTGATGGGCGGATTTGAGCCCTTTATAGATAGAAGGAGATCATCCCCATTTTAAAGAACGAGGGTCGATTTTCTTTTAAACCATGATGAGTTTTGTTTTGGGCTAAGTGTAGCACTCAAAAGAGGCTCTTATCAGTGCCTTGACCCTGCACATTAAAGCTTAGAATAATCCCATGAAAGCTAGATGAATTTCGAGCTTAAAACTCGACAAAGTAGACGTCCATTCGAACTTAATCTTCACGGCATGGCCTCTCAAGAAGCTGCCTGGAAATGGTGCAAAATTAATGCGGAACAGCTTGTTCACACCATTTCTTCTTCACCTCGCTCTCTCTCTGTTTCTTTCAACGACCAGTCGCTCTCACTTTTTGCCCTCTCTGATGGCCAAGTTACGATGCATGGGGTGGAATTTACGCGGCCAACTTAGAGTCGCTGACTTCCCATGCTCGTGTGAAAGAGACGGGAGGTCAGGCCCAGGTAAAAGGAGAGAAATATGAAGCAAATGTGGCTCCCGTCTCGTAAACACGCTTTTTTGGTCCTAACAAGACGCGGGCGCGCACCTTTGTCATCTCCAATGGAATGTTAAAGCACGAAATGTTGAAAAGTCCTTCCACTTTGCACTTTTGTGGACGACAATCATGTCTGGTCCTTTTCAATGGTTTTCCACGAAGCAAGCTCCACGAAAGTCCCCATCGCGAACGTGAAACATCATGGCCGGAAAAGTTTTTATTTTTTTCTTAGAAAAAAGGCTTTTTTTTTCTTCTTTTGGCCTGAAGTTCCGTGATGCCAAAAAATTCGACAAAAAATAAAAATAAAAAGAAGGTTACAGATCATTTGAATTTACTCTCCAATTCATGGCCAACATTCCTTAGAGGGCGTAGGAGATTGACATCGTCTCCCACAATTTGTGTGATAACTAGTGATTACAAAGCTAACTTCGTTCTCAAGAGCACAATGCAGTCCATATTTTTAAGAGCAAAATGAAGGATATAAAGATTTATTCGATTCCTGAAAAAATGAATGATTCAAAAGTCTCCCACAATTCGAGTGATAACTGATTTATTTGATTCCATAAAAATGAATGATTCAAAAGTTATTTTTTTTTTTAAAAATGGTCTGTTGTGTTAATGGAAATAGATATTCTACAAATGGTATTTTCATTATAGACAACAGTCATATCTAAATATTTTTGTGGACAATAAAAATATATTTTTGTTCATTCAATATTATAAGTGATATAAGCGATTATCTTTAGGAAAATTATTTATTAAATCATTCACTTTTTACTAAATAAACTCGCATTAATAGTCATCTTATAAATTAATTTGTCAAATAATATGACATTTTATCACTAGCTATATAAATTAATGAGTTTGTTTAAGCATCCGATGTGATCCTTTCCTTTCCAGCTAAAGGTTCTTTCATTTGTCAGCCAGTCGTGAGAGTCTTGGTCACAGTCAACGCTCGAAGTCTTCTTCTGAATCACTCGCTATGGTCTTCGTAGAAGAAACAAAACAAAGCCTCAGCTCTGTCTCCATTCAGATTTCTTCATCGTCTAGAACCGCAGAACCAGAAAAACCAGATAAAAAAGACGAGCCTCTTCGGCTCGGAGGCTTCAATCCTCGAGCTCACGCTCTCTCCGGTCGCCGCCGCTACCCAGCGAGAGCAGCAGGCTCGACACTCTTGTACTTGTTCCTACTTCGTCGCTTTGAGAGCTGATCGTCCTTCAGAGGGTGAAGTTGGTGTCTTGCGCTTGAACTGTGTGTATTGGCTTTGTAAGTTTGTCAAAATGCCCTCTTTTTCCGCTACTTCTGTGTGTAGATGCTTGTCTCGGCCGATGATTTCTGCAGTTACTACTCGTATCCTTGCGTGTGCCCTCGTTACGAAAATCAGGTTCATGTATTTAACAGCATATAAGGAGTGATCGGTAGCGTTTGTCCAAAAGTTAGATATACACTCTTGACTCATTTAAGAGTATGTTCGTTTTGCGGAAATAAGTAATTTGAAAATTTTGTTTCGAAAAATGATTGCTTATATCGTTTAGAAAAATTAGTCAATAGAAAATGTTTTTATCATCAATAACAATTTATGCCTAACTTATTTTGTGGGTGATAAAAAAATTTCCATTCGTTTATTTATGTAAGTGATATTTGTGATTATTTTTTCGAAAACTATTTTCCAAATTACTCATTTTCTAGGAAACAAAGGTGCTCTAGAGTTGTATCGAGTTGATATTTTTTCTATTTTAAGTTCCTAATCGAAAAACTTAATGAAAATGCTTAAGATATATGAGAAACAAGAGCTTGGAAATTTAAAATATCTAAAAATTAGAAACGAGATTTAAATTAATATAAGTATGAGTATTTACGGATAAATTAATATTGTTTTTAGATATCCTTTTTCTAACATTTATTCTTAAAAAGGCAGGACAACTTAAAATGAGTATCCACTTTTACCATCACAAGCTAAAATATGCTTAAATGGAACTATAATACTTATAAATACCAGAAAAGTAAAAGGGTAATAGAAAACAACATATTTTTTGTTAATTTAGGAAATTGATTGAAAAAAAATTTATAATATCTAGCTATTAATGTAAATATGAAAACTTATGAATAGTAATAAAAAACTAATTTGACTAAGACCGCTTACTAAACTTTCTCGGAATATTTTGCATCCAGTTTTCCTTATCTGGATTTGTTCTGACAGGAAAAATAGATATGATTCGGTTGACGTTTTTTTCCTCATCACATGTTTAGTTCAGTGAAAGATGGTCCACAAAATTGCTTTACTATATAAAAATCTTAATTAAACGTTTCCTTCTGCAGATTTACAATGTGAAATGGCCCTTAACGAAAGAGATGAAGAACCGATACTGTCGGAAACGCAACAGCAATTATCAGATGATTATAACAGTTCTCAACCTCGGTCACGTGTATCTAGGACCCGGAGTGTGTCAATTTCCATCCCTACGAGCTCCATGGAGTCATACGAGAGTATACCGAGTCGAGTAGGTTACACTGGACCTTTAAGGAGTGAAAGGAGGACACCTTTCTCACTAATGAGTGGCCCGTTACACAATCACGGACCTGAAAGCACGGGAGTGGAGTCGCAACATATGAAAGAAAAATTCCCTTCTTTTAGCATAAAGGATCGTATTGACTCCGCAGATGACGACTATGGTGCTAAAAATGAGCATTTACTGAAGTCCGGGCGACTGGGGATGTGCAATGACCGTTACTGTACAACTTGCCCCTCACATTACAATGGAAGGGCGCAACAAACAAGTTTTGAAAGTTCAAGTATAGCTGATACCCAGGTAAATGCCATACTTGCAGAGCCTTTTGCTATGTTTGATTAGGTCCTGAGTATAAGATTCTCCATTTCTACCGAATGCTGGAAATTGTCGGTTTTAACTTTGTCATTCTTAGAAAATGAGGGATCACGAGTTTTATCTTCTCACTTTCTGATCACGGTCACCACTTCTTGCTTAGCAATTTTTCGATTTACTATAGTATTCTGCGAGTATTAATCTGTTTGTGTTTTAAAGTCACCTTTTATGTTCGCACAATCTTCTATTGGCTGGAAGTTCATAAAGAGCAATTTAATTTGGCTTAAGGCCAAAGCAAGCGCTGCCTTAGATTTTCAATAAGTTGCCCGCAGTACCATAACTCTACGATTATAATGTAGGTGATAACTCTATCTCTAAGCAGTAAGCATAACTTTCTAATTAGGGTGGGACTTGGAGTTCTGGTGACAATGGTATCAAAAGGTACAACAACGAAGATCTGAGATTGACTTCACCAGTATTTCAAAGATGCTTTTGTTTGAGCACATCTTTTATGCACCATGCCATATCCAGTAGGATGTCTCAATTTACTTCTTCAAAGTAAAGAAGCTTCGCTGCTTAACTTTTACTTGCAGTTTCACAAAGCTCTTTATGGGGACGCCAAAAGTTGGGCAAGGAGATTCTTCACTTATGTCAGTGCCCACATTCCTGGCGTTATAAATCCTCATGCTCAAGCTGTCCAGCGGTGGAACAAATTTTTTGTCATTTCTTGTGTGGCGGTCCTCTTTATAGACCCAATGTTTTTGTTCTTACTGTATGTTCCAAAGGTATGGCTCAGCTGCAGCATTGTCAAGTTCACACGGCTTGAAAATATATGTTGCTTGATGGTTAAGTTAATAATGTTCTTAGTATATTTTTTTTCCTCTCTAATTCCTAAATGATTCCCAAAATGAAGTTTAAATTCTTTCCATTTTTCACCCTGCTATAAACCACCTAGTTCTGGTTAGATTTATTCTACTACTTATCAAGTTTTTACTGCCCTGTTAATATCTGCAGATATCCTTCACTTCACAGATTAAGCTTGTTAATCATGGTTTGATGCACATGTAGCCCAAGCTACAACCGGTGTTGTTTGAGTTTATCCTTCTCTATAACTCAATGTTATGTTTATTTCCAATTCTCAAAATTTGACCTGGGTACAATAAGTTAAATCTCCTTTGGCCAAGGCTGATCTAATCAACTAAAATGATCTCCTCTTAATCATGATTTCTTCAAATATATTTTACCAAAGTCATCAAACCTGTTTAGGTTGGCATCCATTTTGCATTAGCCAAGGAAATATAATATGCCTGAACACATTTTAAATAGTTTTGATAAAATCCTGATCATATTCATTATCCAAATTGTGACTTTCTGCAAAAAAATGTCATTAATCATATGTCTGCTAAAATTTCTTGTTTATTTGCATTTTGGCCTTTGTTGCTTGTACTTTATTGCTCTTGTCACTTTTCTTTTGCAGATTCAAACAACCATCATAAGCTTTTCAGTTTGCACACAATTACTTCCCTTCAATTATCCATCCTTGATTGCAGGACCATATGTGTGTAAAGTTAAACTGGCCCATGGCAACAACACTCGTTGTTTTCAGAAGCATGACGGACCTCATGTACCTATTTCACATTCTTCTGCAGGTAGGCTGCTTTTTACCGACTTGTTGGATTGTTTTCTTTTCTTGTTGGTGAATTTAACAGTATCCTTTTATTGTTTTTCTTATTCCTTTCATCCACTGTGGATTTTTGTTTTTGTTCCCTGTAACAACTTTTGAATGCTTCAAGGGGAAAACGTGTTATTCTGAGGGAACCTATATGGTGTTATATGAATGTTCTGCAGTTTTCAATTCGAGTACTCAAAAGTAATTTTTTATTCAACTGCATCCACTGTTGTACTCCCGTTAATCAGATACATATTGTAGTGTTGGACAAAGTGAATTGGAATGTTGTGTAGACAAAGTTGATTACATATGTTGAACATGCATCCAGCCACAAACTTCTCGTACCAGCTTTTCAAAAGTTCCTGTGTTTGAGCATCTCTTTCTTAGAAAAGCAACAAGTATTACCAGGAACTCACCTTGCAGGCATTCATCTTCTTATGCGTGAAAACAAGCACAGAAAATAACAGACAAGTGGTCCTATCTGCTGTGCAAGTTTTTAGGATGATCTAAATGTTTGCTAGAGTTTTTTGCATTCAGATATAAATACTCAATTTTTTCAGAATGGCTTGTTACACTTAATTTTCTAGACTTCATAAATTCATAAATCCTCATGGCCATACTACCCAGAAAATTAGACTTGTTAGAAACCTTTTGTGGTGAAAGGCTTCTCTTGATACTTCTTAATGGAAACATGATACTCATTTTCCTTAGAAAAAGATGAGTCATTCAATGTTGATTACAGCTTAAAGTCAACTAGATGGGATTTTACTTGTTGTATATTTTAACTCTTGTAATAGCAGAGTTTAATTTTTGGAAAGACTTACTGATCTTTCACTCAAAAAGGCTGCATTGGAAGAGCTTCAGAACAGACTTCCATGAGACAGAAATTTCTTGCCTCTCTCATTTGTCAATCGATCTACTACACCACCCAAATTTTACATCCCTTTTTATTAACGTAACTAGCATAAATATGTCAGGTTGGTATTTCGCTTGATGCTTAACTTCTATCATACCTTTCTTCTTCAGGCAGTAACGAAATTAAAGGTGAAAGGTTGTCATGTTAGGAGCTTTTATGGCAGCCTTTCCCAGTCCTTGATGATTGCTTTCTTTGTCAACTTTTTGCAGTTTAGGTTGGCTTACATAGCTCCTGAGACCAGAGTGGCTGGTGCTGGAGATTTAGTTGACCATCCAAAAAGAATCTTTTTCCATTATCTGCGAGGACACTTCTTGTTAGATCTTTTGGTTGCAGTTCCACTTCCGCAAGTAAGTCCTTTTTTCTCTCATGCATTTACCTTCATTTTTTTCCATATTACATTGATTTTTTAACGTGCTTCAGCTATATGAATAATGTAGAAGTAGGTTATTGTGGGTTGGTGGTGTGAAACAAATTTGCATTGGATTAAATGTTCTGCCAAGTCAATTTGTATTGCCATTATAATTCACTGGCTTATCACTGCAGTCTCAATTACCTTTAGATAATCTGGATGTTATTGCTTCTACTTATTAAAATAATCACATCATTGTAAATGGGTTTTATTGTCCCTTTCGAGACTTTCTAAGGACCTTTCCCCGACTTTTAATACGTGTTTTTTATCATCCCGTATTTATATAACATACTGTGGCATGTGGTGGGGTCTAAGAAATGTTCCACTGAGTGGACTATAATAGCTGTTAGTTTCATGTCTTGATATGACTACTCTCTTCTGATAATCAAATGCTTCCTTGACTGCTTGCAGATGTTGATATTTTCTGCAAAATATGCAATGATACTTTTACGCGCAGGCGTTCTTGTCCAATACATTGTCAGATTATATCAAGTTTTGCCCTTACTTGTGGGTCAGTCTCAACCTTGCCTCATTTTTGATTCAGCATGGGCAAATTTTGTCATCAATCTTCTCATGTTTGTGTTGGCTGGCCATGTCGTTGGATCATGCTGGTACCTTCTTGGGCTACAGGTGGGTGGCATCATTTTTTTTCTCTACATAATTTGTTCTTATGTATTAGAACTCCAGAAGAATAAGGATAGTGTGCTGAACTCTTGCTACTACACTCATTACCATCATGATGCCTCTTTATTTGCACTTAACAACAAAGCTAAGCCCGTGTCCACCGATTGAGTTCTTTGGTCACGTCATTGTCAAATTTCATGAGTTTAGTACCCCTTTCAGCTGCATCATCCATGTGGTCTTGGAGAGGTTTCTGACATGGTACTAGCATCTCAGATCCTCCTAATGCCGAGGGTGAAGCCTCTGGAATCTCGCATCAAAATTCACGTGTCATGCACTGTGCTGGGGAGGCAAAGCATGTAATTTCAAAGCAAAGTTATGACCATACGAACATGGCTTCACTGATGTGCCACATCTGAAGACTTTTTTTGATCAAATTTAGTCACATAAGGATGTCATGTAAAGATGGTCAACATCCCTGGCTGTGGACTGCAAAGGATTATATTGCCACAATGTCTAATCAAATGTTATTGTATGTACTTGTAATTCACAGTATTAAGTGCCCGTATAGGAATTTACTGGTCTTGGTCTGTACTGATCCTTTCTAATGTAGCTCATGTTGGTACGTGCACCTCTTTCATGTGACCCACAGACCTTATACCACAAGTCTTTCTTGTTTTTCTGGGATTTTGAACTGGACATATGAGAATGTGTTCTTCATTTCAATCTTCTGTTTAAATTCTGGTAGAGTAGCTACACAACTCAGTGACAAAATGTGAGATTTTTCCAGCATAGCAATCTTTTCTTCGACTAATCTCTCTCTCTTCATTTTGCCAGAGGGTTGATCAATGCCTTCGGAAAGTGTGCAAACCAAAGATGTTTAATGAAACTTGGTGCAATAGCTGTAATATTGCAGCTACTGCTTGTTTCACAACCAGTGATGAACAAAAATATGGAATTCTTCGAAAAGCTGTTGAACTTACACAAAAAGGCGTGGGCAGGAGATACTTATATTCATTGTTCTGGGGATTCCAGGTACTTATTTACATTTCTATTCGGCTTTTTTCTCGTGGTACCATTGCCGTACACTGCCTAGCAATGCATTCTAGCAATTTCAAGGAGGAGGCACTTTGCTCCATGTCCTGCTCTTTATCCTTTTCCTCTTAATGTTGCATGGTTGAGACAAGTATGAATCAGGTTGAAGCTGTCAATCAATTTATCCCATGGCTGAATGCATGCGGGGAACAATCCTTGTGCTTGTTTTATTATGATACGTGCACTCTTAGCAATATCCATGGGAGCAAACACACTACTGAGCTGCAGCAAAGCGCCTCTTGATTCCTTGGGAGATATGGAATGAGAAACATGGCTTTCTGCAGGATGAACCCCTGAACTTTTGACTTTCCACTAATGCAAGTCAAAACTGCAGTTTCAGAGGACTCTCCACTTCATTTTATCACTTTCTCTTTTTTTCTCTTCTTGATAGCTCCATTTAATATCTTTCTATCTCTGGGGAGTTTCTACTGTATTTTTCACTTTTGAAAAGATTGAGGCAGTAGGTTGTATCTTGGTTGTAGGTGTCATTTTGTTTGCTCCTATTGATGAGAATAGCACATTAAATGACGAGGAAAGAAGAGATGATGATTGCGCAATATTCTCTTTTTGATTCTCAAGAGAGAGTGAATAATAATTGCGAAGGAGAATGACTATTGCTTTTAGATATTGTGTGTAACAAATCGTTGCCGGCCCATCCTGATTCAATATCCTCTAAATTCAGCCTAAACTTGTTAATTTGTTTTCTCTATTTCCATGGTTGCGTTTAAGAATATGGCATGCAGAGAAACATTCTAGTGCTATTCTAACATCATGCATCAGATATCCCTTAATGTGATGATACAATTTGTAGGCATTTCTTTTGCATTGTGCTGATCTTATCTACCACTTTTTGAAGCAAATAAGTACTCTAGCTGGAAATCAAACTCCAAGCGACTTTGTCCCGGAAGTCCTGTTTCTCATGGGCATTATTGGATTGGGCCTCTTGCTTTTTGGTCTTCTCATTGGAAATATGCAGAACTTCCTCCAGTCTCTTGGAAGAAGGTATGACCTCTCACCTTGACAATCATTTTGCATTGAAAGATCATTCCTTAGTCTTTATCATTGTGCTTGTGCGGAATATTGGAATTTATTTGACTGAAATAATAACGACCATCAAAATTTTTTATGTTGAAGTGTATGTGTGATGGTCTTACGGCTTCTAACACAAACAGTTTCACAATGCTATCATTTGAGATGATGAACACCTTTTTGTAGGTTTTTTTTTTTTTTCCTTTATCGTGAGTTTTTTAGTATTGGCTTTTGAATTTCGTACTTTAGCTATGCAAATATTGTATCAGGCGGATATGTATTCATGTCATGCATGAATTATTGACACGAATTGTTGGTTTCCTAGTTTATTGGCATTCATGAATCTGAGTTATTGGTCTCTTGGTAATTTGTTGATCTTAAGCAACGTTGAGAAGAGGTTAAGTTCATAAATCTAATGATTCAGGCATTAAAGCAGCACCGAGTGCTCATGTAGGTTAAGTTCAAGAATTCATGAGCTGGTCTAAGTTATCTTTTTAAGCTGGGTTGGGGTCAAGAATGGTCAACTGCCTCGTGGCAATGGAGTTTACCCAAATATTCTTGTGGTGTTTCTTGTGCATGTGGCAATCGTAATTTGTACTATTAATTGGAAAGAAAAGTTCTATCCTAGGCTATGTCTATTCCTTCAAAAATGTCTCAACATCTCTTGGAATGACGTACCAAAACCCCATTTCAGAAAGCATCACTAAGGGGACTGATGAATCTTGTTAGTGCTCTGCATGCAGACCTTTTTATGCACCTCTGCTCCCAATTTCTCAGTACTGATGAATAATGTTCCTAGTGACCATTAGTGCATCTTTTTGTCGCGAGACATCTTGGATATAAACTGTCAGATGACTTTTTATATTTTCCCAATCGTCCCAGGAGGTTAGAAATGTCATTAAGGCAGCGTGACGTTGAGCAATGGATGAGTCACAGACGCCTACCTCAACAGCTAAGAAGGTAAATTCATCATTTCTTCCAACATTTCTAATTTACTTTTTCTCCTGAGTAGAGACATCAATTGCATCTATCCAGGATCCTGTTGGCACTTTAGATGTTTGAATATGGTGATGATGACCAATAGCTATGATTCTCTGAAGCAAACATTACTTCTTACAACGTCATGCACAGTGGGTTGACAGAATTAGAGGGTTCTGTCCATCTTAGAAGCATCTACATATGTTGGTCATATCCAATTTGTGCCGTATGGGGGCTCCTTTTCAATTGACTGGAAATATCCTATCACGCAGAAGAGTACGCGAAGCTGAGCTATACCACTGGGCTGCCACTAGAGGAGTCAACGAAGAAATGCTTCTCGAGAATTTTCCTGAAGATCTTCAGAGAGACATAAGACGCCATCTCTTCAAATTTGTGAAAAGAGTAAGCCCTGGAACTGAGTTGAGATGAGTGTGGAATTTAATGCAAATTAAACCCTTGGAAATCAGTTCTCTTTCTTATAATTCCTTAGAATTTAGATGAATCTCCCTGCTGTTTGTGGATGAAGATGAAAGCCATGTTTTCCAACTAAAGCTTCCTGTCTCTTCAAGCATGTGCAGCCTTCTGAAATCGATAGCTCCCTCCCAGGTTGAATATTCGGCTATGCTTCCATCATAGGTCTTCATTTGGAAGCTAACTTCTGACATATGTAGCATAAGCTCGATCAGCTAACTAAATAAGTGGATGATCAGCCTTTAATTTTCGGTCATCAAGTACTTAGATGGATAGCTAGAAGAAAATTATGTGAAAGGTCTCACTTGTCCGTTATTAGTCTCTATTGGTGAACATTACCAAGCTTTTGTCTTAGTTTTAATTGGCATCTAGATGCATGTCACCGAGACAGCTCAATGTGGAGACTACAAAAGAATGATATGGACAAGAATTTATCACTCGTCTCTGCATCCTTCCAAAGACTGCCACTTCTGAAAAAAAGCTCTAATCCTTTGCAAGATGGATTTTTCAAATTCGACATGACTGTGGTCTGTTCTGCTGGGTCCAGCCAACAATTACCACCTATGCAAAGAAAAGTACAGAACTTGAGATCTTTGAGATTCTTTAAAAAGAGGAAAGAACAGTTTAAGCCACCCCGGATTCTACACATCAAATCTGTGGCTACCATGATAAGCCTGGACTATCTTTCAACTCAATAAATATCAATAGCTGTTGTATTATGCTGCAGGTGCGAATATTTGCAGTTATGGAGGATCACATCATAGATGCAATTTGCGAGAGGTTAAGGCAAAAAATATACATCAAAGGAAGCAAGATCCTGCACCCCGGTGCCCGTGTTGAAAAGATGATTTTCATTGTCCGTGGGAAAATTGAGAGCAGAGGAGAAGATGGGGTTACAAGTTTATGCGAAGGAGATTTTTGTGGGGAAGAGCTTCTAGCTTGGTGCCTTGAGAGTTCTTCTGTAAACAAAGGTACAGATTGCAATCTTTCTGAGTATTCTTTAATTATCGAATGACTGGACATTTTAAGAGCATTCCAAAATCTGTGATATCGAAGATGGACGAAAGATAAGACCACCTGGAAACTGGTTGCTGAGTAACAGGACGGTGACATGCGTGACAAATGTTGAAGCCTTTGCACTACGAGCAGAAGACCTTGAAGAAGTCACCAGAATATTTGCAAGATTCCTGCGCAAGCCAAGAGTTCAAGGAGCCATAAGGTGCTTTCTCTTTCTTGAAAGATGATATAGCACTACTACATGGCAAACCAAGCATATTAATGAACTATCAATAAAAAGTAGCAACTAAATTAACTGTTTCAGATCCTCTCTGATTCCTGTGCACATTCTCTTTTTGAACCTCTAGACAGGAACAACTAGTTGGTCCCATATTGTAATTTGCTCCTACATAGACAACATAGACAAACGTTTTGCATTGTATGACCGTGATAAAAATGCCTGGTTGCAGGTATGTATCACCATACTGGAGAGGACTTGCAGCAACTCGCATCCAAGTCGCTTGGAGATACAAGAAGAAACAACTAAGTCGTGGGGACACTTCCCCGTCACAGCATCCTTCACATTAGCAAAGTATGTTGATGGTATTAACTACGTTCTCCTGCTGTCTGTATTTATACCAGGTTCCATTTGCATTGTGACTGCAAACTATAAGAGAGGACATGTTGGAAGCGCATGATGATATAGGCATGTAATTTTAGTTGTGATATCTGAGATGTAGATTCTTTTACAAAAATAATACGTGACGGATTAGATGATGATAGCCTTGGTGGAGCGTCGAGCGAATGAGGGACCATGACTGAACTTAATAAAAGCCACATTAGGCGAGACACCCTTCGCTCATTGCCTGCAATAAGCTGAGATTTCCTAGAGGTACTTGTATAAACGACTTCATTCCATAGTAAATTTTAGCGGGAATAATAAATAGCGGACTGGAGATTGGAGTTAGGACGGCAAACTATTATTGCAGTCTTTTGCTACTGTAGATTACTAGATTCCATCAGGCCAGATGAGAAAGTAAAGAGTTGATAGTCTACTCAGAAGGGACTTGCTCGATAAAAGAGTGGAGAGTGTCACCCTTGGATTATTTGGCATGTTGGAAAATCCGTTCAAAAGTAGAAAGGCATGGAATTTGAAGACATCTGCTCTATTGAAGCATTCAGTCACAGGTTTCCCCTATGTGTTTCAATGACAATTTTTTTTATCGAAAATGTTTCGAACTACATAAAAGTGCACCCGACATGCCGGCTTACTCCAAAATGCATTATTTTTGCCTTCGTTTTTCTTCATCCGCCTGGGGAATTATATTGAGAAGCGCTCATGAAAGGGCATAGCATATATTGAAGGAGGGTTGAGGAGTGAATGTTAGCTCATTAACTTTCTGTACATTAGGAAAGTAAAAAGCTCATGGCCGTGATTTGAAAAAGGTCAGAAAACACTGGAGAGCTCATAATCCGTATAGAAGAAGACCAAAATGACAC
Organism: Eucalyptus leucophloia subsp. euroa; assembly: GCA_017140325.1. Taxonomy (NCBI): domain Eukaryota; kingdom Viridiplantae; phylum Streptophyta; class Magnoliopsida; order Myrtales; family Myrtaceae; genus Eucalyptus; species Eucalyptus leucophloia. The sequence goes on from CM029471.1 coordinate 27,815,261, forward strand.
TCTCAGCTCATGCAAATACAATCTGTTGTTCATTTGCATCCACCGTCGACCTATGCATTCGTGCATTAATATGTGCATTGGGCACTGGAAGCTATGATGCCCGCGGGGGAGAGAGAGAGAGTACGGCAATTGCATGGCGATTGTATTTAAGTAATTGCATGGAGATGCAATCTTAAGGTTTTGTACTTGAACAGTTAGATAACAGATCATTGTGAATTCAAAAATTCAAATACGTTCCAATTAAACATCTCAATATGAAAACCACACAGTCCATAATTGGCTTCTCATCCCAACAGTTGGTATACCTTCTTCATTTCGTCATATCAATCTGCATTCTCAAACTATAATAAATACTAACAATCATTTTTAAAAAGCATTTACAAACTAGCAAAAGGAATTGGGCGCATTTCACTCCATGTAAAAGAGCTGAGAAATTTTGGAATGAACGCAGCATATATACAAGAAGATACAGCTATCAAACAATCTCCTAATTATGCTAAACTACCAAAAATACAAGGACAACACAAAAAAGAAGATATGTACACAAAACTTCCTAAGTAAACGGCCGGCCTAAATCAAAACATATCACAACTGCGTTTCTAATATATTTCAATACCCCCCTCAAGTTGGAGCATGGAGATCTCGAATGGCCAACTTGCAAAGAAGAAAGTTAAATTGATCATTTCCCAACGCTTTCGTGAAGATATCAGCTAGCTGCATTGAACTACATATGTAATCTGTTTGAATATTACCATTAAGTATCTTATTATGAATAAAATGATAATCCACTTCAATATGCTTGGTACACTCATGCTAAACAGGATTGGCGGCTATATGTAAAGCTGCTTGACTGTCGCAATACAGCTGCATAGGTTGAGAATGTTCCACACCAAGAAAATCCAATAATCATTTCAACCACTTAAGTTCACAAACTGTAGTACTCATAGACCTGTATTCAGCTTCAGCGAATGAGCGAGACACTATCTGTTGCTTCTTAGTCTTCCACGAGATAGGTGATTCTCCCAAAAGAACAAAGTAATCGGTCAAAGATCGTCTCGTCAAAGGACAACCAGCCCAGTCAAAATTGTAGTAAGCAGACAATTTGAGGTCACAATTGGCACGCAACATAATACCCTAACCTGAATTTCCTTTCAAATAACGCATAACTCTCACAGCTGCCTCCCAATGAGTTTTCTTTGGCCGCTACATGAACTGTGCAAGAATATGTACACGATAAGACAATTCAGGTCGAGTTATTGTTAGATAAATTAGCCGACCCACTAGGCATCTATACTGAGTAGGGTTGTCTACATCATCACTCTCAGTAAGGACCAACTTGTGATTTTGTTCAAGAGGAGTTTTAGCTGGCTTGGAACCTAGCAATCCAACCTCGAAATCATATCCAACGCATACTTATGTTGACACAAGACAATAACATCTGAGTTTCTCGCCACTTCAATCCCCAAGAAAAATTTCAGCTTCCCCAAGTCTTTCATATGAAAACAACGACTTAAATAGTTCTTGAACTTTTGCATAGCGTAAATATCATTACCGGAGATAATGAGATAATCAACATAAATAAGCACATTCAATTATTGAGTAGTCCCAACTCGAAAAGTGAACAAGGAGTAATCTGAATATGATTGCTGAAATCCATAAGCTTTCAAAGATGCTGCCAATTTCTCAAACCAACATCTAGGTGCTTGCCACAAACCATATAGAGATTTCCAAAGTTTGCATACCTTCCCTAACGATTGAGAGGCAAATCCAGGCGGCATCTTCATGTAAACCTCTTCCTCTAAATTGCCATGTAAGAAAGCATTTTGAACGTCCATCTGATGAAGTTCCCAATTCTTTGCAGCCGCAATGGCAAGAAAGGTGCGTACAGTGCACATTTTTGCCGTAGGAGCAATAGTCTCCTGATAATCTATGCCTTGAACTTGTTTATTTCCTAGTATCACCAACCGCACCTTGTATCATTCGACGCTTCCATCAGAATTGTGCTTAATTTTATACACCCACTTGCTCCCAATTGCTTTCTTCCTAGGCGGCAAATTTTCAACTGTCCATGTGCCGTTATCTTCTAAAGCCTATATTTCTTTACTCATGGCCTCTCTCCACTGTTCATCTTTAATCGCTTCCGCATAAGAGTTTGGTTCATATCCTGCAGTAATTGTTGCCAAGAAACACTGGTGTTGCGCAGAAAATTTTTTATAACTCACATAACGTGCTATAGAATAAGGCATACCTGAGGAATCAGATCGGGCAGATGAGCATGTCAAGGGGCTTATTTTGATGGCGTTTGTCACATAATCTTTCAAACGAATAGACGGTTGTTTGACCCTTTGTCCCCTGACTAGTTGCTCTTCAACAACTTCACTTCTTTCCACGTCCTCATTGATTGTGTGGATCAATTCCTCCATTTCATGATTCACCTCATTTTCTCTAGATGCAATTTGTGAGAAGTTACGGCAAAAAGCATACATCAAAGGAAGCAAGATCCTGCATCCTAGTGTTCTTGTTGAAAAGTTGATTTTCATTGTCTGCGGGAAAATTGAGAGCGGAGGAGAAGACGGCGTTACAAGTTTATGTGAAGGAGATATATGCGGTGAAGAGCTTCTAGCTTGGTGCCTTGAGAGTTCTTCTGTAAACAAAGGTACAGATCACAGTCTTTCTGAATAGTCTTTAATTATTGACTGACCGAACATACTAAGAGCATTTCAATATATATAATATTGAAGATGGACGAAAGATAAGACCACCTAAAAACCGGTTGCTGAGTAACAGGACAGTAACATGTGTGACAAATGTTGAAGCCTTTGCACTACGAGCGGAAGACCTTGAAGAAGTCACCAGGTTATTTGCAAGATTCCTGCGCAATCCAAAAGTTCAAGGAGCCATAAGGTTCTTGCTCTTTCTTAACAGATGATTTAGCAGTTAGCACTACTATGTTTTACTGGTAAATCAAGCATATCACTGAACTATCGGCCAAAAAATAGCGACTAAGTTTAACTGTTTGAGATCCGCTCTGTTTCCTGTGTACGTTCTCTTTTTGAACCTAAGGGCAGGAACAACTAGTCAGTCCCATGGTTCGTAATTTGCTCCTACATGGACAGCATAGACAAATGTTTGGATTATGCACTTGTGACACAAAAGCCTGGTTGCAGGTATGTATCACCATACTGGAGGGGACTTGCAGCAACTCGTATCCAAGTTGCTTGGAGATACAGGAAGCAACAACTAAGTCGTGCCGACACTTCACAGTCACAGCATCCTTAACATTATCAAATTATGTTGATGGTATAAACAACATTCCTCTGCTGTCTGTATTTATACTAGGTTCCAGTCATGTTGTGACTGCAAACCGTAAGAGTGGACATGTTGTAAGGGCATGATGATAGAGGCATGTAATTCAAATTGTGATATATGTGAGATGTAGGTTCTTCAACACAAAATGATATATGAGAGATTAGATGATGATTGCCTTGTAGGAGCGTTGATCACATAACGGATCATGACTGAGCTTAGTAAAAGCACTCCTCTCATTGCCTACAATGAGCTGAGATCTCCCAGAGTGCTTGTATAGACGACTCCATTCTACAGAAAATTTTAGAAGGAATATCTTGTGAGGACCAGAGATCGGAATTGGGATGAGAAACTACAACAAATGCGGTCGGTATTCAATATTGCAGTCTTTTGTTGTTACTGTAGGTTCCATCTGACCAGATGAGAAAGAGGAGTTGTAGAGTGTCTCACCCTTAGATTAATTGCCATGTTGGAAAATCCATTTAAATATCACAAAAGGTCTAGAATGTGAAGGACATTTGCTCTGTTGAAGCATCCTGTCACAAATTGCTCCTATGTGTTTTAATGGCATAACGTTTTGCTCAGAATGTCTTGAACTGCATAAAAGAGCACCATGGACGCCCAACTACTCTAAAGTGCATTATTTTTGCCATTGTATTCCTCATCCGCCTGGTCGAATGTACCGAGAAGAGCTAGTAAGGAGCATAGCGTACATTGAGATTAGGTGTGAGCATAGCATTATTTTTGACACTGCATTCTTCATCGCCATAATCGTGTTAGAGATAAATTACTATTTAGGATTAGATTAATTGTACCTTATTTTATTTGCAATTGCATTCTCACCCTCTATATATAGAAGTCTTGTACTCTTTATTTTGACATATATAACATTTTTCTCTTTCACCGCAAATCTCACCTCGGTGTTAACTAAGGAAATGTCCATCAAGTCACGCTAGCCACATTGGCCACACTTCACCAAGTACACGGTGTTTGTAACTATGCTAGTCGTATTGCCTGCGTTTCTCCACCAAGTCCGCAGCCTTCAGTTGCTGTTCCACACGGTTCAGCTACTTGTTTTTGAAAAACAAATACCACCACCAGACTCGCCGCCCTTAATCCAACCTGATAATGAAATTTCATCATGAACAGACTCCGGACGCTGCCTCACGTGCCACCATGCGCTATCACGTCTTGGATCCGCCAAGCTCACAGCCATTTCAGCGTTATTTTTACATCTTCTGCTGGTTGCTTAAAAAAAAAAATAACACAATCATCACTACTAGACTCGCCGCCCTTGGACCATTGAAATTTCGCATCAATCCGTCGCTGGATGTCACCGCATGCGCCTACATGTATTGCTGAGAGTGAGATCAACTTGCGCGCGCACCCTTCACACGTCGGCCTCTTTTGCAAGTGCTATGTTAACATCATAGCCAACGTCAGAAATGTCACGCAGCAACAAATTTTACTATAGATTAAGCGGTATGGCGGAGATTACAACTATACTCGAGTTACTCAAATACTTTCAGTGTTTTCAATTACATCCAATACATTACACAATGTTAGTCCTACAATTCCTCATGAAATAATATCTCAATTTCACGAAGAAATTACATGTAAATCTTACCACAAAATTAAATGATTTCAATACTGACGTTCTTGGTGTAATTGCATATATAAGAACAACGAGCCCACTTTGAAGCACTTGATATTCGGTATTTCAAGATTGCTTGCATCAACAACGGCGTAGAGCAAACCCACGATCTAATATTTTATGTATATATACCCATGACGAGGCTGAAGTCAACGTGGATTAGAAAATCCATGCTCCGAACCGAACCTTAATCGGTCAATCCAAAGTTGAAGTCGGACTTTCCTCCTTTGCTGTTTTCTTGCACTCACTTTGACCGAGTCAAAGTCTTCAAGTCCAATTTGGACTTTCCAATTCTGCAGATACCGACTTCAGTACGGAACAACTTCCGTCCTGAGATCTGGGTTTTTGAACTTAAAATAAATCGGGCTAATATGCAATTTAATTTGGGTTGAGTTCATTTAGTGAGCTCAAATTTGAGACATGTTTTTTAACAAAGTGTATAAGACGCATTACATTAATATCATGGCAAATTGAAAAATTATGTTTGACTCTTCTTGTTGGGTCAGGCATAATCCCTCTGTTTCCATATGGAGAAAATTGTGTGTTCTAAGGTTTCAAGCGTGCTCTCACAACAAGCTAAGAAACAGGCTGAATTAATGGGATGCAGAGAACTGTTTTTGCTGGGTCGAGCTTCCCGGAAACTGTGGACTTCCTTTCTTTGAAGAAAAAGTAAGGTGAATCGCTCATTTGATTTGAGAGCCGACACATCTAAGATCAAGCTGCCCCAAGAAAAAGAGCCGGGGCCGCCCCCTCGTGGGTTGTTCTCCATTTTCAACCATTCATCCCCTCATGGTCGAGTCAATATTTCGCCACAGTAATTGTCCTATTGAACCAAACCTTGCTTGGCCATTAGCCTCTCTCACCATCGACATAAAAAAGTTCCAAAAATTTAATTTTCTTATCCGATTCGTGTATTTGAGCCCTTTATAGATAGAAGGAGGTCATCCCCATTTTAAAGAACAGGGATCGATTTTCTATTAAGCCATAACAAGTTTTGTTTCGGGCTAAGTGCAGCACTCAAAATAGGCTCTTATAGGTGCCTTCACCCTGCATTTTGAAGCCTAGAATAATCCCATGAAAGCTAGACGAATTTCGAGCTTAAAACTCGACAAAGTAGACGTCCATTCGAACTTAATCTTCACGGCACGGACTCTCAAAAAGCTGCCTAGAAATGGTGCAAAAGTAATGCGGCACAGCTTGTTCTCGCCATTTCCTCTTCACCTCGCTCTCTCTCTGTTTCTTTCAACGACCAGTCGCTCTCACTTTTTCCCTCTCTGATGACCACGTCACGATGCATGGGGTGGAATTTACGTGGCCGACTTAGGGTCGCTAACTTTCCATGCGCGTGTGAAAGAGACAGGGGAGGTCAGCCCCAGGTAAAAGGAGAGAAATATAAAGCAAATGTGTCTCCCGTCTCGTAAACACGCTTTTGGTCCTAACAAGACGCGCGCGCGCGCACCTTTGTCATCTCCAATGAGAATGTAAAGCACGAAATGTTAAACTCCTTCCACTTTGCACTTTTGTTGATGTTAATCATGTCTGGTCCTTTTCACTGTTAAATATTTTTATGGACGATAAAAATATTTATAAAAAAATAAAAAATATATTTTCGTTTATTCAATATTACATTTTATCACTAGCTATATAAGCGTTCATCTTTAGGAAAATTATTTATTAAATCATTCACTTTTTACAAAATAAACGCACATTAATAGTCATCTTATAAATTAATTTGTCAAATAATATGACATTTTATCACTAGCTATGTAAATTAATGAGTTTGTTTAAGCATCCGATGTGATCCTTTCCTTTCCAGCTAAAGGTTCTTTCATTTGTCAGCCAGTCGTGAGAGTCTTGGTCACAGTCAACGCTCGGGGTCTTCTTCTATATCACTCGCCATGGTCTTCGTAGAAGAAGCAAAGCCTCCGCTCTGTCTCCATTGATATTTCTTCCCTCGCATTATCTTCATCGTCTAGAACCGCAGATCCAGATAAACCAGATAAAAAAGACGAGCCTCTTCGGTTTGGAGACTTCAATTATTGAGCTCATGCTCTCTCCGGTTGCCGCCGCTGCCTAGCGAGAGCAACGGGCTCGACACTCTTGTACTTGTTCCTACTTCGTCGCTTTGAGAGCTGATCGTGCTTCGGACGGTGAAGTTGGTGTCTTGCTGTTAAAATTTAAATGAGAACGGAAGTATGGTATAGTTTATATTTGATAGAGGATGGACAAGGGACAAGGTAGGATAATTGAAGGACAAAGAACATGGGATATGGGAAATAGTTTCATTAGTTGGATAAAATATTTTTACAATAGTTGAAGGAGGTGTTGGTGAGGGAGCTACATGATGTGTGGTTTTTATGCTTAGCTCCCTTCCCCAAAATATGGAGCACTTGCTCCTTTATATAGTTGCCAAAGTTGGTGGAGGAAGTCTCTAGACTCCTCTACAAATAGCTACTAACATAAGATAGAGAATTCTAGACTTCTCTTGAAGCATTCTAGAGTTCTAGACTTCTCTTGCTTGTTCTAGGATTTTCTTTGATGCTTGGCTTTTGCTTGCTTGCATTCCCATTCCCATGTGAATCTTCTAGATTCAACTAGCAATCTCCATTCTCAATAATTCTAGAAGGTTCTCACCTTCATTAGTTGTTTCTAGATATTTTTAGAGAAAATGGATCATAATTTCCAACACTCCCCCTTGATCCATTTTCGGGATAATCCGGACTTGTGTTGTAAAGTCTCGGACATACCTTGAAATTGCTCTTGTAATTTGTCCCATGCCTTTTATGTCATCTTCATTCCATGATCCCTTGTATCCTTTTGTCGCGTACATAATGACTTTTCTTCAACGATGTCCCATATGTCTCGGGGCATCAAAATGCTTTTAGTTGTAGTTGTTAGCTCGGGCTCTGGCTCTGGCTCTCGTAGGCTCGCTCGGCTCCGCGTTGATTCCAGCTACGCTCCCGCCCGGCTCTCTTGGCTCTCGCTCGGGCTCTGGCCTTTGATTACGCTCGCTCCGGCTCTAGCTCTATTGGCTCTCGCTCGGGCTCTGGCCTTTTAGTTGAAGATGGTGAGGACAAACGCCCATAACCATCCGATATGCTTGGTTTTGGCTTCATGGTCCCTTACGCCTGGCTCAGTTACGAACCTGGGCGTAACCTGGCTCTGATACCATGTTAAAATATAAATATGCGCAGAAGCATGGTATAATTTATATTTGATAGAGGATGGACAAGGGACAAGGTAGGATAATTGAAGGACAAAGAACATGGGATATGGGAAATAGTTTCATTAGTTGGATAAAATATTTTTACAATAGTTGAAGGAGGTGTTGGTGAGGGAGCTACATGATGTGTGGTTTTTATGCTTAGCTCCCTTCCCCAAAATATGGAGCACTTGCTCCTTTATATAGTTGCCAAAGTTGGTGGAGGAAGTCTCTAGACTCCTCAAACAAATAGCTACTAACATAAGATAGAGAATTAGACTTCTCTTGAAGCATTCTAGAGTTCTAGACTTCTCTTGCTTGTTCTAGGATTTTCTTTGATGCTTGGCTTTTGCTTGCTTGCATTCCCATTCCCATGTGAATCTTCTAGATTCAACTAGCAATCTCCATTCTCAACAATTCTAGAAGGTTCTCACCTTCATTAGTTGTTTCTAGATATTTTTAGAGAAAATGGATCATAATTTCCAACACTTGCGCTTGAACTGTGCGTATTGGCTTTGTAAGTTTGTCAAAATGCCCTCTTTTTCCGCTACTTCTGTGTGTAGATGCTTGTCTCAGCCGATGATTTCTGCAATTAATACTCGTGTCCTTGCGTGTGCCTTTGTTACGAGAACCAAGTACATGTATTTAACGGCATATAACGAGTGAACGGCATTTATTATGAGAGCCAGGTACATGTATTTAACAGCATATAAGGAGTGTATACAAGGAGTTGATATTTTTTCTATTGTAAGTTTCTAATCGAAAAAATTAATGAAAATGTTTAAGATATACGAGAAACAAGAGCTTGGAAATTTAATATATCTAAAAATTAGAATGAGATTTAAATTAAAATAAGTACGAGTATTTACGGATAAATTAATATCATTTTTAGATATCATTTTTCTAACTTTTATTCTTAAAACGGCAGGACAACTCAAAATGAGGATTCACTTTTACCATCACAAGCTAAAATATGCTTAAATGGAACTATAATACTTATAAACACCAGAAAAGTAAAAGGATAATAAATAAACAAAAACATATTATTTGTTAGTTTAGGAAATTATTGAAAAAAATTATAATATCTAGCTATTAATGTAAATATGAAAACTTATGAATAGTAATAAAAAACTATTTTAACTAAGACCGGTTACTAAACTTTCTCGGAATATTTTGTATCCGGTTTTCCTTATCTGGATTTGTTCTGACAGGAAAAATAGATATGATTTAGTTGACGTTTTTTCTCCACATCACATGTTTAGCTCAGTGAAAGATGGTCCACAAAATTGCTTTACTATATGAAAATCATAATTAGACGTTTCCTGCTGCAGATTTACAATGTGAAATGGCCCATAATGAAATAGATGAAGTACCGATACTGTCGGAAACGCACCAGCAATTATCAGATGATTATAACAGTTCTCAACCTCGGTCACGTATATCTAGGACCCGGAGTGTGTCAATTTCCATCCCTCCGAGCTCCATGGAGTCATACGAGAGTACACCGAGTCGAGTAGGTTACACTGGACCTTTAAAGAGTGAAAGGAGGACACCTTTCTCACTAATGAGTGGCCCGTTACACAATCGCGGACCTGAAATTACCTTCCGGCATAACCCCGGTGCGCCTGGAAGCACAGGAGTGGAGTCGCAACCTATGAAAGAAAAATTCCCTTCTTTTAGCATAAAGGATCGTATTGACTCCACAGATGACGACTATGGTGCTAAAAATGAGCATTTACTGAGGTCCGGGCGACTGGGGATGTGCAATGACCGTTACTGTACAACTTGCCCCTCACATTACAATAGAAGGGCGCAACAAACAAGTTCTGAAAGTTCAAGTATAGCTGATACCCGGGTAAATGCCATACTTGCAGAGCCTTTTGCTATGTTTGATTAGGTCCCGAGTATAAGACTCTCCATTTCTACCGAATGCTGGAAATTGTCGGTTTTAACTTTGTCATTCTTAGAAAATGAGGGATCACGAGTTTTATCTTCTCACTTTCTGATCACGGTCACCACTTCTTGCTTAGCAATTTTTCGATTTACTATAGTATTCTGCGAGTACCAATCTGTTTGCGTTTAAAAGTCACCTTGTATGTTTGCACAATCTTCTATTGGCTGGAAGCTCATAAAGAGCAATTTAATTTGGCTTAAGGCCAAAGAAAGCGCTGCCTTAGATTTTCAAATAAGTTGCCCGCAGTCCCATAACTCTACGATTATAATGTAGGTGATAAATTTATTTCTAAGCAGTAAGTATAACTTTCTAATTAGTGTGGGACTTGGAGTTCTGGTGACGATGGTATCAAAAGGTACAACAACGAAGATCTGAGATTGACTTCACCAGTACTTCAAAGATGCTTTTGTTCTGAGCACATCTTTTATGCACCATGCCATATCCAGTAGGATATCTGAATATACTTCTTCAAAGCAAAGAAACTTCGCTGCTTAACTTTTACTTGCAGTTTCACAAAGCTCTTTATGGGGATGCCAAAAGTTGGGCAAGGAGGTTCTTCACTTATGTCAGTGCCCACATTCCTGGTGTGATAAATCCTCATGCTCAACCTGTCCAGCGGTGGAACAAATTTTTTGTCATTTCTTATGTGGCGGTCCTCTTTATAGACCCATTGTTTTTGTTCTTGCTGTATGTACCAAAGGTATGGCTCAGCTGCAGCATTGTCAAGTTCACATGGCTTGAAAATATAGGTTGCTAGATGGTTAAGTTAATAACGTTCTTACTATATTTTTTTCCTCTCTAATTCCTAAATGGTTCCCAAAATGAAGTTGAAATTCTTTCCATTTTTTACCCTGCTATAAACCACCTAGTTCTGGTTAGATTTATTCTACTACTTATCAAGTTTTTACTGCCCTGTTAATATCTGCAGATATTCTTCACTTCACAGATTAAGCTTCTTAATCACGGTTTGATGCACATGTAGCCCAAGCTACAACCGGTGGTGTTTGAGTTTATCCTTCTCTATAACTCAATGTTACGTTTATTTCCAATTCTCAAAATTTGACCTGGGTACAATAAGTTAAATCTCCTTTGGCCAAGGCTGATCTAATCAACTAAAATGATCTCTTAACCATGATTTCTTCAAATATATTTTACCAAAGTCATCAAACCTGTTTAGGTTGGCATCTGTTTTGCGTTAGCAAAGGAAAAATAATATGCCTGAACCCATTTTAAATACTTTTAATAAAATCCTGTTCATATTCATTATCCAAATTGTGACTTTCTGCCAAAAAATGTCATCAATCATATGTCCCCTAAAATTTCTTGTTTATTTGCATTTTGGCCTTTGTGCTTGTTCTTCATTGCTCTTGTCACTTTTCTTTTGCAGATTCAAACAACCATCATAAGCTTTTCGGTTTGCACACAATTCCTTCCCTTCACTTATCCATCCTTGATTGCAGGACTGTATGTGTGTAACGTTAAACAGGCCCATGGCAACAGCACTCGTTTTTTTCAGAAGCATGACGGACCTCATGTACCTATTGCACATTCTTCTGCAGGTAGGCTGCTTTTTACCAACTTGTTGGGTTGTTTTCTTTTCTCGTTGGTGAATTTAACAGTATCCTTTTATTGTTTTTCTTACTCTTTTCATCCACTATAGATTTTTGTTTTTGTTCCCTGTAACAACTTTTGAATGCTTCAAGGGGAAACGTGTTATTCCGAGGGAACCTACATAGTGTTATATGAATGTTCTGCAGTTTTCAATTCAAGTACTCATAAGTAATTTTTTATTCAACTGCATCCACTATTGTACTCCCGTCAGTCAGATACATATTGTAGTGTTGGACAAAGTGAATTGGAATGTTGTGTAGACAAAGTTGACTACATATGTTGAACATATATCCAGCCACAAACTTCTCGTACCAGCTTTTCAAAAGTTCCTCTATTTGAGCGTCTCTTTCTTAGAAAAGCAACAAGTATTATCAGGAACTCACCTTGCAGGCATTCGTCTTCTTATGCATGAAAACGAGCACAGAAAATAAAAGACAAGTGGTCCTATCTGCTGTGCAAGTTTTTAGGATGATCTAAATATTTGCTAGAGTTTTTTGCATTCAGATATAAATACTCAATTTTTTCAGAATGGCTCGTTACACTTAATTTTCGAGACTTCATAAATTCAGAAATCATCATGGCCATACTACCCAGAAAATTAGACTTGTTAGAAACCTTTTGTAGTGAAAGGCTTCTCTATCGGGGTGATTTCTCTTGATACTTCTTAATGGAAACATGATACTCATTTTCCTTAGAAAAAGATGAGTCATTTGATGTTGATTACAGCTAAAAGTCAACTAGATGAGACTTTACTTGGGGTATATTTTAACTCTTGTAATATCAGAGTTTAATTTTTGGAAAGACTTACTGATCTTTCGCTCAAAAAGGCTGCATTGGAAGAGCTTCAGAACAGACTTCCATGAGACAGAAAGTTCTTGCCTCTCATTTGTCAATCGATCTACTACACAACCCAAATGTTACATCCCTTATTCAGCACTTTATTAACGTACCTAGCATAAATATGTCAGGTTGGTATTTCACTTGATGCTTAACTTCTATCATACCTTTCATCTTCATTCAGTAATGAAATTTAAGGTGAAAGGTTGTCACATTAGGAGCTTTTACAGCCGCCTTTCAGTCCTTGACGATTTCTTTCTTTGTCAACTTTTTGCAGTTTAGGTTGGCTTACGTAGCTCCCGAGACCAGAGTGGCCGGTGCTGGAGATTTAGTTGACCATCCAAAAAGAATCTTTCTCCATTATCTGCGAGGATACTTCTTGTTAGATCTTTTGGTTGCAGTTCCACTTCCGCAAGTAGGTCCTCATTTCTCTGATGTGTTAACCTCAATTTGTTTCCACATTACATTGATTTTTAACATGCTTCAGCTATATGAATAATGTAGAAGTAGGTTTTTGTGGGTTGGCAGTGTGAAACAAATTTGCATTGGATTAAATGTTCTGCCAAGTCAATTTGTATTGCCATAACTGACTTATCACTGCAGTCTCAATTACCTTTAGATAATCTGGTTGTTATTGCTTCTACTTATTAAAATAATCACATCGTTGTAAATGAGTTTTATTGTCCCTTTCGAGACTTTCTAAGGACCTCTCCCCCATGCCTCCAGTCAGCTCTTTCTCCAGGACTGACTTGTAATACATGTGTTTTATCATCCTGTATTTATATAACATACCGTGGCATGACTGACCCCACCACATCTTGGGGTCTAAGAAATGTTCCACCGAGTGGACCACAATAGCTGTTAGTATCATGTCTTGATATGACTACTCTCTTCTGATAATCAAATGCTTCCTTGACTGCTTGCAGATATTGATACTTTCTGCAAAGTATGCAATGACACTTTTACGCGCAGGCGTTCTACTCCAATACATTCTCAGATTATATCGAGTTTTGCCCTTACTTGTGGGTCAATCTCCTACTGGCCTCATTTTTGATTCAGCATGGGCAAATTTTGTCATCAATCTTCTCATGTTTGTGTTGGCTGGCCATGTCGTTGGATCATGCTGGTACCTTCTTGGGCTACAGGTGGGTGGCATCATTTTTTTTTTAACTCTACATAATTTGTTCTTATGTATTAGAACCCCAGAAGAATAAGGATAGTGTGTTGAACTCTTGCTACTACACTCATTACCATCACGATGCCTCTTTATTTAGCTGGTAATGCTAATTTCTGTCACTGTTTTGCTTGATTGAGGGAGTGTACCCTCTCTGTAAGATGCTCATTTGTACTAAGGGCATTCAGGAACTCTTTCAAGTTGCGATTACTTGCACTTAACAACAAAGCTAAGCCTGTGTCCACTGATTGAGTTCTTTGGTCACGTCATTGTCAAATTTCACGAGTTTAGTACCCCTTTCAGCTGCATCATCCTTGGGGTCTTGGAGAGGTTTATGACATGGTACTAGCATCTCAGATCCTCCTAATGCCAAGGGTGAAGCCTCAGGAATCTCGCATCAAAATTCACGTCATGCACTTTACTGGGGAGGCACAGCATGTCATTTCAAAGCAAAGTTATGACCATACGAGCATGGCCTCACTGACGTGCCATGTCTGAAGACTTTTTTTGATCAAATTTAGTCACATAAGGATGTCATGTAAAGATGGTCAACATCCCTGGCTGTGGACTGCAAAGGATTATATCACCACAATGTCTAATCACATGTTATTCTATGTACTTGTAATTCACAGTATTAAGTGCCCGTATAGGAATTTACTGGTCTTGGTACTGATCCTTTCTCATGTAGCTCATGTCGGTACAAGCACCTCTTTCATGCGACCCACAGAACTTATACTATACGTCTTTCTTGTTTTTTTGGGATTTTAAACTGGACATATGAGAATGTTTTCTTCATTTCAATCTTCTGTTTAAATTCTGGTAAAGTAGCTTCACAAGTCAGTGACAAAATGTGAGATTTTTCCGGCATAGCAATCTTTTCTTTGACTAATCTCTCTCTCTCTCTTCATTTTGCCAGAGGGTTGATCAATGTCTTCGGAAAGCATGCAAACCAAACCCGTGTGACTTTGTGCATTATGAATGTAGTCAAAAGATTAAGGAGTTCAAAAAGAATGAAACTTGGGGGGAGAGCTGTACTGCTTGTTTCACAACCAATGGTGAACATAAATATGGAATTCATCAAAAAGCTGTTGAACTTACACAAAAAGGCATGGGCAGGAGATACTTATATTCATTGTTCTGGGGATTCCAGGTACTTGTTTACATTTCTATTCGGCTTTTTTCTCGTGGTACCATTGCCATACACTGCCTAGCAATGCATTCTAGCAAGTTCAAGGAGGAGGCACTTTGCTCCATTTCCTGCTCTTTATCCTTTTCCTCTTAATATTGCATGGTCGAGACAAGTATGAATCAGGGTAAAGCTGTAAATCAATTTATGCCATGGCTGAATGTGTGCGGGGAACGATCCTTCTCCTTGTTTTATTATGATATGTGCACTCTTAGCAATATCCACGGGAGCAAACACACTATTGAGCTGCAGCAAAGCGGCTCTTGATTCCTTGGTAGATATGGAATGAGATACATGGCTTTCTGCAGGATGAAACCCTGAACTTTTGACTTTCCATTAATGCAAGTCAAAACTGCAGATTCAAAGGACTCTCCACTTCATTTTATCACTTTCTCTTTTTTTTTCCCCATGATAGCTCCATTTAATATCTTTCTATCCCTGGGGAGTTTCTACTGTATTTTTCACTTTCGGAAAGATTGAGGCAGTAGGGCGTATCTTGGTTGTAGGTGTCATTTTGTTTGCTCCTATTGATGAGAATAGCACATTAAATGATGAGGAAAGAAGAGACGATGATTGCACAATATTCTCTTTTTGATTCTTGAGAGAGTGAATAATAAGTACGAAGGAGAATGGCTATTGCTTTTGGATATTGTGTGTAACAAATCGCTGCCAGCCCATCCTGATTCAATATCCTCTAAATTCAGCCTAAACTTGTTAATTTGTTTTCTCTATTTCCATGGTTGCATTTAAGAATATGGCATGCAGAGAAACATTCTAGTGCTGTCCTAACATCATGCATTAGATATCCCTTAATGTGATGATACAATCTGTAGACATTTCTTTTGCATTGTGCTGATCTTATGTACCACTTTTTGAAGCAAATAAGTACTCTAGCTGGAAATCAAACTCCAAGCGACTTTGTCCCGGAAGTCCTGTTTCTC
This sequence comes from Eucalyptus leucophloia subsp. euroa, assembly GCA_017140325.1. Lineage (NCBI taxonomy): Eukaryota > Viridiplantae > Streptophyta > Magnoliopsida > Myrtales > Myrtaceae > Eucalyptus > Eucalyptus leucophloia. The sequence goes on from CM029471.1 coordinate 27,831,126, forward strand.
ATGGGCATTATTGGATTGGGCCTCTTGCTCTTTGGTCTTCTCATTGGAAATATGCAGAACTTCCTCCAGTCTCTTGGAAGAAGGTATGACCTCTCACCTTGACAATCATTTTGCATTGAAAGATCATTCCTTAGTCTTTATCATTGTGCTTGTGCAGAATATTCGAATTTATTTGACTGAAATTTTATGTTAAAGTGTATGTGTGATGGTCTTATGGCTTCTAAGACGAGCAGTTTCACAATGCTATCATTTGAGATGATGAACACTTTTTTGTAGGTTTTTTTTTTTTTTTTTTTTTTTTTTTTTTTTTTTAATGCGAGTTTTTTAGTATTGGGTTTTGAATTTCATACTTCAGCTATGCGAATATTGTATTAGGCTTGTATGTATCCATGTCATGCATGAATTATTGACACGGATTGTTGGTTTCCTAGTTTATTGGCATTCATGAATCTGAGTTCATGGTCTCTTGGTAATTTGTTGATCCTAAGCACATTGAGAAGTGGTTAAGTTCATGAATCTAATGATTCAGGCATTATAGCAGCACCAAGTGCTCATGTAGGTTAAGTTCAAGAATTCATGAGCTGGTCTAAGTTATGTTTTTAAGCTGGGTTGGGGTCAAGAATGGTCAACTGCCTCATGGAAATGGAGTTTACCCAAATATTCTTGTGGTGTTTCTTGTGCATGTGGGCAATCGTAAGTTGTACTATTAATTGGAAAAGAAAAGGTCTATCCTAGGCTATGTCTATTCCTTCAAAAAGTCTCAACATCTCTTGGAAGGACTTACCGAAACCCCATATCAGAACTAAGGGGACTAATGAATCTTGTTAGTGCTCTGCATGCAGACCTTTTTATGCACCTCTGCTCCCAATTTGTCGGTTCTTTTGGCCGGTACTGATGAAGAATGTTCCTATTGACCATTAGTGCATCTTTTTGTCGTGAGACATCTTGGATATAAACTGTCAGATGACTTTTTATATTTTCCCAATCATCCCAGGAGGTTAGAAATGTCATTAAGGCAGCGTGACGTTGAGCAATGGATGAGTCACAGACGCCTACCTCAACAGCTAAGAAGGTAAATTCAGCATTTCTTCCAACATTTCTCATTTACTTTTTCTCCTGAGTAGAGACATCAATTGCATTTATCCAGGATCCTGTTGGCACTTTAGATGTTTGAATATGGTGATGATGACCAATAGCTATGATTCAGAAGCAAACATTACTTCTTACAACGTCATGCACAGTGGGTCGACAGAATTAGAGGGTTCTGTCCATCTTAGAAGCATCTAGATATGTTTGTCATATCCAATTTGTGCCGTATGGGGGCTCCTTTTCAATTGACTGGAAATATCCTATCATGCAGAAGAGTACACGAAGCTGAGCTTTACCACTGGGCCGCCACTAGAGGAGTCAACGAAGAAATGCTTCTCGAGAATTTTCCTGAAGATCTTCAGAGAGACATAAGACGCCATCTCTTCAAATTTGTGAAAAGAGTAAGCCCTGGAACTGAGTTGAGATGAGTGTGGAATTTAATGCAAGTTAAACCCTCGGAAATCAGTTCTCTTTCTTGTAAATCCTTAGAATTAAGATGAATCTCCCTGCTGTTCGTGGATGAAGCCATGTTTTCCAACTAAAGCTTCCTGTCTCTTCAAGCATGTGCAGCCTTCTGAAATTGATAGCTCCCTCCCAGGTTGAATATTTGGCTATGCTTTCGTCATAGGTCTTCACTTGGAAGCTAACTTCTGATATATGTAGCATAAGCTCGATCAGCTAACTAAATAAGTAGATGATCAGTCTTTAATTTTCGGTCATCAAGTACTTAGATGGATGGCTAAAAGAAAATTATGTTAAAGGTCTCATTTTTCCGTTATCAGTCTCTATTGGCTAACATTACCAAGCTTTTGTCTTACTTTTAATTGGCATCTAGATGCATGTCATGGAGACAGCTCAATGTGGAAACTACAAAAGAACAATACGGTCAAGAATTTATCACTCGTCTCTGCATCCTTCCAAAGACTGCCACTTCTGAAAACAAGCTCTAATCCTTTGCAAAATGGATTTTTCAAATTCGACATGACGGTGATCTATTCTGCCGGGTCCAGCCAACAATTACCACCTATGCAAAGAAAAGTACAGAACTCGAGATCTTTGGAATTCTTTAAAAAGATAAAAGAACAGTTTAAGCCACGTGGGATTCTACACATCAAATTTGTGGCTACCATGATAAGCCTGGACTAACTGTCATATCAAAAAATATCAATAGCTGTTGTATTATGTTGCAGGTGCGAATATTTGCAGTGATGGAGGATCACATCATAGATGCAATTTGCGAGAGGTTAAGGCAAAAAATATACATCAAAGGAAGCAAGATCCTGCCCCGGTGCCCGTGTTGAAAAGATGATTTTCATTGTCCGTGGGAAAATTGAGAGCAGAGGAGAAGATGGGGTTACAAGTTTATGCGAAGGAGATTTTTGTGGGGAAGAGCTTCTAGCTTGGTGCCTTGAGAGTACTTCTGTAAACAAAGGTACAGATTGCAATCTTTTTGAGTAGTCTTTAATTATCGAATGACTGGACATTTTAAGAGCATTCCAAAATCTGTGATATCGAAGATGGACGAAAGATAAGACCACCTGGAAACTGGTTGCTGAGTAACAGGACGGTGACATGCGTGACAAATGTTGAAGCCTTTGCACTACGAGCAGAAGACCTTGAAGAAGTCACCAGAATATTTGCAAGATTCCTGCGCAAGCCAAGAGTTCAAGGAGCGATAAGGTTCTTTCTCTTTCTTGAAAGATGATATAGCACTGCTACATGGCAAACCAAGCATATCAATGAGCTATCAATAAAGAGTAGCAACGAAGTTGACTGTTTCAGATCCTCTCTGATTCCTGTGCACATTCTCTTCATGAACCTCTAGGCAGGAACAACTAGTTGGTCCCATATTGTAGTTTGCTCCTACATAGACAACATAGACAACATAGACAAACGTTTTGCATTGTATGACCGTGATAGAAATGCCTGGTTGCAGGTATGTATCACCATACTGGAGAGGACTTGCAGCAACTCGCATCCAAGTCGCTTGGAGATACAAGAAGAAACGAGTAAGTCGTGGTGACACTTCCCCGTCACAGCATCCTTCACATTAGCGAAGTATGTTGATGGTATTAACTATATTCCTCTGGTGTCTGTATTTATACTAGGTTCCAGTTGCATTGTGACTGCAAACTATGAGAGAGGACATGTTGAAAGCGCATGATGATATAGGCATGTAATTTAAGTTGTGATATCTGAGATGTAGATTCTTCTACAAAAATAATATGTGGGGGATCAGATGATGATTGCCTTGGTGAAGCCTCGAGTGCATGAGGGACCATGACTGAACTTAATAAAAACCACATTGGGCGAGACACCCTTGGGCCTTCGCTCATTGCCTTCAATAAGCTGGGATTTCCTAGAGGTACTTGTATAAACGACTCCATTCCACAGTAAATTTTAGCGGGAATAATATATAGCGGACTGGAGATTGGAAGTTAGGGACACCTTGAATACCATAACTTGGCACAGAAGGACACTTAAGTGCCATAACTTCGGAAAAATACACTTAGTGCCAATTTCGGAGTAAAATAGAACACTTAAGTGCCATTCCGGCTAAAATGAGTGACGTGACAATTTTCCGGACTAGTTGGACACAAAACGACGCCATTTTGTATGCTGACGTGGCGAAAAAAAAAAAACGACGTCGTTTTCAGATCCGATATGTAAATAATTAATATAAAAATTAATTAAATTAAATTAAAACTTAATTTTATTTAAAATATTCTAAAAAATAAAAAATTTAAAATTTAAAAAATAAAAAATTTAAAAAACTCAAAATTTAAAAAACTTAAAATTAAAAAAAATTAAATTTTAAAAACTTAAAATTTAAAATTTACAAAACTTAAAATTTAAAATTTACAAAACTTAAAATTAAAAAACTTAACATTTAAAAACCTAAAAATTAAAAAACTTAAAATTTTAAAAATTAATATTAAAAAATTAAAATTCAAAAAATTTAAAATTTAAAAAAACGTTAAATTAAAAAAATTTAAATTTAAAAAAACTTAAAATTTAAAAAAACTTAAAATTTAAAAAACTTAAAATTTCAAAACCTTAAAATTAAAAAAAAATTAAAATTGCCACCTAAAAGCCCCCTTTGGCCCCCCTTTTTAAAAAAAAATTAATTTTTTTAAAATTTAAGTTTTTTTTAAATTTTATGTTTTTAAATTTTTATTTTTTAAAATTTTAAGTTTTTTTTTTAAATTTTATGTTTTTAAATTTTTATTTTTTTAAATTTTAAGTTTTTAAAGTTTTTTTAATTTAATTTTTTTAAATTTTAAATTTTTAAATTTTAAGTTATTTTAATTTTAATTTTTTTAAATTTTAAGTTTTTAAAGTTTTTAAATTTTAAGTTTTTAAAGTTTTTTAATTTAAGTTTTTTTAATTTTAAGTTATTTTAATTTTAATTTTTTTAAATTTTAAGTTTTTAAAGTTTTTTAATTTAAGTTTTTTAAATTTTAAATTTTTTAATTTTAAGTTTTTTTTAAAATTTTAAGTTTTAAAAATTTAATTTTTTAAATTTTAACTTATTTTAATTTTAAGTTATTTTAATTTTAATTTTTTAAATGTTAAGTTTTTTAATTTTAAGTTTTTTAAATTTTGAGTTTTTTAAATGTTAAGTTTTTGAAATTTTAAGTTTTTTATTTTTTAGAATATTTTAAATAAAATTAAGTTTTAATTTAATTTAATTAATTTTTATCTTAATTATTTACACATTAGACATAAAACAACGTCGTTTTTTTGCGATTTTCTCGCCACGTCGCATGCAAAACGGCGTCATTTTGTGTCCAACTCGCGGAAAATTGCCACGTCACCCATTTGGCCGGATTTTAACTGGAGTGGCACCTAAGTATTCCATTTAACTTGAAACCCAGTACTTAAGTGTACCTTTTCGAAGTTATGCACTTAAGTGTCATCTCGTGCCATGATTATGGCACAAGACTTTGGATTGTTTTTCTGCCGGAGATTGGAGTTAGGACGGCAAACCATTATTGCAGTCTTTTGCTACTGTAGATTACTAGATTCCATCAAGCCAGATGAGAAAGTAAAGAGTTGATGGTCTACTTAGAAGGGATTTGGTCGATAAAAGAGTACAAAGTGTCACCCTTGGATTATTTGACATGTTGGAAAATAAGGGATAAGTGTTGCGAAAGTCTTAAAATTTGTTATGAAAATGCAATTAAGTCATAAAACTTGCAAAAAGTGCAATTAAATCATAAAAGTTGTCAAAATAGTTCAATTGAGTCTTAAAGTTAACATTGTTAGCATTTTCCGTTAAAAATGCTGACATGGCATTTTAATTATTTTTCATTTTCTAGCTGGCTTTTTAAAATATTTTTTTATTCAAATTAAAAAAAAAATTATATTTAAAAACCAAAATTCATTTTTTTAAATGTTCAAAAAAAAAGGGCAGAGGAGGCGGCCGCCCATTCGGAGGGGCCGCGACGGTTGCCAACCGCCGCTCAACTAGGGCGAGGCCTCGCCGACCCTTGCCTCGGCGCAAGCAAGGGCTCGCCAGCCCTCGCCTTGGTCGAGCGGCGGCCGGCGACTATCACTAGCCCCTCCGACAATGGGCGGCTCCCTCCTCTCGCCTTTTCTTTTTTTTTTTCTTTTTTTATCATTTTTAAAAAAATGAATTTTAGTTTTTAAATATAATTTTTAAAAAAAAATTGAATAAAAACTATTTTAAAAAGCCAGCTGGAAAATAAAAATAATTTAAAATGCCACGTCAACATTTTTAATAGAAAAGGCTAACGATGTTAACTTTAGGACTCAATTGAACTATTTTGACAAGTTTGAGGACTTAATTGTACTTTTTGCAAGTTTTAGGACTCAATTACATTTTGGTAACTAGTTTTAGGACTTCTACAGCACTTATCCTTATGTAGAAAGGTATGGAATTTGAAGACATTTGCTCTATTGAAGCATCTAGTCACATTTCTCCTTTGTGTTTCAAAGACAATTTTTTTGTCAAAAGTGTTTTGAACTACATAAAAGTGCACCAGACATGCCGGCTTACTCCAAAATGCATTATCTTTGCCATCGTTTTTCTTCATCCGCCTGGGGGAATATATTGAGAAGCGCTCATGAAAGAGCATAGCATATATTGAAGGAGGGTCAAGGAGTGAATATTAACTCATTAACTTTCTATATATTGGGAAAGTTAAAAAGCTCATGGCCGTGATTTGAAAAAGGTCAGAGAACACTGGAGAGCTCATAATCCATATAGAAGAAGACCAAAATGACACTCTCATCTCATGCAAATACAATTTGTTGTTCATACGCATCCAACGTCGACCTATGCATTTGTGCATTAATATGTGCATTGGGCACTGGAAGCGATGATCCCCGCGGGGGAGAGAGAGTACAGCAATTGCGTGGCGATTGTATTTAAGTGATTGCGTAGAGATGCAATCTTAGGGTTTTGTACTTGGACAGTTAGATAACAGATCGTTGTAAATTCAAAAATTCAAATACGTTCCAATTAAACATCTCAATATGAAAACCACACAGTCCACAATTGGCTTCTCATCCCAACACTTGGTATATCTTCCTCATTTCATCATATCAATCTGCATTCTCAAACTATAATAAATACTTACAATCATTTTTAAAAAGCATTTACAAACTAGCAAAAGGAATTGACCGCATTTCACTCCACAATTTCCCTATCGTTTCTCTCGTACTAAATGATATTTTATCATGCCCGTCATTCAAGATAGAAAATCCATGATTTGGAGAATCAAGAATTCAGTAGTTAATCTTCTCTTTCGAGACTTATGCTGTTGAAGATATAAGGTACTCTTCGTATTTATTCTGGTCTCTCCTATGAATAGGGATGTGCCATTGTTGAGCCTTGTTAGAGAGAGGTAACTCGAGTCATCCCATGAGGAGCGATATAATTGCTAGCTTCCTTGTCTTGTGATCGGAAACATGCCCGTATTTGACGAGTTTAATATCTACAAGCATCATGCAAGAAAAGTCGAAGGGTATCTATTAAGGGATTATGAGGAATGAATTATTGTTTCTGAAGAAGTTAGAGAAAAGAATTGTGATAATTCTCTATGTTTTTGTATCAGGATTACAAAGCTATTTATAGGACTTCTACAAGTACTGACTGGGAAAAAATAGATCTGACTAATACAGCTATAATCCCACAAATCAAGGGATACTAATAAATCATTTCCTAGCTAATTATTTACGGCTATTTCCTAATAATTAGGACCCAAAAAATCAGGATTGAATATTCCTAATAATCAGCTCCTAAAAACCAGGATAATTCAACACCCCCCTCAAGCTGAGGAATAGATGTCTTCCATTCCTAGCTTGGAGATAATTTCGTGAAAGATCCCACCATTAAGTCCTTTGGTTAGCACATCAGCCAATTGATCTCCGTAAGGTATGTAGGACATGCAGATCAACCCCTCTTCTATCTTTTCTTTGATGAAATGCTTGTCAATTTCAATATGTTTCGTCCTATCATGCTGTACGTGATTATGAGCAATATTAATTGCTGATTTATTGTCCCAATACAGCTTCATAGGACCCTCCCACTTGATTTTCAAGTCTTCTAGGATGATTTTAAGCCATAATAACTCGCATATTCCTTGGGCCATTGCTCAAAATTCTAATTCAGCACTTGATCTTGCAACTATATTCTGCTTTTTACTCCGCCAAGAAATGTGCAATAACCAGATGTTGACCTTCTATCCACCATGGATCCTACATAGTTAGCATCGGTATAAGCTTGCAGCACCAATTTTTAATTTCTTCTAAATAGGACTCCTTTTCCAGAACTTTCTTTTAAATAATGTAGCACTCAATGGACAGCTTGTAAGTGTGATTCTCTTGGGTCATGCATAAATTGACTAATCACACTTGCTGAATAAGCAATATTAGGTCTAGTATGTGCCAAATAGATGAGCTTCCCGACCAATTTTTGATACATTTCTCGATCTACAACAGGTTCTTCCTTTGCATCGCCAAGCCTTTTATTAGGCTCAATAGGTGTAGCTACCGGTTTACAACCAAGTTTTCCAGTTTCCTTCAAGAGATCAATCACATAATTTTGTTGTGAGAGAAAAATTCCTTTTCTAGAGTAAGAAACTTCAATGCCAAGAAAGTATTTGAGTCTTCCCAGCTCTTTTATTTCAAATTCTTTAATCAAACTAATCAAACACCGCTTTAGCTATTGTTTCTCCTCATCATCATCACCTGTGACATAATATCATCGACGTACACTAGAAGTGCTATTACTCTCCCTCTTGTTGAATGCTTAATAAAGAGAGTATGATCACATTGGCTTTGTTTGTAGCTTGAAGCTTTCATAACTCTAGAAAATCTCCCAAACTAGGCTCTAGGTGATTGCTTGAGCCCATATAGTGCTTTCCGTAATCTACATGCTTTATTTGTTGTCTTTTCTCCTTCAAATCCTGGTGGAATACTCATGTAGATCTCCTCTTCTAAGTCTCCATGTAAGAATGCATTCTTTCACATCATATTGTTGAAGTTGCCAATTACAGTGAGCCGCCAAAGAGAGTAGAATTCCCTACCGAAGCGAATGTCTCCTAATAATCTACTTCATAGGTCTGAGTATAACCCTTTGTCACCAATCGTGCTTTATATCTCTCAAGAGAACTATCAGCTTTGTATTTCAAGGTAAAAACCCATTTACAACCCACAAGATTATTTCCCTTAGGTTTTTCAACAATCTCCCAAGTCTGGTTTTTTTCTAATACATTCATTTTTTCTATCATTGCATTTATCCATTCTTCTTTAGACAATGCCTTAGATAAAGTATTTGGAATAGAAATGGTGTTTAGACTCACAATGAAATTTTTATGAGATGGTGATAGGCGGTCAACTGACACATAATGAGATAGTGGATACAAGGGTCGCTTTGTGCACTCCCTAGTACATTTTCTAACAACAATGAGAAAATGCGAGCCATTTTCTAGCATATCAATTGACTGTTTATGCAAAGGAGATTCGGAACTTACCAAAAATTCATTTGCAAATCTTGAACGGGAATCTTGAACTTGTGTTTGGTCTGGAACAACTGTCTTTCTTGAGTATACCTGAGGAAATCTCATAGAGTCATAAATATGGGGAGATACGGGAGTGGACTCTTGTTGATTGATTAGGGATTGGTTGATCATGTCACACCCCGATCCTCGGGGATGCGCTCATCCTTCTTTCTGGGTCGATTCTAAAGTGCGATATTCTGGGACTAAGTATCGCCGACCCTTTTAGTTACTTATGCGCATGCGGAAGTAGTTATAAATCCCCAGACATTAGAACAATGGGATAGAAAAGCAGGCCATATTTTTTTTCATATTGAAATTCACAACCATATTTTTATTAACAGCACAACTCATAGTATATTTATAATACTATTCACAACATACTTGTCTCACACCTATCTACACTAAGACGGGGTTTACAAAAAGGGATGGGATCTCAATCCACATCAGGGTTATACTCAAGATCCCTCTCTGAATCATCTTCTTCTTCAAAAGTCTTTCTCCCCTTCAGATTCCTCCTCCTCAGCTTCTCCTTAGGGTCTTGAAATGGTTATTCAATAATCAATGAGATCACGTCTCAGTGAGTTCTACCCCCTAAGACTCGATTAGTAAACCAATACACTACTCGGTTGCCTAAGCACAGCACAAGTCAGAGGACTTACCTTGGTCTCAGATTCCATCTACATATTAATACGATTCAATAGGTACTCAAGCAATCACATCACCGATCGAAGCATCGATCAAATCGACCTAGTCAATTTCATGTCAGTCAGACCATTTCTAGATCATTCATCCCACACCAGTCAATTCCTTAGATTTAATGGCTTTACGGTCCCACCCGACCTAACCCTTTCAAAATCTAATGACTTTATGGTTCCACCTGATCTTTTCCAGATCTAATGGCTTTATGGTCCCACCCGACCCTTTCAAAATCTAGTGGCTTTACGGTCTCACCCAACCCTTTCAAGATCTAATTTATGAATGAATTTGAAAATCACTCATAAATTACTTTAGCACCAAATAAAGCTCAAATAAATAAACGGACTGCACCACAACGATCAGAACGAAATTCTGGTCACCGGCAATCCCGGTTGAATTTCCGGAAAAATAAATAATTAAATAATTAAGTTTGAAAATTAAATAAATAATTATAAAAAATCCAATTTATGCCCATAATGCCGAATTGACGCCGAGACGAGCCCGGAAAATTACCGAGACTCGTTCCATAAATAACATGGCATGCCTACTTGCTAATGTCTATTTCTAACCACCTAACATGCATAATTAAGTCTCTAATTTAATTGATCTAAATTAATCTAACCACCTAATTGCATTTAATTAAATCTAACCAACCCCTAAGAATAATTAGCAAACTAAGAAAGCATTGGTGAGTAAAACTTACTTGGTAAAAGTGGGGACTGAATCACCGCAACGCCGGCTGAAATCGGACTTTCGACGACACTGGCGGGCTTAGACCGAGCCTAGAACGGACCCAACAAATCTCGGCCCAAATGAGATTTGTTCTTGCTTTGGAATGTGCTTGCTCTTGGGCTTGGGCCTAATTGTGATTGGGCTATTTGCAGGCTGAACTTGGACTGAATTTGGATTGGGCTGCACTTGTGGATTCGGTGGCCCAAGGAGCTGATTTCTTTGAATGGGCTTGCGGCTGAACTTTGGTGGATCACGTGGGCTTGTTTTTGCTGGGCCGAAAGACTGAAATTGCTGGGCTGAATTTTGGCCTAACTTGCGGCCCAAAGGAAATTCACTGGGCTGGAAGTGCTAGGCTTCGAAGACCGAATCCCGTGGGCTCCAATTTGCGAATTGCAAGGGAGATGGACGCTGGCTTCTTTGGTCTTCCTGGCAGCTCGGTGGAGGTTGCTTCGTTGGCTTCACTTGACTAACTCGGTGGACGAAGACATGAAGATGGGTGGTCTTCGTTGATGGAGTCAACACAAAGGCTTCGTTGTTGAGCTTGGTAGCAAGAGAACAAGAAGCGGCTTCGCTCGGTGGTCTTCACGCCGGTTTGTTGGATCGAACCCAAGGCGAGGGCGCGCAAGTGGCAATGCGACGGGGGCGTCTCGGTCAAGCGAGAAGCTCCGGTGGCTCACTTGTTGACCGAAATAGGCCAAGAAGGCGCGGCGAGGAGACGTGTGGATGTGTAGATGGCGGCTTCGGTCAACCAAATGGGCGGAACCTTGCTACTATTGATGAAGATCCGCGGGGGCATGGACATGTGGCGCGGAGGGGAGGAGAGACCAGCAAAGGTGGAGTGCGGCGGACGGAGGAGTGGGCTTCAAGCCGTCAACCAACAGCTTCGCTTGTTGCTCTTGTTGACCGAAGCAAGCCAATACGTTGGTAGGTGGCAGTGGTGACGTGCAGTCGACAGCAGGGGTCTTCAGCAAGCAACTTCGTCTTCTTCAACTGGGAGTGTCGCACGAAACGAAAAGGGGAGAGAGAGGCTATCCGGTTGTGGGGGTGTGAGGGAAATGAGATGGAGATGAGTGAGAGTTGGGCTCCACTTGGCTGGATATTTCACAAAATATCTTCCAAAGACACTCTTGGCCACGTAAGAATACTTGGCCTTCAATAGGGCATCAAAACACCCTCTTCTAAAAGACAAAGTAGTCCAAAGGTTGTGGCTTTGTGGGGTACACGAATTTTGGCACAAGCCCTCCTCAATTGGACATCGAACTTGCTCGATTTAATTTCATTTGACCTCTACAAAAATCAATTGGCACTTCAATGCCTCAATTGACAATTTTCCTCATCCAATAATCCCTCACGCTTCTCAATTTCGTAATCGAAAACCACCTCCGTCATTTTCTGCATTAAAACAACCCAGCTACGACTTTTTTCCAAAAAGTGTCGATTGACAGAAAAATTTTCTGAGACTGAGTCGACACTCCTAGAATTTATTGTGACACGACCGAAACTTCAATTTCTGAAATTGGACTCGAATCGACGGTTAATTTCCATTCGATGCGTTTTTAGCGTGACCTAGGCTACCAGGTAACTTTCAGATATTTTTAAGTGCAAATGACCCGTGATTGATTTTTTTCGAGCCACTATGAACCCACTCGACTCATTGGCGACTCTTGATTGTCGTGAAAATCTTGAGGATCCAAATGTGGACACAGGGTACCAAAACAATAAGAAAATCAATCTAGAGTCGGTCGACGAGAATTTTCTAATTTAGTGGGGTCACCCACGATTAGCCACACATCTCTGTCGAACTAGTCTATCTCTTATTTCAAATTGATTTTAGACTGTGCCGTAATGACCTCTAGAGATGGACATGGTCGAGAAGCCGATTCCTGATCGAATTCTCAAGTCTATTGCCTTAAAATTCCTTAATAATTTCCCAAGATAGTCTAATTATCTCGAGAGTAATCGGCTCTGAGAATAATCCTATATGCGTGTCAATGAGATGTCCGATTTATTCAGTAGAAGACAGGGTTGAAAAATCCGGATGTCACAGATTAGAAGTGGGAGCTCGGATTGGAAGATTATTAGGAGGTAAGTCAAGATTAAGATCGTCCAAGTCTTTATCTTCAACTAATGACTTCTCCCCCTGAAGATAAAACTGTGGAAAGTAAGGTTTGTTTTCTACAAATGTAACATCGACTGATATATAGGTCTTTCGAGAAGGAGGATGATAACATTTATACCCCTTTTGTGTAGAGGAGTAACCAAGAAAGACACAATTACTCTAGGATCTAGTTTTCCCCTTTGCTGATTATGAACATGTACAAATGAGGTGCAACCGAAGACTCTAGGTGTGAGATTATTTGTTGTCCTAAAATTGGGATAAAAGCTAGAAAGAATTGCCATAGGAGTTTTGAAATCTAGTACTCCTGATGGTAATCTATTAATCATGTATGTAGATGTAAGGACAGCTTCCCCCCAATAAGACTTAGGGACATTTCCATAAAACAACAATGCTCGAGTAGTGTTGAGCAAATGACCATTTTTCCTTTCAGCCACCCCATTTTGTTGTGGTGTGTTTACATAAGATGACTCATGGATGATCCCTTCCTTTTGGAAATAAGTTGACAACATTTGATTAAAGTAGTCTCTAGCATTATCTGATCTAAAGCTCTTAATTTTAACTCCAAATTGATTTTGAACCATAGAATTAAAATTAGGGACAATACTACTTACATCAGATTTGTGTTTGAGAAAGAATATCCATGTGACCCTAGTGCAGTCATCAATTAGAGAAACAAACCATCAAGCCCCCTGAGATATTTGGAATTGTGAAAGGTCCCCAAATGTCACTGCGAATCAAATCAAAAGGATGAGAACTTCTTTTGTTGTTTATAGGAAAAGATACACGGGTTTGATTAGCAAATTCACAAGTATCACATTGGAATTGACTCATATCTAATCCTTTAAACAAGGAAGGAAACATGATATTTAAGATACGAAAAGATGGATGACCAAAACGAAAATGGTAAAGCCAAATGGCATCCTTATTTGAAGTACTAAGAAATGACAAGGGAGAATTGTTTATGACTTTCTTCGAAATCCTCGGTGTCTCAAGATAGTACAACTCATTCTTTTCCTTAGCAAGTCCAATCTTCCTCTCTGAATCCTGTTCCTGAAAAACACAGTAGGTAAGGTAAAAAATTGCATAACATTTGAGGTCATTGGTGAGCCTTTGTATGGAGACTAGGTTGGCTAATAGTTTTTGCAATTGAGGACATCTTTTAAAGTGAGAACAAGTGTAATATAGATATCACCAACTCCTACAACAGTGGCTAGAGAACCATCTGCCACCACTATTTTCCTATTGCTTGGACATGGGGTGTAGGTACTAAAAAAATGTGAAGTGTGAGTCATGTGATCAGTGGCACCTGAGTCTATTATCCAAGCTTCACTTGAAAGTTTTTCAAAGGCATTTAGACAAAAAAAAAAAAAAAAGAATGGAGACTTACCTGAGAGTGCTAAGGAACATGCACTGGAGGGTTTATCGAGAGACCCTAAAAGTCCTTTAATTTTTTCCTCACTGCTGAATGATTCTTTCACCTGTCCTTCATTGTGACTGGTTTGCTGGCTGGTCTGTTCAATTAGATGAGCTTGGGGCCTTGGCTATCCTCTTTTGTTTCCCCACTCTAGGCTTGAGGTTGTTGGTTTGCCATTTAGTTTCCAGCAACCTTCCTTTGTATGCCTTGGCTTCTTACAATAGGTACACCACAAACTATCTCGATTATCCCTCTATGTAGGCCTCGAAACATCCACATTTCCTCTTTCTTGTGTTGACGCATTGCGAGTGACTAATGCTGAGCCTTCCACAGCTTGAGGCTCTAGCATTAATCCCCTTCGACTTTTTTCTGCCCAGATTAGAGAGATCGTCTCTTCCAAAGAAGGGATTTCTTCTTTTCCAAGGATTTGAATTCTGACTTGATCAAATTCAGAATTAAGACCTGCCAGAAAATCATATACTCGATCCTTCTCAATGAAGGCTTTTAGAGTTGCAGCATCATCTACACACTTCATCTCAAATACTCGATAATGATCAAGTTCTTGCCATAGATTTTGAAGGGAATTGGCATATTCTATCACAGTTTTGCTCCCTTGTTTTGTTGCATTTGTCTTTACCTTGATTTCATATACTTGTGCTGCATCTCGAGCCTTTGAATAAGTCATGCGAATAGAATCCCAAATCTCCTTTGCAGTTTTGAGAAACATACATGTATCACTTATGGCCGGATCCATTGAATCCCAAAGCCATGACATGATCATTGAATCTGCCTCATCCCATGCGTTGAACGTGGGATCTTCTGGTGTTGGACCTGTTCCGAGAAGATGGCTGAGTCTTCCTTTACCCTTCAAATAGGTCTCGATGAATTGTGACCATTTGAGATAATTCTTTTCATTCAGCCTATAAGTTGCTTTCACATTTTGTAGATCTCCGGTCATATGGTAGATGTTGGCGTCCTCATATTGACCCGAAGTATCTCCAATCAATTTTGTCTCAGACATGGATAATTCCAGGCACAAAGAAAGTACTTGGAAAGGAAGAGCAAAAGAAAACAGAAGCAGTAAAGGCTGCTGCAAGTGAATGAGGTTTTAGGGCAAAAGAAAAAATTGGGACAAGTTTAGAAGTGAAGAGGGAAAAATATAGCTAAAGGGATCACAACAATGACAATTGCAATCAGATTATTAAGGATAGACAAATCCAGCAATGAAGGCTGTGATTGGAAGACTATTGCATCAATGAAGGATGCATTGCAACACTATCCCAGAAAAATGAGCCTAATGCTCTGATACCATGAAGAATTTAGAGAAAAGAATTGTGATAATTTCTCTATGTTTTTGTACCAAGATTATAAAGCTATTTATAAGACTTCTACAAGTGCTGACTAGGAAAAAACAGATCTGAATAATACAGCTATAATCCCACAAATTAAGGGATACTAATAAATCATTTCCTAACTAATTATTTACAGCTATTTCCTAATAATTATGACCCAAAAAATCAGGATTGAATATTCCTAATAATCAGCTCCTAAAAATCAGGATAATTCAACAGTTTCTAATGCTAATTCCATCTTTTTGTGGAGGTATTCATTACTAAACAAACGCTTTAAGAGAGAAAACCTTAAAAAGTCGGGACAGATTTATCACACCCATTGCCAATCATTCTTGGGTTGCCAAGTTTTCTTGAGTTGTGCATCACCAACCAAGCTAGCATGAGATGCCTCCCAACCGTTTTCTAGGAAAGAGTGGAGATGAAGAGGAAATGCACAGTAAATGCTTGTAGCTTAGGTCTCCTAGTTGGCCTCAGTCTAGTTGATTGAGTTTGATGGGTTGAGCTTAGGGTTGGATATGACACTTTGGTGGATAAAAAGGAGAGATTAGGAATTTGATTTTTATTATAAATATAGTTCGAGAACACCGATTTTTACACAAGCAGTCATTGAAATGAATTACAGATTTTGATTGAGAAGAATATACATCTTCGTATTAGGTAACTTAGCTGCACAGTTGTCTCTTATTAAGTCTTACGTTGAGTTTTGACTACTCATGTTCCTCTTTAAAAAATTCTAAATATAATTAAAACGATGAAAGATCTTACATGTAATGCTATTTTAACATTGTTTGTATGATACAATAGATAAACATATAATTATAAACAAAATATATACTATATGAAAGAAGACACGGAAGGTGGATATATCTCTTGATATGTACTTATTAAAAGGGAAGTTCATATAAAAGTTCTTTTAACAAAATCATAAACTTGCAGCTTTGACTATGAGATATCTGGTAGGAAGGTAATTGACTTATCAGTGAAATACCATCTTCCTATGACTAAACAATCAACAATGACAAATTAAAAATTCAAGAATACGAAAATTTTGGGCTAAGAATGTAAGATCATCCAATCATCTTTCCAAATATGCGTAAACCGTTCCTATCTCTCAGCTAGAATTACCTGCAAAGATAAAAGGCTGGCACTTAAACAGTTTACAGGATTGTACTCACGAATTTATCCACCCAAAAATGCTTTAATCGCTGGTGACTCACATTACCAATTTCTTCACTACCATTTCTTCCTTTTGGAAATTATTTGCGCTAATATCAAACTAGTTGGAGAAAAAGCTCATCCATGGACGCTCTGAATTTGTTCTGGACCAACATAAATAGTGGACTGTCGCTTAAGCATGTGCATATGCTTCGAAATTGCAATAGCTTAATAGCATCTATAGTAGCTTATTTAATGGGGCATCGACATTATGTAAATTATAAATCTGTACCGATGATCCTAAATAGACATGACCATGTTCCTCCCGGCCGAAAATAGACCGATCGTCTGACATTAATGAAGCAGTTCCCCAAGCAATTCCAAACCCACGCGACCTATGATTATCTCTTTTCCTCAATGACAGGAAACGAGATACTGATGGATCTTAAAGTTAATGATCTGGCAACACTCCTGTGCGTAGCATCTGATCAGCCACCGTAATCATTCCTGAACCAAACATCCCATGAGACCAAACTGCAGTGACTAAGGAGTCCAGCCCAGCAGATTCAAAAGCTGATCAACGGCTTCGTTTAGAGAGAGAGAAATGGCGAGGTTCGGAGCAATATTTGAGGGAGAGAAGGGGGAGGATGGATTGTACTGTTCGACGAGTGTAAAAATTTAATTAGGGGTACGAGATGTGGTGCCATTGCGAACTAATCAATAAATACCACAAAACCCTAGTGTCTTCTCTGCCATTATGAGTCTATGACCTGCACTGCTGAATGTTGCTGCCCAAATCTTGTCTGCATTCCCTATTCATCCTGATGATCTATTCTGTTGATGGCGGTGGTGGCCATGTAAATCTCATCCCTTCACGGTAAAGTTCTCGAGTTTCTATGCATGATGACCTTTTGTATATAAGCCTCGATAAAATGATCTTGACTAACTAGACTCAAGAACAATCTCTTGACGGATCAAAGAAAGCCCCAATATTATTAAGGTGTGATTTGCCATGTTAATGATGGTTGCATATGTAAAGAGACTGATTATTTATTGCAATCCAATTAGGTCTTATCTTTTTACGTATATTAAATTAATTTACAATATTGATAAATTTGGCAGATTCATGTCAAGCTTTTTATACAATGCCCTTGCTTAGAATCTGTTACTTTACCTAACATGCCAGTCTAGAAATAAATTTCAAGCTAATATCACTAGTGCCGAAAATTTTCGTAAAATGTCTCTAGAAGCTTTTTTTTTTTTTTTTGGGCCTCTTAGTATTCCAAGTTCAATTTATGTTTGTTTTATTAAGCAAAAAGTTGCTAATTGAATTTCCCATCAAAATTTAAAATATTATATCATGTTAAAGAGTTACCAAAGAAAATTACAATTATAACTCAACATTTGTACACTTTGAAATGTCTCAGGTATTTGTCATTCTGTTGGAGGTGTATGGAATTGTTCACGATCGTATGGATACGAAAACAATAACAGAGAAGAATATTGTTTAATTTGCCACACATTCCTTGGCTTATTCCAGGCATCATTAAGGATGTGGCAATGAATTAGATTTAATATCCATCGTTGAAGTACAATATTTTCTATCATGTGTTTTTAAGCTTTTCACAAAAGCGGTCTTATCATAACCTTCTTAATTATTATTATTATTATTATTATTATTATTATTATTATTATTATTATTATTATTATTATTATTATTATTATTATTATTACTATTATTTTTGTATAGATTATTGCACCCCCAGAGCTCGATACCACACGAGTAATGAAGCTAATTAAAGAAACCTTACCAAATCCAAGATTAGGCGTGCTGTAAATAATTGCAACAATAGTTTTTTGGGAGATCAAACAATCATTTAAAGCTTTTAATAAAATTAAATGATGTAGTCTATAGGATGATGACTATACGTTCCATACGGTGGATGTTGTTAATTGCTCGTTCAATGATTGGAAATTATTATTCAAGGCAGTTTAAATGATGGTGCTTGGAGTAAGTGAAGGAATATATGGGGACGAATTAATCAGGAGGGCAATTGATAAGCGAAAATTATGAAGAGATAAGAGATGCTTGAGAGAGAGAGAGAGAGAGAGAGAGAGAGAGAGAGAGAGATTATTATAAGGGAATCGCTGTACCTAAAAAGAAGATTAGGGCATAGAGTTTGGACCGATGTTAAGCACTATCATTAGGCAAATCTAAGCCGCTCCTAATCGGTTAAAGTCATGAAGAAGTGGGGCTATGGCTAATGCCGAGGATCTATGGAATAGATGGACTCTCTTCAATGGAGGAAGCATGCATCAAGTTAATTATGATGCACATCAGGGTACTTTTCATTATGAATTCGTGCACATTATAATAGATGATAAGTCAAGATCTGATGATTGATCATGCAAACTGTTCGAGGTGATGTCAAGTTCTACAAAGAACTCGATGTAGAGCAAGAGGAAGGTGTTCGAGTTTAACAAGAAGGAGGATGTCATGTGATTTTTATTGAAGTATTTTCTATCCTAAAAAAGTGGGAAAAACTAACAATTCAATCCTAAACTCATTATAAGGACACTAATTCAGTTCTAAACTTTCAAATTTCGTCAATGCATTCCTAAACCTTCATGAAATTCCGATATATTCCTTTTGGCCAATTGCGACTGGAAATAGTTGACGTGGCAAGTAAACTTGTCTATGTCAATGAGCAACATAAGATGATCGAGGATGACAGGAGGACACGTCGGCAATGTCAACAATTTCCAACGTTAATTTGACGCCCAGTCCCCTGGAGTGTCATAACTTGGCACAAAGGGACACTTAAGTGCCATAACTTACGAAAGTGATATTTAAGTGCCAAAATCTTGCCAAAATACTGACGTGGCGATTTTCCGACAAAAAGCAAGTGCAAAATGGTGTCATTTTGGTGCTGACGTGGTAAAAAAAAAATAATATAAAAATTAATTAAATTAAATTTATTTAAAACATTTAAAATTAAAAAGGGGAGAGGCGGCGAGGGGTCAGCCCTCATGCCGCCGCCACCTCCCCACCACCACTAGGAAGGGCGACAACGGAGGGGGGGAGTGTCGGCCAAGGTTGCTAGGCCCTAGCCGAGGGCCCGAGCGACCCCGAATCGACCCTCCCCACTTCATCGTCGGCCCTTCCCGGGGGGGGGAGGCAGCTCTCGGCTAGGGCCCGGCGACCCCGCCGCCTACCCCTTTTTTATTGAAAAATTAAATTTAAAATTTTGTTAATATTTGTATTTGTATTTTTAAATATTTTAAATTAATTTAGTTTTAAATTAATTTAATTTAATTTTATATCAATTTATTACTATGTCAGCATCAAAACGACGTTGTTTTTGCATTATTTGGCTATGTCAGGGTGTAAAACGGCATTGTTTTGTACTTACTTCGTTAGAAATTATGCACGTCAGCATTTTGGCCAGATTTTAGCCAAAGTGACACTTAAGTGATCCATTTCTCTTCGAATGTGGCACTTAAGTGCCTCTTTCATAAGTTATGGCACTTAAGTGCCATTTTGTGCCAAGTTATGGCACTTGAAGCGATCTTTTGCTCGTTAATTTCTATCGAAAATTGATTGAAAGAATTATATTGAAATTTCATGTGAAAAATTAGGACTACATTGATAAAAACTAAAAGTTTAGGATTGAATGATAAACATATAATAAATTTAAAACCGATTGGATACTTATCCACAAATAAGGTGCTTCCATTTTTATTCTACACACAATCTCAAGGATTTTTAAGGCGAATCTCAGCAATGCTTTAATTGCCACGACAAAATTAGAAAATTTATAATGTGGGTGAAAAGGTAGTATCACAACTTTTCTTATGAGAAAGTGAATGATCAGTTTTCTACACATAGATAGATTAATCCGAAAATCAAACTAAGAAATCAAATGGACTTACTAAGTTTGGTCTATGGTCCCTTGTTTGATGGGTAAATAGTCTAGTGGTTTGCGCCGGTTATCCGGGCAATTTTAAATTTTCTTTTTTGCCTTTGGGTTAGCAGCAAATTTAGGAGGATCCGCCTACAATAGGAGTGCCAATTCAGTGTGGACGAGGCCGAAAACTCATTTCGAAAACTCATTTCATCCTTTTCCACCTAGGTAAACCATCGTCCCCCCCCCCCCCGGCGCAAAAAAACAACAAAAAAGCCACACACAAAAAATTGTTACTTGAATACAGTTGTTTCACCAAAAAATCAATAATTTAAAAAATATTTTTAAAAAATGACTACTTATATTACTTCTAAACCGATAATATCATTTTCATTATCAAAGAAAATGTTTGTGCATTGTTATCATTAATAAAAATATTTTTCATTAACAATTTTTTATAAGAAATGCAAACAAATGATTTTTATGAAAATATTTTTTAAATCGTTGATTTCCCTATAAAATAAGCGTGCCAAAAACTATTCTTATTTCACTCCTCCTTCACGATTTATTCAATGGAAAATGTTTATATCTCAGTATAAACCCTTTTCACCCAAAGATTTTGATATTAAAAAATGAACTTTATGTATCTCATATCGTCCATCATCTGATTAAACGTTGAGGTAACTAGATCTTTTTATCTATATCTTACTGTAGTATTAATAAAACGATTTTGCCTCCATCGCTATAGGTGTCTGTCGTCGCACCATGTCATCATTATGCAAAGAATCTATTACGCGCAGGTGTTCTTATCCAGTACATTCCCATATTATATCGAGTTTTGCCCTTACTTGCGGGTCAGTCTCCTACTGGCTTCATTTCTGAGTCAGCTTGGGCAAATTTTGTCATCAATCTTCTCATGTTTGTGTTGGCTGGCCATGTCGTTGGATCATGCTGGTACCTTCTTGGGCTACAGGTGGGTAGCATCATTTGTTTTTCTCTTCCTAATTTGTTCTTATGTATTAGAATCCCATAAGAATAAGGATAGTGTGTCGAACTATTGCTGCAACACTCAATACCACCAAGATGCCTCTTTGTTTAGCTGGTAATGCTAATTTCTTTTGCATCTTTGTTTGATTGTGGGAATATGTCCTTTCTGTAAGATGCTGACTGGGGTTGAACTCATTCAGGACCTGTTTCAGGTCGTGCTTTTTCGCACTTAACAACAAAGCGAAGCCCACGTCTATGGTTTGAGTTCTCTAATCATGTTCTTGTCAAATTTTGTGTCTTTACTAGCCCTTTCAGGAATCATCCATGTGGTCTTGGAGTGACATATGACATGATACTAGTGTCTCAGATCCACATCATGCTGAGGCTGAAGCCTCTGGAATCTCACATCAAAATTCACACGTGTCATGCACTTTACTTCGGAAGCAGAGTATGCCATCTGAAAGCAAAGTTATGTCCATGTAAGCATGGTTTTATCGATGTGCTAAGTTTGAAGTCAAGCTTTTTAATCAAATTTATTCACATTAATATGTCATAGATCAACACCACAGGGTTGTGGACTGCAAAGGATTATATCGCTACAATGTCTAATTGCATGTTATTTTATGTACTGGTCTTGGCCTGTACTGATCCTTTATCACGGAGCTCATGTTGGCACACATACTTCTTTTATATGACCCACGGTCCTTATACCATACATCCTTATGCTTTTCTGGGATTTTGAACTAAACACATAAGAATGGGTTCTTCATTTCAGCCTTCTGTTAAAATGCTGGTAAAGTAGCTCCAAAACTTAGTGACTGAATGAGAGATTTTTCCAGCAAAGCAATTCTTTCTTCGTCTAATCTCACTCTCTCCATCCTGCCAGAGGGTTAATCAATGTCTTCGGGAAGCATGCAAACCAGCCGGCCTGTGTAGCTTTATGGATTCGAGATATGGAGACAACATTGACAAATTCAAAAATAATGCAACATGGACTAAATGGACAACAAATCCGAATGCTACTGCTTGTTTTAACTCCAATGATTTTGGTTATGGAATTTATCAAAACGCTGTTAATCTTACCAAAGAGGCAAAACGTGGTCATGAGATATGTGTTTTCATTGTTTTGGGGATTCCAGGTACTTATTTACATTCTTATAGATTCGGCTTATTTCTAATCGGACCAAATAGTATACTGTCCAATAGCCTAGCAACGCATTCCAAGGAAAAGGCATTTTGCTCTCCTGCTCTTTATCCTTTTCCTCTTAAAATTGCTTGGTTGAGGCAACATATTGAATTAGGGTAAATCTGTAGATCAATATTTCACCTACCTTAAAAAGAGAGGGAATTTTTTTTTTTTTTTGGGGGGTGGATGAACAATCCTTGTCCTTGTCCCACAAATAGTCCTTAAACATTGATCAAAAGTGCAATATTGTTTTTAAACTTTTAATATGTGCAATATGGTCCCTAAACTTTGGCCCAATATGTGTAAAATCATACGTAGACTTCAGTGTGGTCCATGAGATACTGATAAATGCTTAACAAAGTCCCTAAATTATATGAAAATATTTAAAAGTTTAGGGACTACATTGAATATTGGACCAAAGTTCAAGAATTATATACAAATTAAGAGTTCAGGAACGACATTACACATTGGGCCAAAGTGCATGGACCATATGTGTCATTTTCTGTTTTATTATTTGTCCACTCTTAGCAATAATCGGAAGAGCAAACGCACTATTAGCTGCGGCAAAGGCCTCTTCATTTCTTGGGATATATGGAATAAGATGCATGGCTTCAGGCAGGATAAACACCCGGAACTCTTTATTTTCCATCAATGCAAGTCATAGCTGCAAATTTGGAGGACTCTCTACTTCATCTTTTTAACTTTTTTTTTTTTTTATTCTCTTTGACAGTTACATTTTAATATCTTTCTATCCTTGCGGGAGTTTCTATTGTGCTTTGAACTTCCAGAAAGATTGAGGCAGTAGGGCATATCTTAGTTGTATGAGTCAATCTGTTCTCTGCTATTAACGAGAATAGCACATTGAAATATGAGGAAAGAAGAGAAGATCATTGCACGATATTCTCTTTATAATTCTTGAGAGAGAGTGAATAATAAGTATGAACCCGAAAAACTATTACTTTTGGATGTCGTGTGAACTATCTGCCAGCCCATCCTGATTTAATATCCTCCAAATTCAGCCTAAACTTGTCAATTGTTTTTTTTTTTTTCCTCACTATTTTCATGATTGCATTACCAATATGGCCTGCAGAGAAACGTTCTTGTGTTTTTATAACACCATGTATTTAATACACCTTAAAGTGAAGATACAATTTGTAACACATCGTACTCACTTTCTTTTTCAAATTTTGAAGCAAATAAGTACTCTAGCTGGAAATCAAACTCCAAGCTACTTTGTTCCAGAAGTCCTGTTTACCATGGGCATTATTGAATTGGGCCTCTTGCTGTTGCTCTTCTCATTGGAAATATGCAGAACTTCCTCCAGGCTCTGGGAAGAAGGTGTGACCTCTCACATCGACAAACTTTTTATATTGAAAGATCTATTAATCTTTACCATTGTGCTTGTGCAAAATATTTGAGATCATTCGATTGATAAAATGATGACCTTTAAAAATTTTCACATCCAAGTGTCTGTGATGGTTTCATGGCTTCCAAGACAAACAGTTCCGTAATGCTATCATTCGGGATGATGAACATCCTTTTGCAGATTTTTTGTGTGAGTCTTTCTGTATTGGCTTTCAGATTTCATTCTTTGGACAGGTAAATATTGTATTGGGAAGATATGTATTCATCATGGTTCTTAGTTTATTGGCATGCATGAATCTGAGTAATTGGTATTCTTGTAATGTGTTAATCTTAAGCAACATTGAGAAGATATGGCTCTAATAATTTAGGCATTATAACAGCACTGAATGCTCATATAGGTTAGCTTCAAGAATTCATGAGCAGATCTAAGTTATGTTTTTAGGCTGGTTTGGGTTCAAGAATTGTTAACTGCCATATGAAAATGGAGCTTGCCTAAACATTCTTGTAATATTTCATGTGCAACTGGCAATTGTAACTAATACTATTACCTTGGTAAAGAAACATCCTAGGCTATGTCTAGTCCTTCAAAAATGTCTCAACATCTCTTGAAATAACATACTGAAACACCATATGAGAAAGCATCCCCAAGGCGACTGATGAAACTTATTAGTGCTCTGCATGCAGACCTTTCTTTGCACCTATGCTCCCAATTTGTATCTGTTCTTTGGACCAATACTGATTAAGGATGTTCCTAGTGAACATTAGTGCAACCTTTTTATTGTTGGACATCTTGGATTTAAACTGTCAGCTGACTTTTACTTTTCCCCAATCCTCCCAGGAGGCTAGAAATGTCATTAAGGCGTCGTGATGTTGAGCAATGGATGAATCACAGACACTTACCTGAACAGCTAAGAAGGTAAACACGGCATTTCTTCCTACCTTTCTCATGTACTTCTTCTCCTGAGTCGAGACATATCAATTGCATTATCCAGTATCCTGTTGTCATTTTAGCTGCTTGAATTTGGTGTTGAAGCAAACATGACTTCTTACAACGTCTTGCCCAATGGGGTTCATAGAAGGGCTCTGTCCAATTTATACTGAATGATGAGCTGAAAGCGTCATGTTGAGTGAATTGAAAATTGTAGAAGAGAAGGGATCTTTTATCTATGAGATCGTTAGGCTATGTGGTCATTAGAACTTGTGCATAGTGTTTGATATGATCTTGGCTTTCAATTATCCTCTCTATTTGCCTGTTTATGCATACTATCAATGTTTTTGTACTTCCTCATATTATTGACCATATTGTATGATTCTTTGGATTGGAAGCTGAGCGGATTTTTCCATTTGGTGGGTTAGATCAAAGTCTTCTGCCTTGTTTTGTGAATATACGTATAACTAAGACTGAAGCTTGGGGGTCAATGGCACTTCTGGAAATTAGCTAGAGGACTTTGAGCCTAGTTTAAGTCCGTATGAGATATGAGCGGCAAATTTGATTCTCTATGAAGTTTGATGCAGGGGTTGGGTTGAAGATGTGCGATGGACCAGCATTGGTTGGTAAAATGAGCTCTAATAGAAGATGGTTTATTAAACCAGTAACTTGAGGGCTTCAACTAGGTAGATTTTTATGTTGATGGTGGATAAATTTGACACTGTGGGTCCTACAGATCATCAGCAAAGAGATTGCGCAAGTATACCTGTGTCCTCTGCCTGCATTTTGTTTTCTTTCTATCCTTTCATGCTTATCATCATTGGTTTCTGCGTCTCTCTGTACTTTGCATTCTGGAACTGTTTCTAGACATTCTTTGCTGCTGCTTGAGCCAATCATGCACTAGTGTTTTATAATGTAGTTCTGAGCATCCGCATATTTTCCTTGAATTGTGGATAAGCAACTAGACATGTAGGTCATATCCAATGTGTGCTCTATGGAGGCTCCTTTTCAATTGACCGGAAATGGCCTATTATGCAGAAGAGTAAGCGAAGCTGAGCGATACCATTGGGCTGCCACTAGAGGAGTCAATGAAGAAATGCTTCTCGAGGATTTTCCTGAAGATCTTCAGAGGGATATAAGACGCCATCTCTTCAAATTTGTGAAAAGAGTAAGCCCTGGAACTGAGCTGAAATGAGGGTGCGATTTAGTGCAAACCCTTAGAAATCAGTTGTCTTTTTTGCGATTACTTAGAATGAGCAGATTTTAGGGCCAAAAAAATAATTGAAGTTCACTGCTGTTGTGGATGAAGACGAAAGCCACGTTTTTTAATTTTTGCTTCCTCTCTCTTCAATCATGTGCAGCCTTTTGAAACCAATAGCTTCCCCCCAGGTCGAATATTTGGCTATGCTTCCGTCATAGGTCTTCACTTGGAACCTAACTACTGATATTTGTAACATATGCTTGATCAGATAAGTAGATAAGTGGATGATCAGTCTTTAAATTTACGTCATCAAGTACTTAGATGGATAGTTAAAAAGAAATTTTAAAGGTCTCATTTGTTGGTTATTAGTTTCTATGGGTAAACATTACCAAGCTTTTGTCTTAGTTTTAATTGGCATCTAGATGGAGACAGCTCAATGTAGAAACTACAAAAGAACGACATGGCTAAGAATTTTATTGCTAGTCTCTACATCCCCCCCGAGACTGCCACTTCTGAAAACAAGCTTTAATCTTCGGAAAATGGATTTTTCAAATGTGACACGACTGGTCTGTTCTGCTGGGTTCAGCCAACAGGCAACAATTACCATCTATGCAAAAAGAAGTGCAGAACTCCAGATCTCTGACATACTTTTAAAAATAGAACAGTTTAAGCCAACCTGGATTCTAGACATCAAATTTGTGGCTACCATGATAAGCCTGGACTAACTTTCAACTCAAGACATATTAACAGCTATTTTATTATGTTGCAGGTGAGAATATTTGCAGTAATGGAGGATCACAGCATAGATGCAATTTGTGAGAATTTATGGCAAAAAACATACATCAAAGGAAGCAAGATCCTGCATCCTGGTGTTCTTGTTGAAAAGTTGATTTTCATTGTCCGTGGGAAAATTGAGAGCAGAGGAGAAGACAGCAAGTTACAAGATTTTCATTGTTATGAGAGCAGAGGAGAAGAAGGAGTTTATGCGAAGGAGTTTATGCGAAGGAGATATATGCAGGGAAGAGCTTCTAGCTTGGTGCCTTGAGAGTTCTTCTGTAAACAAAGGTACAGATCACAGTCTTTCTGAATAGTCTTTAATTATCGACTGACTGGACATACTAAGAGCATTTCAATATATGTACTGGAACTGAGGTAATGGGAGTTTGTGGAGTTGGGTGGGAAGCTCCCCAGGGCCCTTTTTATAACCACCTGGAAACCGGTTGCTGAGTAAAAGGACAGTAACATGTGTGACAAATGTTGAAGCCTTTGCACTACGAGCAGAAGACCTTGAAGAAGTCACCAGGTTATTTGCAAGATTCCTGCGCAATCCAAAAGTTCAAGGAGCCATAAGGTTCTTGCTCTTTCTTAACAGATGATTTAGCACTACTATGTTTTACTGACAAATCAAGCATATCACTGAACTATTGGCCAAAAAATAGCGACTAAGTTTAACTGTTTGAGATCTGCTATGTTTCCTGTGTACGTTCTCTTTTTGAACCCAAGGGCAGGAACAACTAGTCAGCCCGATGGTTTGTAATTTGCTCCTACATGGACAGCATAGACAAATGTTTGGATTATGCACTTGTGACACAAAAGCCTGGTTGCAGGTATGTATCACCATACTGGAGGGGACTTGCAGCAACTCGTACCCAAGTTGCTTGGAGATACAGGAAGCAACTTCACAGTAACAGCATCCTTAACATTATCAAATTATGTTGATGGTATAAACGACATTCCTCTGCTGTCTGTATTTATACTAGGTTCCAGTCATGTTGTGACTGCAAACCGTAAGAGTGGACATGTTGTAAGGGCATGATGACATACGCATGTAATTCAAGTTGTGATATATGTGATGTAGATTCTTCAACACAAAATGATATATGAGAGATTAGATGATGATTGCCTTGTAGGATCGTTGATCAGATAACGGATCATGACTGAGCTTAGTAAAACCACTCCGCTCATTGCCTACAATGAGCTGAGATCTCCCAGAGTGCTTGTATAGACGACTCCATTCTACAGAAAATTTTAGAAGGAATATCTTGTAAGGACCAGAGATCGGAATTGGGATGAGAAACTACAACAAATGCGGTTGGTATTAAATATTGCAGTCTTCTGTTGTTACTGTAGGTTCCATCTGACCAGATGAGAAAGAGTTGTAGAGTGTCTCACCCTTAGATTAATTGCCATGTTGGAAAATCCATTTAAATATCACAAAAGGTCTGGAATGTGAAGACATTTGCTCTGTTGAAGCATCCAGTCACAGGTTGCTCCTATGTGTTTTAATGGCATAACGTTTTGCTCAGAATGTCATGAACTGCATAAAAGAGCACCACGGACGCCCAACTACTCTGAAGTGCATTATTTTTGCCATTGTATTCCTCATCCGCCTGGTCGAATGTACCGAGAAGAGCTAGTAAGGAGCATAGCGTACATTGAGATTAGGTGTGAGCATAGCATTATTTTTGACACTGCATTCTTCATTGCCAGAAAAGTTTTTTACTTCCATTTTTCGAAGCTTCGTTTTTTTCTTTTTTACAAAAGCCAAGTAGCCAGTACTTCCAGTGTATTGCGTAACGCAAGAAGAAATTGAGAGTTTTTATTTACCGTTCTACTCCTTCTCTTTTATTCCAGATGCAAAGAGTAGACTAAGGTATAACTCAGGTTCTAAAATTAGGTGTGAGCAGAAGCGGCCAGAAGTAATCGTGTTAGAGAAAAATTACTATTTAGGATTAGATTAATTGTACCTTATATTAATTGCAATCGCATTCTCACCCTCTATGTATAGAAGTCTTGTATTCTTCATTTTGACATATATAACATTTTTCAATTTCACCACAAATCTCACCTCGGTGTTAAGAGTCCTTATTGCATGCTAAGGAAATGTCCATCAAGTCACGCAAGCCACATTGGCCACACTTCTCCACCAAGTACACGGTGTTTGTAACTATGCTAGTCGTATTGCCTGCGTTTCTCTCCACCAAGTCCGCAGCCTTCAGTTGCTGTTCCACACGGTTCAGCTACTTGTTTTAAAAAACAAACACCACCACCAGACTCGCCGCCCTGAATCCAGCCTGATACTGAAATTTCATTATGAACAGACTCCGGACGCTGCCTCACGTGCCCCCATGCACTATAACGTCTTGGATCCGCCAAGCTCACAGCCATTTCAGCGTTATTTTTACATCTTCTGCTGGTTGCTTAAAAAAAAAAAAAAAATAACACAATCATCACTACTAGACTCGCCGCCCTTGGACCATTGAAATTTCGCATCAATCCGTCGCTGGATGTCACCGCATGCGCCTACATGTATTGCTGAGAGTGAGATCAACTCGCGCGCACACCCTTCACACGTCGGCTTCTTTTGCAAGTGCTATGTTAACATCATAGCCGACATCAGAAATGTCATGCAGCAATAAATTTTACTATAGATCAAGCGGTATGGCAGAGATAACAACTATACTCGAGTTACTTAAATACTCTCAGTGTTTCTAATTATATCCAATACATCACGCAATGTTTAGCCCCACAATTTCTCATAAAATAATCTCTCAATTTTACGAAAGAATTACACATAAATCTTACCACAAAATTAAATGACTTCAACACTAACGTTCTTGGTGTAATTGCATATATAAGAACAACGAGCCCACTTTGAAGCACTTGATATTCGGTATTTCAAGATTGCTTGCATCAACAACCGCGTAGAGAAATCCCCCGATCTAATATTATATGTATATATACCCATGACGAGGCTGAAGTCAACATGGATTAGAAAATCCATGCTCCGAACCTTAATCGGTCAATCCAAAATTGAAGTCGGACTTTCCTCCTTTGCTGTTTTCTTGCACTCACTTTGACCGAGTCAAAGTCTTCAAGTCCAATTTGGACTTTCCAATTCTGCAGATACCGACTTCAGTACGGAACAACTTCCGTCCTTAATCACGACTTCACCACACGACTTGACCACGGAAGAAATTATATATCCTGAGATCTGGGTTTTTGAACTTAAAATATATCGGGCTACTACGCAATTGAATTTGGGTCGAGTTCTTTTAATGGGCTCAAATTTGAGACATGTTTTTTAACAAAGTGTATAAGACGCATTACATTAATATCATGGCAAATTGAAAAATTATGTTTGACTCTTCTTGTTGGGTCAGGCATAATCCCTCTGTTTCCATATGGAGAAAATTGTGTGTTCTAAGGTTTCAAGCGTGCTCTTACAACAAGGTAAGAAACAGGCTGAATTAATGGGATGCTGAGAACTGTTTCCGCTGGGTCGGGCTTCCCGGAAACTGCGGATTCCCTTTCTTTGAAGAAAAAGTAAGGTGGATCGCTTATTTGATTTGAGAGCCGACACATCTAAGATCAAGTTGCCCCAAGAAAAAGAGCCGGGCCGCCCCCTCGTGGGTTGTTCTCCATTTTCAACCATTCATCCCCTCATGGTCGAGTCACTGTTTCGCCACAGTAATTGTCCCATTGAACCAAATCTTCCTTGGCCATTAGCCTCTCTCACCATCATCATCAAAAAGTTCACATTTAATTTTCCTATCCGATTTGTGTATTTGAGCCCTTCATAGATAGAAGGAGGTCATCCCCATTTTAAAGAACGGTGGTCGGTTTTCTATCAAGCCATAGCGAGTTTTGTTTTGGGCTAAGTGCAGCACTCAAAATAGGCTCAAAATAGGCTCTTATTGGTGCCTTCACCCTGCATTTTGAAGCTTAGAATAATCCCATGAAAGCTAGATGAATTTCGAGCTTAAAACTCGACAAAGTAGACGTCCATTCGAACTTAATCTTCACCGCATGGACTCTCAAAAAGCTGCCTAGAAATGGTGCAAAAGTAATGCGCCACAGCTTGTTCACGCCATTTCCTCTTCACCTCGCTCTCTCTCTGTTTCTTTCAACGACAGTCGCTCTCACTTTTTTCCCTCTCTGATGGCCACGTTACGATGCATGGGATGGAATTTACGTGGCCAACTTAGAGTCGCTAACTTTCCATGCGCTTGTGAAAGAGACAGGGGAGGTCAGCCCCAGGTAAGAGGAGAGAAATATAAAGCAAATGTGGCTCCCGTCTCGTAAACACGCTTTCGGTCCTAAAAAGGCGCGCGCGCACCTTGGTCATCTCCAATGAGAATGTAAAGCACGAAATGTTAAACTCCTTCCACTTTGCAATTTTGTTGATGACGATCATGTCTGGTCCTTTTCAATGTTAAATTTTTTTGTGGACGATAGAAATATTTATAAACAATAAAAATATATTTTCGTTCATTCAATATTGCATTTTATCATTAGCTATATAAGCGTTCATCTTTAGGAAAATTATTTATTAAATCATTCACTTCTTACAAAATAAATGCACATTAATAGTCATCTTATAAATTAATTTGTCAAATATTACGACATTTTATCACTAGCTATGTAAATTAATAGGGGTGAGCATGGTCCGGGTTGGTCCGGGTCACCTCTTAACTCTAGGACCAACCTTAACTCTAGGACCAACCCGTACAGTGTCGGTCCTCAATTTTTAGGACCGAGGACCCACCCTATTGTGCCTGGGACCAAGGACCAGACCGATCCAATGGGTTCGGTCCGATTTCAAGGTCAACCCGAAACCGATCGATAAATTTTTCCTTCTTATTTTTTATACTCCCTAAAAAGGCAAACCTACAAATTTAAATTATACATCAATCGATAATGCGGAATTGTACAACCAAACTATAAATATCAATATTTTTACCAAAAAAAATTATAAATACCAATACATATTTAACAAATTTAAGATGACACAATTATAGAAATTTCGTACTTGCTAACCGCTCATCGAGATATGGGACAAGATGGAAAGTTCTTGTAATCATCTATCTTTAATATTTATAACACCATATGCAAAAGTGTTTTCCTGTATTTGATCATGTAGAGTCCATTCAACCAAAAAATGAGCTTCACACCGTTTAACTAGCAAATCACCGTAACAACTGCAATACTACTCTACTCTTCAAAAACTTCTACCATTTGACACAAATTGAAAAGCAAAGTGTAGCTGAAATTCATTAGTAAAATACAATTAAATCATAAAAAGTTCAAAATACTTAATATAAATCATGAATATATAACTTCACATCTTGTTAATTCACTTGAACTTCTAAACACCTGAAAACAAAACAAATGACACATAATTAATACTCAACAAAAGTTTTAAATTAAAATTACTATTAGTGCTATTGATAGAGCATCTCAATATAATATAATATAATAGACATTTTACTTAGATTTGAATATATAAAAGAATTATAAATAATATAATATAATATACATGATTGGTTCAGGGTTGGACCGACTCAAAACTCTTAGGATCGAGGACCAACCCGTACAGTGTTGGTCCTGAAATTTCAGGACCAAGGACCGACCCAGTCCCCTTGGGAACCGGACCAGGATCGACAGGATTGGGCCCGTCCAGGGTCGGTCCAGGGTCGATCCTAGACTGCTGCTCACCCCTATAAATTAATGAGTTTGTTTAAGCATCCGATGTGATCCTTTCCTTTCCAGCTAAGGGTTCTTTCATTTGTCAGGCAGTCGTGAGAGTCTTGGTCACAGTCAACGCTCGGGGTCTTCTTCTATGTCACTCGCTATGGTCTTCGTAGAAGAAACGAAGCCTCCGCTCTGTCTCCATTGATATTTCTTCCCTCGCATTATCTTCATCGTCTAGAACCGCAGATCCAGATAAACCAGATAAACAAGACGAGCCTCTTCGGCTGGGAGACTTCAATTATTGAGCTCACGCTCTCTCCGGTCGCCGCCACCCAGCGAGAGCAGCAGGCTAGACACTCCTGTACTTGTTCCTACTTCATCGCTTTGAGAGCTGATCGTCCTTCGGAGGGTGAAGTTGGTGTCTTGCGCTTGAACTTTGCGTATTGGCTTTGTAAGTTTGTCAAAATGCCCTCTTTTTCCGCTACTTCTGTGTGTAGATGCTTGTCTCGGCCGATGATTTCTGCAGTTAATACTCTTGTCTTTGCGTGACTTTGTTACGAGAACCAAGTACATGTATTTAACGGCATATAACGAGTGAACGGCATTTGTTATGAGAGCCAGGTACATGTATTTAACAGCATATAAGGAGTGATCGGACCACAGGTTAACTTAGTTCCCCCGGCTGAGGACAGTGCCGTAGTTAAATATACACTCTTGATTCATCTAAGGCTACGTTCGCTTTGCGGAAAAATAAGTGATTTGAATTTTATTTTTTTAAAATTATTGCTTATATCATTTAGAAAAATTAGTCAATAGAAAATGTTTTCATCATCACAATTTATGCATAACTTATTTTGTGGGTGATAAAAAAGAATTTCCATTCATTTATTTTTGTATGTGATATTTGCGATTATTTTTTGAAATTTTTTTTCCAAATTACTCATTTTTTGGAAATGAACGCGCTCTAGAGTTGTATCGAGTTGATATTTTTTCTATTTTAAGTTCCTAATCGAAAAAATTTAATGAAAATGTTTAAGATATACAAGAAACAAGAGCTTAGAAATTTGATACATCTAAAAATTAGAACGAGATTTAAATTAATATAAGTATGAGTATTTATGGATAAATTAATATCGTTTTTAGATATCATTTTTCTAACATTTATTCTTAAAACTGCAGGACAACTCAAAATGAGGATCCACTTTTACCATCGCAAGCTAAAATATGCTTAAATGGAACTATAATGCTTGTAAACACCGGAAAAGTAAAAGGATAATAAAAAAACAACATATTCTTTGTTAATTTAGGAAATTATTGAAAAAAATTATAATATCTAGCTATTAATGTAAATAAGAAAACTTATGAATAGTAATAAAAAAC
The DNA here is from genome assembly GCA_017140325.1 of Eucalyptus leucophloia subsp. euroa. NCBI lineage: Eukaryota > Viridiplantae > Streptophyta > Magnoliopsida > Myrtales > Myrtaceae > Eucalyptus > Eucalyptus leucophloia. The sequence goes on from CM029471.1 coordinate 27,865,139, forward strand.
TATTTTAACTAAGACCGGTTACTAAACTTTCTCGGATTTGTTCTGACAGGAAAAATAGATATGATTCTCAGTTGACCTTTTTTTTCTCATCACATGTTTAGTTCAGCAAAAGATGGTCCACAAAATTGCTTTACTATATAAAAATCCTAATTAAACGTTTCCTGCTGCAGATTTACAATGTGTAATGGCCCATAACGAAAGAGATGAAGTACCGATGCTGTCGGAAACGCACCAGCAATTATCAGATGATTATAACAGTTCTCAACCTCGGTCACGTATATCTAGGACCCGGAGTGTGTCAATTTCCATCCCTACGAGCTCCATGGAGTCATTCGAGAGTATAACGAGTCGAGCAGGTTACACTGGACCTTTAAGGAGTGAAAGGAGGACACCTTTCTCACTAATGAGTGGCCCGTTACGCAATCGCGGACCTGAAAGTACCTTCGGGCATAACCCCGGTGCGCCTGGAAGCACGGGAGTGGAGTCGCAACATATGAAAGAAAAATTCCCTTCTTTTAGCATAAAGGATCGTATTGACTCCGCAGATGACGACTATGGTGCTAAAAATGAGCATTTACTGAGGTCCGGGCGACTGGGGATGTGCAATGACCGTTACTGTACAACTTGCCCCTCCCATTACAATAGAAGGGCGCAACAAACAAGTTCTGAAAGTTCAAGTATAGCTGATACCCGGGTAAATGCCATACTTGCAGAGCCTTTTGCTATGTTTGATAAGGTCCTGAGTATGAGATTCTCCATTGCTACCGAATGCTGGAAATTGTCGGTTTTAACTTTGTCATTCTTAGAAAATGAGGGATCACTAGTTTTATCTTCTCACTTTCTGATCACGGTCACCACTTCTTGCTTAGCAATTTTTCGATTTACTATAGTATTCTGCGAGTACTAATCTGTTTGCGTTTTAAAGTCACGTTGTATGTTCGCACAATCTTCTATTGGCTGGAAGTTCATAAAGAGCAATTTAATTTGGCTTAAGGCCAAGCAAGCGCTGCCTTAGATTTTCAAATAAGTTGCCCGCAGTCCCATAACTCTACGATTATAATGTATGTGATAACTCTATCTCTAGGCAGTAAGCATAACTTTCTAATTAGTGTGGGACTTGGAGTTCTGGTGACGAGTTATCAAAAGGTACAACATCGAAGATCTGAGATTGACTTCACCAGTATTTCAAGATGCTTTTGTTTTGAGCACATCTTTTATGCACCATGCCTTATCCAGTAGGATATCTGAATTTACTTCTTCAAAGTAACACTTGCAGTTTCACAAAGCTCTTTATGGGGATGCCAAAAGTTGGGCAAGGAGGTTCTTCACTTATGTCAGTGCCCACATTCCTGGCGTCATAAATCCTCATGCTCAAGCTGTTCAGCGGTGGAACAAATTTTTTGTCATTTCTTGTGTGGCGGTCCTCTTTATAGACCCATTGTTTTTGTTCTTGCAGTATGTACCAAAGGTATGGCTCAGCTGCAGCATTGTCAAGTTCACACGGCTTGAAAATATATGTTGCTTGATGGTTAAGTTAATAACGTTCTTACTATATTTTTTCCTCTCTAATTCCTAAATGGTTCCCAAAATGAATTTGAAATTCTTCCCATCTTTCACCCTGCTATAAATCACCTAGTTCTGGTTAGATTTATTCCACTACTTATCAAGTTTTTTCTGCCCTGTTAATATCTGCAGATATTCTTCACTTTACAGATTAAGCTTCTTAATCACGGTTTAATGCACATGTAGCCCAAGCTACAACCGGTGGTGTTTGAGTTTATCCTTCTCTATAACTCAATGTTATGTTTATTTCCAATTCTCAAAATTTGACCTTGGTACCATAAGTTGAATCTCCTTTGGCCAAGGCTGATCTAATCAACTAAAGTGATCTCCTCTTAGCCATGATTTCTTCAAATATATTTTGCCAAAGTTAACACCCCTGTTTCGGTTGGCATCCGTTTTGCATTAGCGAAGGAAATATAATATGCCTGAACCCATTTTAAATACTTTTGATAAAATCCTGATCATATTCATTATCCAAATTGTGACTTTCTGCAAAAAAATGTCATTGATCATATGTCCCCTAAAATTTCTCGTTTATTTGCATTTTGGCTTTTGTGCTTGTACTTTATTGCTCTTGTCACTTTTCTTTTGCAGATTCAAACAACCATCATAAGCTTTTCGGTTTGCACACAATTACATCCCTTCACTTATCCATCCTTGATTGCAGGACTATGTGTGTGTAAAGTTAAACAGGCCCATGACAAAAATACTCGTTGTTTTCAGAAGCATGACGGACCTCATGTACCTATTGCACATTCTTCTGCAGGTAGGCTGCTTTTTACCAACTTGTTGGATTGTTTTCTTTTCTCATTGGTGAATTAACAGTATCCTTTTATTGTCTTTCTTACTCTTTTCATCCGCTATAGATTTTTGTTTTTGTTCCCTGTAACAACTTTTGAATGCTTCAAGGGGAAAATGTGTTATTCCGAGGGAACATTCATGGTGTTATACGAATGTTCTGCAGTTTTCAATTCGAGTACTCAAAAGTAATTTTTTATTCAACTGCATCCACTGTTGTACTCCCGTTAATCAGATACATATTGTAGCGTTGGACAAAGTGAATTGGAATGTTGTGTAGACAAAGTTGACTACATATGTTGAACATGCATCCAGCCACAAACTTCTTGTACCAGCTTTTCAAAAGTTCCTGTATTTGAGCATCTCCTTCTTAGAAAAGCAACAAGTATTATCAGGAACTCACCTTGCAGGCATTCATCTTCTTATGCGTGAAAACGAGCATAGAAAATAAGAGACAAGTGATCCTATCTGCTGTGCAAGTTTTTAGGGTGATCTAAATATTTGCTAGAGTTTTTTGCATTCAGATATAAATACTCAATTTTTTCTGAATGGCTCGTTACACTTAATTTTTTAGACTTCGTAAATTCAGAAATCTTCATGGCCATATTACCTAGAAAATTAGACTTGTTAGAAACCTTTTGTAGTGAAAGGCTTCTCTATCGGGGTGATTTCTCTTGATACCTTCTTAATGGAAACATGGTACTCATTTTTCTTAGAAAAAGATGAGTCATTCGATGTTGATTACAGCTAAAAGTCAACTAGATGGGATTTTACTTGGTGTATATTTTAACTCTTGTAATATCAGAGTTTAATTTTTGGAAAGACTTACTGATCTTTCACTCAAAAAGGCTGCATTGGATGAGCTTCAGAACAGACTTCCATGAGACAGACAGTTCTTGCCTCTCTCATTTGTCAATCGCTCTTTTACACAACCCAAATTTTACATCCCTTATTCAGCACTTTATTAACTTAACTAGCATAAATATGTCAGGTTGGTATTTTGCTTGATGCTTAACTTCTATCATACCTTTCTTCTTCAGGCAGTAAAGAAATTTAAGGTGAAAGGTTGTCACGTTAGGAGCTTTTATGTCCGCCTTTCACAGTCCTTGATGATTGCTTTCTTTGTCAACTTTTTGCAGTTTAGGTTGGCTTACGTAGCTCCTGAGACCAGAGTGGCTGGTGCTGGAGATTTAGTTGACCATCCAAAAAGAATCTTTCTCCATTATCTGCGAGGATACTTCTTGTTAGATCTTTTGGTTGCAGTTCCACTTCCGCAAGTAAGTCCTTTTTTCTCTCATGCATTTACCTTAATTTGTTTCGTATTACATTGATTTTTAAGATGCTTCAGCTATATGAATAATGTAGAAGTAGGTTTTTGTGGGTTGGCAGTGTGAAACAAATTTGCATTGGATTAAATGTTCTGCAAGTCAATTTGTATTGCCATTACAATTCACTGGCTTATCACTGCAGTCTCAATTACCTTTAGATAATCTGGATGTTATTGCTTCTACTTATCAAAATAATCACATCGTTGTAAATGGGTTTTACTGTCCCTTTCAAGATTTTCTAAGGATCTCTCCCCGATGCCTCCAGTCAGCTCTTTCTCCAGGACTGACTTGTAATACGTGTGTTTTATCATCCTGTATTTATATAACATACTGTGGAATGACCGACCCCACCACATCTGGTGGGGTCTAAGAAATGGTGGACTATAATAGCTGTTAGTTTCATGTCTTGATTTGACTACTCTCTTCTGATAATCAAATGCTTCCTTGACTGCTTGCAGATATTGATATTTTCTGCAAAGTATGCAATGATATTTTTACGTGCCGGTGTTCTTGTCCAATACATTCTCAGATTATATCGAGTTTTGCCCTTACTCGTGGGTCAGTCTCCTACTGGCCTCATTTTTAATTCAGCATGGGCAAATTTTATCATCAATCTTCTCATGTTTGTGTTGGCTGGCCATGTCGTTGGATCATGCTGGTACCTTCTTGGGCTACAGGTGGGTGGCATCATTTTTTTTCTCTACATAATTTGTTCTTATGTATTAGAACCCCAGAAAATAAGGATAGTGTGTTGAACTCTTGCTACTACACTCATTACCATCATGATGCCTCTTTATTTAGCTGGTAATCCTAATTTTTGTCACCATTTTGTTTGATTGAGGGAGTGTACCCTTTCTGTAAGACGCTCATTTGTACTAAACGCATTCAGGACCTCTTTCAAGTTGCGATTATTTGCACTCAACAACAAAGCTAAGCCTGTGTCCACTGATTGAGTTCTTCAGTCATGTCATTGTCAAATTTCATGAGTTTAGTACCCCTTTCAGCTGCATCATCCATGTGGTCTTGGAGAGGTTTATGACATGGTACTAGCATCTCAGATCCTCCTAATGCTGAGGGTGAAGCCTCTGGAATCTCGCATCAAAATTCACATCATGCACTGTACTGGGGAGGCACAGCATGTCATTTCGAAGCAAAGTTATGACCATACGAGCATGGCCTCACTGACATGCCACATCTCAAGACTTTTTTTGATCAAATTTAGTCACATAAGGATGTCATGTAAAAGATGGTCAACATCCCTGGCTGTGGACTGCAAAGGATTATATCGCCACAATGTCTAATCACATGTTATTCTATGTACTTGTAATTCACAGTATTAAGTGCCCGTATAGGAATTTACTGGTCTTGGTACTGATCCTTTCTCATGTAGCTCATGTCGGTACATGCACCTCTTTCATGTGACACACAGACCTTATACCATACGTCTTTCTTGTTTTCTTGGGATTTTGAACTGGACATATGAGAATGTGTTCTTCATTTCAATCTTCTGTTTAAATTCTGGTAAAGTAGCTTCACAAGTCAGTGATAAAATGTGAGATTTTTCCGGCATAGCAATCTTTTCTTCGACTAATCTCTCTCTCTTCATTTTGCCAGAGGGTTGATCAATGTGTTCGGAAAGCATGCAAAACAAACCTGTGTGACTTTGTGCATGGACAAAAGATTAAGGAGTTCGAGAATGAAACTTGGTGGAAGAACTGTATCACGACAGCTACTACTTGTTTCACAACCCATGATGAACGTAAATATGGAATTCATCAAAATGCTGTTAAACTTACACAAAAAGGCATGGGCAGGAGATACTTATATTCATTGTTCTGGGGATTCCAGGTACATGTTTACATTTCTATTCGGCTTTTTTCTAGTGGCACCATTGCCGTACACTGCCTAGCAATGCATTCTAGCAATTTCAAGGAGGAGGCACTTTGCTCCATTTCCTGCTCTTTATCCTTTTCCTCTTAATATTGCATGGTCGAGACAAATATGAATCAGGGTAAAGCTGTAAATCAATTTATGCCATGGCTGGATATGTGCGGCGAACAATCCTTCTCCTTGTTTTATTATGATATGTGCACTCTTAGCAATATCCACGGGAAAAACACACTATTGAGCTGCAGCAAAGCGCCTCTTGATTCCTCGGTAGATATGGAATGAGATACATGGCTTTCTGCAAATGAACCCCCGAACTTTTGACTTTCCATTAATGCAGGTCAAAACTGCAGATTCAAAGGACTCTCCATTTCATTTTATCAATTTTCTTTTTTTTTTTTTTTTCTCCCCGTGATAGCTCCATTTAATATCTTTCTATCCCTGGGGAGTTTTTACTTTATTTTTCACTTTCGGGAAGATTGAGGCAGTAGGGCGTATCTTGGTTGTAGGTGTCATTTTGTTTGCTCCTAGTGATGAGAATAGCACATTAAATGACGAGGAAAGAAGAGACGATGATTGCACAACATTCTCTTTTTGATTCTTGAGAGAGTGAATAATAAGTACAAAGGAGAATGACTATTGCTTTTGGATATGGTGTGTAACAAATCGCTGCCAGCCCATCCTGATTCAATATCCTCTAAATTCAGCCTAAACTTGTTAACTTATTTTCTCTATTTCCATGGTTGCGTTTAAGAATATGGCATGCTGAGAAACATTCTAGTGCTGTCCTAACATCATGCATTAGATTTCCCTTAATGTGATGATACAATCTATAGACATTTCTTTTGCATTGTGCTGATCTTATATACCACTTTTTGAAGCAAATAAGTACTCTAGCTGGAAATCAAACTCCAAGCGACTTTGTCCCGGAAGTCCTGTTTCTCATGGGCATTATTGGATTGGGCCTCTTGCTCTTTGGTCTTCTTATTGGAAATATGCAGAACTTCCTCCAATCTCTTGGAAGAAGGTATGACCTCTCACCTTGACACTCATTTTGCATTGAAAGATCATTCCTTAGTCTTTATCATTGTGCTTGTGCAGATTATTCGAATTTATTTGACTGAAATTTTATGTTAAAGTGTATGTGTGATGGTCTTATGGCTTCTAAGATGAACAGTTTTACAATGCTATCATTTGAGATGATGAACACTTTTTTGTAGGTTTTTTTTTTTTTTTAATGCGAGTTTTTTAGTATTGGCTTTTGATTTCATACTTCAGCTATGCGAATATTGTATTAGGCTTATATGTATTCATGTCATGCATGAATTATTGACACGGATTGTTGGTTTCCTAGTTTATTGGCATTCATGAATCTGAGTTCTTGGTCTCTTGGTAATTTGTTGATCCTAAGCACATTGAGAAGTGGTTAAGTTCATGAATCTAATTATTCAGGCATTATAGCAGCACCAAGTGCTCATGTAGGTTAAGTTCAAGAATTCATGAGCTGGTCTAAGTTATGTTTTTAAGCTGGGTTGGGGTCAAGAATGGTCAACTGCCTCATGGAAATCGAGTTTACCCAAATATTCTTGTGGTGTTTCTTGTGCATGTGGGCAATCGTTATTTGCACTATTAATTGGAAAAGAAAAGGTCTATCCTAGGCTATGTCTATTCCTTCAAAAATGTCTCAACATCTCTTGGAATGACTTACCGAAACCCCAAATCAGAACGCATCACTAAGGGGACTAATGAATCTTGTTAGTGCTCTGCATGCAGACCTTTTTATGCACCTCTGCTCCCAATTTCTCTGTTCTTTTGGCTGGTACTGATGAAGAATTTTCCTAGTGACCATTAGTGCATCTTTTTGTCGTGAGACATCTTGGATATAAACTGTCAGATGACTTTTTATAATTTCCCAATCATCCCAGGAGGTTAGAAATGTCATTAAGGCAGCGTGACATTGAGCAATGGATGAGTCACAGACGCCTACCTCAACAGCTAAGAAGGTAAATTTAGCATTTCTTCCGACATTTCTCATTTACTTTTTCTCCTGAGTAGAGACATCAATTGCATTTATCCAGGATCCTGTTGGCACTTTAGATGTTTGAATATGGTGATGATGACCAATAGCTATGATTCTCAGAAGCAAACATTACTTCTTACAACGTCATGCACGGTGGGTTGACAGAATTAGAGGGTTCTGTCCATCTTAGAAGCATCTAGATATGTTTGTCATATCCAATTTGTGCCGTGTGGGGGCTCCTTTTCAATTGACTGGAAATATGCTATCATGCAGAAGAGTACGCGAAGCTGAGCTTTACCACTGGGCCGCCACTAGAGGAGTCAACGAAGAAATGCTTCTTGAGAATTTTCCCGAAGATCTTCAGAGAGACATAAGACGCCATCTCTTCAAATTTGTGAAAAGAATAAGCCCTGGAACTGAGTTGAGATGAGTGTGGAATTTAATGCAAGTTAAACCCTTGGAAATCAGTTCTCTTTCTTTTAAATCCTTAGAATTAAGTTGAATCTCCCTGCTGTTTGTGGATGAAGCCATGTTTTCCAACTAAAGCTTCCTGTCTCTTCAAGCATGTGCAGCCTTTCTGAAATTGATAGCTTCCTCCCAGGTTGAATATTTGGCTATGCTTCCGTCATAGGTCTTCACTTGGAAGCTAACTTCTGATATATGTAGCATAAGCTCGATCAGCTAACTAAATAAGTGGATGATCAGTCTTTAATTTTTGGTCATCAAGTACTTAGATGGATAGCTAAAAGAAAATTATGTTAAAGGTCTCACTTGTCCATTATTAGTCTCTATCGGGGAACATTACCAAGCTTTTGTCTTAGTTTTAATTGGCATCTAGATGCATGTCATGGAGACAGCTCAATGTGGAAACTACAAAAGAACAATATGGTCAAGAATTTATCACTTGTCTCTGCATTGTTCCAAAGACTGCCACTTCTGAAAACAAGCTCTAATCCTTTGCAAAATGGATTTTTCAAATTCGACATGACTGCGGTCTGTTCTGCCAGGTCCAGCCAAAAATTACCACCTATGCAAAGAAAAGTACAGAACTCGAGATCTTTGGAATCCTTTAAGAAGATAAAAGAACAGTTTAAGCCACCCGGGATTCTACATATCAAATTCGTGGCTACCGTGATAAGCCTGGACTAACTGTCATATCAAAAAATATCAATAGCTGTTGTATTATGTTGCAGGTGCGAATATTTGCAGTGATGGAGGATCACATCATAGATGCAATTTGCGAGAGGTTAAGGCAAAAAATATACATCAAAGGAAGCAAAATCCTGCACCCCGGTGCCCGTGTTGAAAAGATGATTTTCATAGTCCGCGGGAAAATTGAGAGCAGAGGAGAAGATGGGGTTACGAGTTTATGCGAAGGAGATTTTTGTGGGGAAGAGCTTCTAGCTTGGTGCCTTGAGAGTTCTTCTGTAAACAAAGGTACAGATTGCAATCTTTCTGAGTAGTCTTTAATTATCGAATGACTGGACATTTTAAGAGCATTCCAAAATCTGTGATATTGAAGATGGACGAAAGATAAGACCACCTGGAAACTGGCTGCTGAGTAACAGGACGGTGACATGCGTGACAAATGTTGAAGCCTTTGCACTACGAGCAGAAGACCTTGAAGAAGTCACCAGAATATTTGCAAGATTCCTGCGCAAGCCAAGAGTTCAAGGAGCCATAAGGTGCTTTCTCTTTCTTGAAAGATGATATAGCACTACTACATGGCAAACCAAGCATATCAATGAACTATCAATAAAAAGTAGCAACTAAGTTAACTGTTTCGGATCCTCTCTGATTCCTGTGCACATTCTCTTTTTGAACCTCTAGGCAGGAACAACTAATTGGTCCCATATTGTAATTTGCTCCTACATAGACAAAATAGACAAACGTTTTGCATTGTATGACCGTGATAAAAATGCCTGGTTGCAGGTATGTATCACCATACTGGAGAGGACTTGCAGCAACTCGCATCCAAGTCGCTTGGAGATACAAGAAGAAACGACTCAGTCGTAGCGACACTTTCCCATCACAGCATCCTTCACATTAGCAAAGTATGTTGATGGTATTAACTACATTCCTCTGCTATCTGTATTTATACTAGGTTCCAGTTGCATTGTGACTGCAAACTATGAGAGAAGACATATTGGAAGCGCATGATGAAATAGGCATGTAATTTAAGTTGTGATATCTGAGATGTAGATTCTTCTACAAAAATAATGAGGGATTAGATAATGATTGCCTTGGTGGAGCGTCGACCGCATAAGGGACCGTGACTGAACTTAATAAAAACCACATTGGGCGAGACACCCTTCGCTCATTGCCTTCTGTTGGTGATTTGCGGAAGCGTGTGTGTGTGCAAGTGTGTATGTGTGAAATATGGGCTACAAAGGCAAGGGTGTATGGGTTAAAAATTAACAGAACTTTTATTCTGAAAGTAAGTATTACAAAGGAAGGAGTGGTTTTGGTTTTTTCAGCCATTATTCTTGACTGTTCTTTTGCTTTTTGCTGCCCACGTGGTCTGCTGCCCACGTACCAGAAAATTCTTCAGCCTTTGAGAGTCTTCTAGTCTTGCCTTTTGCCATTTTGTTTCCGCCAACCTTTTGTCTTGTGTAGTCTAATATTTTCTAAAAATGGATCACTTTTTTAACACTCCTTCTTGATCCATTTTTGTGATATTCCAAGCATGCTTCTCAATGTCTCAAATTTTGCTGTTGGTAGTGCTTTAGTGAATATGTCCGCAATTTGATCTTCAGTCTTACAATACTTTAGCTCGATCTCTCCTTTACTTTGCACTTCACGGATGAAGTGATATTTTATATCACGCTCTTCCATGAAAGACTGGATTTTTTGATATTGCTATTGCGGACTTGTTGTCACAAAATATTGGCGTTGATTCCATTTGTGATTCTCCAATGTCTTCTAAAATTCTTCGAAGCCATATTGCATGACTAGTAGTTGTAGCAGCCGCAACATATTCAGCTTTTGCAGTGGATTGTGCCACTGAATCTTGTTTTTTAGATATCCATGAAAATATTCCAGAACCTAATGTGAATGCATAACCAGTGGTGCTCCTCCTATCATCAGATGATCCAGCCCAATCGCTATCAGTGTAGCCGATGAGCTTGGCATTTGCACTTGGGCGATACCAAATGCCATAATCTGTAGTTCCTCGTAAATATCTTAGAATTCTCTTGGCTGCTCCAAAATGAATTTGACTTGGACTCTGCATAAATCGTGATAGTAAACTTGTCGCATACATAATATCTGGCCGTGTAGCAGTGAGATGTAGTAGACTCCCAATTAAACTTCTGTAGAGGGAGGCATAGGCTTTTTCAGCTCCATCATTTTTCAATAGTTTTTCATTCATTACAAGTGGTGTTGCCACTATTTTGCAATTACTCATTTTGAATTTTTCAAGGAGCTTTTCTGCATATTTTTTTTGTGAGATGAAAATTCCTTCATTTTGATTGACTTCAATACGGAGAAAATAGTTCATCAAGCCCAAGTCCGTCATTTCAAATGTCTTCATCATTTCTTCTTTAAATTCTTGGATCATTATCTCATTGTTTCCTGTGTATATAAGATCATCTACATATAGAGAGACAATGAGAGTGTCGGACTTACCTTGGGTCTTGATGTAGAGTGTCGGCTCACTCATACTTCTCCTGAGTCCTTGCTTGATGAAGTACTCATCGATTCTACTATACCATGCACGTGGTGCTTGTTTTAACCCGTATAGGGCCTTCTTAAGCTTTAAGACTTTTTCTTCTTGGCCTTTGAGAATAAAGCCTTGTGGTTGTTCTATGTATATTTCTTCTTGAAGATATCCATTTAGGAATGCTGATTTTACATCTAGTTGATAAATCTTCCATTCTTTTTGTGCCGCTAAGGCTATAAGTGCTCGAATAGTATCAAGGCAAGCGACGGGAGCAAAAGTTTCAGTATAGTCAATACCTGGTTGTTGCAAGTATCCTTTCGCCACAAGCCTCGCTTTATGCTTCTGGATTGATCCATCCGCATTGAGCTTTGTCTTGTAAACCCACTTAACGCCAATAATCTCTTTGTCTTCTGGTCGATCAACAAGCTCCCAGGTTTCATTTTTCTTGATCATCTTAATCTCTTCTTCCATGGCTTTTATCCAAACTTCATCTTTGGATGCTTGTTCATAGTTTTCTGGTTCTAAAATAGCAAAGTTGCATGTGTCATAAATTCTTCTAAGGGCTTTTACCCTTAGTACTGGAGACTCTGGAGTAGATTCTTCTTGCGTTACCCTTGGAGAGCTTGGTGGAGTTACGTCGTGAGTGGTAGAATCCGGTACTTCTTCTTCTTGTAATGTTGACTCCTCTTGAGCAGGCGGTGTATCTGGCAAGGTTATGTACTTCTTCACGATCTTCTCATCTTCCCAATTCCAGGCAGCATTCTCATCGAACTCAACGTCTCGACTAATCATTAGTTTTTTGGTTCTTAGGTTGTAAACCCGATAGCCTTTTGATTGGTCACTATAGCCAAGGAATATTCCTTTTTCTGTCTTTTCATCTAGCTTACTCCTTTTTTGAGCAGGGATGTGGACGTAGCAAATGCATCCAAACACTTTGAGATGCTTTGCTGAAGGCTTCCGTCCACTCCATGCTTCAACTGGAGTTTTATTTTGAACTGCTTTAGTTGGACACCTATTTAATAGGTATACAGCAGTATAAACTGCTTCTGCCCAGAAAGTGTTGGGAAGGCCTTTCTCTTTTAGCATAGACCTTGCCATCTCCATGACGGTTCTATTTTTTCTTCCAGCTACTCCATTTTGTTCAGGAGCATAGCCAACAGTTAGTTGATGATGGACTCCTTCATCTTCACAAAATTTATTAAACTCCTTTGAATTGTATTCTGTGCCTCTGTCACTTCTTAGGACTTTGATTTTTTGGCCACTTTGATTCTCGACGTGGTTCTTGAATTTTCTAAAGATAGAGAAAACTTCAGATCTTTCTCGAAGAAAGTATACCCACGTCATTCTTGTGTAATCATCAATAAATAGGATGAAATATTTATTTTGACTAGGTGTAGGTGTCCTCATCGGACCGCACACGTCCGTGTGGACAAGTTCCAAAGGCTTCTTAGCTTTCCATGAAACTCCAGATGGGAAGGGCTGTCTCTATTGTTTTCCAAGAAGACAGCCTTCACAAACATTTGAAATTTCTGTGATGGCTGGAAAATCTCTCATCATATTTTTCTGATGGAGAATTTTTAGCCCAGCAAAATTGAAGTGGCCAAATCTTTTATGCCATAGCCATGAATCATCAAGTTGAGCTTTCATGGCTATATCTTTGACCAATTTCCATTGAATAGGAAAATTGTTATTTTTCATCTTAACAGAGGCAATGATATTTTTATATTTATCATAGATAATGCAGGTATCTCTATTAAAATATAGAGAATACCCACTTTGTATCATTTGGCCCACACTTAAGAGATTTTGTGCAAGACGAGGGACTAGATATACATTACGTATATATTTTGGGCCTTTATTCGTTTCCACGGCGATGGTGCATTTTCCTTTGACATCTACTAATGCACCATTGCCCAACTTTACTTGAGATTTCACTGACTTATCAATATGAGTGAATATAGTTTCGTCCCCTGTCATGTGATTGCTACACCCACTATCGATGTACCATGTTTCATTTTTATTGTCATTTGCCGCTTGGCCTGCGTAGAATGTATTCTCTTCACTTTCTTTTTTTTCTACATAGTTTGCTTGATTATTTGTTTTCGAGCGACAATCTTTTTCTACGTGGCCATATCTTTTACAAAAGCGGCATTGTTTTTTATTTTTAAACCAACAATCCTTCTCCAAGTGATTTGTTTTCTTGCAAATGCCACAAGGTGGATAATTTTCTTTTTTTATAATTTCTCCTCCTCTTTTGTTTTTCCATGAGCTCCTTCCATCATTTTTAGTTTGTTGAGACCGTATATTTACTTTAGACTGAAAGGCACTTTCGATCGAATCTTCATCTTGTGCCATTAGTCTTTTCTCATATGCTTCTAGAGAGCCAATTAATTCACTTATTGATAGGGTCGTCAAGTCTTTAGTTCATTCTATAGTTGTAACTATGGAGTTGTATTTTTTGGTAAGTGACACCAATATTTTCTCAACAACCCTTTCATCAGTTATCCCATCTCCATAGGCTCTCATTTGATTAACGAGTTCCTTTAATTTTCCATAATATTCTTGTACGGTCTCATAATTTTTCATTTTAGAATTCTCAAAATCTCTTCTTAGAGTTTGAAGGCGAATAATGCATACCTTTTCCGATCCTTGAAATTCTTCTCGTAGTATATCCCAAGCCTCTTTTGCAGTCCTCGCTCCAATAATTCTTGAAAATACAGTTTCCGAGAGTGCTTGTTGGATAAAACATAACGCCCTTGCATCCTTTTGTAGTTGATCTTTCGAAACACTTGCACCTTCTGGCGGAGCCTCGTAACCTTTTTCCACGATGTCCCATAAGTCTTGGGCCATGAAGAATGTAGTCATTTTTATGCTCCAAAAGTCATAGTTGTTCCCATCAAAAATGGGAATGGGAAATGAGGATGAGGTTGGGTTGGCCATGGTTTAATTAGTGGGTATTTGGAAAGGGTAGTTTTAGGAAAGGGTAGGTAGGACAAACGCCCAATACCAACCAAAGACGTGGCTCTGATACCACTGTTGGTGATTTGCGGAAGCGTGTGTGTGTGCAAGTGTGTATGTGTGAAATATGGGCTACAAAGGCAAGGGTGTATGGGTTAAAAATTAACAGAACTTTTATTATGAAAGTAAGTATTACAAAGGAAGGAGTGGTTTTGGTTTTTTCAGCCGTTATTCTTGACTGTTCTTTTGCTTTTTGCTGCCCACGTGGTCTGCTGCCCACGTACCAGAAAATTCTTCAGCCTTTGAGAGTCTTCTAGTCTTGCCTTTTGCCATTTTGTTTCCGCCAACCTTTTGTCTTGTGTAGTCTAATATTTTCTAAAAATGGATCACTTTTTTAACACCTTTAATAAGCTGAGATTTCCTAGAGGTACTTCTATAAACGACTCCATTCCACAGTAAATTTTCGCGGGAATAATATATAGCGGACTGGAGATTGGAGTTAGGACGGCAAACTATGATTGCAGTCTTTTGCTACTGTAGATTTCTAGATTCCATCAGGCCAGATGAGAAAGTAAAGACTTGATAGTCTACTTAGAAGGGACTTGGTCGATAAAGAGTGGAGAGTGTCACCCTTGGATTATTTTTGGCATGTTGGAAAATCCGTTTAAATGTAGAAAGGCATGGAATTTGAAGACATTTGCTCTATTGAAGCATCCAGTCACAGGTTTCCCCTTTGTGTTTCGATGACAATTTTTTTGTCAAAAGTGTTTTGAACGACATAAAAGTGCATCAGACATGCCGGCTTACTCCAAAATGCATTATTTTTGCCATCGTTTTTCTTCATCCGCTTGGGGCATTATATTGAGAAGCGCTCATGAAAGGGCATAGCATATATTGAAGGAGGGTTGAGGAGTGAATGTTAGTTCATTAACTTTCTATATATTGGGAAAGTAAAAAGCTCATGGCCGTGATTTGAAAAAGGTCAGAAAACACTGGAGAGCTCATAATCCGTATAGAAGAAGACCAAAATGACACTCTCATCTCATGCAAATACAATCTGTTGTTCATTTGCATCCACCGTCGACCTATGCATTCGTGCATTAATAATAATATGTGCATTGGCCGCTGAAAGCGATGATGCCCGCGGGGCAGAGAGAGAGAGAGAGAGGGTACGGCAATTGCATGGCGATTGTATTTAAGTGATTGCGTGGAGATGCAATCTTAAGGTTTTGTACTTGGACAGTTAGATAACAGATCGTTGTGAATTCAAAAATTCAAATACGTTCCAATTAAACATCTCAATATGAAAACCACAAAGTCCATAATTGGCTTCTCATCCCAATAGTTGGTATATCTTCTTCATTTAGTCATATCAATCTACATTCTCAAACTATAATAAATACTTACGATCATTTTTAAAAAGCATTTACAAACTAGCAAAAGGAATTGGGCACATTTCACTCCACAATTTCCCTATCGTTTCTCGCGTACTAAATGATATTTGACCATGCCCGTCATTCAAGATAGAAAATCGTGATTTGGAGAATTATGAATTCAGAAGTTAATCTTCTCATTCAAGATTTATGCTGTTGAAGATATAAGGTACTCTTCGTATTTATTCTGGTTTCTCCTATGAATAGGGATGCGCCATTGTTGAGCCTTGTTAGAGAGAGGTAATTCGAGTCATCCCGTGAGGAGCAATATAATTGCTAGCTTCCTTGTCTTGCGATCGGAAACATGCCCGTATTCGACGAGTTTAATATCTACAAGCATCGTGCAAGAAAAGTCAAAGCGTATCTATTAAGGGATTATGAGGAATGAATTGTTGTTTCTAATGCTAATTCCATCTTTTTGTGGAGGTATTCATTACTAAACAAACGCTTTAAGAGAGCACCCCTTGAAAAGTCGGGACAGATTTATCACACCCATTGCCATTCATTCATGGGTTGCCAAGTTTTCTTGAGTTGTGCATCACCAACCAAGCCAGCATGAAATGCCTCCCAACCGTTTTCCAGGAAAGAGTGGAGATGAAGAGGAAATGCACAGTATATGCTTGTAGCTCAGGTCTCCTAGTTGGCCTCGGTCTAGTTGATTGAGTTTGATGGGTCGAGCTTAGGGTTGGATATGACACTTTTGTGGATAAAAAGGAGAGATAGGAATTTGATTTTTACTATAAATATAGCTCGAGAACGCCGATTCTTACACGAGCAGTCATTGAAATGTATTACAGATTTTGATTGAGAAGAATATACATCTTCATATTAGGTAACTTAGCTGTACAGTTGTCTCTTATTAAGTCTTACGTTGAGTTTCGACTACTCATGTTCCTCTTTAAAAAATTCTAAATATAATTAAAACGATGAAAGATCTTATATGTAATGCTATTTTAACATTGTTTGTATGATACAATAGATAAACATATAATTAGAAACAAAATATATGACTATATGAAAGAAGATACGGAAGGTGGATATATCTCTTGATACGTACTTATTAAAAGGGAAGTTCATATAAAAGTTCTTTTGACAAAATCATAAACTTGCAGCTTTGACTATGAGATATCCGGTAGGAAGGTAATTGACTTATCAGTGAAATGCCATCTTCCTATGACTAAACAATCAACAATGACAAATTAAAAATTCAAGAAATACGAAAATTTTGGGTTAAGAATGTAAGATCATCCAATCATCTTTCCAAATACGCGTAAACCGTTCCTATCTCTCAGCTAGAATTACCTGCAAAGATAAAAGGCTGGCACTTAAACAGTTTACAGGGTTGTACTCACGAATTTATCCGCCCAAAAATGCTTTAATCGCTGGAGACTCACATTACCAATTTCTTCACTACCATTTCTTGCTTTTGGAAATTATTTGCGCTAATATCAAACTAGTTGGAGAAAAAGCTCATCTATCGACGCTCTGAATTTGTTCTGGACCAACATGAATAGTGGACTGTCGCATTAAGCATGTGCATATGCTTCGAAATTGCAATAGCTTGATAGCATCTATAGTAGCTTATTTAATGGGGCATCGACATTATGTAAATTATAAATCTGTACCGATGATCCTAAATAGACATGACCAAGTTCCTCCCGGCCGAAAATAGACCGATCGTCTGACATTAATGGAGCAGTTCCCCAAGCAATTCCAAACCCACGCGGACCTTTGATTATCTCTTTTCCTCAATGACAGGAAACGAGATACTGATGGATCTTAAAGTTAATAATCTGGCAACACTCCTGTGCGTTGCATCTGATCAGCCACCATAATCATTCCTGAACCAAACATCCCATGAGACCAAACTGCAGTGACTAAGGAGTCCAGCCCAGCAGATTCAAAAGCTGATCAACGACTTCGTTTAGAGAGAGAGAGAAATGGCGAGGTTCGGAGCAATATTTGAGGCAGAGAAGGGGGAGGATGGATTGTACTGTTCGACGAGTGTAAAAATTTAATTAGGGGTACGAGATTTGGTGCCATTGCGAACTAATCAATAAATACCACAAAACCCTAGTGTCTTCTCTGCCATTATGAGTCTATGACCTGCACTGCTGAATGTTGCTGCCCCAATCTTGTCTGCATTCCCTATTCATCCTGATGATCTAGCCTGTTGATGGCGGTGGTGGCCATGTAAATCTCATCCCTTCACGGTAAAGTTCTCGAGTTTCTATGCATGATGACCTTTTGTATATAAGCCTCGATAAAATGATCTTGACTAACTAGACTCAAGAACAATCTCTTGACGGATCAAAGAAAGCCCCAATATTATTAAGGTGTGATTTGCCATGTTAATGATAGTTGCATATGTAAAGAGACTGATTATTTATTGCAATCCAATTATGTCTTATCTTTTTACGTATATTAAATTAATTTACAATATTGATAAATTTGGCAGATTCATGTCAAGCTTTTTATACAATGCCCTTGCTTAGAATTTGTTACTTTACCTAACATACCAGTCTAGAAATAAATTTCAAGCTAATATCACTAGTGCCGAAAATTTTCGTAAAATGTCTCTAGAAGCATTTTTTTTTTTTGGGCCTCTTAGTATTCCAAGTTCAATTTATGTTTGTTTTATTAAGCAAAAAGTTGCAATTGAATTTCCCATCAAAATTTAAAATATTATCTCAAGTTAAAGAGTTACCAAAGAAAATTACAATTATAACTCAACATTTGTACACTTTGAAATGTCTCAGGTATTCGTCATTCTATTGGAGGTGTATGGAATTGTTCACGATCGTATGGATACGAAGCCAATAACAGAGAAGAATATTGTTTAATTTGCCACACATTCCTTGGCTTATTCCAGGCATCATTAAGGATGTGGCAATGAATTAGATTTAATATCCATCATTGAAGTATAATATTTTCTATAATGTGTTTTTAAGCTTTTCACAAAAGGGGTCTTATCATAACCTTCTTAATTATTTTTTTTTTGTATAGATTATTGCACCCCCCAGAGCTCGATACCACACGAGTAATGAAGCTAATTAAAGAAACCTTACCAAATCCAAGATTAGGCGTGCTGCAAATAATTGCAACAATAGTTTTTTGGGAGATCAAACAATCATTTAAAGCTTTAGATAAAATTAAATGATGTAGTCTATAGGATGATGACTATAAGTTCAATATGGTGGATGTTGTTAATTGCTCGTTCAATGATTGGAAATTATTATTCAAGGCAGTTTAAATGATGGTGCTTGGAGTAAGTGAAGGAATATATGGGGACGAATTAATCAGGAGGCAATTGATGAAGTGAAAATTATGAAGAGATAAGAGATGCTTGTGTGAGCAAAACATGAAGTTTTTTTTTTTGTTGGTCCTACTCTAACTCTCACTCTCAGATTATTGTTCTACCTCCTTGCAGGGCGTGGGAGTTGAAACCCACTCCTGAAACTAAATCATCCACACCCCAATCCCCTAAGAAGGTAGGGATTCGAACCCCCACCTCCCCCTTTCATGGTGGAAGGGTGGCCACTGGGGCAACCTCCAATGGTTAAGACATGAAGGGTTTAAATGGTGGAGGAATATAGAATGGCCATAAAGAAGCTCAAAATAGCTTGTGATTAATTGAGAAGAAGGAGAAGAACCTTGCAATGACGCTGTCCATAGAAGGTTAGAGAAACCCTAGTTTTTACCAAATCAAAGGGAGAGAGAGAGAGAGAGAGAGAGAGAGAGAGAGAGAGAGAGAGAGAGAGAGAGAGAGAGAGAGAGATCATTATAAGGGAATCGATGTACTTAAAAAGAAGATTAGGGCATAGAGTTTGGACTGATGTTAAGCACTATCATTAGGCAAATCTAAGCCGCTCCTAATCGGTTAAAGTCATGAAGAAGTGGGGCTATGGCTAATGCCGAGGATCTATGGAATATATGGACTCTCTTCAATGGAGGAAGCATGCATCAAGTTAATTATGACGCACATCAGGGTACTTTTCATTATGAATCCGTGCACATTATAATAGATGATAAGTCAAGATCTGATGATTGATCATGCAAACTGTCCGAGGTGATGTCAAGTTCTACAAAGAACTCGATGTAGAGGAAGAGGAAGGTGTTCGAGTTTAACAAGAAGGAGGATGTCATGTGATTTTTATTGAAGTATTTTCTATACCAATTCAATCCTAAACTCATTATAAGGGCACCAATTTAGTTCTAAACTTTCATATTTCGTCAATGCATTCCTAAACCTTCATGAAATTCCAATATATTCCTTTTGGCCAATTGCGACAGGAAATAGTCGACATGGCAAGTGAACTTTTCTATGTCAATGAGCAACGTAAGATGATTGAGGATGATTGGAGGACACGTCGGCAAAGTCAACAATTTCCAACGTTAATTTGACGTGCGAACCCTGGAATGTCATAACTTGGCACAAAGGGACACTTAAGTGCCATAACTTACGAAAGTGACACTTAAATGCCAAAATTAGAACAAAATTGATCACTTAAGTGCCATTCCAGCCAAAATCCGGCCAAAATGCTAACGTAGCGATTTTCCGGCGAAGCAAGTGCAAAATGGCATCGTTTTGGTGTTGATGTGGTAAAAAAATAATATAAAAATTAATTAAATTAAATTTATTTAAAACATTTAAAAATAAAAAATTTAATATTAAAAAAAAAAAAAAAAAAAAAAAAAGAGAAAAGGGGTGAGGTAGGCGAGGGGTCAACCCTCAGCCGCCGTCGCCACCTCCCCGCCTCCACCGGGAAGGGTTGATGACAGAGGGGGGAGGGTCGGCCAGGGTAGCCGGGCCCTGGCTAGGGGTCGGTGACCCTAGCCGGCCGGTGGCGAGGGCCCGCGAGCCCTCGCCGAATCCGGGCGAGGGTCGCGAGCCCTCGGCCAAATCTGGTGAGGGTCGACGGCTCTCACCCGGATCCGGGGGCGCGGGTTTGCGGCCCTCACCTAGATCTAACGAGAGCTCACGAGCCCTCACCACCGATCGTCTGGGGTCGCCAGCCCCTGGCCAAGGCCTGGCGACCCCGATTGACCCTCCCCCCTCTGTCGCCGGCCCTTCCTGGCGGTGGTGGGGAGGCGGCGATGGCTGAGGGCTGAGCCTCAACCACCTACCCCCTTTTTTTTAAAAAATAATAATAATAATTTTTTAATATTTGTATTTGTATTTTTAAATATTTTAAATAAATTTAGTTTTAAATTAAATTAAATTAATTTTATATTAATTTATTACTACGTCAGCATCAAAACGACGTTTTTGCATTATTTGGCCACGTTAGCACGCAAAATGGCGTCGTTTTGTACTTACTCGCCAGAAATTACACACGTTAGCATTTCGGCTGGATTTTATCTAAAGTGGCACTTAAGTGATCCATTTCTCTTTGAATGTGACCCTTAGAATGGATCACTTAAGAGTCACTTTCGTAAGTTATGGCACTTAAGTGCCCCTTTGTGCCAAGTTATGGCACTTGAAGCAATCTTTTGCCTGTTAATTTCTATTGAAAAGTGACCGAAAGAATTATATTGAAATTTCATGTGAACAATTAGGACTACATTGACAAAAACTAAAAGTTTAGGATTGAATTGATAAACATATAATAAATTTAAAACCGATTGGATACTTATCCACAAAAAAGGTGCTTCCATTTTTATTCTACACACAATCTCAAGGATTTTTAAGGCGAATCTTAGCAGTGCTTTAATCACCACGACAAAATTAGAAAATTTATAGTGTGGGTGAACAAGTAGTATCACAACTTTTCTTATGAGAAAGTGAATGATAAGTTTTCTACACATAGATAGATTAGTCCGAAAATCAAACTAAGAAATCAAATGGACTTACTAAGTTTGGTCTATGGTCCCTTGTTTGATGGGTAAATAGTCTAGCGGTTTGCGTCGGTTATCCGGGCATTTTTAATTTTTCTTTTTTCCCTTTGGGTTAGCAGCAAATTTAGGAGGATCCGCCTACAATAGGAGTGCCAATTCAGTGTGGACTAGGCCGAAAACTCATTTCGAAAACTCATTTCATCCTTTTCTACCTAGATAAACCATCGTCCCCCCCCCCCCCACAAAAAAAAAAAACAACAAAAAAGCCACACAAAAAAAATTGTTACTTGAATACAGTTGTTTCACCAAAAAATCAATAATTTAAAAAATATTTTAAAAAAATGACTACTTATATTACTTCTAAACCGACAATATCATTTTCATTATCAAAGAAAATGTTTGTGCATTGTTATCATTAATAAAAAAATTTTCATTAACAAATTTTTATAAGAAATGCAAACAAATGATTTTTATGAAAATATTTTTTAAATCGTTGATTTCCCTATAAAATAAACGTGCCAAAAACTATTCTTATTTCACTCCTCCTTCACGATTTATTCAATGGAAAATGTTTATATCTCAATATAAAACCCTTTTTACCCAAAGATTTTGATATCAAAAAACGAACTTTATGTATCTCATATCGTCCATCATCTGATTAAACGTTGAGGTAACTAGATCTTTTTATCTTTATCTTACTGTAGTATTAATAAAACAATTTCACCTCCATCGCTATAGGTGTCTGTCGTCGCACCATGTCATCATTATGCAAAGAATCTATTACGCACAGGTGTTCTTATCCAGTACATTCCCATATTATATCGAGTTTTGCCCTTACTTGCGGGTCAGTCTCCTACTGGCTTCATTTCTGAGTCAGCTTGGGCAAATTTTGTCATCAATCTTCTCATGTTTGTGTTGGCTGGCCATGTCGTTGGATCATGCTGGTACCTTCTTGGGCTACAGGTGGGTAGCATCATTTGTTTATCTTCCTAATTTGTTCTTATGTATTAGAATCCCATAAGAATAAGGATAGTGTGTCGAACTATTGCTGCAACACTCAATACCACCAAGATGCCTCTTTGTTTAGCTGGTAATGCTAATTTCTTTTGCATCTTTGTTTGATTGTGGGAATATGTCCTTTCTGTAAGATGCTGACTGGGGTTGAACTCATTCAGGACCTGTTTCAGGTTGTGCTTTTTCGCACTTAACAACAAAGCGAAGCCCACGTCTATGGTTTGAGTTCTCTAATCATGTTCTTATCAAATTTTGTGTCTTTACTAGCCCTTTCAGGAATCATCCATGTGGTCTTGGAGTGACATATGACATGATACTAGTGTCTCAGATCCACATCATGCTGAGGCTGAAGCCTCTGGAATCTCACATCAAAATTCACACGTGTCATGCACTTTACTTCGGAAGCACAGTATGCCATCTGAAAGCAAAGTCATGTCCATGTAAGCATGGTTTTATCGATGTGCTAAGTTTGAAGTCAAGCTCTTTAATCAAATTTATTCACATTAATATGTCATAGATCAACACCACAGGGTTGTGGACTGCAAAGGATTATATCGCTACAATGTCTACTTGCATGTTATTTTACGTACTGGTCTTGGCCTGCACTGATCCTTTATCACGGAGCTCATGTTGGCACACATACTTCTTTTATATGAGCCACGGTCCTTATACCATACATCCTTATGCTTTTCTGGGATTTTGAACTAAACACATAAGAATGGGTTCTTCATTTCAGCCTTCTGTTAAAATGCTGGTAAAGTAGCTCCAAAACTTAGTGACTGAATGAGAGATTTTTCCAGCAAAGCAATTCTTTCTTCGTCTAATCTCACTCTCTCCATCCTGCCAGAGGGTTAATCAATGTCTTCGGGAAGCATGCAAACCAGCCGGCCTGTGTAGCTTTATGGATTCTGGAGATGGAGACAACATTGACAAATTCAAAAATAATGCAACATGGACTAAATGGACAACAAATCCGAATGCTACTGCTTGTTTTAACTCCAATGATTTTGGTTATGGAATTTATCAAAACGCTGTTAATCTTACCAAAGAGGCAAAACGTGGTCATGAGATATGTGTTTTCGTTGTTTTGGGGATTCCAGGCACTTATTTACATTCTTATAGATTCGGCTTATTTCTAATCGGACCAAATAGTATACTGTCCAATAGCCTAGCAACGCATTCCACGGAAAAGGCATTTTGCTCTCCTGCTCTTTATCCTTTTCCTCTTAAAATTGCTTGGTTGAGGCAACATATTGAATTAGGGTAAATCTGTAGATCAATATTTCACCTACCTTAAAAAGAGAGGGAATTTTTTTTTTTTTTTTTTTTTTTTTTTTTTTTGGGGGTGGATGAACAATCGTCCTTGTCACACAAATAGTCCTTAAACATTGATCGAAAGTGCAATATTGTTTTTAAACTTTTAATATGTGTAATATGGTCCCTAAACTTTGGCTCAATATGTGTAAAATCATACGTAGACTTCAGTGTGAACCCGAAAAACAGTTACTTTTGGATGTCGTGTGAACTATCTGCCAGCCCATCCTGATTTAATATCCTCCAAATTCAGCCTAAACTTGTCAATTGTTTTTTTTTTTCCTCACTATTTTCATGATTGCATTACCAATATGGCCTGCAGAGAAACGTTCTTGTGTTTTTATAACATCATGTATTTAATACACCTTAAAGTGAAGATACAATTTGTAACACATCGTACTCACTTTCTTTTTCAAATTTTGAAGCAAATAAGTACTCTAGCTGGAAATCAAACTCCAAGCTACTTTGTTCCAGAAGTCCTGTTTACCATGGGCATTATTGAATTGGGCCTCTTGCTGTTGCTCTTCTCATTGGAAATATGCAGAACTTCCTCCAGGCTCTGGGAAGAAGGTGTGACCTCTCACATCGACAAACTTTTTATATTGACAGATCTATTAATCTTTACCATTGTGCTTGTGCAAAATATTTGAGATCATTCGATTGATACAATGATGACCTTTTAAAATTTTCATATCCAAGTGTCTGTGATGGTTTTATGGCTTCCAAGACAAACAGTTCCGTAATGCTATCATTCGGGATGATGAATATCCTTTTGCAGATTTTTTGTGTGAGTCTTTCTGTATTGGCTTTCAGATTTCATTCTTTGGACAGGTAAATATTGTATTGGGAAGATATGTATTCATCATGGTTCTTAGTTTATTGGCATGCATGAATCTGAGTAATTGGTATTCTTGTAATTTGTTAATCTTAAGCAACATTGAGAAGATATGGCTCTAATAATTTAGGCATTATAACAGCACTGAATGCTCGTATAGGTTAGCTTCAAGAATTCATGAGCAGATCTAAGTTATGTTTTTAGGCTGGTTTGGGTTCAAGAATTGTTAACTGCCATATGAAAATGGAGCTTGCCTAAACATTCTTGTAATATTTCATGTGCAAGTGGCAATTGTAACTAATACTATTACCTTGGTAAAGAAACATCCTAGGCTATGTCTAGTCCTTCAAAAATGTCTCAACATCTCTTGAAATAACATACTGAAACACCATATGAGAAAGCATCCCCAAGGCGACTGATGAAACTTATTAGTGCTCTGCATGCAGACCTTTCTTTGCACCTATGCTCCCAATTTGTATCTGTTCTTTGGACCAATACTGATTAAGGATGTTCCTAGTGAACATTAGTGCAACCTTTTTATTGTTGGACATCTTGGATTTAAACTGTCAGCTGACTTTTACTTTTCCCCAATCCTCCCAGGAGGCTAGAAATGTCATTAAGGCGTCGTGATGTTGAGCAATGGATGAATCACAGACACTTACCTGAACAGCTAAGAAGGTAAACACGGCATTTCTTCCTACCTTTCTCATGTACTTCTTCTCCTGAGTTGAGACATATCAATTGCATTATCCAGTATCCTGTTGTCATTTTAGCTGCTTGAATTTGGTGTTGAAGCAAACATGACTTCTTACAACATCTTGCCGAATGGGGTTCATAGAAGGGCTCTGTCCAATTTATACTGAATGATGAGCTGAAAGCGTCATGTTGAGTGAATTGAAAATTGTAGAAGAGAAGGGATCTTTTATCTATGAGATCGTTAGGCTATGTGGTCATTAGAACTTGTGCATAGTGTTTGATATGATCTTGGCTTTCAATTATCCTCTGTATTTGCCTGTTTATGCATACTATCAATGTTTTTGTACTTCCTCATATTATTGTCCATATTGTATGATTCTTTGGATTGGAAGCTGAGCGGATTTTTCCATTTGGTGGGTTAGATCAAAGTCTTCTGCCTTGTTTTGTGAATATACGTATGACTAAGACTGAAGCTTGGGGGTCAATGGCACTTCTGGAAATTAGCTAGAGAACTTTGAGCCTAGTTTAAGTCCGTATGAGATATGAGCAGCAAATTTGATTCTCTATGAAGTTTGATGCAGGGGTTGGGTTGAAGAAGTGCGATGGACCAGCATTGGTTGGTAAAATGAGCTCTAATAGAAGATGGTTTATTAAACCAGTAACTTGAGGGCTTCAACTAGGTAGATTTTTATGTTGATGGTGGATAAATTTGACACTGTGGGTCCTACAGATCATCAGCAAAGAGATTGCGCAAGTATACCTGTGTCCTCTGCCTGCATTTTGTTTTCTTTCTATCCTTTCATGCTTATCATCATTGGTTTCTGCGTCTCTCTGTACTTTGCATTCTGGAACTGTTTCTAGACATTCTTTGCTGCTGCTTGAGCCAATCATGCACTAGTGTTTTATAATGTAGTTCTGAGCATCCGCATATTTTCCCTGAATTGTGGATAAGCATCTAGACATGTAGGTCATATCCAATGTGTGCTCTATGGAGGCTCCTTTTCAATTGACCGGAAATGGCCTATTATGCAGAAGAGTAAGCGAAGCTGAGCGATACCATTGGGCTGCCACTAGAGGAGTCAATGAAGAAATGCTTCTCGAGGATTTTCCTGAAGATCTTCAGAGGGATATAAGACGCCATCTCTTCAAATTTGTGAAAAGAGTAAGCCCTGGAACTGAGCTGAAATGAGGGTGCGATTTAGTGCAAACCCTTAGAAATCAGTTGTCTTTTTTGCGATTACTTAGAATGAGCAGATTTTAGGGCCAAAAAAATAATTGAAGTTCACTGCTGTTGTGGATGAAGACGAAAGCCACGTTTTTTAATTTTTGCTTCCTCTCTCTTCAATCATGTGCAGCCTTTTGAAACCAATAGCTTCCCCCCAGGTCGAATATTTGGCTATGCTTCCGTCATAGGTCTTCACTTGGAACCTAACTACTGATATTTGTAACATATGCTTGATCAGATAAGTAGATAAGTGGATGATCAGTCTTTAAATTTACGTCATCAAGTACTTAGATGGATAGTTAAAAAGAAATTTTAAAGGTCTCATTTGTTGGTTATTAGTTTCTATGGGTAAACATAACCAAGCTTTTGTCTTAGTTTTAATTGGCATAGACCATGTGTCATGCACTTTACTTCGGAAGCACAGTATGCCATCTCAAAGCAAAGTTATGTCCATATAAGCATGGTTTTATCGATGTGCTAAGTTTGAAGTCAAGTTTTTTAATCAAATTTATTCACATTATATGTCATAGATCAACACCACATGGCTGTGGACTGCAAAGGATTATATCACTGCGATGTCTAATCGCATGTTATTTTATGTACTGGCCTTGGCCTGTACTGATCCTTTATCACGGAGCTCATGTTGGCACACATACTTCTTTTATATGACCCACGGTCCTTATACCATACATCTTTATGGTTTTCTGGGATTTTGAACTAAACACATAAGAATGGGTTCTTCATTTCAGCCTTCTGTTAAAATGCTGGTAAAGTAGCTCCAAAACTTATAGTGACTGAATGAGAGATTTTTCAAGCAAAGCAATTCCTTCTTCGTCTAATCTCACTCTCTCCATCCTGCCAGAGAGTTGATCAATGTCTTGGGGGAGCATGCAAACCAGCAAATCCGAATGCTCCTGCTTGTTTTAACTCCAATGATTTTGGTTATGGAATTTATCAAAACGCTGTTAATCTTACCAAAGAGGCAAATGTGGTCACGAGATATGTGTTTTCGTTGTTTTGGGGATTCCAGGTACTTATTTACATTCTTATAGATTCGGCTTATTTCTAATCGGACCAAATAGCATACTGTACAATAGCCTAGCAACGCATTCCAAGGAAAAGGCATTTTGCTCTCCTGCTCTTTATCCCTTTCCTCTTAAAATTGCTTGGTTGAGGCAACATATTGAATTAGGGTAAATCTGTAGATCAATATTTCGCCTGCCTTAAAAAGGGAGGGATTTTTTTTTTTTTTTTTTTTTTTTTTTGGAGGGGGGGTGGATGAACAATCCTT
Organism: Eucalyptus leucophloia subsp. euroa; assembly: GCA_017140325.1. Taxonomy (NCBI): domain Eukaryota; kingdom Viridiplantae; phylum Streptophyta; class Magnoliopsida; order Myrtales; family Myrtaceae; genus Eucalyptus; species Eucalyptus leucophloia. The sequence goes on from CM029471.1 coordinate 27,893,000, forward strand.
GTCCTTGTTTTATTGTGGGATAATAGCACAAATAGTCATTAAACATTGATCGAAGTGCAATGTTGTTTTTGAACTTTTAATTTGTGCAATATGGTCCCTGAACTTTGGCTCAACGTGTGTAAAATCGTACCTAGAGTTTTACTTTACTCAGTGTGGTCTATGAGCTACTGATAAATGCTCAACATAGTCCCTAAACTATATAAAAATGTTTAAAAATTCAGGGACTACATTAAATATTGGACCAAAGTTCATGAATTATATACAAATTAAGAGTTCAGGAATGACATTACACATTGGGCCACAGTTCATGGACCATATGTGTCATTTTCTGTTTTATTATTTGTCCACTCTTAGCAATAATCAGAAGAGCAAACACACTATTAGCTGCAGCAAAGGCCTCTTCATTTCTTGGGATATATGGAATAAGATGCATGGCTTCATGCAGGATGAACACCTGGAACTTTTTATTTTCCATCAATGCAAGTCAAAGCTGCATATTTGGAGGACTCTCCACTTCATCTTTTTACCTTTTTTTTTTTTTTTTTTTTCCTCTGTGACAGTTCCATTTTAATAGCTTTCTATCCTTGCGGGAGTTTCTATTGTGCTTTGAACTTCCAGAAAGATTGAGGCAGTAGGGCATATCTTGGTTGTATGAGTGAATCTGTCCTCTGCTATTAACCAGAATAGCACATTGAAATATGAGGAAAGAAGAGAAGATCATTGCACGATACTCTCTTTATAATTCTTGAGAGAGAGTGAATAATAAGTATGAACCCGAAAAACTATTGCTTTTGGATGTCGTGTGTTAGAACTATCTGCCAGCCCATCCTGATTTAATATCCTCCAAATTCAGCCTAAACTTGTCAATTGTTTTTCTTTTCTCACTATTTCCATGATTGCATTACCAATATGGCCTGCAGAGAAACGTTCTTGTGTTTTTATAACATCATGCATTTAATACACCTTAAAGTGAAGATACAATTTGCAACACATCGTACTCATTTTCTTTTTCAAATTTTGAAGCAAATAAGTACTCTAGCTGGAAATCAAACTCCGAGCTACTCTGTTCCAGAAGTCCTGTTTACCATGGGCATTATTGGATTGGGCCTCTTGCTGTTTGCTCTTCTCATTGGAAATATGCAGAACTTCCTCCAGGCTCTGGGAAGAAGGTGTGACCTCTCACATTGACAAACTTTTTATATTGACAGATCTGTTAATCTTTACCATTGTGCTTGTGCAAAATATTTGAGATTATTTGATTGATACAATGACGACCTTTAAAAATTTTATTGTCCAAGTGTATGTATGATGGTTTTATGGCTTCCCAGACAAACAGTTCCATAATGCTATCATTCGAGATGATGAATATCCTTTTGCAGATTTTTTGTGTGAGTCTTTCAGTATTGGCTTTCAGATTTCATTCTTTGGACATGTAAATATGGTATTAGGCAGATATGTATTCATCATGGTTTCTTAGTTTATTAGCATGCATGAATCTGAGTAATCGGTATTCTTATAATATGTTAATCTTAGGCAACATCAAGAAGATATGGCTCTAATAATTTAGGCATTATAACAGCATCGAATGCTCATATAGGTCAGCTTCAAGAATTCATGAGCAGATCTAAGTTATGTTTTTAGGGTGGTTTGGGTTCAAGAATTGTTAACTGCCATATGAAAATGGAGCTTGCCTAAACATTCTTGTAATATTTCATGTGCAAGTGGCAAATTGTAACTAATACTATTACTTGGGAAAAGAAACATCCTAGGCTATGTTTAGTCCTTCAAAAATGTCTCAACATCTCTTGAAATAACATACTGAAACACCATATGAGAAAGCATCCCCAAGGCGACTGATGAAACTTATTAGTGATGTGCATGCAGACCTTTCTATGCACCTATGCTCCCAATTTGTATCTGTTCTTTGGACCAATACTGATTAAGGATGTTCCTAGTGAACATTAGTGCGCCTTTTTATTGTTGGACATCTTGGATTTAAACTGTCAGCTGACTTTTATTTTCCCCCAATCCTCCCAGGAGGCTAGAAATGTCATTAAGGCATCGGGATGTTGAGCAATGGATGAGTCACAGACGCTTACCTGAACAGCTAAGAAGGTAAACACAGCATTTCTTCCTACCTTTCTCATGTACTTCTACTTCTTCTCCTGAGTAGAGACATATCGATTGCATTATCCAGTATCCTGTTGTCATTTTAGCTGCTTGAATTTGGTGTTGAAGCAAACATATGTTCTTACAACGTCTTGCCCAATGGGGTTCACAGAAGGGCTCTGTCCAATTTATACTGAATGATGAGCTGAAAGCGTCATGTTGAGTGAATTGAAAATTGTAGAAGAGAAGGGACCTTTTATCTATGAGATCGTTAGGCTATGTGGTCATTAGAACTTGTGCATAGTGTTTGATATGATCTCGGCTTTCAATTATCCTCTCTATTTGCCTGTTCATGCGTACTATCAGTGTTTTTGTGCTTCCTCATATTATTGACCATATTGTATGATTCTTTGGATTGGAAGCTGAGAGGTTTTTTCTTCATTTGGTGGGTTAGATCGAAGTCTTCTGCCTTGTTTTGTGAATATACGTACAATTAAGACTGAAGCTTGGGGGTCAATGGCACTTCTGAAAATTAGCTAGAGGACTCTGAGCCAAGTTTAAGTTAGTACGAGATATGAGCAGCAAATTTGATTCTCTATGAAGTTGATGCAGGGGTTGGGTTGAAGATGTCGGATAGACCAGCATTGGCTGGTAAAATGAGCTCTAATAGAACATGGTTTGTTAAAACCAATAACTTGGGGACTTCAACTGGGTAGATTTTTATGTTGATGGTGGATACATTTGACACTGTGGGTCCTACCGATCATCGGCAAAGAGATTGTGCAAGTATACCTGTGTCCTCTGCCTGCGTTTTGTTTTCTTTCTGTACTATCATGCTTATCATCATTGGTTTCTGCATTTCTCTGTACTTTGCATTCTGGAACTGTTTCTAGACATATTCTTTGCCGCTGCTTGAGCCAGTCACGCACTAGTGTTTAATAATGTAGTTCTGAGCATCCGCATATTTTCCCCGAAATGTGGATAAGCATCTAGACATATAGGTCATGTCCAATGTGTGCTCTATGGAGGCTCTTTTTCAATTGACTGGAAATGTCCTATCATGCAGAAAAGTACGCGAAGCTGAGCAATACCATTGGGCTGTCACTAGAGGAGTCGATGAAGAAATGTTTCTCGAGAACTGTTCTGAAGATCTTCAGAGAGATATAAGACACCATCTCTTCAAAGTTGTGAAAGGAGTAAGCCCTGGAACTGAGCTGAAATGAGGGTGGGATTTAGTGCAAGTTAAACCCTTAGAAATCAGTTCTCTTTTTTGCGATTACCTAGAATGAGCAGATTTTAGGGCCAAAAAATTAATTGAAGTTCACTGCTGTTGTGGATGAAGATGAAGATGAAAGCCACGTTTTATAATTTAAGCTTCCTCTCTCTTCAATCATGTGCAGCCTTTTGTAACCAAAAGCTCCCCCCCCCCCCCCAGTTGAATATCTGGCTGTGCTTCCGTCATAGGTCCTCACTTGGAAGCTAACTACTGATATTTGTAGCATATGCTTGATCAGATAAGTAGATAAGTGGATAATCAGTCTTTAAATTTAGGTCATTAAGTGCTTAGATGGATAGCTAAAAAGCAATTTTAAAGGTCTCATTCGTTGGTTATTAGTTTCTATCAGTAAACATTACCAAGCTTTTGTCTTAGTTTTAATTGGCATCTAGATGGAGACAGCTCAATGTAGAAACTGCAAAAGAACGACATGGTTAAGAATTATTGCTAGTCTCCACATCCCCCCAGATACTGCCACTTCTGAAAACAAGCTCTAATCTTCGGAAAATGGATTTTTCTAATGCGACATGACTGGTCTGTTCTGCTGGGTTCAGCTAACAGGCAACAATTGCCACCTATGCAAAAAGAAGCGCAGAACTCCATATCTTTGACATACTTTAAAAATAAAACAGTTTAAGCCATCCTGGATTCTAGACATCAAATTTGTGGCTACCATGATAAGCCTGGACTAACTTTCAACTCAAGACTTATTAATAGCTATTTTATTATGTTGCAGGTGAGAATATTTGCAGTAATGGAGGATCATATCGCAGATGCAATTTGCGAGAAGTTACGGCAAAAAACATACATCAAAGGAAGCAAGATCCTGCATCCTGGTGTTCTTGTTGAAAAGTTGATTTTCATTGTCCGCGGGAAAATTGAGAGCAGAGGAGAAGATGGGGTTACAAGTTTATGTGAAGGAGATGTATGCGGGGAAGAGCTTCTAGCTTGGTGCCTTGAGAGTTCTTCTGTAAACAAAGGTACAAATCGCAGTCTATCTGAATGGTCTTTAATTATCGACTGACTTGACATATTAAGAGCATTTCAATATATGTAATATTGAAGATGGACGAAAGATAAGACCACTTGGAAACCGGTTGCTGAGTAACAGGACAGTAACATGTGTGACAAATGTTGAAGCCTTTGCACTACGAGCAGAAGACCTTGAAGAAGTCACCAGGTTATTTGCAAGATTCCTGCGCAATCCAAAAGTTCAAGGAGCCATAAGGTTCTTGCTCTTTCTTAACAGATGATTTAGCACTACTATGTTTTACTGGTAAATCGAGCATATCACTGAACTATTGGCCAAAAAATAGCGACTAAATTTAACTGTCTGAGATCCGCTCTGTTTCCTGTGTACGTTCTCTTTTTGAACCTAAGGGCAGGAACAACTAGTCCGTCCAATGGTTTGTAATTTGCTCCTACATGGACAGCATAGACAAATGTTTGGATTATGCACTTGTGACACAAAAGCCTGGTTGCAGGTATGTATCACCATACTGGAGGGGACTTGCAGCAACTCGTATCCAAGTTGCTTGGAGATACAGGAAGCAACGACTAAGTCGTGCCGACACTTCACAGTCACAGCATCCTTAACATTATCAAATTATGTTGATGGCATAAACGACATTCCTCTGCTGTCTGTATTTATACTAGGTTCCAGTCATGTTGTGACTGCAAACCGTAAGAGTGGACATGTTGTAAGGGCATGATGATATAGGCATGTAATTCAAATTGTGATATATGTGAGATGTAGATTCTTCAACACAAAATGATATATGAGAGATTGGATGATGATTGCCTTGTAGGAGCGTTGATCAGATAACGGATCATGACTGAGCTTAGTAAAAGATCTCCGCTCATTACCTACAATGAGCTGAGATCTCCCAGAGTGCTTGTACAGATGACTCCGTTCTACAGAAAATTTTAGCAGGAATATCTTGTGAGGACCAGAGATCGGAATTGGGATGAGAAACTACAACAAATGCGGTTGGTATTCAATATTGCAGTCTTTTGTTGTTACTGTCGGTTCCATCTGACCAGATGAGAAAGAGGAGTTGTAGAGTGTCTCACCCTTAGATTAATTGCCACGTTGGAAAATCCGTTTAAATATCACGAAGGTCTGGAATGTGAAGACATTTGCTCTGTTGAAGCATCCAGTCACAGGTTGCTCCTATGTGTTTTAATGGCATAACGTTTTGCTCAGAATGTCTTGAACTGCATAAAAGAGCACCACGGACGCCCAATTACTCTGAAGTGCATTATTTTTGCCATTGTATTCCTCATCCACCTGGTCGAATGTACCGAGAAGAGCTAGTAAGGAGCATAGCGTACATTGAGATTAGGTGTGAGCATAGCATTATTTTTGACACTGTATTCTCCGTCGCCAGAAAAGTTTTTTACTTTCATTTTTCAAAGCTTCCTTTTTTTCTTTTTTACCAAAGCCAAGCAGCCAGTACTTCCAATGTATTGCGTAACACAAGAATAAATTAAGAGTTTTTATTTATCGTTCTTCTCCTTCTCTTTTATTCCAGGAGCAAAGAGTAGACTAAGGGATGAATTAGGTTCTAAGATTAGGTGTGAGCAGAAACGGACAGAAATAATTGTGTTAGAGAAAAATTACTATTTAGGATTAGATGAATTGTACCTTATATTAATTGCTATTGCATTCTCACCCTCTATGTATAGAAGTCTTGTACTCTTCATTTGACATATATAACATGTTTCTCTTTCACTACAAATCTCACCTTGGAGTGAGAGTCCTTATTGCATACTAAGGAAACGTCCATCAAGTCTATTCCACAGTGGTCGTAACCACGCTACCCACATTGGCCGCACTCCTCCACCAAGTCTGCAGCCTTCAGTTGCTATTCCACACAGTTCCGCTACTTGTTTTAAAAAATGAACACCACCACCGGACTTGCCACCCTCAATCCAGCCTGACAATAAATTTCATCGTGAACGGTTGCCGGACGCTGCCTTACGCGCCACCATGCGCTATCACGTCTTGCATCCGCCGAGCTCACAGCCATTTCAGCGTTATTTTTACACCTTCTGCGGCTGTTAAAAAAAAAAAAAAAAACAATCATCACCCCTAGAGTCGCCGCCCTTGGACCACTGAAATTTCGCATCAGTCCATTGCTGGACGTCACCGCATGCGCATCCATGTAGTGCTGAGAGTGAGATCAACCCGCGAGCACACGCTTCGCACGTCGGCCTCTTTTGCAAGTGCAATGCTAACGTCATAGCCGACGCCAGAAACATCACAGAGCAACGAATTTTGCTATAGCTTAAGTAATACGGTGGAGATTACAATCATATTCGAGTCACTCAAATCCTTTTAGTGTTTTTCAAATCCCAATTACCCCCAATAATTCATGTAGTGTTTAATTTTGTAATTCTTCATAAAATAATCTCTCAATCTTATAAAGGAATTGCATGCAAATCTTTCCATAAAATTAAATAACTTCAACAATAACGTTCTTGGTGTAATTGCATAAATAAGAATAACTTCAAGCACCTGATATTTGACATTTCAAGATTGCTTGCCTCACCAACGGCGTAGAGCAAACCCATGATCTAATATTATCCACGATCTAATATTATACGTATATATACCCTTGAAAAAAGTATGTGGCTGAAGTCAACATGGATTAGAAAATCCATTCACCAAACCTGAATCGGTCAACGCAAAATTGAAGATGGACTTTCCTCCTTTGCTGTTTTCTTGCACTCACTTTGACCGAGGCGAAGTCTTCAATCCAATCTGGACTTTCCAACTGTGCAGATATCGACTTCAATTCGGTACAACTTCACCACACACGACTTGACCACGGAAGAAATTATATATTCTGAGATCCGGGTTTTTGAACTTAAAATATATTAGGCTAGTACGCAATTCAATTTGGGTCGGGTTCGTTCAATGGGCCATGGCGATCCTAAGGTTTCGAGCTCATCCCCTCATGGGTTGTTCTCTATTTTCAACCATCCATCGCCTTGTGGTCGAGTCACTGTTTCGCCACAGTAATTGCCCTATCGAGCCAAAACTTAATTGACCATTAGACTCTGTCATGATAATCATCGAAAAGTTCTCATTTAATTTTCCTATCTAATCGACAGATTTGAGTCCTTTATAGATAGAAGGAGGTCACCCTCATTTTGAAGAATGAGAGGGTTGATTTTCTTTTAAACCATAAGGAGATTTGTTTCGGGCCCATGAAAGCTAGATGAATTTTGAGCTTCGAACTTGACAAGGTAGACGTCCATTCGAACTTAATCTTCACGGCGTGGACTCTCAAGAAGCTGCCGAGAAATGGCGCAAAAGTTATGCGGAGCAGCTTCGCGCACGCCATATTCATCTCCAGTCGTTTCTCAATGATTTCCCACGAAGCAAACCCCACGAAATTCACCATCGGAAACGTGAAACATCATGGCCAGAAATTGTTTTTATCATTTAAAAAAAAAATAGGCTTCTCTTCTCTTTTTTTTTTTTTTTTTAAACCAACTCTAAATAAGTGAGAATAAGTTAAGCGTTTTTACTTATCATTCATTTCCATCTCTTTTATTCCCTTTTATTCCAGATGCAAAGATTAGACTAAGGTATACATTGGGCTTTGAGGTGTGATGCAATTAGAATGAAAAAACGAACAAATAGATAAAATAAAATAAAAGCGAATGAGCAGAAAAAAGGCGTTTCTCTTGGGTTAATTCCGTCCATCTAAGTTCCAACGAAAACCTGAATTGCTGTGATGCCAAAACATTTGACAAAAAATAAATAAATAAATAAATTATATATATATAAGGTGACAAATGATTTTGGTTTATTCTCCAATTCATGGCCAACATTCTTTAAAGGGCGTATGAGTGACAACTAGTGACCATAAAGCCAACTTTGTTCTCAAGAAGAAAAAGCAATCCGTACTTTTAGGAACAGAATGAAAGATATTAAAATTTTATTTTTTCACAAAAACTAAATGATTCGAAAAATATTTTTTTTTTAAATGGTCCGTAGTTTATTCAAAATAGTTAGTCAACCAATAATATTTTCATTATGGACAACAATTATATTTAAATGTTTTTGTGAATGAACGAAAAAATATGTTTATCATTCACATATTTTTTTCGTTCATTTTATATTATAAGTGATATAAGCGATTATAATTAGAAAAATTGTTTACTAAATCATTCATTCTTCATGAAACAAACTTCCTAAGAGTCGTCTTATAAATTAATTTATCAAATAATGTTTTTGTGGATGATAAACATATTTTTTCGCTCATTTTATATTATAAGTAATATAAGTGATTATAATTAGAAAAATTGTTTACTAAATCATTCATTCTTCATTAAACAAACTTCCTAAGAGTCATCTTATAAATTAATGAGTTTGTTTTAAGCGTCCAACGTGATCTCTTCCTTTCCAGCTACAGCTTCTTTCATTTGTCAGAAAATATGATGAGAAAAAAAGCAAAAGACCAATCTCGAGAGTCTTGGTCTCAGTCAACGCCGGGGTCTTCTTCTGAATCACTCGCTATGATCTTCGTAGAAGAAACAAAGCCTCAGCTCTGTCTCCATTCATATTTCTTCCCTCGCATTACCTTCATCGTCTAGAACTGCAGAACCAGATAAACCAGATAAAAAAGACGAGCCTCTTCAGCTTGGAGAATACAATCCTCGAGCTCACGCTCTCTCCGGTCGCCGCTGCTACCCAGCGATAGCAGCAGGCTCGACACTCTTGTACTTGTTCCTACTTCGTCGCTTTGAGAGCTGATCGTCCTTCGGAGGGTGAAGTTGGTGTCTTGCGCTTGAACTTTGCGTATTGGCTTTGTAAGTTTGCCAAAATGCCCTCTTTTTCCGCCATTTCTGTGTGTAGATGCTTGTCTCAGCTAATGATTTCTGCAGTTTATACTCGTGTCCTTGCGTGTGCCTTTGTTACGAAAACCAGGTACATGCATTTAACAGCATATAAGAAGTGATCGGTAGTGTTTATCGAAAAGTTAAATATACATTCTTGACTCATAGCTACTTTCTCTTTGCGGAAAATAAGGGCACGCATGACGAAGCTTCTTAACTGGGGAAGAGTTTTTTTTTCAAAAATAATTCTTTTCTATTTCTATTCCGATGAACAATTTCTGAGTAAAAGAACCCATTTGATAACTATATAAAATTTCTTTATTTGTATTTATTAGTTTTTTATTCTTGTTCATGGATCATCGCCAACGCCGTCCGCCATGCCGCCGACCGCCACGACCGTTGGCGACCAAGCGTCACCGCGGACCGCCTCCTACGGCCGGGCGGCCATGGGAGGGAGCGGCGGACGGGCTGTCTGTGGTGGTCGGCGGTGATGGTCGGTGCGGTGGTCGTCGGCGGCGGCGCGGTCGGTGGCGGTGACGGGAGGCGATGGCGACCGCGGCGGCAGAATCGGGCGATGGCGGCAAGCAACCGAACAACGGCAAGAGCCGGCGACGGCGGTGTCTCCAAGCTGTTGAAGGTGGCCGCGGCAAGAGAAGAATAAAAAAAATAAAAAAAAATTGATTTATTTATAGAAATTGTTCTCGGGAATAGAAGTAATTTTTTTTGTTTTCATTTTGCTCCAAATTTATTCCTAGGCTAATTTTATATTCCCCGGAATAGAAAAACAACTTGACGTTACCAAATAGGTTTTTGTTCTTTTTTTTGTTCCGGGGAACAAAAAGAAATTAAGAGAAACAAAAACGTTACCATGCACCTTAGGCCCAACTTATTTTTGGAATTTTTTTTCCGGAAAATAATTGCTTGTATCTTTTAGGAAAATTAGTCAATAAAAAATGTTTTCATCATCGATAAAAATTTATGCCCAACTTATTTTGTGGGTGATAAAAAAAATCATTTATTTTTGTAAGTGATATTAGTGATTTTTTTTGGAAAATATTTTCCAGATTACTCATTTTTTGGGAAACAAACGTACTCTAAAGTTTATTCTTACCTTTACCAAAAAAAAAAAAGTACTCTAAAGCTATATCGAGTGGATATTTTTTCTATTTTAAGTTCCTAATTGAAAATTTTAATGAAAATGTTTAAGATATACAAGAAACAAGATACTTGGAAATTTAATATATCTAAAAATTAGAAACGAGATTTAAATTAATATAAGTACAAGTATTTACAGATAAATTAATATCGTTTTTAGATATCCTTTTTCTGACATTTATTCTTAAAACGGCAGGACAACTCAAAATGAGTATCCACGTTTACAATCACAAGCTAAATTATACCTAAATGGAACTTTAATACTTATAAACATCAGAAAAGTAAAAGGATAATAAAAAACAACATATTTTTTGTTAATTTAGGAAATTGATTGAAAAAAATTATAATATCTAGCTATTAATGTAAATATGAAAACTTGTGAATATTAATAAATAAAAAACTAATTTGACTATGACCAGTTACTAAACTTTCTCGGAATATTTTGCATCCAGTTTTCCTTATCTGGATTTGTTCTAAAAGAAAAAAAAAAAATATATATATATATATATATTATTCAGTTGACGTTTTTTCTCCTCATCACATGTTTAGTTCAGTGAAAGATGGTCCACAAAACTGCTGCAGATTTACAATGTGAAATGGCCCATAAGGAAAGAGATGAAGTACCGATACTGTCGGAAACGCAGCAGCAATTATCAGATGATTATAACAGTTCTCAACCTCGGTCACGTATATCTAGGACCCGGAGTGTGTCAATTTCCATCCCTACGAGCTCCATGGAGTCATACGAGAGTATACCGAGTCGAGTAGGTTCCACTGGACCTTTAAGGAGTGAAAGGAGGACACCTTTCTCGCTAATGAGTGGCCCGTTACACAATCGCGGACCTGAAAGTACCTTCGGGCGTAACCCCGGTGTGCCTGGAAGCACGGGAGTGGAGTCGCAACATATGAAAGAAAAATTCCCTTCTTTTAGCATAAAGGATCGTATTGACTCCGCAGATGACGACTATGGTGCTAAAAATGAGCATTTACTGAGGTCCGGGCGACTGGGGATGTGCAATGACCGTTACTGTACAACTTGCCCCTCGCATTACAATAGAAGGGCGCAACAAACAAGTTCTGAAAGTTCAAGTATAGCTGATACCGGGTAAATGCCATACTTGCAGAGTCTTTTGCTATGTTTGATAAGGTCCTGAGAATGAGATTCTCCATTTCTACCGAAGGCTGGAAATTGTCGGTTTTAACTTTGTCATTCTCAGAAAATGAGGGATCACAAGTTTTATTTTCTCACTTTCTGATCATGGTCACCACTTCTTGGTTAGCAATTTTTCGATTTACTATAGTATTCTGCGAGTAGTAATCTGTTTGCATTTTAAAGTCACCTTGTATGTTCGCACAATCTTCTATTGGCTGGAAGTTCATGAAGAGCAATGTAATTTGGCTTAAGGCTAGAGCAAGCGCTGCCTTAGATTTTCAAATAAGTTGGCCGCAGTCCCATAACTCTACGATGACAATGTAGGTGATAACTCTATCTCTAAGCAGTAAGCATAACTTTCTAAATAGTGTGGGACTTGGAGTTCTGGTGACGATGGTATCAAAAGGTACAACAACGAAGATCTGAGATTGACTTCACCAGTATATCAAAGATGCTTTTGTTTTGAGCACATCTTTTATGCACCATGCCTTATCCAGTAGGATATCTGAATTTACTTCTTCATAGTAAAGAAGCTTCGCTGCCCAACTTTTACTTGCAGTTTCACAAAGCTCTTTATGGGGATGCCAAAAGTTGGGCAAGGAGGTTCTTCACTTATGTCAGTGCCCACATTCCTGGCGTTATAAATCCTCATGCTCAAGCTGTCCAGCGGTGGAACAAATTTTTTGTCATTTCTTGCGTGGCGGTCCTCTTTGTAGACCCATTGTTTTTGTTCTTGCTGTATGTACCAAAGGTATGGCTCAGCTGCAGCATTGTCAAGTTCACATGGCTTGAAAACATAGGTTGCTTGATGGTTAAGTTAATAACGTTCTTACTATATTTTTTTCCTCTCTAATTCCTAAATGGTTCCCAAAATGAAGTTGAAATTCTTCCCATTTTTCACCCTGCTATAAACCACCTAGTTCTGGTTAGATTTATTCTACTACTTATCAAGTTTTTACTGCCCTGTTAATATCTGCAGATATTCTTCACTTCACAGATTAAGCTTCTTAATCACGGTTTGATGCACATGTAGCCCAAGCTACAACCGGTGGTGTTTGAGTTTATCCTTCTCTATGACTCAATGTTATGTTTATTTCCAATTCTCAAAATTTGACCTCAGTACAATAAGTTAAATCTCCTTTGGCCAAGGCTGATCTAATCAACTAAAATGATCTCCTCGTAACCATGATTTCCTCAAATATATTTTACCAAAGTCATCAAGCCTGTTTAGGTTGGCATCTGTTTTGCGTTAGCGAAGGAAAAATAATATGCCTGAACCCATTTTAAATACTTTTAATAAAATCCTGATCATATTCATTATCCAAATTGTGACTTTCTGCAAAAAAATGTCATTAATCGTATGTCCCCTAAAATTTCTTGTTTATTTGCATTTTGGCCTTTGTGCTTGTACTTTATTGCTCTTGTCACTTTTCTTTTGCAGATTCAAACAACCATCATAAGCTTTTCGGTTTGCACACAATTACATCCCTTCACTTATCCATCCTTGATTGCAGGACTGTATGTGTGTAACGTTAAACAGGCCCATGGCAGCAATACTCGTTGTTTTCAGAAGCATGACGGACCTCATGTACCTATTGCACATTCTTCTGCAGGTAGGCTACTTTTTACCAACTTGTTGGGTTGTTTTCTTTTCTCGTTGGTGAATTTAACAGTATCCTTTTATTGTTTTCCTTACTCTTTTCATCCACTATAGATTTTTGTTTTGTTCCTTGTAACAACTTTTGAATGCTTCAAGGGGAAACGTGTTATTCCGAGGGAACCTACATGGTGTTATATGAATGTTCTGCAGTTTTCAATTCGAGTACTCATAAGTAATTTTTTATTCAACTGCATCCACTATTGTACTCCCGTCAGTCAGATACATATTGTAGTGTTGGACAAAAAAGTGAATTGGAATGTTGTGTAGTCAAAGTTGACTACATATGTTGAACATACATCCAGCCACAAACTTCTCGTACCAGCTTTTCAAAAGTTCCTCTATTTGAGCGTCTCTTTCTTAGAAAAGCAACAAGTATTATCAGGAACTCACCTTGCAGGCATTCATCTTCTTATGCATGAAAATGAGCACAGAAAATAAGAGACAAGTGGTCCTATCTGCTGTGCAAGTTTTTAGGATGATCTAAATATTTGCTAGGGTTTTTTGCATTCAGATATAAATACTCAATTTTTTCAGAATGGCTCGTTACACTTAATTTTCTAGACTTCATAAATTCGGAAATCCTCATGGGCATACTACCCAGAAATTTAGACTTGTTAGAAACCTTTTGTAGTAGTGAAAGGCTTCTGTATCGGGGTGATTTCTCTTGATACTTCTTAATGGAAACATGATACTCATTTTCCTTAGAAAAAGATGAGTCATTCGATGTTGATTACAGCTAAAAGTCAACTAGATGAGACTTTACTTGGTACAAATTTTAACTCTTGTAATATCAGAGTTTAATTTTTGGAAAGACTTACTGATCTTTCACTCAAAAAGGCTGCATTCGAAGAGCTTCAGAACAGACTTCCATGAGACAGAAAGTTCTTGCCTCTCATTTGTCAATCGATCTACTACACAACCCAAATTTTACATCCCTTATTCAGCACTTTATTAACGTACCTAGCATAAATATGTCAGGTTGGTATTTTGCTTGATGCTTAACTTCTATCATACCTTTCTTCTTCAGGCAGTAATGAAATTTAAGGTGAAAGGTTGTCACATTAGGAGCTTTTACAGCCGCCTTTCACAGTCCTTGATGATTTCTTTCTTTGTCAACTTTTTGCAGTTTAGGTTGGCTTACGTAGCTCCCGAGACCAGAGTGGCCGGTGCTGGAGATTTAGTTGACCATCCAAAAAGAATCTTTCTCCATTATCTGCGAGGATACTTCTTGTTAGATCTTTTGGTTGCAGTTCCACTTCCGCAAGTAAGTCCTTATTTCTCTGATGCATTAACCTTAATTTGTTTCCACATTACATTGATTTTTAACATGCTTCAGCTATATGAATAATGTAAAAGTAGGTTTTTGTGGGATGGCAGCGTGAAACAAATTTGCATTGGATTATGTTGGTATTTGCGGAAGCGTGTATTTAATGTGTGTGCAAGTGTGTTTTATGTGTAAACTTTCAAGAAGGCTAAGGAAAGAACAATATGGGTAAGAAAACGGTTGGACAAGTAATTATAAGAATATATAAAAGAGAGTGGCACCAAGGGAACAACAAAAGAAAGCTTTTTTATTTATTTATTTAGTTGTAGTACAAAGTACAAAGGAAGGGGAGGAGCTTACCTTTTTGCTCAGCAAGTCTTCTACGCTCCCCCCTCCTTCCTATTTATAGGGACACTCCACCGACTTAGCCCATCTTCTAGGAGTTTCTTTTACAATTTTTTTTAGAAAAATAGGCTTTTTTAAGGCAAATATCTCTGCCATTTTCAGAGATAATTCCATAGAGTCTTCTAGGGTTTTTCTTGAATTTTCTAATTCATATTTATCTTGAAGTTTCTAGAAAATTGGATCAATAATTTAACACTCCTCCTTGATCCAATTTCGTGTTACTCCGAGTATTTCCCGTAATGTCTCGAACTTGGCTCACGATAGTGCTTTAGTGAAGATGTTGGCTACTTGTTCCTCGGTTTTGCAATATTTCAGCTCGATCTCTTTGTTATATTGCGCCTATCGTATGAAGTGATATTTGATGTCGATATGTTTGGTTCTTTCATGGAATACTGGATTTTTTGATATAGCAATTGCGGACTTATTGTCGCAAAGTATTGGAGTTGATTCCATCTATACTTCTCCAATGTCTTTTAGAATTCTTCGAAGCCATATTGCTTGAGTGGCGGTCATTGAAGCTACGATGTATTCAGCTTCGGTAATAGACTGTGCCACTGAGTCTTGTTTTTTGGATGCCCATGAATATTCCAAAACTCAGAGCGAATGCATAGCCAGTTGTACTTTTCCTATCATCAGCTGAACCAGCTCAATCGCTATCAGTGTAGCCAATGAGCTTGGCATTAGCACTTGGGCAACATCAAATGCCGTAATCTATAGTTCCTCGTAAATATCTGAGAATTCTCTTGGCAGCTCTAAAGTGAATTTGACTCGGACTTTGCATGAATCGTGATAGTAGACTTGTCGCATACATAATATCCGGTTGTGTAGCAGTGAGATATAGTAGACTTGCAATCAAACTTCTATAGAGGGAGGCATCGGCTTTTTCTACTCCATCTTCCTTCAATACTTTTTCATTTGTCATGAGCGGGGTTGAAACTGCTTTGCAATAGTTCATCTTGAATTTCTTTAGGAGGTTTTCAGTATATTTCTTTTGCGAGATGAAAATTCCTTCATCTTGATTGACTTCAATACCAAGGAAACAGTTCATCAAGCCCAAGTCCGTCATTTCAAATGTTTTCATCATTTCTTCTTTGAATTCTTGGATCATTGTCTCATTGTTTCTTGTATATATAAGATAACCTACATATAGAGAGACAATGAGAGTGTTGGACTTACCTTGGGTCTTGATGTAGAGTGTCGGCTCACTCATACTCCTCCTGAATCCTTGTTTGATGAAGTATTCATCGATTCTACTACACCACGTACGTGGTGCTTGTTTTAACCCGTATAGGGCCTTCTTAAGCTTTAAGACTTTTTCTTCATTGCCTTTGACAATAAAGCCTTCTGGTTGAGCTACATAAATTTCTTCTTGAAGATATCCATTTAGAAATGCCGACTTTACATCTAGTTGATAGATCTTCCATTCTTTTTGTGCCGCTAGGGCTATGAGTGCTCGAATAGTATCAAGGCGCGACGGGAGCAAAAGTTTTAGTATAGTCGATACCTGGTTGTTGCAAGTATCCTTTCGCCACAAGCCTTGCTTTATGCTTCTGGATTTATCCATCCACGTTGAGCTTCGTCTTGTAGACCCACTCGACTCCAATGATCTCTTTATCTTCAGGTTGATCGACAATCTCCCAAGTTTCATTTTTCTCGATTATCTTGATCTCTTCTTCCATGGCTTTTATCCAAACTTCTTCTTTGGATGCTTGTTCATAGTTTTCTGGTTCCAAAATAGCAAAGTTGCATGTGTCATAAATTCTTCTAAGGGCTACAAATGGCCTCTCCCTAAAAGTTCCTTTCTTTGATCGATTACTGGTTATGCGGAAGACATAGATCTTATTGCAAAGCTTTGGGTTTGATGCTTATCGAGACGTGGTCCCGCATATACCCCTGGTATGCTGCAAGTAGATTCTTCTTGCGTTACTCTTGGAGAACTTGGTGGAGTTATGTCATGAGTGGTGGAATCCTCTTCTGTGTTGTGCTAGAAATTTCTGGTTGTATTAAGTGGGTCCTTCTTCTTGTTAGAATTGCAGGTTTTCATGTTGACTCTCTAAATGTGTGCTTGGGTAAGCAATAGGCCCTACTTCCCCTTAAATTATTGATGGTTTAATTTAGCTATCTGGGCAACTAAAATTCTCTTTTCGAGGCGGTGGAATCGTATTGTCCTCCTAATTGTATGATACAAATGCGCCAATCAGCATTGATCTACCTTTAATTATTCTTTTGATCTCTGTCAAAATTTCTTCATTTCTGTTCCGGCATTGCGCTTTGTTCACTATGGCTTTAACCACGAATCTACGGATTACTTAAGGTGGACAAGCAATTGATAATTGAACACACCAAAGTTTAGATTTGCGTGATGTGTCATGATCTTAGCTTGTGTGGCCGGGGGCCACACCACCTAGACAAGCTTAGAAAATAGCCTGATGCCTTTGCTTGTGTTAGTTGTCACATAAGGAATAGGTTATATATGTAATCAAACTATGTTGAATTGATTTATTGTTTTAGAGTAATGTTTCATGTACATTTCATTTGATTTTGCTTACTTTGTATTTCCACGAGAGATGCATGTTAAGTCTGTAAATTTTAGAACAAGCCATGTGCACATGATGCACATGGTAAAGTACAAATATCCATCACCATTGCTTGCTGCTAAAGCTAGTGGGGTCAAGTATAAACTTCTGGTCACGGGATTAATCTACTCCGTGGTGTAGAAGGTAGTTCTCACTTTTCTTGAGCCATTGGTGTGTTAAGGATTTCATTGATCCTTCTTTCCTTTTTTTGACTGCTTAAGGGCGGGGTAGATTATAGTAATGGAAGACTTGATGAGTTAGAAACAATCAGCTATCTTTGTTGACGGGGTGATGATGATAAACTTTGATAAACTTATAATAAGTTATTCGAAACTGTTTTGGGGCGTATTAATATTGTTTATGATGAGATCAAAGTTTGTCTACATTCACTTCTGGTACATGTTTGGTTGTAGCTGGGCATTCGCTGGTTTTTAATGTCTGTCTCTGTCTCTGTCTCCGTCTCCATGGGAGGTCCCTGTTATGTTGGTTTAGATTGTGCTTGCCTGGGGTATTGATTAGTGAATAGATCATTACGTATCCACTAATTGAGGGTCTTGATAGCTACCTTACAGCTCTACCTACTTTGACTCATGGCTGCTATACTATACTTTGGTTTAGATCCTTCAACTTGCTTTCTTTGTGGCATTGATTACAAGGCTAGGTAGACACGATTACAAAAATTGGACATTTGATAGAAAGCCAGTCAAGGAATGATATTCCTAATAGTGGTCCCTTTCATTTCTTTCTCTCTCGTTTGGTGCGCTAGAAAACCGCTGGACTCTTGTCGGCTCGGATAAAATGTGCAGGCACTTCTCTCTTTTCTGCATATTGTAGAATTGCCAAATACTACTACGGAGTCAAGCTCGATGTTGTCTTCTCTTGATGATTGACGTATTAGAGGTTAGCATTTTATAATATGCAACTTGTGTAAGTCCTCCGTCTCTTTTTGCGCTCCTAACAATGCTGCCCTTCCTGAATTTATTATTGGAAGCTTTGGACAGAAAATGTTATCTTTTCACTTGAAGATCCCATGTGGCCAAGAACGAGTCTTTGGTCTTGGGTGGATTTGGCCACTGCGCAGTGAGGTTCAAGATCATGGTCTTTGCAAACAAAGTGAATTTTGTTTGCCTTCTTAAAATTCTCGTGTGAAAGACTGCATTGGGAGAGAATCTGGTTTTGTTAATTTTTGTGTATCTTTGGTGTGTGTCAGATCAATAGCATGAGATTCTTGCTGCACAAGATGTTACTACAAAATTAGACAGCTCGATTCTCCATGTGTAAAACCCTTTTCAGCATATTTACCGAGCTCACCATACCTTATGAATTCTTGGGCATTGGCAAGAAGTGCAGCTTTTCTTATTTCCGATTCTCTAGCATCTTCTTTTTCAATTGTATGAATGTATTTCTTAAATATTTACTTCTCTCCGACCCCATTTTAACTTCTTTCTTTTCCCCACATGCATATGCTTGTGCTCATTTGTAGAATATACATTCATTTGCGGCCCATCACCCGAGAAAAAAAAAAAAAAAAAAAGAGGAAGACCCCAAAACCCGACCCGACCCGACCCGAACCGACCCGAATTTCATATGCGAGTTTAACGTGTTTCGGGTCGGGTCGGGTCGGGTCCTACTCTTGAACAGGTGGTATGTTTGGCAAGGTGATATACTTCTTCTCGATCTTCTCGTCCTCCCAATTCCAAGTAGCATTCTTGTTGAACTCGACGTCTCGACTAATCATAAGCTTCTTGGTTCTTAGGTTGTAAACCCGATAGCCTTTTGATTGGTTACTGTAGCCAAGGAATATTCCTTTTTCTGTCTTTTCATCTAGCTTACTCCTTTTTTGAGCAAGGATGTGGACGTAGCAAATGCATCCAAACACTTTGAGATGCTTTGCTGAAGGCTTTCGTCCACTCCATGCTTCAATTGGTGTTTTATTTTGAACAGCTTTAGTTGCACACCTGTTTAACAGGTATACTGCAGTATAGACTATTCTGCCCAAAAAGTGTTGGGAAGGCCTTTCTCCTTTAGTATAGACCTTGCCATCTCCATGATGGTTCTATTTTTTCTTTCAGCTACTCCATTTTGTTCTGGGGCGTAGCCAACAATTAGTTGATGATGGACTCCTTCATCTTCACAGAATTTATTAAACTCCTTTGAATTGTATTATGTGCCTCTGTCACTCCTTAGGACTTTGATTCTTTGGCCACTTTGATTCTCGACGTGGTTCTTGAATTTTCTAAAGATAGAGAAAACCTCAGATCTTTCTCGAAGAAAATATACCCATGTCATTCTTGTGTAATCGTCAATGAATAGGATGAAATATTTATTTTGACTGGGTGTAGGTGTCCTCATCAGATCGTACACGTCCATGTGGATAAGTTCCAATGGCTTCTTAGCTTTCCATGCAACTCCAGATGGGAAGGACTGTCTCCGTTGTTTTCCAAGAAGACAGCCTTCACAAACATCTAAAATTTCTGTGATGGCTGAAAAATCTTTCATCATATTTTTCTGATGGAGAATTTTTAGCCCAGCAAAATTGAAGTGGCCGAATCTTCGATGCCTTAGCCATGAATCATCAAGTTGAGCTTTCATGGCTATATCTTTGAAATATTTCCATTGAATAGGAAAATTGTTATTTTTCATCTTAACAAAGGCAATGATATTTTTACATTTATCATAGATAATGCAAGTATCTCTATTAAAATATAGAGAATACCCACTTTGTATCATTTGGCCCACACTTAATAGATTTTGTGCAAGACGAGGGACTAGATATACATTACGTATATATTTTGGGCATTTATTCGTTTCCACGACGATGATGCCTTTTCCTTTGACATCTACTAATGCACCATTGCCCAACTTTACTTGAGATTTCACCGACTTATCAATATCAGTGAATATAGATTCGTCCCCCGTCATATGATTGCTACACCCACTATCAATGTACCATGTTTCACTTTTATTGTTATTTGCCGCTTGGCCTGCATAGAATGTATTCTCTTCACTTTCTTTTTTTTTCTACATAGTTTGCTCGATTATTTGTTTTCGAGCGACAATCTTTTTCTATGTGGCCATATCTTTTACAAAAGCGGCATTGTTTTTTATTTTTAAACCAACAATCCTTCTCCAAATGATTTGTTTTCTTGCAAATACAAGGTGGATAATTTTCCTTTTTTATAATTTCTCCTCCTCTTTTTTTTTTTTTTTTTTCCATGAGCTCCTTCCACCATTTTTAGTTTGATGAGACCATATATTTACTTTATACTGAAAGGCATTTTCAACTGAATCTTCATCTTGTGCCATTAGTCTTTTCTCATGTGCTTCTAGAGAGCCAATTAATTCACTCACTGATAGGGTCGTCAAGTCTTTAGTTCGTTCTATAGTTGTGACTATGGGGTTGTATTTTTTTGGTAAGTGACACCAATATTTTCTCAACAACCCTTTGATCAGTTATCCCATCTCCATAGGCTCTCATTTGATTAACGAGTTCCTTTAATTTTCCACGGTATTCTTGTACGGTCTCATAATTTTTCATTTTAGAATTCTCAAAATCTCTTCTTAGTGTTTGAAGGTGAATAGTGCGTACCTTTTCCGATCCTTGAAATTCTTCTCGTAGTATATCCCAAGCCCCTTTTGCAGTCCTTGCTCCAATTATTCTTGGAAATATGGTTTTCGAGAGTGCTTGCTGAATAAAGTATAGCGCCCTTGCATCCTTTTGTAGTTGATCCTTCGAAACACTTGCACCTTCTAGCGGAGCCTCACAACCTTTTTCCACGATGTCCCATAAGTCTTGGGCTATCAAGAATGTAGTCATTTTTATGCTCCAAAAGTCATAGTTGTTCCCATCAAAAATGGGAATGGGAAATGAGGATGGGGTAGAGTTGGCCATGGTTTAGTTATTGGGTATTTGGAATGGGTAGTTTTAGGAATGGGTAGGTAGGACAAACACCCAATACCAACCAAAGACGTGGCTCTGATACCACTGTTGGTATTTGCGGAAGCGTGTATTTAATGTGTGTGCAAGTGTGTTTTATGTGTGAACTTTCAAGAGGGCTAAGGAAAGAACAATATGGGTAAGAAAATGGTTGGACAAGTAATTATAAGAATATATAAAAGAGAGTGGCAAGGGAACAACAAAAGAAAGCTTTTTTATTTATTTATTTAGTTGTAGTACAAAGTACAAAGGAAGGAGAGGAGCTTACCTTTTTGCTCTACAAGTCTTCTACGCTCCCCCCTCCTACACTCCACCTACTTAGCCCATCTTCTAGGAGTTTCTTTTACAATTTTTTTTCTAGAAAAATAGGCTTTTTTAAGGCAAATATCTCTGCCATTTTCAGAGATAATTCCATATAGTCTTCTAGGGTTTTTCTTGAATTTTCTAACTCATATTTATCTTGAAGTTTCTAGAAAATTGGATCAATAATTTAACAGATTAAATGTTCTGCCAATTCAATTTGTATTGCCATAACAATTCCCTGGCTTATCACTGCAGTCTCAATTACCTTTAGATAATTTGGATGTTATTGCTTCTACTTATTAAAATAATCACATCGCTGTAAATGGGTTTTATTGTCCCTTTCAAGACTTTCTAAGGACCTCTCCCCCATGCCTCCAGTCAGCTCTTTCTTTAGGACTGACCTATATGTGTGTTTTATCAACCTATATTTATATAACATACTGTGGCATGACTGACCCCACCACATCTGGCGGGGTCTAAGAAATGTTCCACTAAGTGGACTATAATAGCTGCTAGTTTCATGTCTTGATATGACTACTCTCTTCTGATAATCAAATGCTTCCTTGACTACTTGCAGTTATTGATATTTTCTGCAAAGTATGCAATGATATATTTACGTGCCAGTGTTCTTGTCCAATACATTCTCAGATTATATCAAGTTTTGCCCTTACTTGTGGGTCAGTCTCCTACTGGCCTCATTCTTTATTCAGCATGGGCAAATTTTGTCATCAATCTTCTCATGTTTGTGTTGGCTGGCCATGTCATTGGGTCATGCTGGTACCTTCTTGGGCTACAGGTGGGTGGCATCATTTTGTGTACTCTACATAATTTGTTCTTATGTATTAGAACCCCAGAAGAATAAGGATAGTGTGTTGAACTCTTGCTACTACACCCATGACCATCATGATGCCTCTTTATTTAGCTGGTAATGCTAATTTCTGTCACAGTTTTGTTTGATTGAGGGAGTGTACCCTTTCTGTAAGATGCTCATTTGTACTAAAGGCATTCAGGACCTCTTTCAAGTTGCGATTATTTGCACTTAACAACAAAGCTAAGCCCGTGTCCACTGATTGAGTTCTTTAGTCACGTCGTTGTCAAATTTCATGAGTTTAGTACCCCTTTCAGCTGCATCATCCATGTGGTCTTGGAGAGGTTTATGACATGGTACTAGCATCTCAGATCCTCCTAATGCCGAGGGTGAAGCCTCGGGAATCTCCCATCAAAATTCACGTCATGCACTGTACTGGGGAGGCATAGCATGTCATTTCAAAGCAAAGTTATGACCATACGAGCATGGCCTCGCTGACGTGCCACGTCTGAAGACTTTTTTTGATCAAATTTAGTCACATAAGGATGTCATGTAAAGATGGTCAACATCCCTGGCTGTGGACCGCAAAGGATTATATCGCCACAATGTCTAATCACATGTTATTCTATGTATTTGTAATTCACACTATTAATTGCCCGTATAGGAATTTACTGGTCTTGGTACTGATCCTTTCTCATGTAGCTCATGTCGGTACATGCACCTCTCTCATGCAACCCACAGAACTTATACTATACGTCTTTCTTGTTTTTTTGGGATTTTGAACTGGACATATGAGAATGTGTTCTTCAATTCAATCTTCTGTTTAAATTCTGGTAAAGTAGCTTCACAAGTCAGTGACAAAATGTGAGAGACAAAATGTGAGATTTTTCCGGCATAGCAATCTTTTCTTCGACTAATCTCTCTCTCTTCATTTTGCCAGAGGGTTGATCAATGTCTTCGGAAAGCATGCAAACCAAACCTGTGTGACCTTGTGCATTATGAATGTAGACAGAAGATTAAGGAGTTAAAAAAGAATGGAACTTGGTGCAAGAGCTGTACTGCTTGTTTCACAACCAATGGTGAACATAAATATGGAATTCATCAAAATGCTGTTGGACTTACACAAAAAGGCATGGGCAGGAGATACTTATATTCATTGTTCTGGGGATTCCAGGTACTTGTTTACATTTCTATTTAGCTTTTTTCTCGTGGTACCATTGCCGTAAATTGCCTAGCAATGCATTCTAGCAAGTTCAAGGAGGAGGCACTTTGCTCCATTTCCTGCTCTTTATCCTTTCCTCTTAATATTGCATGGTCGAGACAAGTATGAATCAGGGTAAAGCTGTAAATCAATTTATGCCATGGCTGAATGTGTGCAGGGAACGATCCTAAATCAATTTATGCCATGGCTGAATGTGTGCAGGGAACGATCCTTCTCCTTGTTTTATTATGATATGTGCACTCTTAGCAATATCCACGGGAGCAAACACACTATTGAGCTGCAGCAAAGCGCCTCTTGATTCCTCGGTAGATATGGAATGAGATACATGGCTTTCTGCAGGATGAACCCCTGAACTTTTGACTTTCCATTAATGCAAGTCAAAACTGCAGATTCAAAGGACTCTCCACTTCATTTTATCACTCTTTTTTTTCTCCCCGTGATAGCTCCATTTAATATCTTTCTATCCCTGGGGAGTTTCTACTTTATTTTTCACTTTCGGAAAGATTGAGGCAGTAGGGCGTATCTTGGTTGTAGGTGTCATTTTGTTTGCTCCTATTGATGAGAATAGCACATTAAATGACGAGGAAAGAAGAGACGATGATTGCACAACATTCTCTTTTTGATTCTTGAGAGAGTGAATAATAAGTACAAAGGAGAATGACTATTGCTTTTGGATATCGTGTGTAACAAATCGCTACCAGCCCATCCTGATTCAATATCCTCTAAATTCAGCCTAAACTTGTTAATTTGTTTTCTCTATTTCCATGGTTGGGTTTCAGAATATGGCATGCTGAGAAACATTCTAGTGCTGTCCTAACATCATGCATTAGATATCCCTTAATGTGATGATACAATCTGTAGACATTTCTTTTGCATTGTGCTGATCTTATGTACCACTTTTTGAAGCAAATAAGTACTCTAGCTGGAAATCAAACTCCAAGCGACTTTGTCCCAGAAGTCCTGTTTGTCATGGGCATTATTGGATTGGGCCTCTTGCTCGTTGGTCTTCTCATTGGAAATATGCAGAACTTCCTCCAGTCTCTTGGAAGAAGGTATGACCTCTCACCTTGACAATCATTTTGCATTGAAATATCATTCCTTAGTCTTTCTTATTGTGCTTGTGCAGAATATTCGAATTTATTTGACTGAAATTTTATGTTAAGTGTATGTGTGATGGTCTTATGGCTACTAAGATGAACAGTTTCACAATGCTATCATTTGAGATGATGAACACTTTTTTGTATGTTTTTTTTTCTTTAATGTGAGTTTTTTTAGTATTGGCTTTTGAATTTCATACTTTAGCTATGCAAATATTGTATTAGGTGGATATGTATTCATGTCATGCATGAATTATTGACACGAATTGTTGGTTTCCTAGTTTATTGGCATTCATGAATCTGAGTTCTTGGTCTCTTGGTAATTTGTTGATCCTAAGCACATTGAGAAGTGGTTAAGCTCATGAATCTAATTATTCAGGCATTATAGCAGCACCAAGTGCTCATGTAGGTTAAGTTCAAGAATTCATGAGCTGGTCTAAGTTATGTTTTTAAGCTGGGTTGGGGTCAAGAATGGTCAACTGCCTCATGGAAATGGAGTTTACCCAAATATTCTTGTGGTGTTTCTTGTGCATGTGGACAATCGTAATTTGTACTATTAATTGGAAAAGAAAAGGTCTATCCTACGTTATGTCTATTCCTTCAAAAATGTCTCAACATCTCTTGGAATGACGTACGGAAACCCCATATCAGAAAGCATCAGTAAGGGGACTAATGAATCTTGTTAGTGCTCTGCATGCAGACATTTTTATGCACCTCTGCTTCCAATTTGTCTGTTCTTTTAGCCGGTACTGATGAAGAATGTTCCTAGTGACAATTAGTGCACCTTTTTTGTCGTGAGACATCTCGGATATAAACTGTCAGATGACTTTTTATATTTTCCCAATCGTCCCAGGAGGTTAGAAATGTCATTAAGGCAGCGTGACGTTGAGCAATGGATGAGTCACGGACGCCTACCTCAACAGCTAAGAAGGTAAATTCAGCGTTTCTTCCAACAGTTCTCATCTACTTTTTCTCCTGGGTAGAGACATCAATTGCATTTATCCAGGATCCTGTTGCCACTTTAGATGTTTGAATATGGTGATGATGGCCAATAGCTATGATTCTCAGAAGCAAACATTACTTCTTACAACGTCATGCACAGTGGCTTGACAGAATTAGAGGGTTCTGTCCATCTTAGAAGCATCTAGATATGTTGGTCATTTCCAATTTGTGCCGTATGGGGGCTCCTTTTCAATTGACTGGAAATATCCTATCATGCAGAAGAGTACGCGAAGCTGAGCTTTACCACTGGGCCGCCACTAGAGGAGTCAACGAAGAAATGCTTCTTGAGAATTTTCCTGAAGATCTTCAGAGAGACATAAGACGCCATCTCTTCAAATTTGTGAAAAGAGTACGCCCTGGAACTGAGTTGAGATGAGTGTGGAATTTAATCCAAGTTAAACCCTTGGAAATCATTTCTCTTTCTTGTAAATCCTTAGAATTAAGATGAATCTCCCTGCTGTTTGTGGATGAAGCCATGTTTTCCAACTAAAGCTTCCTGTCTCTTCAAGGATGTGCAGCCTTCTGAAATCGATAGCTCCCTCCTAGGTTGAATATTTGGCTATGCTTCCATCATAGGTCTTCACTTGGAAGCTAACTTCTGATTTATGTAGCATAAGCTCGATCAGCTAACTAAATAAGTGGATGATCAGTCTTTAATTTTCGGTCATCAAGTACTTAGATGGATGGCTAAAAGAAAATTATGTTAAAGGTCTCACTTGTCAGTTATCAGTCTCTATTGGCTAACATTACCAAGCTTTTGTCTTAGTTTTAATTGGCATCTAGATGCATGTCATGGAGACAGCTCAATGTGGAAACTACAAAAGAACAATACGGTCAAGAATTTATCACTCGTCTCTGCATCCTTTCAAAGACTGCCACTTCTGAAAACAAGCTCTAATCCTTTGCAAAATGGAATTTTCAAATTCGACATGACTGTGGTCTGTTCTGCCGGGTCCAGCCAACAATTACCACCTATGCAAAGAAAAGTACAGAACTCGAGATCTTTGGAATTCTTTAAAAAGATAAAAAAGCAGTTTAAGCCACCCGGGATTCTACACATCAAATTTGTGGCTACCATGATAAGCCTGGACTAACTTTCATATAAAAAAATATCAGTAGCTGTTGTTTTATGTTGCAGGTGCGAATATTTGCAGTGATGGAGGATCACATCATAGATGCAATTTGCGAGGGGTTAAGGCAAAAAATATACATCAAAGGAAGCAAGATCCTGCAAGCCGGTGCCTGTGTTGAAAGGATGATTTTCATTGTCCGCGGGAAAATTGAGAGCAGAGGAGAAGATGGGGTTACGAGTTTATGCGAAGGAGATTTTTGTGGGGAAGAGCTTCTAGCTTGGTGCCTTGAGAGTTCTTCTGTAAACAAAGGTACAGATTGCAATCTTTCTGAGTAGTATTTAATTATCGAATGACTGGACATTTTAAGAGCATTCCAAAATCTGTGATATTGAAGATGGACGAAAGATAAGACCACCTGGAAACTGGTTGCTGAGTAACAGGACGGTGACATGCGTGACAAATGTTGAAGCCTTTGCACTACGAGCAGAAGACCTTGAAGAAGTCACCAGAATATTTGCAAGATTCCTGCGCAAGCAAAGAGTTCAAGGAGCCATAAGGTCCTCTCTCTTTCTTGAAAGATGATATAGCACTACTACATGGCAAACCAAGCATATCTATGAACTATCAATAAAAAGTAGCAACTAAGTTAACTGTTTCAGATCCTCTCTGATTCCTGGGCACATTCTCTTTTTGAACCTCTAGGCAGGAACAACTAGTTGGTCCCATATTGTACTTTGCTCCTACATAGACAACATAGACAAACGTTTTGCATTGTATGACCGTGATAAAAATGCCTGGTCGCAGGTATGTATCACCATACTGGAGAGGACTTGCAGCAACTCGCATCCAAGTCGCTTGGAGATACAAGAAGAAACGACTAAGTTGTGGCGACACTTCCCCATCACAGCATCCTTCACATTAGCAAAGTATGTTGATGGTATTAATTACATTCCTCTACTGTGTATTTATACTAGGTTCCAGTTGCATTGTGACTGCAAACTATGAGAGAGGACATGTTGGAAGCGCAGGCTGATATAGGCATGTAATTTAAGTTGTGATATCTGAGATGTAGATTCTTCTACAAAAATTATATGTGAGGGATTAGATGATGATCGCCTTGGTGGAGCATCAAGAGCATGAGGGACCATGACTGAGCTTAATAAAACCCACATTGGGCGAGACACCCTTCGCTCATTGCCTTCAATGAGCTGAGATTTCCTAGAGGTACTTGTATATATGACTCCGTTCCACAGTAAATTTTAGCGGGAATAATCTATGGCGGACTGGAGACTGGAGTTAGTATCATTGCAGTCTTTTGCTACTATAGATTACTAGATTCCATCAGGCCAGATGAGAAAGTAAAGAGTTGATAGTCTACTTAGAAGGGACTTGGTCGATAAAAGAGTGGAGATGGTCACCCTTCGATTACTTGACATGTTGGAAAATCCATTCAAATCTAGAAAGGTATGGAATTTGAAGACATTTGCTCTATTGAAGCATCCAGTCACAGGTTTCTCCTATGTGTTTCAATGACAATTTTTTTGTCAAAAGTGTTTTGAACTACATAAAAGTGCACCAGACATGCCGGCTTACTCCAAAATGCATTATCTTTGCCATCGTTTTTCTTCATCCGCCTGGGGGAATATATTGAGAAGTGCTCATGAAAGGGCATAGCATATATTGAAGGAGGGTCAAGGAGTGAATGTTAACTCGTTAACTTTCTATATATTGGGAAATTTAAAAGCTCATGGCCATGATTTGAAAAAGGTCAGAAAACACTGGAGAGCTCCTAATCCGTATAGAAGAAGACCAAAATGACACTCTCATCTCATGCAAATACAATATGTTGTTCATATGCATCCAACGTCGACCTATGCATTTGTGCATTAATATGTGCATTGGGCACTGAAAGCGATGATCCCCGCGGGGGAGAGAGAGTACAGCAATTGCATGGCGATTGTATTTAAGTGATTGCGTGGAGATGCAATCTTAAGGTTTTGTACATGGACAGTTAGATAACAGATCGTTGTGAATTCAAAAATTCAAATACGTTCCAATTAAACATCTCAATATGAAAACCACACAGTCCATAATTGGCTTCTCATCCCAACAGTTGGTATATCTTCTTCATTTCATCATATGAATCTGCATTCTCAAAGTATAATAAATATTTACAATCATTTTTAAAAAGCATTTACAAACTAGCAAAAGGAATTGAGCGCATTCACTCCACAATTTCCCTATCATCTCTCGTGTACTAAATGATATTTTACCACGCCCGTCATTCAAGATAGAAAATCCAAGATTTGGAGAATCAAGAATTCAGTAGTTAATCTTCTCATTCAAGACTTATGCTGTTGAAGATATAAGGTACTCTTCGTATTTATTCTGGTCTCTCCTATGAATAGGGATGCGCCATTGTTGAGCCTTGTTAGAGAGAGGTAATTCGAGTCATCCCGTGAGGAGCAATATAATTGCTAGCTTCCTTGTCTTGCGATCAGAAACATGCCCGTATTCGACGAGTTTAATATCTACAAGCATCGTGCAAGAAAAGTCAAAGGGTATTTATTATGGGATTATGAGGAATGAATTGTTGTTTCTAATGCTAATTCCATCTTTTTGTGGAGGTATTCATTACTAAACAAACGCTTTAAGAGAGCACCCCTTGAAAATTCGTGACAGATTTATCACATCCATTGCCAATCATTCATGGGTTGCCAAGTTTTCTTGAGTTGTGCATCACCAACCAAGCCAGCATGAAATGCCTCCCAACCGTTTTCCAGGAAAGAGTGGAGATGAAGAGGAAATGCACAGTAAATGCTTGTAGCTCAGGTCTCCTAGTTGGCCTCAGTCTAGTTGATTGAGTTTGATGGGTCGAGCTTAGGGTTGGATATGACACTTTTGTGGATAAAAAGGAGAGATAGGAATTTGATTTTTACTATAAATATAGTTCGAGAACGCCAATTCTTACTCGAGCAGTCATTGAAATGAATTACAGATTTTGATTGAGAAGAATATACATCTTCATATTAGGTAACTTAGCTGCACAGTTGTCTCTTATTAAGTCTTACGTTGAGTTTCGACTAATCATGTTCCTCTTTAAAAAATTCTAAATATAATTAAAACGATGAAAGATCTTATATGTAATGCTATTTTAACATTGTTTGTATGATACAATAGATAAACATATAATTAGAAACAAAATATATGACTATATGAAAGAAGATACGGAAGGTGGATATATCTCTTGATACGTACTTATTAAAAAGGAAGTTCATATAAAAGTTCTTTTAACAAAATCATAAACTTGCAGCTTTGACTATGAGATATCTGGTAGGAAGGTATTTTTTTTTTTTTTTTTTTTTTTTTTTTTTAGGTCGGTATAGGAAGGTAATTGACTTATCAGTGAAATACCATCTTCCTATGACTAAACAATCGACAATGACAAATTAAAAATTCAAGAAATACGAAAATTTCGGGCTAAGAATGTAAGATCATCCAATCATCTTTCCAAATACGCGTAAACCATTCCAATCTCTCAGCTAGAATTACCTGCAAAGATAAAAGGATGGCAGTTAAATAGTTTACAGGATTGTACTCACGAATTTATCCACCCAAAAATGCTTTAATCGCTGGTGACTCACATTACCAATTTCTTCACTACCATTTCTTGCTTTGGGAAATTATTTGCGCTAATATCAAACTAGTTGGAGAAAAAGCTCATCCATCGACGCTCTGAATTTGTTCTGGACCAACATGAATAGTGGAGTGTCGCATTAAGCATGTGCATATGCTTCGAAATTGCAATAGCTTGATAGCATCTATAGTAGCTTATTTAATGGGGCATCGACATTATGTAAATTATAAATCTGTACCGATGATCCTAAATAGACATGACCAAGTTCCTCCCGGCCGAAAAGAGACTGATCGTCTGACATTAATGAAGCAGTTCCCCAAGCAATTCCAAACCCACGCGACCTTTGATTATCTCTTTTCCTCGATGACAGGAAACGATTCTGATGGATCTTAAAGTTAATGAGCTGGCAATACTCCTGTGCGTTGCATCTGATCGGCCACCATAATCATTCCTGAACCAAACATCCCATGAGACCAAACTGCAGTGACAAAGGAGTCCAGCCCAGCAGATTCAAAAGCTGATCAACGGCTTCGTTTAGAGAGAGAGAAATGGCGAGGTTCGGAGCAATATTTGAGGGAGAGAAGGGGAAGGATGGATTGTACTGTTCGACGAGTGTAAAAATTTAATTAGGGGTACGAGATGTGGTGCCATTGCAAACTAATCAATAAATACCACAAAACCCTAGTGTCTTCTCTGCCATTATGAGTCTATGACCTGCACTGCTGAATGTTGCTGCCCAAATCTTATCTGCATTCCTTGTTCATGCTGATGATCTAGTCTGTTGATGGCGGTGGTGGCCATGTAAATCTTATCCCTTCACGGTAAAGTTTTCGAGTTTCTATGTATGATGACCTTTTGTATATAAGCCTCGATAAAATAGACGCGATCTTGACTAACTATACTCAAGAACAATCTATCGACGGATGAAAGAAGGCCCTGATATTATTAAGGATTGATTTGCCATGTTAATGATGGTTGCATATGTAAAGAGACTGCGATTATTTATTGCAATCCAATTATGTCTTCTCTTTTTACATATATTAAATTAAATTACAATATTGATAAATTTGGCAGATTCATGACAAGCTTTTTATACAATGCCCTTGCTTAGAATCTATTATTTTACCTAACATACCAACTTCATCAACCAGTCTAAAAATAAATTTCACGCTAATATCACTAGTGCCGAAAATTTTCGTAAAATGTCTTTAGAGGCATTTTTTATTTTATTTTTTGGCCTCTTAGTATTCCAAGTTCAATTTATGTTTGTTTTATTAAGCAAAAAGTAGCTAATTGAATTTCCCCTCAAAATTTAAAATATTATCTCAAGTTAAAGAGTTACCAAAGAAAATTACAATTATAACAACATTTGTACATTTTGAAATGTCTCAAGCATTCGTCATTCTATTGGAGGTGTATGGAATTGTTCACGATCGTATGGATACGAAGCCCATAACAGAGAAGAATATTGTTTAATTTGCCACACATTCCTTCACTTACTCCAGGCATCATTAAGGATGTGGCAATGAATTAGATTTAATATCCATCATTGACGTATAATATTTTCTATCATGTGTTTTTAAGCTTTTCATAAAAGGGGTCTTATCATAACTTTCTTAATTAATTTTTTTTTTTTTTTGTATAGATTATTGCACCCCCCAATGCTCGATACTGCACGAGTAATGAAGCTTATTAAAGAAACCTTACCAAATCCAAGATAAGGCGTGCTGCAAATAATTGCAACAATAGTTTTTTGGGAGATCAAAGAATCATTTAAAGCTTTTGATAAAATTAAATGATATAGTCTATAGGATGACGACTATACGTTCAATATGGTGGATGCTGTTAATTACTCGTTCAATGATTGGAAATTATTATTCAAGGCAGTTTAAATGATGGTGCTTGGAGTAAGTGAAGGAATATATGGGGACGAATTAATCAGGAGGGCAATTGATGAACTGAAAATTATGAAGAGATAAGAGATGCTTGTGTGGGCAAAAGATGAAGGGTTTAAATGGTGGAGGTATGTGATTAAATGGCACTATAGAATGGCCATAAAGAAGCTCAAAATAGCTTGTGATTAATTGAGAAGAAGGAGAAGAACCTTGCGATGACGCTGTCCAAAGAAGGTTAGAGAAACCCTAGTTTTTACCAAATCAGAGAGAGAGAGAGATCATTATAAGGGAATCGATGTACTTAAAAAGAAGATTAGGGCATAGAGTTTGGACCGATGTTAAGCACTATCATTAGGCAAATCTAAGCCGCTCCTAATCAATTAAAGTCCTGAAGAAGTGGGGCTATGGCTAATGCTGAGGATCTATGGAATAGATGGGCTCTCTTCAATGGAGGAAGCATGCATCAAGTTAATTATGGTGCACATCAAGGTACTTTTCATTATAAATTCGTGCACATTATAATAGATGATAAGTCAAGATCAGATGATTGATCATGCAAACTGTCCGAGGTGATGTCAAGTTCTACAAAGAACTCAATGTAGAGGAAGAGGAGGGTGTTCTAGTTTAACAAGGAGGGTGTCATGTGATTTTTATTGAAGTATTATCTATCCCAAAAAAGTGGAGAAAAATTACCAATTCAATCTTAAACTCATTATATGGACGCTAATTTAGTTCTAAACTTTCAAATTTTGTCAATGCATTCTTAAACCTTCATGAAATTGCAATCCTAAACCTTCATGAAATTCCAATGTATTCCTTTTGGCCAATTGTGACCAGAAATAGTTGATGTGGCAAGTAAACTCGTTTACGTCGAAGAGCAATGTAAGATGATCGAGGATGACTAGACGACACGTCGGCAACGTCAGCAATTTTCGACGTTAATTTCTAGAGAAAATTGACGAAAAGAACTATATTGAAATTTCATGTAAAAAATTAAGGCTACATTGACAAAAACAAAAAGTTTAGTACTGAATTGATAAACATACAATAAAATTAAAACCATTGAATGCTTATCCACAAAAAGGTGCTTCCGTTTTTATTCTACATACAATCTCAAGGATTTTTAAGGCGAATCTCAGCCATGCTTTAATCACCATGACAAAATTGGAAAATTTATAACGTGGGTGAAAAGGTAGTATCACAACTTGTCTTATGAGAAAGTGAATGATCAGTTTTCTACACATGTATAGATTAATCCGAAAATCAAACTATGAAATCAAATGGAGTTACTAAGTTTGGTCTATGGTCCCTTGTTTGATGGGTAAATAGGCTGGTGGTTTGCGCCGGTTATCAGGGCATTTTTAATTTTTCTTTTTTCCCTTTGGGTTAGCAGCAAATTTAGGAGGATCCACCTACAATAGGAGTGCCAATTCAGTGTGGACGACGCCGAAAACTCATTTCATCCTTTTCTACCTAGATAAACTATTGCGCCCCTATTTTACCAAAAAAAAAAAAAAAAACTATTGCGCCCCTCTAACCAAAAAAAAAAAAAAAAAACTATTGCCCCCCCCCCAAAAAAAACCAAAAAACCAAAAAAAAAATTGTTATTTGAATACAGTTGTTTCACAAAAAAAATCAATAATTTAAAAAAAATTAAAAATGACTAGTTATATTACTTCTAAACTAATAATACCATTTTCATTATGTATTGTTATCGTTAATGAAAATATTTTTTATTGATTAATTTTTATAATAAATGCAAACAAATGATTTTTATGAAAATATTCTTTAGATCGTTGATTTCCCCATAAAATAAACATGCCAAAAACTATCCTCGTTTCACTCTTCCTACATGATTTATTTAATGAAAAATGTTCATATCTCAATATAAAACCCTTTCTATTCAAAGATTTCGATATCAAAAAAAGAATTTAATGTATCTCATATCGACCATCATCTTATCGAGATAACTAGATCTTTTACCTTTTATCTTACCGTAGTATTAATGAAACGATTTCGCCTCCATCGCTGTAGGCGTCTGCCGTCGCGCCATATCATCTTTGCCTAATGGAGAAGGAAATAACACATTTTTATGGGGCTACAGCGTTGCATTGCTCATGCCTAGCTAGCCTGGCGTATTTGGGGCCTGAGATACAGCTATCCGCAGCGGATAAAAACTCCCCACCATTCCCTTCCCTTCCTCGCCCTACCAAAAAGCTACGTGGGTTTGACTTTTCGACGCCTCTGCAGCGTGCGCAAGAAGAACTAGGAATAGAAACCGTGGCTAAACTTCATCCTCAACTACTCTAAGCCCTCGTAAGTTTAAGCCGTAACCAGGAAAGCACGAATCAAGAAAACGATCTCAACGCTTCGGCAGCTCCCCCTAGGCCCAAAAGCAACATCGAACCCCACAAAAATAGCAGAAGAAAATTCTGCAGGCAGACTTCATAAATTTTGGCAAAAATTTATAAGTAATCACCATGGCTCGGTAGATATCGAGTTTGTATAACGTAAATATTTTTACTCCTTTGTTCTTTTTTTTTTTTTTTAGAGAGAGAGAGAGAGAGTGTGTGTGTGTGTCTCCTTGTAATAAAGAGGAGGGAGAGGGTCGAGCCTTATAATGCCGGTAGCCGGGAATTCACTCCCCGGCGCAACCCACGTCTTGATCTCAAGGGAAACAAAAAGCCTCCCTTTTTACACGTTCTTGTGTTACTGTTGTCATTTGTTGTTGTGGTCGTACATCTCTAAAATGTCGTAAACCACATTCACACCCTCTGCTGCAGTGTCGAGAGAGAACAGCGAAATTGGGAGACGCCCGTGTGCAAGAATTTGATCCTCTCCATCTCTCTCTCTCTCTGAGCTTGCTTCGTCTCCAGAGAAGGAGACGAAGGAAAAAAGGAAAGAACTTTGGCTTTAAAAACCCACCGTCGGTTACGAACGCGGGTAGAGTCTGTTCAAGTTTGTGTAGAGAGAGAGAGAGAGAGTGGAGTGTTTTGTATTTTGTGTTGTCTTTCCCTTCATAATTGCGCATTAATCCTTGGGAGGGAAAAAAGATCAGGGAAAATTTGGCTAAATTTGGGCCTTAACTCACTCATCCCCCAGAACAAGAATCATGGCCGAATATTGGCTTCTGGGTACGTTTATATTCACCGCACGGGGAGAGATGATTTCTCTCGTGCAAGATTTTCGTATCCGCGGGGTTTCTATATAGGACTCAACTCGCTCTCGCTGGAAATGCGTGTTGGGTGGTGTCCAAGGTCGTGTATCTGTCGTCACTGAGGTTGTTCTTCTGTTTGTCCTCGTAACTCCGTCTCTGCTTTGTGGGTGATGATGTCTGTGACAACTGCACACCGCCGTGGCGCTTCATGTGACGACTTCCGCACGTGCTTGGGGTGTTGAGGGCGAGAGAGGCGAGGGAGGAGAGAAGGAATGGATTTCGGTGGCAGTTCCGGCGGGGACCACGACGGTTCCGACCACCAGAAGAGGAAGAAGCGGTACCATCGCCACACTGCTCACCAGATTCAGAGGCTTGAAGCGTAAGTTTTCTTTTCGGTCTTTTCGCATTTCTTCTGTTTACACTGAAACACAGTTGCCTTTTTTTCTCCATGTTTCTTGCTTCTCATTCAAAAAGTTGAATGCTTTATGTCTGCTTGGGTGGAATTTTTTCTTTTTGCCCCTTTTGTTTTTCTAGTTGTGGGCCTAAGAGAATTCTGCCGTTGGTACATGTTTGAGTTACGCTTTAGCTTCTGCTTGTTGCTCTGCAGATGCTGGTCTTTGGGTTATACTTTCTTTTTTCTTTTTAGCTTTTGAATGATGCTGAGGTTCTGAGATTTTCGATGCTTCTTTGTGTTACTGTTGTGGCAAAAAAATGAAGGATGTTTAGGGAATG
Source organism: Eucalyptus leucophloia subsp. euroa (assembly GCA_017140325.1). Lineage (NCBI taxonomy): Eukaryota > Viridiplantae > Streptophyta > Magnoliopsida > Myrtales > Myrtaceae > Eucalyptus > Eucalyptus leucophloia. The sequence goes on from CM029471.1 coordinate 27,929,314, forward strand.
CCCTCATCCAGATGAGAAGCAGCGGATGGAGTTGAGCCGGGAATTGGCATTGGCTCCGAGACAGATTAAGTTTTGGTTCCAAAATAGGAGAACCCAGATGAAGGTTTCTTCACTTAATTCACTATTTTACCTTTCGTTCGGTGGGATAGTTTTGAAAATGATAACAAGTTTTTATTTTGCCTTTATTGCAACCTTAAACCCTTCTGTTATATTTACATCAGGCCCAGCATGAAAGGGCTGATAACTGTGCATTGAGGGCAGAAAACGATAGGATTCGATGCGAAAACATTGTGATAAGAGAGGCCTTGAGAAACGTCATTTGCCCGAGTTGTGGCACCGTGCCGTCAGGCGAAGATTCCTACTTTGATGAACAAAAACTGCGGATGGAGAATGCACATTTGAAAGAGGAGGTGAACCGAACTTGCCCAAAAATGAATCTCTTAAATCCTTATTTCCACAATTCTCCTGTTGTTTTAGTATTTTGACTTCATGCATTTGGACTCTCCTTTCTTTAATTTTCCATTTTCATTTTTTTTATGTGTGTTGTAATCTTTGTAGCTCGATCGAGTTTCTAGCATTGCGGCCAAGTACATCGGAAGGCCAATGTCGCAACTCCCACCTGTTCAACCGATTCATATCGCTTCTCTGGATTTGACAATGAGTAGTCTTGGTGCCCATGGACTGGCAGGCCCTTCTCTTGACCTTGATCTACTTCCGGGCAGCTCATCTTCTGTGCCACATTTGCCTTTTCAAGCAGTTGTTTTCTCGGACATGGATAAGTCCCTAATGGCAGATATTGCAGCTAATGCTCTGGATGAATTTCTTAGGCTTGCTCAGACAGATGAACCTTTATGGATGAAATCTACTACCGATGGGAGGGACAATCTCAATCTTGAAAGTTACGAGAGAATGTTTCCTAGGGCTAGTAGTCACCTCAAAAATCCAGATGTCCGTGTTGAGGCATCGAGAGAATCACGTGTTGTGATGATGAATGGTTTGGCATTGATAGACATGTTTATGAACTCGGTAAGTTCATCCAATATCTCTTATATTGCTGTACACTGAACTGAGGCGGCTTCTTTTCCTTGACTAGTCATTCTAAAAACTTTGCAGAACAAATGGGCGGAGCTCTTTCCTGCAATTGTTTCAGCTGCAAAAACAATTGAAGTGATATCACCGGGACTGTTAACTAGTCAAAATGGCTCTTTGCAACTGGTAACTCATTTTGCAAGTCCTCATTTGCTTAGGATTTCCTATCTTGCAACATGCTTCAAATTAAATTCTCATCCATGGGAGAAAATGCAGATGTATGAAGAATTGCAAGTTCTTTCACCACTTATACCAACTCGAGAGTTCTACTTCCTCCGATACTGCCAACAGATCGAGCCAGGCTTGTGGGCAATCGTGGATGTTTCTTTCGACCTTTCAAGATATGACCAATTTGCTTTTCAAAGTAGATCTCAGAGACTCCCTTCCGGTTGCTTGATACAAGACCTTCCTAATGGGTATTCCAAGGTCGTTATTGAATTCCCACGTAATCGACCTTTCTTCCTTTCCCCCCTCATCCCTGAGAAAGTTACATGTAATGGTGCCTGTGGCCCTACTTGCATTGATGCTCATGTAGGTCACTTGGGTGGAACATGTGGAAATAGAAGACAAGGCCCCGGTTCATCGGCTCTACAGAGACCCCATTTACAGTGGCTTAGCATTTGGTGCTGAACGATGGATTGCCACTTTGGAGAGAATGTGTGAGAGGATTGCCTGTCTAATGGTGACAGGTAGCTCGACTCGTGACGCCAGAGGAGGTAAACCTCACAATTCCACTCAGAATTCCTCTAGCAAGTAATTAATTAATCTACTACTTAATGCATTTTCTTCAGTAATTCCGTCTCCCGATGGAAAGAGGAGCATGATGAAACTAGCGCAGAGGATGGTGAACAATTTCTGCAGCAGCATTAGCACGTCCTCTAGCAGGCAACAGCGTTGGACGACACTCTCTGGCTCGAGCGAGGTTGGGGTCCGGGTGGCTCTTCATAAGAGCACAGATCCAGGCCAACCCAACGGTGTTGTTCTTAGTGCAGCCACTACCATTTGGCTCCCGCTTTCCCCACAAAACGTCTTTAATTTCTTCAAAGACGAAAGAACTCGAGCTCAGGTTTTGACAATTCTCTTGACTGTATTCAGTGGTTACTGTTCCATCGATCAATGTTGTCAGCATCAACCAATTCTAGTAATTTATTGATTTCCTTTATGTTTGATTTATTTCGTTTCAGTGGGATGTTCTCTCCAATGGTAATGCAGTTCAGGAGGTTGCGCACCTAGCAAATGGATCACATCCTGGAAATTGCATTTCTGTTCTAAGGGTACAGTTCTTCAGCACAATTTGGTTTCTTAGTATACTTATATTATGTCTCGTTAGGTCTCTTATTTCGCATTATTGTTAGTGGGAATTCGAGCTGTGAACCGGGCATTTTGTTGAAATGTTGCTACAGGCCTTCAACACGAGTCAAAACAACATGCTGATACTCCAAGAAAGCTGCATTGACTCATCGGGGTCTCTCATTGTGTACTGCCCGGTCGACCTGCCGGCAATCAACCTTGCAATGAGCGGGGAGGACCCCTCCTACATCCCTCTGCTTCCGTCGGGGTTCACTATCTCCCCCGATGGAGGGCCCGACCCTGGGGATGGGGCGTCTTCCAGCTCTGCCGCGGCAGCTGGGCAGGGGTCAACTGGCCGCTCGGCAGGGTCGCTGATGACTGTGGCATTCCAGATACTGGTGAGCAGCCTGCCGTCGGCGAAGCTGAACCTCGAGTCGGTGACCACTGTAAACAATCTTATCTCTACGACTGTGCACCAAATAAAGGCTGCCCTCAACTGTCCTGGCTGTTGATGATATGGATCATCACTCTCGTCACCACCCTGCTCTGCCACAACACAACAATAACAACTCTCTCTCTCTCTCTCTCTCTCTCTCTCGCTCCGTGCCATAACTTTAATACAGCAATCAGAAGAATTCAAGGTGGAGTGAGTTCGATTTTGGGACGCTGGTGGGAATTGAATGCAGAGGGAAAAGGTGGAGGGAGTGTTTGGTTAGTTGGAAGACTTTGAATGCATTCTCAACTCCAATTTACTGCTCCTTCTGAAACTCATTTGTTTGAATTAACGCCAACTCAAGAGTCAAAGAGTGGAGACTCTCTCTCTCTCTCTCTCTCTCTCTCTCTCTCTCTCTCTCTCTCTCTCTTTTATTCAATTGTGGTCTTTTTGGCTTGAGGGTTTTTTCTCTTTTTTAATCTTTTTGTGGGGTTTTGGAGTTTTGACAAAACTTACCCTGGAGGGTCATTGGTTGTTTCAAGAGAAGTCAAGAACGCACCATATGTGTATGCATGTGTGAGGGTTTTCCTTTCTTGGGCATCTGTTTCACGTCTCTTTTGTACTTTTTATGCAACACATCAAGAGGGATTGTATGGTTCGGGCATTGACTTCTTCATGGGACTTATATTATATGATGAATGTTCTTTGAGCTCAATTTGAACTTTGCTCTCTCTCTCTCTCTCTCTCTCTCTCTCTCTCTCTCTCTCTCTCTCTCTCTCTCATATTCATTGTGAATAATGAGATCTATGTTTTTTTTCTTTTTTATCTTTTTGCTGGTAGGAGATGAATTTATCCAGAAAAATATGGGTGGAAGAGAGGAGCTTCTGGCATGGCTGCCAGATGGGGACGCTGTTACTTGAAGAACGTTAATGACAAAGCCCTTTGAAATGGATTGTCCTTCACTGAAATTGCCATCAAAACTAGGCCCCAACGGACCCATTTCATAAAACCCATGAAAGCCGCCCCTCTTTCTTGGATTTAATTTTGCTTAATTTCCAATTATAAGAATAAAACAAGCAAAATTTTCCATCGGTCAAAGGCATGCCATTTCTCTCAGTTGTGATCTTGCTTTTGATATCCTTCATTTAGGTTATTTTGCTTTATCATAGAAAAAGCACGGTGCAAATGATTATTGGATGGTTAGATACATTTTAAAGGGACATACTCAATCGATGCATACAAAAAGGTACTATTATTTTTGCACACAACATGTTATTGTAACACTTATTATTGCAAGGACAATGATATTATACTACATATTTAACTCGTTAAATTTTGTTATGCAATATTGACCTCAAATTTATTTGTTGTGCGACATCAACCTCAAATTTATTGAACTTGGTCTCAAACAAAAGGAAGAGGAGTTTTTCCAAACTGCAAATGGGAGTCCATTCGAAACTTTTGTGCCATTCTTTTGATAATTTATATTAATAATGATGTGGAAATCATTATGTATTATATTTCTTTTGCATAAGCATTGTCATCAATGAAGTCCGGTATACCATGTATGGGACATTACTAGGGGTTAAGTACACTCAAATCAGGAGCAAAATTACTTCTTCTTTTTTTCACTTTTACTAAGTGTCATGTGGGTACCATAAGTCCTTGCCTAGGGCCAAAAGGAGATGGGGAAAAGTCCAGATCTGAAATCTTATGAGCTTCCTACTTTAGGTTAAAAGATCATCAATGCATCATAACATATGACTGTTTGATGTTACTCATCGGTCCATGACAGGTGACCAAAAGGGGGCTTGTTGAAACTAGCAAGAGCCCCCTCCATATGCCATTGTTGGAACAAATTTGAGAGAGAGGATTCTTCATGGTTTGTGCACATCCTTGTCACTGTGCTGTATACATTGTACATGGCGCGTTCGCAAATAACTTGCTTGCTAGACCATTATAGCAAACCCTAGAAAAGTCAAAACCATAAACTTGACATTTATAAGTGAAAAGTGATCTCAAAAGTAATCAATATCATCTTTGGAAGTTATCCTTGTGGTCATGGAGTTTAGCACTTTCGTGCTCTTTTGGGCTAAAACACACCTTCTTTATGTAAAGAAACCAAACTCCCCTTCGATCATGAGATTCGATTCAGTCATCAGAGGGAAGTAGCAGCTTATTGGTCATCAATTTGCTAAAGAAAGGTGTAATATGTCAATTCATGTTCTTAATCCCCCCTCCAAAAAAAAAAAGGTTGAAGGCTTATTTAGTCGGTTAACCTGAAAATAGCGTGTTTCAGTCAAAAAGGATGTGAGAACAGCATTCAAAGGTTGATATACACATTCGGATTTGCTTTTTGTATGGTATATATTGTGGAAGCCGTAGCCCATCGTTCGAATCATCTGCATAATGGGAAGGGCAAAGATGTTAAGAGATGGATTGTTTGAATTCAAACCAAGTACACCTCCATAATTGATTGTGTAACATAAGTACTGTAAGTACACGTATTTCTTAAAATTGCTTCACCTCACTTGACAAATCCGACAACATTACAATCTCTTCACCAATTATAGATTTAACATACAGTAACTCAGAAAAGGGACTTCTCTTTAAACCGCATCACGCATCTTAATTCTAAATAAAGTCGATCTATTGATTCATTACAAGAGTGCATCAACATATGCGAGACAATCGACGAGCATTTAATGTCGCAGGATGTCCAGATAAAGAGGAGGTAGCGATTGGTTCATCGGATGTTGCCTCGAAGAGCGTCGCATAAGATCGACACAGGGAGCTTTCCTTTGCTCATGATTTAGGGACCAAAACCTTTACTGTCCGAGCAATTAAGTCGGCTCGTACTGCAATAGAGACAGGCCCTGGAACAAAGGTACAAACCCTCGTCTCTCTCTAATGTCCAAAAGTGCAATCAAGACCACTGTGCAAACCTTAATGCTAGTAGCCACAAGAGTACAAACAGCTCTACTTTTACATCACCTTTTTCATGGCCCGAGTTTTAATCGTGAGGAAGCCAGTAATGCCGCTGGCGAAGATGGGCTCAAAAAAAAAAAAAAAAGAAGCTTTCAATGCCCTCGTACATCGGCAATGTCCTGACAATTTCCGCGGGACGTACGGCGCTGACATTTCGTGGTTATTTACGTCCGTTGATCGAGAAAGCATGTTGTGCGATGGTCAGGCCGATTGAATAATGGTATCTAACTCGAAGACCATCGTCCCCTCATTTAAATGCGGTGCGTAGTTACTGTCCTAAAATTATGATTTGACTTAGGGGTGAACCAACTAAAATAAAAGTGTGGATTTGATTCAGAAAATTTTGAAAAAAGCCTATTGAAAAAATACAAAATACTTTAACCTAAAAGATTTTAGGTAAAAAAAATTTAAAAGCCTTTTAAATTATTAAATTATTTTTTTAATTTCATTTGTTTAAAATGGAAAAAAATAATGTAAGCAATTTTTAGATAAATGCTTCAAATAAATAAATATATATTAAAAAAAGCCATTCAAATCCTTCATAAAATTAGTTTTTTTTAATTTTTATTTGTTTAAAATTGAAAAAAAATAATTCATGCGAATTTTTAAATATAAATTTGAAAATAATTCTAAAAAAATCAAATACATATATATGATTTTTTTTTTTTAAAGATCAAACCCTTCATCGGAATTTTTAATTTTTATTTGTTTAAAATTGAAAAAAAATAATGTATGCAACTTTTTAAATATAATTTTTGGCAATAATGCTAAAAAAACCAGATTCATATATATAATTTTTTTTAAAAGACCAAATCCTTTATGGAAATTTTTTTTTTTTTTTTAAAGTTGAAAAATATAATGTATGCAACTTTTTAAATATAAATTTGAAAATAATGCTAAAAAAAAATCAAATATATATATAATTTTAAAAAAAAAAGATCAAACCCTTCATAAGAACTTTTAATTTTTTTTTTTTAAAATTTAAAAAATAATGTATACAAATTTTTAAATATAAATTTATACAATAATGCTAAAAAAATCAAATATATATATGCTAAAAAAGTCAAATATAAAAATATTTTTTTAAAATAAAAAATATTTTATTTTTCTAGCATTTATATATATTTGATTTTTTAGCATTATTTTGGCATTTAAAAAAATAATAATGAGGGCAAAATCAGAATTTGAAAAATGAATAATGAAAGTTTTGGAAAAAAAAAAGTTTCAACATTTGGCCAAATGCTAAAACTTAAAGCTAGTTTCCTACTAATATTGGGCTTTCAGCTTTCCCAATATTAACTTTAACTTAAAAGTTACTTTAAAATAATTGCCAAATAGTTCAGTATTTCCCCAATGAGCTTTGGAGGTTAAAAGTCCATTGGGAATGTTAAACCAAACGCACCTTAAGAATCATCAAGATCAAAACTAGTTGGTTCTAAGTGGTTCTCAAGGGCATTTGTCAGTTTTAAGTTTCATAAAAATAGAAACAATGATTTAAATTCAATCTTCAATTTCGGGAGAATAGGATTGATGATTTTTTTTTTTTATTTCTCACAACAATCTTTTCCTTTCTCTTTCATGTCCTACTCTCCTCTCTTCTTTTTCTCCTATTCTAAGATATGTTATTCACAAATCAATTGGATCCATTGAATGGCTTGAGAATTAAACCTGTCAAAATGGATCTTTAGCCTTATAATTTTTTTAAAATAAAAATTTGTTTTATTTATTATTTATTATTTATTTATTCTTTCTTCTTTTTTCTTTTTTTTTTTTTTTTTTTCCTTTCTTCTTCCTTCTTTGTCTTCCTTTGCTAATGCCTAGCCATGGCGACGATGGCAACCAACCAAGTGAGGGAGGAGCTTTCAAGAGGCTGGAGAAGCTTAAGCTCTCTAGTCTCGCGAGGTCGATACCTCATCGACATTTGGCAAGCCTCGAGCTCGTTGGTTGTCACTGTGGCTAGCAATCAATTGAAGGAGAAGGAAAAAGAAAAAAATAAAAGAAAAAATAATTGATTTTTTAAATGAAAATAAAAATAAAAATATTAAAAGGAATGCACAAAGGAAAATCGAATCAAAATTTTCAATTTATTTTCAAATTTTAGGTAAACATCAAAAAATATTATTACTTTCCTATAAAATAACTTCTTAAAAAAATTTCAAGATAAACCATAGCCTTAATTTTAAAAAAAAAAAAATTATGGAGTTCACTAAATTTGTACTGAATGAAATTGTTTTAGTAATATCATTTAAAAAAAGAAGAAGAAGAAAGAAACAAGCTATCCTACTTTTGGAAGTATTTTGAAATAAATTTTTCTTAATTGAGTTAAATATGGAAATATTTTAACAATATGAATTACGTTGTGCATATGTTGGGTATGAGTCGGATCGGGTCAAAAAATTTACATTATATATAAATGGGTTATAAACTGGTTAATACGTCAATTTAAGTTAGACTATTTATAACCTAATTCAAACTCGACTCGACTTACTCATTTAATAAATCTGCCAAAAACCGATCACTTCTAATCACACTTGTTTCTCCACATCAGCAACGTAAGATGCGTGAAAACGACAAAGTACTCTCTCCCGTGTCTAGCTCTAGCATTAGCAAAGGTTTAGAAATCGGCTTGCCCATGGTGCCTCTTGGGCTCGTGCAGGAAGAGGAGCTTTGCACAGGCAGTTGACTTTTGGGCCCATTGCTGACCTGGAGCCCAAATTTTTTTGTTGGGCAAAGAAAAACCGGATGCCCAATGCGCTCTGCTCAGAAGACAGCAAGGGGCCCACACTTCCACGTGGCGCCGCGTGAGTGGTCGGGACCATGCTGACATGGCGCTCCCGGACCGAGGAGCCAGCTAACCAAGCGCGTAAAACGTTGACTCACCCACTTCCCCCCACAAAGTCAACTCTCTTTCTTCTCTCTCTAACATCATCATCTTCCTCCTCCAGACGCGAATGCTCCCAGCCTGAACAATCTCCATCTAGAGAGAGAGAGAGAGAGAGAATGGGAAGGCTGAGCTATGACCCGCAGATCCAGCACTTCAGCCACCCCCACACCCTGCAACTCTCCAACTTCCAGAACCTCCACCGCCGCCACCAGCAGCAACCACACCCGGCTTCTCCCTCCGTCTGCTCCGGTTGCCTCCACCCGCTCTCCTCCGGCGGCCCGTGGGTCTACTCCTGCCCGCCCTGCGGCTTCGCCGTCCACGCCTCCTGCGCCCACCTGCCCCGGCTCATCACCCACCCTTCCCACCCCAAGCACCCCCTCTCCCTCCTCCCCTCCCCCGCCTACCCGTGCGGCTCCTTCGGCTGCGACGCCTGCGGCCGCCGCGCCGGCGGCGGGTTCAGCTACCACTGCGCCGAGTGCCACTTCGACCTCCACGTCGCGTGCGCGTCGAAGCCGCTCTCGGTCAACCACCGCCTCCACCCACACGCCCTCGGCCTCGCGTTCCATCCGCCGTACGCGACGCGCGGGTTCTCGTGCGACGTGTGCCGCGGCACCGGGGCGTACCACTGGCTCTACCGGTGCGGCGCGTGCGAGTTCGACGCGCACCTGGACTGTGCCACAGGTACGACGCACCTAGGTTTGAATAGGCTTGGAGTTGAAACGTTTTAGAGAAACAAAGAAGATAGATCAGTATGTAGTTGAATTATGTCATCACGAATTTCACAGGTACTGCCGCACAACCATCGCCGCAACAGCCGCCGCCGCCGCAGCTGCAACACTACAACTCATATCCAGGAGCAACCACTAGTCATTTGCATCAATACCCTAACCAGACCGCGCCCGCCGTCGCCGTCACTGCACCCACGGCTCAACCGAGGCCGCCTAACCACATCATGCAAAGTTATAGCATGGAAGCCGTACCCAACTCTCAGCCGCTGCAGCCGCTGCCCGCCACAGCTGGAGGAAACAACTCTCTGATGGGTTCGGCGAGTCAGGCTTTCGTCTATGGCGCTACCAATCAGTTGGGACAGACCTTCGTGCAGGGGATGCTGAGCGACACTAGCGGCGGGAACGATAACGGCAATTATGGTTCAGGCGGTGATGGTGGAGGAGGGGATTCCTCTTCCACGTCCATTACGGACGTCGGATTGTTGATCCTGAGCACCATGTTAGGAGGGTCTTAGATTCTCAGGATCAGTAAAAATCAGATCCAACTTTGAGAATTATCTAATCAAATATTAATAGAAGACTGAAACGACACGAACCATGAACGGTACAGCATACACGGTCGCGGGGCCGAGTGCACGTTCCTGACAGATTGAATTTGCAGTTTGTTTTTGGTCAATGTCAACGTTTTGTGTTTCAGAAGGGTTTGAGATTAAAGTTCAGCTTCTTCTTTCGCCTGAAATCCGCCATGGATGAGCCAGTGACGCGTGCATGGTTGTTGGGTGAATTGGTCAACGGGGTTGGAGATGTAATTGTCTGTGACATGCAAGGAAAGTCGATTCCTTCAATGAAAGTCTGTACATCTCCGTTCTTGAACCTTAGTACTATCGCGACAACTGTGGCTAGCAATGCAATGAATTTAGATTAGTGCGCAGATTGTCAAAGTACCAAACACAGCACCTGGATACAACCCCATGAGAGAGTCAAAAAGAACAAAAATGACAATAGAGGAATCAAAAATCAACTAGCAAGATAACTTTAATGGACATCGGCTACACTACGGAAGTCTTCGGTCTCCTTTTTGGCGGAACTTATACGGCGAATAGCTTGACAATTAGCATCCATTCGTTTCAACAGCCAAAGCAAGAGAAAATTACCCAATGCCTTGCCCCTGGGGAAAAGAAACGAAGTTAAGACGTCTGATTCAGGCCATTCCGAGAAAGCGAATCCCCGCGCTTGCAGGGAAGACGCGGACCGAAATTCATTCCAAACCAATCAAACGTCTATGAGGTGGTAAAAGTTGTACTGCAGTTTTTTTCCCCTCATCTCGGGCTTTCGCTTGTCGAGTGTCTTCTACGCAAGGCATTGCATGTATAAGATGGCGCAATACGATATTGACACAAAGCATCGTGACAAGATTTAGCCAGGTTCAAGAGAAGCAACATTAGCCAAGTTCATCTGCAGCTCTGCAAAGGAACCTTTATCAAGTTGGCCTGAGAGACCTTGAAAGATTAGCTGTCCGCAGTTTCAGAGTGTGATCTACTCTGTTCTCGATATTCAGTACCTATGAGGATACCCATCATTTCGAACTAGGAATTCATAAAAGATGGCTATGGAACTGTAGGCCAGCTAAAGAAATAAGACTTTTTAGACTTTCAATGAAAGCGGACAAACAATAAAAGTTAAGAAGAATGCATCACATTCGCGCTCCTACAAGGCTACAACACTATATTGCCTTCGGAGAGCATAACCTAAAAAGCTTTTGACTCTCTCTCTCCATCGATCGAAGACAGAAGATGTAACCACAAAAAGGGTGGTTTTCAGGTTCTCCAATGCTATCTCGGGTTCTCTCTTTGGATTTGGCGGAGCTCTGACTTCGGTTTTGCAACTTCCACAAATATCACCCTGCCATCCAAAAACTGGAGAAAGAAGATGTTAGCAATTCGCGGTTGAAATTCTTCCAAGGCATTATATTAGACAGTGCTTTCATCAAGGGGCATGATCCCCCAGAAGAAACGTAAAAATCAACCCACCAATTTCAATACTTTTGTGGATGTACGTGATTTTCTAGAAGTATTCGACTTGAAAAAAAAAGAAGAGAATAATCAACCAGTTGATTAGTTTCCAAAAGTATACAATTGACTCAGAATAACTCATGGTTTTTGTCTTGCTGGGCATAGAGTCAGCTCCAAAACACAAGATGAGGGCTCTCATTTTCATAGCTTTTCTACACGCCCTCCCCGCGAAAAAAGAGAAGAAGAACAGAAACCCTCAAAATTACAAGTAACATTACAATTATTATGTAATAACTGAGCATTGACTTCATGTCCAAGCAAAGGTCATCTACTTCAAAGTTCGGCGTTTACCTTCCCATGCATCCCTTCAATGGCTCTTTGAGCCTCTTCCTCAGTTGCATATCGAAGGAAAGCAAATCCTCTTGGTCTATTTGCAATCTTATCCATCACCAGATTAACTGCGCAGCAAAAGACGTTTTTCAGGACCCGAGTGTCCATAGGGATGGACAGAAGATAAGAAGCAATCAAGTAGTAAAACAACCACAAAACAGATAAATAAGGAGCAGAAGTTTCTAGCAAAAGTTTCTTGCCTTCCACAAGCTGACCAAAGTTCTTGAAAGCATTCCTTAAACTCTCCTCAGTGGTCCGAAAAGAAAGCCCTGTGGAGTACAATGGACTGCATGAGATCACTATGGAAGAAACCGTACCTGGTATGATTCTCTAGAGTAGCGCCAAAGAGAAATTCCATTTTCCAATGAGGTAAAACTCGTCATTTCATACTTGGGATGCATAACCATTGCCAAACATCGTGTATCACCACTTTCAGCCCACAAAGTAGTGTTGAAACTTACAACTCGCCGACCTTTGGAGTGGCAGAGCTGACATTTGAGTCGTCAAGACTCAAAAACAATGTAAAGGCATTAAAAACCATCTGTTTAAGCTATTGGAATAACAGTAGGCCCCTATTACAAATACCGCCAACCATCATATTTCCATTTATCGCTGCAATAATCCCCAGAACTGCCCTCAGGCATGCACGAGTTGTCTTGCGATAATTGAACTACATCTTTTGCACTAAATATTGCACGTATTGCACAAAGAAGGATGCCGATAATACAATGCCGAAACAACCAAAGAAAGCAGCTCAGAAAGATTAATACTTCAAGAAACATGGCATGAAAGTGTGCCAGTATTCTTTGACATGATAAAAGAATTAGCTACCATCTCAATCCAGAAAAGGCAAGCCAAAGAAGCCGGAATTAGAGGCACCAACATGAGCAGAAACGGAGCACTTACCGCCGATTACATAAATCAAAATCTAGACGGACATCGTAGTTCAATCACAGCAACTCAAATTCAGTCAAACTTCATCCGAAAAGCCAATTATTAACTAAATCATGCTAATGGACATTGCAATTTCAGCTACACGATATCCGCATCAGTTAATTGAGAAAGAAAAGGACTCATCTTGAAAACTGAGCAAAAGAAAGAAGAGGAAGAGGACCTGACCACTGACGTAGAGCTTCTTGCCCGGGCGGCTGGAAGGAGAAGGACCGGAATCCGATGACGGAGACGACGAAGAAGGCGAAGAAGAAGAAGAAGGAAGGCAAGCCGACACGGAGCAACTGCGGCGCTCGAGGTACGAAGCCTGCTTGAACGGAGAACGAGAGACGCGGAGAGAGAGGGGCGGGAAGCCATGCTGCAACTTGACCTTCCCTCCGACACGGGCCTCGCCGGAGAGCGAGGACGGCGGAGCCGTCGCGAGGAAGACGATGCCGCCGGTCGCCATTCTTGCCTCTTCTCCAGCGTGTGGGATTGCCTCCAGCGGAGGATTGAGGAGAGAGAGAGAGATAGAGAGAGGGCGAGTAAAGATGGGCCGACTGGCCCGCTCTCTCAAGCCCACTAAGTACGGGGCCGGCCCTAGCCCGTTGCGCGACGAGTCTCGGGGAACGAGATGGGCTCAACGACAGAACCCGCTCGGCCCGCTATCTTCTTCTTCTTCTTCTTCATCTGCGTTGAAGAACAGAGCCACTGGTGCAACGGCGAGATCAATCCATGGCCGCCAACTGTAGCTTGGGCTTGAGCGCCGCCACGGCCGCGCTCGGGACCGCGAAGAAGTCGGCGGTGCTGTACCACTACCCGTGCCCGGACGGCGCCTTCGCCGCTCTGGCGGCTCACGTTTACTTCTCCGCCGCTTCCCTTCCCGCTCTCTTCTTCCCCAACACGGTCTACGCTCCCCTCGCTCCCCACCAGCTCCCTCTCCGCGATATCGGCGACCTCTACCTCCTCGACTTCGTGGGTCCCTCCGGTTTCGTGCGGGAAATCTCGCCCCATGTCTCCAGGTGAATCGTTCTATCGATACTTCGGCTGTGTCTCGCTTTGTACCTAAGCTGTATCTTGCTTTGTGTTTACTGTTTGTGTGCTGGATAAGCGGTTTTGGTTCTGGGTCGGGGGTGAACAAGGACATCAGCTCAGGCTTGGTGGACGCCTGGTTCTTGGTGTTGATCTCCAATTCTCGTTCCTGTTCTTTATCTGTCTCTTTTAGCATTCTAGAATGTACCTGTTCTTTACTTGTCTGTTTGTTTGAGATTTTGTCCTTGATGGGCAAATTTTTTCCTCAACAAGAGCACAAGATCAGGCTTCTGGATGAATCATGAAAGGCTGGTTCTTTGTGTTGATTTCTAGTCGTGCCTCATTTCTCGATTCTTGTTGTTAAAGAAAAGGTTATCTATTAATTTGTTTTGGTTCATATCGTGAGTTTCACATATTATTAAGATGTTTGTGAGTGAGGGGAGGGTCAAATATATGCCTGACGTACAATGGTGACCAACACAGCTCATCAAAGTAATATTTGTGGGATAATGTAGCAGAACTTTTGTGGTTTATATTCTTTTTGCTTTTGTGGGTGCAGGGTGGTTATTTTAGATCATCACAAGACTGCCCTTGAGATGCTAAGTGGCGATGGATGCAATGTTGGAGATAATGTCGTCAAAATTTTAGATATGGAGAGGAGTGGAGCTACGATTGCTTATGATTACTTCAAAGAGAAGCTAGTTGGGAACGATAAAGTTCAAGAGTTCGAGAGGATGAGGAGATTGTTTGAGTACATCGAGGATGGGGATCTGTGGTGGTGGCGTTTACCTAACAGCAAAGCTTTCTCTAGTGGTTTGAAGGACTCGAACATTGAATTTGATGTCCGTTTGAATCCCTCTTTGTTTCAGCAGGTGATTAGGACGTTAACAGTTTTATTCTTTGAGCACAACAAAAGTTACCAGATTCTCAACTGTTTATAGAGTTGTGGACTTTGAGGAAAAAGCAATGAAGGCGCTGGATAGATTCTTGTGTTACTTCCAAATAGATGTATGCGTTCTTCGTAAAAGGGGTGGGGACCACAGTGGCTGTGGCTAGTATCGGATGCTTACAATGATAGAACTCAGTGTTTTATTTTAGACTGTTTTCTGAATTATATGATGCACTGCTCTAACTTGAACTCGGTGAACGAGTGTGGACAGTGTCCATCTAAGCATAAGCTTTTCTCACCATAACCCAATATGAGGACCGAAATTTCTTCCAATGTCAGTGGATATTTTAAATTTGCAAGCAATGGCTTGTTTTGGTTTCTAATCATTGCATGCTATTCTTTGAGCTCTGCATACTTTTTCACTATAGGAATTAGCTATATGCCTTCCTTTTCCTGTCGAAATAGGCCATATCAACATAAACTCATCGTAAATAGCACTAAATAGATTAAAGCTTATTTTTGTGTTCTCAATCAAAACATGCCCTTTTGACACAGAAGAAAGGAAAAAAAAGAAGGTCACGTCTTTACGAAACTTGCCGTATCTTTTGCAGTTACTTTCTTTAGATCTGGAGGCTGTCATTAACCAAGGCATGTTGAGCTTATTACAGAAGCAAAAGCTGATAGATGACGTGCTTGACCAGTCATATGAAATATCTATGGGAAATGGAGCTTTTGGACATTGTCTGGTATGGTGCACATAATTTAATCATCATTTGAGAAATTTGCACAAGACCTCGCTTCACAGAAGTGGATATGAAGGCATACTTGTGCTTTGGGAATTGTCTGGTGCTTGCCTAAATCAGTTGGACTTGTATCAGTGAATTATGTTGAGATTTGATGCTTATATTTTGGTATCACATAAATATGCATCCTTTTATAGGCTGTTGATGCAGACTCAATATCGGAATTGAGAAGTGAATTAGGAAACCAGTTGGCAGATAAAAGTTACAAGATGAAATTGAGGTTTGTGGAATCTACACTGGAGACTTTCCCATCATATATGTGCACTGTTGGCTTGTCCATGATTGATTTGTTAATTTGGTTGTGAGTGGTGCTTCTCACAGTATCTGACAATTTTAATAAGCTCATATTCATCAAATTATTCCATGTCTGATTCACATACTGTTCATGGAACTCTTTTGCGAGCTTGCAAAACTGGATAAAAGAAACTTTTGAATGGTTTTCTCAATGTTGACACACTTCTGACCAACATTTGGAGGCAGACCAAGACAAGATCTAAATTTGGTATTGTCAGGAGTATGTGACTTAGTGGGCCATTCTTTTGGCTTCTTCTTTTATAATGTTCACCAAGGGCTTGACCATTTGAATCTATTGCAAAAGTGGACAACAGATCAAGGTCTGTCCATCTAATATCTATGTTCATCCGTACTCATTTACCATTTCTTTCCTTGTATTTAGTGGAGTTTAACACTTGGGTTTCATGTCCAAATCTGTTGCAATTTCTGAGTCTGTTGAGTATGGTTTTGCACGCTCATTGCTGATCGACCCTTTTCTATTGTACATTACATACGAGACGTACAGCTCATTTTGATCTTGTTCCCTCATATTAGGGGCATCGGTGCTGTGGTATACAGAGTGCCAGAACTTGAAAATGATCAGTTACTGAAAGTTAGCCTTCGGAGCCTGGATAGCGAAGACACTACACACATTTCGCAGGTGATTAATTCTTTTTTTCTTGGCAGCATGTAAATTCCACTATACACTCGTTTAATTATTTCTATGAATTAAAAAGTCTTGAAGCTGGTTGCGCATTACTGGTGTAGAATTTCGGAGGCGGTGGACATCGAAATGCTAGTTCATTCATGATAAGCTCCGCAGAGTATGAGCAATGGAAAGTCCAGCAATAAACACTGTTTCTTTACCCTTCTGGGCAAATGTGATTCCTTTGTTTGTCACCCAGCCTTTTTCTTTTTTTTTTAGTTATGATGTAGATCGCTCTGTTTTAGCATCATATCTTTTTGTGTTACTCGCAAGAGACTCCATGGCTCTAATAACTGCTGAAAATAAAGTTGATGAAATGGATATTCACTTGCCACCAAATGTGAACATCTTGCGTGGTCTTAAGATAAAGATCAAAGGATTGATTGAGGAGAAGATGCAATTTGAGATTCATAATGATGTTCGTTCCCCTGTTGTTGTTACACATGTGAAAACCCAGATGACCACATAACACTTGCTTGTCAAAATAACCCAAGTCATGCTCACAGCTTTGTTTCTCGCAGAAACCATCACCAAGAAAGAGACCACAAAGACAAGAAACAAAAAGGAAAAAAGGAAAGGATACAGTCGTATGCCAAATTAGAAATCCCCCCCAAAAAAATCAAAGATTAAATAAACTTGCTGACACTGTAATTAAGTTAATAAGAATAGTAACTTGTAATTTCCTTGTTATTCTCCCCCGCCAATCACAATAAATTTGGGATCACCCTCCTCAATTGGAAAAATTCAAGGTTGATACTTCTTCCCCAAAGTCTCCACCTATGGGAGGAGCATTAGGGTTTGATGTGCCCCAGCCACCATCATCAGTGATGAACTGCATCCATGAATCATCCTTGTCATCCTCCTGATCTAAGCACGAGGATGATGCAATTGGGACATCTGGTGAGTTGTTTTCCCACTCCTGGCTCATGACAACGCCTTGTGAGCTCTCCATGAGGGACAAGCTCCATTGGCCTTGGTCTTCCACTTCATTGCCAAACCCATTTTTCTTGAACACGCGACACAGTGCATATGAATCCTGTAAGCGATTCAATTGATTAATGGGATTGTGTCAAGATATATGGATGCGGTTCTTCCTTTGAGGAAAAAAGTTTGATAATTTTTCATGCGAAACATGCTGTCTAAGTCATGTTAATATTATATTATATTTACATATCATCCTTGAATTTGGAGAAGATTGGTAAGAAAGAAACTTGAACGCATGCATGTGTCCATCTAGCTGTGATCTGAAAAATTAAATCTTTCTTGGGAGGAGTGGTCAACAATTTGGGCTGACTTTGGAGTTCTAAAGTTTTCACAGGCACCAATCTGTTTTCCATTGTTGCATGTGCTTTTAGAAACCAGGGATTTGATGGGAGACTGAGAATTGGAAATTGACTGAAAAAGTAGGTCGGTCAAGAAAGCTATTAAAGGGACATCAGATCAGAGTGCAACAGACAGAAACGCCAATTAATCTATCTAGTTTATAGATCTATATCATGGCTAAATTATATGCAATTAGTCTCAAATCACTTTAGTATCACCTAGTGATCTGGACTCAAGATCTAAGAAAACCCTTTTGTTTTAGATGGTATGTTCCAAAATCTGAGAAGCCGGGCCAAGAAAAATGACCAGCGTGATTTGCCGGGATAATGACATAACATTTAGAATGATGCGAATTTTAATTTGTTTTGGGAATGTGATTTCTATAATCTATCTTAATGATTCTAGAAACTTAGGCGAACATCTTCCTTTTCTCCTTGGACAGACAATAAAGTAAAAGTGCAAGCTGAAATTCGGCTTATGCCGCGGAAAATACTGCTTTCGTAGCTGCAAAGCTCAGAAAAAATATTAGATTAATCGTGGGAATCTACAAGACTGGAAAAGTGAGTGAGAGGACATTAGAGAGAGACAAGACAAATCAATGAATATTTTATGTTTTTTGGGACAAGAGAAGAGATCGAGTCATATGAGGGACGAGGATTGTACTTTTGTCTGATTATGGAAGAGAAAGCGAAGGCAGACACTTGTCGGTCAAGAGATGGAGACCTCCACCATTGCAAGTAAAGAATATGTCAGAAGAATAGCCAATGATTATAAATTAGAATCTTGAATAAATAAATAATTGGCCCTCGTTTATAAAGACAGGTGTGAGTTCTAGCACAGTGAGAATGGCAAGACCCTAGCTTTTCATGCATGCAAGAATCACGCACTTTCTCACGTTCATCAACCTTGTTAGATATCCTGTGCTTTTTCCATCTATATGAGGCCCTTATCACGTTGGTCTTTTTTTTAACCTTTCTGTGTATTTTATTACATGTATAATGATGGCACGATGACGAGAATTTAAAAAATAAATAAAGAATCCTATCTTCCAATCCTCAGTAATTAGCCCTACTTTTGTGAGAATTTCATATAAAAATGAGCATTGAGCGAACGAAAGAAATCATTGCTTCTCAATTGTTTGTTGGAAACACGGGAGTTTTTTATTAGCCCTATGCTCATTTGTTGTCTAATGTGTTGATATAATTAGACACAAAACCTTTATTGTGGATAGAAACGATCAATCACAAAAAAGATAAAATATGGGAACATATGTATATTGGTTTTTCTGTGACCCAAAGATGACAAACAAAATACTGAAATCAAGTTTATGAAAGAATTTCAGGGCAAGGAAAATAATGATCACTTATTTAGATAGGGGATTTATTACCGACCCAAAAAAAAAAAAAAGATAGGGGATTTATGATAAGTGTTGTTTGGTTCTACAAGATACAGGTGATTTCTTTGTATATATGTTTCATAAGAATGAGAAAACAAGCTCTCTTAACCTTATAGGATCAAACTTAAAGAAATGAATTGAATCAGAACT
Source organism: Eucalyptus leucophloia subsp. euroa (assembly GCA_017140325.1). Taxonomy (NCBI): domain Eukaryota; kingdom Viridiplantae; phylum Streptophyta; class Magnoliopsida; order Myrtales; family Myrtaceae; genus Eucalyptus; species Eucalyptus leucophloia. The sequence goes on from CM029471.1 coordinate 27,948,630, forward strand.
ACACTGAGGCAGTTACATGGAGATGATCATAAAGACAACGAATGTCATACTCATTAGCCACCTTCTTTAAGGAAAAAGAATTTCCTGCATTTTGAATTGATCCTCATAAAAAGCAAGTGCTGCGAAAGAGATGGGAAAAACTCATCGAGCATTTCAATAGGACATCGGCAAATTGTACCTGCATTCCAGAGGTGTCTTCGGATTCCTTGTCATCGAGGCGATACTCATGCATCACCCAGTCGGTCCGCACGCCCTGAGGAGCTCGGCCTCTGTAGTAAACCAACGTCTTCTTCATTCCAATCGGCCTGTTCTGGCTTGTCACTTTCCTGTCCTTTCCCGTGGACTTCCAGTATCCCGCACGCGTCGCCCTGTTCGTCCTAAACCCGTTTGGATACTTTCGATCTCGGGGCCCGAAGAAGTACCACTCCGGGTCTCTACTCGGCAAAAACGACTTCTCTACAAGATCAGTCACATGACATAACAAGAAACCATCAACGTCAAGATGAAGCTATCGTATGCAGGCATGAGAGAGAGAGAGAGAGAGAGAGAGACCTGCCAATTCCCAGGGCTCGCATTTGTAGAGATCGATCTCGGGGATGATGTCGAGTTCGATCTCTTGGCCGTTGATCTTCCGCTTGAGATAGTAGTTGACAAGCTCTTCATCAGTGGGATGAAACCTAAAACCAGGAGGCAATCCGAGAGGAGCCATTTTTGCCGTTCTTTCTTCCTTCTCTGCCACCTGGTTCTTCTCTCTTCCTAGCTATCTCTTTGGTTGGTGAAAGATTAGTTGTAATGGATCGTTCATATATATACATATATTATATGGAGAGAGAGAGGGAGAGTGAGGGAGACAACAAGAGAGAGAGAGAGAGAGAGAGAGAGAGAGAGAGAGAGAGAGAGAGAGAGAGAGAGAGCCAAAGTCCTTTGTCTGGAAGTGTTCTTTTTCGCTTTTCTGCTTTTGCAGATTCTCGAGAGAGAAACGTTTCACTTAAGCCCTTTCACGCTCACTTCTCTCGATCCCCAACATTCTTGCACAAGTTACAGCAAGGAAGCTGGTTTTGTTGTGTTCAACACATGCAAGAACCATCTGATGACATGGAACTGAAGATCAGATCGGACAAGGAAAAAAAAAAACACTCACAAACATAATCATCGTACATGCACTGCAGAAGATGATAAGTGCACAACAGGCCTAATGACAACCTCGACTGATTATTGTGTGTTGAATTATTTAGACAAACAGAGATATCAAGCTTCCGTGACCAGATTTTTCAGTGAACCGACAAAAAACATAGGCTGAACTAACTTGTGAGTTCGTGGTTGAACGAAACATAAGAAATTAGTTTGTTAAGTGATGTGACAGACTGCAATTGAATATGGATTGACTTAGGTCTTATTGAAATTTATTGAGATGATTAGGAATTGAGTTTAAGCGCACCTTACATGTTGATCGGTTATACGTCATCCATATTTCGATCCATACATGTTTGAATCACTTGTATACATTGTGGCGATAGATCGGGTTTCATAGTGCACTCTAAACCTTTCATTTCCTATTTATGTTGAGGTAATCCATGCGTATAAATATTGGTATGTAAGTGCTAAAAATTATGTCATGATATGGATTGATAAGTCCATAAAGATTTTGTTGGGTTTCAAGATCCATACCATGATATGGTGCGAATTAGCATGTACGTGCATTTGGAACTTGTATGCTTAAAGAGTATCGCGATATAAACATCTTTTTCCTATTATATTTCATCAAAGATTATTTTAGGGAAAATGAAGAAATAGAGAGAAAAGATTACAAGGTACCCAAAAAGATAAGAACCCACTTGTCATTTTATATTTGATTTGGTCGATCTTGATAACAAATAAGAAGCTAGTCTGAGTTAAAATAAAAAAGGAAAAATAAATCAAAAGAAGGTCAAATCTTGATGAAGAAGTGAAGCCGCATGCAGGGAGGAGAAGAAAATTCACTTTGGAGGGTCCTTGTATTGATTCAATCTAACTTTATTTCTTTTCTCTTTATATCCACTCCCAACTTTTTACGTAATTATTACACGGCAAAGAATCGCCCTTATTCTGCTTTGGATTTGCTTTTTTTTATTGAGAAAAATTATCCAATTAGTTCTACACTTATTGTATGGATGTTAAATTTATTCTATACATTTCAATTTTATAAATTTAGTTATAAATATTTATGCGAAATTTCAATGTAATTCTTACAACCAATTTTCACCAGTAATCACTGATGTGGGAGGATGATACATAAAATGACCGGCAATAACTAGATCAAAAGAACTATATTGAAATTTCGTGTAAAGATATATGACTACATTAGTATTGTTGAAAATTTAGAGATGAATTAGCAACCGCATAATAAACTTAAAAATGATTGGGTAGTTTCCTTTTTCGGTATTTCTTGACCTCTCCGCAGAATCTCCTTTTTTACACTCACCAGATTTGGTCCTCTCATTTTGATGATCTGATTCAGAAAGAGAGATCCCAATGTCACGATTTTCAATTGGACCCTTTTCTCATAACTTAGGAGAGAGAAAGGAAGAAGGCCCCTCAACATCCATTCGTTTTTCCGAACCTCGTTTGAGTTTGGGCTTTGGGCACCGTTTGAGGTCGTTAGGGTTAAGATCTAAGACCAATACCGCGATTGGGCTCTGATGGTTCAAGGACTTGGACATTCAAAGATCTCATTTTAGTGCTTCATATTTTCTTAGCAAATAGCTAATCTTGTAGGATTATGGTAAACTATTTTAAATGGGTACATCATTATATGAATGACATAATTTTAATATTTAATTACTCTAACACTCCTCCCATGCATAGGTTAGACTTTGGTATAAGATTAGAGTGTAAAAATGCGTTAAAGAGGCAAATATGAGATTTGAAAAGATTTGCCCTCAGTAATCCTACTCTATTACCGAGTCAAAATTTGGAAGACCCCTGCAAAAAGTTTTAAAAGTTTATATAGTTAGATGAATGAGTGATTTAATATTTTTTTACATAACTATGACTGAAAATTTACAATTTATAGTTTGACTAGGAGAATGGTGGTGACACCGTTGAGATCAAGCATCAATAGAACACATTCCAACTAATTCCCAAAAAATATAAATTTGTATCAAAATAAAGAAGTCCAAAAATTGAAAAAGAGGAGAGACTTGCTTATGTGATTAAGTTTTTGTTGGAGTATAATTAACTCGCTAATACTCCATATTAGTGGTGTCTCATGCAAGGCAACATTTAAAGTTTAATATACGCAATTGGCTTATACAAGTTAATGAGTCTTGTGTGTTGGAGTTGGGGTTTATCACATGTCGATTATAAAAGCGTCCAGTGATCGATTTATAAGTGTGAGGAAAATCTCACTTTTGAGGCAAGTTTTTGACGGTGAGATAGGCCCAAGCACACTCAACACTTGTATTAGAGCCCAATTATCAACAAGTCTAGACCCATAGTCGCTTAGAGAGGATGATGATTGTTGCGGGCCAATCTAAGCCCGACGTGTGAGGGAGAGATTGTTGATTTACAAGTCTAAAAGAAAAGTCTCACTATTTAAGTTAACTTTTGGGATAAGAGAGGCCCAAGGCCATCTAACATCATGTTGTTGTTGCTAATCTAAGAGCGTCGAGGAATCGAGTCAAGCGGATGTAGTGTCAAGCTCAAGCTCGGCCCAACTCACATACTTAGCACTTCAGATTGAAAAAGACCCAAGACCACCTAACATCATGTTGTCTTTCTATCAATTTGGGAGTGTCATGAAACTGAGTCGAGCAAATGTAGTGCCAAGCTCAAGATCGGCCCAACTCACATACTCCGTGCTGGAGATTTGATTGGAACTCGATCGAGCATCAAATTCTCCACTCTAGCTCAACTCTGTCGAACAAAGAAAGGCATAAGAGGAGCATATTGACTAGTGACTTAGGGGCCCTACTAGATTGCTATCACTTTGTAAAATGAACTCAAAGTTTGAGCTTAATAGGCTCCTATACCCCTCCAACCATATGCACGCGAGCTTGTATCATGCATATTAAAGGATTTTTGTTTCTATTTTTAATTAAATAATATATTCAAAAAGATAAAAGCTAGATTAGCCTTGCCGGCCTACTAAGCTGAGTATCAACGAGTTTAAGCTCGACTCCACAAGATATCCGAGTAGGCGAGACTCGAACTCAAATCAAAATTGGATGATTTGAACCCCAGTAGACATCAAATTTGGGTGCAATCCTTTTGGCGAGTGCGATGTGCACTTCAGTCTTTCCCTAGTTTTGCTTTAATTGGACCAGTCTAGTCAGATTCTCGTGGACAAGTATACAAAAAAGCTCGATTTACGACAAAAGTAAGAATTGACATCAACCGGCTCCTCTCTTGGAGAAATCAGCTACATCAAAGGAGCTACACATAAAAACTTTTATCATTATTATTATTATTGTAATTTGATATCAAATTAGGAACCATATGTCAAACCTTGATCGAGGTCGAGGAGGTCCAATCGCTTTCTTGGCCCTTTGAAAACCGCCTGCTTATGTGAGTGAGGCTCGAGAACTACAAAGGGTCGCCGTCATTGCATTTGCTCACAAGAAAGTAAACCAGTATTTATTATTAATATACTAGAGAGCCAAAAATGGGCATTCGATGCAAACGAGTCGAGGAAATTTGTCACGTGGGCTAGGGCTAGGGAAGAGCACTTCGATTTATTATTAAAGCTTTTGAATTTACAAGAATCGGTTTTCCTTGCCTCGTAAGTCGAGCAAAGTTTACTGGCAAAACACAAAGTTAAGTTAGGGAATTGACCTTAGTACATAAATTAGAAATGGTTAAAAAAAAAAAACCGTACTTCATTTAGTGGGCACCTATCTTATCCTATGCGAATGTGCTAGATGACAATGTGCTCTAATTAAATGGTCCGGATAGCGACCCCTCACCAATGGCATCGGGCTTGGTGACCTGGGATTCTGCACTTTGTCCACAGTGTGGGAGCATATTTAGAGTCACTAATTGGATAAATCCCAAATTGCAAATTGGGATCATGTGATTTGTCTGCCTGCTTTCTTTCTTCTTTTCCACTTAACCAAAAGCAACGAAAAAAGAAAAACGTTTTTTTTATTGTGGGGATTCGGTATCGTCGAGGATGCCTTCAAATTCAACCACGAGTGAGAGACCCTTTCTGAGCACGTCGCGAGTGCTGCGAAACTTGAAGATTCCCAGTGGAAAATACAAGGTGGGAGTTAGGTTTGCATTGTCAAAACTCCAGCATGCTCCATGCCACCTGGCATCGATGGATTTTTTCTCCCTTTCTAGAATTATATAATTGATGGGTTGTACTAGATAAGGCCTTGCAATGTTTAATTTGGGAGTACCCATGCCAAGATCTCTCTTATTTTTTTAAAGGGAAAATTATCAAAACAATTATAAATTTATTATAATTTTAACAATTCAGTATTAATTTTTTTGTCATTTCAATTCTAAACTTTTTATATCTATTCCAATTCAGTATATCAAGCCAATTTTGACATGTTACTTTTTAAATATTTTTATTTATTCCATTTTTTCTTCCTTCTTCCCTTGGCCAGCAAGTGCCAGTGAGCCTCACTCAGCAAAGTCTACCACACCAACCCAAGCCTTTGGCCAGACCAGCCAAAGCAAGAAGCAAAGAAAATAAAGAAAAAAATATTTAAATATTTAAAAATTATCATGTCTACTTTGTCCGATTAAAATTGATCGGACAAACTGAATTGACACATTTACAAAAGAATTTAAAATTGAATTGGTGAAAAAATAAATTAATCATAGCTGAATTTGTAAAATTATAATAGGTTTATGCTTGTTTTGGTAATTTTTCTTATTTTTTAATTTTATTATATAATATGGTCGGGGGCCAAACAATGAAGGACAAAATGGCATGGCTAGTGCTGGTTGGGAGAACGAAACGCATCGTCACGCTAACAGCAAAGAAGGTCAAGATCTGTATCGACAACACAAGGGTGGGGAGGGAGGGGGGCGTAGGAGAATGATTATTGCCATAATAGCAAAAGTTCGCGGCGAGCATCTTCGACTTCAATGGCTATCGCATAGGTTAGGTCGGTGCAATGAAAGCAACCTAACTTGGCAATTGCTTTTTTACCGCGACGAAGTCTTAATCCTTTTTCCTCCCTTTCTTTTTTTCTGGTTCGTTCTTCAAATTCCCGAAATTTCCGATTAGATTCACGGATTGGGCAAAAGAACGAGCTAAAGCTTGAATGGGGCGACGGAATTACGAGATTGTTTAGATCTGATGGCGTGGATGATTAAGACCATGTTACACATGTGCTTCATCCGCGCACATTTTCATCGGTTGAGCCCCACGCCAACCCTACCATTCTAGGATCGTAGTTGTAATAAATGGTAAAGACAATGATTTCTAAGGCCTTTAATTGTACGTGCACATGGGCAATTCAATTTGCACGGACCATATTAGAATTTTTTTGGCATGTACGTTTCGATGTGGATAACAGCTTAGGAAAATATGCGTAAAGCAAACTATCAAAGTATTAAGTTCCTTGAGATTATTTAATAATTCTTTCACTTGTCGACGATCGATCGATGTGTGTACTTAGAAACAAGAACGTAATCAAATTTTTCCACGTGTTAGTTGTTCGACGGTGAATGTGTAGAGATTTTGTCGTATTGGCAATTGATAATTCTATAAAAATAGAGTTAATTTGCTTATTTTAAGCAATAAATAATGCAATATCTATGAGAAATTATTTGAATTTCCTTTTGATTATTTGAATTTTCCTTATTTATACAGAATAACAAAATACAAAAAAGATATGAAAAAGAATGGCAAAAATCAAGAATTTAAATCAAAAAGCAGTTGAAGATAGATATCAAATAATGAATCGTGGATTTTATTCCCTAATGTTATTTAGAAATAGATATCAAATCAAAGATCCTTTGATTTTTATATTTTGTAATTGATTTCATTCATGTAAAATTACAAAATTGCTATAAATTGCAATAGAATTGAATAGCAGATGAGATACGAATCATTGAATCTTCATCTACCAACGGTTTTGTTGCCGATTTACTAATGCTTTAGGATCTAATCGAACTTTTTCTCAAGATACACAAAGAACAACTATCAATTAACTACAAAGGTGCATCCCCTTAATCACAAACAGAAAATTGAAAGGACATGAACTAAAGAATCATGTTGGTTATGTTCATGTTTGTAGAGCCATTAGCCCATAATTACAACAATACTAAAGAATCCTATAGGTTATGCTCGCATTTGTTGAGCCATCATCTTTAACCACGACAGCATTAAAAAAAAAAAAAACACCGCAACAGAAAATTGAAATGACATGAACCCAAAAATCACCATCAACTCATAATTACACTACGACAACTTTTAACTCGAGTGCGAAGTACTTATTTTGTAGTGGATTCTATATCAAACGAATCAGTAAAGATCGGGAATTAACCCATTTCACGTCAGCACACACTCACAAGATTAGATTAAAAATTACCGAGATGATCGCATCCAGTTACAACAATCATATCCGCGCACCCAAATCAAAAAGGCCCCTAGGAGCGACCAAGAAAAAAAAAAAGCAGCACACCGTTGCCACTCGCGAAAATCATTGTGCCCGTGGAATTCATTTATGCTGCGCAATTATTCGAAGAAAGAAACGGATTTTGCTTTTCTCCCACTCCTCTCTTTATTTTTTAACTATTTCGGAGCACTGGAACATGACACGACCCCTCTCTCCTCCCCTCTCTCTCTATCTCTCTCGGAGAGCCCGAACTGTACCATCGCTGTCTGTCGCCTTCTGAATCCCTCCTCTGAGCTGCTGCTGCAGGCATGAGTTTTCACGCAAAAGTGGGGTGGGTTCATTAACGCCGCCTGGCGGAACCTCCCGTCGCTGCTGCCGCGAACGCCTCGCTCGGGTGCGCAGAGCGTGAACGAGGGGAGTGGGTGGGGGGGGCGTGTTTGTGTGCTGCGCGCGCGGGGGTGTGACGGGCGAGGAGGGCCGAAAGGGCGTGGGGTCGGGGGCTTGACGGGAGATAGCGACCGCGACCCGCGACCCGCGACCGTCTAGGGACGAACCTGTCTTTTTCAATCCCGGTTCTGCCTCTCTCTTTCTCTATCTTTACAAGCCGAGAAGCAGTAAGTGGGGCTCTCTCTGCTCTGGGCTTGGTCGGGGGTTGTTTAATACGGAACAGCTTTTCTGTTCTCCTCTCTCTCTCTCTTTTCCTCGCCCGGTGTCTTTTTGGTGGTTTCCTCCTCTCGCACGGAGCGGCATCTCGCACTTCGAAGCTCAAAAGGGCCTGTTCTTTTACCTCCTCCCTTCTCCGCCCTCCGGCTTTTAACCTCCTTCGCTTTCCTCGCTGGACGCCCATTGTGGTTTCCTTCTCGCAGTCTGAGGTACAGCCGTCTCGGTTTTTCACCTCCCGTTTGACGTTTTTTCTTATTCTTTTTTGCTTTTGTGCTTTGCCGTTTGTCGTGCTGCTCGTCTCTTTCTCTGTTTTTTTTTTTTTTTTGTTTGACTTCGACGTTTCGCCTGTCGTCGCTTCGTGTTCATCGCGGTCGGAGTCGTGGTGGGTGCAGTGTATCCGGGAGAAATCGATGCGTCTGGTGTTAATCTCTGGGCCGTGATCGTCAATGGCGTTGAGCTTTTCGATTTTCTTCGTAAAGTTCGTTTCTTTTCTGGGTATTTGGTCGAGACGGCTCTAGAATCGCTGAATTTTACTCCATGTCCGGCTTCGCTCTTTTTTTTTTTTGCCTGCTCGTCACGCGACGTGATGAGCGTGACGAAATTTTTTCTGGGTCTTCGTTTTTGTAACAAGTGGAGATTAGGACTTTTAAGTTTTTTGTTTCTGTCTTCGTGAATCGTCGTATGTTCTTCGCTTTGCGGCGATGTGGGTGTCGGGATTGACTGGAAACTCTCTTTTTGCCACTGTACATGTTTGGACTTGTAGTACGATTGTTGTGTCTTGTGACGTCGTGGGTTCCTTGGGACGAGCCTTGAGTCCAGTATTATTCGCGAATCTGGGCTGTGTTTCCTTTCCCTGTTCTTGTTAGCCCGGTAAAGTTAATTTCTTTTTGGGAAATTTTTAGGTTTGAAGGGCCATTCACTCTCCGGGTGCTTGTTTCTCTATCTATTTGATAATCTTATCAGTGGTCTTTTCGTTCTTGATTTTACGTTCTTGCTTTCCATTACCTTCGCTGGATCTGAACTTGAAGTGCATTGAAGCCATGTTGGCTACCGCTTAGTTGTCCCTTCCTATCCCTCAATTTATGTTTTTTTTTTTTTTTTTTTTGGAAACTATCCCTCAATTTATGTTTGATTGTTCAACTATCTCCCTGATAATGATCTGCATAGTGTTGGATTCAATGGCGTTTTTATCCTCCCTCGGCCTTAGAATTACCTGAATGGTGTAATAGTGTCCTGTGGTTTTCCCTTTTCAGCTGTCGTCATGGTAAGGAAGAGGAGAACTCCAGTTGCTGGTGCCGGGGAGGGCTCTGAACCTCGAGAGCCGCGTGAGCCGGGTGAAGGTAGCCACCATGGTTCCCAACACAGCAGTGGTGGTGCCACTGCTTCCCAGCAGCAGAGAGGGGGGTACCAGGGTCAGGGTGGAAGAAACCGTGGCCCACAGAGTGGTCGAGGAAATTTTGCCAGAGGAGGATATGGTGGTGGTCATGGAATGGGTGGTGGCCAAAGAGGAGGGCTTTCTCCTAGTGGATACTCCAGACAACCAATTCCCGAACTGCACCAAGCAACCCAGATTACACAGGGCAGGATGTATCCTCCAACCATGCCATCTAAAGCTGGTTCATCGTCGCAGCCACCTGAACCATCTGAAACTGCTCAAATCTTGGAGCAACTTAGCATCCAGGAAGAGGGTTCCACTAGCCAAGCAATCCAGACTGCTGTACCGGCAAGTAGCAAATCAATCAGGTTCCCTCGTCGCCCCGGCAAAGGTACCATTGGAGAGAAGTGCATCATCAAGGCAAACCACTTCTTTGCTCAACTGGCCGACAGAGATTTTCACCATTATGATGTGAGCTTTCTTGTCTAAGATACTCGCACAAGTTGGTTGTTTGACATACACACATTTCATGCACCAGAGTGAAATAGTGCCACTTCTTCGATTCTTGTTGACTCTTTTGTATATAGGGGAACGATTACGTACCTATGGGCGGTACCTGAATCTGCTTAGCTGAGCCTCATGCATGCGGTACCCTGCTTTGTCTTTAAGCTCTGTACTAACTTGCTTGTTTTAATGCATAAAAGGTCTCCATAATACCGGAGGTCACATCAAGGATACTCAATCGCCAAATAATGAAGAAGCTGGAGAATCTATACAATAAGTCGCATCTTGGGGGGCGGCTTCCTGTTTATGATGGTCGGAAAAGTCTCTATACTGCTGGACCACTGCCCTTTACATCAAAGGAGTTTAACATCACACTCAGCGATGAAGATGAAGAAGACAGATCAGGTGGCCGAAGGTTTGTGTCATGATATGGTTTTATTCATTCATTTTTTTATGTACTTGATGGGGTTATTGATTGCTGCTATTGTCTGCCTTCATATAGGGGAGAGAGGGAGTACAAGGTCGTAATTAAGTTGGCTGCACGGGCTGATCTTCACCATTTGGAACTGTTTTTGCAAGGGAGGCGAACTGATGCGCCTCAAGAAGTCCTGCAAGTTCTTGACATTGTTCTCCGTGAATCACCTTCTACTAGGTACCTTTTGTTTGTCTCATGGGACGCAATCTCTTCACTCATGTCAATAACAAATCATGGTGTATGGAATTAGCTCTTTATTTATTGCCTTTTGTGATCTAGTGCTGGGTACTGTGCCGTTGGTCGATCATTTTTTTCCCCTAAGTTAGGGGAAAGGCATTCATTGGGTGAGGGGCTCGAATGTTGGCGTGGTTTCTATCAGAGCATTCGTCCCACCCAGAATGGGCTATCTTTAAATATAGGTAACACATTCTTTATGAAAAGAACATTTCCATGATTTGGACTACTTTCCATGGCATGTTTTTAGCATTTTGAATCACTTACAACTGTTGAATTAGAACTTTGTCACCTCATGATCTTTTTTGCACGCTAGATATGTCCACCACTGCCTTTATAGAGCCATTGCCGGTTGTTGAGTTTGTCACTAAGCTGCTGAACCGTGATGCAACATCTAGACCATTATCCGATTCTGATCGTGTGAAGGTGAGAAGCTGTTCATTCTTTTGATTGTCTTTTCCCTTTGGCGTTTTCATACTCTTAGTTTTGTTTTGTACTTTTGTCAATCTGGTTGTGTCACGGATGATATCCCTGACTCAATTTTTAGTTTTGTCTTTCTTGGAACTCCTGTGCTGTCACTTTTTTCATGATGGGAGTGATTTATTGATTATCGATGCTTTCTTTCATTTTTTTTTAGTGACAGATTATCTGCACTTTCTGAATCCAGTAATATTTACTTTTCCCCTTCTGAACAGATCAAAAAAGCTCTAAGAGGAGTCAAAGTTGAAGTTACACATCGTGGCAACATGCGTAGAAAATACCGGATCTCCAATTTAACATCGCAGACAACACGAGAGCTAACGTGAGGACTTTCCTTGAGCAGTTATTTATTAATCCAAGCTCTCCTCTTGTGGAAGTTTGCTGTCTATTCATTTCTGTTAGTATGCTCTATCACGTGCAGAATTGTTTCTTACATTTCTTTTCCAGTTTTCCTGTAGATGAAGGAGGTACGATGAAATCTGTCATTCGGTACTTCTCCGAAACCTACGGTTTTAATATACAACTTACTCAATGGCCTTGTTTGCAAGTTGGAAACCCAACAAAACCCAATTATCTGCCTATGGAGGTCCTTCTCTTGCAAATTTGTTGAGCTCTCTTCTTACTTAGTTATTACATTTCAAAAGTTCTGACTTCTGATTCTGTTATTACCATATTCAGGTGTGCAAAATTGTGGAGGGTCAAAGGTACTCCAAGAGGTTAAATGAACGACAAATCACCGCATTGCTTAAAGTCACTTGCCAACGCCCCAAGGAAAGAGAAAATAATATTGTAAAGGTATGCTGACATGATGTGGTTGCTCATTCATGTGCTTCCATCTAAAAAGGATATGTTTAACTTTCCTATTGTGCACAGCTGGGAGGAAAAAGGTTTACAATCAGCATCACTCCATGTTTTTCCTTCTCGAAGATATGTGCATAAGCCTATCGTCTGTTGAATTTAGAGATAGTCATCCCAGATATACTTTTCCCCATGTATCTTTGTTGTATGATGCATTGCTTGGTATTCACAATCAATGGAATTATTCATGCAAGCACATCCATGGGAACTGAGAATGTCTCAGTCCTTCCTCTCTTCTTTGAGCACATGTGGGATTCTTTTATCCTTAGTTTTCTTCTTGATGGATAAAGAGTTCTAACTCTAGGGCATTAAGGGGATGCAAACCCATATAGCGAAAGAGCACAAGAGCTGAAGGCATATACAAAACGGCTCTTAAAACCAAAAGGAAGCTCATTCACAGGATGATGATTCTTTTTCTTCAGTGTCTTAAGAATCATAAGGTTTTCGCACAGCTTCTCTTTACACAAGCGGCCATTTGTTACTCCTCACACTTTGGAAATGCCGCATCACATTTTCAAATGATAGTGTTTGTTTTTTTGGTTGGAGGCTGTACAGGGATTTAGGAAACTTATTTTCTAATTTAACCTGTAATTTCCCCCATCTTCATCACAATCATCAAATAAAAGGCAGATATATGCACTTCGTTATAACGCAACTAAAATTTGTTAAGTAGGTTTTCAGTTTACCTTTATTGAGCAAAACTTTGGCGACATTTCTTGATGTTTGAGCTTGCTGCAAAGTTACCAGATCATATGCATGTGAATAAGACAAGACAAAGCTCACTCAGGATTGCTTTTTCTGATAAGATGGTCTGATATTTCTTTTCTTAACATTTTTTAGACTGTCGATTGCAATAGATACAATGAAGATAGATACGCAGAAGAATTTGGTATAAAGATAAGTAGGAGCCTTGCGCGAGTGGAAGCTCGAGTTCTTCCTGCACCTCGGGTTAGGATTTCTTTCTTTTTGCCTATGAGTTTTGTCAAATAGTATGGAGTCCTCCTTGATTTCTGCAAGCTAATTGTTGCAGCTCAAATATCATGATTCCGGCAGGATCAAGGATTGTCGTCCGGAAGTTGGATGTTGGAATATGATGCACAAGGTTAGGTTATCCTTTTTATTTTAGATCGCCCGTTAACTCAAGTTCATGAACTGTAACTCAATTCTTATTGAGCTCATGCTCCTAAATGGGCCAGGCCGGAGCTTGAAAATTGAAGCTTGGAGTGTGCCTTTTTGTGGTGGCTGCGGCTTTACTCGTAGCCATTTGCTTTATTCAAACTCTTTGCATTTGGGGTCCGCCTCTTATTTCATAAATTGGTGGCTTATTTTTTTACCTTTGTTATGCAAAAATGATCTCTAAACTATAAGCAATAATTCAGAACAACTTTTGGCTTTTACCTTCTTATTTTGTGCCAAAATCTCTAATTCGGAAGAGGAGGAAGAAGAAAGGAGAAGGGGGGAGGGGGCAGGCAATATGAGTAGACCAGTGAACTGTATAAACATGACTCATTTCCATTTGCCTTATACTTGATTGTAAAGGATGGGGACTGATTGGGAGGGAATGAGGCAGTGATTCTTCTTATGCTATCTGGGGCTCATAAGTAAGAGAGGTACATCACATAAATATATTGTGGAGTAAGGTTTCCTTGAATATTTTTGCTATGTTGATTGTTGACAGCTTGGGTATGATCGAGGTTAAAATTTTTGGCTAAAGAAATGATTTCTAGTCGTCCTTAGCAATTGTCAGTTGCTGAGGGCTTTTCCTTACCTTTCGTCTGTTCCATCACAGCGTATGGTTAATGGTGGGTGTGTCAACCACTGGCTGTGCATCAGCTTCTCACGAGCTATCCAAGACACTGTTGCTCGTGATTTTTGCTCTGAGCTCGTGGAGATGTGCAGGACATCGGGAATGGTAGAATTGGGAAATTTTGTGATCATACCCAAGTTTATTATCTTTGCAGGAATGAGGGCACTTTACTAACTTTGGAATTTGGACACACAGGCATTTAATCCAGAGCCGGTCTTACCACCTACAAGCGGCCGTCCTGACTACTCGGAGAAGGTTTTGAGATCTAGATACAATGAGGCGATGACTAAAATCAGGCCAACAGGCAAATCTGTTGACCTTCTTATCGTAATTCTGCCTGACAACAATGGTCCTCTATATGGTACGCATTAAGCTCTAACGAGTGGGATGCCATAGGTTGTTAATTGCTTGTTTGATACTTACCTTGATTTTACCTCTTTGCAGGTGACATTAAGCGGATCTGTGAGACAGATCTTGGGCTTGTTTCCCAGTGTTGTTTGACAAGTCAGGTTTTTAGGAAGACTAAACAATATTTGGCCAATGTTGCGCTAAAGATTAATGTGAAGGTTGGCGGACGGAATACAGTGCTAGTTGATGCTATATATAGGAGCTTGCCTGTGGTCAGCGACCAACCTACTATAGTTTTTGGTGCTGATGTTACTCATCCTCCTCCTGGAGAGGATTCAAGCCCTTCGATAGCTGCTGTATGTTTCTTTGTCGTATCTCCTGGCTTTTTTTTTTCCTTTTTGCTTTGATTATCTGATTATGATACCATAATTACATTATAAGATGACTTTTTTCCTAACATTATATTTAGGTCGTGGCTTCTCAAGATTGGCCTGAAATTACCAAGTATGCTGGCCTAGTTTGTGCTCAAGCTCATCGTGAGGAACTTATTCAAGACTTGTACAAACCCCGGGAGGATCCTGTTAGAGGGACTGTAGACAGTGGAATGATCAAGTATGAATAATCTCTCTCTCATCCCCCCCTCCCCCAACCAAAAATAAAAATGAAGGAAGAACAGAACTAAACTCGATAGGAAAGTTTGGGAAGGTGAAGATGGAAGAAGGGTAGTTGATTTGGCTTTAAATAATTACTATTAGTCTTTCCCTATATCTTCTAATAAAATTGTATAAGAGGATTGACCCACATTCCTAATGACTCAGGGAGCTACTTGTATCGTTTAGGAGAGAAACTGGACATAAACCTCAACGCATCATATTCTACAGGTACCCTTTTCATTTTCAAAGTCAGCAAGTTTAGTTTCCAGGAAATATGTGCTGTATGTGCCTGATAGCGCCAATTTGAGTTGTAGGGATGGTGTCAGTGAAGGACAATTCTATCAAGTTCTGTTACATGAACTTGATGCAATTCGTAAGGTTAGCCATTATCTCCCAGATAATCATGAATTCTTTGATGGACTCCCTCATCTAGTTTTTCTTACCTCACCTGATCCAAACTCCTCTTCTTTGAGTGCATTTTGTCAGTTTCTTTGTTCAGATGCTCTCGCTCTTTCCTTTTCAGGCTTGCAACAACTTAGAGCCAAATTATCAGCCTCCCGTAACTTTTGTTGTGGTGCAAAAACGGCACCATACTAGGTTGTTTGCCAACAACCATGCAGATGAAAGAACAGTAGACAGGAGTGGAAATATATTGCCGGGTAGACCATCCATTTACATTCATTTTTATAAAGTAATTTATTGTGTAATTTTGATTCTGAATTCTATGATGACCATTCCGCTTGTGACAGGTACTGTTGTAGACTCGCAAATCTGCCATCCGACCGAGTTTGACTTTTACCTTTGCAGTCATGCTGGTATAAAGGTAAACATTTATTGTTCTTTCTTCATGTCCATCCCATTCACAGAGATCGGAGGGGAAAAATCATTTAAAATTATTAAAATATCTGCAACCTTGCTTTTTAGTTATGTACTTGTCCAATATTCCAATGTAGGGTACAAGTCGTCCAGCTCATTATCATGTTCTATGGGATGAAAATGGGTTCAGTGCTGATGGACTGCAGTCTCTTACAAATAAGCTCTGCTACACGTACGTCTTTTGCCATTGTTTGATGATGCGGCCTCTAAGCAAATTGCTCTATTGTCTCCATCATTAAAAGTCAGGCTTAAAAGGAAAAAAATTAGATGTGACTCCGACCAAAAGATAATGAGTAAAATTTGGCTTATGTGTGTGCATTCTGTTTTTGCAGTTATGCTAGGTGCACTCGTTCTGTATCCATCGGTTGGCTCTCTCTCTCTCTCTCTCTCTCTCTCTCTCTCTCTCAAGAGTAAATCTGCTTTAATGTTGAAACTGACAATTGCTCCAATTTCCACAGTTCCTCCTGCATACTATGCCCATCTTGCAGCATTCCGAGCCCGCTTCTACATGGATAGAGATACATCAGATAGTGGCTCAACCACAAGCGGCGTCAGTGGTGGACGTGGCGCTGCAGGTCCTGGGTCTGCGGCATCGAGGAGCACACGCGGACCAGCTGCAAGTACTACTGTGAAACCCCTTCCTGCAATCAAAGAAAATGTCAAGAGGGTCATGTTCTATTGTTGACTTGTCTGAACGTTTATGCAGTTAATTCCTGCAGAGTTAGTTGCTTGGCATGGCTATGGCTACTATTAGAACCGAACTATGTGGGCACTTTAAACCTGTTATGGTTCTTGTTCTTTGTTACTTAGGTAAATGTTCTGCTACTTTGGTAGGAAGGTTTGAGGCATTTACTTGATAGTTGTAATGAACCCGGTACTTGGTTTCCTTTACCAGCTTGGGTTTGGATGCTAAGTAAGTTAGTGATGATTTCAAGACCCTTAATTTTTTTTGTCAAGAGGCAGGCTCTCTGGTTGAGCTCACTAGTAAAATGTCTTTTACTTGGTCACAACTTACATTTACCTGAATCTTTCAGGGAATTTAAAGAGACGTCGGGCCTATCCGAGTTGTGGCTGAGTAATAGATGCAGTGGTGTTAGGAGGTAGTTTGCACTATTAATGCTGCAAAAAAATCTCGGAAAGCTTGATTCGGGCCTGAAGAGTTTGGACTTTTGGATTGAATCAAGATCTGGCATGCTTTTCTGTAACTCGAGCGAACATTGATGACTGAGTTGGCTCAATGGGTGGTAGATAGAGTCTGGTTTAGATGCAAGTCCGGGAGATCAAGTCGTGCTCAAGCTACGTAGTAGTTTAGTGAAGTAGCTTGAACGAGCATTTGTAGGTAAGCATATCATTTTACGAGTCAATTTTGTGCATTTATGTTTGTGCTACTCACGTGACTGATGTGGATCATCATACTATTGACGAGTGAAATTAACACGAGAGGACCTGTGACTGAAGAAAAGCTCCAAAATAAATGATTTTAGCGCTTATGAAAAGAAAATTGATTCTTTAATCCTTCTATGCCCATCTCACGATGAGGTACTCCAGAAGAAAAAACTATAAATTCTGAAAAAATAAAATGTAAATTTCAAACTCTACAGAAGATAAAGCATAAGAAAAAACTGTGAAATCGGAAAAAATAAAATGTAAATTCCAAACTGCAGAAGATAAAGCTATAAAATTAAAATGTAAATCTCAAACTGCAAAATCTTAATTGCAGAAGAAAAAATTGTAAAATTGCAAAAAATAAAATGTAAATTCCAAACTATTGTAGAAGATAAAGCTTATTAAATTAAAATGTAAATTTCAAAATGCAAAATCTTAACTGCAAAAGATAAAGTAGAAGAAAAAACTGTAAAATCGCAAAAAAATAAAATGTAAATTCCAAACGGCAAAATCCTAACTGTATGTAAATTTCAAATTGCAAAATCATAATTGCATAAGATAAAGTAGAAGAAAAAACTGTAAAGTTGGAAAAAATAAAATGTAAATTCCAAACTGCAAAATCCTAACCGCAGAAGATAAAGCTATAAAATTAAAATGTAAATTTCAAATTGCAAAATCTTAACTGCAGAAGATAAAGCAGAAGAAAAAAATTGTAAAATCGCAAAAAATAAAATGTAAATTCCAAACTGCAAAATCCTAACTGCAGAAGATAAAGCTATAAAATTAAAATGTAAATTTCAAACTGCAAAATCCTAACTGCAGAAGATAAAGCAGAAGAAAAAACTGTAAAATTGCAATAAATAAAATGTAAATTGCAAACTGCAAAATCCTAATTGTAGAAGATAAAACTATAAAATTAAAATGTAAATTTCAAACTGCAAAATCCTAACTGCAGAAGATAAAGTAGAAGAAAAAAATTGTAAAATCTTAAAAAATAAAATGTAACTTCCAAACTGCAAAATCCTAATTGCAGAAGATAAAGCTATAAAATTAAAATGTAAATTTCAAATTGCAAAATCCTAATTGCAGAATATAAAGCAGAAGAAAAAATTGTAAAATTGCAAAAAAATAAAATGTAAAATGCAAACTGCAAAATCCTAATTGTAGAAGATAAAACTATAAAATTAAAATGTAAATTTCAAATAGCAAAATCCTAACTGCAGAAGATAAAGCAGAAGAAAAAAAATGTAAAATCGCAAAAAATAAAATGTGTTTTCCAAACTGCAAAATCCTAATTGCAAAAGATAAAGCTATAAAATCCGATCCAATTTATTGTAATCAATTGGATGTTGGTTAATAGAATTCCAAAACACCAAAAAAATCAATGGCTTATCGAATTATCTATTGAGTCACGAAAAAAAGTCAACAAAACAAAATGGTTGGAATATGGATGTGATATTAGCTAGGGTGATCAGTTCCTAATTTAGGAACTAAAGATTGGACTGTTTGGTCCTAAGACCAAGTATTTGATTGGACTATTAGTTCCGGTCCAATCCAAAAAAGTTCGTCACTTTTTATTTATTTATTTATTTATTATTTTATAATTTCACATAAAAGAGTAGTCGTGCACAATGAAAAAGAGCAACAAATCTTAAGATATTGATGGAAGCAATATTGAGTGAAGAGTTATTGTGCCGTAACTTATGGTATCATCGGATAATATAATATT
Organism: Eucalyptus leucophloia subsp. euroa; assembly: GCA_017140325.1. Lineage (NCBI taxonomy): Eukaryota > Viridiplantae > Streptophyta > Magnoliopsida > Myrtales > Myrtaceae > Eucalyptus > Eucalyptus leucophloia. The sequence continues at coordinate 27,967,574 of CM029471.1, forward strand.
TAATTCACATTTCATTAAGTTATTTGAAGAAATAATAAAAAAAAGGTATTTGTGTTTGGTCCAATCCAATCTCGTCCAATGCCCTCTTGGAACTAAGAATCGGATTGCCCAGGCATTGATTCTAATTTTAAGAATTGGGAACCAGACCAACACACCCAAGAACCAAACCAAATCGGCTGGTTCAGTCCAATTCGAGTGATTCTCGATTTGGACAGTCCGTTTTGCACACCTCTAATGTTACCTATATTTCTCATTGTGCTTTGGAAACATGGGCATTGTCCCAAGTCTGACTTGACTTTTACTTTAAATAGTGTAATGGGGAATCAAACTCCACTTGAGAACTCAATTCTGCTCGAATTAGATCATCGATTCTTTCAACCTTCAAATCGATTCGAGTCCAGTGAAGTTAGGTCCTAAAACTTCACCTAACTAACTTTGCTCGCTCACAAAATCTTAACTTCATTCAAGATTATAAGATAATTTCCTTTTCTTTTTCCTTCTCCTTTTCACTCAGATGAAAAGGCAAAATGACTGATTTTGATCTCGTGCCTATCCTAATGAAGGGCAAGCAAGGGAATTTTCATTCACTTGGAAAGAAGAAAGGTGGTATGTGGTGGGACTTTGGTGGCTATGGAGCCAAGCCCACTCGTAAATGCCAACCATCATTCCATCCACGAGTCCATATAATCCAGATTTTTCCAGATTCGGGCCGGGACATATAATGGTCCACTTGGACTAATTAATGGGTCTGTCTGTTCTTCTTTCTTGTCCTGATTGGAATGAACTTTCTAATTGGTCAAGGTACAGGTCATGAGCATTACTTAGATGCAAAATTAACTATATACAAAAATATAGTGGTGGGATGAATCTTGATCTCCATCCATGTGTGTGCGCACTCGAGATATCGTAAACATCATTCGCATGCAAAATTAATTTAGCATAAATGTGTGCGAAATCCAAAGTTATAACCGATCAATCAGAAGAATGATTGGATGAAAACATCACTTCTGTTGTATATATAAGTTCAGTAAATCTACTAGTGAGGCCTACACAAAAACCCATCCGTGCGTGTTAAGAGAATTTTATCTTTTTGAATGTTCGATTACTTTTTTTTTGGGATATTTTATTGCAAAATTCTTTTAACATATGTTTAGGATAAGAACCAAATAAAATATCTTCACAATTGTTAATTATACTAACTTTCCTCCGGTGAATATATAAAAATTTCGAATTTTCTTTCCCCTCAATCATTGGAACTGAATTATCCACGGGCGTTCTTGGCCTGGCTCGGAGACCCTTTTGCGTCGCGGGTCCCATTCGAGACTTTCGCAACCAAATTTTCTTTGTCTTTCTTTTTTTTTTTTCCAAATATTGGGAGGGTAAAAAAGAAAAAGAAAATGGAGAGTTCGAAAGCCAGGTGCTTTCTCGAACAAGAGTTTTTTGGACATTAAATGAGTGGCTGTTGATTCATGAGCAATTGCTTCAGCGCTATTATTGCATGCATGTGGCGAAGACGTCTAGAACGCGGGCGCTAGATACTTCAAAATGAAGCCCATTGGATTCCAAATCAGCTTTGGACTTGCTGGATTTAGCGGAATTATTTATTTGTAAAAATAATTTTCGTCAACTTTCTCGCGCGCTACGAAAGTCGGTCGCCCTTAAAAAATTTAGAAATTCATCGGATGAAAATATGATTTGATTCCGCAAATTGACGTCGTCCAATCGATAAAATTTTATATATACATATATGATACTATAAAGATAGGACCCATTCCCCAAAGAACCTTCAACTTTATGTCTAGTTTTAAATTTATTCTGAACTCTTTTTATTTTTATGTTTTTATTCTGAACTCTTTTTTGTCTCATAATAAAATCCTTTATTAGTCCCCAGTCTTCTCGTGCTTCCAAAAGTCAGACACTAATTTCTTCAATATTATCAATATCAAGAGGTTGTTATTGTTCCTTATAAAATGAGGGTATTGATAAAAACGCGGGCTTTTATAAAAAATTTCTAAGTGGTTTTGATGTCTATAATTTTTTTGTAAATTAGTGGTGATTTTTGGATGTTTGGATAGCTTTGAAACTAGTGTTGAAGTTGGAGATTTATTTATGAGATGAAAAAAAGTTGGGGACAGAATTAAGACTAAACCTAAAGTTGTGGGTATTTTTTTATAGGATTAGGCCTATGAAGATGAGCTTGTGATGATTACAATTGGAGAAACCACAACGATGGTGGTCTTAACGAGTGAATCATTCTATCTAGAAATGAAATGGCGCATGATATTTGAGGGGGGTTATATGAGAGAGCATTACTTATCTAGAATTGAAAGTTTGGGATTCTTTTAGGAAATTAGGCATATATGAATGGGCTTCCGATGAGCACAACAGGTGAAAAAGACACTGCCGGCGGTCTTGAAGAGAGGGAATCATCGGGCGTGCATGTTTTTATTTTTGGAATCTGTTTATGAACAGATTTTTTGTTTTTTTTGTTCCTGGGAACAAAAAAAAGAACAAAAATGCGTTTGGTTGCGTTTCTATTCTTTTTTTGTTTTTTTGTTCTCGGAACACAAAAAGAACAGAAATGAGAAACAAAATTTTTTTCTTCTTATTCCAGAAAGGATTTTGAAGAAACACTTCTTCTCTCTCTTCTCTTTTCTTCTTCTTTTTTCTTTGGCCGGTCGTCGGCCTCGGCCATGGCCGGCGATTGGCCGTTGAGGGTCGGTGACCTCGCCGAAGCGTCGCCGGCCCCCGGTGAGGCCGAGCCACACCTTGGCCGGGCGAGCTCGGCCTTCTTGCCGAGATCCGGCGAGGCTCGGCTCGGCCTGCGTGGGTGAGGCCGAGCCTCGCCCAACCACCGCAAGGCTCGGCCTCGCCGGGGCCGGCGAGCCTCGCCGTGGCTAGGTGAGGCCGCTGGCCTCGTCTTTTGGTCGTCGGAGGCGGCGGCGACCGGCCGAAAGAAGAAAAAATAAAAAAGAAAGGAAAAAATGAAAAATAAAATAAAAATATTAAAAAATTAAAAGAAAAAAAAGAGAAAAATTTACCAAACGTGTTTCTATTCATTTTTTATTTCCGGAACAAATTTACCAAATGCATTTTTCTGGTCAAAAATTATTCTTTTTTCCGAACGCGCTCGCGGGGAGAGTAAACTGGAGCGCTCGGGGCCCCCAATACTTTTTTCTATTTCTCGAACTCCTTCCTAAGAATAATTTTTAAACTTTTTTTATTTTAAATATTACCAAACGCGCCCATCGTCTCTAGAAGTGAAAAGGGAACGGGATATTGAATGGGGTACGTGATTGATTGAGCAGTACGCACTCAGAAATGAAAGCTTTTAAGGGTTCTCTAGGGAATTAGGCCTGTAAAAGTGGGGGCTTGTGATGAGTACAACCGCAGCAAGGACACTGCCGGCGGTGTTTACTGGGGGATCGTCGTATCTAGATATGAAAAGGGAAGGGGATATTCGAGGGGGGGTTGCATGATCGAGCATTGCGTGTTGGAACTCGTCACTGTGGAACGGGACTATAGACTCCAACGCACAGCCGTGTGCGCAAGAAGATAACAGAGAGAGAGAGAGAGAGAGAGAGAGCCCCCAAAAATACCGAGAGGCTGACCCGAATCGTGCCTTCGTTTAGTATCCAAATTCATGTCCCGATCTCATCACACATGACTTGGATTACTTTACTCTCTCCTTAAGGATCTTCAGTATTATTATATAGGGACAGCTCATTGCGTGGACCGGTCGGAGAGGGGGAATTAAATTAATGCGCAACTTGGGTTATGTCAGGAGAAGCACGCAAGAAATGAGGGCAGCCGTCCGGCCTGAGGCCACGAGGGCATGAAGAAGAAACCGAGGAAGCTGAGGATGGAAGCTTGGCGTTAAAGGGCAGAGGCGAAAAGCAGCGCGAACATCGGTACGAGAAAGGGTCGGCGCCGACAGCAGCGATGGTGGAGTCTCCGAATCCTTCGTCGACGGCTTCGAAGGGTAGCGACGGCGGCAGCAGTGCGATCAGTATCGAGGGGATGGCGAAAAGCCATCATGGGAGCTGCAACGGCGACGGCAAGCAGGCGTCCGGGTTCGCTCCGGCGACGCCGTCGAGCGGGAGCGGCTCCTTCGCCCTGCGCAATCTGAGGATCGTGCTGCTGTTCGCCGGACTCGGGGTCTCGTGCTTGCTCCTCTACGGCTCGGCCAACCCTCTTGCAGCGTTCTTGCCCGGTTCGTTCTATCCTGCCCGCACCGGTTCCAAGGTTGGTAACTGATTCTTGGACACGTAGTACTCCTCCTCCTCCTCCTCCTCCTCCTCGTCTCTGTCTCCGTCATGAATTCTGCGCGTTTCCGCCGACACAGTTTGATAGTTTTCACATGACAAAGCAAAATCTCAATCGTTGGATCCATTTGGTTTCGAATTTCATAATCAGTATCTAGAATTGGGATGATTGAATCGCCCTACTTGTTTGCCTCCTCTTTGTACAAAGCTCAATTGAGATAAAAATACAGTCTTTGCTCTTGTCCCCGGGGGGTGGGGAGGGGATGAACAGTCTTTCTGCCATAATACACAAAGATATCTGTACAATTCTTCAGAGGCATTAGGCTTAGGGCAGACCCTCTAGAAGCTATGAGATGGAGGCTGTAAAAAAAAAACTTGGGAGCTTTTAATTCAGGTCTTGTTCTTCCATTCTTCCATGTCAGCTTCCGTCTTGCAGATGAAAGTCAAGTCTCTGGAAAGTGAAAGTTGCAGTGGTCTTTTTCTCTCTGTCCTCTTTTCACATTAGGGGCATGTTAAATTCTCTTCTGTAATTTCTCAGAGTAGGTAATTTAGACAGGCTTGATGTTTAGGACAACATTCATATTTATCAAACCAGGAGCCTCCGTGAAAACCACATGCTTCTCAATTGTCTTGATATCACCCCTCATCAAGACAGTAATTTCCACGTAATCAACATGCATGGCCTGGGGACTTTCACTTTCAAATATCAAATTTCGATTTTTTTTTTCGTTCAAGGCCTTATAACTCCACTTAAATTCTTGCCAAATGTGCGATTCAAATGCATCATGGTCGGTGGACAATTTCAGAACCACGTCCTCGGTTCATGCCTCATTTGCTGATCTTGTGGTTAGGATGGCATTAGGTGTTTGCAAGACGTCCTTGTCAAAACCCATATTTGATCCACTCTCTTTAGCCAGAACCCACAGAGCAAATTTCCACATTTGCAATCTGCTCCCACCACAATGTCCTAATTGCATTGTTCCCCCTCCAAAAAGTGGACGACAATCTAGAAATAAGTGCGAACATAGATTAATTGATTTTCAATAGTTTCGTTAGAATAGTATTGGTTTGACCAAAGCGAAAAATTGTTTTCGGCGACGGTCGATTAGATGAACCTATCCTGGTAAAAGACCCATTTATCCATTGAAAGAAATAAAAAAACAAATGATGCATTAAAGCCATAATATTTTGACCCTAGCTTGGTCCACTTTGTTGATTCCACGCACGTTCTTATTTATAGAACCAAGAAATGCAAAAAACAAAGAATAAAAAGGAAGAAGCTTGTGTCCAATTCAGAAGAAGACAACAAACGAAACCAAGGTAAAAGAAATCAAATTAAAGTACATTTTTTCAGTCAGAAAACTTAACGTTTATGAAGTCCAAATCATGGTGCGACGGCAATTGCAGGCCGTTGAGAAGATATGTTTTGTTGAATTAAATTGGAATAAAATTCAAAAGGTTGCAAGAAATTTAAGCCATCCCCCTTCGGGTTTTTCACCACCTAACCATTGGAAAACTAGAATTTATCCTCCGTTTATTTATTTATAATTTTTTCTTTTTGGTCGAATTTATCCTCGGTTGACGATGCCCTTTTTTTTTTTTTCCTTAAATAATCGAAACTTTAATGGATGCATTTATAAGAGGCATGTGGCCCCCTTGTCTTTCCAGTTCTGATTGAGTGCCAAAGCACATGAAGCCACTCGATCCCATTGGTGGGTCTAGCACATGATGCGCATTGGCCAATTACGGCATCCCGCTGCCTTATAAAAGAAAAATATTAAATTTTTTTATTTTTTCTTTTTTTGAGAAAAAGAAGAAGATAAATTATCAAGGTTGTCTCTTTCAGTCGTTGTCCCACGTCACGGATCGTGCCGGTATATCCGTCAACAAAGGATAAATTTATTCGCCTTTATGCTAGTGTGAACCGGATCTTCCACCTTTATCATTTGAGAAAAGAAGAAGAAAAGGAGAAAATCGATGGCCTTTTTGTTTTGTCCTTGTAATCTTTGGATGCTTCCAACTATTATCTGACATTGTAAGAATAATTAATGTAATTCTTAGTGTATTTTTTTTGGATAATTAGGTATCTCCCCTTGCGACAAACCCACTTGCTAGTGGGATCATAAAGTGAAGTGATTCTATCTTCTTACTGTATGTATCATTATACTTTATATGATATATTGGGTGTGTGGACCTTCTCCAAATTGATTTGATTAGCAGCTTATGCTTTCTTGACCTTTCATGCCAGTGACAATTTCGTGGGTAAGGCTATTCTCTTGTTTCATGGTAAAATTCGATCGGACTAGGAGAAAACTCTAGGATAATCGAGAAGATTAACACGAATATCTGATGTGAGCATAGATTAGTCGCGCTTGACTCGATTACCTATCTCACCAGCTTGAGCTTGATTGATAAGGAACCTACAGTTGTTCAGATTTACATGTGAATCATTGAGCTTCTAAGTAGGAGAAGTAAGAGCTCCTGCAAAAAATTTCAGGTTAATGGCAAGTTCAACAACTTGGACAGAGTCCTTAAGGAGGCGTCCACGGAGGACAAGACGGTGATACTGACGACCCTGAACGACGCGTGGGCGGAGCCGGGCTCCATATTCGACGTCTTCCTCGAGAGCTTCCAGAGTGGCAATGGGACACGCAAGCTCTTGAACCATCTCGTGATCGTCGCGCTCGACCACAAGGCCTATGTCCGCTGCTTGAAGCTACACCCACACTGCTATGCCCTCCTGACCCAAGGCACCGACTTCTCCGGGGAGGCGGACTTCATGTCGACCGACTATCTGCACATGATGTGGAGGAGGATCGATTTCCTCAGGGAGGTCCTTGAAAAGGGTTACAGCCTCATCTTCACGGTAAGAAAAATTTGAATTCGATTTCATTGAGGAACTCTGCTTTCTGCTCATGTTTAGTATTTTACTGGTCTTCTCCTAGTTAGATGCGAGTTGCTTTTGTCGTTGGTTTTGACAGGACACGGATATCATGTGGCTCCGCGATCCGTTTCCAAGGTTCTATACCGACGCGGATTTCCAAATTGCTTGCGATTACTTCTGGGGGAACCCGTCCGACAGAAACAATGCGCCAAACGGTGGGTTCACCTACGTGAAGTCAAACAACCGGACGGTCGAGTTCTACAAATTCTGGTACCGCTCCAGAGAACAGTATCCCGGGAAGCATGACCAGGACGTGCTGAACGAGATCAAGATGGACCCCTTCCTTGACGAAATCGGGCTCCGGATGAAGTTCCTGGACACGGCGTATTTCGGGGGGTTCTGCCAGCCAAGCAGGGACTTGAATCTGGTCTGCACGATGCACGCCAACTGCTGTGTCGGCCTCGACAACAAGATCCACGACCTCAAAATTCTGCTCGATGATTGGAGGCAATACATGAAGCCGCTCCCTAACGCAAGCTCATCCCTGTCCTGGAGCGTCCCGCAAGACTGCAAGTATGTTATAAGTTATGCGTTGATTAGAAACATCATGGAACTAAACAAAGCACGTGCTATTTGTTCGACTTTTCGACGCCTGCTGACGTATTTTCTGTCTGGCATTGATTACTCAGGGGGTCCTTCAACAAGCCGCATCATCATCATAGGCAGCAAGATTAACACGGGGAATCACTCCATTTTGTGTATGCACATTCTAGGATTCTTAGTCCTTTTATAAACGTGTGATAAGTTCTGCAAATTTTTTTTTCCATGCCTTTTCTCATTGCTTTGGGAAATGTCAATACAGTTTCAGGTTTGCCTCTTCAATTCCATGTTGGATTCAATATGTCTATTGTTAGGGGAAATTGAAAGGAAGTCTTTTTTTGTTTTTGCACACCCTTTTGCTTGCTTGTACACGGACTGATTCCAAATCATGTACATGATGGTGAATGGTTCAAATCTAATCTAATGTGCCAGGACCTCTGACTGTTTTCATGAACCTTCAGTTACTTTGGGGTGAGCACCGGTCTTGGCCCAACTGGCTTACTAGTCCGGACTGGCGGAACTAGCTGCCCTAAAAAATAAAAACGAAAATTGTTGGCCGGCTTATTGGGATCTCGATAGTCTCCGTGATAAGAACATGCCTTCTTCTCGCTCCTGGTGGGGAATTCGCATTAGTGGCTTTTGGTGCAGCGGTTAATCAGGTTTGTCCCATTATAAGTCAGGGACTTTTGATGACCAGTATTCTTGGCATGGATCATTCATTGGACAAGAAAATTTTGCTGAATTGACTGAGGGTTTGGGCAACATAGTTGAAAGGCGTAGTGATAAAATCTTGGTCCTAGTGGCAGACGCAAACTGTAGGCAAGGAAAGTCGGATAATTTGATGACTAGGATTCCTAACTGTTCGTTTAAAAAAAATTATAAACTGCGTGCATATATTAGAAGAAAAAGAAAAAGAAAAGGTACAGCCAGTCTCGGTCCTACCCAAGAATCGGACTGGAACCGACTGGTCTAGCCCCAGTCCGATTCCTAAATCCAGGATGGAAACCAGGCTAATCCATATGAAGCAACGCGATGCACCTAATAATTTTGTGTGCGATGATGTCTCTCAGTGTTGGAGGCAAATGACTCGAAGAAGAGCCGAGAATCTCGGTGAATAAATGAAAATGTTTTACGACGATACTATATGCAAGGTGATTGAACAAAAAGAAACTTCCTCAATTTCGTCATCTTATGCGTGACCAATATATTAAAAATGCTTTTCTTATTAATTATGATTAAATAGTACCCCAAAAGACGCTCAGCGCAAGATCCTTAATAAGAAAGAAGAAAAACCCGCTGCCATCCTCGGGAGCAGACACCAACGGTCCAGCTTTTACGCTATCTGATTTTGTCAGTTTCTTAAATTGGAACCAGTCACCCTTCTAAATCATCTGATACAGCACCACATAGGGCGCAAGGAGCCTAAAACGAGCTTCAACAGATCAATTCTATAGTTCTTTTAACAGATTAAAGTTCAGGAATAACCAATTGCACTCATAACCGCAAAAAGCACGCATTTCCCAGGACTCTCAAAATCAGAGAAAAACCTGCACTTTTGCTGGTGTAAGAATGTGGTCTTCGCAGATAGTTTAAAGCAATTCAATATAGGTGTTACGATCCCAGGTTGGGAAAGCACAAGGACATCAAATTCACCCCATCAATCCATCTTACTAACAGTTTCCTACCCCGACACGAAACCGAACACGATCAAAAGCTGATCTTTCAAAAGCAGCGGCAGAGCAGATACAAAGAGATGCATTCCTTGGGCATGCGAGTGACTGACCTTAGAAGGTCGAATACTTCTCCACTACGGATTTGTTATGTGTAAAATCATCCATGATGAGGACAATACATAGCCCATGACCTCGTAAAGTGAATCTGATAACATCATCTCCAAGAAACTAGGTAGGGTCCCTTCAATGTAAAAAACTGAAGCTATCAATATAGCAAGTACAGTGTGCCCAAAAAGAGGGGGAAAAGTGGCTTACAGGGAACCCCGAAATGTTATCAGATTCTCCTCCATGACACTTTCAATAGCAGCTCCCCAGTAAAGATCAAGCAGTGCCTCATCAGAGTCATTTCCAAGATCATGATCCCCCAGTACTCAACTCTTCGAGCAGAAACGGGAGAGAAGCAGAAATATGTCGCCTCAAAGGTTTTCCACAGCCACATGTGAAGCTTCAAATGTCAACTTGGTTGTATTTCCAAATCTCTATAAAGATGCCATTTCTTGTATCTCTGGTGGCCAGGCAAAACAGGTCTAAGCCGAGGAGCAGTCATACAAGTTGAACAGCAGCATCCTCTGAAACTGCTCACACAGTCTGGACAGCATCTGAAAATTTTTACGAAAGAACAACATGAAAAGCATTTATCAAGAATCGAGATCACCAGATTCAGCCTAGTTCACATTCAACATATCATATAATATTTTTGAAATACAAAATTGCGCAACATGTTTTGTCCATCTCTTATTTTATCATCAAACAATCAAGTGTTAGACTATATTGCACTTTAATTATTATATACTCAGTCATTCGAGTTTAACTCCCCAGAGAAATTGATCCATGCACTACTATATACACTAAAAGTTAGGGTTATTAGATGCCAAGACAAAAGGTAACCAATCTGCAATTCTATCAAGAGACCCAAAGCTCCAACTCAGCCAACTTGATTCACCACTGCCGACTCAACTTGAAATACATCCATTTGAAAGCATATCTAGAAAGAGAACAAGGCATAAGCACAGAATAGGTGGTCATAATTAGGGCCTAGCGCAAAGGAAATAAGATCAACAGTCTGTGCTGCAAAGGTTAGTCAAAAAGCACAATATAGCTTCAGGTGAAATAACTCTCTCATTTTTTGAACAAATTTTTTTAGGATAAATAACTTCCCCTCAACTAGCTTTGTTATTTCCAGCAAGACAACAGATTACCAGAAGAATCTGAGAACCATCCATAAATCGACCGACAAGGATTGAGAGCAAAACTGTGGTACATAGATCAGAAGGAAAGGAGAGAATTAGTACTCACAGAAAAAGCAGGTTGCAATCAAGATTTGCACAATTCCGATGTCTCAACTCTTGGACTACTGAACCGCACAGATAGCATTTTGCAAATTTTTCATTCTTAATAGCATGCTGCAGGTCACATGTTTGTGTCGCGGATCTCGGGTTGTAGGCAGCAGGAGGGAGAGAGAGGCGGGAGTCAAACACAAACAAGTTGCCAACCCATTCCACTGGACCTTCATTCTCAAGATAGTGAGAGACGCCTCCCTTTAAAGTGTACAACCTCTTAAATCCCTTTCTTCTGCACCATGGACAAGTAAATCAACATTTTGCAGGTGGTGGTAGTGTGTGACGGAATGTATGATCTCCACACCTAGTTCGTATGGAAAGGTTGACGTTTTAGGAAAGCAATTTGGATTGGTGAGGCAGGTTTACAGGATAATCTATGCAGGACATCATCCAATATAATATGAGACTTCCAATGAGTGCTAATAATCCAATTAGAGTTCCTAAATGACTATGTCAACGGACATATGTAGTGACATAGTAATTTAAACCAAACATATTTTAATTCTAAGACCTGAAAGTCTTGACTGATGCAAACTAGTTCAATGTTGGCCAGCGCCTTTCTGCTTTTGGTTTATCAGGCATTAACAAACATATTTGATAGTTTTCCCACTTTCAATAAATAACTATGCCAATTATCTTTGCAATTTCCAACTGCTGAAATTGCCAGCTCTCATGAACAGTGGATAGCAGAAATTAAGTACCCCATTCCCAATTAGACAACCAATGCTATGTACAAAGACCCATACATTAAGACAAATCCACTTGGGCACAGGACTTAACAAGCTGGCTGGACAATCTCAATGTGGAAACGAAAATGTCATAACAAGAAAGATGATTATTGGGATGATTTTAATACCTTAAAATGGTAGAATACACATCACAGCGGATACCGCCAGTACAGTACATAAGTACATCTGTTTTCTCTTTATCGACATCTGCTAGGGGATCTGAATTATTGACCTGGATGCAAGAGAATAACAAACTGAAACAACTGAAGTTACCTATAGGCCTGAAATACAATCGACTTTTGACATGTAAGCTCTAGTGGTCAAATAAGTGTGAGAATAGCACAAACTTTCATATTTAGTGTCCAGACACTTCAGACAAACCCTTCATCAGAATGAGTGAACATCGCGACATTCTATCAGGAATATCCACATAAGCATGCCTCTTCATACAAATCATTATAAGGTCATTAATTATGTGTTGCAGGCCCATATTAGCATAGCACAAGTAGCAAGCAAAATTGCTAGGGCTGGCAGTAGGTCTCAACTTATCACATCTGTGGATGCTATTGTATCGATTGGTATTTCAAGTTTACTTACTAGAAAAAGGAGTGGATATGTGCTAATATTTCATCAGATCCGGATACTTTCTATGTTCCTACTTTGATCATGTCTCATTCGGATCATGTTATCAGGTTATGCCAAACTTTGCCAGCTCTAACCGATGCACCTGTGCAAACGTTGCGCTTGAAAGTCTTAGGTGTTGAAATCAAGTGATGGCATGAATGATTACAAAGTCCTGTATACAATTTCTACACTAGACATAAGAGACAGTCTTTTAAATGGAGATTATAGCAGCTTGGATGTGTCCCTTTATTGTATCCAACAGTAAAAACCATCAAAGAATATCACACGGAAATAAAGAAACTGTCAAAAAGAATATAACCTACTGACCATGCTTATCTAATTTCAGATGCCAAGTCCAATACTGTGACACATAATGCTAGACTGCATCCTTAGATTATCTATAGAACATTTTTCCATGACAGTAATTCAAGAAAATTCAAATAATTCTAACTGATAACGTGTTCAGCACATAAGACACAATGGTACAGAAGCAGAATGACTTCAACCATACCTCTGTCTCAGATAGACCGAATGAAGTGCTCCTAAAACAGTCAACTTCAGGACGCCGAGCCCCAAGAAAATGGCCAATATCCCACTCATAGCCTGGTTAAGAATGGAGACATGATTCATTGCTCTGAAGTACAAGACCAAGAACACTACAGACACAGGCTTGCCACAAATAATGATGAAGTATAGGTTTTCAGAATTGGCCAGGAATTGTTTCCTCTGTTTCCCCACTCTGTCACTATTACATATGGTTCTTTTGAGCTGACCAGCAATATCAATTATGATTGAGTTTCATAAGTGATGAAAGTAAAATTTGATTTGGCATAAGTTAAATGCCACTCAATCCGCACAATTTTAACACTAAATGAGGTACCATTCCTTAGATCCAGTATAATGCAGTCTGAATCCACATTCCCACTGGATGCATCACAGCTTCTACTTAGTGCTTCAACTCGTTTCTTCCATTCAGAAGGTTCTAAAGGTGTTGCTCTCATAGAAGGGTTGAGCAGGGGAAGATGTGCAATACCTCCATCCACCTGAGAAGAAAATAGCCCAAACCGAATAATCTACCCATCAGTGTAGGTACATGGAGATGGAACAATTAAATTGAAAATCTTCAATCAAAGAGAGAAATGACAAAAAGCTTACTCAGATAGGTAAAACAGAAGCAATAGAAAGGTGCCGAGCAACAGCTCACCTGTACCAAGGGCTTAAATTGCACTTTCAATTTCGGGAATGCATGCCCACTTAGAGCAGGAGAGATCTGAATTAGTATATCCGAGAATCTGTCATGTTCTCTCAACCATTCGAAATACGAGCGAGCATCTGCCAGTGGCCCACTGTACTGTACAATGGTGAAGCATAACGGAGAACCGAATAAGAAATAAGAACAATGACCAATTACTCTACTCGACATGGTGAGTATGGACTTGTATTCCACAGACTAGTTTACTTCAGCCGTGATGTGCATCAAGCCTTCCGTTCACGAAATAAGATAAAGGTTTACCATCAAAGACGAACTATTTCCACTAAACATCAGTTCAAGCCTCATGGAAATGTATGTACATAGCAAAACCCTTACAAGTGGCCATAGATGTACTTGATCAGAATTTAGAAAAAGAAGGGCATTTTAAAGTGACATCCCGGCATAAGAGTTCTCAGCATGTTGTGGCTACAATTTTGAGATACAGGACAGTAGTCTCTGATTGCCAATAGCCTCACTGCGATACTGATAAGTTCCGACTTTCAATAACACAGCCATTTGCTTTATCATCTTGAACACGAAAGCCGTAGTAAGTGTCACCATTGGGCGACGGACTTCTAATGAGCTCTCAAAAGGAACACGAGACTAAAAACAGTGCTACTTACAGAAGCAAAGAGGCTACGAAAACACAAAAGGAAAACCAACTGGACGGAACCGAAGGAGTACCTGGGCATTAATCCCTTGCTCATTGAGATATATCCGACCGTGTATATCAAGATCCTGCACATATACAGAGCATCGGAGTAAGCACCCGATTCATCGCACCGTCGAGAATCGGAACAACCAATCGCAGGATTTCGCGAATTCAATCGTCGAGCACGAACGCTCCAGGGCCCGCGAACCAGAAAAAATTTACCTTCAAGAACGCGAGGTGCTTCGCGACCTCCTCCTCCGGATTCTCGACGCGCACGAAGCGGTAGAAACTCACGACTACGAAGTCTCCTCCGGAGACTCGCCGTGAATCCGCGCCATTTCCAGAAGAAAGGGCCGCGCAGCCGCGCGTCGCGCTCGAACCGCCTTCCTTCCGCCGTCGGAGAGGCGAGACGGCGAGCGAAGCTCTTCCACCGCCGGCCGAAGCCGAACGCGCGCGAATCCGCGGGCCACCGTGACGGAAGACGGGCCTGTCGCCGGCGCCAATCTCGCCGCCGACGGAGGTCCTGAGCCTCGGGAGGCGAACGAACGCGACGTCGCGGAGGAGAGCCACGGCGAACGGAGCGGCGAGGCTCATCCTTTATCTCATCATCACTCTCAGCGAAGAGGAAGAAGATGAAGAGCTTCTTCTCTCCCGCGGTCCGGTCGTGGCGGGTGAACCTTCGTGGGCCGGATCAGGGGAAATCGGGCCTGGAAAATCTGGGTCCATCGGAATGGGCCGGAACCGGACCGGCCCGTCCGTGGCCCATGTTGTTTTCACCGGGTACGGCAATGCATTTGTTCCCCACCCAGAGAGCCGTACGTCATGATCAAGACACGTGTCGCATCTCGTCTTCTCTGCCGTCTGATCACGGTCAGCTGATTATCATGCATCATCGCTTTGGGAAAACCTCAGAGCGATCGAACGGGCTATAATTTTGCGGGCGCCGTCTGGCTAGCGAGGGCGAGCTCTCTTATCTTCTTCTTCTTCTTCTTCACCTAAAACCCTCGCCCGGCAAAACAGATTCGAGCTCGAGAGTCGAGTAAAGGTACGGCCTCGCCCGATTCCGCAGTCCTCCGATCTCGCTTCGGGCTTCGATAGTTTCTTCATTTAGGGCGGCTCGGGAGTGAGCTTTTTAGGGTTTAAGGCTTGCGGTGGTGGTCGGGAATTTTGCGATTTTCAATCTTGCTGAGTGCTTTCGATTCAATATTGGTGGCTGTTTTCGTGGGGATTTACTTGGTTGGAGTGTTGCTTGATGTTGTAGCATTTGAGTTGGGGTTCTTTTGCATTGCCGTGCCAAGGTTCATTGGTTTGCTCTTGTGTTTGCGGTTCTCTGTCGCTTGAGATGTTTCCTCGGAGAAATTTGGGTTCTGTTGTTGTTCCTCAATCTTGTCGTCTTTTTCTCTTGGCTTGTGCGTCGTGGAGAGGGAGAGATGCTGGAAAATGGGTTCCCTCCGATGTTGCTGTGGCGGTCTGGTTTATGTATGGAAAGTTTAATTAATCGATTAGCTAAAGAAGTGAAGCTTGGTTTTTGAATGTTTTCCAGTCGATAGTGGAGCTCATTTTTTTCCTCACGAGATTTGAGCTGAGATGCTCAAGCATGCAAACTTTGTGCTTTATCTGGTGCTAGATATGGTTTGGAACCTGCTATTGTCTGCAGTTTTTTTTTTTAGTTTTTTTTTTTTTTTTTTTTGGGTACATTCCTAAGGAATGATTTAACCTACCAAGGTCTTGTGCTATTCATTCGCGTGCATTCATGATTAATCTTTCTCTTATATTTGGCAATTTAGATTTTAGTAAATGGCATAGGGGCTGTGCTATCTGATCTGTATCAGAGAGCAGATTAAAAAAGTATAGGCCTGATATAGGGAGTAGGCAGGTTTGACGGTTGGTAATTCTGTGGAAGCTAGCAGCTTTGCAACGAGTTTCAAAGTGAATGTATATGCTTGAGTTGTTCTTCTAAGTTCTCTTGCCTGCGGTCTTGTGGCATACTTACACTTGACACTTTTCTTGCACAGATGAACGTGGAGAAGCTTATGAAGATGGCGGGTTCAGTCCGCACTGGTGGAAAGGGTACCATGAGAAGGTATAAAGTTTGTTCTAGTTTAATATCTGTGGCCTGTGAATACAAGCAGAGCTACAAGTTTCGACTCAAGGATTATTTCAACTGATAAAACATAGGCCTGCCAATGTTGCTTCACTTGTCCTGGCTATATTTTGCATGATCTCATAATTAAATGTCAAAGAGATGAATCATTGATAATTAAGTACGATATTGATGGTGCTTTGTGTGGGCTGAGGTGCATATTTTGTGGCTTTGCATTGCTCATATTAAATTTAGTAAAAAAAACTACATTTCTTCATTAATTGGGATCGCTTGCTTTGTTTCTTGTTTGCTCAACTCAGAGATTATCTGATTCTATTTGATTCTACTCTTTGTGCTTTTCCTTGCTTGGGCCTGCAAATTGTTGCTTCCGGCAAGATGCATTTTTCAATTTCTTTTGCATTCTATTGCAGAAAGAAGAAGGCCGTGCACAAGACAACTACCACGGATGACAAAAGGCTCCAAAGCACTCTCAAAAGAATTGGAGTTAATGCTATTCCTGCAATTGAGGAAGTCAACATTTTCAAGGATGATGTTGTCATCCAATTCGTAAATCCCAAAGGTTAACCTACTTTCTAAAAGAAGTGCCTGGTGTATTGCTTTGATGTACTCAGTGATGGTAATACTATTTCTGTTTGTGGACCAGTTCAAGCCTCTATTGCAGCCAATACATGGGTTGTCAGCGGTGCTCCTCAGACCAAGAGTATGTATCAATTTCCTTTTTTTTCTTTTTCGTGAACAATTTCTAGAGTCTTATTTTGTGCTTGTTTTGAGAACCAAGAATAGTATGAAGTGCCGCTACATCTATATTTGTTTGTTCCTAAAGACATTGTCTTGAGCTTCATATTCTGTGCGTCTAAAATATTTCTATTTAATTTCAAACTACCGGGAGTAAAACATCTAGGGCTAACTCTACTCATTTAATGCTTTTAGGTATTCTCACTTCTCTAAGTTTATCATTGATGCCTGGAGAAGTCTAGGATATTTTGATGGATACTTTGCATGGAGGTGTCCGATTGTGCATCTGTGCCTGTGCTTAATATTTTTGTATGCAGAATTGTGCATGGGCACACACAAGTGTGTTTAAACTTTTCAATTCCTAATCACATGAATTGTCTTTTATCATTGTCCTTCCAGAATTGCAAGATATCCTCCCAGGAATAATCAATCAATTAGGGCCAGATAACTTGGACAACCTAAGGAAGCTGGCTGAACAGTTCCAGAAGCAGTCACCTGGTGCTGCTGCCGCTGCAGGCGCAACTGCAACGCAGGAGGAGGATGATGATGAGGTCCCTGAACTTGTTCCCGGGGAGACTTTCGAGGCTGCTGCGGAGGAGGGTCACAAATCTTAGAGACTCTACATGGATTTTGTGCCTTTCCATATATATTTCGTGGTGTTTAAAATTTTGCCTTCTTCTCTTTGCCCTCCTTTTACTTTCACATTTTGATGAAGTGTTCTGTGATTGTCATCTCATGATCCTGTGACACACTAATTAGCTAAGTTACTGGAAACTCTAGTTCAAAGCTACTCTCTTTTATCTTTATCAACTTGAGCTTTTGCAGAGGTGCTTTGGAATTTCAAGGATCATGAGCTTGCCAGATTTGCACTGGTTGTTTGAGAACCTCATTGGAACAAAATTGGACCTTGCAGTTTCCCCTCTTTGGCCAATAATGAGTTTGATTTATTAGGATTCTTGTTATGCTACTTTGAGATTGTAGAGCTACCCAAAATCAGGACATATATATACACTAGTTGAGAATCTGTTGAGGCTAATTTCCAAATAGGTGGTTGAGGAGGTACCCACTAATGATGGTCCAAAAGGGCCCCAAGTCAGGAATATTCTTGCTTTGCTTTGCCTCTGATCGATGCCTTGTGCCAATGCGACCATAGGTGAAGTTGATGACAACCCATTTCTCCTTTGTATATGCAAGGCACTTTCCAATGAGTTTGTTTTAGGATATTTGATATGTTATTTTGCGTAGAGGGATGCATATACGGCAATTGTTAATGTTCTGAGCTAAGCTTGTGCTAAAAGTTTATGCGGAAGCAATGTAATCCTCAACAAAGTCGGTCACCGTCTACCAAATTAGAAAAACGATTTCTTTTTCTATTTGCATAGTGCACCGACCCATTAACGTACGACAAAATCCTTTTCCCTCTTGTCGAAATGTTTAACTTGAATTTCTGAGCACTTGAACTGTCAAAAGTGTTCTACCTAATGTCTGTGCGAGCCGAGTTTGACCTCGTGGACATGCAAGTTTTTCGCAGACATCCGTAGCAAGTGTCATCTGCACCATGTCAGAAGGCGTGAACCTAATATTCTCCTCTTTGTCATTCGGTAGAACAGACAACGGAATGTAGCGAGGACGCCAGAAATTACATGGCTTCTTTATAGTGTATGATCCGCGGGTATTGGCCAAGATTTGATTCTGCTCTGTCTACGAAAGAGATGAATCTGCTTCTGAATGTGTGTTAAGGTGAAGGTGAATTGAGAATCAACAGCTCATAAAGCAAAGCTTTTCCGTTTCTGGCGATCCATTTCCCTTTGATACCTTGGAGAATAGTGGGCAATTCCTCAAGTTAGTGGCTCTCCGACGTGGCCTTGGGAATCCATTTCAACAACTTGCCTATACTTTGGCTGGACTCCACTTCATCAATAGTGAGACCCCGCTCGGGTCCCATGATAATGTACAATATAAAAGACTGATGTTCAGAGAGTTTCCTCAGCGTTCATATAGCACAGGGTCGTCGTTCCACTAGCCTCTTCACTTAGCTGGTTCTTGAAATTTGGCTTTCTGGGTGATGTCGCATCTGAGAACTCAGATGGCAATCTCGAAGTGGCGGTCTCCTTCATGCTCCTTGATCGCCTTGACGGTGATGGCGTGGTTATGGGGTTCTCATGTGGTTCTGAGGGTAGCCGGTTGTGACGGCTTCGACGAGCTCTTTCAACCCAATTGGGCTCCTGAGCACTTCGAGTGTGAAGGGGACCAAACGAAGTTGACTCTTGATTCTTCTTCTGGTAAAGCCTACCTCTTGCCCTCTAACTCACAGTTCATTAGTCCTCCCAGTTCCAGAGTCTTGATTTGATCACATTTTTCGTACTCATACTTTTAGACGATGATTCACAAGGAGACGGTAAGAGCCGGTTCTTCCTTGACTAACAGTCTAAATACCCTTTCTAGCTCAAAAGCAAACTTCGATCCTTCAAAGCTGATGCGGAATAAGAACGATACGTATAGAACTCGTGAAGCTTGGTTTTTTTGTTGTGTTTGCATTAAAGAATTGAGAAATGACCATCTATGCCCAAGAAAGAACCAACTACTAGTATACTTTGAAGAAACTGAGTTCAAGCGTCGTTGCATTCAGATTCAAACTCGACTGAAATCGATACTCTGAGCTTATTAAGTCCTAAACAGAGCTCCATTGTCTATCATAATCCCACTCTTGAACCGAGAATCGTGGTGGCTTTCTGCAGGTTGTGGGTTTGGGTCCAGGAAGACATACCTGTTTGGACTGACAAGCGTGCAAATTAAGCTGGTCCAAGGCGATTCAGCCGGAACAGTAACGGCATTCTACGTATGCAATCATCCCTACTCTATATCTGCAATCATAAAGTGCTTCCGAATTCCGGTATGCAAAAACTCACAGATGAAATACCGCTGCAGATGTCTTCGGACGGGCCCAACCACGATGAGCTTGACTTCGAGTTTCTGGGAAACCTATCCGGAGAACCTTACCTTGTACAAACCAACGTCTATGTCAACGGCACGGGAGATAGAGAGCAAAGGCACAGCCTTTGGTTCGACCCTACCACGGATTTTCACACCTACTCTTTGTTCTGGAACCGGTGTTATATCACGTACATCGTCCTTTATTTTCCTTCCTAGTTCTCCTTCTCGATAAATAGTTATTTTGCACGCGCTTCGTACGTTTTCATTGCTTGCTTACGCTGGAATTCTTGTCGATCAACATAGGTTTCTGGTCGATGGAATTCCTATAAGAGTGTTCGCGAACAAGGAAGAGTCACACGGCGTGCCATATCCGAAGAACCAGCCTATGCGAGTCCTTGGTTCGGTGTGGAACGCCGACGATTGGGCTACCCAAGGAGGGAGGGTGAAGACGAACTGGAGCCATGCGCCTTTTGTCTCTTCGTTCAGGGCCTTCAACATCGACGCCTGTGAGCTGTTGCCGGAGACAGCCGACGTCACAACCAAGTGCGGGCAATTAGGGCGATACTGGTGGGACAGGCCGTCATTCAACGAGTTAGGCCGGCGCCGGAGCCGACAACTGAAGTGGGTACGCAAGAAGTACTTGGTCTACGATTATTGCGAGGACAAGCCCAGGTTTTCTGAGCTTCCTAAGGAATGTGAGGGGTAGCATTGGCGACATGTCTGTCGAGTTTTATGTACAAGCTGCTCCTACTCATAAACTGACAGCTTTAATCCTGCGCACCGTGCGAGCCTAATAAATAATTAGTGTAACTTTTAAGATTCAAGGTCTGATCTTAACCTCAATATGAGAAATTAATTTGCAATGTGCACAAGATCAATGTCGATCGAAGAGCTCGTGTTAGTCCCTATCGGAATTGATGAATGAACTCCACTCCATGAGCTCCGCTGCGCCATTCTAAGAGACTACAATGATTTGAGCAGTAGTACTATGAATCAAATGAGAACTCTTCCGATGTTTTCCTTCTGGCCGAAGTTCTATCAGTGATTCAAGTGAATAACTGGATGAAGTTCTATCAGTGATTCAAGTGAATAACTGGATGACTAAAAGCGTCACATGTCTTCAAGTATCCACAGCCAAATCTTACGAGAACGGATCACTTTCAAAGCGGTTGATCTGGATGTAAAAGTGTCACCAGTCTTCAACGATGTCACAATTGTGACTCGACTTGTAGACAAACCTTTGAACGACTACATGCTTTATATTGAGAAACTTGCTATTGATATGTTGGTGTGTATTTGGTAGACCCGTTAAACGGGTGGGTCGAGTCATAAATGGTCCCGACCAAATTGACTTCATTTAACCCGTTTATGAACCATTTATTGTGGTGCAAAATTTTTGACCGATACCCGATCGATCCGTACTCGATCCATACCCGATTCATTTAACGAAACTTAAAAAAGCTTATATATATATATATTGTAAAAATAGTATTACTAAAATGGTTTTATACAACACAAATTTAATGGACAATTTTTATAATTTTAAAATAATTATTTAAAAAAATCGAAGTTTAATTATTTTTTTATTTTTTTAAAAATAATTTTTTTAAAAATAATTTTATTTTAAGAATATAATATTTAATTTTCTTTTTCTCTTTTCTTTTTTCTTCTTTTTCTTCTTTGGCCGGCTGCTGGCCACGATGACAACTAGCGACTGGCCATAGGCGAGCCTCGCTGAACGTCGGTGAGGCCTCCACCTCGCTAGATCGAGCGAGCTTCGAGCTCGCTAAGCTTACCTAACGCCGGCAAGCTCAAGGCTCGTGAGATAGGCGAGGCTTGAGCCTCGCTTGAAGTCGACGAGTTCGAGTCTTGCTAGATCGGCGAGGCTCGGGCCCTCATTGAATGTCGGCAAGCTCAAGTCTCGCAAGATCAATGAGCCGACGTCGACAAGCTTGAGTCTTGCCTAGTCAATCGCCGTGTTGGCCATTGAAGAAGAAAGAAAAAAAAAAAAAAAGAAAATTAAAATAAAAAATAATTATAATTTTGATTTTTATAAAAAATATTTTTGTAAAAAGTTAAAGAGGGAAGAGGGAAATTGTGTGGTTTTGGTTGAAAATGGGTTCTAAATCCAACCCATCTAAGACCCGCTTAAGTCTCTTTTAAGTCTTTAATTATGAAACATATTTAACTTGTTTCTTCAAAAAAACAAATGATCAATATATGACTCATTTATGATTTAAATGGGTCATATATGCGTATAAAACCCATTTTTCCACCTCTAGTATTTGATAATGAGTTCATCAATCTTGAATTTTCAGGCTATGAGCAGTACATAATAACTACTACTTGATCTGACATTTCCTAATGAGCGTTGGGCATTTTAGTTTTGTTCAAAAAGAGCCGCCAGAACATCGTTTCTTCCCACTCTTTCAGAAAATAAATGTAGATAATTTTTGTCCTATCATTATATACATGTATTATATAAATTATTTGTCGAAATAAATTATGTCAATTAAAAAACCTGTATTATTGTTTTTCTCTCAAAAAAAATATATTGTATAATCGTTTTTCAAACGGTTGACGCTGCGGAGGTCAACCAAACAGCATATGCTTTCGGTACAGTGCGTTGACTACCCCGAGACCGATTGGTCTGTGACACACCACCATCGTCGCCTGGAGGGAGAAGGAGACGATGGAGCTCACCTTAATCTCTCCCCTCAACCGCTCGCTCTCCCTCTCTCGTCCCAAAGGCCGCCCCGCCGCCGCAACCGCCGCCGGGGCGGGCGCGGCGGGCTCCTCGCCGGAGCTCTCCGAGGTCAGGGTCTGCACCAACCGCACCTGCCGCAAGCAGGGCTCGTTCCAGACCCTGGAGGCCCTCTCCGGCCTCGCCCCGCCCGGCGTCGCCGTCAAGGCCTGCGGTTGCCTGGGCCGGTGCGGCTCTGGCCCCAACCTCGCCCTCCTGCCCGAGGGCGTCATCGTCAGCCACTGCGGCACCGCCGCGCGCGCCGCCCGGATCTTCTGGAGCGATGACGACGACGGTGTGCTGAGGAGCCTGGAGGCGCTTGCGCTGAGGAAGAGAGCCGAGAGCGAGCTGGAGAAGGGGAATTTCTCCGATGCCGAGGTGCTGCTGACTCAGGTAGGTTCCTATTGGCGCGCGTTTTGCTTAATTCGGTGGTTTTTAGTGCTCAGTCTTGTGGGAATGGTCGTGTGTTGTGGGTTAATTGGTGGTTGAAGTGGGTTGGTTTTTTTGCTTATTTTGGAGCATTCAGCTGATAGAGATTAGAGAATGAGTGCATTGATGGTGCTTTTTGAAGTTATTGAATAGACCGGAGTTGATCAGATGAGGGAGATGGAGGAATGGTAATTCATGAAGATTATTTCTTTGTTACGCAGGCCATAGCAATGAGGCCATGCGGTGGGATCCATGTGATGTATAAAGACAGGTTGGTACGTCAATTCCTGTCATCTGAGGTTGAGACAGTTTCTGCATCTTGCTACATTGGATAGTGAACTTTCTAAATTTGTCACCACTATGTAATGAGTATTCCAAGATGAGATTTTACCCCCTTTTCTGTAGTCGACAAGGTGTTTGCTTTTGATTCTGCTGGTGATGTGAATGAGTTTGCACCAAATGTGGCGCCTTTGTGGATGAATTAGAATTTTTGTTAACATTTCATTTTGATTATGGGAACCAAGCTGCTGCTGAAAAGGTGGGGATGTGCAACTAAAAAGGGGCTCTTGAAGATTTATAAATTAGAGGTTTATTTTTTGTTAAGATCTGTTATGAGGTTGGGTCTTGAAGATTTATGAATTAGAGGTTTATGTTTTATTCAGATCTGTTGCGAGGTTGGGAATGTGCAACTATAGTGGGGCTCTTGAAGATGCAAAAGAAGCATCGACATTATCTCCTCAGTACATTGAGGTCAGTGATTTTCTACTTCACAAAAATTGATTGACATAAAATTGAAGGCTTGAGGAATTTGTGTCCTTAATCTTTCCAGCCATAAATCATTTGCCACGAGGGGCACACAAGGACGCACATTAGACTTTTTGTCGGCTGGGAGGTTGGTCTCAGGAACAATCCTTCGGATTTAATCAATAGGATGGAAAGGGGAAGGAGGCAGGGCAAGTGCTGTTTATGTAATGAGATTTACATAATTTAATGCAGGAGCATGATTTTAATGTCTACGTAGTGTTAAGTAGGTGAGGGTCTATTCTGACCTGCATCTCAAGCAATCAGAACACAATCTCTTCATCAGATATTCTAAAATCTTCACCATTGAACCTTGCCCGTGATCTCAAGAAATGAGAGAATTCTCTTTCTTTAAAGTTGGATACTCCTTCAATATATAACCTTAAGATCACCAAATTTTGTGTTTTAGATATTAGAGACCTTGGTACATGCTTACACAAGTGGTGTGGACCAGAAATAAAGAGGGAGAGAGAGATCCTTGTATTGGTGAGAATCTTGGCTCATATGATTTCTAAAGTAAATGTTCTTTCCTTCCTCTAGGCTTATTTATGTCAGGGAGATGCTCTCATGGAAATGGAACAGTTTGATGAAGCTGAGAAGTGCTATTCCGTGTCCCTACAGATAGATCCCTCCATTCGTCGTTCCAGATCTTTCAAGGTACTCTTTACTTCTGAGTTTGACCAGGGCAGTTAGTCTCTGGTTTTTCATATTGTCAGTTTATCAGTGTCAAATTCTTGTAAGCTCTCCTCTACGGTATATGCTGTTAGTGGACATCTAGTTAAAGGGTGTATTTCTGCTACAATGATCATCTTTGACGATATGACTTGCAGTTCTTAGAAGTTTTTCTATTCTTTTATCATTATGATATGAGAAATGGTGATAGTTTTATGACTGACAATTTTCTGTTGACATGGGCACATTGAATTGAAATTTACTTGTAAAAGCTGTATTTATGATTTTGGCAATGATAAGTCCCTCAAAATTCAGGTTAAAGGTTGCTGTACGCTTATGTAAAGTGGAAGACTTGTTTATCTTATTTTGACGTGTTTTATCGAATTCTGTTTTACATGAAAGAAATAATTATTGTCAGCATGTCCGTAGGGATCCATTTAGGTGCAGATATGTAGTTTGGGCATTGATATACCTGCAAAAGATAGCCTTTAAGTGATGGATTGTCAAAGAAAATATGTTTTTCATTGTCGTTATGAGGAAAAGGTGCACTTCTAGCTAATTTTTGTGGGTATTTATGACAGTTCTAATGGAAGATTCACTTCTTTCTTCTCATCTATCTTTCTTTCCCAAGTCACCATGCCTTGAACCTTTGTTGGTGATGTTTAATATCTTTAGGTTAAACCACAAGGCTGAGGGGAAGCTGATGAAGGTTTACTTCCTTTGATTTAGAAGAATGAGGATAAGTTTCTTATTGGAGTGGCTAAAGTGATGGAAACTTCTTTAATCCATTAGTAAAAATTTACCCTTTTGTACAGCTGCAATTTCTCATGTTGTCGAGTACTATTGAGATTTGATGGGATGCGGTGACAACTTTTGATTCTCCTCTCTGCTTTTTCTTTACCTTTTCTTTTTCCTTTTTCCACAGGATCGAGTTGAAAGGCTTCACCAGAAACTAGGTGCTGCAGATATCTCTTGAAGATTGGCTGTGGAGTTATAAGTACCAATTAACGTGGAGTAACCATAATGATCTGTTTGGTTAGCTGGTTTGTTATTCCTTGCAAATCATTTTGCTTGATTGACTCGCTTTGGTAATCCACCAGTTATGGTGACTGGTGAGTGCCATGAAAGTGAAGTCCTTAGCCGTGGTTTAGTGGTTGTCATAATCAGCGAAACAATTGTTTGTTGGCCTTGTATCTGCTTGCGAACCACATAATAAAAAGGACTCATTATCCAAATTCCTCTTTAATATTTTTTTTTTATGATAATCAGTCTTCTTTTGTATATGTTGCTTGACTTTACTGCTGGTTTGAGAACTGAGATCCTATTCTCATTGATGTGCAGGATTTGGCATGCATTGGTGTGATTGGTTACATGCACAATTGATAATAGTTCATACGCTTAAAATGGGCATGCCAAGGAATGAGAGGTACTTCCTTTAGGTGAGTTCCTTTGTTATTGTAATGTGTTAGCTAAATAAAGGGATCTTCCAAAGAGTTCTACATTATCTTTTCTGTTGCATTTTCCCCCATTTGTTTTATTAAGAAATACACTATCTTATTCCTAATAAATAGTGGACGATAGGTATATAAGAATAAGCAGTTGACTTTCATGTACCCTGCCTTATGTAAGCACCTAATTTGGTTGCTTTCATGAGAGATGTGACTGGAAGGTCCCCGGCATTCTCATGTTTGTGTGCAGCACCAAAATGATCAAAGGCTCTTCATCGAAAGCAAGACTCTCATTTCATCCCCCCCCCCCCCCAACAAAAAAAGAAGAAGCAAGACTCCCATGCATGAGTGCTATTTCTGCATAATTAGTATCGTGATAAGTGGAGATCTTATGCTTTTCCCTCCTTTTCTTTTTGAGAACATTCTAGGTCTACCGAAGAAGTATCCGGCATTAACTTACTACTCCTCAGTTCGAGGTTGTAATTTCTGAGCATCTGTGCATTGCCATTTCTGTAAGTGCAGTTTGTGTTTCTTGTAAGCGGGGACAATAAGGAGGTGAAGCTTCTGGGATTTCGAGTTTCTGTTGTGACCATATAAGTTTAGCTAGTGGAGAGAGCAGGTTTCATCCCCCTTGCCGAAATGCAATTATAGCAGAGGAGAGTAGAAAGACTACCTGTTGCCGATGCTCATATAAGGTAGAGAGCAATCTGTAAGTTATGCTGTTACTAGTATGTAACATTGATTAAGTATATGATCATTCTGACTATAAACAATATTAATCAACAACATTTGCTGTTGCCCATCCGTCATCCATGTTTTTACTTTCACTCTGGTACTTCACGCTAATGTCATCAATAAATGACTCTTGATTGTTTCCACTAATGATGGATTTGGCAAGCCACTCGGCTGACAATTGTCCATAGTGACCCGTCTGGTGAGAGTAATCCTACTCAACGGGAACGAACAAGAAAGGATGCAAATCTACTCAACGGGAACGAACAAGAAAGGATGCAACTCGGCTTTTGAGTCAAGACCAGTCAAGTTGACAGAGTACATTGACCAGACCTCTACTTAAGCTATTTATTGCAGGAATTATTAAAAGACCAATCATCTATTTAGTCCTGTGGATGATTTAGCTGTCACATGTCAAGACATATCACCGTTGTCATGATGTATGGCCATTTGTTATGATCAACCGCTGCCTGCAGTTTGGTCATCATCTGTCGATCCTAACGTGTTGGGCAAGAACTCTTTAGCCCTATCTGACCTTCATATGTTTCCGTCATCCTCCAAACCATGACTGAAGCATCTGAGGGCTAATCCGGGCGATCAACTCGGACCCCTAAACTGTGTTCGTGGTTGCAGCTCCAATTGGTGGTGGAAGCCTTAACAGATCCTTGATATTTACGACACCTAACAGCTAGAACTTAGCTATATAAAAGAGTCCAAACACAAAATCTTCATTGAGTCAAATAAATAAACATAGCAATTAATGATTCAAGATTGGCGAGATCCTTTTTAACAACATGGATATTTACTAGTTTCACTGTCCATAATGATTTGTTTTCTACTTTACTCGAAAATGTGTAGAGATTCAGGTAACACAATTAATTATCCCCCTCTTTCGTGCGACCAGGGTTTTTGTAAAATTCCTTTTTTGGTCTGTGGATCTAATGTAAGGTCTGGTGTGACTGGTGTATAAAAAGAAAATAAAAGTAGTTAACCACACTTAAGGAACCAATATATTTCCAAACCTTTATTATTTTCCCTTGCTCAAAATTCAAACCCTATATTTTGCCTTCAATCTATTTTGTTTTGAGTAGAACAGACATTATATGTCGTGCAACTCTGCTGAAGAGATAAACCAATAGAAAGCAAAACGCAGACAGCTATTGCAAAAAAAAAAAAAAAAAAAAGAAAAAAAAAAAAAAAGGCCATTAGTGGTGCAAAATTCGCAGCATCGAACGCAGACTTTCAGATTTCAGTACAATTCTACTTCCAATGATCTAACGATTTCATGTTTTTTAAATGACTTACTTTTTTTATTAACCGTATTTATCGCGTGACGTTCCACTAATCTGCTCACTTCATCAATATTAACAAGCTAAACTTTCTAGCTATGGCTTAAAAGCTTGTTTCAATCCAAAGCAAAGGAGAAGATTTCCCCTTGATGAGCGGCTTGATTGTACCATCTTAAACAGAAACCATTAGAGATAATCACAAGTAAAGTATATACAATTCAGTTTAATATGGGGGTTTTCATCGACCTCCAAAGAGAAGGAAGAATTGCAGCCCAGCTCTCAACTTCTGTGCACTCTCGAAAACGCAAATTGAAAGGTTTTGGTAGGTCTTTGTCGTTCCTGGTGTGACACAAACAAAAGGGTTCCTGTCATCGATTGCACGAGATGCAATTGAACCCGACACAATAGAGGTTCTGAGGGATACTCTTGCTTGTATTCTAGGAAATTTTGCCGCATCTTGAAAACTACTTGAACCTCAAACGGAGTGGGTCCATCTACGTTGCACCTCAATAAGCTAACCCTCACAATTAACAGCAACAAAACACCCCTTTTTTTATATGGCGTCAAAATTATGATCCGAGGGGGAGGTCCCTGCCATCCACTCCTCGCCTGGTTTCCAAAGCCCTAACAGTCCAATGTCGTAGATGACCATGATGGAACTTACACCAATTAGGAAGCTTAATAGTATGATTGTAACGTGACACGGGATTATTTAGCATGTGGAATTCCCGGTCTTTGGTGATCCTCGGCGCCCAAACTTGCAAAGAGAAGCATCTCTTCACCATCGCTTCCAGCAGGAGCTTTTTTGTGAACCCGGTAACATGGGAGGCAGAAAAACTCATGCCACGCCGTTTAGTCTCTAGCGACAATGGAACAGTTGGATTAAGCTGAGAAGTCCTATTCCATGTCCTTACAGATAGATCCCTCCAATCGTCGTTCCAGATCATTCGAGGTACTCTTTACTTCCTGAGTTTGACTAGTGCAGTTAATTTCTGGTTTCTCATATTGTCAGTTTATCAATTTTAAATTCTTGTAAGCTTTCCTCTACAGTGTATGCTGTGAGTGGACATCTAGTTAAAGGGTGTACTTCTGCTATTAAGGATCATCTTTGACGATATGACTTCTAGTTCTTAGAAGTTTTTCTATTCTTTCATCATTATGATATGAGTACTGGTGATAGTTTTATGACTGTGTGTCCTTTGACAATTTTCTGTTGACATGAACACATTGGATTGAAATTCACTTGTAAAAGCTGTATTTATAATTTTGGCAATGATAAGTCCCTGAAAATTCAGCATAAAGGTCGCTGAAGGCTTATGCATAGTGGAAAACTTATTTGTCTTATATGGATGTGTTTTATTGAATTCTGTTTTACATGAAAGAAATAATTATTGTCAGCATGCCCGTAGGGATCCTTTTAGGTGCAAATGTCTGTAGTTTGAGCATTGATATATCTACAAAAGATAGCCTTTAAGTGATGGATTGTTAAAGAATATATTTTTTCATTGTCGTTATGAGGTAAAAGGTGCACTTCTAGCTAATTTTGGTGGGTATCTATGACGCTTCTAATGAAAAATTCACTTCTTTCTTCTCATCTATCTTTCTTTCACAATTCACCATGCCTTAAACCTTTGTTGGTGACGTTTAATATCTTTAGGCCAAACCACAAGGCTGAGGTGAAGCTGATGAAGTTTTACTTCTTTCAATTTTGAAGAATGTGGATAAGTTTCTTCTTTGGAGTGGCTAAAGTGATAGAAACTTCTTTAATCCATTCTTAAAAATTAACCTACGCGTGCTGCTGCAATTTTCATGCTGTGGAGTACCATTTGAGATTTTTGATGGGATACAGTGAGTCAGTGACTTTTGATTCTTCTCTGAGTTCTCTCCGCTTTTTCTTTACCTTTTCTTTTTCGTGTTTCCACAGGATCGAGTTGAAAGGCTTCAACAGAAACTAGCTACTGCAGATATCTCTTGAAGATTGGCTGTGGAGTTAAGTACCAAGTTAACGTGGAGTAACCAAAATATAAGTAATTAAAAACTAATAGCCAGATTTGATTTTTGTGGGCTAAGTAAAAAGACCCCCTCTCTCTTGTTTGGGCTTACTTGATAAGTACATTTGATAGCAGGACAGTCCACGCTCGGGATAAGTGAGCCTTGACCTTGGCTACTCGACACTTGACAACTAGATCTTATGAACAGATCTCGCGTGACCCTCTAAATTGTGCAACCATACCTCGATTCCTTTGCCTTTGCTAGATTTTATGTACATGACATGTGAAGTTGTCCCGAAAGGAACTTTTTCTAGATCCAGATTCATGAACTCGGTATCATTTCATATTCATAGGTTTCAAGGAGCAGCTTATTCGGGATTGGATTAACCGCATTGATATTGATTAGAGTTGGAGATTGATGTACAATTTCTTAACCATATATGAACTAAATTACAAGATCCCAAATATAACTTAAAGCATCAGTTCTCGCGTACATTCCAACTTTTAGGGACATGTCCAATATATGTATTACGAAATATACCACGCCATTCCTAAGTGCCAACAGTCTACATTAGACATTGTTTGGCTGGATCTCTATGCCTCCTTTCGGGGCATTGTTTTTCCTCCTTGTGGAGGGCATCACGATTGTTGACACATAATTTGTATTTTCAAGTACATATATATAATTAAAATTAATTTTTTAATTAAATAAAAAAGTGGAAGGGTTCGGGTCGGGCCGGATCCGGTCTTGGCCCGGCCCGCCTTCTTTTTTTATTCTTCTTTCCCCGCACGGTCAGGCCCGTTTTCCTCTGCGCGGCCCAGCTCCTCTTTCCTAAGCCCGGCCCGCATCCCAGCTATCTCCCTCCTCTGGCCTTCCTCACGCGGAACCTGCAGGAGCAGAGAACAGAACAGAAGACCAGCGATAGAGAGCAGGGAGATCGGTGTGGCAGGCGAGCGGTTTGATCCGCGGGTCGGGGGCAACCCGGCCGGCAGCTGGCACGGCTGCAGAAGAAAAGTGAGCAAAAAGAAAGGAAAAAAAAAGAAGGGAACAGAAGGTAGAAGACAGGAGCAGCAGAGAGCGAGCTGGGAGAGAGAAGTGCTCGAGGGAGAGAGCTTGAGCGAGGGAAGTTCTGGAGAGAGGGAAGAGAGCCAAAGAGTGGCTCAACCGTGCACGGGATCCCACTCCCCGACGCCCTTCTTCTGGAACAGCGAGAACCGAGAAAAGGGAGGAGGAGCAAGAGAGAACCGGGAGAGAACCGAGACCTGGGGGCCGGGAGAGAGCGAGAGAGAAAAGGAGAGGACGAGCTGAAGGGAGAGGGGGGGCGGGAAGGACAGCTTCGCCGTCGCCAGTCGTCCGCCCAAGAGCCGTCGTCCGCCGCAGCGCTCCCCTTCGAACCAGGTAGGTCATTCCCGAGTAAGTCTGCCCTTTTTTTTTGGTGGGGCGTCGGGCTGGAGCTCGTGGTCGACCGGTTTCGCACGAGCTTGAGTCTCGGTCCTCGCCCGAAATTCCGTTGTGCTCGCGTTCATTCCTCTATGCGTGCTTATTGTAGTGCTTTATGCAAATATTTATTTGTGTTTGTTGTTATGGCCGAGACTTGTTATTTTTGTTTAAACTCAAGTTAAATGCTGATAAATTTGTCCCTGAGCCGATCTAGAATAATGCTTGTGCATCGCGTGATGATCTTGGCCTGAATCCGAGCCCCGGTCGAGTCTATGCTCATCTCTCTAGTTAGTGCGTCTTATGTGTTCGATGAAATGCCTTAATAAAAAACCGAAGAGCAGTGTATGTTTTAACGCAAGATCAACTCGTTTTTGCTCCCATGCCTGCTGAGTCCTGCTTGCTTTGCTCGTATTTGTGGTGTTCTCGTAGTGTTCGTGAGAAATCTTCATGCGTATTCGAGTCGATGACGTTTTTCTTTGCGCCGAAAAAATGGGTTTGTGGTCACCGGAATGGGTGGCCAACAGTGGTCATCGTCGGTCGGAACGAGTGACCGGCGCCAAATGGTAGCTTGGCGACCTCCAAACACCGGTGAGGATGGCGCAAATTGAGGAAGAAGCGTCGGGGAAGAAGAAGAACGCCAAAGGGGAAATAAAAAGAACAAGGAAAAAGAAAAACCAGAAAAGAAAAAAGAAAAGGGCAAAGAAGATAAAAGTGGATTCGGGAAGGAGGAATCGCAGGAGGGGGAGTGCAGCAGAAAAAGACAAAATGGGGATAAGACAAAAAGAGAAAAAGGAAAAAATATATATTTTAAAAAAATAAACTAAAAACAATCTTTTTTTAATCCGACGGGGGACGGACCTGGGCTCGGCTCGGCTCGGCTCGGCTCGGCTCGGCTCGGCGGGCCGGATTAGGTTTACGCGATCCGAGCCCCTTTTCCTGAATATAATAATATTTAATATTTAAAAGATATTAAAAATTCAAAAAATTTTCAAAAAAAATCAAAAATTTCGAAAAAAATAAAAATTCAAAAAATTTTCTGAAAATTCAACAACATTTCAGAGGACATTAAAAAATTAAAAAATTTCAAAAAAATTGAAAATTCGAGTTTTTTTTTTAAATTAATTAAAAATTAAAAAAATTGAAAAAATTGAAAAAATTAAAAAAATTTCGAAAATCCAAAAAATGCAGGGTTTGGTTATGAATTTCCATTTTTTTTTTTTATCTTTTTAGCATAATTAGGCCTTTATTTTCTTGCACCTTGATTATATTGCATATTTAATTTGCATATTTGATTATGTTTATGGATGTTTAATTACACGTGCTCAATTTACTGCAATTGTGATCTTAGGATCCATTCATTTTGGAAAACAATTTCCGGAAAGCATTTTCCGGAATTTTCGGTATTCAAATGGCGGAAAAATAAATGGTCAAAGAAAATTTTTTTCGATCAAATGGAAAATCTGCTTGTAAGATTGTGGAAAATGATTTGCTCTTTTGAGAAGAGGAAATCATTTTCCATAACTTCTTTCACCTTGTTTCTTTTCATTTATGCTTTCTTTTTCTTTTTCTTTATTTTAAAAAATCGATTTTTAATTTTTTTTCTTTTCTTTTTTTTTTTTTTAATTTTATTTTCCATTTCATCTTATTCCTTGGTGGCCGGCCATGGCGCGGCCGTTGGACTGGCAGCGAGCCGGCTTAAGCCTTGCCCGAGGTTGGCGAGGCTCCATCTAGCCCGTCTGGCGAAGCCAAGCTCGGGCTTTGCCCAGATCCGGCGAGCTGGGTGGGGCTCGGGCGAGATCGGTCGAGCCTTGAGCTCGTTGGATCAGGCGATCGGGTCTTGGTTAGTTGCCAGGTAGCTGGCCATGTCAAGCATGCGGTGGCGAAGGAAGGAGGAGGAAGAAGGAGGAGGAAGGAGGAAGGAAAAGAAAAAGGAAAAAAAGAAAAAAGGAAAAAGAAAGAAATAATAAAAAATAATAAAAATTTTGATTTTTTAAAAATAAATATAATTTAAAAAATTTAAAAATAAAACTAATTTTTTGGTCAATTAAAAATATTAGCTAACAAATGGTGGAAAGTATTTTCCACTTGAAATTTAGGTTTCAGCTAAATACCAGAAAATAAAGTAATTTTCCTGGAAAATGATTTTTAGGAAAATGTTTTCTGGAAGAATGATATTTTTCGTGAAACGAACGGACCTTTAGTAACTGTGATTATTATTTTAATGATTTTGTACTTGCATGATCATCTCACGTGTTAGTGGATATGTGTAAAATCGATTCAAATTGCTTGACAAAAATCTTTTCTTTTAAAATGAATAAGATTATGTACGCAATGATACTAATTGGTCTATTAGTGTAATCAAGTCCCCGACCCTAGATTCTCTAATTGCGTAGGAAGTGAAGTACACTCCTATGCTTCACTTGGTTTCCAGCCGACTCCAATAGATTAGTGACGACTCCTTATTGCGAAATTCTTAAAAATACCCCAATGTCGTGCGAGATATGGGCTTGAGAGAGACCGTGCCTGATAATGAGCCTTGGGTTCGTCCTTTAGGCAATACCCCAAACCTATTCCCTCCCTCTGAGGGGTAGGTCGCAACAATATGATGATTGGTTCGATCCCAGTCATGTGCTCAAAGAAATGGATCCCAACCACAACCAACCAGATCCGCCACACTGAGGGAAAGGGCCTTAGCAAGAGCTCTTTCCACATGCCTTCGCCGTGAGTCTTCCTCGGGAGCTTGATAATGTCCTTCTTGCAATTCTCGTCAATCCCAGCTACTATTTTTATGTCTTTGAATCGGGTTCCACTTCTTGATTTGAATTACAAACTAGGGGTGTGTTTGTTTCACTGAAAGTCTTTTACCGGAAAGTGTTTTCCGGATTTTCAGCTGTTTGGATCTCTAAAACAGATTTGGTCAACAGAAATGACTTTCTGGTCAACACAAAAATCATGTGTTATTTTCGGAAAACGAATTCCTCCGCGTGAGGAGATGAAAACACTTTCCCTTTTTAATTTTTCTCTGTCCTGTCACTTTTTCTTTCCAAATTTTTTCGAGGTACGCCGCTCTCACCCTTCGCTCTTTCCCTCATCTTTCTTCTTCGGCTCTTCTTCGACGACACGCATCTCCTTCGCCATTGGAGGTCCGGATCTTCTTCTTCATCATTGAAGGTCTGGCTCTTCTTCAACAACGCTCAACACGATTCCGTGTTCTTTCGCTTTTTCCACGTCATAGTGGAGAGAGGTGCTTGGAGACGAAGGCTAGCCGGGGCTCGCGACCTCGCCCCTTCCGGTCGTTGCGGAAGGAGAGCTTGACCTTGGCGAGGCCGTCGAGGAGCTTGCACAAGACCTTTTGGAGGAAGACGGAGCTGTCATTTGTCGTACTCGGAGGTGACCGGAGGGCCGGCCGCCGGGAACGAGAAGAGGATCCGCGGCCGCCGCTACGGCGGCGGCGGCGCCGGGTGTAGGGTGGCACTCCGGCCGGGAGGCGGAGGCAGTGGTGAGTATGGCGGGAGGAGGAGGCTAGGGATTGGAGGAGGGGGCGGCGAGGAGGACGGGTCGGCCATCGGTGTGTCGTCGAGCTAGAGAGAGAAAGAGAGAGAGGGAGTTTGGTGTGGGTACAGCCCATTTTTTTTAATTTTTTATTTGGGTTTTATTTTTGGTAATTTTGAGCGGAAAATGAATTTGATTTTTGGATGGTTGTGCGCGAGCCGGGGTTCAAATTTGGGGGATCGGTTTTGTAGGAAAAGGACTGTTTCTTCTAAATTTTTTTTTTCTTTTTAGATGTATTTCTTTTATTTATTTTCTAAATTTCTTGCCTCTTATTTAAAAAGAAGCACAACCTTTGGAAACATTAAAATCTATAATAAGAAAAGGAAAGAAAGAGATTTTAGCTTGCTAGTGCCGATTATATGGACAAATGGTGATGTTTTCCTCCTTTCTCTCTCTTTTATTTTTATTTTTTTATTTTCGCTTCCTTTACTTCCTACGTAATATCACGAAAAAAATATAAATTAATATTATGTTATATAAAAGATCTCAAATCTATATAATTATTATAAATTAAAATTATAAATTAATTTTTTTATCATAAAGAACCTCTAAACTAGTACATTCATAATGGATTTATCTTTCATTAATTTTTGTCAAATTAATTAATATTACACATGAAAGGCGCATCCATTTAGCGCATCCATTTAAAGAGAGCCAAATGCATTGAAGCGTTTAGTGATATCGTTTTGACTTGCTCTTGTAACCGGAAATCATGTCCATTTTCAAGAAAAAAAATACATGTATGAATTCAAGTTTCTTTTTTCATTTTGTAGGTTCAAATTCTAGATTTACTAAACTGATCGAGAAAAATCCGTTTATAAAGTAACATTGACTCAACAAATTAATTTGGAAGTAAGAGGCATACTATTATCAATTGTTAGATCATTTTTCAAATGCGATCCAAACACCGTAGAAAACAGTTTGGTCGCATATCACCAAACAAAAGAAAACTAACCATTTTCCTGGAAAATGGTTTTAAGAAAAACATTTTCCAAAAACATTACGTTTTCCGTGAAACAAACACACCCTAGGAGCAAGACCCTTTTCGCTTCGGCCAGCCGGACTTGCAATACCAACCACCTCAACTATTCGGGCATATCTTGAGGGTCCCCGATGCCAAGGCCAGGGAAGGGATCGCCGTGACACCTAGCTTTAGGTTCAATTTTGCAAAAGAAGGAATTAGATACATTAGCCAAGCAAGATCCCTAGGCTTATGCATAGCTCTGGCAAAGAGGTTAAGTATCCTCGGTTGTGTGTGGAGATTTCTGATTAGTACATGGGCACAATTACTAGGACGAAGCCGGTGATCATTAAGATCGTGTGGAACGGCCCATTGCGCAATAGGACCGAACTGAGTAAGAAGATGACAAAAGCAACTCGGATACACGACATTATTTAGAGAGAGATATGACAATAATCTCATATTTTTGAGTTGCTTACGGAAGTCCACAATTAAGGATTATAACGTTCGGACAAATATTAATAAAATAAAAAAAAATGTTAAAACCAGTTGATAGATGAGTAATTTCCCACCAAATTAGCAAAGTTCCAATTTGTCTATTTATTTATTTTTGTTTGGTCAATACTTTTAAATATAGAAAAGAGAAGTTGCAACACCATCTCATTTCGTAATTCTGAAATCCCACACCCTACAACAGACCTTCTACTGTGATAGGGAACCCACCCACACCCTACAACAGACCTTCTACTGTGATAGGGAACCCATCTTTTGCACTTGCCGGACGAGTCTTGTCGGCTCGATCAATGCCTAGTTGGAATTCAACACTATCCCGGCACCTTTAGAGCGGGGAACCCATCTCTCCCACTTGCCGAACGAGTCTCGTCGACTCGATCAATGTCTAGTTGGAATCCAACACTATTCTGGCACTTGTGCACTTGTCCGCGAGCCGTCCAACATTCATGATGAGATGGCCATCCAAGTACTCAACACTAGTGGCATTATGGTTGGCTACATCAAGCGCACAACTGCCGGAGTCTTGGCCCCACTAATGGACTCTCAGTTAATCTCCATCGAGGGCATTGTGCCCAAAAATTCCTTTCGTCAAGAAGTTTGACTTTCATCAATTCCAAGTGCACGTCATTGCGAGGAATGATGACTTGGAGCACATGAAGTCGACAATCTAGGCAAGTTGATTCTCGCTAGTGGGGAAGGAGGGGAGAGTTATGGACGAGAGTTTCATGCTGGTCGGTTAGAATGTCGAGAAGAAGGCAAAGATTGAGGCCTTGGAGCCTTCGAGGAGTTCATAAAGATGGTCTTTTCGAGCATTAGGGGTTGGGTTGGCTAGTTCACATGGAGAGTAGTGGGGAATTGCCTCCCTTCTAGGAGGAAAATGGTCGCAAGTATATTAACGTCTTGATCAACCACTGCCCGGATAAAAGGCTGGTTCACGGACTAAATGGGATTGAGTAAAACTCTGACTCTCCTTTCTCTTTCTCTTCGAAAGAAAGTTCGACATAACAAGTCTCTATTGTCTTTTGGACGATAAGAGGTCGGAGCCTCTGCGAGGTGGTATTTTCACGGATGGAGTTTTACCCAATCCCATCTCGTCCGTGAAAATACCGCCTCGCAGAGGCTCCGACTTGTAGTGGTTGGTCAAGACGTTGATATACTTGTGACCTTTTTCCTCCCAAAAGGGAGGCGATTCTCCACTACTCTCCTGTGAACCAACTAACCCAACCCTTGTTTCTGATACTCGAAAAGAACAGTCTTTATGAACTCTTCGGCGGCTCCAAGACCTCAATCTTCGCCTTCTTCTCAACATTTTGACTGACCAGCATGAAACTCTCGTCCATGGCTCTCGCCTCCTTCCCTGCTGGCGGGATGAGCATAAACTTGCCTAGATTGTCAATTTCATGTGCTCCAAGTCATCATCCCTCGCAAAGACGAGCGCTTGGAATTGATGAAAGTCAAACTTCTTGACGAAAAGAACTTTTGGGCACAATGCCCTCGACGGAGATCAATTGAGAGTCCATTAATGGGGCTAAGACTTCGGCAGCTGTGCTTGATGTAGCCGACCATGATACCCCTTGTGTTGAGTACTTGGATGGCCATCTCGTCATGAATGTTGAACAGCTCACGGACAAGTGCACGGGTGCCAGGATAGTGTTGGATTCCAACTAGGCATTGAGCTGATGAGACTCGTCCGACAGGTGGGAGAGATGGGTTCCCACACTTTGAAGGTGCCGGGATAGTGTTGAATTCCAACTAGGCAGCCGACAAGACTCGTCTAGCAGGTGCAAGAGATGGGTTCCCTATTGCAGTAGAAGGTTTGTTGTAGGGCATGAGATTTAAGAATTATGAAATGAGATGGTGTTGCAAAGAATTAATGGCTTCTCTTTTCTATATTTAAAAGTATTGACCAACCAAAAATAAATAAATAGACAAATTGGAACTTTGCTAATTTGGTGGAAAATTACTCCTCTATCAACTGGTTTTAACATTTTTATTTTATTATTATTTGTTCGAGCGTTATAATCCTTAATTGTAGACTTTCGTAAACGACTCAAAAATATGAGATTATTGTCATACCTCTCTCTAAATAATGTCGTGTATCTAAGTTGCTTCTATCATCTTCTTTCTCGGTCGTACAATCTTCGATGCGGTATATTCCCATGTCCCTGTCTCCTCCCTCTTCGCTCAGCTGGGGCCATGAATCATCAGCAAAGTAAATTCAGTTCGGCTTAATGTGATGCTTTTCATTGGCCTCCAAATAGAAGGAAGAATTGGATCCCAAGAAAAGGGATGTGTTCTCCAAGCTCTTAACTTCTGTGTACGTTTGAGTATTCAAGTCAATCTTGAAAACCTGAAATCGAAAGGTTCGAGGAGGTTCACGTTCTTCTCGTCGTGACACAAACAATAGAGATCCGGTTGGTGATTGCACTAAATACGCTCCTGTCATAAGCAGCCGATGTCCCGTCGTTGGTTGAACTAGATGCGGGTGCTCCCAATGCATAAGTCTTTGCGGCATCCTGAAAATTACTTGAGTTTCGAACGGAGATGATCCATTCACGTCACACCTCAATATGCTACCCTGACAATCGACAGCAACAAAACACCCCTTATAAAATATGAGATCCCAAATATTATGTGTAGGGCTGGAGGAATTCACTGCCGTCCACTCCTCGTCGCCAGGTTTCCAAAGCCCTAGCCGTACGCCTAACCCGTAGATGACCATGACCATGTAATCTAGAGATGTAGTAGGGCTAGCAGATAGGACGAACTTAGCGCTGAAATTATCATAGCGAGGCAAGACTTCAACGTCAGGAAACTTCAACTTGGGAAGCTTAATAATATAATTGTGACGCGACATTGGATTCTTCAACATGTAGAGTTCCCAGTCTCTGCCAAGCGTGGACACCCAACCCTGTGAAGAGAAGCATGTCTTCCCCTTCACTTCCGGCATGAGCACTCTGTGAACCCGCTGACATGAGAGGCAAAAACACTTGCGCCACTGCGTCTCATGGTGGTCCTCGAGCATCATCCATGGAACATTGCTCCTCTCTTTAAGAGGAGCGGATCAACAAGATTGGCACACTGCTCGGAACGCCCACAAGTCCTTGGGACAAAGATGTCGCGAGCATAGTTCTAGCAACTCTCGTGAGAGATCTGCCCAGTTTCTTGCCATTCTCAACTTAATCAAATTTATATGAAACAGAATTCTACAAGAGGCAATAGAGAATCAGTCAGCTTTCATGATGAGAATTAGTCATGGTCAAGGGCTGGACTCTTAATCCCAATAGGAATTCAAATTCTAAGGGGAAATCAGCTTTGATGAAGTGAATTAGTAACGATTAATAGCTAAGAATTCAATTTCTAAGCGGAAAGGAAACAGAGTGTCAGTTTGGTGTTATGTTTATGGGATTAAAATACAATTCCTAATATAAACAATTGACAATTGAGGAATATTTCGTCGAACCAAAGAGGCTAAAATTTATTTGCGATTTTGTCTGAT
Source organism: Eucalyptus leucophloia subsp. euroa (assembly GCA_017140325.1). Taxonomy (NCBI): domain Eukaryota; kingdom Viridiplantae; phylum Streptophyta; class Magnoliopsida; order Myrtales; family Myrtaceae; genus Eucalyptus; species Eucalyptus leucophloia. Next base: position 28,007,496 of record CM029471.1, read on the forward strand.
TTCGTTGCGATAAGGTGGCTAAAATTTACCACTACAGATAAGGCAGAAACTAAAAACATCATCGAGTCTCCTTATTCATTGATGAGACATACAGATCAAATGCAGGGCAGCATCTCAGAGAATAGAACATTCTCCGGTTAATGTTTCTTCTGGGGGCAAAAAAAAAAAAAAAAAAATCAACCCATCACCGATGCCCGGCGAAAACAAATAGAATGGAATAACAGAGATCCAACCAAAAGCGAACCTTAAATCGCGTCAAAATCTTCGAGGCCGGGAGAAAGACAGCCTCTCGCAAGAAGAGAGAGAGAGAGAGGAAGGGGGAAAGAAAGACAAAGTAGAGACCTGGAGAGTGACGAACGCCGTCCGTTGAGGCGGCAGCAACCTACGACGGGGAGTGCCGGACGCGGACAAAGCACTCAACGTCCCGTCGGATATATCACGGAGAATCGAAACTGAAATTACCAAACCACCAAAACTCGAATCCTAATTTCAATATCCCCCTTGGAATCTTCAACAGCCTCCTTCGTCTTCGACTTTTGTCGAATTGAGTTCGCCAGTTGTACGGGCTTCGATTTCACCTTAGGGCAATTGGCGCTCTCTCTCTCTCTCTCTCTCTCTCGAGCGTGCGCGCGCGCCGCGATCTGTGCGCGAAAGGCAGGAAGCGAGCTATGGAGGGTGAGGTCGGGAGCGACGGTCGAAGACAGGGGAAAGGAAGCGCGAGAGCGAGCGCGAGAGCGAGAGTGAGGCGACAGCGGGAGAGAAAGCGCCGGAATTAGAGAGAGAATGGTGAGAAATTGTGTCGATTTTGGGCTTTGCCACCCCCTTTGAAGCTTTATCTAGAAGAGAGAAGGAAAAAAAAAAAAAAAACAAAGGAGATGAAAGCCACCAACAACTCAAAATTATGAGACAGCTTTGTTATGATATACTAAAATTCCAAACGTATAACTAAGTGATATATTTACTCAAATCTGTTAAGCAAACGGTATTGACATAACGCTTTTGTAGCTTAATCAAAATATAAATGATTTTATTTTGATTGAAAAATCATCTGACGGATCTTGATGGATGGTAAATATGCCACATAGGTACAAGTTTGATATTAAGAAAAGTTCAAGTAAATGTATCACAATGAGTATAGTTTGGAGTTTTTTTATAACATTTTCCTAAAAATTAAAGAAAATGGCTGGTTAGACTAATCATGTGATCCAGCTCGACACAAGCAATCGGAAACTATCTTGAATCAATTGGTGTGGCTAGGTCCGGATCTTAACTAAAATCGATACAGGTGCTTACCACTGTAAATAATTGCATAAGTCCGTTTGTTAATGAGTCCGTAGATCATCAATGTATATGAGAGTTTCCCATTTGTTTATCTTATACACTAGCTGTGTAAGAATTGAGGCACAAAGCCGATGTTATATTAAGTAATGATAGTTGAGTAAGCTTAACCATTGTTAGTTGAATGATAGCAAGTATAGAGTAGATCTTATTAAATTTTCTAAATTTGTGTTGCTAATGAAATACCTATAACATACACATGCCCTAGTAATTGAATTCTTTCATCATAAAAAAACAGGCATGACACAAATTCAAAAAAATAGTCATTTTTAAGTAAGCATGCACACTAGATTGGTTTTAAACCACAAAGTATTTTTTTTGTTAATTTAGATTCTCAACAATTCTCTTTAATCTAGCAAATAAAACTTTTGTAAAAGTCAAAAGAAAAATAATGGTATTTAATGATAATAACTAGATTAAATGTTTAATAATGGAACAATAGTTGTTTAATGTAGTTAGTAAAAAGACTAGATATATATTTTAGACTAATGAAATTTAAAAAATAAGAAAATCACAATGACAGCGAGCTTTTGAGATAAGAGAGAATGAATAGATGAGTTTTTATGAGAGCAATAATGAAAAAGAGATTTTAAGTGTTTTATTATATAAAAGAATTTGCATCATCATCATCATCATCATCATTATTGGCGAGATACTTTTTACAGAGTATGTAAAATATTATAAGAATATCTAACAATACACTAAATAAATTCTTTAATATACTTTAAAAAAAAAGTGAAATGCTTAATTATGACAACTAGATCCTATATAGAAATAAGAAGAAATAGAAAAAAGAAGAATGGAGCCATCACTTTGCAGTTGAATGGTTGAGAGCTAATTTATCTTTTTAGTGTGAATGAGGTGAATTTAGTCATACAAGGAGTGGAAATAAGGCTGCCCAAACATGTACAATGAGTATATCTTAGCTATTCAAGCACTGAGATGACAAATGTTGTTTGTCGGTCCATGAAGTATCTCTCATGGTCTGTCTAGCAAGTAGAACTTGTCACGTCCCGATCGTCGAGCACGCACACATCCTTCTACTTGGTCGATTTTAAAATGCGATATCCCAGGACTATGTATCGCCGACCCTTTCATTTATTAAGCACATGCGGAAGCAATTATAAATCCCCAGACAATCAAACAATGGGATAGAAAAGCAGGCTATATTTTTCATATTGAAATCTACAACCAAACTCTTATACATGGCATTAGACAGAGCACTTCACAAACTATTCATAAAACGCCGAAGTCTCACTCTATCTACACATATACAAAGGCTTCACAAAGAGATGGGATCTCAATCCTCATCTGGGTCATACTCAGGGTCATCCTGATCCTCCTCTGACTCCTCTTCACTCACATCATTCTCCTCCAAATCATCATCCTCTTCCTCGGCTTCATCCTCAGCTTCAGACGCCGACTCATCTTCAGGCATCTCCTCAGCTGCTCCCCAGTCTTCGTCCTCTTCCAGTCCTCCCACCCCTTGCTGTGGCATCTCACTGTTACCTTCATGCCTATTGTCCTCCTCAGTCGAATATACAGGACCACTAGTCTCGGCCTCCTGTTGTGGGTCCCTCGCGTCCACTACCGATCCATCCAATCGATCGGCTGTTCCTTCTCCGAATGCCTTTTCCATCACGTCAAAAGGCACATCCTCTTCCGGAATAGGACCTTCTCTACGTCCATCAAAATAATCACGGTACCAAGACCGATACTTGTGGGGCCTCTGATCTTCCACTCCCACATTAACCCAAATAGTCGACTGAACTAATACGTACACTAATCCTTCCGGATGAGGGTGGACATGGAAATGGGTCTCAAACTTCGAAATAGCCTCAGGGACACCATAGTGCATACGAGGACGAGGAGGTGGAGGTCCTGCCATTCTAAGGGCCTGAAATGATATCCCACAACCGAGATGAGACTACGTCTCAGAGAGCTACCCCACTAAGACTCAATTAGGGAACCAATACACCACATGGTTGCCTAAACACAGCACGAGTCAGAGGACTTACCTTGGCCTCAGATCCTACCTGCATGTTAGCACAAATCAAATAGACACCCAAGGAATCACATCACAGATCGAAACATCGATCAAATCGACCTAGTCGATTACATGTCAACAAGACCACTCGCGGTCATTTCCATCCAATCAATCAATTCACAGCATCATATCAAAACAATAATCAATCGACCTAGTCGATTACATGACATCACTACCCATGCTTGGTCTGCATATTCAATACTATCTATAAAGTCCTATCAAATCAGGACTGTTCACCCAAAGCTGATAAATAGATAGCATAGCTCACCCAAAGCTGATAATAAGGTATACTGCTCACCCAAAGCTGACATATCGCCCGAAGGCCGATATAGTATACCGGTATCGCTCACCCAAAGCCGACATATCGCCCGAAGGCCGATATAGTATACCATATGCTCACCCAAAGCTGATAATAAAGTATACTGCTCACCCAAAGCCGACATATCGCCCGTAGGTCGATATAGTATATCGGTATATCTTGCTCACCCAAAGCCGATATATCGCCCGAAGGCCGATATAGTATACCCTATGCTCACCCAAAGCTGATAATAAAGTATACTGCTCACCCAAAGCTGACATATCGCCCGTAGGTCGATATAGTATACTGGTATACTGCTCACCCAAAGTTGACATATCGCCCGAAGGCTGATATAGTATACCATCTCCACAGTCCAATATTCACATTATTTTTATCATACACGATAAAATAGTCGTGTGGATACACGATCGGCCTTAGCCAAAATATTATAATTTCCTTTCTCATAATTACCACCATTCTCTACAGCCCACCAAAACACTTTTGGTGCTGTCAACCGACACCCGGTTATTTTCCAATCAATAATCAAAGATTATTCCATTAAAGGATAATTCTCAATTTCATAATTAATTCAATTCAGCACAAACTACAACTCGATTAAATAAACGAATTGCACCATGACAATCGGCACAAAATTTCGGTCGTCGGCCATCTCAATCTTAATTTCTGAAAAATAATTAATTAATTAATTAATTTCAAAAATTAATTATTTAATATTAAAAATTCGGTTTAACTCAAAATAAGGTCCAATTAAATAAACGGACTTCACCACGGTCATCAGCATAATTTTCCGGTCACGGGTCATCCCAGGTTGAATTTTCGGAAAATAAATAATTATTTAATTAATTTCGAAAATTAATTAATATTAAAAATTCAATTTAGCTTAAAAAAAAGTCCGATTAAATAAACGGACTTTGCCACGATCATCAGCATAATATTCCGGTCGTTAGCCATCCCAATTGAATTTTCGTAAAATAAATAATTAATTTATTTAATTCCGAAAAATAATATTTAAATGCCAAAAATTCCACTTAGGCCCGAATCATCAAATTGAAACCCGATTAGGGGTCCGAAAATTTCGAAATGCCTTCAATAAATAGTAGACCCCGTCTACTTGCTAATTGCACAATCAATTTATCAAATTCACATCACAATTGACTAATAAATACTAATCAATACTAATCTAACAACCTAAACCTAATTAATCAAGACTAACCAACCCTTAAGCGTAATTAGTTCACTAAGCAAGGATTAGTGAGATTACTCACCGGAATCGCGTGCAAAAGGTATCAATCCGACGGGGGCGACGCGAGGAACAACAAACTCCAAAGCGGGTCTCGGGTTCGAGACCCGGAAACGGCCCGAAATCAGCCACGAACCGGCTGGAAACCCACACGACAGGTTGCTGGTTCGCTGCAAAACAGAGAGAAATGGAGAGGGATGGGGCGGCAAGAGGTCGGGAAAGATGGGCGGAGCTCCGGGAAGGCTGCGCGGTGGCCGATCGGAGCTTGGCGACGGTCCGGCGGTGGCTGAACAGAGGCCGAACGGAAGTTGCAGGGGTCGGGTTGCAGAGGGAAGCGGCGCACACGGCCAGGCGGAGCACGCGGCGTCGCGCGGGTGGCGACGGGCAGCTCCGGCGCGACGGCGTCCGAGCGGTTGGCCGCCGCTCCTTCGGCGGTGCTGCTCGATGCTTCGCCGGGGCTTCACACGAAACGAGAGGGGGAGAAGGAGAGAAGAAGGGCGGCAACGCCGACCGAGGGGGCGGCCGAGAGAGACGGAGGCGAGGCGCGGACGGCACGGCGCGAGCGGCGCGCGGGTGGCGGAGCGCGGGCGGCGACGGCGGCTTCTTCGGTTCCGCGCGTCTGTCTCGCTTCTGTCTTCTGCTTGAACCGTGAGGAGGAAGAAGACTCGAGAGAGAGAGAAGGAGAGATGAGAGAGAAGAAGAGAGGATAAGTCTTGAAAAGTCAAAAAGAAAAAGAGAGAAGAAGAAGAAAAATTGAAAACGGCAAGGAGGGGAATCGGTGGGGGGTTCTCGCACATGGGGAAAGAGGGAGAGAGAGAGAGAGAGAGAGAGAAAGAAAAAGAAAGAAAGAAAGGAAAAAGGGGGGAGAGAAAATGTGCTTGGATGCTTGGCCAAAAAGGGAAAGAATTGGGAGGAAATTTTTAAAGAAAAGAATTTCCTCAATTAAGAAATTCTTATCCCAAATTCTTTTTGGAATTTCTCTCAATTAACTCTCGCAAAATCAATTGATATTTCCATTATCAAATTGATTATTTTCTTCATCCAAAATTCCCCCACACTCCTCGATTTCACCATCAAAATTAATCCGCGACTTCAATTGGATGAAAACGGCCATAACCCGACTTTTTCCCAAAAAGTCTTGGTTGACAGAAAAATTTTCTGAGACTGAGTCGTGGATCCTAGAATTTATTGTGACATGACAGAACCTTCAATTTCTGAAATCGGACTCGAATCGACTGTTAATTTCCATTTGGCGCGTTTTTAGCGTAACCTAGACTACCGGGTGGTCTTAAGAACTTTTTAAGGCAAATAACCCGTGGTCGATTTTCTTCGAACCACTATGAACCCATTCGACTCAATAACGACTCTCGATTGTCGTGAAAATCTCGAGGATTCAATTACGGACACAGGGTACCAAAACGATATTAAAATCAAATTAGTGTCGGTCGATGAGAATTTTCCAATTTAGTGGAGTCACCCACGATCGGTCATACATCTCGGTCGAATTGAGACCTATCTCGATCTTAACTCGATTTTTTTTAACTGTGCCGCAATGGCCTCTAGAGATGAGCACGGTCGAGAAGCCGATTCTTGATCGAACTCTCAAGTTTATTGCCTTAAATTTTCTTAATTACTTACCCGGATAGCCTAGTTATCTCAAGAGTGATCGGCTCTGAGAATAGCCCTATAAACGCATCAACGAAATGCCCGATTAATTCAGTAGAAAACAGGTTGAGAAATTCAGGATGTCACAGAACTTATATAAACGTCCATAAAATAAATTATTTTAACTAGATTTTGACAAGAAAAGTTTAAAAAATTGCTTGTGGAATGATCACGATAAATTCTTGTATTTATGGCATGTCTGTTTCACAAAAAATTTAAAATTTGGAACATATTTTTTGAAAAATAATTTATTGTATCACTTGAAAAAATTAATCCATGGAGTAGATAGGGCAAACTTAAAAAAAAAAATAAAAATGGCAAACATCGATATAAGAAGAGCTTTTACAATATGTTATAATTGTGATATAACTGTTTTTTTTTTTTTCCAGCTAGTCTAATTCTTACACATTACTCGATCTCAAAATGAGAAAGGTGATGGAGAGTTGGATTAGTTGATTGCTAGATGCAAGTTTCCGGCAAAAGAAAGACTCCCAAAGTGTAATTTGACGCTCGGAAAAGATTCATGTTCATCACATAAGTTGTGTGGATCGTTTTTTTTTCCAAGTTTACTCGAATGACCTATTTCAAACTTTCAATCTTCTTATATCTGTTTGTGCCCGCAAAAGAAGTGCATCTTTGCAATCGAACCTTATGCACATCTATTGAGGAATGATTTGGTAGCCAAAAATTAATTTCTTTCTGTGTTCCTAAACTGGATGAGACTGATAAGTGCTGTCTGGTGAGACAAAACTAGCCCTCTAGCAACATAAAAATAGGTAAATCTTACCACGAATAATTACTAATAGAAAAATGCTTCAAAATGTCAAGTACTGCATCAAAAACTTGGTTCAATCCGTAGAGGCGGAGAAAAATTATAATTAGCTTTATCATCAAACTCATGTCCTGGATGCCTGAAGTAAATATAGTTTGGCTTGATATCGTACCGGTTCATCAACATGTGTTGAAAAGGAAGAGTTGAAACCCACAAGGATGGATGCGTTCCCTATGCTCTCAAGCTCCGTCCACTTTTAGTATCTAGATCAAATGGCGAAAACCTAGAAATCGGTTTCCATCATCTCATAGTCCGAATCGTGAAATAGCGAAAACCGGGAAATTGATAGTTCCGTTATCACATAGTCCGAACAGTGAAATGGCGAAAACCGAGAAACTGATGATTCCATCATCTCATAAGGCGAAAACGTGGAAACCGGTGGTTCCACCACCTCATAGTCCGAATCGTGAGATCAGCAATGGAGGCACGTAAAAATCCATCCAATCTTGAAATTTCCGAGTAGATAAGAGTGCCATAACTTTCCGACTCTGTGCCATTACTTTCTGAATTTGTGCCGATAGTCACGATCAAGATCCAACCTCGTGAAGGGAAGCGAACTTTGTGAATTTGCAAACTGAAGAGGCTGAAGAACTCTGGCCACACGTTCTCGGTTCTCTCATCGTCCACGTTCTCGGTTCTCTCATCGTCCGCGAGCATCAACCATGCGAAGAATTACCAAAAAATTCCTAAATCTATTGTAATTGTGCTAATTTAGTCCTAAACTTTTTTTTTGTGGCTAATTTAGTCTTAAATCTTTTATAATTGTGCCAATTTAGTCAATCCGGTCAAAATTAGTTGTTTGATGCTAATGTGAATGCCAGCCGAGGATAGCTGGTCGGCGAACGCTAATATGTCAATTTTTTAATATGCTTTTATTTTTTTTAAATTTTCTTTATTTTTTTTCCACCTTCTTCTTCCTTTGAAGCAGCTGGCGCCGATCGGAGGCGAGGGTTGGCGAGGGTTGGCGAGGGTTGCCCCCCATTGATATATTCTAGAAGCAAATATGTTGAAACAACCGAAATCTAGTTTGCATTATATATGTCTGAAAGCAGAACCACAAAAAACCACTGTAACAACAATCACACAACACTAGTTCAATCACACAAACTACCCCAAAATATTTTGGTAAACTTGTCTCACCACATAGTAAAATAATGTCTCGAGTCAAATATTAATAAACACATAGTTGGCAATACCTTCAATCTTATTAGATGGTAGAAGTGAGGTCACCCCTTGCATGCTATATGTCTGAGTCTTAGAATTATACCAAGCATGGCAGTGTAATTACACGTCACACTATCAGCATTGATATATTCCTCCACAGCCATTGATATATTCCTTCACAACCCTCTTGGCTTCCTATTCCATATGTTCATACAATTCACGCTCTTCGAAAGAAAGTTCGACATAAGAAGTCTCTTAGTCTTTTAGGGCAATCCGATCAAAACCTTATCCCAAAAGAGAATAGAGACTTGTTATTTCGAACTTTCTTTCGAAGAGCGTGAATTGTATTAAAAAAGCAGGCTAAGAGTTTTACCCAATCCCATTTGGTCTGCGAAAATACCGCCTCGTAAAGGCTCCGGCCTCTTATCCGGGCAGTGGTTGGTCAAGACGTTGATATACTTGCGATTCTTTTCCTCCAAAAGGAAGGCAATTCCCTACTACTATCTCCTGTAAACCAGCCAACCCAATCCTTGTTTCTGGTGCTCGAAAAGAATAGTTTTTATGAACTCCCTCGGAGGCTCCAAGGTCTGTTGGGAAAATAACGATATTTGTTTCGTTGATTATCTGGGCCTTCTCCACAAATATCATTCTTTTCTCAATAGATTGAGGCCTTGGAGCCTCCGAGGGAGTTCATAAAGACGGTTTTTTCGAGCACCAGAAATAGGGGTTGGGTTGGCTGGTTCACAGGGAGAGTAGTGGGAATTGCCTCTCTTTTGAAGGAAAAGAGTCGCAAGTATATCAACGTCTTGACCAACCACTACCTGGATAAGAGGCTGGAGCCCTTGCGAGACGGTATTTTCATGGACCAAATGGGATTGGGTAAAACTCTGAACCTGCTTTCTTTTATACACGCTCTTCGAAAGAAAGTTCGACATAACAAGTCTCTATTGTCTTTTAGACTTGTTATGTTGAACTTTCTTTCGAAGAGTGTGAATTGTATGAACATATGGAACGGGAAGCCAAGAGAGCCGTGAAGGAATATATCAATGGTTGTGGAGGAATATATCAATGCTGGTAGCGTGACGCGTAATTACACTGCCATGCTTGGTATAATTCTAAGGCTCAGACATATAGCATGCAAGAGGTGACCTCGCTTCTACCATCTAATAAGATTGAAGGTATCGCCGACCATATGTTTTTTGATATTTGACTCGGGACATTATTTTACTGTGTGGTGAGACAAGTTTACCAAAATATTTTGGGGTAGTTTGTGTGATTAAACTAGTGTTGTGTGATTGTTGTCACAGTGGTTTTTTGTGGTTCTGCTTTCAGACATATATAATGCAGAACTAGATTTCGGTTGTTTCAGCATATTTGCTTCTAGAATTTCCTCTAGTTTAAAATAAAGAAAAAATTGCTGTCTGCTAATGTTTCCTCTAGTTCACGTACCTATTCAGCAATTCGCATGTGTAATTGGAGGTTCTCATTTTTGCCTATCTGGGGAACTTTCTTAGAGCAATGGCTAGGTCAGTATCAAATTTTGACTTAGGCTCCGAGATGGGTACATGCTTTAGGTTTGAGTTATCTTTTGACCTGTGTATAGCTTGGTTGTAAAGGAGTCCGGCCTGGATCAAAACCCAATTAGCTTGGTTGTAAAGGAGTCTGGCCTAGATCAAAACCCTTATTGGGTACATGTGTCATAGGTCGATCGACCTAACCCTGCGGTCTTAGAATTTCTCCAAACCAGCCTTTTTGACCTTTAGAGAGAAAATCTCTTTAGAGAGAGAATTTTTGGATTTGTATTTTTCTTATGAATGAGTTAATACAATAAGGATGAGACCTCTATATATACAAGTACAGGACAAACCGTATCCGTAGATCTCTCATCGATCTAATGGTGGAGATCGTATCTCTCCAACTACCATCTACTCGCATTTATTACATAACTGTACATTTACCGTATCGCCCACCTCAAGAGTATTCTAGAACACTCAAGAACTCGCCCATTTGAAGGATGAGTTACAACCGTCGTTCAAAACGCTCTTGGATCATCTCTCCTTCGGTCCATGACACATGCCTGCAGCTCAAATACGAAGTCAGATTACTTCAACAATATTAATTGGATATGCGGCACATGCCAGTCAATGAATGGAAGCATTGCAGGACTAAATTGTTTCTCCTCTTATGTTGGGTTTGTTATAACAATTGGAACCTTAGTACGGCACATTTTGATTGCGAATGTGCCTTGCTATCTAAATTTTCCTTGGGAGTCATGAATAGGAATTGAAGAAGTGTTTTGTTATGCAGAGCTTGACGAACACTAAGACTATGCAGAACTTAAACTTTGTTTAATAAATGGTATCCTTGAATTCGTACTTTTGGTTAATATGCGAGTGAATTTTCTGACTTTTAGTTACCGGGCCGTAGATGCTGTCAACTTTAAGATGCATGTCAATGGTTTGCCCTTGGATGACTACGAATTTGGAGGTCGTTTGTGCTTTTCCTTAGATGTGCAATGTACTGAGTATTTGCAACGTCGTAGATGTATCTAATAATGCACAGTTGCTTTATCTTATATAAAACTATTGGCATTTGGGGCCAGCATGAAATATTTAAGACAGAAAGGACATTGACCATTTGTTGTTCATCTCTACCTTGCATTTCCAACTTCATTAAGAATATGACGTCTTGATTGAGCTCCTTAAGAGCGAAATTAATACATAATGCCTTGTAGATGTACTTGGAGTATATGACAAGCTTCGTAATGATGTATGGCATGCACCATTTGAAGAAGTTGGTTGCTGCGCTACAAGATAGTGAAGATATCGATTGCCCAATTTGCGTTATTCCATTCACAAATCTCATAATTACCCGCCGTGCTCACATCTATTGCTGAGCCTGCATTCTCAAGACTCTGCAGAACTTGCAAAGAAGGTGCCCCTTTGTCGCGGTCCTCTGATTGAGTCTGAACTGTTTTCTGCTCCACTGGAATCATCCGAAAGCGGCGAAGTGAAAAATTGTTCTTCTGTCAAAGTTTCCGCCCTTTTAAATCTTCTACTTGCAGCGAAGGATCGCGACTTGAGCTAAAAATCAGTTATGTTTTCGCAATTCAGAAGAATGTTATTACTTCTGGAAGGGCCATTTAGAGAAGTCGGCTTTAAGATCATGTGCCTGGACGGTTGATGAGCACAAACAGAAGATCGAAGAGTTTGGAGCGCCTTTGCTCTGGCATCGTGTTGCTCACCAGTCTCAAGGCTTCTGGTGCCGGTTTAAATCTGACGGCTGCATCAACTGTTTATCTGCTGGAATTGTGGTGGAACCTTGCGGTCGAAGAACAAGCCAGGATCGAGTGCACAGGATCAGGCAGAACGAGGATGTGAAGACTGTGAGGTTGATAGCAAGTAACCGTATTGAAGAGAGGATACTGAAGTTGCAGGAGAGGAAGAAGACCCTAGCAAAGAAAGCTCGGCTTCAACAGATGGGAGGGAGATTGGGTTGGATGATCTCATCGCACTCGCGTCCTAGTGAGCACTGGGAGAAATAGTTGCGCATACTTGTAACTAGATTTTTTTTTGGCTCACTTTTTTGAGGTTTTCAATGCCGACCGGTTGAATTTCAGACCAAATGAAATTTGTTGTAAATTCTGCCCGGACGTACAAATACTATCCACAATATACATCAACTATCCACAACTGCTATTCTTGTCACTGCATGTTGAAAGTTTACAAGGCAGGGCCAGAACCATCGAGGAAAGCCAGAGATAAAACATGAACAAACCTCATTGTCGGCTTTAGAATTGTACCTTTTTTTCATTTTTTTTTTCGGGGCGATAAGTGAATATCTTTATTTTTTTTCATTGGCTTCACAAAACCGACTTGAGATTCGGGAATGAGATGTCAGGTGATTATTTTGACTTGCTGTCTTGAAAGCATGAGGGGTCATCCATTTTCGTGTCTTTGACAGTACTTAATCATACAAGCAGCTCGATTTAAGCACTCTAACCCTGCTATTCAACAGAGTTTATAAAGACCTTATGATCGGTGTGTCCACGTCGGTGAGGTAAAGGTTGGACAATCTTCAAGAAGAAAACTCCAAGGACATACGAGGGACCGAAAAGACGCCCCGGGGTGGGTTGGGGGGGAGAGGGCTGCACTGTCGGCTTGACAAGGAGAATCGAGACATAAGAACTCATATCTAAGTATCTCTCAATCGCACTCTGACACGATCAAAACCCTCAATTCAAGTGCTCTGTATGATGCATGTTTAACAAGCATCTGGGTTTGGACTTTGGAGAAACATATTTTATTTCATCACATTGAGAACCTACAAGTCGTGACGAATTCTATGACACCACAGGATAACAAATTCAATCTTTTTTCATCCGATAACTAATTCAACCTTCACATTACACCTGCCCTCTCGATAGTGATGCATCTGCGCAAAAAGAACTCAGCAGTCTCACTACACCAAATGGAAGCCGTGGTTTCAACGTTACACTGGCAGAAGTGGGGGGAGACAGTGAAGACGTTGGTTTTGGTTATTTAGAGGACTCGGCACTGATTAAGCCCTCTCGATAGTGATACATCTGCGCAAAAAGGACTGAGCAGTCTCACTACACCAAATGAAAGCCGTGGCTTCAACGTTAGACTGGCAGAAGCGGGGGAGGCAGTGAAGATGTTGGTTTTGGTTATTTAGAGGACTCGGCACTGATTAAGGTCAATACAGAATAAGCATGTTCTGGCGCCACATCAGAAGGTTACAAGTATAAGAGAGGAAAAGAGGGGAGATGAGCACGAGCAATGCTTCCCTTATGGCTTGTTCGGTGCTGAGGAACGCAGGTAGCTCAGGAGAGCAGTGGCATAGTTGACCAGCCCACCTCTAGGTGGAACAAATTCCTTAATCAGCGGAATTTCGACCAAGTTCTGTGCACATTCATGAAAACTTCTCAACATCAAAGTATATTCATGCCTCCAGCTTCTTCCATGATGCCAAGCCAATGCAGGATCCAAATAACTTATCTTCTCCCTGCGAAGAACTTCTTCCCTTCGATCTGCTTCTCGAGATACGGGAAAGAAGAAGAAAAAGGCAAGTTTGTCATCAAGAGGAATTATTTGACTTGATGAGAAATTAGTTCTGCTGTAGCCAGAAACTTGCATAATATGAAGACCACCATATCTGAAAGAGGTGAGTTGGGTGCCAGAAGAAAATCTGTATCTATTAAGTTGATTTAATAACATTGCTGCTTTTGGCACATGGGTAGGCATACCCTTGGCAAAGACGGCTCTATGGCTGATTTTCCACTTTTATTGAATTTAAGGGTCCGTCCTTTTCCGGGGAATTTTCTCAGTTGCAGGTATGGTTTCATCAGAAATGCATATTCCGATGTTGAGCATATATGGAGAAGAAAATCCCAATTCCAAGGAGCTTCATCCATATTCCATGGCATTGATCCTGCCATTCGGGAGCCGGCATTTCACTTGATACGTGTTGTGTACCCGTCCATGGAATCTGGGGATTCAAGGCAAGCAAACATAGCATTCCCTCATCACGCCTTTCCATCAATACGGTTCTCCTCCGCATTCTTGTCTGAGTAAAACTCTCTCTCTCTCTCGCGTATGCATCGAGCGAGCATGAGAAGGCAAGAAAGGTATCCACAGAATAAGACGAAAAACTCGAGTCAGCATTCAATAGATGTATCTAATAGAAACTCGAGCCAATTGAGCAACGAGCTTGAACTAGACTCCAACTATTGGCACGGCAATTCAAATTCAACTTCCTAAAGATCAACTTTGGGGGGAAAAAAGGGAGCATCATTCAACAGAAAAGTGGTCTGTACATCTACATACAATACATCAGATTGCACGATATACTCCAATATTCCCCTAAAAGCATCTAGTTAAATAATTGCTCCATCATAACTCATACTCATCATGACGTGAACAAAACAACACAGGCAGGCGAGAAAACAATAACTTGGGGGAAAAAGGTCAAAAGAGTCACCTTTTCCTTAAGCAGACTGATCCCGGAAACGAACTTGAAAGGATCTTGAGGCAATAACGGAAAAGGATCATCTCCCTTCCACTTCTCATCGATGTACTCTAGGATCACATTCGACTCTGCAATCGCCACCCCATCGTCCGAAGGCACCAGGACCTTCTTATGCACTGGGTTCGACTTCCAAAGCAGTTCGCTCTTGCGCGTCCTCCTGTCTTCAACAATCATCTCGTCTTCAAAGCCCTTCAGTGTTAGAGCCCATTTGATCCTTGTGCAGAGCAATCTCGTCACAGAGACTATGATCTTTAACTTAGACATGGTCTTGTTTTGTTGTTTTAAGCAGCGTAAACGAGCTGGGAAGTCTCGTTTATATAGATAAATGAGATGTGCGATGTTTAGTCTAGTGCTGCCAAGCTCGAAAATCTCGGAGCAGATAATTGGCGCGGCCATTGATGAGGAACAGGGAAAGGCAAGGCCAAGTGGGAGAAAACCAAAATCGATTTTAAAAAGAGGAAATAATATGTGTCTCTCGTTCCACGAACGGAAAAGAAAGGAACTAATAATCTTTCGGGCAAGAAGCCGAATGGATTTGATTGTTTGATACGCACGGTTAGACTTCATTTGTTTAATATTAGTTCGTCTCGAAAACAATAGTACATTTCAGGCATTTCTGCTCAGCTATGTCTAGATCCACACTTCATCGTTTAATTATTTAGGTCTATAAGCCTGTTCAGTAGCTTCCTTTCTTCTTTTCTTTTTGCTTAGTATTAAACATTACCAACTTGCTCCCATAACGAAGCACCGCTTGAGTTTGAGTTGCATATAAAATATCTCCTCAGGAATCTAATTAAGCATAGAAGTACAAAAGAATCGTTATGCGCCATATTATAATGTTCAAAGTAAAAACATGTCAAGAGTCTCATCTCGAAACCATGGCTTCCCTTACAGGCCGGATAAACCCTAAATGTTTGAATGATCTTCGACTTTAGTTCCATGTCCGCTGTGTTTGAATGATTGAGGGAAGCTCCTAGAAGTTGCTGTCATTGACAAGCAAAGGGAAAGAGTGTTGAGACAGAAATTGGTGTATATTTCCATTAAGCTTAGGTGGGTATTTATATACTTGAGGATACATTTTAGAAGATTTACTCGCAAGAAAGGATATACACAAAATAGAAAACTTTCTAATTCCTAAAGACAAGATTCCAAAACTTAAAAAATCGATAGGCCTATATCTAGTTGATAGAGAGTAAGGAAGTTTTTGTTTGCATGCACATTGCTTCGAGAGCAAAGCAGATGAGATTTGGAAGTAAAAGATGAGTTTCTCAAGTACAAGAGTTGACGAATTATATTTATATTTGGGAGACTGACGATCATAATATACCACTCCATGGAATAATTATTTAGAGAAGGAAAAGGTATATAATATATATATATATATATATATATATATATATATATATATATATTTATATTTCCATGCAATGGGATTGGCATGGGCATATATTAGCCCAGACGCAATCTATCTCAATTCATTTATGTGATAGACTAATTTCATGCAACCTTTTTTTACTCGTAAATATTGTTCACCAAAAAAAGTCCGTAGGTTTCCTCAATGTATGCATTTTATACAAAAAATAAACAAATAAATAAATTACTTTTTGGCCACACACATTCAATTTTTAGGGAGGTAATTAACTCATTTAATTGCGCAGTAGCTGGAGAATGTGGACAATGAGATCGCCGGTGGTGGCCCAGTTAGAAAGAGGCATGACAGAACAATCATTTGGCCGTTGTTTCTACAACACAAGCTTTTCCTGTCCAATCTCTAAGGTTTGGCATATTGATGGAAGGATAGAAGCAACCGATTAAATGCTAGTCTTCATCCCTCCTTTAAAAGGGAAGATATATTATAATCACGATAATTCATTGATTAATGACGTTCGAACGAATCATATGCAGACTTGAGTTTTAACATGACAATGACCGACAAAACAGACGGTAAACCAAAATATCATCAGAAAAATGAAGGTGACGATCTTGACCTCTGAAACTCATTTGTGCTTCACGCTTACATATTAAACATGCTGAGACATATACTACACAAATGCAGGGAAAAATATTAATTTACAATCTCACATACAGTAAGCAAGGAAAAGGCATTACCTTCAGAAGCCAAGTTTAGAAACTACAAAGCTCTCAAGCAGAGACCATCAAGCAAATCGTTTCATTCCGCCTAACAAATCTAGTTAAGTTTATGATGCGTCATATTTCCTGGTTCCGATACCACACGAATTTTTTACTTTTTATCTGAAGAAAAGAAGAAAAACCACCTCCCCAAACCCATAACAGTTTATCTTTCACTTAAGAAAGCGAAAAGAATGACCTTCCCTGCGATTCTGGAAACCAGATTTCAACCCCAAGCAGAATAGAAAGAAGCAATCAAACCATGACCAAACACTAACCCAGTAATCAATACAAAAGATCTTCAATATCAAAATTTCTAAAAGGAGTATCTGCTTGCGAATCGTTCATCTTAAAGATAACGAACCCATTGACTAAATTAGACTAAAGGGACTGGAAAAGAGGAAATAAATTAAAAAATGGGCTCCACCCATTTTTATCTTGCATTCGCTGAAAGGAGAGATTCTCCCAGATTTAGGTGTGAGGCTTAGATTTTCGTTATGATCACCACCGCTGTATTCTTTTCCAATCGCCACTCACGTTTCAAATTTAGATGCCGATACTGTCCAGTCATTGCCAGGAAGTAATTGATCTCGAGCACCATCGTAAACAGAGGCGAAAGGATTGTCTGTAAACGGATTAAGCTTATAAAATAATCTTTTGCACATAAAAAAAGAACAAAACATCAACGAGGATCGGGAAGAAGTGAAGGTTTGTCTCAAGAAGATTAATTAATCTCTGTAATCACATCTAAAAGAGTCCAAAAAACAGTCAATCAGTCAATACGCACTAGATTCGGCGCGCGAGCTAACCATGAGCCAGGTTGTCGGAAGAAGAAGAAGAGAAACAAAGCCGCTCCAAATGCAGCCGCGCACACGCCATCTTTCAAATTCTCCGCGAGTTTATGAGCGCGACGCAATGGAACATCAACCATCAATTATTATGTGGAATCTTTCGGTCCACTCTCGGAAGTTACAGGAAAAGTTTGGCTTGGCATGAAACGGGAGAGTGCAGGATTCATCGGAGAGACACAAGGGACAAGGACAGAGAAGGGTTACTATGGTCATGACAATGAGCGATGTCCGACCAAGGGGACACGGAAATGCGTTATCCATGCACGGAGAGATCACATGGTTGGAAGGTTTAGTACTGAATTGGCCAACGTACAATAAGTTTAGGAGTTTTAAGATAATTTTTTGGAAGTTAACAAAGGGAAGTGGAAAACACAAAAATGGAAATAAAAATCAAGAAGAATGTGGGCAAGTGAGGAAAGAATCTTCAACGTGAGAAGTAAGATACCAAAATCTGTGTTTCCTTGCAAAGATAAGAGCAAAGCAAATGGCTTGAGTCGGTCGTTAAAAATCATTTCCAGAGATTGAAAACTGTTAAAAAGTTTTATGATGAGTTGCTTTGATGTAAGCAAAGTTCTGATCAACAGAAAATTGAACCACGCCATTTAAGTGCATCGTCTTCAGCGAATCAAATAAGGAGACATTGCCATTCATCGTCAAAGATTGGGGAGATCCTTGTTAACAACATGGATAATTACTAATTTCACTGTCCCTTCTCTTCTCTCGCAATCAAGATCCTTGTAGAATTCTTTTCACAATCTGCGGATCTAACCTAAATCCTAATATTAAGGAATCAATATATTCTCATCTCTTCATAGTTTCTTACTTGCTCAGCTTTATATTTTGCCTTCAGCCTGTTTTCGTTTTCAAACAGCACGGACATGATATGAAGCAAAGGCCGAGACATCCATTGAGAAACATTCGTCATCATTAGGGGCAAAATTTGAAGCATCTAACACACAATTTCAGATTTGAGAAAATGTGTTGAGAACCAAGCTATTGCTTTAACCAATACGTTGGCCGTTGCTAACGCATGTGGATGCCGCATATTAAAGGAAATAAAATAAGGAAAAAACTTGATCATGCAACCCAAATGATTTTCAGTACAATTTCACTTTCAATGACCTATTCATTTCAAGTTTCTGAAATTAATTCCTCACTATATATAGCATAGCCTTCTACCAATCTACTCACCTTATCAATAATTAAAAAGCCAAAACTCTTTAGCTATTGGTTAAAAGCTTGGTTCAATCCAAAGCGAAAGAGAATAATGGTCATAAGCCATTGCCATAAAAAACAGCTCGGTCGTATAATCTTCGATGTGGTATATTCCCATGTCCCTGCCTCCTCCCTCTTCACTCAGCCGGGGCCATGAATCATCAGCAAAGTAAATACAATTCGGCTTAATGTGATGCTTTTCATTGGCCTCCAAATAGAAGGAAGAATTGGATCCCAAGAAAAGGGATGTGTTCTCCAAGCTCTTAACTTCTGTGTACGTTTGAGTATTCAAGTCAATCTCGAAAACCTGAAATCGAAAGGTTCGAGTAGGTTCACGTTCTTCCCATCGTGACACAAGCAATAGAGATCCGGTTGGTGATTGCACTAAATATGCTTCAGTCATAAGCAGCCGATGTCCCGTCGTTGGTTGAACTAGATGCGGGTGCTCCCAATGCATAAGTCTTTGCGGCATCCTGAAAATTACTTGAGCTCCGAACGGAGTTGGTCCATTCAC
Organism: Eucalyptus leucophloia subsp. euroa; assembly: GCA_017140325.1. Taxonomy (NCBI): domain Eukaryota; kingdom Viridiplantae; phylum Streptophyta; class Magnoliopsida; order Myrtales; family Myrtaceae; genus Eucalyptus; species Eucalyptus leucophloia. The sequence goes on from CM029471.1 coordinate 28,026,859, forward strand.
GTCACACCTCAATATGCTACCCTGACAATCGACAGCAACAAAACACCCCTTATAAAATATGAGATCCCAAATATTATGCGTGGGGCTGGGGGAATTCACTGCCGTCCAATCCTCGTCGCCAGGTTTCCAAAGCCCTAGCCGTCCGCCCCACCCGTAGATGACCAGGACCATGTAATCTAGAGATGTAGTAGGACTAGTAGATAGGACGAACTTAGCGCTGAAATTATCATAGCGAGGCAAGACTTCAACGTCAGGAAACTTCAACTTGGGAAGCTTAATAATATAATTGTGACGCGACATTGGATTCTTCAACATGTAGAGTTCCCAGTCTCTGCCAAGCGTGAACACCCAACCCCGTGAAGAGAAGCATGTCTTCCCCTTCGCTTCCGGCATGAGCACTCTGTGAACCCGCTGACATGAGAGGCAAAAACACTCGCGCCACTGCGTCTCATGATGGTCCTCGAGCATCATCCACGGGACATTGCTCCTCTCTTTAAGAGGAGCGGATCGCCAAGATTGGCACACTGCTCGGAACGCCCACAAGTCCTTGGGACAAAGATGTTGCGAGCATAGTTCTAGCAACTCTTGTGAGAGATCTGCCCAGTTTCTCACCATTCTCAACTTTATCAAACTGACATGAAACAGAATTCTACAAGAGGCAATAGAGAATCAGTCAGCTTTCATGATGTGGATTAGTCATGATCAAGGGCTAGACTCTTAATCCCAACAGGAATTCAAATTCTAAGGGGAAAATCAACTTTGATGATGTGAATTAGTAACGATGAATAGCTAGGAATTCAAATTCTAAGCGGAAAGGAAACAAAGTGCCAGTTTTGTGTTAAGTTTATCGGATTAAAATACAATTCCTAATATAAACAATCGACAACTGAGGAATATTTCGTCCTACCAAAGAGGCAACAAAATAATGTGGTATTTGTCTGATTTTGTTGCGATAAAGTGGCTAAACTTTACCACTACAGATAAGGCAGAAACTAAAAACATCGAGTCTCCTTATTCATTGACGAGACATACAAAGCAGATGCAGGGCAGCATCTCGGAGAATAGAACATTCTCCAGTTAACGTTTCTTCAGCGGAAAAAAAAAATCAACCCATCACCGATAACCGGCTAAAACAAATAGAATGGAATAACCGACATCCAACCAAAAGCGAACCTTAAATCGCGTCAAAATCTTCCGAGGCCGGGAGAAAGACAGCCTCGCAAGAAGAGAGAGAGAGAGAGAGAGAGAGAGAGAGAGAGGGGGAAAGAGAGATAAAGTAGGACCTGGAGAGTGACGAACGCCGTCCGTTGAGGCGGCAGCAACCTACGAAGGGGAGTGCCGGGCGCCGACAAAGCACTCAACGTCCCGTCGGATATATCACGGAAAATCGTAACTGAAATTACCAAACCACCAAAACTCGAATCCTAATTTCAATATCCCACTTGGAATCTTCAACAGCCTCCTCCGTCTTCGATGTTTGTTGTATTGAGTTCGCCAGTTGTACGGGCTTCGATTTCACCTAAAGGCAATTGGCTCTCTCTCCCTCTCGTGCGCGCGCGCGCCGCGATCTGTGCGCGAAAGGCAGCGAGCTATGGAGGGTGAGATCGGGAGCGACAGTCGAAGACAGGGGAAAGGAAGCGCGAGAGCGAGAGCGAGGCGACAACGTGAGAGAAAGCGCCGGAATTAGAGAGAGAATGGTGAGAAATTGTGTCGATTTTGGGCCTTGCCACCCCCTTTGAAGCTTTATCTAGAAGAGAGAAGAAAAAAAAAAAAAAGAAAGGAGCCGCCACCACACTTCCCCCTTTCGGGCGGGCGGGCGGGCGGGCGGGCGGGCGGGGGGTGGGAAGCCCAATTCATTTCCTGTACCTTGACCCGATGTTTCACGGGAATGAGGCATCGCAGGATCTAGGGTGGGATCCTTACCCTTTCCCCCTCAAAGGGGGTTTGGGTTGTGGCAAAAAGCCATGCGGGGAGGGGTTTTGGGGAAACCCTTCCTAAGAAATCATGTGAGCAGTTTAAAGACTTGCTCAGATCTGGGAGATGAAAGCCACCAACAACTCAAAATTATGACACAGCTTTGTTATGATATACTAAAATTCCAACCGTATAACTAAGTGATATATTTACTCAAATATGTTAAGCAAACGGTATTGACATAACGTTTTTGTAGCTTAATCAAAATATAAACGATCTTATTTTGATTGAAAAATCATCTGACGGATCTTGATGGATGGTAAATATGCCAGATAGATACACGTTTGATATTAAGAAAAGTTCAAGTAAATGTATCACAGTAAGTATAGTTTTGAGCTTTTTTTATAACCTTTTCCTAAAAATTAAAGAAAATGGCTGGTTAGACTGATCATGTGATCCAGCTCGACATAAGCAATAGGAAACTATCTTGAATCAATTGGTGCGGCTAGGTTCGGATCTTAACTAAAATCGATACAGGTGCTCACCTCTGTAAATGATTGCATAAGTCCGTTTGTGAATGAGTTCGTAGATAATCAATGTATATGAGAGTTTCCCATGTGTTTATCTTATACACTTGCTGTGTAAGAATTGAGGCACAAAGCTGATGTTATATTAAGTAATGATAGTTGAGTAAACTTAACCATTGTTAGTTGAATGATAGCAAGTATAGAGTATTAAGATTAAAAGATATTATTAAATTTTCTAAATTTGTGTTGCTAATGAAATACCTAGGACATACGCATGCCCTAGTAATTGAATTCTTTCATCATAAAAAAACAGGCATGACACAAATTCAAAAAAATAGCCACTTTTAAGTAAACATGCACACTAGATCGGTTTTAAACCGCAAAGTATTTTTTTTTTTTGTTAATTTAGATTCTCAACAATTCTCTTTAATCTAGCAAATAAAACTTTCATAAAAGTCTAAAGAAAAATAATGGTATTTAATGATAATAACTAGATTGAATGTTTAATAATGGAACAATAGTTGTTTAATATAGTTAGAATAATGAAATTAAAAAAAAATCACAAAGAAAGTGAGCTTTTGAGATGAGAGAGAAAAGGAATAGATGAGTTTCATCATCATCATCATCATCATTGGCGAGATACTTTTACATTAAATAAATTATTTAATATACTAAAAAATAAAAAAAGTGAAATGCTTAATTATGAAAGTTAGATCCCATGTAGAAATAGGAAGAAATAGAAAAAAGAAGAATGGAACCATCACTTTGCAGTTGAATGGTTGAGAGCTACTTTGTCTTTTTAGTGTGAAGGAGGTGAATTTAGTCATACAAGGAGTGGAAATAAGGCTGCCCAAACATGTACAATGAGTATATCTATTAGCTATTCAAGCACCGAGATGACAAATGTTGTTTGTCGGTCCATGAAGTATCTCTCATGGTCTGATTAACATTCCGGCGGCAAATAGAACTTATATAAACGTCCATAAAATAAATTAGTTTAACTAGATTTTAACAAGAAAGAAAAGTTTGAAAAATTGCTTGTGGAATGATCACAATACATTCTTGTATTTATGGCATGTCTAAACCTCATTTGCTTGTCACATGACATCATCCACTCTCTCTCCTCAATCTTCCTCCACAACCTTGCCAATAGGTAAATGTATCTCCGATCAACAAGAAAAATGGAATCAAAGAAAATCGATCGAGTGATCATCTCGACACAAGCAACCGGAAACTATCTTGAATCAATTGGTGTGGTTCGGTCCGAATCTTAACTAAAATCGACATGGGTGCTCACCATTGTAAATAATTGCATAAGTCCGTTTGTGAATGAGTCCGTAGATCATCAATGTATACGAGAGTTTTCCATGGGTTTATCTTATACACTGGTTTTGTAAGAATTGAGGCACAAGCCGATGTTATATTAAGTAATGATAGTTGAGTAAACTTAACCATTGTTAGTTGAATGATAGCAAGTACAGAGTATTAAGATTAAAAGATCTTATTAAATTTTCTAAATTTGTGTTGCTAATGAAATACCTAGGACATACGCATGCCCTAGTAATTGAATTCTTTCATCATAAAAAAGCAGGCATGACACAAATTCAAAAAAAGTCATTTTTAAGTAAACATGCACACTAGATCGGTTTTAAACCGCAAAGTAGTTTTTTTTTTTTGTTAATTTAGATTCTCAACAATTCTCTTTAATATAGCAAATAAAACATTCATAAAAGTCTAAAGAAAAATAATGGTATTTAATGATAATAACTAGATTAAATGTTTAATAATGGAACAATAGTTTTTTTTTTTTTTTTTTTTTGGTGAAGATGGAACAATAGTTGTTTAATATAGTTAGTAAAAAGACTAGATATATATTTTAGACTAATGAAATTTAAAAAAAAAATCACAAAGAAAGCAAGCTTTTGAGGTAAGAGAGAAAATGAATAGATGAGTTTTCATTAGAGCAATAATGAAAAAGAGATTTTAAGTGTTTTACTATATAAAAGAATTTGCCTTATCATCATCATCATCATTATTGGCGAGATAGTATGTAAAATATTATAAGAATATCTAACAATAAACTAAATAAATTCTTTAATATACTATAAAACAAAAAAAAAAAAGTGAAATGCTTAATTATGACAACTAGATCCTATATAGAAATAGGAAGAAATAGAAAAAAAAGAAAAAAAGAATGGAGCCATCACTTTGCAGTTGAATGGTTGAGAGCTACTTTGTCTTTTTAGTGTGAAGGAGGTGAATTTAGTCATACAAGGAGTGGAAATAAGGCTGCCCAAACATGTACAATGAGTATATCTTTGCTATTCAAGCACTGAGATGACAAATGTTGTTTGTCGGTCCATGAAGTATCTCTCATGGTCTGTCTGGCAAATAGAACTTATATAAACGTCCATAAAATAAATTAGTTTAACTGGATTTTGACAAGAAAGAAAAGTTTAAAAAATTGCTTGTGGAATGATCATGATACATGCTTGTATTTATGGCATGTATGTTTCACGAAAAACTTAAAATTTGGAACATATTTTTTGAAAAATAATTTATTGTATCACTTGAAAAAATTAATCCATGGAGTAGATAGGGCAAACTTAAAAACAAAAAATGGTAAACATCGATATAAGAAGAGCTTTTACAATATGTTATAATTGTGATATAACTGTTTTTTTTTTTTTTCCAGCTGGTCGAATTCTTACACATTACTCGATCTCGAAACGAGACATGTGATCGAGAGTTGGATTAGTTGATTGCCAGATGCAAGTTTCCGGCGAAAGAAAGACTGCCAAAGTGTAATTTGACGCTCGGAAAAGATTCATGTTCACATAAGTTGCGTGGATCATTTTTTTCCAAGTTTACTCGAATGACCTATTTCAAACTTTCAATCTTCTTATATCTGTTTGTGCCCGCAAAAGAAGTGCATCTTTGAAATCGAACCTTATGCACATCTATTGAGGAATGATTTGGTAGCCAAAAATTTATTTCTTTCTGTGTTCCTAAACTCGATTAGAGTGATAAGTGCTGTTTGGTGAGACAAAACTAGCCCTCTAGCAACATAAAAATAGGTAAATCTTACCACAAATAATTATAATAGAAAAATGCTTTTAAATGTCTAGTATTGCATCAAAAACTTGATTCAATCCGTAGAGGTGGAGAAAAATTATAATCAGCTTTATCATCAAACTCATGTCCTGAACGCCTTAAGTAAATATAGTTCGGCTTGATATCATACCGGTTCATCAACATGTGTTGAAAAGAGTTGAAACCCACAAGGATTGATGCGTTCCCCATGCTCTCAAGCTCCGTCCACTTTTAGTATCTAGATCAAACGGCGAAAACCTAGAAACCGGTGGTTTCACCATCTCATAGTTCGAATCTTGAAATGGTGAAAACCTAAAAACTAGTGGTTCCACTATCTCATAGTCCGAGTCGTGAAATAGCGAAAACTAGGAAACTGGTAGTTCCACCATCTCATAGTCTGAATAGTGAAATGGCGAAAATCGAGAAACTAATGGTTCCACCATCTCATAAAGGTGAAAACCTGGAAACCGATGATTCCACTATCTCATAGTCCGAACAGTGAAATGGCGAAAACAGAGAAACCGATGGTTTCACCGTCTCATAAGGCGAAAACTTGGAAACCGGTGGTTCCTACTATCTCATGGTCCGAATCGTGAGATCAGCAATCGAGGCACGTAAAAATCCATCCAATCTTGAAATTTCCGAGGAGATAAGAGTGCCATAACTTTTCGACTCTGGGCCATTACTTTCCGAATTTGTGCCGATAGTCACGGTCAAGATCCAACCTCGTGAAGGCAAGCGAACTTTGTGAATTTGCAAACTGAAGAGGCTGAAGAACTCTGGCCACATGTTCTCGGTTCTCTCATCGTCCGCGAGCATCAACCATGGAAATCGAACCTCTCTTCGAATGCGGCAGCACGCCACGTCGAGCACATTGATCGGAATGCGAGCCAGTGCCCCTCGAAGTTGTCTTGAGCACAGTTCTAGCCGCTCTGCGAGGAGATCGGCCCAATTTTTCACCATTGTTGATTCACGGATTGTGAGAAAGTAGAAGATCGGCGGGCTGTGCACAGAGAGAGATAGAGAGAGGAGGATTTATATGATGCATAATTCCACGAGGTGAGAGAAAATATCTATATATTTGCCACCATTAAAAAGATAAACTCATATCAAATAGGTATCCAAATTCTTTAAAAAGAAAAGGAAACAGAGTGCTCGTTTGAATTATGCTTATCAGATTACAACTACCTTTCTGGATATATATTACTAAAATGGACAAGTGAGGAATATATCTCGAGCCAAAAGAGAAAATCAAATAATGTAATTTTTCTCGGATTTTAGTATAATGAAGTGGAGAAAATTGCAAACAGACAAACATGTATAGTGAAGTTTGGTTTGTGTAAAAGTGAGAAAATTGTGGGAAAAACGTTTGTTTTAGTAAATTTTTTTAAAATAATATGCCTTTGGACTTATGAAAAAAAAATCAATTTAATATTGAGCTTGGATTTTTATAGTGAGGGATATTTAATTTCCTTTGTTTTGTTGAGTAATGTTATTTTTATTTATTTTGTAGATTCCTTGTTTAGTCGACTATAAATAAGTAATGTAGGCAAATAGCCAAATAAATTATATCGATAGAAATCTAGAAAGAATTTTTCGTAATCTATTGTTACTCACTACGTTGAGTGCGCAACGCAATGGAATTACATTATGCAGTCAACATGGAGAAATAAAGCCCACTTCAAATTTGGGCCGGTCCACATGATAATTGGGCTCGGAGAAGTAAATTTCCAGAATCCTTGGAGCTGGTCTCGTCCAGCCAAATCGGCCCGATACTCGGGAAGATACCACGGACGATCTCGATCGAGGGGCCTGACAACACGTGTGGGCTGTACTAGGAGATGTCATCCGTTCAGATAAACCGGGCGAAGGTCTACTCGGATTCGAGTTAACCGGACGAATACCAATTTAGGATTCACCCGATTCAGGGTGAACCGGGTGAACATTCACTCAATCTAGGGTAAGCCGACACCATCCTTTTTTTTTTTTTTTTTTCAGGACTTTCCTAGTATTTAACTAAAGAGCACCATATTCTTTTTATGATCTTGATGGATCATGTCGTTGTTGTTATTATGTCATGTTCCTATTGTCATCTCTACAATCATTATTCCTTTGTTACTAGCCGTTCTCTTTTTCTACAGCTTTCAATTCGTGTTTTAATATCAGTTTGGGCATCTCATTTAAAAAATTTAGTATAGGCCACATTCAATGTGTGATATTTTCATTCGATACAATTAAGTATCGCTAATAAACTTTATAATAAACTTTATATATATATATATATATATATATAGGGTACAATAATATTATAATCAAAGATTACTTTCTCGTCTTTATGGTGTTTCACTTGAAAATAGAACTATATATATGTGGGGAAAATTGTCTAAAAAGTCATAAACCTATTGTAGTTTTGCCAATTTAGTCATAAAATTTTCAATCTTATCGATTGAGTCCTAAACCTTTTGTTAGTTTGCCAATTGAGTCTATCCGGCCAATTTTGGCCGGAAAATGCCGACGTGACGCGGTGCCACGTAGGACAGCCAAGACCGACGACGTGAATAATTTTTAATAATATTTTAAATTTTTTAAAACTTTTTTTAATATTTTATGTTTTTTTTTCCTTTTTGGCTTTTCCCTTGCCCTTTTCCGATGGCTGGCCACCGGCCACCGGCCACAGCCAACCGGGTGACGGTGACACCGGGTGAGGCCAGCCCCGGCGAGGGTCGGCCTTGATAGATTTGGCAAGGGGAGCCCTCGCCGGGGCTCGCCCTCACCCAGGCGAGTGTCGGCCTCGCCCTTGGCCGGGCGGGTGACGGCTGGCCACTAGCCACAAGCCGACGCCCGGCCGGCCAATGGCGAGGGCCGGCCTCGCTAGATTTGGTCCGGGCGAGGCCGACGCCGCCCGGGCAAGGACAAGCCCCGGTGAGGGCTCCCTTCACCGGATCCGGCGAGGATGGCCCTCGCCGGGGCAAGGTTGGCCTTGTTGCCATAGGTGAGGCTCGGCCGGGCGAGGCCGCCCCCGGCCCCGGTGAGGGGAGCCCTCGTTGGGGCTCGCCCGGCCGAGCCTCGCCCGTGGTGGGCAAGGGCTAGCCGGTTGTGGCCGGTGGCCGGCCACCGAAAAGGGCAAGGGAAAAGCCAAAAAAAAAAAAAAAAAAGGGAAAAAATAGAAAATATTAAAAAAATCAATAAAAATCTTTAAAATTTTAAAATATTATTAAAAATTGTCCACGTTAGCCTCGGCAGTCCTACGTGGCACCGCCGATGTCCACATCAACATTTTTCAGCCAAACTTGACCGGATGGACTTAATTGGCAAACTGACAAAAGGTTTAGGATTCAATTGGCGAAATTGAAATGTTTAGGACTGAATTAACAAAACTGCAATAGGTTTAGGACTTTTTGGACAATTCTCCCTATATGTGTGTGTGTGTGTCTATAAAGTACAATAATATTATACTCGAAGATTACTTTCCTGTCTTTACAGTGTCTCAATAGGTAGCACTTACCATTCTAATTGAGTTTACGAACATAGAAGGAAATAAATTTTGGGCTACCAAATTATTCTTCAATTGATGTGCATAAGGTTCCATTGAAAAGATGCACTTCTCTTGTGGGCACAGATAGATAAGGAAATTGAAAGTCTGAAATACGTGATTCAAGCAGGCCTATACTTAGAAAAAAAGATCCACATAATTTATGCCAACATGAAACTTTTCCGAACCTCAAGTTACACTGCGCAGTCTTTCTTTTGCAGGAACTTGCATCTGGCAATCAACTAATCCAACTCTCGATCACATATCTTGTTTTGAGATGGAGCAATGTGCAAGAATTCGACTTGCAGGAAGAAAAAAAGAAAAGAAAAAAAGAAGCACTTATATCACGATGATAACATCTTACATAGGCTCTGCTTATATTGATTTTTATCATTTTTTTCTTAAAGTTTGCCTCGTCTATTGGTTTGTCTTCATAGCTCATTTTGGTGTTTACTAGCGACTCTTATTGTGTGTTTGTTTCAATGAAAACACAAGATTTGAAAAATATTTTTCAAAAAATAATCGCTTATATCACTTACTAGAAAATAGCGAATGAAATATATTTTCATCATTCACGAAAATAGTTTGGTATAAATTAATGTTGATGATGTAAATATATTCCGTTGACTAATTTTTTTGAGTGATACAAAAGATTATTTTTTGGAAAATATATTCCAAATTTTAAATTTTCGGTGAAATTAACACACTATTAATACAAGCACATATCTTGATCATTCCACAAGCAATATTTAAAACATTTCTTTCTTGTCAAAATTTTGTTAAACTAATTTAATTTGTGGACGTTTGTATAAGTCCTATTTGCCAGACGACCACGAGAGATACTTCGCGGACCAACAAACAACATTTGTCATCTTTGTGCTTGGATAGCTAAAATATACTTCTAATACATGTTTGGACCGGTCTTACTTTTACTTCCTATATGAAAAAGTTACCCTCATTTATACAAAAAAGACAAAATAGCTCTCAATCATTCAATTGCAAAGCAATCGCCCCATTTCTCCCTTTTTCTATTTCTATATAAAATCTACTTGTCCTAATGAAGCATTTCATGTTTTTTTTTTTAAAGTATATTCTTAGATATTCCTATAAATTTTTACATATTCAGTTAAAAGTAAAAAAAATTTATCTATTCTTTTTCGCTCTTATCTCAAAAGCTCACTTTCTTGGTGATTTTTTATTTTCTTAAATTCATTAGTCTAAAATATATATCAAGTCTTTTTACTAACTATATTAAAAAAATTATCTCTTTTATTTAATGTTGGTGAGATATTTTTACATAAGCATGTAAGACATTAAAGAAATATCTAGGAGTACACTAAAAACATTATGCACAATAAGACATCTTGATTTCTTTTCATAAACACCTTATAGATGATATTAATTTTTGTTAAACTAAAATAATGAGATTCACTAGCGTTTTAAAAACAATCTCAACAAAAAATCTCATTTTGCGCAATTTTTTTATTTAATTAAATTCCATATTTAAAATTTTACATTAGAGATGGTAATTGTAATTTTATTTTGGAAACTATTTAAAGTTTTTTTTTTTTTTTTTTTTTTTTGCTTTATCAGATCATCCCTTTATCTGATAAGACAAAATTTTATAGTGATACACACAACAAAGATGAAAATTTATAAACAAATTATTGTTCTAAGAAATTGTCTATGTTAAATTATTTCTAGATTCAGCTCAACAGTTTATTCATAAATTTGATTGATAGTGTAGAAATGAACTAGGTTTCTCAGAAATTTATCTTTCCGATGAAACTAATCATTATGGAAATAAAATCTGACAACTCATCATTATGGAAATAAAATCTAACAATATATACATGGAAATTTTATCTTTTTGGTTACTAAATCCTATATGGAATCAGGAAAAAACTAAAAAAAAAAAGGGAAAGTAATTAAATTTAGGGCCAACCACTTTAAATTACAATTGAATGATTAATGCAAATTTTATCTTTTTGGTAAAAATTAGGTGAATTTAGTCATATAATAAGTGGAAACAACATAACTCATTTTGCCAAATGAAGCTATCTCACCCAATGAAGCCACCTTATTTATCCTCAAATTGATTGGTTTGCATTCTTCAGTGTTCATATTTCAAAAGAAAAACTAAGGTTGCAAATATGAACTTGTCAATAAGACTTTTTGTGGTATTCATGATCATTCCTGCCCTCATACGAGCTTGCTTCGGAGATATATGCGTACTCGGAAAAACTGAAGTCCAAATCCACAATAGCTTACCCGAAGGAGTAACGCTTACTGTTCATTGCAAATCCAAAAACGATGATCTCGGCGTTCAGCAAATCCCTCCTAGGGGCACGTGGAAATTTCGTTTCCGTCCCAATGTGTTTTGTAAAACCCTCTTCTTTTGTAGCATGCAATGGCCTGGTCAATTTCACCATTTTGATATATATGATGGGGAAAGAGATACTGAACGATGTGAAGAAAGCTGTAAGTGGGATGTAAAGCCAACCGGTCCATGTCTTTTGAATATGGGATGTGAAAACTGGAATTCCTAAAATTTCCTATGGAAATTTATGCCTATCCTAGTTTGTACCAATCTGATATTTGGCTATGAATAAGAAGCTCCTCCTTTGGATGCGTGAAGATTTTCTTTTTGCGCTTTCAATTGTTAACACTAGTTAACTCTTACAAGCATTAACAAGAAACTGATGATATTACGTATAACAACTTGTTGTGTAATAGCCTCTTCTTTTGCAGTATGCAATGGTTAGGTCAATATCGCTATTTTAATATATATGTTGCAAAAAGAGATGATGAGTGACCCACTCGTGGGCAACCGTGTTGGTATTCGTTTTCTCTTGCTTCGATGCGGTTGAGAGTTTGAATCTCCGCGTTGCTATCGCAATTTAAGTGGGGGTCTTTGGTGGTGGGTTGCTATACTAGATTCCCCCGAGGTATAGTCATCCAAATAGTTTCGGTGAGGTCCGCCGGTGTCACCGGGCACCGGAGGGTTGTGTGACCCCAATTAGCATAAGCGAAAGGGGGTTCAAGTAGATCCTTGGTTATTAAAAAAGAAAAAAGAAAAAGAGATGATGAGTGATGTTATGAAAGGTGTAAGTAGTTTGTAGAGTCTACTGGTCCATGTCTTCTTCATAATGAATGTGAAAAATAGAATTCCTAAAATTTCCTAGGGAAATTTGTGCCTATACCAGATCAAAGCTGTTTGAAGTTGGAGATGCAATTCAAACCGATTGAGAAAAGAAAGAATCGAAAAGTTGGGCATATGTGCGATGGACCCTGGGCCCAAGCAAGACTGACTCGGCTGGAAGTAAATTCCAATTCCACTTCACAGAAGTCACCTTCAAGAAAGGAAATCAAAGATGTTTTTGGCCCAATCCATCTTTGGTGGGCACTTGATTCTGCAACAGGCTCTTGCTTCCCATTTCGTAAATCCTCGATGATGCATGCTTGCTCTCGAACTCGAACCTCACAAACATTTTCTGAAATGTACTTTGATATGAGTACAGATGTCTAATCATTTGCTTTTGCCTCTGATGCCCATTATATGCCATGGTAGAACCTTGGGAGGATCAGGCCATCAAATGATTTTAACGCGCGTTTATATAGGGTTAGAAGTTTATATTGATTAATAAGTAGGAATCTACGCCTTCCTACAGGGATCTGTGCACCAAATAAAATGGGCTTTTGTTTAATTTCTTGCTATCTAGGCTTTCTCACAGAATGGGCCACCTCTGGTTTTGACCTCTGTCCTCTTACTGTATGCTCTGCATTCTACCTGTGGGGAAGGTCATCTGACTTGTACTTTCTCAGCTTAAGACAAGAAAGGGGGAAAAAAATCTTGTATAGATTCTGGATTTCTTTGATTTTGATCTTTCACTTATTTACCTTTATATAAATTGCAGCAATGATTTCACTAACGTCTTCTGCCATACTGCCGCTAGATGTGAAAATTATGTTGTGTCTTGTACTTTTCTTTTTGGGCCACACGGTGTCTACTACTCTTGATACGTCTGCTGGTGGTAACAATATGAGCTTCTACTATAGTGTACCGGGTTCAAGGCGAGATATTATTATGTTGCTCCGCTGGCTATAGTGTCATAAGATTTAAAAGTCAGACAACGCTGTACGGTGGACAGTGCATTGTAATATCTGACTACATTCTGTTGCTTCTGTGCTGTTTTTGTCATTTCCCATATGCTCCATTGTGATTTTATATGTTTAACGCTCCATGTTAAATTAAGCAAAAACGATGATTGAAAGATGCAGTTCTTACTGTATTTGCAAAATAAACAAAATTGTTCCCCATCACTGGTAAGAATTTTATTTTTTTTGGTAGCATCACTTGTGACACACCAACGCAAGATAAATTCAACCAGAAAATGATCGAATGATTATAACCGGACGTCCCTGCAGTTTCATTTCTTTTGTGGTGAAAAAAGATCTACGCAAAAGGAAAGCAAACGAGTGGTAGGAACCATGTCATCGGTGAACCACAGGCCACTATCCACTTCTCTAGCCACAAACAGAAGAGTTTGATGTTTCTCTTCCTACCTCAAGTGCCTCCCGACAACTTGGACTGGCAATTAAGCAGTTGACTGATATTATGGTCGGTCAGAACATCAGTGAAAGCAACATTAGCTCCCACTCTGTTTGAATTCTTTTGGATATACTGTTCAGTGAGAAGAACATAACCGGACAGATTGTCTTTGTTACTGTTTGGGGTTGCTTTATGTTCATAATAGGCCACTAAGCAAGAATTCGATGGGGATGGCCAATGGATCTAGATGGATTTCTACTAGTGTATCTGACAGTGATACAGGATCTACTGATGTGGAATCTTTTCCACACAAGAGTGGTTCTGCTTACCGTGAGGGAAAGGGCATCACCAGCGGAGTGGACAAATTGCCCAGCAGTGGAGATACTCAATAAGCTTTCAATGTATTGTGAGATACTGAGCTAACTAACCAAGCTGGTTTTTGCAAGGAAGTGAGTGAGCATAGTAGCTTCACGGTGATTGATTGGTTTTCTGCATTATCTCAGTCAAGAACACCACGGTCAGATTGGTTACTCACTTAAGACAAGCCATGATATGGCCAACTGGGATCTGATTTTATACCAATAACCACACAGAGAAATATTTTCTGAAATAACATGGACATGGAAGGTTATACGAGTGCCCTTATTTTGCCCATCCCTCCCTCTGCGGGGCTTCAATGTCACCCTTATTCGTTCTGTTACTTCCTCGTAATGTGCCAGCTAGATGAAGGGTTTTTGCAAAGAGTTCTACATTATCTGTTCTGTTACATTTTCCGCCCATTGTTTTATGAGAAAATAGACGACAGGCGAGCGTGCAGAGAGATGCAATTGACCATCTTATTCCTAATGAATAATCTTACAACTGTAAAGATAGATAAATGCTTCCACATTGAGCTATATAATAGGTGTACACATGAAGCAATTGACTTTCAAGTACATTGCCTCATGTGAACACCTAATTTGGTCGCGTACATGAGAGAGGTCACTGTAGGGACCTTGCATTCTCCCATGCTGCAGCAACAAAATGATCAAAGACGGAATTATAGCAGAAGTAGAAATACTACCTGTTGCTCATATTCATATAAGGTAGATAGAAATTTGTTATGTTCGGTGCTTATTAGTAGATAATATTGATTTAATGTCGCACTTGCAGAATCGTTCTGAGTACATTGAATGATAATTAACAACATTTGCTCGTAGATGTTCGTCACTTGAAATGTTAAGAGATTCATCATAAACAATTGATTTATCCTTACTCTTCTCATGCGACAAGGAAGAAAAGTAGTTGACCTAACCTAAGGAATCAATACATTTTGATCTCTTCATTGTTTCTACCTTGTTCAAAGTTCAGACACAATGTTTTGGTTTCACTCTACTTTTGTTCTTGAGTAGAATAGACATGCCATATCATGTAGGACAGCAGATTAAACAATCGAAAGTAGACACACAGACAACTATTGCAGAAGTTTGTCGTTATTAGGTCTAAAATGTGAAGCATCGAAGGCACGAAGGCAGATTGGAAATGACTTTCAGCACAATTTCACTTCCAATGAAGCAATGACATAACAATTTCATGTTTTCGTTATGCATTCCTAACTTTTTGTACCAACCGACTGGATTGCATAAGCACTCCACTAATTGCTCCTTCATCAATAATGACAAGCCAAACTTTTTACCTATGGTTTAAAAGCTTGGTTCGATCCAAAGTGGAGGAGAAAATTGGCTATCAGATATCCAGTCGATATGCGGCTCTATTGAACCATCTTCAAGGTGATATATTCCCATGTCTGTACCTCCTCCCTCTTTAGTTAGCTTGGACCATGAGAAAAAATCATCAATAAAATAACTACAGTTCGACTTTATGTGATGCTTCTGATCGACCTCCAAAGAGAAGGAAGAATTGCAGCCCACGAAAAGGGACATGTTCCCCAAGTTCTTGACTCCCGTCCATGTTCGATTATCGAGGTCAATCTCAAAAATATGAAATCGAAAGGTTCCTTTATGCGTTCGTTGTCCCCGTCGTGACACCAACAATAGAGATCCTGTCGCTGATTGCACTAGATACGTCTGCTCACGACCTAGGAGTCCTCTCGGCATCTTGAAAACTACTTGAGCTTCTAACGGAGTCGGTCCATCTGCATCGAACCTCAATATGCTACCTGTTGGATTATAATGTCTCAGTTCTGCTGTTTTTTTTTTTTTACTCTGTTTTCCTCTGTTTTTTTATTAAAAAATAGCCAAGTGCATTTAGTATTTTTTGCTATTTTCTAGGAAGTGAATTAACACGTTTAGGTGTAGTTATATGCTGCACGTGTGTGTGGTTTGTAAGTAGTTATTGTTCTTGTTTAAGTTGTCCTGTACTTGACAGTTTCCTTAGAAAACTAACGTACGCAAGTTTGTGCTCTGTTTTCTCTATGCTTCTCTTCCTCATTCAAAAACTATAGCTTTTGGTTTTCTGTTTCTAGTTTATTGTTTTGATCAGTAACAATAGTGATATCAGAGCGTGTATGATCTTGAGGGACTGTGAAGTGAAGCAAGTATCGAAGTGTAAAGAAGTTAAAGGGTGATGGAGACAGGGTCGAGTGGTTTCTCTGCGATGGCTTCTCCAGTATTTACTGGAGAGAATTATCAAGCATGGGCTGTTAAGATGACAGTATTTTTGGAGGGTCATGATCTGTGGGAAGCTGTGGAGGATGATTATGAAGTTGCTCCACTTTCAGATAATCCGACCATGAATCAAATCAAACTTCATAAAGAGAGAACCACAAGAAAAGCCAAGGCAAAATCTTGCCTGTATGCTGCTGTCTCGCCTACCATCTTTACCAGAATTATGAAGTGTGACTTTGCAAAGGCCATATGGGACTTCTTGAAGGAAGAATATGAAGGAGATGAGAAGATAAGAGGTATGAAGGTTCTGAATCTCTTGAGAGAATTTGAGAGACAGCAGATGAAAGAGTCTGAGTCAGTGAAGGAATACTCTGATAGACTAGTGGAGATAGCTGATAAAATCAGAGTTTTAGGGACTGACTTGAAGGATGAAAGGCTTGTTCAGAAGATCCTGGTGTCTCTTCCAAAGAAGTTTGAAGCCACCATAGCGTCTCTGGAAAATACAAGAGACTTACCTGATATAAAGCTTGCAGAATTGTTAAATGCTCTGCAATCACGGGGGCACAAAAGACTGATGAGAAGAGAAGAGTTTGTAGAGGGTGCGCTGCAAGCTAGAGTGAAATCAAATGATGGAGGCAAATGGAAGAAATGGATTCAGTCTAGAGAAAATGCTGGTGACTCCAAGTTTGTAGCAAAAGAAGGAAATTCTGGTGGGTCTAGCAAATGGAAGAAGAACAAAAAGCATTGTCAATACTGTGGTGGAACTAATCATCAATATTTTAGATGTTGGAGAAAGCCTGATGCTAGGTGCAGAAGATGTCACAAGTTGGGTCACATGGAAGCCATTTGCAAAGAGAAAAATTACCAGCAAGCAGGAGAAGCCCGGGCAGCAGTGAATGAAACTGAGGAAGAGCACTTGTTTGTAGCTTCTTTTTCTGAATCTTCTGTTGGGAATGATGCATGGCTGGTGGATAGTGGTTGTACCAATCATATGACTGGCAATTCGAAGCTGTTTAGGATTCTAGACAGGTCAGTTAGGTCTAGAGTCAGAATTGGCAATGGACAGTATATCGAAGTGCAAGGGAAGGGTACAGTGGCTATTGAAGGAAATCAAGAGGTGAAGCTGATCAGTGATGTTCTTTTTGTGCCAAATATTGACCATAATCTATTAAGTGTTGATCAATTAGTTGACAAGGGCTATAAAGTGAAGTTCGAATGGAAGGGATGTCTTATTAATAATCTAGATAGCAAAGAAGTGCTAAGAATCCCAATGAGGGACAAGAGTTTCATGTTCAAGCCACAAGAGATGTAACAAATGGCTTTAAAGTGCAAAGAAGAAAATGCAGAGTTATGGCATAAAAGACTTGGGCATGTTCACAAGAAGAGCATGTCATTTATGTAGAGAAATAGCTTGGCAGATGACTTGCCAAGTTTGGAGGAGGAATTTCCACAGTGCAAAACTTGTCTTCTTGGCAAGCAAGTCAGATTTCCTTTCAAATGAGGAGGCTGGAGAGCATGTGAGAAGCTGCAATTAGTCCACACAGATTTATGTGGACCTATGTTTGAGTCTTCTCTCAATGGTAGTAGGTATTTCATTACTTTCATTGATGATATAACTAGAATGAGTTGGATTTATTTTCTGCAAGCCAAGTTTAAAGTTGCTGATGTGTTTGTGAAGTTTAAAGCCTTAGTTGAGAATCAGAGTAGGAAGAAAATTAAAATGCTCAGGTTTGATAATGGTTTTGAGTATACTGCTCACAAGTTTAAGTTGAATTGTGAGCAAGCAGGAATTGTGCAGCAGTTCACTACTCCCTATTCACCTCAACAGAATGGGGTCAGTGAGAGAAAAAACAGAAGTATTATGGAGATGGCCAGATGTATGATGAAGGAGAAGATGTTGCCTAAGAAGTTCTGGGCTGAAGTAACTAATACTGCAGTGTTCCTGTTGAACAGATTGCCCACAAAGGCCTTAGTTAGGTCAACACCTTTTGAAGTCTGGTATGGTGTTAAACATTCTGTGAAAAATTTGAAGGTTTTTGGGTGTTTATGTTACACTCATGATCCTGAGGTCAAGAGGGACAAGCTGGATAAGAAAGTAGAGCTTGGAATCTTCATCGGGTACAATCTCCAATTAAAGGCTTACAGGATTTTTCACCCTATGACAGGGAAGGTGACTGTAAGCAGAGATGTTGTTTTTCCAGAGGAAGATGAGTGGAATTGGATGGAAGGAAAGAGTGTAGAACGGCAACAGTTCGAAAAACAACCTGCAACAGATGTAGAGGTTGATGAAGTTATAGATGGATTGGAAAACAGTGTGGATGATTTACCAGTGAGAAGCACAAGGTCACTTGCTGAAATTTATGAAAGAAGCAATGTGGCAATGCTCGAACCATCTAACTTTGTGGAAGCTAAGGAGGATCGAGGTGGATTGCAGCAATGCGGGAGGAGATTTCAATGATCCGAAAAACCACACATGAGAGCTTATTGACAAACCATCTGATAAGAATGTGATTGGGGTTAAGTGGATGTTAGAACAAAACTTAATCCTGATGGTTCTGTTAATAAACACGAAGCTAGACTGGTGGTGAAATGCTATGCACAAATATGGGGAGTAGACTATTCTGAAACATTTGCTCATGTTGCACGACTTGATACAATAAGGCTACTGTTAACTATTGCAGTAGAGAAAAGGTGGCCTATATTTCAGTTAGATGTCAAGTCTGCAATTCTGAATGGAGAGCTTGAGGAGGAGATTTTTGTTGAACAACCTGAAGGCTTCAGTATCAAAGGGCAAGAAGAGAGTGTATACAGGTTGAAGAAAGCTCTATATGGACTGAAACAGGCTCCAAGAGCTTGGTATGGGAAGATAGATCGATATTTGCAGGATTTTGGCTTTGTAAAAAGCTTAAGTGAATTCACTCTTTATGTCAAGAAGGTGAATCACGGTGTGTTGTAATTCTGTCACTTTATGTAGATGATCTATTAGTGACGGGAAATGATATGGAATTGATAGAGAGGTGAAGCAAGATCTATTTGCAGTTTTTGAGATGTCAGACTTGGGAAAGATGGCTTATTTTTTGGGTTTGGAAGTCAAACAGGCTTCATATGAGATCTTTATCTGTCAGAAAAAATACATGAAGGAAATTCTAAAGAAATTTCAGATGGAAGATTGTCGAAGTGTAAGCACTCCTATGGCTGCTAAAGAGAAGCTGCAGAAGAATGATGGAACAGATGCAATTGATGCTTCTATGTATAGAAGTCTAATTGGGTGTCTCATGTATCTTACAGCAACCAGACTAGATATTCTATTTGCTGTGAGTGTTTTATCTAGGTTTATGAGTAGTCATAATTAGTTAGATTTGGTTGCAGCAAAAAGGGTTTTGAGATATCTAGAAGGAACATTGTTCTTTGGTGTGAAATTTAAGAAATGTCAGAAGTTTAATTTGCAAGGATTTTTTGATAGTGACTGGGCTGATTTAGTAGATGATATGAAGAGTACGTCTGGATATTGTTTTAGTTTTGGTTCTGCTTGTTTCTCTTGGTGTTCTAAAAAGCAAGAGATTGTAGCTCAGTCTACTGCAGAGGCTGAGTTTATAGCAACTACTACAGCTGCAAATCAAGCTTTGTGGCTGAAGAAGATAATGAATGATTTGTGGTTGAATTCCAGTAATTGCATTGAAGTTAATGTGGATAACCAGGCTGCTTTAGCAATATCTCAGAATCCAGTTTTCCATAGCAAAACCAAGCATTTTAAAGTCAATTTTTTTTTTTTTCTGCGTGAGGTGCAACAAAGTGGCGAAGTTAAATTGGTCTATTGCAGATCTGAAGATCAGCTTGCAGATATGTTCACAAAACCACTTCAAGCTGGAAGATTTGAAGTATTAAGAAAGAAAATTGGAGTATGCAGTAGTAACTGATCCAATGAGGAGTTTGTTGGATTATAATGTCTCAGTTTTGCTGTTTTCTGTTTTGTTTTGTTTTTTTACTCTGTTTTCCTCTGTTTTTTTTATTAAAAAACAGTCAAGTGCATTTAGTGTTTTTTGCTATTTTCTACGAAGTGAATCAGCACGTTTAGGTGCACGTGTGTGTGGTCTGTAAGCAGTTATTGTTCTTGTTTAAGTTGTCCCGTAGTTGATAGTTTTCTTAGAAAAATGCAAGTTTGTGCTCTGTTTTCTCTGTGCTTCTCTTCCTCATTCAAAAACTATAGCTTTTGGTTTTCTGTTTCTAGTTTACTGTTTTGATCAGTAACAACACTACCCCCATGATTCAGAATCACAAAACACCCCCTATAAAATAAGACATCATTGACATAATACTTGGAGGTCACTGACGACCACTCCTCGTCGCCGGGTTTCCAAAGCCATAATCGTTGGCAGTTCCTATAGATGACAACGACTTTGTAATCTGGAGATGTAGCAGGGCTATCAGATAGAGCGAACTTAAAGATGTCGGCACCATACGTGCGAAGCAAGCGGGAGTTTTGTATGGCGAGGAACTTGTTCAGATTGGGAAGCTTAATAATATGGTCGCGGCACGACATGGGATTCTTCAGCATGTGGAGTTCCCCCTCTTTGCCCATCGTCAGCATCCAACCTCGTGAAAAGAAGCATCTCTTCCCCTTTGCTTCTGGCAAGAGCGCTTTGTGAACCAGCTGACATGAGAGGCAGAAAAACTCACGCCACCGCGTCCCCTCTTCGTCCGCGAGCATCAACCACGGGACGTCGCTCCTCTCTTCGACAGCAGCGAATCGCCAAGAGTGGCATACTGCTCGAAAGGCCGACAAATCCTTCGGACAAAGGCGTTGCGAGCATAGTACTAGCAACTCTCGCGGGAGATTTGCCCAGTTTCTCGCCATTCTCAATTATATCGTATTGAAACGAAGTAGAATTTGGAGATGGAAAGTAGCCACTAGTTATTTGTTTCCTTTCCAACAAAGTGACCGTTATGTTTATCGGATGAGAATTATATTTCGGAAATATAGTGCAAAAATAAACAAGTGAGGAATATTTATCGAGCTAAAAATGGAAACAAAATTAGTATGATTTATGTCCCATTTTGGTGTCACAAAGTGAAGAAAATTGCAAGCATAGCAGTATGTATGCTGAACATTTTAATAAAAGTGACAAGTACACGTATGTAGAGGTTACTAAAATGTGGGAGGGAGCGAACAAGAAGTTTGTTCTAGGATTTTGTTTTACCATTGATTAAATAGAGTGCTTGCAAAATATGTCATCAATTGGATTTTTAGCCTTTAAAGAGATTCGACCAACCCTATAAAATTGTAAGAAAAAACAATTCTTCAAATTCAAGGTCCTACTTCGGAAATATAATGCTAAATTAAACAAGTGAGGAATATTTATTGAGCCAAAAGTGGAAACAAAATCAGTATGATTTATGTCCCATTTTGGTGTCATAAAGTGAAGAAAATTGCAAGTATAGCAATATGCTTCCTGAACATTTTAGTAAAAATGACAAGTACAAGTATGTAGACGTTACTAAAAAGTGGGACGGGGTGAATCAGAAGTTTGTTCTGGGATTTTGTTTTACTTATGTTTAAATAGATTGCTTGGAAAAGATGTCATCAATTGGATTTTTAGCCTTTAAAGAGATTCGATCAACCCTATATAATTGTAACAAAAAACAATTCTTCAAATTCAGAAAAGACTAAAATGCCTTTCCAAGTGGTGAACACACCTATCATAAGCACCAAGGGAAGTTTCGGTAACAACGATAGTAACCGGCGAAGCAACCCGAAATAAATTAGAGAACGTTAATATCAACAAGATGCCATGATCAATTGGTTGAGCTCGGCGTATCTAACATTCGAAGAGTGCAAATAGCCAGGTAGGACAGCACATCGAGCATATTATGATGAACACATTGAGCATCTACTTTGGCACCGAATATAACGCTGGTGCGACCCAGTCAGTTCTGTTTTCAAAACATATCAATTAACTTCTCACACTCAATTTTCTCCAAATCCATTGATGTGGAGTATAGTGACATGTCAATCGCCCTGGTTGATTGTAAAGTTTTCATATGCCAATCGCGGAGAGCTGGCCGATACTCATCGATATCATCGTGTAGAACATTTGCGTAGCCTAATAACACATGTTAATGTAAATTGTAAATTGCACTTCATGTAAGAAATGAACTATTTGCCTCACCTTTAAGGAGTATGCACCACAAATAATTAGTGTGGTATTCTTTCTTGAACGTAAAGTAGTAAAGTAATTAACTATATAAAGTTGCAAATTTGGTTTTAAATTGGGGAATAATTTATCTTTTCTGAGGAACATGACTTCTATGTCCATAAATCTAAGTCAATCAC
The DNA here is from genome assembly GCA_017140325.1 of Eucalyptus leucophloia subsp. euroa. NCBI lineage: Eukaryota > Viridiplantae > Streptophyta > Magnoliopsida > Myrtales > Myrtaceae > Eucalyptus > Eucalyptus leucophloia. Next base: position 28,049,414 of record CM029471.1, read on the forward strand.
CATGGGATAAATGTTATATTTTTTTTAGTTATCTTTTAACATGATACTAAGAATAGGCTGTTAAATGTGATTTAATATATAAATATTCTATTACTCATCCTTACACTTAGCATGATATTTTTGCCTAATATTAAGTGTGGACATATTAAATTGGGTTGGCAAATGGGATATGGATATATTTGAATTCATAACCTCATATACTATAATGCACTGGAATGGCGAAAATTCATGTGATGAGCATAAGTTACTATGACAAGTGTAAAGAATTAGTTGGTCAATACTTCATTTAGTGGCGATAAATTTCCAGACATTTCAGAGATAAATGGAGAGGTGGAATCAATTTAAAAAGTTATTTTAGAGCTCATACATGTCGCGTTTGGATTCTCTTGACATAGCAATTTGCATGCATCCATAGGGTCACTCCATTTAGAGCTATGCGATGAGAACAAATTCAACAATATTTGCCCATCATTAGATTAGATCATTTAATTAATATCACATGACATATGGTTCACATGCTAGGTTACATGTCATTTTAGTTAGGTATTTTTGTACATTACATAGTTTCTAGATTTAATTTAAATAAGTGAAAATTCCAAACTTGTTAATTAGAAAATCATATTCCAGGGTTGTTGGTGTGATTTGAGCTAACATTACATATGCTTTCATTATTATGTGGTAAGTCTTGAAATTTATGTACTATTTTATTGGGTATTAAATTGATGATTTGTGCACCCGCATGATCAATTTACATGTTAGGAAATAATAAAAGTAATTCAAGCCGCTTGTTAATTTTTTTTTTCATAAAAAGAAAGGCTATTAGAGAAATCTAATTTAACCAAGTTCTTGTACCCAAAATTTCTGATTCGTTGGAGTAAAATATTTCTCCTGATACTTTACTTGGATTTTTAATTGGCCTATCGTAAATTGATCGATGGGGACACCTAAATGAAAATGATTTGTATGTTAAGAACTTTAACCCTAAGTTGCGAATTAATATGGGCTTGAAAATCACAATTTTAACCTAGGCTTAATAATCCATTAGACGAACCCCTAGGTGGTGCACCTGGTGAGGGTGAGGTTGCAACATCTCATTGAGCTTGTATTCCTACTTATCCCGATTATAATTTAGTTTGGTGGCCAATTCATATACTATTTGAAGGCCGATATTAAGGCTAAGGTCTATGCTTTTACACTTAAGAATGAGAGCTTTTGCATTAGAGGTGGCGGCGGGACTTTGATCAAATCTATGCTTTACATGGTCATATTGCTCAACCTCAAAGGATCAAATCGATAAATGACAAATATATAACTTAAGAAAATTGAGGGCTCATGATATTGATATCCACTTATATATTCCTAAAACGTCCAAGAGTCCCCTTAGAAAATCCTCCTCCATAGTTCTATAAGTCTACTGATATTATCTTGATTTGACATTCTAGCCTTTTTTTTTCAAAAGTAAATATTTTATTCATATACCAAGATGTTAAGATGATTAATAAGAGGTTCAACAAAGCAAATCTCAAATTATAAAGTAGAATAATAAAGCACAAACAATGGTGATAAACACAATCTCATCTCACAAGAATAGATGAGTCTCAACATAAAAAAAAAAAATTAAATAGATAATGGCTGATCACTGAATTTTGCATAATCATAAACGATAAGCATACACACTAATCTCCTTCTCCAATAGCTATAGCTTGCCCAGTGGGCAGTGCACGCCTAGGATCGACATTCTCAACACCATCACTGTACAATACAAAGATACTAAAAATAGATTAAACAAACTGTTAGGTCTAGATTTAGATTGGGAGAGACTGACCAAGCATAGATATGCCTCTATGGAACTCCTAGATCGAAATTTAGAGCAGGAGAAAAGGCTCCCAAATCTTGATCTAGATTAGGAATGAGAATTTCCAAAATTCGGAGAACTTGTATAACCGCTTCCATTACAACAGGAACTCACCATATTACTCATCATTCCCATCTGACTTCTTAATTTAGAGGATTTGAAGTTGTAGGTTAATTCCTAACGATGGAATCATAAATTATGGCTAGCAATTAGGGAAGAGCATTACGACAAACAAAGAAAAAAAAAACAAAAAATCTAGATGAAAATACTAAAATACTCCCCTATCAAATTGGGAGAGAGAGTTTTAATTTGAGATGAGAAAATGGAGTCTCCCTCGATTGAGAGTTATTTTTAAGTCGAGGGAGCTTGGAGTCAAAGATAAAAAGGGAACCGGATTTGACATTCTAGCTTAAAGAGTACAAAGTTTTAGTATATTTTCTAGCAAGAATGGAAAGTTTTAGTATACAGTAGCTTCTTATATGGTTGTCCTAATTGTATTGCGCTCTAATGATGCCCTCTAGATTTTTCTTACACACAAAAACTAGAGGTCCAAACTAAACTAAGAAAGCCTACTTCATGATCAAATAACAAAATCTAGGCAATTGGAAATCTTCGAAACTTCTATACGGTCATTTGTATGCGAAAGAGTCGATTCATATTATGTAAGAGAGAGAGAGAGAGAGAGAGAGAGAGAGAGAGAGAGAGAGAGATGATGCTATATAGTAGTAATAAGAAATTATATATCGCGACATTTTATGAGGCATTCCCGGCAGGAGCACAGCACATTCCCTTTTCTAATGAGACGGGGACAATCATAGTTCAGAATGAGCGTACTTTGCATGTCTGACTTAATTATCTGCAACAACCATGTTCTCTCCCATGGACGCCGAATTTCATCTGGAAGTCAACAGTGGCCATCGTCGCACCCACACACCAAATCTTTTTCTAACTCCATCCTCTGATTTCATATTATATTAAGTTGGAGTCCGCGCATGGCATTTCCTTTTTATATACTCCGAAGTGTACCCTCTTCTCCATGTCCATCGTCAATCTGGCACTTGTTCCTCCGTCTGATCCATCCTGTAAGGTCGGACATACTTTCATAATCAAAGAAGCAACACCAATGGCCTCCCAAAGTGGCTTTTTTTTTTTTTCCACGGCCTTCGCTCTGGCACTTGTGCTGGTCCTCGCCACTGACCAAATGGATCAGTGCGAAGCGGCTCGCAACCTCTTACAATTGCCGAACATTATGAACTTGCCGATGCTACCAGGAGGGACATTCCCGCCACTCCCGCCACTCTTGGGGGCCTCGTTCCCGCCACTCCCGAGAGCGACGTTCCTAGGGGTGATGATCCCGCCACTCCCATCTTTCTTCCAAACCCCTTCGTTCCCCTCCACCCCCTCCATCCCTCTCCTCGCTCCACCACCCTCGACCTCTTCCACTAGCCCTTGAAGTAAATAAGTCCATATAGCTTCGTTTGAATATGATACAGACGGTGGACGCATGACTATGAGGGATTAAATATTACACAAATGGTGTGATTCATCAGTCTAGCAATGTATTGGAGATCTACATGACTCCCGTCTTTGCAATAAGTGGGTGCAGTTATAATGCCTCGCTTGTGTATCTTGGATGTGGTCTCTCTAATGGAGGAAATCGTACTTTTTTTATTCTTATTTGTGTTAGTGGATTCCCTATAATTTACACATGTTCGTTTGTTATCTAATATTGGTTTATTTTTCGTGTCATTATTTTCTTACCTGTTCTATTATGATACAACTTTTTGGAATGTATTGCTTTTAGGAAATGTTATCCAAAAATATGCTAATTCAGTGCTAAACCTTTTAATTGTGCCAATTCAATCCTTAACATTTTAACAATTTGCCAATTTTATCATAAACCTTTCAATTGTGCCATTTAAATCCAAACATTTTGATGATTTGCCAATTTAATCATAAATTTTTTGACGATTTACAAATGTAGTTCTTTTGGCCATATACCCAAATAGTATGTTTAGGATCTTAATGACAAATCATCAAAAGATTTAGGACAAAATTGACATAAAGTAATGTTTAGGACTAAATTGAAAAATCATCAAAAGATTTAAGACTAAATTGACAAAATTGAAATATTGTAAATTGAATTGACTGTCGTACAATAGGTATAAGACTTTTTGGACAATTATCACAATGTTTCTATGCATTCATATTTGATTCATGCAACTGCAAGAGAAAATTCACCAATTTTGTTGAAAATGAACTAGATACTTACATTTAATCGAAGTGGCATTGAAAGTTACGAAATCAATTTGGGGCTTGCTAAAGAAAAGTAGACTTCAATCAATTTCCAATGACAATTTTTACTTTGGACATGAAATCGATGGTTTTGATTGTCCGGGAAGCACTAAGAAAATAAAATCAAGTAATTAATATAGCTCAATAATTAGGAGTCAACTTCATATATTCACTAGTTATATTGTCCATGCTCTGGATGGAAAATGGCCAAGTGATTTGGAAATTAATATGTTGTGTTAGCAATGGAAATCATATGATTTCCAAAAATTATTTGGTTTATTTGCTAAATTACAAAGAGAGCACTCATATCAAATTATACCAAAGATGATGACGAAAGGAAAATGCTAATGCACCCAACCAGCACATGTTAATTACTTATAAGTATGATAGATTAATCCAAGAGAACAGGGTAAAAATGAACAATTTAGTTCGTCATTTGTTTAGCTTTGTTCACCTGCGAGAAACCAAAGATTTCAATGATGTTTATATACAACTAATAAGTCAATGGAACGGCTTAAGACATGGATGCCTCATTCCTCTTATTTCTTATGCAAATGCTAGGTGAGAGTTGCATTGAACCAAGGGAAAAGTCTTTCAAAATTTTTTGACCAAACACGCCTTTATTCTTGCTATGTCAGTAAACAAAATTGAGGGGATAAACCTATTGAAAAGACTATAAGGGTACGTTTGGTAATCATTTCATTTCGGGAACAGTTTTTGATTAGAAATGATTTTTTTCTGATTCTGTTCTTGAGAACAATTTTTGAGTAAAAGAACGCGCTTGGTAACTATCTAAAATTTCTATTCTTGGGATAAAATTGTATTTGGTAAAATTCTTAAGTTCTTTTGTTTCTTTTAATTTTTTAATACATTTATTACATTTTTCTTATATTTTTCTTTTTATCTTTTTTCTTTTTCTCTTCTTCCTCCTTCTTCTTTGTAACTGGTCACCGGCCACTGGTGAGGCTTGACCTCGCCCAGGTAGCGTGAGGTTGGCCTCGCCTTGGCCTAGTGAGGCCGAGCCTCATCGTGGCTGTGCGAGGCTCGGCCTCACTGAGAACCAACGACTCTCTGGCAAGGTCACCAGCCCTCATCTAGCCGATCGCCAACCATAGCTGAGGCTAGTGACTGGCCAAAGGGAAGAAGAACAAAGGGCAAGAGAAGAAGAGAAAAGAAAAGAAAAATAAGAACTGATTCTAGAAATTGTTCCTAGGAACAAGAAGTTACTTTTTTCTGCTTTTTATTTATGTTCCAAATCTATTCCCGATAACAAAAAAATAGATTTTTTGTTCTCGAGAACAAAATTTTTTCCAAACGGGTTTATATTCTTTTTTTGTTCCATGGAATAAAAGAATAAAAATAGTTGTTTTAGGGAATAGAATTTTTTTTTACCAAACAAGGCCTAATTGACCCTTTGTGTTCTTAAAAGTCAAGTTATTGAGTTTGAATCTATTGATCAGTACACCATACTTGTAAATGGTAATTTAAACGTAGGAGTAAAATATGAAAGAAATGGGTAATTCCCAAATTTATTTCAATTTTAGTGAATTCATTACGATCTTGGTAACTTATTGACTATAGTTATGAAACTTAAAAGAAATCAATAACTATTTGAATGTTCATAATTACCTAATCTTACCTCTAAAATTAAAATAAGTGACTAAGTTATTAGGAAGATGATAAATTCATCAAGCTGTTGGTAACTTACTCACTACACGTGCGGATTGTAAAAGGAGATAGTAATTTACTAATGAATTACGACATTAGAAAATTCAATATGATGTTGGTATCTTGTTGACAATATAGGTCATATTTGTGATATTTAGAAATTTGATCCATTTGGAAATATATGAAATTGTTATTTCATCAATACATTGATAGTTAATTTACTTGAAGCTAATTACTCATGAGTTAATTAATCTATTAGGTGAGGACTTAAAATGTTAAAATGCGAAAGACCAAAGAATTCGACTAAGGATCGACTGTTCGACTATAACAATTGACAATAGTCAATACTATACTATTATAAATTAATTAGCAAATGGATATAAATCGATTCGATGAAAGCACGTAATTGATTCGCGGATGATTTCGCAGGATTATAATGACACCAGAATCCCTTGAGTGCCAAAAGTTGGTACAAAGGGACGCTTAGGGGGTATATGACAAATCAGAATTTTTGTTCCACAAATAATTTTTATATTTCAGACTTGTTTTTGAAATAGAAATCCATTTGATAAAATTATTTCATTTTTCTATTTTTGAAATAGATTTGTGTTCCAGAAATAAATTTAAAATAGAAATCGGAAGCAAAAATTTTATATTTTTCTATTTTTGGAACAAAAATGAGAAATAAAAATTCTTCTCATTGTTCATCCTTACTATGAACCGATCGTCTATCCGTCGCCGTTGTTCAAAAAGGAGAAATTTTGTGTCATTATCAAACAAATTTCTATTTTAAGAGTAGAAATTCTGTGTCATTATCAAATGGATATTTTTGCTTAAAAACTCATCTAGAAATAAAAATAGAAAAATCTATTTCTCTTCTAAAAATCAATTTTTGGCCATAATGGTTTTCATTTGCGCCCTTAGGTGCCAAAAGTTATGAAAGTGACAGTTAAGTGTCAATCCAGCCAAAATCCGATCAAAACACTGACATGTCAATTTTTCGACGAAACAAGTGCAAAACGGCTTCGTTTTGGTGCTAACATGGTAAAAAATTAATATAATTTTTTAAATTAAACTTTAAATTAAATTTATTTAAAACATTTAAAAATACAAATACAAATATTAAAAAAAAATTTAAAAAAAAAAGGGAGAAGGTGAGGTCGCCTCAGTGGGCGATGGCCCTTGGCCTGACTGGGCAAGGGCCACCGGTCGGCCGGGGTCGCTAGCCCCTGGCTAGGGCCTAGTAACCCCGGCTGACCCTCCCTCCTCCGTCGTCGGCCCTTCTTAGCGGTGGTGGGGAGGCAACGGCTGAGGGCCCTCAACCGCCTCCCCTCTTTTTTAATTTTTTAAATATTTGTATTTGTATTTTTAAATGTTTTAAATAAAGCACTAAAATTAAATTAATTTTTATATTTTTTACCATGACCACGTCAGCGTGTAAAATGACGTCGTTTTGCACTTACTTTGCCGGAACTTGTGCACATCAACATTTTGGCTGGATTGGCACTTAAGTGATCCATTTCTCTTCGATTTTGGCACTTAAGTGTCACTTTCGTAACTAATATGCTTGAACATCTGTTTGGATTATAAATAGAGTGATTGAAAGCATAAGCTTGGTGGAGTTGAGCCACATAAGCTTTCATCTACATTCCTTGCAAACATCTTGTATCCCTAGTGTTACAAAGTTTATTGTAACTGTAGTGCAAGTGCTATTCAAAGCCAACACTAGGGGCTTAGTTTATATGTGACTTTTAATGCATACTTTCCAATTGAATGCATGTTTGGTATAGCTTCCTACAGCAATTGGAAAAGTGATTTTGTAATTTTTGTTGGGTGATTGATAAACTCCCCATGAGTGAAGCACCCTCAAACCGCAACAACTTGTTGCAGCTTTTAGGAAATTGCCTCACCTAGTTTTGAAGTGCTGCAACCATATATTTCTAAGCACACAAGTTACACCACTTCATAGAAAAACCATAACATTGCTACGGCTATAACAAATGGATGGCATGGTGTTGTTCTGTGCAAATAATTTTGGGGGGTCATCCTCCCCTCGACTAAGTATGTAATAGGAGCTGCAGCTGCAGCAATCATGACATTCACTCAGCCTTTTTCTTTATGTTGTGTTAGCCTTTACTTTGATTCTGGAAACAAAATTATGCAATAGCATCTTGATATATGGAAAAAAAAAAATTGTTGCATTTGAAGATATTTCTTAGAATATAAAAAGTCATTTTTTTTACAACATCCTTTACTGGATCCATTCAACAAGAATATTATTCTCTATAAGCATCTACTATAGGGAAATCTGTTTGTTAATGAATTTATTGGTATAATAGCCCTGTTATATGATAGCACTGGGGAATATGGGTTTCAACTTTCGACTGAATTAGTGATGGCAAACTATGATTTCTTATTTTGGCTTGTCTGATAATATGTGATGCTGATTGATTGCGTTCTCTTAAGTTATGTTCAAGTTAAATTGGTTTATGATTGCTTATGGTTGCTGCTACTTTAGCAAATCATGAAGTACATGATAATAAATGCTAAAGTTTACATGCTAGTACTTAAATATTTATGTGAACTTGATGAATTCAGGTAACATGTCAACTGAAGTGGAGGGATGTTACGAGATGAGTCCCATAATGGAATCGCCTAGCCATGGATGTGAAAAACACTTTAAAGAGTCGACCAAGGTATCTACTAGTCATGCTCCTCTTTGTAAGAAGCGAAAAATGGATAAATCTATTGTGTGGGATAATTTTTCGAGAATTATAGATGAGAAGACCAAAAAACATGTATAGTAAAATGTATTCATTGTGGGAAGGAGTATGCATATGCTGTTAATAGCGGTACTTTAACAATGTTGAAGCACTTGAAAAGGTGCAACAAGTATCCTCCTAATATAGATAAGAAGCAAAAGTTATTTGTACCACGTGGTGTAAATGTGCCTAGCAAGGCATGGGGAGATATCGGTACTAATGCCACTAGTGGTAATGTTTTAGCAACATGGAAATTTGATCAAGATCGGTGTAGGCACATGCTTGCTCGGATGATCATCCTCGATGAACAACCATTTTCTATAATTGAGCGTGTTAGGTTTCGTGATTTTGTCACTAAGTTACAACATCTCTTCACACATTTATCTCGATTTATAGTGGCTAGAGATTGCATGAAGTTGTATATGAGTGAAAAAAGTTGTTTGAAAAATTACTTTGATAAGCTTAGGTCAAGGATTGCATTGACGACTGATATATGGACTTCCATTCAAAATCAAAACTATTTATTCTTATTGCACATTTCATTAATGAAGACTGGAAATTGCATAAAAGAATCATCAATTTTGTGGTGATACATAGTCACAAAGGCAGGGAGATTAGGAAAGTAGTTAAAAAATACATCTATGATTGGGGAATAGAAAAAAAAATGTTTCTACAATCACAGTGGATAATGCTAGTGCAAATGATGTTGCCATTGATTATTTAAAAGACAAATTTTCAAGAGATGGGTCATTGGTTTTAGGTAGTGAAGCTTTACACATGAAGTGCACTATGCATATATTAAACTTGATTGTTAAAGATGGCTTGTCTGAGATATGTGATTCTATTGCTCGTATTCAAAATGTTGTTAGATATGTGAGGAGTTCTCCTATGAGAGCTAAAGCTTTCCAATCTTGCATTGAGGTTGAAATGATTACTTACAAGGGTTCGGTTTGTCTAGATGTTGCCACAAGATGGAACTCTACTTATTTCATGTTAAACACGGCCATAAAGTTTAGAAAAGCTTTTGAAAGGATGGCGGAAGATTTGTCTTTCGAAATTGAGCTTAATTATGATTCTCCTAAAAATGAAGATTGGGAAAATGCCATTATTTTTTCCAAATTCCTGAAACAACTTTATGATGCCATCGCTCAAATGTCAGGGAGTTTATATATTACTTCGAATGATTATTTTGAGGGGATAGCTTTTTTGTATAAATATTTGAAAGATGCAAGTAATGCCTTGGATCCTAAGCTTAGAACTATGGGTACAAAGGTGAATGAGAAGTTTGATAAATATTATGGAAGTTTGAATAAAGTAAATATGATGGTTTTAATTGCGGTGGCGTTAGATCCTACAAAAAAGTTGCATTATGTGAAGTATTGTTATAAGCAAATTTATGATGATGAAGCAAAAATTGATGAGATGCATAATAAGGTAAAGTACATATTGGAGTGTTTGCCTTTTATGAACAATCTTTTCTTGGTCATGATAATCAATATTTGGGGGGTCAAACTATGATTACTGAAAGTAGCAGTGCTTCCAATACCGATGGAAATGATGGAAACGACGAGATTAACATCAAAGCTTGGCAAAAAAACTTTTTCCATCAAAAGAAAAGAGGGCGTGATGACAACAAATCAGAGCTTGAACGGTATCTTAAAGAGGATTCCGAAGATATTCCTAATCTTGATATTTTGATGTGGTGGAAAAGTACTAGTTCGATGTACAAAATTTTATCTTTGATGGCTCGGGATGTTTTATCTATTCTCGTGACTACCGTTGCTTCAGAGTCAGTTTTTAGTACTTCAGGCCGGGTGTTTGATGGTTTTAGAAGTTCTTTGACTCCTAAAGTGATGGAAGCTTTAATTTGTACTCAAGACTGGTTGAGAGCTGCTCGTATGCCTATTAATGTTGAAGAGTGCATCAAGAATGCCGAAAAGTTTGAATTGGGTAAGCTTTTGTCATGGATATTTCTTTTTTTTACTTGTTAATTCTTTTTTACATCTAATGAATGAATTCTTTTTTTTTTTTTTTTGTAGATATGGATTGGCTTACTAAGGAGATTACCATCACTAAATAGAGTTTGTATGTTGAAGTTGAATGACCATAAATGGTGAAATGTTCCATCGGCACTAATAGTGATTTCAATTTAAAAATTTTGTTAGGTATTTATTATGTGTGTTGTTTGTTTTGTTTTTAGGTATTCAAAAGCTGAAGCGATCATCTAACAATTAACGAAATGTAAAGTTGTATATTCATGGTTTATATTAAGTATTTTGAACTTATTATAGTTTAATTGTTCAGTTGCACTTTGCTTTTGAGTTTGTGTCAAATGGAAGAAGTTTTCAAATAGTAGTATTGCCATTGTTATGATGATGTGCCTATCAAGTGGTGTGAAGCTTAATTGTTGGTTGATTAGACTTTGCTTGATTGAATGTGTGAACCATTTTTGCATATAGTGTTACAAGTATTATTAATAGATGATTGCAGGAGAAGATGCCTAGAAAACATTTTTTGGCCTAGAATTCTTTTCTCTTAAACTTCCCATCTCATCCCATTTCCCGAAGGGAAGAATGATTCAAAGACAAATCAAAAACAATAAAATTATAGTATGCTTCAGCGATGGAAACACTTTATCTCTATTAGCAATCTCGATCATTTATATAGTTTGTTATTTTTAACTAGTGTGAACTTTTTTGTGATCACCTTATCTTAAATTTATGTTGAATATGTACTTATATTTATAGTTTGGTTTGATATGTAATTTGAATTAATGAGTTTTACTTTTTAAGGAATAAAAAATGAAATAAAAAAAATTATCGGCTGGTCCCGGGTTGACCCTGGGACCGGACCAAACCCATAGGGTCGATCCGGTCTTCGGTCCCAGACTCGACCAGGTCGGTCCTCGGTCCCAAAAATTGGGGACCGATATTGTACGGGTTAGTCCTAGGGTTAGGCGTCGGACTGGCCCAACCTGGGCCATGATCACCCCTACATAGCCATTCACCGTCAAAGATTTGGGAGATCCTTGTTGAGGACATGGATTTTTACTAATTTCATTGTCCCTTCTCTTTTCTCGCAATCAAGATTCTTGTGGAATTCTTTTTACAATCCGTGGATCTAACCTAAATCATAATATTAAGGAATCAATATATTCTCCTCTCTTCATAGTTTCTTACTTGCTCAGCTCTATATTTTGCCTTCACCTTGTTTTCGTTTTCAGACAGCACCGACATGATATGAAGCAAAGGCCGAGACATCCATTGAGAAACATTCGTCATCATTAGGGCAAAATTTGAAGCATCTAACGCATAAATTCAGATTTGGGAAAATGTGTTGAGAACCAAGCTATCGCTTTAACCAATACGTTGGCCGTTGCTAACACACGTGGATGTTGCAAATTAAAGGAAATAAAACGAGGAAAAAACTTGATCATACAACCCAAATGATTTTCAGTACAATTTTACTTCTAAATTTTTCTGAAATTAATTCCCTACTATATATAGCATAGCCTTCCACCAATCTACTCACCTTATCAATAATTAAAAAGCCAAACTCTTTAACTATTGGTTAAAAGCTTGGTTCAATCCAAAGCGGAAGAGAGTAATGGTCATAAGCCATTGCCATAAAATACGGCTCGGTCATACGATCTTCGATGTGGTATATTCCCATGTCCCTGCCTCCTCCCTCTTCACTCAGCCGGGGCCATGAATCATCAGCAAAGTAAATACAATTCGGCTTAATGTGATGCTTTTCATCGGCCTCCAAATAGAAGGAAGAATTGGATCCCAAGAAAAGGGATGTGTTCTCCAAGCTCTTAACTTCTTTGTACGTTTGAGTATTCAAGTCAATCTCGAAAACCTGAAATCAAAAGGTTCGTGGAGGTTCACGTTCTTCCCATCGTGACACAAACAATAGAGATCCGGTTGGTGATTGCACTAAATACGCTCCAGTCATAAGCAGCTGATGTCCCGTCATTGGTTGAACTAGATCCGGGTGCTCCCAATGCACAAGTCTTCGCGGCATCCTGAAAATTACTTGAGCTTCGAATGGAATTGGTCCATTCACGTCACACCTCAATATGCTACCTTCACAACCGACAGCAACAAAACACCCCTTATAAAATATGAGATCCCAAATATCATACGTGGGGCTGGGGGAATTCACTGCCGTCCACTCCTCGTGGCCAGGTTTCCAAAGCCCTAGCCGTCCACCCCTCCCGTAGATGACCATGACCATGTAATCTAGACATGTAGTAGGGCTAGCAGATAGGACGAACTTAGCGCTGAAATTATCATAGTGAGGCAAAGACTTCGATGTCAGGAAACTTCAACTTGGGAAGCTTAATAATATAATTGTGACGCGACATGGGATTCTTCAACATGTAGAGTTCCCAGTCTCTGCCAAGCGCCAACACCCAACCCCGTGAAGAGAAGCACGTCTTCCCCTTCGCTTCCGGCATGAGCACTCTGTGAACCCGCTGAATGAGAGGCAAAAACACTCGCGCCACAGCGTCTCATGATAGTCCTCGAGCATCATCCATGGGACACTGCTCCTCTCTTTAAGAGGAGCGGATCGCCAAGATTGGCACACTGCTCGGAACGCCCACAAGTCCCTGGGACAAAGATGTCGCGAGCATAGTTCTAGCACCTCTTGTGGGAGATCTGCCCAGTTTCTCACCATTCTCAACTTTATCAAACTGATATGAAACAGACAAGAGGCAATAGAGAATCAGTCAGCTTTCATGATGTGATTTAGTCACGATCAAGGGCTAGACTCTTAATCCCAATAGAAATTCAAATTCTAAGGGGAAAATCAGCTTTGATGATGTGAATTAGTAACGATGAATAGCTAGGAATTCAAATTCTAAGCGGAAAGGAAACAAAGTGCCAGTTTTGTGTTAAGTTTATCGGATTAAAATACAATTCCTAATATAAACAATTGACAATTGAGGAATATTTCGTCCAACCAAAGAGGAAACAAAATGATGTGGTATTTGTCTGATTTTGTTGCGATAAAGTGGCTAAACTTTACCACTACAGATAAGGCAGAAACTGAAAACATCGAGTCTTCTTATTCATTGATGAGACATACAAAGCAGAGCAGGGCAGCATCTCGGAGAATAGAACATTCTCCAGTTAACGTTTCTTCAGCGGAAAAAAAAAATCAACCCATCGTCGATGCCCGGCGAAAACAAATAGAATGGAATAACCGAGACCCAACCAAAAGCGAACCTTAAATCGCGTCAAAATCTTCGAGGCCGGGAGAAAGATAGCCTCGCAAGAAAGAGAGAGAGAGAGAGAGAGAGAGAGAGGGACAGAGAGATAAGTAGAGACCTGAAGAGTGACGAACGCCGTCCGTTGAGATGGCAGAAACCTACGACGGGGAGTGCCGGGCGAGGACAAAGCACTCAACGTCCCGTTGGATATATCACGGAAAATCGTAACTGAAATTACCAAACCACCAAAACTCGAATCCTAATTTCAATATCCCACTTGGAATCTTCAACAGCCTCCTCCGTCTTCGATTTTTGTTGAATTGAGTTCGCCAGTTGTACGGGCTTCGATTTCACCTAAAGGCAATTGGGCGCTCTCACCTCTCTCTCTCTTGCCCCCGCGCGCGCGCCGCGATCTGTGCGCGAAAGGCAGGAAGCGAGCTATGGAGGGTGAGACCGGGAGCGATGGTCGAAGACGGGGGGAAAGGGAGCGCGAGAGCGAGAGCGAGTGAGGCGACAACGGGAGAGAAAGCGCCGGAATTAGAGAGAGAATGGTGAGAAATTGTGTCGATTTTGGGCCTTGCCACCCCCTTTGAAGCTTTATCTAGGAGAGGGAAGGAAAAAAAAATAAAAAACAAAGGAGATGACAGCCACCAACAACTCAAAATTATGACTAAGCCTTGCTATAATGTACTAAAATTCCAAACGAATAACTAAGTGACATGTTTACTCAAATCTGTTAAGCAAACGGTATTGACATAAAGCTTTTGTAGCTTAATCAAAATATAAATGATCTTATTTTGATTGAAAAATCATCTGACGGATCTTGATAGAAGATAAATATGTCACATAAGTATAAGTTTGATATTAAAAAAAGTTCAAGTAAATGTATCACAGTGAGTATAGTTTGGAGTTTTTTTTTTTATAACATTTTCCTAAAAATTAAAGAAAATGGCTGGTTAGATTGATCAGGTGATCCAGCTTGACACAAGCAATCGAAACTATCTTGAATCAATTGGTGCAGTTAGGTCCGGATCTTAACTAAAAACAGGCATGATGCAAATTCAAAAAAAGTCATTTTTAAGTAAACATGCACACTAGATCGGTTTTAAACCACAAAGTTTTTTTTTTTTAATTTAGATTCTCAACAATTCTCTTTAATCTAGCAATTAAAACTTTCATAAAAGTCTAAAGAAAAATAATGGTATTTAATGATAATAACTAGATTAAATGTTTAATAATGGAACAATAGTTGTTTAATATAGTTAGTAAAAAGACTAGATATATATTTTAGACTAATGAAATTTAAAAAATAAGAAAAACACAAAGAAAGCGAGCTTTTGAGATAAGAGAGAAAAGGAATAGATAAGTTTTTATAAGAGCAATAATGAAAAAGAGATTTTAAGTGTTTTACTATATAAAATAATTTACCTTATCATCATCATCATCATCATTGGTGAGATACTTTTACATTGAGTATGTAAAATATTATAAGAATGTCTAACAATACACGAAATAAATTCTCTAATATACTAAAAAACAAAAAAAGTGAAATGCTTAATTATGACAAATAGATCCTATATAGAAATAGGAAGAAATAGGAAAAAGAAGACTGGAGCCATCACTTTGCAGTTGAATGGTTGAGAGCTACTGTCTTTTTTTAGTGTGAAGGAGGTGAATTTAGTTATACAAGGAGTGGAAATAAGGCTGCTCGAACATGTACAATGAGTATATCTTAGCTATTCAAGCACTGAGATGACAAATGTTGTTTGTCGGTCCATGAAGCATCTCTCATGGTCTGTTTGGCAAATAGAACTTAAATAAACGTCCATAAAATAAATTAGTTTAACTAGATTTTGACAAGAAAGAAAAGTATAAAAAAATTGCTTGTGGAATGATCACGATACATTCTTGTATTTATGGCATGCCTGTTTTACAAAAAACTTAAAATTTGGAACATATTTTTTGAGAAATAACTTATTGTATCACTTGAAAAAATTAATCCATGGAGTAGATGTGACATCCAGATTTTCGGGTTCTAATTTCGACTTGATAGATATGGCCGTTTTCGTTCAGTTGAAGCCGGGGATTGTGAAATTGAGAAGCATAAGGGATTCTTGGATGCGGAAAATAATCAATTTGATAAGTAAGACATCAATTGATTTTTGAGAGTCATTTGAGAGAAATTCAAGAGGGAAATTGGATGCAATTGCAAGTGGGGATCAAGAACTCTAAGTTGGAAAAATCCTTTTGAAAATCTATGAGTTTATTTAAAAGAAATTGGGATTAGGATTTTCATTTGAGGAAATCCTTTTATTTTGTGATCTTCCCATTTCTTTTCCATTTTTAGCCAAACACTCCCTTTCTCTCTCTCTCTCTCTCTCTCTCTCTCTCTTTCTTCTTTTTTCTTTTTCTCTCCCTTTCCCTCCCTTTTTCCCTCGTGCATGAGCCTCTCCATCGAATGCCCCCTTGCTGTCTGAGAAAATATTGGGTGGTCCGGGACCTCCACGTCAACGTGATCCCCGGCCACTCACGAGATGCCATGTGGAGGGGTGGGCCCCACCGTGTCTTCGCCTTCTTCCCCTCTCTCTCCTCTTCCTAGCCTGCGGATGCTCTCTCTCCTCCTAGCCTGCACGCTCTCTCTCTCTCTCTCCTGTCAGAGCATTTATTGCGGACGTTTTTCTCTTTCCTTCGTTTGAGAAAGAAAACGCCGTTCGGACGCACATCCCTCTCCATTTCTTTCCTTTCGAATTTTTGAAATCTGAAATTCTCTCTCCGCGCTCATTCCCCTGCCGTCGCCGAGCATCAAGCGGCCATTCCCCTGCCGTCGCCGCCGACGAACCACACTACGGCCGCTGCTACTCCGGTGCTCGCTCGCTTCTCTCTTCGGGCTCGTTGCTGCTCCGTCGTTCGTTCCGGCGTTCCCGGTCGCGAGATGCAGCACGCGGAAGGAGAAGCGGGGCGAGGTTGCTGGAGAAGCTGGTGCCGTACGCGAAACGCGAGGCCGACGGCCCTCCGCCGGTTGCCTCCGCCGGTTGATTCCGTCGCCCTCGACTCCGACGCCGACGCCCCTCCGCCGGTTGCCTCCGTCGGCGTCGGAGTCCGTCGCCGACAAACTGAAAATTTGAATCTGAAAATTTCTCTCTCCCCGCGCTTGTTGCTTTGCTCCGCGTGCATCAAGCGGCCGTTCCCCGCGTCGCCGACAAACCACATTACGGCCGCCCCGACTCCGACGCCCCTCCGTCGCCCCGACTCGACGCCGACGCCCCTCCGCCTCCACAGGTTGCCTCCGTCGCCCCCGACTCCGACGCGGACGCCTCCACCTCCGCCTCCGCGAGGGACATCGACGACCCGCGAAGAACGCGGCCAACTATCCTGTCGATCCTTTCGGCACGAAGGTTAGCCTCATAGAGTGGATTGCGAATCCGAGATGTGCATTTTATCTCTTCGACATGTGTTCTTACTATGAGATGTGATTGTTTGTGTCTATAGACTGATCTGTTTACACTTGGAGTGCATTATTGGTCTCATGCTGCTTTTGATAGTTGTATTTTACTTATTATGTAATCATTGTTCGTTTGATGCGCTACAGTAACGTCTCGCGTTTGATGTTTATATATGGATCTTCACGCTGATGAGTTCCTTTCGATATTGTCGAGACGTTCAAGTCAGAAGACTGCGGTTATAGGCACTTCTAAATGTTTGAATGGGAGAGTTTTTTGGTTTTTCTGACAATGTTGGATTAGTTAATCGCTATATGTTCAAATGGTGCGGATGTTTTGTCTTTTCAGTTTCTGAACGAGCGCTTGCTGTGAACTCATGCTGTCACTTTGCATTCAATTTTGTCGATCCAGTGAAACAAAGTGATAAATACAATTGACTCTTTTTTTTCCCTATTTGCTAAGTGCTTATCACAAAATGAAATCATTGGCTCAACAGGACCGGTAAAGCTACATTGACCAATAATTTTGATCAGAACAGTATAGGATTTTTGGTCAATTATGCATTGTGAAAGTGCGATTTGGAGGTTTACGTGCATTGTTATGATATTGGTCAAGAACAGAAAATGCAACTCAAGACGGGAGTTTATAAAGTTGTAGAGGCATGTCGCTTGGTGGCTGATTGTTCATTTGCGAGTCCAAGTTTGACAACCAACGAAAGCTGTTTACTATTGATTATCGAGTTAAGGTAGGAGCCTGGATTTCCCGGAGAAAATGGTTCCTCAATTACTACGTACATCAGCATAAATCCTCGCCGTCATTTGCTCCATCATGCAAGAAACCGGCCCTATAATTGCCCTCGACCTAGTCTTTCCGCTGCGTGTCTCGAATAATCGGACAAGAACCGGGGACGGGTTTGAGTTTCGCCAAGAACATTTCCTTCTTGCGTATTCGTCGGTTATGTAACGAGACAAAGGAGAGAGAGGCGGGGAAGAATGGGGAAAGAGAAAGCAGGTTTGGTCACGTTGCTGATAATTGTGTTGAGCTGGTGTGTATCGTCGTCCTCCTACTCCTCTTCTTCTTCTTTCAGAGGTGATCTGAGCAGAGGCAAAAGGCGCCTTTGACTTTTGGGTCGGCGTTGTCGTCGCTGGTTCTCAATCGGGTCGGGTCATCCGTTGTCTTTCCACTCCATGGCAATGTTTTCCCAACTGGGTACCCTTCTTGATGTGTCTTCAGTTCAGTCTAGCGTTTCATTTATTAGTCAGAGAGAGAGAGAGAGAGAGAGAGAGAGAGAGAGAGAGAGAGAGAGAGAGAGAGAGAGAGAGAGAGAGAGAGAGAGAGAGAGAGAGAGAGAGAGAGGTGATGCACCTGCATTTTTGCTCCTTCAATGAATTCTTGAATGCCTGGGTGACTCTCTGCTGTGTCGTTCACATTTAGAAAGTATGGGTCATCTCTCACATTTAACTGTCTTTGGTGATATGAAAAGGTATTTTTTCCTCCAAAAGTTCAAAAAGTTCCTACAGTTTGGCTTGTTACTACGTTGGATTGTTGTTTGATGACCTGAAGATTCATCCAATCCAATGTCATAGTGACTTATGTCTCCCTAAGTGGTGACCATAGATACTATTATCACCCCACTTAGGAATTCCTGAAGTTTCAGTATGTTGATCATCAGATTAAATCTTTCACGCCAAGGGAAAATTGCTTGGAAGATTCTATATGGTTTTCATCACATTAAAGGGTCTCTTTCTCGAGGGGAAGTTGTGTTTTGGTTTTCATAACATCAGAACATTTCTTAATGGTTTCTGAAAAGCTGTTTCATGGATTCTCATAATTCGACTCATGCATTCAAGGATCACTGAGTCATCTTAAGTTCTGCTCTAAGGTACTTAATCTGCTTTGGCCTCATGCTCTCACTGTTTTTAGGAATTTGTCTACCTCAGCCATTATGGAAAGAATTCCAAGCGGTGACCACATCCTGTGTGGCATCCTCCATGGAAGAACTACAGGGTGAGAATTGTGGCCTAATTTTTCTGGCAGCTAGAAGAAAGTTCTTGTTTTGTTTCAGTAATAGTTATGGTGTCATTTGATAATTATACATTTGAATTTATCATACAGCTGTGTCTTGTCCATGTTATTGTATCTGCAGTTATTTGCTCGCTTACTTGGATTGTTATGTGTTCTGTTTTCTCCTTTTTGTATGTGCAAGGTCATAAGTGGGCATTTGGGATAGGTGAGATCTATCGCATTTGATCCTAGCAATTAATGATTCTGCACCGGGCTCGCAGATTGGACAATTAAGGTATTAAGCTTTTACAATTGTGCTTTTTGATGATTCCTGGTCTTCTTTTGTTTGTAAAATTTGCTGATAATAGATGCTCACTTTTTAGTTCTTTGGTTGCTACCATTTGCTAATTTAAATTTCTATGTATAGTTCTTTTGGTTAGTTGAACGAGATGATTTGGTTAGTCGAATGAGATGATTGTTAGAATCATTGAGTCGCCAGAAAGTTGATCACTCTTTTCTATGGCAGCATTTTGTTCTAAAACATTTTTGAAGTGGTATCCTTAATTCTAATGTTATTTCGAATTGCATGATCTCTGTGATTTAATTGTATAAAGTACAATTTGAGATGGAAATTGCTATTAAAATTTTTGAAATAGATGAGCGTTGCGAGATGAATTCTAAATGCCCCCAACGCAATGCATGAGCTTAAAGCTTTGAGTCATAATTATTAAGCATTTTGTTATAGGTCAAAGTTCTCAACAAACTTGCTTCAGCTCGAGCTTCGGGAGCGGTAGCGGCAGCAGAGTCTTAACAGATTTGGTAGAGGGTCTAGAAGAAGCAGCTGTTCTTTGTAGAACCGAGGTTGAAGAAAGGGAGGGTACTTGGTTTCTTGGTTTCTAGCAATGTCGTTTTCTTTTTCCTTCTCTAAGATCCTGATAGTGTAGAGGTTACAGATCTTTCCGAGACTATGGAGAGGCAGTGTTGAAGCACTTGGAGAACTCTATTGATTTAGACCCAAAGCTTCAGAAAGCTCCAGTAAATTATGAAGGAGTAAGTTTTGAATCGATGAAGTTATTCTTAATAGATTGGACCTCATCATTTCAGCAGCTATTTATATTGTGTATTATCTTGTTCGTATGCTGAGGAGACAAGTTAATGCTCTAATTCTCAATTAAAGTACATACGTTCTGAATGCTCCTGGGGATCGGAGCAAGAAGGAGAGTTAAACGTCGCAATGGAGTCCATGTTGGTTCTTGATTTGTATCTACAAGAGGAGTCAAAATTATAGTCCACAACGAGTTGAGCAAAATGCTGTGGGCTAACCAAAATAATATCTGAACTAGTGACCTCAGAGGAGTATTTTACTATAAAGAAAATGCAGGTCCATCATGCTATCTAGTTAATTCCTCTCTTCTTTTCTCCCTGAATAGCACTAGACACTGGGTGAGCTTTGCATTTTGCATGTGATGCTGATCTCTAGTCTGATTGCTGCTTAAACAGGTCCCGGTATCTGGGTTTGGAGGATGGTTCCTTCTGAGGCTCTCGCTTCATGATCCTGTTCTTCCTCTTAACATTGAGGTAGAGGAATCTCTTACACAAGCTACCATAAAAATTATTCTATTGGATTAAGAATTCAATTCAAAATTTACCTGCTGTAGGCACCAACTCACAATGACGCTGTAAAACTTGGACTTGCCGTGTTTGGGGCTGTTAAGGAGTTTGCAGCTTTGGATACATCCGCTTTAGACAAGTTTGTTCAAGTATCATGAGCCGATGATGCAAAGCGCTTTGGTACAAGTATCTTTCGGCACATTATACTGGCAGTTAAAGTTGGCTTTGGCGTCTACCTCTGATTCCGAGGAGGTTCATTTTTCGGATGGTTTTGGTCACGTGCACTCGAAATACTAGTTGATGGCTATGTTTACTTTAGTTTTTACTTATGTTCCATGTATGCTACAGAGATGGTCTGATAAATAAGAAACGTTCTTCGACTACAGAATTTGTCGGAGGGATGTTTGAAGTTGTGATGCAACTAGTTTTTCTCGTTTTTATAATGTTCGATTAATTTTGATTGCGCGTATCTCCTGATCATTGTTCTTTACATGGAATGCGCAATTTCTATGCTTAAATGTTGTGATGTTTCCCAAAGACATCCCACGCGTCTAATGTTTGTAATGATGAAGACTCGTATTGGACGTCCTGATGAACTGACCTAAATTTCCTTTTATCTTCACTAGTCGTATGATATGCCATCCAACACAACCCAATATTATTTACAAAAAGGGTGGTTGGACAAGAAAATAGAAAAAAAATGGGGTGTCGGGTTTGGATGCCAAATTTTTTTAGCCCAACAACACAATGAGGTTGTAAACTAGGTGCGTGCAAAGTTTGATGGATTAATTTTGAGTACGGGAGTACGTACGAATTTATTTTTGAAAGCTTTAAAAAAAAAAAAAGAAGTTGGAAATTGGTTGTTGGCCAAGAAATAGAAAAAAAAATGGGGTGTCGGGTTCATATGCTAATGTTTTTTTGCTCAACAACACTACAAGGTTGTAAACTAGGTACGTGCAAAATTTGATTGATTAATTTTGAGCACAGGAACACGTACGAATTTATTTTTGAAAGCTTTAAAGAAAAGAAAAAGTAGAAAATGGTTGTTGGGCAAGAAATAGGAAAAAAAATGGGGTGTCGGGTTCGGACTCCAATTTTTTTTTGCTCAACAACACTACAAGGTTGTAAACTAGGTACGTGCAAAATTCGATGGATTAATTTTGAGCACGGGAGCACGTACAAATTTATTTTTGAAAGCTTTAAAGAAAAAAAAAGTTGGAAAAAGGTTGTTGGGCAAGAAATAGAGAAAAAAATGAGGCATCGGGTTTGGACGCCAAATTTTTTTTGCTCAATAATACAAGGAGGTTTTAAACTAGGTGCGTGCAAAGTTTGATAAATTAATTTTGAGTATGGAAACATGTACGATATTATTTCCAAAAGCTTTAACAAAAAAAAAAAAAAGAGTTGGAAAAGGGTTATTAGGCAAGAAATAGAAAAAAAAATTGAGGTATCGGGTTTGGACACCAAATTTTTTTTGCTCAATAACGCAATGAGGTTTTAAACTAAGTGTTTACAAAGTTTGATGGATTAATTTTAAGTATGGAAACACGTACGAATTTATTTCGGAAAGCTTTAACAAAAAAAAAAAAAAAGAGTTGGAAAATGGTTGTTCGGCAAAAAACGGAGAAAAATTGAGGTATCGGGTTTGGACGCCAAATTTTTTTTGCTCAATAACACAATGACGTTTTAAAGTAAGTGCCTGCAAAGTTTGATGGATTAATTTTGAGTACGGAAACACGTACGAATTTATTTCCGAAAGATTTAACAAAAAAAAAAAAGAGTAGTAAAATGGTTGTTCGGCAAAAAATGGAGAAAAAATTATAGTATCGGGTTTGGATGCCAAATTTTTTTTTTGCTCAATAACACAATGACATTTTAAAGTAAGTGCCTGCAAAGTTTGATGGATTAATTTTGAGTACGGAAACACGTACGAATTTATTTCTGAAAGCTTTAAAAAAAATAATTGAAAAAGGATTGTTGGGCAAGAAATTGAGAAAAAATTGAGGTATCTGGTTTAGATGTCAAATTTTTTTGCTCAATATTACAATGAGGTTTTAAACTAGGTACATGCAAAGTTTAATAGATTAATTTTAAGTACAAGAACACGTATAAATTTATTCCCAAAAACTTTAACAAAAAAATTAAAAAACCTCATTGGGCTAGAAATATATATAAAAAAAAATTGATGTATGTGGACGCGCAATTGGGCCCCTTGTTGTCTTTTGTTTTTTTTTTTCTTTTTTTCTCCTCTGCGTAGCTTCTTCGTACCCTCTCCTAGCCTGCGCACGTCCATTCTCCCCCTACCCCGCACAACCTGCACATTCTCGGGAATTTGCGATGCAAAAGAAAAGCACAGGACTTCACTATTTCCTCTTCAAACGAAGGAAAGAGAAGCAAAGCTTCAAACGAAGGAAAGAAAAGCAGAGGCACTTTTCTCTTTCCTCTTCAAACGAAGGAAAGAGAAGCAGCAGAGGCTCCGCACGGTTACTCTCCAGCAGCTGCGATTCTTTCACCCGACGGTTGTCGCTGCTCCGCCGTGCATCAAGTCTCGTTCCCTGCCGTTGCCGACAACCTACATTACGAGCGCCTTGCTCGTACACCGCCGCTTCTCTGTCCGCTTTCATTGCTACTCCGGCGTTTGTTCCGGCGTTCGTCAAGCGGTCGTCCCCCTGTCGACATCAACAAACGACATTACAGCTGCCCCATCTCCGGCGCTCGCTTGCTTTTCTTTGCGCGCTCCTTGCTGCTCTGGCGTTTGTTCGAAGTTCATCAAGCAGCTCTCCCCCCGCCGTCGCCGGTGAAGCAGGGCCCCTACTACGGCGTTGACTCGCTTCTCTTTCTGCGCTGCTCTAGTGTTTGTCAAGCGACCAGAGGAGGAGGACAGGCCATTTCTTCCTAAGGCGGAGGAACAAGGATAGAGATTTCGCCGTGGTTTTGTGGAGCCGATTGGTGACTGGGCTCGGTGATTCACACTGCTGTCAAGACTCAAGCCCCAGAGGAAGGTCGTCGATTGGCTAAACTCCCTCATTTAAGGTGTGTTTAGAGCTTTCACGATCCAAAATTTGTTTGTGGCAGTTCAACAGAAAAGTTGCGTACTCATTAGCTCCTTGCTTCGTTTTCGGTATTATTTTCGGGAGGGAACTCTGTTTCCTGGTCTCCTTCCCCTGTTCGCACACTCCCTATGATGAGTTCGATCCTCTTAGTTTCATGGGTTTGGCATAATTTGATCGGCATAATTAGTGTTGAGGATGTGATTTTGGGTGGTGGCAATAAGACATCAGTACGGAGGAGGCTCTCCTTGGAACTCTGTTTTCTATTCTCCTTCCCCTAATTCCACGCTCCGTGTGACGAGCTCAATCCTTTTAGTTTCATGGGTTTGGCGTAATTCTATTTTTGTATATATGTTCCCATGAATTCTATTTTACTAGTTAAGTGATGTCATGCTTTGATGTTTTATGGCTATAGTCATTGAACTGATTTGGTGTTATTTTGCTTCTACCCAATATATCCCTTCTGATCAAGTAAAGCCTTTGCGCCAGTAAATTCACAGTGTAAGATTATCCGATGGTTGAATTAGAGGTAATTCTAAACTTATACTATGTGAAATATATTTGTTTTCTCAAAATATGGATGAAATTTTATTTTTCACGTAAAAGCACCATGCTGAAAACGTTTTGTTCTTTGCTTGCAGCTTGAAACTGCTCATTTTGCACATGTAACTCGAGATTTGGAAAAAGATTTTAAGTTTATGATAGGAATGGTTTTTGCAAGCGAACTTGAAGTATATCATAAATATGTGGCTTATGCTATAGGCAAAGGTTTTGGAGTGAGGAAGTCTAAGACTAGAAAAAACGACAAAGGAGAAATTACTCGACGGATTTTTGTGCGTAATTGTGCGGGGTATTCCGTCAACTCATCTGATCAAGAAAAAAAACATGAAAGACCTGACGTTAGATGTGGTTGTCCTGCTTTTATCAAATTTAAAGTTGAAAATGGCGTTCATGAAGTCATGGAGTATGTTTCGGAGCATAATCATGAGTTTATACCAGAACATCAAAGGCACTTAATAAGATGTGGAAGGATGATTTCTAATACATGCAAAGGGGTTTTAGTTGACATGGCTAAAGCTGGCATTGGGGGGGACAATGGCATATAAATTCTTGGCCAGCGAAGCTGGAGGAAGCCAAAACTTAGGTTTCATCCTACGTGATTGTCAAAATTTTCTACAAAATGAAAGATCAAATCTTATCGAAGGAGGTGATTGTCAAAATCTTTTAAATCATTTTCATTGTATGCAAATGCAAAATCCAATGTTTTTCTATGCACAACAGGTAGATCAAGAGGGTAGATTGACAAATCTATTTTGGAGAGATAGTTTGTCAAAATTTGATTATGACTGTTTCGGTGATGTTGTGATTTTTGATACCACCTATCGTGCAAATAAGTATAACTTGATATGTGGGCCTTTTGTTGGAGTTAATCATCATTGGAATAATACTTTGTTTGGTTGTGCATTTTTATCGGATGAAACCGCAAATTCATTTATATGGTTATTTGAGGTGTTTTTGAAGTCTATGGGAAATAAGGCTCCAAAAACCATTTTCACTGATCAAGACCAAGCAATGGCAAAAGCCATTCGAACAGTGTTTCCGAATACTCAACATCGTTTATGTACTTGGCATATTGGGAAAAATGCTAATCAAAACATTGGACATCTTTATTAGAAGCCGGAGTTTAAGGATAAATATTTTTCAAAACTTATGTATAGATGCAGATCAGAAGATGAATTTGAATCTACTTGGAGAAAAATGAATGAGGAGTGGGGCACTGAGAATAATAGTTGGCTTCAAAGGTTGTATGACTTGAGATATAAATGGAGTTCAGTTTTTGGTCGTGATATTTTTACTTGTGGTATAACATCAAGTCAAAGGAGCGAGAGTACTAACAATGTCTTCCAAAAAATGGCGGCTAAGACATCGAGTCTTGTATTATTTGTCCACTACTATGAAGAACAATTGAAACATATGAGAGAGACTGAAGGTCAAGATGATTATAGTTCTCATGGACAGCCTATATTACATGTTATGCATAATGGGATATTGACACATGCTGCTTCAGTGTATACTCGGGCCATTTTTAAGAGGTTTTATGATGAATTTTTGCAAATTGTCTCCCAATATATTTGAAGTACTACTTTCGATGGGTTGGTTTATGAATACACTCTCAAGTGTAAGGAGATTCAAGGTGAAACATATTGTCAGATTCAATCCTGTTGACTTTTCCATTTCTTGTGAATGCAAGTTATTTGAATCAAAAGGGTGGTTGTGTCGTCATGCTTTGCACGTGTTGAATGCAAACCCATCAGTTTCAGTTATTCCATCTGCTTATATTTTGAAAAGATGGACTAAAGGTGCAAAGCAAGGATATATGAATGATGAATCTCATGAAATGTGAGTAGGTCCATCTACTTCTAATAGATTTTCCACATTAATGCAAGATGCTTTTGAAGTGATGAGTTTGGAAGCCCAAGATGAAAATACAATGAGAATAACGAAGAAGAACTTAAATGCAACAGTGGCTGAAATTTCATCATACAACTCAAGCGTGGCTATAACAGATGGTGCTACTGATGATAATGATAATGATAATGATGCTTCTTTATGTGAAATGTTGGTATTGGACCCCCTTCAAAAGAAAGGAAAGGGAACAAGTTATGGAAGGCTTAAAGCCTCAAGTGAGAAAAAAAGGAAAAAAACTAAGAAAATAATCCCTCGGTGCCAATAGAAAGTCAAGGTGAGCTAATTCTGATTGACATAGAATTTTAGTTAATATGTTTAGTTTATTCTTATACTACATGATGCCAATTAATATATTTCTTATTTTGTAATGTAGAGTTGATACCTCATTCAACACACGTGGAAACTCATTTATCGGATTATTCAAGAAATGCAAATCAAATTCAAAATGCCTTTTGTCCTGGCAACATTGGTGGTCCTTTAGTAAATCTTAATTTTCATAATCAGGTGTGTCTCTCTGAGTTCAACATTTGTTTTTACATTCTTCTAATTTGATTAATATTTTTTATATATACATAGATGCAACCATCATACATTATGCCGCCAGGGATTACGAATGAGTTTTTCCCGATCACTAATCAGGTATATAGTAGTTTTGGTTACTAATTTAATTTTTTATCTCAATTTTAATGTCCCATGAAAGCATTATATTACATTATATTAATGAGTTCATTTTTTTTTTATATAGATGCAACAATCATATATCATGCCACCAAGGATTATGAATGGATATTCTCCATTCACTAGTCAGGTACCTATTATGAAAATCATTTGATATTGTAGTATTGTTTCATCTTTAATAAACTATTTTAATGTTTATTGATAATATTTTCTTATTAATAGATGGTGGAGTATCATAATAGATTCCATCAAAACATTTTGAATCAGGTATTAATCGTTTCACTTTTGTTGACTTGCATTTTTTGAGATAATATTTATGCATGCCCATTGTTTAGAAAATTGTGCATTTTTATCAAAATATATTTTATTCCTTTGTACAGGGGTCATCTAATTCTTTTCAACATCCTAAGTTGAATGAATTGAACGATTCTGAAGGCGGAGACAATGCATGATCACACAAAAATTCATCAGGAGGCGAAAGATAGCAGCATAATCGTTTCTTATGCTTGTTAGAATTCTTCTGTCTTCCATGTTTGGGAAGCTTGAGACTTGAATGATAATGAAGAAGGCATATGCTTTTGTGTTGAGCAGTTAATTGAGTATATAAGATAATGTGTTAAAAAGTCATAAGTTGATGAAAACATGTGGTTTTCATGTGTAATTGCATATGCTTCTACCAACACGGTTATTGTTTTTTTTTGCTCGTAAGAATTCTCTCGTCTTCAGTACTGTTTAGGAAGCTCAATTGTCGAGCACCTATCTTTTAAATGTGTGGTCAGAAAATGCCGAAGACTTTTTTTTTTTTTTTTTTTTTTGATAACCCAGGGAACCTCCGAACGCCGCTTCGCGAGGAGAGTAAACCCTGGAGCGCCGGGGATCCCACCGCTGACCCCCAAACGCGGTTAAACCGCGCGTTTTGCATTGAAGCAACGCTTCCACGGAGTCTCGAACTCTTCCCCCTGCGGATGGGGTACCAAGCCTTAACCACCGCTTCCACCGCGGGCGGTGGTAAATGCCGAAGACTTTGTACCCAAGAGATTCGCCAACAATGGAATAGACGCGAAAGGGCATCATTTCGAGCTGCTTCCTTTCGGTTTAGGATGTAGGGGATGCCTCGGAATTCTGTTAAAGCTTTCGGGAATAAATTTGTACGTGTTCTCGGACTCAAAATTAATCTATTAAATTTTGCACGCACATAGTTTAAAACCCCATTGTGTTATTGAGCAAAAGAAGTTTAGCGTCCAAACCCGATACCTCAATTTTTTCTCTATTTTTTGCTCAACAACTATTTTTCAACCTTTTTTTTTTAAAGCTTTCGGAATTAAATTCGTACGTGCTCCCGTACTCAAAATTAATCCATCAAACTTTGCACGTACCTAGTTTAAAACTTCATTGTGATATTGAGCAAAAAAATTTGACATCCAAACCCGATATCTCAATTTTTTCTCAATTTCTTTCCCAACAACCCTTTTTCAACTATTTTTTTTTAAAGCTTTCGGAAATAAATTCGTACGTGCTCTCGTACTCAAAATTAATCCATCAAACTTTGCAGGCACTTACTTTAAAACGTCATTGTGTTATTGAGTAAAAAAAAATTTGGCGTCCAAACCCGATACTATAATTTTTTCTCCATTTTTTGCCGAACAACCATTTTACAACTCTTTTTTTTTTTGTTAAAGCTTTCGGAAATAAATTCGTACGTGTTTCCGTACTCAAAATTAATCCATCAAACTTTGCAGGCACTTACTTTAAAACGTCATTATGTTATTGAGCAAAAAAAATTTGGCGTCCAAACCCGATACCTCAATTTTTCTCCGTTTTTTGCCGAACAACCATTTTCCAACTCTTTTTTTTTTTTTGTTAAAGCTTTCCGAAATAATTTCGTACGTGTTTCCGTATTCAAAATTAATCTATCAAACTTTGCACGCACTTAGTTTAAAACCTCATTGTGTTATTGAGCAAAAAAAATTTGGCAGCAAAACCCGATACCTCATTTTTTTTCTATTTCTTATCTAATAACCCTTTTCGACCTATTTTTCTTTTTGTTAAAGTTTTCGGAAATAAATTCGTACGTGTTTCCGTACTTAAAATTAATCCATCAAACTTTGTAAGCACTTAGTTTAAAACCTCATTGCGTTATTGAGCAAAAAAAATTTGGTGTCCAAACCCGATACCTCAATTTTTTTTTTCTATTTCTTGCCTAATAACCCTTTTCCAACTCTTTTTTTTTTGTTAAAGCTTTCGGAAATAATTTCGTACGTGTTTCCATACTCAAAATTAATTTATCAAACTTTGCACGCACCTAGTTTAAAACCTCATTGTATTATTGAGCAAAAAAAATTTGGCGTCCAAACCCGACGCCTCATTTTTTTCTCTATTTCTTGCCCAACAACCTTTTTTCAACTTTTTTTTTTCTTTAAAGCTTTCGAAAATAAATTTGTACGTGCTCCCGTGCTCAAAATTAATCCAACGAATTTTGCACGTACCTAGTTTACAACCTTGTAGTGTTGTTGAGCAAAAAAAAATTGGAGTCCGAACCCGACACCCCATTTTTTTTCCTATTTCTTGCCCAACAACCATTTTTCTACTTTTTCTTTTCTTTAAAGCTTTCAAAAATAAATTCGTACGTGTTCCTGTGCTCAAAATTAATCAATCAAATTTTGCAAGTACCTAGTTTACAACCTCGTAGTGTTGTTGAGCAAAAAAAAATTAGCATATGAACCCGACACCCCATTTTTTTTTTCTATTTCTTGGCCAACAACCAATTTCCAACTTCTTTTTTTCTTTAAAGCTTTCAAAAATAAATTCATACGTACTCCGTACTCAAAATTATTCCATCAAACTTTGCACGCACCTAGTTTACAACCTCATTGTGTTGTTGGGCTAAAAAAATTTGGCGTCCAAACCCAACACCCCATTTTTTTTCTATTTTCTTGTCCAACCACCCTTTTTGTAAATAATATTGGGTTGTGTTGGATGGCATATCATACGACTAGTGAAGATAAAAGAAAATTTAGGTCAGTTCATCAGGATGTCCAATACGAGTCTTCATCATTACAAACATTAGACGCGTGGGATGTCTTTGGGAAACATCACAACATTTAAGCACAGAAATTGCGCATTCCATGTAAAGAACAATGATCAGGAGATACGCGCAATCAAAATTAATCGAACATTATAAAAACGAGAAAAACTAGTTGCATCACAACTTCAAACATCCCTCCGACAAATTCTGTAGTCGAAGAACGTTTCTTATTTATCAGACCATCTCTGTAGCATACATGGAACATAAGTAAAAACTAAAGTAAACATAGCCATCAGCTAGTATTTCGAGTGCCTGTGACCAAAACCATCCGAAAAATGAACCTCCTCAGAATCAGAGGTAGACGCCAAAGCCGACTTTAACTGCCAGTATAATGTGCCGAAAGATACTTGTACCAAAGCGCTTTGCATCATCGGCTCATGATACTTGAACAAACTTGTCTAAAGCGGATGCATCCAAAGCTGCAAACTCTTTAACAACCCCAAGCACGGCAAGTCCAAGTTTTACAGCGTCATTGTGAGTTGGTGCCTACAGCAGGTAAATTTTGAATTGAATTTTTAATCCAATAGAATAATTTTTATGGTAGCTTGTGTAAGAGATTCCTCTACCTCAATGTTAAGAGGAAGAACAGGATCATGAAGCGAGAGCCTCAGAAGGAACCATCCTCCAAACCCAGACACCGGGACCTGTTTAAGCAGCAATCAGACTAGAGATCAGCATCACATGCAAAATGCAAAGCTCACCCAGTGTCTAGTGCTATTCAGGGAGAAAAGAAGAGAGGAATTAACTAGATAGCATGATGGACCTGCATTTTCTTTATAGTAAAATACTCCTCTGAGGTCACTAGTTCAGATATTATTTTGGTAAGCCCACAGCATTTTGCTCAACTCGTTGTGGACTATAATTTTGACTCCTCTTGTAGATACAAATCAAGAACCAACATGGACTCCATTGCGACGTTTAACTCTCCTTCTTGCTCCGATCCCCGGGGAGCATTCAGAACGTATGTACTTTAATTGAGAATTAGAGCATTAACTTGTCTCCTCAGCATACGAACAAGATAATACACAATATAAATAGCTGCTGAAATGATGAGGTCCAATCTATTAAGAATAACTTCATCGATTCAAAACTTACTCCTTCATAATTATGGAGCTTTACGAAGCTTTGGGTCTAAATCAATAGAGTTCTCCAAGTGCTTCAACACTGCCTCTCCATAGTCTCGGAAAGATCTGTAACCTCTACACTATCAGGATCTTAGAGAAGGAAAAAGAAAACGACATTGCTAGAAACCAAGAAACCAAGTACCCTCCCTTTCTTCAACCTCAGTTCTACAGCAACAGCTGCTTCTTCTAGACCCTCTACCAAATCTGTTAAGACTCTGCTGCCGCTACCTGCTCCTGAAGCTCGAGCTGAAGCAAGTTTGTTGAGAACTTTGACCTATAACAAAATGCTTAATAATTATGACTCAAAGCTTTAAGCTCATGCATTGCAGTTGGGGGCATTTAGAATTCATCTCTGCAACGCTCATCTATTTCAAAAATTTTAATAGCAATTTCCATCTCAAATTGTACTTTATACAATTAAATCACAGAGATCATGCAATTCGAAATAACATTAGAATTAAGGATACCACTTCAAAAAAGTTTTAGAACAAAATGCTGCCATAGAAAAGAGTGATCAACTTTACGGCGACTCAATGATTCTAACAATCATCCCATTCGACTAACCAAATCATCTCGTTCAACTAACCAAAAGAACTATACATAGAAATTTAAATTAGCAAATGGTAGCAACCAAAGAACTAAAAAGTGAGCATCTATTATCAGCAAATTTTACAAACAAAAGAAGACCAGGAATCATCAAAAAGCACAATTGTAAAAGCTTAATACCTTAATTGTCCAATCTGCAGAGCGTGCAGAATCATTAATTGCTAGGATCAAATGCGATAGATCTCACCTATCCCAAATGCCCACTTATGACCTTGCACATACAAAAAGGAGAAAACAGAACACATAACAATCCAAGTAAGCGAGCAAATAACTGCAGATACAATAACATGGACAAGACACAGCTGTATGATAAATTCAAATGTATAATTATCAAATGACACCATAACTATTACTGAAACAAAACAAGAACTTTCTTCTAGCTGCCAGAAAAATTAGGCCACAATTCTCACCCTGTAGTTCTTCCATGGAGGATGCCACACAGGATGTGGTCACCTGCTTGGAATTCTTTCCATAATGGCTGAGGTAGACAAATTCCTAAAAACAGAGTGAGAGCATGAGGCCAAAGCAGATTAAGTACCTTAGAGCAGAACTTAAGATGACTCAGTGATCCTTGAATGCATGAGTCGAATTATGAGAATCCATGAAACAGCTTTTCAGAAACCATTAAGAAATGTTCTGATGTTATGAAAACCAAAACACAACTTCCCCTCGAGAAA
Source organism: Eucalyptus leucophloia subsp. euroa (assembly GCA_017140325.1). Taxonomy (NCBI): domain Eukaryota; kingdom Viridiplantae; phylum Streptophyta; class Magnoliopsida; order Myrtales; family Myrtaceae; genus Eucalyptus; species Eucalyptus leucophloia. Next base: position 28,081,956 of record CM029471.1, read on the forward strand.
GAGACGCTTTAATGTGATGAAAACCATATAGAATCTTCCAAGCAATTTTCCCTTGGCGTGAAAGATTTAATCGATGATCAACATACTGAAACTTCAGGAATTCCTAAGTGGGGTGATAATAGTATCTATGGTCACCACTTAGGGAGACATAAGTCACTATGACATTGGATTGGATGAATCTTCAGGTCATCAAACAACAATCCAACGTAGTAACAAGCCAAACTGTAGGAACTTTTTGAACTTTTGGAGGAAAAAATACCTTTTCATATCACCAAAGACAGTTAAATGTGAGAGATGACCCATACTTTCTAAACGTGAACGGCACAAAACAGAGAGTCACCCGGGCATTCAAGAATTCATTGAAGGAGCAAAAATGCAGGTGCATCACCTCTCTCTCTCTCTCTCTCTCTCTCTCTCTCTCTCTGACTAATAAATGAAACGCCGGACTGAATTGAAGACAGGTCAAGAAGGGTACCCAGTTGGGAAAACATTGCCATGGAGTGGAAAGACAACGGATGACCTGACCCGATTGAGAACCAGCGACGACGACGTCGACCCAAAAGTCAAAGGCGCCTTTTGCCTCTACTCAGATCACCTCTGAAAGAAGAAGAAGAGGAGTAGGAGGACGACGATACACACTAGCTCAACACAATTATCAGCAACGCGACCAAACCTGCTTTCTCATTCCCCATTCTTCCTGCCTCTCTCTCCCTCTGTCTGTATTACAACTGACGAATAAGCAAGAAGGAAATGTTCTTGGCGAAACTCAAACCCGTCCCTGTTCTTGTCCTATTATTCAGACACAGCAGCAGAAAGACCAGGTCGAGGGCAATTATAGGGCCGGTTTCTTGCATGATGGAGCAAATGACTGGCGAGGATTTATGCTGATATCGTAGTAATTGAGGAACCATTTTCTCCGGAAATCCAGGCTCCTACCTTAACTCGATAATCAATGGTAAACAGCTTTCGTTGGTTGTCAAACTTGGACTCGCAAATGAACAATCAGCCACCAAGCGACATGCCTCTACAACTTTATAAACTCCAGTCGAGTTGCATTTTCTGTTCTTGACCAATATCATAACAATGCACGTAAAGCCTCCAAATCGCACTTTCACAATGCATAATTGACCAAAAATCCTATCTTGTTCGATCAAAATTATTGGTCAATGTAGCTTTACCGGGTCCTGTTGAGCCAATGATTTCATTTTGTGATAAGCACTTAGCAAATAGGGAAAAAAATAGTCAATTGTATTTATCACTTTGTTTCACTTGGATCGACAAAATTGAATGCAAAGTGACAAAGCATGAGTTCATAGCAAGCGCTCATTCGAAACCGAAAAGACAAAACATCCGCACCATTTGAACATATAGCGATTAACTAATCCAACATTGTCAGAAAAACCAAAAACTCTCCCATTCAAACATTTAGAAGTGCCTATAACCGCAGTCTTCTGACTTGAACGTCTCGACAATATGGAAAGGAACTCATCAGCGTGAAGATCCATATATAAACATCAAACGCGAGACGTTACTGTAGCGCATCAAACGAACAATGATTACATAATAAGTAAAATACAACTATCAAAAGCAGCATGAGACCAATAATGCACTCCAAGTGTAAACGAGATCAGTCTATAGACACAAACAATCACATCTCATAGTAAGAACACATGTCGAAGAGATAAAATGCACATCTCGGATTCGCAATCCACTCTATGAGACTAACCTTCGTGCCGAAAGGACCAACAGGAGAGTTGGCCGCATTCTTCGGTAGGTCGTCGATGTCCGTTGCAGAGGCGGAGGTGGAGGCGTCCGCGTTGGAGTCGGGGGCAAAGGAGGCAACCTGTAGAGGCGGAGGCGGAGGCGGAGGGGCATCGGCATCGGAGTCGGGGGCGACGGAGGGGCGTCGGAGTCGAGGGCGGCCGTAATGTGGTTTGTCGGCGACGCAGGGGAACGGCCGCTTGATGCACGGCGGAGCAGCAACGAGCGCGGGGAGACAGAAATTTTCAGATTCAAATTTTCAGTTTGTCGGCGACGGACTCCGACGCGCCGACGGAGGCAACCTGCCGGCGGGGGCGTCGGCATCGGAGTCGGGCGGCGGAATCAACCGGCGCAGCAACCGGCGGAGGGCCGTCGGCCTCGCGTTTCGCGTACGACACCAGCTTCTCCAAAGCAACCTCGCCGCTTCTCTTTCCGCGTGCTGCATCTCGCGACCCCGGAACGCCGGAACGAACGACGGAACAGCAACGAGCCCGAAGAGAGAAGCGAGCGAGCACCGGAGTAGCGGCCGTAGTGTGGTTCGTCGGCGACGGCAGGGAACGGCCGCTTGATGCTCGACGACGCGGAGGAACGAGCGCGGAGAGAGAATTTCAGATTCAAAAATTCGAAAGGAAAGAAATGGAGAGGGACGTGCGTCCGAACGGCGTTTTCTTTCTCAAACGAAGGAAAGAGAAAACGTCCGCAATAAATGCTCCCGACGGGGAGAGAGAGAGAGAGAGAGCGTGCGGGCTAGGAGGAGAGAGAGCATCGCGGGCTAGGAAGAGGAGAGAGAGGGGAAGAAGGCAGAAGACACGGTGGGGCCCACCCTCCACATGGCATCTCGTGAGTGGCCGGGGACCACGCCGACGTGGAGGTCCCGGACCACCCAATATTTTCTCCTTGCTATCTTCCACTTTGCTTCCTCCACTTTACCTTTTTGACTTTTCAAACTTATCCTCTCTCTCTCTCTCTCTTATCTCTTCTTCTTCTCTCTCTCTCTTGGTAGACTCTCTCTCTCCTCACCATTCGAATGAAGACAGAAACAGAAGTAGAACAGCAGCATCGAGAGAAGAAGAAGAAGATCGGATCAACTCGTCGTCGCCGCCTCTCGCTACGGTTGTTGCCCACCGAAGCCGGAGTCGCCGCCGCTATTTCGTGGCCGCCCGTGCACTCTGCTTTCTTCCCTCTCGCAACCAACCCTCTCTCCCTCCTCTTGTTCAGGCGAACCAGCAAATCAGAAATATAAGCAAAAAGCAGCGACTAGCGTCGCATGAAGGAGCTGCGGGACGAAGCCGCCGTCGCCATCGTGCCGGAGTACCGCCGCCGTCCATCTCTCGAACGCCCTCCACCCTTCTATCTCCTCCTCTCCCTCTCGACCGTTCGAACCAGCAAGGGCAGAAAGAGAGAGCAGCTTGTTGTCACCACCAGCAGCCGAAATCAAAGCCAAGGCCGTCGTCGCCGCCTTACGCCGTGTGCCGTCGCAACTCCACGGCCGCCCAGCCGCGCCATTTGGCCTCGTCCAGTCAAGTTGCCGTCCACAACCCCGTTTAGCCAGCTGCTGTTAGATGGTTGTGAGGGGCGGTAGAGGCCCGCCGGAGCTCCCTCCGGCCACCGTGCACCGCCACCTCGACCCGCCGGCGCTCTGCCCGACCTTAGTTGCCCTTGTCCGGCTCGAATCAGCCTCGGAACCGCCCCTTCCAGCAGCGATCAGAGAGTGCAGAAAATGGGTATCGCAGTGGGTTTTGGCCCGTTTTGGCCGCCTTCCCGAGCCCGGATGCTTAGCCCGCTTTGAGGAAAGTCGATCCTCGCGTCGAGCCCGTCGTTTTGAGTGAGTTTTACTCACTAACGCCTTCTTAGTTTGCTAATTACACTTAAATGTTGATTAGTGTTAATTAAGTGTAATTAGGTTGTTAGACTTGAATGGATTAGCAATTATTAGTTAATTGCATTGCATATTAGTGAAATAATTAGTGTAATTAGATAGAGAATTGCTTGTAGTATTTATTGGATGCTTCTTGGGATTTTTCCCGTCCCTTATCGGGTGTTAATTAGGCGATTCGAGCCTAAGTGAGATTTTCTAGTATTTAAATATTAATTTTCGAAATTAAATTAAATAATTATTTATTTTCCGAAAACTCAACTGAGATGATCCGGAACCGGAAAATTATGCTGATAACCGTGGTGAAGTCCATTTATTTAATCGGGCTTTATTTTGAGTTAAATTGAGTTTTTAATATTAATTATTTAATCCTCGAAAGAAATTAATTAATTATTTATTTTCGGAAATTAAGGATGAGATGGCCAGTGACCCAAATTTCATACTAATGATTGTGGTGTAGTCCGTTTATTTAATTGAGCTTTATATCATACTAAATTGAATTTATTGTATGTATTTATTTAATTTTCGGAATTAATTGTTTAATTATTTATTTTTCAACCGGGATGGCCAATGACCGAAATTTCATGCTGATTCTCGTGTAGTGGTCCATTTATTTAATTGAACTTGATTTTGTGCTAAATTGATTTATCAATGATTTTAGGATTTATTCCTAAATTGAATCATCTTTGGTTATTAATTGAAGAATAACCGGGCATCGGTTGATAATGCCACTACATATGACATTGCCGAGTGGGGCCGTGATGCCACTACATATGACATTGCCGAGTGGGGCCGTGATGCCACTACATATTGAAAGTTGCCGAGTGGGGCCGTGATGCCACTACATATAACATTGCCGAGTGGGGCCGCCATGCCACTACATATAACATTGCCGAGTGGGGCCATGATGCCACTACATATAACATTGCCGAGTGGGGCTGTGATGCCACTACATATAGCATTGCCGAGTGGGGCCGTGATGCCACTACATATTAAAAGTTGCCGAGTGGAGCCGTGATGCCACTAAATCTAAGAAAATTGCTTGGTGGGGCCGTGATTACCACTTATAATTAAGTTGTGTTCGAAGGACCATGATTCATAATTGGGAATTAAATTGGAATAGTTGAAATGACCGGAAGTGGTCTTGTTGATTGATTGATTGAATGGAATGATCTGAATGGTTGATTCGATTGATCATTGATCTTTGCCTTGAATTGATGTTGTAAATTGGTTGGAATAGTGGAAATGACCGTGAGTGGTCTTGTTGACGTGTAATCGATTAGGTCGATTTGATCGATGCTTCAATGTGATGAGATTGCTTGGGTGCCTATTTAATCTGTACTAATATGCGGTGGAATCTGAGGCCAAGGTAAGTCCTCGACTCATGTTGTGCATAGGCAGCCCTAAGGTGTATTAGTTTATTAATCGGGTCTTAGGAGGTAGAACTTGCTGAAATGTTGTCTCAGTGGTTATTGAATAACCATTTCAGGACCTAGATGAGGAGTCTAAAGAGCATGAATCTGATGAGGAGATCCTTGTTGAGGAACCCGAAGAGGAGTACGTGGAGGAGAACCCCGAGGATGATCCGGATGTAGGATTTCGATGACGATCCCATGTTATAAAATCAATTTGAGTAGAAACCAATCGATTTAGTATGACTTGTATATGAGCATAAGGGTGTTGGTTTTCAGGTTCAATTTCCTAGTCCTACTTGTATATCCCATTGCTTTATTGTTTATGGAATTATAATTGCTTCCGCATGTGCATATATAAATGAAAGGGTCGGCGATACATAGTCCTGGGATATCGCAAATTTTAAATCGACCAAAGATAAGGGATGTGCGCGTGCCATGAGGATTGGGGAGTGACATACCCTTTTTGTGGTATCAGAGCAATGGTTAGGTATTGGAGTGATAAGGTGCGATGACTTATGGGATAGTAGTAGGAAAGGTCTTTAAATTCATGACTGGTGCATGTCTTTGATAGCTGATTGGTAGAATTGTTTGTTATGTGTGAATCGATTACTTTTAATCGTTGTGGATTCGGAAGGCAGAGTGTTGACTCTAGCCAGCTTGAGCGTAAGAGTGCCACCGCAGGTTGGTACTAGTGTAGCAGCGTTGATTGATCCTAAGCCTGATAAGATTGATTTGATGCAAGTGTTTCTTGAGATCTGGATGAGCCAGTAAGATCATGATCAAGTTGTTGTTGTTGCTACCTTTGTTGGGGTCCAATCTGGAAGGATAATCAAAGAATAGAATTCAGTATTTGAATCAAGATTCAGTGCAAGCAGATTGGGAATTCGGTCGGGGTAAAGACTGATGTTGAGAGAATGGTATTCTATTCCACCCAATAGGAAAGGTGGCATAGTCAGGTCAGTATTCAGATTATCGGAACATGTTGTTCTATGGAAGATGGTATGAATCAACCTCATGTATTTTGAGGACAGGAAATTGTGGTAAGTGTCGCCAGTGCGGACAGTGATTTATGGTGTAGCCGCATAAGTAGATGGAATCTCAACAATTGTTACTATTGTCACCGACGATAGTACAGGTCAGAAGAAGTACGCCATAGAACACACAGTGGAGTTTTTGGAACAGGCCTCCAGTACAAGCAAGAGGGTATGCTATCACCTGACATGAGATAGAGGACTCACTAGGTGAGTGCCAAAAGTATGGAAGGAATGCATGGATTAATATTGTGTTCGAGAATGACTAAAACGTGCTTTGATGGTAGTGAGCACGGCCATCAGGTGAGGGATTATCAGTTGGAGTTCGGGAAGAACAACAACATTGCTACTACTGATAGAATGCAACTAGGATGGTGAAAGAGACAGGAATGAAATCGACCATGCACCGAATAGAGAAATAATGTCTTGAAGTAATTTTATCAGAGTAGTGCCTCAGAGTTTCAGGGATTAAGTTATGGAATTTTAATTTGTGTGTTAAGGTGGCAGGAGAAGAGCCATTGACTGGAGTTGCACTCGATTGGCTGTTGGTGTACAACTCTATCGTCAAGTGTGGAAAGAATTGGCTCTTGAGCATTTTGTAGTGATGAATTGTTATAGTGGAGTAACCCAGTTCATTCCAGGAGCAAGTAGAAGTGCCAAGTTTTATTGAGAGTCGAGAAGGGTTCTTGATTTCTTTAACCTCGTCACCTGAGGCAATCCGTTTGTTAGACGGAGGTTACCTAGGTTACTTGACGATTGTAAAAAAATAAGATAGATTGAAGAATTGAAAATTTAAGACTCCTTAGTAGTCCAAGAATTTCTGGAAGTGTTGCTAGAGGGATTGTCAGGCCTATCATCAGTAAGTGAGATAGAATTTATGATCAAGCTAGCAACTGGAACAGAACCATTCTTTAAAGTTTCTTATCAGTTGTTGTTACTTGAATTGATAGAACCAATTGTACAAATGTGAGGATTGGTGAATGAAGAATTCATGCATATCGGTGCATTACCTAGGGGAAACATCAGTCTCATAGTAAGAAAGAAAGAAAGATGGTTCGTTGCAATTATGCATCAACTATAGTCGACTTAATCAAGTGACAATCAAGGATAAGTGTTCATTGTCAAAGATCGACGAATTGGGTGACTTGTTATAAAAAGTGTTGATGTCTTCAAGAATCGACTTGAGGACAAATTATCGTCTAGTTGAGAATTAGGAAGGAGGTTATACTGAGGACAACATTTCACACTTGATTTTGCCCTGGTGAGAATAATGTGAAGCAATTTGATTTGACGAATGCTCCAGCCGCTATCATGGATTTGACAAACCGAGTGTTTAAAGAATATCTAGATCAATGGTGATCGTGTGGAGTAGCGACGTTCTAGGGTGTTCATTAAGTGATGAGGATCACGAGAGCCCTTAAGAATGGTCATGTGATTATAGGTAAAGGAATCTCCGTGGACCAACCAAGATCGAATCAGTTGTTAATGAACCGAGATCAACATCAATGTTAGAGAT